>CM057451.1:86272500-87735000 GCA_016271365.2 Neoceratodus forsteri
CAACAGCGTTGTAAGCTGCCCGGAGAACATGACTGCTGAAGTCCAAGCCCGACTTCAGTAACTAGGCGAGCTGCGTCTTAGTGGAATCTTCAGGTAACATCAGGACCAAATCCCTGGCTTGGTCCCAGAGGACATTCTGATACTGGACCACATCAGCTAAATAGTTGACGCCCTAATAGCCAAAGTAGTAGAGGCAAAGAAACACTTGCCAATGTGATCCGACTGCCTGATTCCCGTCTGGGGGAAGAGTACTGAGGTGCTTGGGCTTATTAGTACGATTGTGCACTGCATTAATCACCACAGAATCAACCTTAAGGTGGCTGCCCAGAAAGGGGCTGCTGCTGGGGCATAGTAGAGGCGATTCACCTTTTAGGTAGAGGTGGGGTAATAGAGGGTGGGCCCAGGCTGCCACAGTGACATTCTCGTAGGAGTCAATCATAGGCACCACCAAAGGGAGGGCATACCATTGCCTGAGGTAGATAGCCAAGTGGCTTCTCTGGGTCCTGTTCCCCGATCTCCCAGCCTATAATAAACTGGATGTAATGCATAACATCAATGAAGGATGGGTAATCGGGGTTGGGGGGGGACTTGGGAATCTCCTTAGCCTGGTCCTCCTCGCCTGGGAGAGGAGGAAAACCCCAAAGATATGGAGTCATCCTCTGTAGTATCCCTGTCCTGGACTGGCATCAGAGGCCTTCAATCATCCTGTCTAGAGCCTGAACCGACATCAGGTCATGCCCCTGAAGACCCCGACATCTGGGGTACACTGGGACTAGCCTGGTCAGAATTCCTGGGCTGAGGTTCCTGTGGAGGGCAGTGGTGGGATGCCGGAGGTGGGCCCTAAGGAGCGGGGGTCTGCTTTTGCATGAAAGACTCCCATGTTGAGAAAAAGGCATTATAATTCACCTGGGGTGCTATATTATACACCAGCAGGAATGGAAGAGATGGCGGGTTGGGGAACATCAGCTGAGGAACAGGCGAAGGGTGCCAGGGCACTGGACAACCTGGTAACAGGTAATCTGGCAATGGGCATTGGCTCCGGTGTAGGCTGCAGCAGCGGTGATGATAGAGCCAGACACAAAAAGTCTGGGGTTGCGGCAGTACTGGCGGTGGCCCAGAAGAGCATGGGGAAGGGTCCGCTGCCACTGGCCCTACAGGACAAGCTGGCACTGGGGAAGGGGGGGAGGGACCCCTAAGAAGGAGGCGGAGGTGACGGCAGTGGCCTGCTGCAGGGGCTGCCTGGGCAGACTGGCAGCAGCCCCCAAGATGGGAGCAGACAAAGGCAGCACCAGGGCCATTGAGACGACAGTTGTAGAGCTGCCACCCACAGTACCAAGACTGGCTGAATCACCTGGCTGAGAGCCCATGGAGGATAAGGGACTGGCTGTCAGGGGCTGGGGGGGGGGCAGAAGACAAAGTGCCCTGCCCAGAAGGGCTACCGGGAGCCCAGAGGAAGAGAGGGCTAGCAGGGCTGGAGGAGCTGATCCCTGCTGAAGGAGGCTCTGTCGTGGTCGATGATTTGGGATGACCATGACCGGAAGTCGACATGGCCAGTTTCCGGTGTTTGTGCCTCCAAAATTTATCCTTATGAGAAGTAGAGACTCTGGAGGATTGAGCCAGTGAGGCCAAAGAGCTCCTGGACTGCAGCTCCTTTTCCATGGCAACCAATGTCTGCTTTTAAAAAGGCGGCTCTCCAGAGTTTTTAAACAACATCTCTGAGTAGCCTGGTTGAATTTTTTGCAGAACTGGCAAGCTTCAGTATCGTGGCTGGGGCCTAGGCAGATCAGACACTCAAGAGTGGCTGTCCTTTTCAGGAATCTGTTTGCCACGGGCACACTTCGTGGAGCAGCTGGAAGATGAGGCTGGTGGAGCAGACAAACACGTCGAAAAAAAACACATAAAATTAAATGTTTTACACTTAGAATAATTGAAAATAAAGCGCGGTAAGCACTGGAAATGAAGTCGACTGTAACTGTGGCATCCACTAAAGTCAGACGTGCGCGGGTGAATGGCGGAAAATAACTAAGGTGGTGTGGGCTGTCACGAACCCACTCCTGAAGGTCAGGTCCATTGAGCTCACGTGCCTACCCTAAGTGCAATCTGTGACAGGGGACGGAGAAATGGGATACCTTCTTCGTGTCCTTCTATAGTGCTCGCTGAGTTCACAATTGAACACTCACCACCAAGTCCCAGGGTCCCCTCTTTACTCTGGATCAGGGTACAATACTAGTCTCAAGTCTTGTAGCCAAACATGAACCCTTCTTGGTTGTCACACAAAGGGGGAAGATCCAGGCATTATAACCTCTTCGAGGTAGCGTTGTAACCCCGATTATGCCATCTCCCACATGGCGTGCAATAACCTGGTTGAAATCCCCAAAGACCCTTCCTTGAAACTTTGGTATTCCCCCTATCTTTACCCAGACTTTCCCTTTTCAGACTCTTGTTCGATTTGGTAGCTTATGATGGCACCCCTTAGCAGTAACAGTTTTGTCACAGATTATTACTTAACCTCCCACAATCGCACACACAATATAGCAATCTTGCTCAGACAGTTTTCTTCCAAAACAAATGTTTTTACTAAATAATAATTATACGTTTACAACTAAAAGGTTTTATCAATTTGGTCACAGAAAAACACAAATAAAAGTGGAAAATATACATGAAAAATGCACTATCATTATCTAAAGTTCCACCTTAATGTTCGTAGTGAATTGAAAGTTCAGAAGAATAAACAAAGTCTGAAGAATCCTTTCCTTCTCTTGCAGCCACTGACCTTCAGTGTCTGCTGGCAGCTGGTCTTGTCTTGTCAGGAGAGTGTCCAGAATGAAATGCTCCAGGAAAGAGAGAGTTTGCTCTGTGTCAGAGCTGCTTAAAATAGTCTGGGTCCAGACTGCCATACTCGGTTTGGTCTTACAGAGTGGCCTTCTTTTCATGGCCAGTAGAGGTCACTCTTGCACTTTCCCCACAACCCAATTTTCTGGCTGCCTTTGATGCCCTACTGCCTTATGGTAAGATAATTTACACCAGCTTGCCAAGAAGGGCTATTTCCCAAAACCTGGTTTCCCAAGCATTCTACCTTTCAGGTGCAAACGTTTATGATAGGTGATGGTTTTCTGGCACATCCTAGTTGAGCAGCCCTTGAAGTTGGCTTCCTGCCCAGCCAACATCCCCCTCAGGTCAGAGGAAGGTCAAACATTTTAAAAATCCAGTCTCTCTCTCTCTCTCTATATGACCCTGTCATCCATTTTCCTTGTGGCAGTTTAAACATACAAAACAGAATACAACACCATTTATCTGACTGGCAGTGACATGGCTTGCCACATGGGGACTGCCCTCTTATATAGGCTATGCTGATGTCAGTTGACCGACACCGGGAGCGGTCCCCAGTAGCAGACTGCTAGCTAGAAGTTTTCATGTGGTCCTAGCGCCTGGCGACAGCCTACCGGTGTGGCCTGCCAAGCAGAGCCTTCCTCAAGTAAGATCTGCTGGTAATGAGGGTACTCAGCATCTGAAGAGAGATGAGGGTAAGAGTCCTCTTCCTCAGGAGGAAGACAAGGATGATGAGGAGCTGGACTTGGGGTGGTGATGCCAGGGTCTCAGGCTGGAAAACAGTCTGGTCTAATGCCCTGACGTAGGTGGGAAAGGCACTCACCAATGAAGGGCCTGACAATCTCATCCACCTGAGAATGCTCAACCGTGGAAGAATGATTTAGGTGGTGCCTGGGGGGCCTCCCAGGTGGGGAGATTGGAGCCATAGAGGTCCCACAAGGCAGCCCTATTCCTACCTGTGACAAGCCCAGATGGTTTCAGCTAAGCCAGAAGATTCACGCACTATGACTCCTGCCAGAGCCTCCACAAGCTCTAAACAAGGAGTGAGGCGCCAACCAAGATCTACTAGTCCCAACCTCACCAGAATGGGCTCTGCCCCTTGGGCTAGGCCTAGGGACGGACTAAGCATTGAAAGCCAGAGCTGAAGGGGAGCTGGTACCACATGCGGTAGCAGTTTGCTGCACCAGAAGACAGAAAAATGACTGGCACTACACTAAGAAGCAGCCAGAGACGATGACCACGAAGACAACTCTGCCCTAGAGCTAGGCCCAGAAAGGCCCCTTTCATAGTCAGTGCCCAAAAGCTAATCAGAATTATCCCGGTCCTCATTCCCCAGGTCATCTAATGGCTCAGGGGATAAGATCCAGAAGATCTCCACCGGGACACTAATTTCATGGACCTTCCCTCTCTCAGCGTTGCAAGCGGCATCACGAGGGGACCCGGCTGTACAAGTGGCACCACCTCACTTACTGGCACCGGCCTTAGTGCCAGGAGCCGAAGCACCGCAAGACCATGACCCCAAGAAGCTCTCCGGTGTTGGCCCAATGCATAGCTCTGACCTCAGCACTGAGGTGGCCATTCCACAGAAGGGGCCAGACTGGGAGGCGTGTGCAAATGCCCCCCCCCCCAAGGAGTCTGCTGTTCCACAGACCCCTCCACCAGACTCTCCGTTTCAGTGAGACGAGGACTGAAAGAGGCCTGGTCCCCATCAGTAAGTAAAGTACTGGGGAGAAGCTCGGGAAGAGCCCACAAACCTTAGCTTGGAGTCCCTTGTGCGATGTCTGCTGCCACAAGTACAAGGTAGTGACCCATTTCATCACAAGCAAATCTTGAAAGTGTGGAATCCATCAAGAAGCAGGTTTCGCAATGGTTCATGTCATATTGCACTCAACAACAGTACTGTCAGTCCTGGACAGACATATTCCTCCCACAGGGGCACCGACACATGGGGGTATCTATCTTCTTTGACTTCTACTTTTAGGCCCCTGAGAACCAGACATAATTAGCCATGTAAAATAATCAAAACAGCAAAAACAGAGCCCAGCGCTGTAAGAAAGACAAGACAGGAAGAAAGCAGTGCCAGAAAAGGTGAAAAAAACAAAGAGATACAGTGTCAAGCTAGTGGCAATGGACTGTCTGCGCAGCAAAAAAATGGCGAACGCTCCCATGGAATGTGACCTCGATGGCAGGAAAAACAGAACTAAGATGAGTGGGGGGGGGCCGTGTCGGTTACTGGCCAGCCCACGAGCGCCACGTTATAAGTCTGCCTCATGGACTGTGCCGTCTCAGTTGGTCCCCTAGCTCAAATTTTTTAAAGCTATACACTCTCACAGGCTCCTAGCACCTCCGGCACAGGCCTATGAAGTAATAATGGTGAAGACTGATCCTAGGAAGATCTGGAATCTATCAATCATGTTTTTGATATCAGTGCGAATTAATACATTTTGTTACAATTTTTTTCTTAACTTTATAAATCTGCCCCTTTATTACACAAGTTCTGTAACACATCAAATAAGCAAAACTCCCCCACCATAAAACCATGCAACCCCAAGACTCTGCCAATAATCTCACGCAGTGATCTTTATTTAGTACATGATGCGATAATGGGACACAATCATTTTTAGGTATAAAACGACACTTTTAAACATTGAATGTGAATTTGAATACACTAAAAAAATAAAATACTACTTTTGCTGCTTAGAAAAAATGGTTATTTCAACTCTTCAGCCCTTGTTTACATGCTCGCAGACACAAGCAAAGAGATGCTGCAAGATTAGTAGTACAGACGGTGAAACCTTCAGGGAGGCCCACAAACACGCATAACATGTCGAGATGCACCATGGAGCCAAGGAACCAAAAAATAAGATGAGTGCACCACTGGCTGAAATTTTTAGGGGTCTTTGATAACTAATCCTGGGGCAATGACATAGGGTTTAAGGGAAAATATTTTGTTGATATTTAAAGAGCAACTTTTATGTTGTCCCCAAGAAGCACAAAGAACCCTTACCTGCCCCCAAATCCAATCCTTGTAATCTTTCTTGTGTAAGTGCCCTATTTAGAAGGATAGTATTTTGGCTCCAAGGAGCCCTGCTGTGCCAGTCCCTTCCACTACCTTCTATCTCTGCAAGTGCGTCTGCCCCAATCTTGTGCTGCTTATCACGTTTGTGACATCACTACATGAAGAGCAGGGAGCATTCTATATAGACATGAATGGGGGCTTTTTTTTTTTTTTTTAAGTTAAATTTAGGCAGTTTAGATGGCATTAGGAATAAATCATGGCCAACGCTTAATTAACAAAGTTCTTGTTAGTTAAGCAGTGGCCATGATTTATTCCGAATATGGCCACCACTTAACTAACAAGGTCCTTGTTAGTTGCTGCCATAATTTCATTCCGAATGGCCATCTAAACTACCTAAATTTCACTTTAAAAAAACAGTCTCCATTCACGTCTATAAGAGAGCTTCTTCATATATTGATGTCACAAAATATAGTAGTGCAGGGGTGGAGCATACTCTGCAGAGGTACTAGGAAGTGGAAGGAATTAGCGCAGCAGGGCTCTTTGGAGCCAAAATACTAACATACTAAAAGCCATCAGATTAGGCCTGACGGTCTTTAGTGTCTGCTCGGTAGCCAGCCCCTATAGGGCACTCGCTCTCACACACCCCCGCCACCGAAAGGGTCATCCTCGGCTTCAGTATACCCATGCACCTGTCCCACCCCCTCTTGAAGCCCTCCACTGTGGTCTCCTCCACTAGCCTCCCGGGCAGTGCATTCCATGACCCCACCACCCTCTCAGTGAAGTAATGCCTCCTACGTTCTCCCTTGTAATTGCCCCCCTCCAGCTTCCACTCATGCCCCCTTTCTTTAGCCTGAACATTTCTATGGCTCTGCCCCTGTTAATCCCTTTCACGTATTTGAAGACCCCTATCACGTCTCCCGTCTCTCCTCTCCTCCAGTAACTACAGCCCAAAGGCTTCCAGCCTTTCCTCATAGGTCCTTTCTCTCATGCCCTGAATCATCCTGGTTGCCCTCCTCTTAACCCTCTCCAGCAGTGCTATGTTCTTCTTAAGGTGTGTTCTCCAGAACTGCACGCAGTACTCAAGATGCGGCCTGACCAAGGCATTATACAGAGGGAGGATCATCTCCCTTCTCCTGGATGCAATCCCCCGGGCTATGCAGCCCAGAATCCTGTTTGCCTTTACTGCAGATCTTCTACAGTTTTCAGTGTTATTCATTTTGGTATCTACCACCACTCCCAGGTCCCTTTCACTCATTGTGGCTTGCAGTGAGACCCCCCAAGGTGTATACATGACCTGGGTTTCCAACCCCCAGATGCAGCACCCTACACTTCCCAGGATTAAACCTCAGTCTCCACCTCCTTGACCACCCCTCCATGGTACCCAGATCCCTCTGGACCGTCTCCGTCGCTTCATCCCCAGTTGCCAGTGCTCCCAGTTTTAAGTCATCCGCAAAGAGGCTAACCCTACTCCTAACCCCCCCTCTCTATATCGGATACATAGGTATTGAACATGAGTGGCCCCAGTACCAAACCTTGGGGAACACCACTGAAGACTTTCCTAGGGGAGGAGACTATCCCACCAACCACTACCCTCTGTGTTTGCCCTGGTAGCCAATTTTCTACCCATCTAAGCAACTGTCCTCCTACCCCCATCTCCCCAGCTTTGTCAACAACCCGATGTGGGATACTGAGTCAAACGCCTTACTGAAATCCAGATATAGGACATCCACCGGTCTTTGTCGGTCCAGGGTCCCCATCACCCAATCGTAAAAATCTGTGAGACTGGTCTGACACGATCTCCCCAGGACAAACCCATACTGTTTGTCATCCAGGTGCCCCAACCTTTCCAGTTGCCTCCCAAACTTTTCCTTGATGAAGCCCTCCATTAGTTTGCCTACCACAGACATTAGGCTGGCAGGCCTGTAATTTCCCATCTCCTCCCTAGACCCCCCTTTGTGGACAGGCACCACATGAGTCACCCTCCAGTCTTGAGGCATCCATCCTGTCTGCAGAGAGGCGTTGAAAAGTGCAGCTAGTGGAGCTGCTAGTTCATCCGCCAGTTCCTTCAGAACCCTCAGATGCAACCCATCCGTCCCAGTGCCTTTTCAGTTGTTAGTGCCCGAAGGGCCTCCCTCACCCTGTCCTTTGTGATTTCTCCCTCCCACTTCACCCCCTCAACTAAACTCCCATCCCCTTCTAGGCCTGGCCCACCCGGTGCCCCCGCCTCTTCCGGTCCTTCTCGACTCCATCTGGCCTCTCTGCTCAGCTATCTCCTCCACCTTCCCTTCCGGCTGAATGGATCCCCAGTCTCCTTCCATAAATATTGAGGCAAAGTACTCATTTAGCACCTCTGCCTGCTCCCCCGCCTCCTGAGTCCATCCCTCCCCAGTCTTGATCCTGGAGAGCTGTGCTCTCCCTTTTCTCTTCTCCCCTGTGCATCTATAGAATCCCTTTTCTCCCCTCTAGATATTCCTAGCCAGGTTTTGCTCCATCCTCGCCTTGACTCCCCTCACCAATCTGGGTCCCTCCTTGCTGTTAACTCGTAGTCGCTGCTCTCTCTTATCCCCCTGGAGCGCTTGAAACATGCATAGGCAGCCTTTTTATCCCTCACCACCTCTTGCACCTCCCTGGTCTACCAGCATGGCTTGTTGGCTCTACCATTCTTACTCCTTACCCTTGTACATGAACTAGTAGCCTCCTGCACCCCTTTCTTAATTTCATTTTTTAATTTTTTTTATTTTAGTTTTTGGTAACCGGTTAAGGCCCACTAGGCACAAGTGCCTGTTTTTAGGGGTGACCTGGGAGCATTGGGCGGTTAAGTGACTTGCTCAGAGTCGCACAGTATGCAAGTGGAGGTTGTGAGAATCAAACTCAGGGCTGGTTTGCTGGATGTACCAAGCTCGTTCGCACCTTGTTCGTCTAACCTCTAGGCTATACTGCCAGCCAGTATAGCCTAGATGGTCTCCCACATGCTACCAATATCCATGTCTGGCCTAATCTTGTCCAAGCTCCCCCTCAGAATCCTGCCCATGCCCACGAAGTCCACCCCCCTGAAATACAATCCCTTCCCTTCCTAAATAGGGGCACTTACACAGGAAAAGATTATAAGGATTGGATATGGGGGCAGGTAAGGATTCTTTGTGCTTCTTGGGAAGGAAATTTGCTAAAGAGTGCAATGGCTGCTCTTTAAGAAACAGTCACAAGTAATCCATGAAACTACAGGACTGTTAATCGGACTTCTGCTATATGTAAAATGCTGGAGGCAGATCAGATAAATTCAGTCTGTTAAGGAATATTTCGCATAACTTCAGAAGGTTGTGCCAGACAAATCTATTAGCTGAATGACAAGGGACTGGATTAAAGAGAACCCAAAAGACAACACAATTTCATAACTCACTGCCTAATGAAAGTACAGTTACGTAAGAACTTACTGTAACAGTAGATCTTTGAGAGAGGCTCTTGCAGTAGGCAATAACCTTGAGGACTGCGCTCCCAGCATCAGGACGACACAAAAACTTTAGCTACCAGTGTCTGACGGGGAACCGCCCACCCGACATCACGTGACCGACGTCATCGTGACACTTTATTGTGGGCGGTCCCCACACCCGCCTTCCAGTCCTCCCATCAGAGCCCCTTCAAAAGGAGCAACAGAAGAATGGAAAATTAGGCTCCTGGAGCCAACACAGAATCAAAGAAGAAGAGCAGCAGAAGTTGGTGGAAGGAGGGAGAGGAAGAAAGGCTACCTACTGCAAGGATCTCTCTCTCGAAGATCTACTGTTATGATAAGTTCTTATGTAACTGTACTACCTTACTTCGAGAGGGTTCTTGCAGTAGATAATAACCTTGAGGACCAAGTCCCAAGTAATGAGAATCAGAAGGAACTGAAAAACACGGGAGGCAGGAAAGGTCTGCAGAAAGGCTGAGAATTTAGGACAGAAGGCCTTGGAGGACAGCTAGACCAAAGCCAGCCTGCGCCTACAGGCAATTTCCAGACTGTAATGCTTGGTGACAGTGTGGACAGAGCTCAAAGTGGCCACCGCACAAATGTCAGCGGCTGACAGATTCCTGAAGCAAGCAGTAGAAGCAGCCATGCCTCAGGAACAATGCCCCTTAACCTCCCCTGGGAGGATTTTACCATACTTCTGGTAACAGAAAACAATACAGTCTGCCAACAATTTGGACAAACACTGCTTGAAAACTGCTGCACCCTCTCTCTCAGGTGCGAACAAAACAAAAGGTTGGTCTAAGGTATACAGAATTGCCTCCCCCTGACTGGAATGCTCAGGGTAATACACTGGGAGTTGAATAGACTGATTCAATGTGAACTCAGAAACCACCTTCAGTAAAAATGGAGCACTGGCACATAGAGCCACCCAGTCTCTGTGAAAAATCCAATAAGTCTCCTTACACATCAGGGACTGAAGCGTGGAAATCCTCTGAGCAGAAGTAACTGCAACTAAAAAGAGCGCTTTCCACGAAAAATAGCACATATCACAACTACCAGCCGGTTCAAAAGGAGGCAAGTTCAGTTTTTCCAAAATAAAACAGATTCCCAAAGGTGGCACAGGCCTGCTCACCTAGTGTTTCAGATAGAGGATCCTTTTCAGAAAGGTTTTGGAAACCTCCAGCTGAGCCATAGTTTTCCCTCCACTAAGGTGGTAGGCAGAAATAGCAGACAGGTGAACTGTTAGCGAAGAGTAACTTAGGCCCAGGTCAGAGAGGTGAAGTAAATACTACATGACTTGAGGCACGAGATATGAAAAAGGACCCCAACCCTCTGAAGTGGCACAAATGAAGAAACGCTTCCACTTCATGGCATACGTCATCACCGTAGAAGGCTTTCTGGCCTCTATAAGGACCCGAGCTACTCTAGGGGACACTCCATAGCATGAAGCAGCTGTGTCCTGAGGTGCAAGGTGTGAAGGTGAAAGGATTTTTACCCTGGATGGACCAGCGTGCCTCTCTCATAGAAACATAGAAATTGTCAGCAGACAAGGACTGTCTCGCCCATCTAGTCTGCCCATAAGCCCTTGTACTGGATTGCTGCTTCCAACCCACCCGCAGCTATACCTCTATAGCTCCTCTATGCCTCCTGAGTCAGGAGATTGTGGCAGACGGCCAGAGGAACAGGAGGCACCACTGCAAGCTGCTGAAGAAGCGTAAACCATATTTGGCGAGGCCAATATGGGATGATAAGAATCACGTGAGCCCCCACCGCTTAAAGCTTGAGCAGCACCCTCTGTAGAACTGGAAAGGGGGGAAGGCATACAAAAACCTCCCTGTCGAGCAAAGATGAAGCACATCTCACTAAAAATACCCTGCCCAGGAGTGAGCGAGCAAAACCTGGGTAGTTTTGCTTTGCATGGGGTGGTGAACAGATCCAGGTCTGGACGACTCCATAGGTAGAATATATTTTCAACCACCGCTTGCTTCAGCTCCCATTCATGGTCTTGTACTCTGGTGCAGCCGAGACTGTCCCCTAGGACGTTTTGCATGCCTGGATTGTGAACCACGGAGAGGTGCATCTGGGGCAGAATTGCCCAGTTCCACACCCGCATCGCTTCTCTGCAGAGGAGATATAAGCGAGTGCCGCCACGTTAATTGAGGTACCAGACTACACACATATTGTCCAACTGGACTAACAGTGAGCCTTGGTGGAGCAAATGCTGAAAGGCTTGGAGAGCATACAACACTGCCCTCCTCTCCGGCACATTTATGTGCAGAGAGATCTCCAACGGAGACCACAGCCCTCGAGTCCTGTGGCTTCCTAGGTGAGCGCCCCAACCCATCCCTGATGCATTTGTAGTCAGAGCATGGTTGGGAGGAGGGTACTGGAAGGGAACCCCCCTTGGTGAGGTTGCTGAGATCCTGCCACCATAGGAGATCCAACTGCATCAAATTGGAAACCATGACCGTGTGGTCTAGGTCGTCAGACCTCTGATCCCACTGTGCTCTGAGCATCCACTGCGAAATTCACATGTGAAGCCTGGCTAGAGGGACAGTGGGGATGGCCGCTGTCATAAGGCCCAGAAGTTGAAGAACCAAACCTGGCCTGAACCCACCTGCTGGAGGCTACTAAATTAGCCTGTTTCTGCAAAGTTTCTGCCCTGTCCAAAGGGATGAAGGCCATACCCTGGGCCATATCCAACACCACTCCAATAAACTGGAGGCGCTGGGAAGAGGCAGTTGGGAATTTTGAAAACTGACAGTAATTCCCACTTGCGCAAAAAGGGCCAGAGTAGCTAAAAGGGAAAGTTCCAGCCGCTGCCTCGACAGGACTGACAGAAGCCAATAGTCGAGAAAAGGGAACACATAGTGGCCTTGGCATCTCAGAGCCACCACCACTACCACAAGGCACTTGATAAACACCTGGGGTGCCGAGGACAGGCCAAAGGGGAGGGCCTTGAACTAGTAATGTTTCCCCTGAAAGGAGAACCTGAGGTAGCGACGATGGACCTGAAAGACAGGGATGTGCAGGTAGGCATCCTGCATATCCAGGGCACAGAGCCACTGTCCCTTGTGCAGGAGGGGGAGCAGACCTGGGAGAGTCAGCATTCAAAACTGTTTGTAATCTATGTAGAGGTTTAGAGCACGAGGTCCAAGACAGGATGCAAATCTCCCATCTTTTTTGGAACCAGGAAGAAGTGGGAGTAGTACCCCTTTCCTTCCTGGTTCAAAGGAATGAGCTCTAGTGCTTCTCTGCGTAAAAGAGCCTCGATTTCTTCTCTTATGAGGGGAATGTGTGCCTTTGGATAATGAGACACCCCTGATGATTTGTCTGGGGGTCTCTCAAGAAACTCCAGAGTGTGGCCTTGTCATACCAACTGAAGGATCCATGAGTCTGTGGTGGCTGCCTCTCACCCTGGCAGGTGACTGGCAAATCTGCCACCCACCGGCTCTCCCAATGGAAAAGGAGGAGGAGATGGGGCGGGCCGTGTGTCAAGAGACGGAGGGCAGGATGGGAAGAGCCACCCGAGGCTCTCTGGGTTTTGGCCAGAGGGGTGGCTGTTGCTGAAGGGGCCAGACGTTTAGTCTGATGTTGCCTAGTCTGCTGCTTGGTCCGGCGATGAAAAGGCATCTTGGCCTTGGATCTAGGATGGTGCATGGTGTGAATCGACCTCAAGGCTTTGCTCTTATCCTGGAGGCTGGTAATTATATCCTGGGTATCACCCATGAATAGGACAGAACCCCTGAAGGGAGTGTCCTGGATATCCACCTGGACACCAGGTGCCAAGCCGGACACCCCGAGTCAGGAAAATCTCCCGAGAGATACTGCCGTAGTGTTGCCCCTGGCTGAGGAGTCCATTGCATCACAGGTGGCCCTCAAAGAGTGGCGACAGATGACTTTGGTTGACCTAATGGTGTCTGCCAAAACAGTCTTGGACTCGGCACGGCTTCAACGACAGGCTCCAACTGGCTGAACAGCGACTTTTGGTACACTAGCATGTGTGCCACATAGTTAAGTGCATGCATAGCAAGAGTGGAGGAAGAATAAAACTTTCTCCCAAACTGATCTAGCTGCCTCAACTCCTTGTCAGGAGGGGAAGTGCTCATGTGCTTATGCTTAGTGGACCTATCATGGGCCGCCGTGATGACCACAGAGATGGCCTTAGGATGGACAGTTAGGTGGTCCTTACCCTCTGGGATTCTATATGTTCTATCGGTGTTCTTTGCTACTGCTGGAATGGAGGAAGGCATCATCCATATAGTGGAGGCCAAATCCTTGTGAGATTCTAGCCACGGGGATGTGAGGACAGGTGTTTTCTCCTGGATGTCCAGATGTTCAGCAAGCCTCCGATGCTTGGAATCCTGCACATCCATCTACCAGTTGTAGACCTCTGCATTCATTTTCAGGAGGTCCGAGAACAAAGGGTCCTCCAGAGGTGATATGGGGGACTCCTTTGACTTTGGCTCCTCCGGGAGGGGAGTCGCAAACCCTGAAGCTTCGGAGAAAGACCCAGATTTGGAGTCCAAAGAATCTGAAGGTCTTTCAGCCGGACAAGAGACCTTCTGAGTTCTAGGAGGAATACTGTCCGTCGTCAGGGACTAAGGACTTTTAGTTAGGTCCGTCGACTGGCACAGTTCCAGCAGGGAAACCAGCCTAGAAGGCTGATCCGGGTGGACCGGGAAAAGATTCTCACCAGGTGACGGCTATCCAGCTCTAAGACAAGCAGAGATTTAGTCTCAGAGCACCAGGTCTGGAGGATGGCCCGAAAGTCTGCATGAGGCTGGGGAGGAGGCGGAGGGGAAGGGGACGGAAGGGGTTGATAATCTGGCTGGAACCCGAAAAGCACCCCACTGTCGGGTATCCTGATGTGTGGCACCCGTGTGTCGGGTAACCCAGCCAAGGGTACAAAGGCGCATACCCCCAATGTCAAGAAGCCTGATGTAGGGTAGCCTGGTGGAGGAAATGTCGGGCCGACGTGGGACCCTGAGGAGGCCTAAAAATCGGCCCAGAAGGACCCGAAGGAATAGAGTCGGGCGTGGGGCAGGCGGGAGGCAAGTTCTGCAGCGGCGCGGATGGTCCAGCCCGGAAAAAAATAATAAAAAAAAAAATTAGTGGGGGAGGGTCCTGTGGGGTGTCCAGAAGCTCCGTCCGGTCTGGGGGATGACTCAGAAACAATGACACCCGATGGACAACCCCTGTCCTCCAGCTCCCGTTGATCTGGGGACGGCAGAGGGGGCTCCACAAAGGGAGAAGAGGGGTTATCTCCATGGGTAGAACCCACCGAAGAATACTGCCCAGAGACCGTCAGCTGGCTCTCGTCCAGCTGGACATGGTCGGGGCTCGCACTGGAGCCAGATGTGAGCGGAACAGCCGGGCGGACGTCAGAGGGTCCAACAACCAACTTATCATCCTTGGCCGTGTGGGCACTAGAGTCTCCGGAGCCCGACTTATTAGCCCAGGCCGGGCATTCACTGGAGAGCCCGACAAGCGGCTTATCGGCCCCACCAGCCTGCTTTGGCCCAGTGGTGGAGATGGGCTTAAAGGTGGCAGAATCCTCCGACTCTGCCAAGGCGCCCATGGCCATCATAACCAATAGCAGCGGAAGGACCAAGGAATGCTCCTGGGAGGGTGGGGCAGAATTGGTTGCAGCGGCGGTCTCCCCGGAAGAAGAGGGCTGCAGTTCACCCGAGGGGCCAGAGGGTGGCCGCGGGAGAAAGGAGGACCAATCCTGGTCCCAGTGCTTTTCTTTGTCCCTCTTCTTGTGTTTGTGGGTGTCCATGAATGAGGAAGAAGAGCTCAACTTTTGCAGCTCTTTTTCCATGGATGCCATCTTCTTCTTTAGAAGATGGACTTTGAGGCCCTGCTGGCAGCGCTTCCATGTGGCCTGGTTGAATCCCCGGCAGGCCTCAGTCCTCATTGTGATACTCCAGGTCCAAGCAGAAGAGGCAAAGAGAACGGGAGTCCTTATGCGGGCACTGCGTGCTGCAAGAATTGCACTTGTTTTTATGCGACTCGATGGACAATGGAGAAGACATGCAAAAAAATCAAGAATTAACCAATAAGGTAAGAAAAAGCGGATACTCATTTGAAAAATGGCGGTCGGACTATAGCGACGATCTCCTCGAAGTCCGACATGTACATGTCGATGACAGGAAAAAACTGAACGGCAGGCGTGGAGACCGCCCACTACATAGTGTCACACTAACAATGGTCAAATGAAGTCAGGTGGGTGGTTCCCCTCTGACACTGCTAGGTAAAGTTTCCTTGTGGTCCTGACGCTAGGGAGCGCAGTCCTCAAGGTTATTACCTACTGCAAGAGCCCTCTTGAACTAAGATCTTATTAACTGTTCTACTATTTCAATGTTTTAAGTTAAGTTGAAATCATGGTTACTTCCATCATATTACCTGTACTTGTTTCTGATGAAGAGATGAATTTATTTGTTGAACCTCATGTATTTTTTTTTAACTTTCATATTTTTATGCATTGTTTGTATTATCTTGATAAAAACAGGCAGTCATGCTCATTATCCTAAAAGTATATAAAACGTAAATGAAATGGATTGATCTTGGTGCTAGTAAATCCTTCTATGTGGTTCCTTGTGTAAGACTAATGCAATGAGGAAATACGGATGGAATGGGAGTGTCTAAGACAGACCACAAATTGGTTGGGAGGCAGGAAGCAGTGAACATGCAGAGTAGTGGCCTCAGACTGGAGGGGAGCTGCAAAAACAGTGCAGCAGGGGTCAGTGTTCTGCCTGCAGTGCGTTAGATTTTCTTATTCATATCTCATCAGCCTCATTTCCTGACAAGGAAAGTACAGTTCCATAAGAACTTACTGTAACAGCAGATCTTCGAGAGAAGCTCTTGCATCAGGCCACACCAGTAGGACTAAGCCGTCAGATGCCAGGACCACATGGAAAACTTCTAGCCAGCAGTCAATCACAGGGGACTGCCCACCACCAATGTCAGTCAGCTAACATCAGCTGAGCCTATAAAGGTGGGTGGGCGGTCCCCTACACCTACCTTAGTTCTCCCACTGGAGACACCATACAGGCAGCAAATGGAGAACCAAGGAGGTTTCCCAAGAGCCAAAAGTAAGGCAGAAGTAATGCAAGAGAAGAAGAGCAGCGGAGGGGGGGAGTGAGGGAAAGCAGGGCCTTATGCAAGAGCTTCTCTCGAAGATCTACTGTAACAGTAAGTTCTTACACAATTGTACTATCTTACTTCAAGGAAGGCTCTTGCAGCAGGCCAGACCAATAGGACTGAGTCTCAAGCAATACTGGAGAACACCAAAAAAACAACATTGGGATCGAGGAAATATCAGCAGCCAAGAGCTCAGGAGAGAAGGCCACGAAGTACTGCTAGACCAAAATTGGCCCTGCACCCAGAGGCAATATCCAGACTGTAATGCTTTGTAAAGGTGCGGACAGAACTCCAGATGGCAGCTGCACAAACGTCCGGAAGGAAGCTGCTGAGGCAGCCATACCTCTAATGGAATGGCCCTTGACCACTACCAAAAGGGGTTGTTGTACTTGCAGTAGCAATAAACAATGCAACTGGCTAACCACTTAGACAAACACTGTTTGGAAACAGGAGCGCCCTCTCTCAGGACAAACAAAACAAACTGGTCAGTTTTACTGAAAGGCTTTGTGTGGTTTGTGTAGTACTGCAAAATCCTATGTACATCAAAAAGTATGGAGCAAGGCCTTCCCCTGATTAGAATACTCAAGAAAATAAACTGGAAGGTGGATGGATTGATTCAAAGTAAACTCCACCACCACCCTAGGTAAAAAAGTACAGTTACGCAAGAACTTACCGTAACAGCAGATCTTTGAAAAGAGCTCTTGCGGCAGGTAATACCATTAGGACTAATGCCGCCAGGAGTTAGGACCCAACGGAAAAGTCTTGCAGCAAGCAGTCTGTGGCGGAGGACTGCCCGCGCCATCGGCTCCGCCCGGCATCAGATGTTATAAAGGCACAGACCCCTGGCGCCATCTCAGTTCTCCTGCCGGAGACCTGGCTGAAAGGATTGGAGAACCGAGCAGAATCTCTCCAACCTTGAATAAGGGTAAACACACAGATTCCTAGAGGATGGAGGGTGGGAAAGCCACCTGCTGCAAGAGCTCCTCTCGAAGTTCTACTGTTACAGTAAGTTCTAAGGTAATTGTACTATCTGACTTCGAGGGGGAGCTCTTGCAGCAGGCAATACCATTAGTACTGAGTCCCAAGCAGTACCCAAGAATAGGCCCAGGTCTGACGGGAGGGGGAGAAAAAAAAAAGACAATGGCTGTACAGCTTCATGAGAGCAGGCCCTGCAGGACGGCCAGTCCAAAACCTCTCTCCTCCGAGAAGCAATGTCAAGGCTGCAATGCCTAATGAAGGTATGGACTGTGCTCCAAGTCGCAGCAGCACAGATATCTGCCGAGGATACATTCCTTAAGGAAGCGAATGAGATAGCCACAGCCCTGGTGGAGTGACCCTTGATCGGGCCCAGCAAGGGTTTACCATGGTATTGGTAACAAAAGGAGATACAATGCACCAACCAATGTGTTAGTGTTTGTTTGGAGACAGAAGCCCCTGTCTTCCTATGCATGAAGGAGACAAATAACTGATCCGATTTCCTTGTTGCACTGGTTCTGTGAACATAGAAATTAAGAATCCTATAAACATCCAGAGTGTGTAGCAAGGCTTCACCTTGACTGGAGAATTCTGGGTAATAAACCAGAAGGTGGATGTCTTGATTCAGCATCAATTCAGACAACAACTTCAAAAGAAACTTAGGATTTGTACGCATGGTCACCCTGTCCCTGTGGAAGACAAGGTAAGGCTCCTTACACATAAGTGCCTGAAGCTCAAAAACCCTTCGAGCAGAAGTAATAGCAACTAAAACGAACGCCTTCCAAGAAAGAAAGTGAAGCTCACAGGATGCGGCTGGTTTGAAGGAGGGCAGGATGAGCTTCTCAAGGACAAAAAGTAGATCCCAAGGAGGCACTGGGTCTCTCCTGGGGGTCTGATATGAAGAACACCTCGCAGAAAGCTCCTGCATACATTAAGCTGTGCCAGAGTCCTCTCCCCATATGGTGAGTGGTATGCTGATACAGCACACAGATACACTTTAATGGATGAGTAGCTTAAGCACAAGTCCGAAAGGTGAAGAAGATAATCCAGCACATGCTTGATCGGACAATCCAGGGGATCTAGGGCACGTGCCATTGCCCAGAGGCAAAAACTTTTCCATTTCATGGCGTACGTTGCCCTAGTGGAGGGTTTCCTCGCTGTCACCAAAACCTCTGCCACCCTGCTTGACACTCCAAACCTCTCTTCTGCTAAGACTGCAGGAGCCAAGTGTGCAGGTGAAGAGACTGTAGGGCCGGATGGACCAGAGTCCCCTGCTCCTGGGAGAGCAAGTGGATAGAAAGTGGCAACTGCACGCGGGGTTCCAAGGCCAGTTGCTGTAGCAGTAGGTACCAAATTTGCCGGGGCCAAAGAGAAGCCACCAGAATCATTCTGGCCCCCTCTGACTGCAGTTTGAGCAGCACTCTGTGAATTAGGCGGAAGGGAGGGAAGGCGTACAGAAACCTCCCTGTCCAGGAGAGGGACAATGCATCTCGCCAGAAAACACCAGGCCCTGGATCTACTGTAGCGAGTAAAAGTTTGGCATTGTATGGGGATGCAAATAGGTCCAGCTCTGGGCATCCCCAGCGACCAAAGAGGTTGTCTGCGACTTCCTGGAGCAACTCTCATTCGTGATTCAGAGAGCGAGAGTGACAGACTGTCGATGAGAATGTTCTGGCTTCCTGGGATAAGCACAGCCGTGAGATCCAGAAGATGTTCTACTGCCCAATCCCACACTCATGGCCTCCCTGCAAAGGGGGTAGGACTGAATAGTCCCTTGCTTGTTGATGTAGAAGACAACTGGGGTGTTGTCTGACTGCACCAACAGGGAACCTGGGGAACTTGGTCTTGAAATGCCCCTACGGCATACAGAACAGTTCTCATTTCCAGAACATTGATATTTAGAGAGTGTTCTGTGGAGGACCAAGCTCCTCTGGTCCTTCATTCCCCTAAGTGTGGCCTCCAGCCCAACAATGAGGTGTCCTTCGTCAAGGCTTGTGATGGGGTAGGCCTCTGGAGAAGGACCCCTCTCTCTTAATGTGGATGGGAGAGCCACCACTCGAGACAGCAACGGATCACCACTGAAACTCGGATTTGCATATCCAAGTCGTCCACCACCTGGTCCCACTGGACCTCGAGATGCCACTACAGAATCCTCATATGTAACCTGGCGAGGGGAATGGTAGCGATGGCCATAGCCATGTGACCTAGAAGTTGAAGGATCACCCTCACCGGAAGAATGGCTGCTGAATGGACTGTGTGCTAGTCCCATCAAGCGGTCTGCCCTGTCTAGCGGTAGGAAGGCCTTTCCCTGAACAGTGTCCAGTATGGCCCCTATGTATTGCAACCTCTGGAAGGGCCCGTTGCGATTTCGGCCAACTTATGGTGATGCCCAGGGAGAGGCAGAGGGATACAGTTTCTTCCATGGCCACCTTCAACTGGCTTTCCAACGCAGCGGAAATAAGCCAGTCGTCCAGTTAGGAGTAGATGAAGTGGCCTCTCCTCCTTATGGCTGCTGCCACTACTGCCAGACATTTCGTGAACACCCTGGGTGCCAATGAAAGGCCAAAAGGCAGAACTCTGAATTGGTAATGCCCGTCTCGAAAACAAAACTGAAGAAATCTCCTGTGAGCGTGCAGGCCCCTGATATGCATGTAGGCGTCCTGCAAATATAGGGAGCATAACCAATCTCCTTGATGGATAAGGGGAAGCAGGCTTGCCAATGCTGCCAACCGGAACCTCTGGTACTTGACTGAGAGATTGAGCTGGCAGAGGTCCAGAATGGGGCGCAGAACTCCCATCTTCTTTGTGACTAGGAAGAAGTGGGAGTATAAACCCGTGCCCCATTGGTCCTGTGGGACCATATGGATGACTTTCTTCTTGAGTAGCGACTGCATTCAATCTACCAGAAGGTCAGCGTGGGCTGGTGGACAATGGGCGGGAGGGGGGAGACTGTCCGATGGGATGCTGAGAAACTCTATCGTGTATCCTCTGCGAAGTGTTTCCAGCACCCATTGGTCCGAAGTTATGCTGGACCATTCGGCAAGGTAAAGGGAGAATCTCCCTCCCACTTTCCTTGCTCTGCATCTCTTGACAGAGAGGAGGGAGACTGAAACTTAGCTAGCCTTCTGCACTCTGGATCTAGTTCCATAGTGTCCCACTCACAGATAGACTGAATGTGGCACATGATGTTCAAACATGAGGGGTCATCTGGGGGAGATCTTGGTGAATCCCTGGGGCCCGGAGAGGGCGAGATGAACTCATCCTCGTCCAAGTACTCTGAGGAAGAAGAGCTTGCAGCCCATCGTTCAGGGAAGATGGGCATCTGCTGGAGGACAGAACTGGGGAAGACTGCCTCCATCTGCGCTTCCCCTTCGGGTCCGTGTGGGTGACATCCTCTCCTGTTGGGGTAGGAGGAGGCCCCATAGGAGGTGGTTTCAGAGTAGGGTTGGGGGGGGTTCTGTACAGCAGGTCCCCTTTGACTGTATTCCACCAAGCAGTGAAGAGCAAGCCAATGTCCGCCACAGGGACAACCACTGGGGCAGGCAACTGGTTCGCTGGACCGGGCATCTGGGGTTCTTATGTGTCTGGCGCCTGGTCTGGAGAGCCCCGTTTATCTCCATCCAGCTGCTTGGCATCCATGTCCCTAGGGGAACCGGCGTCCAAAGTAGGGCGGGCGCACTGGGCAACCGACCCTCAGAGGGTGGGGCGGGTGTCAGGGTTTCCTCTGGCGACTGCCTCCGACTGGGTGTCAGGCTGCGGGTCGTTGGAGCGGCCTACCAACTAGGAGAACGCACCTTCAGCCAGAGGTGGCATCTTGTGACGGACGGCCTCCGGCTGTCTACGTGGGTCATCCGAGTGCTTGCGCTTCTCGGACAAATTTGTACTCGTGGAGTCTCTGGACTTACCAGTAGCCATATGGCCTTCCTGGGCGACTCTGAGGACTTATGGGATCAGTGGGCCAAGGAAGAATGAGCAGGTGAATGCCATGAAGAAGATGGCTCCCTATGTTTGCCTTGTGAAGAGGCGGGAGTGGATTTAGATGAGGACTCTGCCGGTTTACGCAGGACCGAGCCAGATCTCCCACCGGAGGTTGAAGAAGAGGACGCCAGGGAAGGGGACTTGGGGTGGGACTCAGACCTAGTCCTAGTCCTATCCCTCTCCCTATGGTGGTGGTGGTTCCCTCCCGATGGCTTGTCTTTGGGCGGAGAGTCCTTGGCCAGAGAGGAAGAACTATGCTTTGATGTCTGCTGCATGGCCACCACCTTCTGCTCCCATAAGTAGACCTTAAGGGCGTTGGCTCTCCTGATCCTCGTCTTCTGATTAAACGTCTGGCAGTGCGGGATGCTGGCCTAAGCAGATTAGGCAGACACGTAGCCATCTTTTGCCAGTATTTGTTTCCTGCACGCACACTTTGATTTGTGCCACGGTGGAGAGGACGATGACATGCAAGAAATGAGGATGTCTAGAGACGTCGTCAAAAATTTCGAAAAACTTTTTAAAGCGGTCGACTAAGGTGAAAGGTGCCCATGAAGCTGAACTAAGCGGGTCAACAGCACCCTTTATACCACGTCTGAAGTCAGGCGGAGCCGACATCGGGGACAGTCCCCCGCCACAGACTGCTAGCTACAAGATTTTTCCGTGAGGTCCTAATGCCCGCGTGCATAGTCCTAATGGTATTACCTGCAAGAGCTCCCACCAAAGTCAGATCTTAGGATTAGTAAGAGGACACCCTGTCTTTGTGAAAAAAACAACAAGGCTCCCACGACAAAAGACTGAGCCTGGAAATCCTTCGAACAGAAGTGACAGCAACTAAAAGAGCACTTACAACAGAAAGCACAGCTCCCATGTCGTGGCCAATTCAAAGAGAGGTAAAGTGAGTTTCTCCAATGTAAAGAGGAGGTCCCAAGGAGGGATCGGGTCCTGAATAGGAGGCTTCAGATGCAAAATGCCCCGCAGGAATGCGCAGGACACTTCGAGCTGGGCGACCACTTTGCTCTCAATAGGTGCATGGTATGCAGAGATGGTGGAAAGATGTACCTTAAGTGAGGAGTACCCCAAGCCTGAATCCAAAAGGGAAAGATGGCACTCAAACACCTGATTCACTGGGTAGGTGAAAGAATCCAAAAGGCACGCAGCAGCCCAAAGGGAGAAATGCTTCCATTTCACAGCATGTGGCTCTGGTGGAGGGTTTCCTAGCAGCCACCAGGATGTCTGTGACCCTAGTGGATACCCCCAAGTGGGTAATGGCTAGGTCAGCAGGAGCCACGCGTGGAGATGCAGGGACTTGAGGTCTGGATTGATCAGGGTGCCCCGGGTCCTGGGACAGCAAGCTGGTCTACAGAGGCAAGGGCACTGGAGGTTCCACTGCCTGCTGCTGCAGCAAGGGGAACCAAATCTGATGCGACCCTGAAGTGGGCTACGAGAATCATCTCTGCCCCTTCCAACTGGAGCTGGAGCAGAACCCTCTGAAGGAGCGTGAAGGGAGGAAAGGCCTACAGAAACCTCCCCTTCCGAGAGAGGGACAATGCATCTCGCCAGAAAACTCCAGGCCCGGCATCAAGCAAGCAGAAGAGAGGCAGTTTTGCGTTGAATGGGGACGCAAAGAGGTCCAACTCTGGATGATCCCACCTGTCGAAGGGTTCTTCGACTTCTGAGGTTAGAAGCTCAAACACATGAGCCCACGACCTGGAGCAGCTGAAACTGTCAGCCAAAATGTTTTGAATGCCTAGAACATGTACGTCCAAGAGCTCCAGACCATGCTCGATGGCCCAATATCAAACTCTTATCGCCTCCCGACACAGGAGGTAAAAATGAGTACCCTGCTATTTGTTGATTTAATACATGACACATGTTGCCAGTCTGCAACAGCAGCTGACCGGGAAGGAGATGAGTCTGAAAGGCCTGCAGGGCATAAAGGACTGCCCCTATCTCCAGGACGTTGATATGGAGACCCTGTTCTATGTCCGTCCAGGTACCCTGGGTCTGGTGATTGGGCCAGATGAGCACCCCATCCCAGGCTGGATGAGTCTGTCATGAGAATCTGATGGAGGGTCGAGAGCTGAAAGGAGACTCTCCAAAGGAGGTTGGCTGGATCCAGACACTGTGACAGAAATCTCCGGACCGGGTCGGAGACCAGGACCAACTGGTCCTGGCTGTCTGTGTTTTGGTCCCACTGGACCCAGGAACCATGGCAATAGCCACTGCCATGCGGCCAAGAAAGCACAGAAACACACTGGCGGGGACCTGCTGGCTGGAAGAAACCAGATGGGCCTGCTCCATCAGCCGCTCCGCCCTGTCCTCAGGCAAAAAGGCCTTGCCCTGGCTGGTGTCCAGGATAGCTCCAATGTGCTGAAGGTGCTGGAACGAGGAGACGCAGGACTTCGATAGATTGACAGTGACCCCTAAGGCCTGAAAAAGGCAGAATGTATATTCCAGAGTCTGAACCAGGTGATTCCTAGAGGGGGCTACTTGCAGCCAATAGTCCAGGCAGGGGAACACACAGAAGCCCCGCCTCCTCAATGCAGCCACCACTACTCCCAGGCATTTGGTAAATATCCACGGGGCCAAAGAAAAGCCAAAAGGGAGGGGCCAGAATAGAAAATGGGCTCCCTGAAAGTAGAAGCAGATGAAGCGATGATGGGCACACGAAGTCTGGATGTGCAGGTAAGCATCCTGCATATCCAGAGAGCAGAGCCAGTCCCCCTGGCACAGATGGGGCAACAGCCCCTGGAGAATGAACATCCAGAAGTGCTTGTACTCTATGTACACATTCAGATGGCTCAGATCCAGGACGGGCTGAAGATTCCCGGTTTTCTTGGGGATGAGGAAGAAGTGGGAGTAAACCCCCATTCCCCACTGAGCCTGAGGGATGGGCTCTATAGCTCTTTTTTGAAGAAAAGCCTGAATTTCTTCCCACATCAGAGACAGGTGGATGGGAGGGTAAGTGGAGTTTACCTGGGGATTTTCTGGGGGCCACTCTAGAAACTCCAGTGTGTGACCATGTTCTATGATCTGAAGTGCCCAGTTGGCTGTGGTCACACCCCTCCAACCTTCTAGGGGGAGGGACAACCAACCCCGACCGTCTGCCATGCATTCTCGGCCAGGAGTGGTCGGCAAAGGAATCAGAAGATGGGGGTGGGCACAGGAAGGGAGCTCTGGTGGTGGTAGCAGCAGGGGCCATTGTGGTGTTATGCTTGTGCTGACCCCTGATAGGCTGGTTCCGAGATTGCTCATGGGAGGACTTGTGAAAAGGCTGGTGTTGACCCACTCTAGGCAGAGTGTGATAGCACAAATGGACTGACTTGAGGGCCCGCTCCGACTCCTGCAGAGAGAAAATGGTACCCTGGATATCCCAACCAAAAAGGACCAAACCCTGGAAGGGGGCGTCTAAAATACTGGCCTGTACATCCGAGTCAAAGCCGGATACCCTGAGCCACGAATGGTGCCAGAGACACATCCCAACAGCTGCCACATGCCCGGAGGCATCCACAGCATCATTACCAGCTTGGAGGACAGGAGTGCCAATGTCCAAGCCTGATTTCAAGAGTTGGGTAAGCTGCGTCTAGGTGGAGTCCTCTGGCAAGGTCTGCAAGAAGTCCCTGGCTTGGTCCCAAAGAACATTTCGATACTGGACCATGTAGGCCAAGAAATTCAGGGCTAGATAGCCAGGGTAGTAGAGGCAAAGACAAGTTTGCCCACGTGATCCAGCTGCCTAGACTCCCGGTCAAGGGGCAGGGTACTAAGGTGTTTGGACTTCTTAGTACAGTCATGTGCCGCATTAATCATCACGGAATTTGCCTTAGGGTGACCCCCTAAAAGGGGTTTGCCAGCTGGGGCATGAAAGGGTGGTAGATGGGTGATTCCATGCTGCCCAACTAACGATCAAAAGGGGGCAACACCACAGGGAAGGCATCCCGCTGACGGAAACAGATTGCCAGGCAGCGTCTTTCTGTGTCCTGCTCCTCCATCTCCTAGCCCATTATGGACTGGATGTGGTTCATGACATTCATGAAGGTTGGATCGTCAGGAGGTGACTTTGGTACCTCCTTGGGAGGGTCAACCCCCTCAGAGGACTCCCCAAGTGAGGAGGAGGACTCTGAAGAACTAGAGTCATCCTCAGTAGTCTCGCTATCTGGGGCTGATGCCGGTGACAAAAACATGAGCCAACGTCAGGTACATCCCAGGAGGACCCTAATGTGCGGGTGTCGCTAGGACCAGCCCAATCCATGTTTTGGGGCAGTGGTAACCCGGGGAAGATCCTTGAGGGGCTGGGGTCTGCCTCTTGATGAAGGATCAGCACGCCAAGAAGAGGGCGTTATAACCCACTAGAGGTCGTATACTGTACATCGGTGGAAAAACGATAAGAGGGCACCAGGTAAGGAAATGGCGACTAAGCGTAGAGCCGCCCAGCATCGGCTGAGTATCAGGAGTTGACCCAACAGGAGTCAGCTGCGGCACAGGTTGTGGCAGGAGCGATGATGGGGTTGGGCCTATAGGCTGGGGCTACAGCAACAGTGACCAAGCAGGCATCTGTATGGAGTGCCCAGAAGAAGAATCCCCGATGCCGGCCCAGCCAGAGAAGCAGGCACCCGAGGGGAGGGAGACCCCCTGAGACAAAGGCTGAGGTGATGCCGGAAAGGAGGAAAAGG
The DNA here is from genome assembly GCA_016271365.2 of Neoceratodus forsteri. Classification (NCBI taxonomy): domain Eukaryota; kingdom Metazoa; phylum Chordata; order Ceratodontiformes; family Ceratodontidae; genus Neoceratodus; species Neoceratodus forsteri. The sequence continues at coordinate 86,298,563 of CM057451.1, forward strand.
TGGTAGCCTGCTGCGGGCACTGCCTGGAGGGACATTGGTCCCAGTAGTGGGAGCCAGCGAAGGCAATGCTGTGGCCAGTGGGGTGACGGTTATGGAACAGATGCCCGACGAACTAACACCAGCTGAGCCATCTGGCTGAGAGTCCATGGAAGATATGGTCCCGACCGTCAGGGGCTGTGGAGCAGGAGATGAAGTTCCATGCCCCGTACAGCTGCTGCCCGAGAGCTATGAGGGTGGGAACCAGAGCCACCAGGTGCCCAGAGGAAGAGAGGACTGGCGGGGCTAACCTCCCATCAGAGGACGACCCCATCGCGGTTGACAGTTTGTGGGGCGACCACGAGTGGGACGCAGACCAGTTCCAGTCCCGGTGTTTATGCTTCCCAGATTTCTCCTTTTAGGATGATGAAGAGGCCCCAGAGAACTGTGTCGGTGAGGCCAAAGAGCTCCTGGCCTGTAGCTCCTTCTCCATGGCAACCAACTTCTGCTTCAAAAGGTGGCTCTCCAGAGCTTTTAGACAACATCTCCACGTTGCCTGGTGAAATTTTTGACGAAACTGGCAGGCTTCGGTGTTGTGGCTGGGGCCTAGGCAGATGAGACATACAGAGTGGCCATCCTTTTTGTGGATCTGTTTGCCACTGACATTTCTGAGGAGTGGCCGGAAGACGAGGCTGGTGGAGAAGACAAACTCATCGATGAAAACACCGAAAATTCAATGTTTCTAACTCAATAAGAATAAAAAATAAAGCACGGCAAGTGCGGGTAATGGTCAACTGTAGCTGCAGCGTCCACTATGGTCCAATGTACGCGGGTCGATGGCGGGAAAAGAACTGAGGTAGGTGTGGGGGACCGCCCACCTATATAGGCTAGGCTAAAATCAGCCAAATGATGTTGGCGATGAGCGGTCCCCCGTAGTACACTGCTAGCTACAAGTTTTACGTGTGGTCCTGTTATCTGACGGCTTAGTCCTACCGATGTGGCCTGCTGCAAGAGCCTTCCTCGAAGGAAGAACAGTATTTACAAAACTATTAGAACAAAAAAAAAACAGTAAAACTAGCCAGTATTACTTTCAGTCTAACAGGCACAATGCAGAGAGTACATAAAAAAGGTAAAATGATAGGTTAACGTTTCAATCTACAGGACTGACCAAGTGTTTTCCATCTTATGGCTTCCAATACCCAGTGTGTTCTAGTGTTTAAGAGCAGTGGCTTGGGAACTGGGAGACAGCAGATACAAATCTTGCTAGACCCAAATATACACAGTATAACCTTGAGCAAGTCAAGTCACCACACAATGCTCCAGTCTACCCAGCTGGAGAAATGGGTAGAACTAGGACCCTACTCGAAAAGAGATGTTGCAGGTCAGCTGGGCTATCCCAGATAAATACTGTATAAGTCATCATAGAGATCCATGGGGACGTCAAAAAAGTTTGGATAATCGAGAGTCCAGATAATCAGGATTTTAGATTTGGCAGGACTGATCTATGCTAACCAACAAGACAGTACTGTAAGCATGCATACTGTAAGCATGCCTCCACGGTTCAGGGCTGCAGTTTACCACTGGTTTGATTGCTTGTTATATTAAAATTAACCTGTGAAGAGGTTTACTGTGTGGTTGCTGTCTGATTCTTACCCTTCCCACCCATCTGCTCACCTACTTGCCTCCACAGACACGTTGTCTTCCCTCACAGCTAAGCAACTCCAATGTTCACAGTTCATTCACAGAATTCTGGTATAGGGTGTTAATAAACCTGTGTTTGTGGCTGCAGTCAGGCTGAGCAATTACTGTACCGCTGATTAGTTCTGATCCTGTTCTCTGTGGCTGCAGCTGGTCTCTCTCTCTCGCTCACTCTCTCTCTCCCTCCCAGAGTCAACTCCTTCTGCGGCTGAAGCAAATGGAAACAACCCGGTCTGGGCTTTCATAGATCCCTGCACCAGAACAGGAAAACTGGACCAGCACCAAAATGAGAAGCTGGAGCTGCACAGCTGATCCCAATCTACAGGACCACATGACTACCATTCTGACAGCACAAATAGTCAGGTAATGCACTGTTAGCCACTGATCCCTTGTGTACCTCGAAGCATGATCCTGATGATGAACTCTTGTCAGATTGCTAAAAATGTTTTATGTGAACAGCCTAATTCTGCGGGGGATTATGGCATGGCTTAGGAGGGGATTTGGTTACATGCATTTTTATACTTTTCTGTTACAGAAATTCATCAGTTCAACGAGGGAGGGGTTAAGAATTTCGTCCTCAATAGCCTACTAATCAGCAGCAATCAGTTGCAATCAATCCCCATTTAGATGCAAGTACTATAGTTAGCTCCAGTACTTAGTGCTTGCTGAATAAAAGAACAGTTGCGTAAGAACTTACTATAACAGTAGATCTTCGAGGGGATCTCAGTCAGCAGATTACACCATCAGAACTTCACTGTTGGTGAAGAGGAATTCACACAAAAGATTTTTAACAGTACAACTGAGGCTGCCCATGCCATCAATGTCAGCTGACATCACCAACCCTATATAGGCGTAGGCGGCCGCACTCCCTCCTCAGATCTTTACCTCCAGAGACGAAGGAAGCAAGGCTCACGTCCTGGGGAATCAAGGAGAGAAAGGTGACCCAGCTCTAAATATAAAAGATGGACACAACAGATAGCCAGGTCCTGGATAGGAGCCCCAAGAAGGGGGACGGTCGGAGGGAAAATATACCTGATGACAGATTCCCTCGAAGATCTACTGTTACAGTAAGTTCTTACTTAACTGTTCTATCTTCCTCGGGGGTATCTCAGTCATCAGGTTATACTGCAGGAAGGAGTACCAAGGAGTGACAAGAGTAATAGACAGTCTGGGAGGATGGCACTCCATAAACTTAAGAAAGAAGTCCTTGCAGAACAGCCCTGCCAAATCCTGCACAAGCTCTAGAAGCAATGTCCAGACTGTAATGCTTGTTTAAAGTGTGGCCTGTACTCCAGGTGGCAGCAGCACAAATTTCAGCGGCTGAGACCCCTTTGAAACAAGCCACAGAGGTAGCCATGCCTCTGGTGGAATGGGCTTTGACAGCATCAGGCAACTCTTTGCCGTACTTATTGTAGCAGAACACAATGCAATCTGCAAATCATCTGGATAAGAATTGCTTAGAAACTGAAGTACCCTCTCTACCTGGGGCAAATGAAACGAACAACTGCTTAGAATTTCTGGACTCTTGTCCTGAGCAGGTAATACTTCAAAGTTCTGTGTACAGCTAGAGCATGGAGCAGTGCTTCCCCTGGATTGGCATGCTCCAGAAAATAAACGGGAAGGTGGATAGACTGGTTGAGTGTAAACTCAGAAACCACCTTAGGGAGAAACTTAGGATTTGTGTGCAAAGACCCTGTCTTCGTGGAAAAATTAAATAAGGCTCCTCACACCAGAGGGCCTGAAGCTCTGAAATTCTTCAAGCAGAAGTATTTGCAACCAAAAAGAGCACTTTCCAAGAAAGAAAACACAAATCACAAGTTGCGATTGGCTCAAAAGGAGACAGGGTAAACTTTTCCAAAATAAAATTCAAGCCCCAAGCCAGGACAGGGGAATGGATTGAGGGTTTTAGATGCAAGACACCCCGAAGAAAGGTATGGAAGACATCCAACTGACCAATCATGTAGTCGCCCATGAGTGCATGGAAAGCAGAAGTAGCTGAAAAGTGAACCTTGAGGGAGGAATACTGGGGGCCCGAGTCCGACAAAGATCAGGCAGTCCAGGACATGCTTCACAGGACACGTGAAAGGGTCTAGGGAGTGTTTGGCAGCCCAAATGGCAAGCTACTTCCACTTCATGGTGTAAGCAGCATGAGTAGAAGGCTTGCGGGTGGCCATCAGGACGTCTGCTACTCTGTTAGAGACCCCGAACCTGGCAACGGCTACATCCTCAAGAGCCACACATAAAGATAGAGGGACCTACCCGGCCTGGTGGCGCTGAGGGTTGAGGCGCTGGACGCCACATCTCATGCCACACCGGCAACCCGAGTTCGGGAGTGAGCTCGGGCCAGGGAGGGATCAGATAGAGCTCGACGGGCAGCTCTCCTGCCCCGGGGAGAGTACTGATGTCCGATGTCTGCCAATCTGGTGGAGACCGGTGCCACAGAGGCACGGACAGCACATTACAGCATGCCCAACACTGGCAGGATTGCCGACGCCAGCGCTGGGGGATGCGCATGCAAGGGAGGGTGGGACAGAAAAGAAAACACCCAGCTTGTGGGGATAGGCGACGGCACCATTCCTCCACGCCCAGTGCTGGATCTGAATGGGTCGAACCTCATCACTCCTCCACCCCAGCCCCGCCCGCATGCATGCCAGAGTCCGTCTCTTAAGGAGCCCAAGTAAGTGGTTGGGCTACCCTCCCAGGCGGGTCAAACCAGGGGTGCTAGCAGCGGGGCGGAGGCGGGAGGCATAGGACCGCAGCGGATCTCAGGCAGGCAGGCACAGGTAAGGGATGCCTGAGAGAGTTCCCCCAAGACATGAAAGGAGGAAATAAAGTCGGAAAACAAAAACGGATGGGGCGACATTAGGTGGGTATGGACCTGGGTTCCCCGATCCTGGGTCAGCAGATTCCTGCAGAGTGGTAGAAGAACCAGAGGTTCCTCCCCAGCTGCTGAAGTAGAGGGATCCATATCTTGCGAGGCCAAAATGGGGCTACCAGAATCATGCTGGCCTCCTCTATTTGTAGCTTGATCAGCACCCTCTGTATAAGTGGAAACTGAGCGAATGCATACAGAAATCTCCTGCTCCAAGAGAGGGACAATGCGTCTCGTCAGAAAACTCCAGGCCCTGGATATAGCAAGCAAAAACTGGGCAGTTTTGTGTTGAGTGGAGATGCAAAAAGGTCCAACTCTGCTCAACCCCATCCATCGAACAGATCTTCTGCTATGGATGAGAGAAGCTCCCATTCATGCATGCTGGACTGAGTCCTGCTGGGACTGTCCGCAAGCACAGACCACAGAGAGCTGCCAGACTGTGCACTCCTGTGTCCAATACCACACTCGCACTGACTCCCTGCAAAGGGGATATGAGTGAGCCCCACCCTGCTTGTTGATGTAGTAGACCACACTCAAGATTGTCCATAGTCCACTGGGGGTTAGGTGCTCCTGACAGGCCTGCATGGCATACAACACTGCTCTCATTTCCAGAACTTTGATATGCAGGGTGGCCTCCCACTGGGACCAGGAGCCCTGGGTTTGAAAAAGACCCAGATGCGACCCCAGCCAAGACCCGACGCATCCATGGTTAAAACCTGATGCGGTGAGGCAATTTGGAAGGGGACTCCCTGAAGGGGGTTTGAGGAGTCCATCCACCACTGCAACATTTTTCAAACTGGGAAGGGGACCAGGACTAGCTGATCTAACTCGTCCGTGGGCTGGTCCCACTGTATCCAGAGGGTCCACTGAAGGGTGCGCATATGAAGCCTAGCCAGTGGAATGGTGGGAATGGCAGCGGCCATTAGGCCCAGGAGCCTGAGGTATAGTCTGGCAGGAAAGTAGTGACTCTGAGCTACGTCCCGAGGCTGAGCTATAAGGCATTCGGCCCTGTTCTCCGGTAAGAAGGCCTTTCCCTGCCCAGAGTCCAGAACTGCCCCGATATACTGCCGTCTTTGGGACGGTACTACAACAGACATGGGCAGGCTGACTGTTATGCCCGGAGACTGAAAGAGCTGGAGAGTATGCTCCAGAGTTAATAACAGCTGTTCCCTGAATGGGGCCTTGAGAAGCCAATCGTCCAGGTAAGGGAAGACATACAGTCCCTCTCTCCAGAGGGCTGCTAAGCACTTGGTAAAGACACGCAGCACAGAAGATGAGCCAAATGTTAATACCTTGAACTGGTAATGCTCTCCCTGTAAAACAAAGTGGAGAAATCTCCTGTGAGGAAGAAAGACCACAATGTGCAGGTAAGTGGCCTGCATTTCCAGTGAGCAAAGCCAATCCCCGGACTTGAGGAGGGGCAAGAGACCTGATAAAGTTACCATCTGGCACTTTTTGTACTGGACGAAGAGACTGAGGCCTTTTTAAGTTCAAAACTGGGCCTCAGATCTCAGTTTTTTTTTGGGGACCAAGAAAAACCTGGAATAGAATGCCTGGTTTCTCTGCAGCTTTGGCACCAGTTCTATTGCCTGCTTGCACAGAAGAGACGGAACCTCCTCCCAGAGAACAGGCAGGTGCGCCAAGGTGGTGGGGCGAGGGGTGTCTGGAGGCTGCTGGATGAGCTCCAGGGTATGACCGCATTCTATGATCTGCAGGATCCACACATCTGAAGTTATGGCTCTCCAGTGATTCAGATGGAGGGAGAACCAACCTCTGACCACCACCTCCTGGGCTTGCACCTGAGGAGGGGGGTCCGGCAAGCAGTCAAGCTGAGGTGGGTCCAGGTGTGAAAGCTGGTCCCTCAAATCTAGGATGCTTGGCTGTCGCTCCAGAATTGAAGGGGACAGACAAGGAAGACTGAGCTCTACGTTTACCCTTGGTACGGGGGCCTGAGCCTAACCTATTGGCCTGTCTAAGAAAATTTGGACATTCCCTACCATAAGGCTGAGTGCGGTAGAGGGAGTGACATACGGGCTGTGCCTGAGGCCTGCAGATAGCTTATAAGGTCCTGGACGTCCGGACCGAAAAGCTTGGTGCTACTGAAATGGGCATTGAGCACCTTGTTTTGCACATCAGCTGCGAACCTAGAAACTCAGAGCCATGAATGCCTACGAAGGCATATGCCAGTGGCAGCCACCTTGGCCATAGTATGACGAGTCATAAATGGCCCGCAGGAGATGCTTACCAACATCCTCAGCAGTTTGGAAGCACTGAAGTAACTCCTGCTTCTGGGCACCATCAGGAAGGGCTTGGGCGGCAGCCTTGCCCTTTCTCCAAGTGGTGTTCTGGTATTTCATCATGTGTGACAGGCAGTTGGCAATCCTCAAACCTAGAGTAGAGGAGGCATACAACCTTTTCTCCCCGCAAAGATCAATCCTACGGGACTCCTTGTCTGGGGGAAAAGAAATAAGGTGTTTGGACACCTTAGACTGTCATGTGCTGCCTTAATGACTACTGAGTCCGTTTCGACCTGGGCAGCAAAGTGAGGAAGGCCCGGAGGGGCACTGTAGAGCTTGTCAGCCCTACGGGGCATAGCTGGCACCATGTCTGGTCTGTGACGGAAGCATGGAAGGAATAACCTTAGGGGGAAATTCTGGGATCCCCAGGTAGTCCGCCAGATCCTTTCTGGTGGCATCCTCAACCTCTGTCTGAAACCCCATAGTGGAAGATAGCTGCTACATGATGTTGAAGAAGGTAGCATCCTCAGGCATACCTCTCAACTATCCCTGATTTTCAGGGATGTCCCCGATTTTGGCTCAGAATTTTCCTCTGTCCCTCGTAAAATTAGTGTTTTGTGACTGAACAGTGGAATTGTAAGCACAAAATAATGTCAAACATTAAAGTTACAGGCTTATTCATCAGAAATGATCCCCTATTCTGTCAACTTTCTAAATGAATATTGCCAATTTTAACATGTGTCCCTGATTTTGTGTCTTTGTCCCTGATTTTTTTAAGCCTTGTCCCCGGATTTATGAGGCAAAAGGTTGAGAGGTATGTCCTCAGGTGGGGACCTGGGGGTATGCTTAACAGAGTCTTCACTGACTAAAGAGGCAGTGGACTTGTCTGAAGTGAGGTACTGGTCCTCCTCCTCTTCCTCCTCCATCTCCTCTGGAAGGATAAGGTCAGGGTAGAACTCCTCCTCAATGTCGCCATCCTCTTCAGGATCTGCAGATGTTATGTGCCATCAGGCCCCAGTCTAGGTTCCTGGGCGATGAACAGGTATGACAACAACACCAGTGTCAAAAGGCTGGCTGACGATGGCTAGAGTGAGGCATGAAACTGCTGGACCAGCACATTACAAAAAACAGACAAGAACCATGTTCAAGTCAGATCGCCGACAATGGAGGAGTGACTAGCGGCACAGTGGCCTGACCAGACGAGCTCAGAGCCTTTGGAGAGAAGGAGCAGGCTCTCACAAGCCAGTCAGTCGATGGAGAAGGGAATGACCCGGAGGTCAGCGGCCGCGCTCTGGGTTTGGTGGAGGAACTGTTGGTATGGGCCTGGAGAAACCGAGACCTGGACAGTTGTTTTTTTTTCACAGACGGCTGCCAACCAGGAGGGACTCCCCAAAGAAGGCGCGGCCAACAGGAATGGATGACCGCTGGGAGAGACAGGCGGTCACAATCCCAGACCTTCTCCCCCGGACTTGTCTTTGACCCGCGAGGCCTTGGAGCTCTTGGAACCAGAGGGCGACTGGGCAGCCAGTGCCCAGAGGATGTCGACTCAGAGACAGAAACATAGAAGTTGACGGCAGATAAGGACCGCAAGGCCCATCCAGTCTGCCCATTTTTTCTACCTTATGAATGTGCCATTGGCCTTTGCTCTGTCAATGGCCTATCTATTCATACTCATCTGTATTGCTCCCTTATGCCTATCCCATGCCTGTTTGAAGCCCTGCACTGTATTCATATCCACCACTTCCTGAGGTAGGCCGTTCTATGCATCCACCACCCTTTCTGTGAAAAAACAACTTCCTCACATTACCCCTTAACTGGCTTCCTCTAATCTCATGCTGTGTCCTCTTGTCCTGCTATTTTTCTTATACTGAAACACGTTCGACTCTTTCACTTTAATTCCCTTAAGGTGTGTGAATGTTTCGATCATATCACCTCTCTCCCTCCTTTGCTCTAGGGTACACATATTGAGCTTCATTAATCTGTCCTCATATGCTTTCTGATGCAGTCTCTGCACCATTTTGGTTGCCCTTCTCTGGACTGCCTCAATTTGGTTAATGTCCTTGTGAAGGTGTGGCCCAGTACTGCACAGTACCCAGATGGGGCCTCAACCAGTGTCTTGTAAAGAGGATTATTACCGCTCTCTTACGACTTGTGATACCCCTACTAATACACCCCAACATCTCTCTAGCCTTACCTACTGCTTTAGTGGTCTGCTTGGATGATTTCAGGTCATCTGTGATGATGATGACCAAGTCTCTTTTTTCCCTTGAGACTGCCAGCAACTCCCCTCCCAGCCTATAGGTGGCTTCGGGGTTTCTCTTCCCTATGTGCAAGATCTTGCACTTCTTTGCATTAAACCCCAGTTGCCACTCTTCCAACAATTTTGCCAGTTTATCCAGATCTCTTCTCATTCTGCCCACCCCAAATGGATCATCTACTCTGTTGCAGATCTTGGTGTCATCTGCAAACAGACAAACCTTACACTTCAGTCCATCTGCAATGTCACTGATTAAGATATTGAAGAGGACTGGCCCCAGGACTGATCCCTGAGGTACCCCACTTGTGACTTGCTTCTCTTCTGACTGTGTACCGTTTACCACCACTCTGTTTTCTTGCCCGTCAACCAGTATATTACCCAGTTGACCAACTTCTGGCCTACCCAGCTTATTAATCGATCTTCTATGTGGAACAGTATCGAAAGCTTTGCTGAAGTTAAGGTATGCGACACCAACTGCTCCCCCTTGGTCCACCACTCTGGTTGCTCAGCCAAAGAAATCTATGAGTTTAGTTTAACAGGACCTTCCTGTTGTAAACCCATGCTGTCTTGGATCCTGTGCTCCTATGGATTCTAGGTGTTGCACTATCCTTTCCTTAAGGAGTGCCTCCATAATCTTGCCCACCACTGAGGTAAGACTGACTGGTCTGTAATTCCCTGCCTCCTCCCTGCTACCACTCTTGTGGAGCAGGATCACATGAGCCCTTCTCCAGTCTTCTGGCACCTCACCTGTGCTCAGAGACTCACTAAACAGTCCTGATAATGGCTCTGCTAGTTCCACCCTTAGCTCCTTTAGTACCTGGGATGTATGCTATCAGATCCCATTGCCTTGTCCACCCGGAGCTTATCGAGCTCTTGTAGGACCCTTTCTTTGTGAAGGGACTAGTGCACACTAGTTACCTGTTCCATGAAGATTTTAGAGCCTTCCCTGCTACCCAAGTGTGGTTTGATTAAATTGCTGGCCGAGCTCACAACCCGAGGCATCATGGTCAGCCCAAGACAGCAGACACAAATGGAGTGTTTGTCATTGAGGTGATCTTTTTCCGCAGTGACAGAAGAGAGATGTAGAAGGTTTAACTCTTGACAGAAAAGGAAAAAACTCTCTAACAGAGATTTAGGTAAGGGTTGGTTGAAAAATAAGCCATAGGCTGAACAAGATGCGAACACTGCGATGGCTCTTCTGCAGAGACTGTCCTTGCAAGTCGACAGCAGGAAAGAACAGAGGAGGGGGCGGGGCCACCTATGCCTATAGAGGGTTGGTGACGTCGGCTGACAGACGGCGTGGGTGGCCCCAGCTGTACTGCTAAAAATCTTCCGTGGGGCTTCCCTTCACTGATGGTGAAGTTCCTATGGTAACCTGATGGCTGAGACCCCTGAAGAAGATCTAACACTTCATTAAGTTTGCAAGATAGCTCAAGGGACATGCCAGTGGTCCGTTAAATAGGGATTTCTGGATAAGGAGGGTTCGGATAATAAGGATTCCACTGTATTCCTTAATCTATACAGTATGTGACTTGCTCCATGACGGTGCAGTCGTAAACTTATCTTGTCCACGTGGGTGGATTTTGGGGGGGACAGCTTCCAGCAGAGTGCCATACATTTCAGGGCCCAAACCATGGCAGATCACAAGAAAACCAGTGTACTGTGAGGGAACCCCTCAATGAAGATTTACTCACCAAGAAGGGAAGGCCTTGGAGAGGGAGCTGTGTGTAAACCTAAAACCATGAGCTTGTGCTCACAGATTTTGTGCCACCAGAGAGCAAGCTTTTCACAATTCCATACTGTTCAAATGCTTCTCCTGCTCCCCTGCATCTAAATGTGTGCTTTAATACTTCTGGAAAGACGCAATGCATCATGTGAGGAGTGTAGCAGACCCTGTGAAATACCTTGTTATCGTATCCAAGAAATTCACAACAAAGTTATCGATTTGTAATGTATGAATGGTTGCTTTTTAAACACAGGGAAAAGGCAACATCCAAATCCCGCAATACAATCAATGTGGCACCATGATCTGACATTATCTATTGGAGGTTGCTTCGACAGTATTACGAGATCAAACATTCTCAAACGCCCTTGTGTACAGTGCGAAATGAGCGCCACTGTGTCCGCATGTATGGTAAATGCGGACTTTTTCATAAATGACCTGGATTCTTTTTAAGCAACTATCACAAACTTGATTGAATATTATCTCGGGTTCTGGTGGCATTCAGTAAGTAACAATATCACCAGAACTCTCTTGATGGAATTATAGCCTTGTACTTGGTAGTTAGCCATCAGATACAATGCAGCCACTGTGACAAAGATTAAATTTGTAAAACTATAACCAGAGAGTGGCAAAACAATTTGTTACACAATTCCTTGTGCAGACACTAATATCTGTACTCCCACAGCTCTGCAGCCAGTAAGGGACTTTCATGTAGCAAACTTCCCTACAACATCAGTTTTAGAATTTCACCATTTGTTATACCATAAATGTCATGTTTTCCTGAGGCACTTGACAGCTACAGGATATACGTGAGGTGGCAGGAGGATCCCTGCAGAGACTGAAGGAGAAAAAGCGTCTCAAGCATATAACTGAATCACTGAGAACCATATAACGAGGGGATACAGTCTTAAGCTGGAGGTTAGGAAGTTTAGGAGGGATGTCAGGAAGCACTTCTTCACAGAAAGGGTGGTGGACACTTGGAATGCGCTGCCGGAAGAGGTCATCTCGTTAAAGACAGTGAGCAGCTTTAGAGGCTGGGATAGGCAAGGGAAGATAAGAATCATGAGTAGGGAGGATGGGAGGAGTGGGGAGGAGGGAGGGCAGGGATATTGGCTCAAGCTGTGGACCCTGCAATACGAGCAGACTTGATAGACCAAATGGCCTTTTCTTCTGCTGGCATGTTCATATGTCTGTATTCTAGGGTAGACGGCTCCTTGAGCTTACCTCCCCCAAAACAGCAATGAGGGACAGCCAGCTTATATCCTACTGGATCGCCAGGAGTGATGCTGAGACTAGAGGAGGATAAAATTAGCCTACCCCATGTGCCAGCATTTGCCGATCTGCTCCGTTTACTAAGTGCTAAAGGCAGCACTACTGAAGGGAACTCTATTAAAAATAAAGAGAACACACACTGTCCCCACATTATCGCATATTTCCTCTGTGAACTTGAGCCATTAATGATTCCAGTTCATGAGCAAGTCCTCTACACACAGACTTCACAACCTTCTGACAACTGGCATTATAGCCATATTTTGGGACCTTCCTGCAGGATCTACAATATTCCTGGAAAAAACAGAACATCTTCAGTGGTAGCATACAAACAAATATATTGCTGATGTGATACCAAATCACATCACGTTGATTTCTCAAACACAAAAGTGCCTTAATAAACTGTAAGCACTGTAATATCAGGAAAGAATGCTGCTCACAAGTAAACAACTCAAATGTGTTGCTTGATGGATGTCTAGTTGAAAGCTATACAGAGAACAATGAAGATCAATCTGACCACACAATTTTCCCATCTGAAAGGCCGTGGTTAAGAGTGCTGAATGCCAGAAGATTATATTTAGCTTGCCAGTTGAGACAAACTTTAAAATAGCTCCCCATCAATGTCTCGATGGCTTTAACAGAAGATTTGTCAGAGACTGTTTTTTTTTATTCAACTGTCTTCTTTGTTTGTTACTTTCTTTATGCCCCGACAGTAGCCATGGCCCCTTCTGTTCCAGCCTCCCAGCCCAGTCACCTGGCTCCCCATGGACTTACCCTGACTCCAGTTCCCCATTGCTATACCCACTTGGTGGGGGAAGGGGGGCACATAGATTGTCTGGCAGGCTCCACAATTCCCACCACGTGTCAGGACGCAAACCTGAGGAAGGACCACATCACTGGTCAGGGGTCTCGGGGACATGGGTACCCGTGTCCTTTATGCACATTTTGTGCTTCAGGGCTTTTTTTTTTTTTCTCTGAAAATCCCTGAGACACTCATTTCCCAAGCACCGGGAGTCCATAGAGTGAGCCGCGCCCGCACAGTTTGTAATGCAAGGATCTGTAGAGCATGGGGGGCGCATTCCATTGCAGGCTGGATTGCACTGCCCAATGCCATGTCCTTCACCGCCCCAATATAATGGAAGCACTGACAAGGAACAAGGATTGATTTCATTTAGTTCACCATAACACCCACTTTCTAGAACAGCCATCTTGCTTTAGACTATGTGTAGCATCGTTTCCCTGGCTGGGGCCTTGAGGAGTATGTGCAGGATCGCTCCCCTGGATGGGGACTTGAGGACCCAATACTCCACAAAGTGGAAGATATAGAACCCTTCCCTCCAGAATGCTACTGCCACAACCATTAAGCATGCTGAGGATAAGTCAAAGGGCAAGACATGGAATTGGGAATGACTGCCCTTAAGCATGAAGTGGAGGTGCTGCCTGTGGCATTTGCAAAACCTGATACGGAGGTATGCGTCCTTCATATCCAGGGCATTGAGCCAATCCCCCGTCTATAACAACAGGATGAAAGCCTAAAGAGAAACCATGGTGTCCTCATTACACGAGGAGAAGGTGGAGCTGGAACCCAGACCATTCTGAAAGGGATCCATTTCCCCCCATTTGTCCTCCGAATCTTCCTCTATATTAGAAGAGATCAGAATTTATTCTTCCTCCTCATCAATGGCTGGGCTGGGGGAGGGGGTCAGGCAGAGCTGGTATCAATAGTGGCAGATGCAGAGGAATCACAAGTGTGCATTGAGAACCCAAAGACGATGGTACCAACAGGGTATGCCCATCGGCTGCAAACCGCCAGTAGTATGTGCAGAAGAGTCACATCCAGGCCTCGACCCTGGTTTCTCTTGGACAGCCTTGGGGGAGGAGGCCTTTAGGAGTGGTTAATGCCGGAGTGGATGATGACAAGAACTTACCCTTCATTCAGAGCGTGGACCTCACCCTCACCAGTGAAGCAGGAGCTTTATCCTTTTGCTTGTGGTGATGGCTGGACAATGAGGACTTTGAAGACTTATTATCCCGGAATTTCCGCAACCTCAACAAATGGGGTGGAGATGCGGTTTAAATCCTATGGCCTTGTCGTGGCATCCATGGCCTACTTAGGAAAGAAGGTCTCTAGGGACTTCCATCTACGTCTTCTCATAGTATGGCTGAATCCCTGGTAGATCTCGCTGGCCCTTGCATTGTGGGATAAACCCAGACAACAAGCACAGATGGAATGAGCGTCATCTCTGTAGATCTTGTGGCCGCAGGTGGTAAACCTAAGAAAAAAATGACTTAACATTGTAATGTTTCTTCTCAGTGATCTCTCAGTATGTTTGCACTCTGTATCCATCCATCTCCATGGTGACAGATGCCCCAGAGATGGAACCCTATTCTAACTATAGATTTTAGCATACTGGTTCAACCTTTGCAGCCATGCTCCACGCTGGCAGTTGGTTACATTTGTTTCTACAGCCAGAGTGGAACAGTGGCTACAAAAGCTAGCTAAAAGGCTACCAAACACATATTCAATTTTAATCAACATTTTTGAAAAATACCAACCAAATGGAAGCAGACGTGTAAATGTGAGAAACACAGGAATATTTAAGAAAAAAAAACTGCAATTGTAGAGTGACTGCAATAGCAATGCTCAAGCAAATGCAATGAACAGGATTCTTGTGAGAACCTATTTTCAGGTTACGGAAAGAAAGACGTGGCGGGGAGTGTAAACACAGTAAGGGATAGCCGAGAAGAATCAACATTACTATGGTGAGTCATTTTCCTTTTCTCTTCTAACCCCACGAATCCCCCCACAGAATATTTACACTTTGCAGACTCAAAAGCAGGACCTTGGGAGTCTGGTCTAGAACCTACTTAGGAAAAAGGTTCTGCAAGACAGCAGTTCCAAAGTTGGCATTCCCTCCGTGCACCGTTTTCCAGGTAACTGCTTTGCAAATGCTAATAAGGGGATGCCCCTTGTGGATTCCACGGAGCTAGATGTACCCCTTGTGGATCCAGCAAGAGACGGACCTCTTGGTTGCTGTTTTATTCTTCTCAACCACACCATAGGTTACAAAAACTCAGTATTTTGGGACCAGACGCTTTCTGTCCAGTCCATGCAGATAAACCCAGAACTCGCTTCAGGTCAAGACTGTGCAATGTTTTTCTCCTGACTGAGTGTTCTGGACAGAGCACAAGTGCCACTGACTGGTTCAGGCGAAATTCAGATACCACTCTATGTAGGAATTTCATGTTATTTCTAGGAACTAAGTTATCCCTGTGGAAGATTATATAATTTGACTCTGTCTAGAAGGTTTGCAGTTCAATTACCTTCCTAGCACTAGCAGAGGTCACAGCAATCAGGAATATGGTTTTTCATGTGACATAATTTAAGTCGGCAGTGTTTATGGTTCAAAAGGAGCGTCCATAAGCCTGGGAAGACAGACACTAAGATCCCTGGTGGGACTGGGTCCCTTACCAGTGGGTAAAAAAAAACTTTTGAAAATAGATTGTGAGGCCAATAACTTTGTCTTGCCTGCTGATATGTATGTTGACACTGCTGCTAAGTGCACCTTTAATGCCGCAGGTCCTAGGCCTATAGACTGTAGAAATAGCAGGTATTCCAGGACTATAGACAACTCCACCTCTACTGGGAGTTATTTTTGTGGGGGTACACCAGTAAGAAATTTTCCATTTACAGGAATAAGCTTTCCTGGTTGCTAATTTCCTTGAAACCCTAAGTATCTTCACGACTTCCTCCGAGAGAGTCAATCTAGAGCAGCGGGTGGCCAATAAGTAAATCTAGATCCAGTACTAGTGGGGTACCACAGGGTTCAGTATTAGGACCAGTCCTCTTCAATGTCTTTATAAGCGACATTGCAGAGGGACTGGAAGGAAAAGTATGTCTCTCTGCAGATGACACAAAGATCTGCAACAGAGTTGATGCACAAGGTGGGGTGGAAAGGATGAAAAGGGACTTGGCAAGGTTAGAGGAATGGTCAAATGTATGGCAGCTTAGATTCAATGCTAAGAAGTGCAAGGTAATGCACCTGGGAAACAAAAACCCAGGGGAAGAGTACACAATGGGGGGTGAGATGCCAACAACAACAAAAATGGAAAGAGACCTGGGGGTAGTCATATCAGATGACCTAAAGGTGGGCAAGCAATGTGAGAGGGCAGCAAGGAGGGCTGGGGGGATACTGGGATGCATAGGGAGAGGCATCACCAGTAGAAAACAGGAAGTTATTATCCCTCTGTACAGACAGCTGGTCAGACCCCATCTGGAGTACTGTGTGCAGTCCTGGAGACCCAGTCTTCAGAAGACAGACAGGATGGAAGCTGTCCAGAGGAGGGCACTAAAATGGTGCAGGGTCTGCACCGGAAGACATATGAAGAGAGACTTAAGGAGCTTAATATGTATAGCCTCGAGGAAAGGAGGGAGAGGGGACATGATAGAAACTTTGGCACCTCAAGGGAATCAACAAAGTCCAAGAGGGTAGCATCTTCAAAAGAAGAGGTGTGCAAGAACAAGGGGCACAATTTGAAGATGGCCAGAGGCGGCTCAGAGGTAATTTAAGGAAGTATTTTTTCCACAGAAGGGCTGTGGATGCATGGAGCAGCCTTCGGAGGAAAAGTCGTGGAGTCAAAAACAGTGATGGAATTCAAGCATACATGGGACAGTCATAAAGGCAATTCTAGGGGTGGGGTAGGAAGAAGTAGGTTGCTGGTTAACTAGAATCGCAGCTTATCCAGTAGGCAGGAAAGGGCAGACTGTGGGCCAGCGTCCTCATCTGCCGTCAAATTCTATGTTTCAGTAGTGGATCTTGGGGCAAAGGTTGCATTTTCAAATCAATGAAGATCCTTACGGCTAAGGAGCATAATTATTGTACTTTTTTGTTAGTGGATCTCAGAGCTCCTTGATATCGCCAAAATGGATCCTAATACCAGGTGCATCGGCCACCACCGATCTAGAATACTTTAAGTCGTCAAGAACCGTGCCCTCAGGCATAGTGTCCTGGGGTTTGGGAATGTTATCCTGCCCGGGGATAAAGCCAACAGATTGTGACTTAATGGTAGGCCGATTGAACACAGCTGGGAGCATGGAGTACCAAGTCAGTGTGGACTGGTCTGGGGCTCTTAGGATCACTGGTTGCAACTTTCTGTACAAGTGGGAATGGTAGGAAGGCATACAGGAACCTCCCTGTCCAATCCAAGACCAGGGCGTCCTTTGAGATTGTTCCTCTGGTTGGTGGTCTACAACAAAAATGTGAAAGCTAACTGTTCTAAGAGGTGAACAGGTCTATTTTAGGAGTGCCCAGCCTTCTGAAAATTGTGGCCAGTGTCTGTTGGTTCAAGGCCCATTCATGATTTCCTCAATTCTGCTTAAGGAGTCTGCCAGGCTATTGTCTTTGCCTAACAGGTGCAGCACAGAAATGTTTGCTTCTAAGGAGTATGCTAGGTTCCAGATATGAAAATTACATACTTACCGTAATTCTTGATCTTCTCTTGTATCTTCACCATTCATTACTGCTGGGTGCAAGCCGGAGGCACGCACCTGTATGGGATCTTTTTTTTTTGGGGGGTCTGCAGTGGCGCCTGCAGGGCCAATGCACTGCATGGTACTCAAGGATTGGCTGTAAGTGCCTCACTCCTGCAGTCTGCTGGGGCTGGGGATGAGGTGGCTGGTGACTGCCAGGTGCGGACAGACGCTTCCTGGAATGGAATAGGCCAGGAAGGCACCACTAGGTGGTTAGCACTGAATTTGCTCAGAAACGAGCGCGTCTCTCGCTCGGTGTTGCATCTTACTACATGGGAGATATGGAGCTCCTGAACTAACCTAGAGAGGAACCGCTGATATTCGGTGAAATCAGTGTCCGAGGAAACGTGGACAGAATGTTCCTCTTTCCTCAGAAGAGGAATTTGAGGAGCTCGGGTGTTCAAGGTCCTCCTGTGGCAGGGGTGACAGGCTCTAACATACCTAGGGAAGGCCGCCGCAGTGGCCCTGAACATCTCCTAGGTTAAAGGACCCGTAGGAACCACATGGCCAGGGGGGGAGGTGTCTGCAGAGGAACTGGGGAACGGCACCTCAGATCCCCCAACCAGGTGGGACATGGGGGTTGATCCAGTCAGTGAACGCTGCAAATGTATAAACAAATCCTGGCTGAGCCCTGAGGGAGAATCTCCCCTGTGGTGAGACAGGTTTCAGAAGGGCAACCCTCAGCACTGCCCACTAAGGGTACCCCTAAAGTCTCACAGGAGAAGAAGTGGGGCTCAGTGCTTCCTGCTCCTCCCTACTCCCCCTAGGGTATGGAAGGAGCCCTCCGCACCTCACCAGGCCACCCTCTTCCTTGAACCCAGGACAAAAGGTCCCCCAATCCTGCAGGCCCCTGGAGGAGGCCACAGAAGAGGGGTCCCTGTCTCCACCAAGACCACAGCGGCACCAGAAATGGCAGCTGCCACAGCCTCCGCAAATTGAGACCACCACCACACCAGGCCCCCACAGACTGCTATACACTGCAGCATCCCCAATGCCAGTGTCAGAGGTCGCAGGCACCACAGGCTCTGGGGAGTCCAGGAGGCGAACACTGGGCCGCCTGGTACAGCATCCAGGTGGACTCCCCAAATCCAAGAAGTCGGGACGTCAGTCCGGATCAGTCAGCGGGTCATTCACCTCTAAAGAGGAAGAGATCATGCATACCACCAAACTAGCAACCCCGGGAGAGCTCTTAGCAACGGCGCCACGAATGGCACCATCGCAGATATGGCACTGCCCGCAGCGCCACCTAAATCACTGACACCGCAAACGGCACCGGGATCAGAGGTGAAGGTCCACCAGTGCCGGGCACAGCAACCGTGGGCCGCAACACCAGGGGAGCCTGCACCTCCGTGGAGGTGACTGCAATGGTGGTGCTCACAACCCAGCTCTGCAGGGAACCAAGTCACTCCTCTGGCACCATGGAAGAAACCTCTTCAACAGCAATGCTAGAATCTGAGGAGGTTTCCTCCTCACTGGGCTGTATAGACCTGGGAGGGGACCCAGAGGCAGGGTCAAGAGATCTTGCCATGGCATCCCTAGAACGATGCCAACACACCGACCTCCAAAGTCAGTAGGGCCCCTGAGACTTTAAATGCGCCGAATCTCAAGAACATGGTGGTCCATGGAGAAACAGGCATCGCAGTTGTCCATATTGAGGTTGGGACACAGGAAACGCAAACAAACTTCATGCCGGTCCGTAACGGAAAAATGCCAGCCACAGGGGCACCAATGCATGGGGTCATGGCCCACTTTCTCTTAGCCCCCAAACCAGACATGACACGAAAGAAATTCAACAAACTTTACAGAAAAAGGACCCAGAGTCGTCGGTAGAAATAAAAGGAATGGGCTTACTGTATTCCAACGGCGTCGGCTGAATTCAGAACCGGAATGCAAAGGCAGGAAAAATGGCATCGAATTGCAAAGGCCTAGTGACGCAGGTGAACTTTCCATGTGCGCAGCAGGTGCAACCTCAGCGATGGGAGAAACAAAACTGGGGTGGAAGGAAGAGTCTGAGGCGGCTTAGCGGCCAGCCTCGTGCACTCAATGGAGTCGGCCTCGTGGGCGGGCGCTGCTGGCGCCAATTCCTACCCCCCCCTCAAAAAAATTAAAGTTCCCATACAGGTGCGTGCCTCTGACTTACACCCAGCAGTAATGAATGGTGAAGACTGACAAGGGAAGATCCACACTGCTTCTGTACACAGTTTTGAGGATCCTGTCCCTCCCTACTTGTTTATGCAGTACATTGCTGTGGTGTTGTCTCTTCCGATTTGGACAGACTTACCTTGCAGCCGAGAGGAGAATGACTGCATTGCTAACAGCACTGTCTTGAGCTTCAGGAGCTCCATGTGTTATGAGCAGACATGATGACTACAGAGTCAGTTTCCAGCTGTGAGGCACACTTCGCAGAAGGAGCAGCATACGGTTTGTCAGACTTACTAGGAACTGCAGGAAGCGTCAGTCTTATGCCTTGCAGCCACTGTAGCACCCTCCAATGCAAGATAAACTAGAGGAATAATTGGAGGGAGCAGTCACGGACCTCTGTGTTGTTCTTGGCAGCAGCAAACCTCACGGCACTTTAAATTTGCCTCAATAATGCCTTTCCAGAGTCAGTTTTGTTGAATTTTTATTCTTATCAGGAATCCTAGATTCTCCAAAGGTGTTTTTTTTTCCAGTCTGAAGTGAGCACCTTGTCTCTTGTTCAGTCTTCCCGAGACTAGACAGTCATCCAGGTAGGGAAAACTACCACAACTTGCCTTCTCAGGTCTGCTGCCACCACAGCCAAACACTTTGTGAACACCCTTGGTTCTGAGATGAGGCTAAAGAGTACAGATGTAAACTGGCATTGGCAGTTCACTAGCTTGAACCGGAGAGATTTCTGTATAGCTTTTTACCCCTAAGGAGGCTGCTCTGTCCCATCCCCTCCTCTCCAGGCCAGCGATTACCTCCCCCGGACTTACTCAGCACGAGTCCCCCAAGGATCGATCAGACACACACACACCATGGCAGGGCCGCCAGCATGGTGCGAGCTAAGGCACGTGGCAGTGCTTCAGTCCTCTGTGCCACTAGGCCAGCTTCAACTTGAGATATTTCCTGTAGGAAGGCCTGACTGGGATATGAAAATAAGCGTCTGTCAAATCCAGTGATCCCAGCCATTGACATGACTGCAAAGATGGTATCCCTATTATCAGTGCGACGATCTTGAATTTCCCTTTTCATATGCTTGTTCAAATACTTGCTCTCTAAAATGGGTTGCCACTCTCCTTTTTTCTTGTGGGTCAGGAAGTACCATGAAAACAGGCCCTTTCCCCACTGAGAGTCAGGGACCTTGTCTACAACGTTTGCTAACAGCAACTGTTTTTTTTGTTACCTCCAGTTTCAGCAGCATTCTTTCTGTGGGAGACTGAGCTGGAAGGCATTTGTGTTTCTGCAGTTTTGAACTGCAGGGATAATCCCTGGTCCACTACCTACAAAACCCATTTGTCTGTGGCAATAGTTAAAAATTCCTGGAAGTGAGGCAATCTTTTCCACACTAGCAATTGTTAGACAACCTGGGCAGAAATGTCACAGGATCCGCTTTGGCTGGGGCCTGGCTGCTGGTGCTGCAGTTGCAGTACGCTCTGTGCCTCTTCTGCCCCTGCCCCTGTAGTGGTCTCTTTGTGGCTGGTACTCATAAGAAAAAATTACTTACCACAGTAATCTTGTTTCCTCTAATGGAGTCTTGCTGTATTCTGACAATTTGCAGTTAGCCCTTCCAGTTCAACTACCCCGGAGAAGAAAGAGTTAACTCTATGCAGAAGTATAGAACGTTGAGCTCGAGCTCGGTTTTTAAACCACTGTCCCTGGAACATTGTATGTAACGGTCAGATTCTTACGAGCACCAAGTGACCTGACACTAATTTCTAGTAATGAACAAACAACTAGAGAAAATAACAACTATAATAGTAATAACAACAACAACAACAACAACAACAACAACAAAAACAACAACAACAAGTAATAAAACAACAACAAACAACAAAACAAACAACAACAACAACAACAATAACAACAACAACAACAACACACATGGCTACATGGCTAGCGACCAACCACTGGGCAGCAAAGAATCATGTCTAGAAGCCCAAGAAAAAAAAAAAAGATTTAAAATGAAGCAGGCACCCCTGAGGTGCAGCACTAACAATCGTCATCTCTTGATTAGGGAATGTTCTGCAGAGGTTCTGTTAGGGGAGGCAGGGAGGGAGGTCAGAATACAGCAAGACTCCATTAGAAGACACAAGATTACTATAGTAAGTAATTTTTTCTTTAAACAACATGAAGTCTTGCTGTATTCTGACAATATGCAGACTACCAAGCAGTATCCCATGGAGGTGGGTACAGAACCTACTTAGGAAACAGGATCTGCAACACTGCTGTGCCAAACCTGGTATCACTTCTAGCCTGGGTATCCAGGCAGTAGTACTTAGTGAATGTGTGTACAGTCTTCCAGGTGGCTGCTTTACAGATCTCCAGAAGAGGATCTCTCTGGCAGCTGTCCCCTGGTTGAGTGAGCCCTCAGGCCTGCAAGCGGCTCTTTCTCCAGTTTGCTATAGCGGAAGTGGACACAAACAATACACCTAGCGATGGTCCTCTTGGTGGCTGGCATACCTTTGTCTACCTCACCATAGGTGAGGAACAACTGTGTACATTCATTCCGATGGGTCTTTGGCTGGTCAATATAGTAGCTAATGGCCTTTTATGTCCAGGCTGTGCAATCTTCACTCCCGAGGAACAGTGGTCAGTAAAGAACATAGGAAGAGTCACAATCTAATTAAGGTGAAAATCCAAAACTACCTTAGGGAGAAACTTCCTATTAGTCCGAAAAACAACCTTATCTCTGTGGGACGAAATATAGTCAGAGTCCACTGATAGGGCCTGTAGCTCACTAATCCTCCTAGCAGAGGTGATAGCTACCAAAAAGGCAGTTTTCCAGGTTAAGTACTTAAGCTCAGCTGAAGACATAAGTTCAAAGGGAGGTTGCATTAGCTGGGCTATGCAGACATTCAGATTCCAAGATGGAGTAGTCTCCCTATGAGGAGGGTGTAAGTGTAACTACCCCTTGAAAAATTTCTTAAAGACCAAGTGGGATGCCAGGGAAGGGCCCTTCCCTGCAGAGAGATAGGTAGACACAGCTGCTAGATGCACTTTGAGAGTAGAGGGCCGAAGGCCTACAGAATGCAAGTAAACCAAATAATCCAATGTAGGAGCCAAACCTGCTAAATTAGGATCTAAACCCTTCTGTGTACACCAAATGGAAAATCTCTTCCACTTAGAAGTATAGGTTTTTCTGGTGGCAGGTTCCTAGAAACCTTTAAAATATCCAGTATCCCTTGTGATAGATGCAGGTCTGCATATTCTAATTCCTCAAGAGCCAGACCTTGAGCCAGAGAGACCTAAGGTTGGGATACCAGATTCTCCCCTGAGTGAAGGTCAACAGGTTGTGCTTCCTGGGGAGACAGATTGGATAGGTCACTGACAGAGACAGCAGCAAGGGATACCAAGGCTGCCTGGCCCAGTCTGGTGCAGTCAAGATCACAATGCAAGGCTGACTCCTGATCTTGATCAGCACTCTGAAGAGAAGAGGGAATGGAGGGAAGGCATACAGGAACCTGCCTCTTCATTCCAGAATCAGTGCATCCAGAGGCACAGAACCCAGGACTGGAGGCCTGCAGCAGAACTGAGACAGCTGATGATTGTCTAGGGCTGCAAACATGCCCATCTCTGGTGTGCCCCATTTCTTGAATACTACTTCCAGTTATCTCCTTGTTCAGAGACGATTCGTGGTGGCTCTGGGTGATGCTGCTAAAGGCATCTGCTAGCACACTGTCCTTGCCTGGCAAATGTACTGCTAACAGGGAGACCTAAAGAGAGTACGCCAGACTCCAAATTTTCATGGCTGCTGTGCACAAGGCAGAGGACATTGTCCCTCACTGCTTGTTTATCTAATACATAGTTGTGGTGTTGTCTGTCCTGACCTGCACCACCTCGCCCTGTACTTCTTTCAAGAATGATAGCAAGGCTAAGAACACAGCCATGAGCTCCAGCAGCTTGATGTGGAGTAGAGACTCCTGGTGAGACCACTTTCCATGGGAAGTGAGATTCCCTAGGTGAGCTCCCCAACCAAGAACGGATGCATCCATAGTGAGAACAACTGAGGGGGACTGCTGAAGAAAGGGAACACCTTCCCTGAGGTTGTCCTTCTCCAACCACCACTGGAGAGCCTGGTTTAATGTAGGAGTCACTGGAATTAGCTTGGATAAGGGATCTTCCTCTGAGACCAATAGGACCCAAGGTGAAACTGAATGTCCTCATTTGGAACCTGGCTCCTGGGACCACTGCAGTAGATGCTACCATGTGGCCCAGCAGCTGAAGGAAATGTCTTGCTGGGCGAGACACTGGGACCCTGAAGGAACTTGCTAGTTGAACCAGATTGTTCACCCTTTGAACAGAAAGAAAGGCTTTTGCCTGAACAGTATCTAATTCTGCCCCTATGAAGACCAAAAACCGAGCTGGTTCTAGTGCTCACTTGGGCAGATTCACCAGAAACCCCAAACAGCTTAAAACATCTTTCACCAAGACCAGGGCTTCTCTGACCTGCTCGGGAGACTTGTCTACAATAAGCCAGTTGTTCAGGTAGGGAAAAAATGACACTCCTTTCTTTCTTAGGAATGCTACCACTACTGCTAGGCATTTCGTGAAAGTTCTGTGAGCAGAGGAAAGACCGAAGGGTCTTTCCCTTAATTGGTAGTGGCCTGAGGGTAACTAGAACCTTAGATACTTTCTGTGGGGGTGTCTGATAGGTATGTGGAAGTAGGCATCCTTGAGGTCCAGGGGGGCTAATCAGTCTCCTGGCCTTAGAGAGGGAAGACTCATGTTCAAAGTCACCATTTTGAACTTGAGCGTTGTGAGATGTATGTTGAAGTACCTGAGATCTAGGATGGGCCGCCACTCCCCAGTTTCTTTGGAGTAAGGAAGTACCTTGAGTACAATCCTCTTCCCCTAAGTATGGAAGGAACAGGTTCCACTGCTCTTAAATACAGTAGAGAAGAAACCTCTGCTTCCAAGAGGGATGTTTCCAGCTTGCTGGCAGGTTTGAAAGTTCTTGCTCCGGATCTGGAAAATCCTTTGAAATTCAGAGCAAGACCCTGGCTCACCACTTCCAGGATCCACCTGTCTGTAGTGACAGTCTTCCAGGCCTGAAAGTAATGAACCAACCTGCCCCCTACTGGAATAGGGAAGCGGCCCGACTGACACATCAGAGTGTCCGCTTGGCAAGAGGTTTGGTTGGGAGGTGGATGCAGCCCTGCTTATCCCTCTCTCTCTCTCTCTCTCCTCTGAAAAAACCCCTCTGCTGTTGATAAGCAGAGGAGGCCTGAGCTTGGTAGAAAGGCCTCTGAAAAGGCCTACCTCTGCCAGCCCTAGACTGCTGCTTTTGAGAAGCAGCGGCTTTTTTCTTTGCAGCCGCAGACTCTGTAGGTTGTCCTGTATTCATCCATCATTTCATGTACAACTTTGTTTGTTCCCCAAACAGAGAGTGCTGAGTGACAGAGAAATCCATGGTCTGAGCCTGGGTATTCTGTGACAGACTGGTACATCTGAGCCAAGCAAATCTCCTTAAAAAGAGACAAATGTAGCCATAACCCTTGATGACATGTCACTGGAGTCCATAGCAGCATGGAATTGTACCGTAGATGCCTCTATACCATCAGCAGCTACTAGCTCCAGCTCCTTGGCTAGCTTGGGGTGGGGGAGCATTTTTAGCTAGGTCCAAGATAGACTCCCACGTGGACTTCTGGTACCTGGCCACACAGGACATGTAAGAAGCTTGCATGAGCCCTAAGGAAGATGCCGAGCACTGTTTCTTAGCCACAGCATCTATCTTTCTAGAGTCCTTTTCAGGAGGGTGAGATGCCAAGGGAATGCCAGCTTTGTCACAGGTTGCAGCTTGTACCACCCCTACATGGCTGCAATGATTATAAAGAGACCCTGAACCTGAGCCTGAAAGCATGTACCTCCTATCCATCCTCTTACCAGCTGGGGGATGAAGGTTGGCATCTGCAGTATTTTGTTTGTTTGCTTCTTTAGAGACTTATGCAGAGGAATGGAAAGCCTCTTGCACTCAGGAACATCCATCATTTCTAGGAAGTCAAGCTGCTCTTCTTCTTCAGTTACCTCCACTGTAGGCAGCTGCAAGGTTTCTGATACCTTTTTATAAAAAGTGAAATGAGAGGAAGAGTCCCCTTGCCTGGAACGGGAAACTGAATCAGGCCTATCTGGGGAGACTGAGACTGAGACTCCTCCTCCTCCTCCATCTCATAGTAGGCTTCTGGATCATAAGGACCAGTTGAGAGGGTTTCCTACAATCCTTAGTATTAGCAAGGTACCAACACAACGTTTGACGGATGTCGAATGTGTGTAGACGATGTTCCCACTATCTGTGGCAGCTAAGAAGTAAACCGAAAGGTCAATAGTCTGATTCAGTGCATGTTCAGAAATGACCTTCGGCAGAAAAAGAAGACTGGTACTCGAGGTAAATCAATCCTTGTGGGAAAAAAGATAAACACGCTCCGCAACCAGAGCCTGCATTCAGAAATATTTTAACAAACCTCATGGCCACAAGAAACAATGTCTTCAAGAGAGAAAGTGCAGCTTATAAGTAGCAGTAGGCTCTAAGGGAGACACAATATCGGTCTCTAGAACCATATTAAAGGTCTCATACAGAACCAGATCCTAGACAGGTGGGGTGCAGAAGCAGAATACCACTAAGGAATCTGTAGGAAACCACAAGCTAGACAACAGTTTTGCCATCAGTGAGGGCAGTAAATGCAGACATTGCAGCCAGATGCACCTTCACCAAGGGAATATCTAAGGTCTTATCTATAAGGGACGGGTCTGCACTGTGAGACAAGCAACTTTTGTTCAGTGTGCCTTCCTAGTGAAACATTTCAATAAATAAAACAAATTAAAAAAAGAAGTATTCCAGAACGTGATTGACTAGACATGTAAGGATCCTCCAACAGGCTGTACACCAAACTGAATTAAGTTTCCATTTTTGGGAGTAGGTGTACAGAGTAGACGATTTAAGACCTGCCAGTAGAACATCTGCAACAGTGGGAGACCCCTCAAAGCATGAGAGTTCGATGTTCTTCTATGTCCTTAGGAGCCAGGTGAGAAGATGCAGGGACTGAAGATCTGGATACAGCAGAGAGTTCTGCTCCTGTGACAGAAGTCCCACCCATAGAGGAAGTAGAACAGGGGTTCACTCCCAATTGCTGAAGCAGAGGGAACCAAATTTATCTGGGCCAGAAGGGAGCCACCAGAACCAGGATGGCCAGCTACACTTGTAATTTGACTAGAACCCTCTGAATCAGAGGGAACATAAGAAATGCATACATGAACCTCCCTTTCCAAGACCGCAACAACACGTCTTGCCAAAAAAACCCAGGTCCTGGAGTGAGCTGAAATGTGGCAGTAATGCATTGTATGGTAACACAAAGAGGTCTATGTCTGGGTTACCCTAGTTCTCAAAGAGGTAATCCATGACGGAGTCCAACAGCTCCCATTCGTGGCAGCGCACCTGGGACCAGCTGAGGCAAGCCTTTAGGGTTCCTAGGATACCAGGAAGTAAGGTGGCCATCAGGAACATCTCGTGCTTCACAGTCCAGTGCCCAACCCTTCCTGCAGAGAGGGTATGAATGAACACCACCTTGGCAGTTAATGTAGTACGTCACTGAAATGTTGTCCATATGGATCAACAGTTGGTGACCCCGAAGGAGGGCAGCGAAGGCCTGCAGGCCAAGCAGAACCGCCTTCCAGAGAACTGCTGCAGCCATGAGGCCTATTAGCTGCAGTAGACATCTGGCCAAGACACAGTCACTGGAAGAAACCAGCAGAGCCTGGGCAGCCAATGCCATGGCAAGATCTGAAGGAAGAAATGCCCAGCTACCCCTGTGTCCAGACTGCTACATGAAGTGAGCAATGACTTCATTTCATTCAACAGCATGCCAATCCACTTAAAGAGCTGTTAGGTACAGAACCGTGAGTTATCTCCTCCCGCGATGGTGCCTTCAGAAGCCAATCGTCGAGGTACGGGAAAACATAAAAGACGTCCCTGCAGAGGGTGGCTGAAATCACTGCAAAGCATTTGGTAAAGCCATGCAGTGATGAGGATAAGACAAAGGGCAATACACGAAACTGACAGTGAGAGACTTGGAGCATAAACCGCAGATACCGTCTGTGGCACTTGCTGATCTTAATATGAAGGTAAGCGACCTTCATATCCAGGGCGCACACCCAATCATCTTGTAGCAGGGGAAGGAGGGACTGTAGAGAAAACATGGGGAACCTTCTGTATTCTGTAATCAGGTTCAGGCCCAGAAGGTCCAGCATGAACCTTAAATATCCTGTCCATTTCAGTACAAGGAATTACTAGGAATGAGGTACCGGATTCAGTTCCACAATCAGGACTGGTTCTATGGCCCTCTTATGGAAGAGGGATTGAATCTCTTCCAGCAGAAGGGCGAGATGTCCCGGAGCTTAACAGTTTGGTAAGGGAGGATGTACTGGAAGGACACACAGGAGTTCTAGGGTGCATCCTCAATGAACCACCTCCAGCACCCAAGCATCTGTTGTGATCTTCCTCCACTCTGGAAGAGGGAGATGAGACTTCCACAAGGATCTACATGGGTTGGGGAAGGCAGAAGGGAGTCAGAAGGCTCCAAGGGCAGCTGGCATGCCACCAACACCCACATCTTTGGTGACCCTGGCATGGGCACCAGGAGGCAAAGGTGCTTTGTAGGGCAGCTAGGGTGCACTGGGCACCAAAGACGGGGCCTCTTGAATGGCCTCTACCAGGGCAGACATTAAACTTAAGATACAAACCTGTGCCCCCGCCCAGAGGCTTTGGATTCAGTGTATGAAGGACACATAAGATCATTTTAGATGTCTGCAGGTCCCTCAAAGCAGATTCTATAGAGATGCTGAAAAGCTGTTACCTTTAAAGGAAGCATTAAGAATCAGTTGCTGGACATCAGTGGCAAAGCCTGTCACCTGAAGCCATGAGTGCCAGTGAAGGCAAATGCCAGAAGCAGCTGCACGAGCTGCAGCACCAGAAGCATCGTAAGCAGAGCGTAAAAAGTGTTTACCAGCCTCCAGACCTTGGGCAACAGTCTGTTACACTTCAGTTTTAGCTGGTCCATCAGACAGCTTTCTGTGCCATGTTAGCCATAGACTTCCACAGGCTATTCTGATATTTAATCATGTAGGCCTCATAGTTGGCAAGCATTAGGTCAAAGGATGCAGAAGCATATGCCCTCTTGCTCATCACATCCAGTTTCCTCAACTCCTTGTCAGAAGGAAGAGAGCCTGAAAAGAGGCATCCTCAAGATAATACCTAGGTGTTAATCCGTAGACACTGTCCACACTACAGAGAACAATATGGAGCTGGAGCCCACCACGTCGTGAGGGAGGGGTCAGTCCTTCCTCTTTTTCCTCCTCCATTAAGCCTGGATTGTACGCTAGCTCTTCCTGCATGTCAATGGAAACAGGCAACAAGTCAGCAGCAGGAGGCAGGCGTGGAGAAGCAACATCAGAGAAATCCCTTTGCTCAGTTGTGGCACCAGTATGGAGACTGCCACTGATGAAAAGTTTGAAGGCAACAGACCAGACTGTGTTGACAGGGTTAGCATCAAGACAAGAGCTGTGAAAATAATGCAGATATAGTCTGAAACAGCAACTGTGTGCTTATGGGCCCTGATGGGGTCATCGACAATTGATTCACCAAACACAGACAGATGACAGAATTAGCTGTGAATCCCCCATAAGGGGACAAGAGCCAGTGCTAGACCCCAATCTTGATGTCTGTGAGACAGTGGAGGGGGGGGGGGGCGGCAGCAGAATCAGAGAACTTAGCCTGGCTTCAGTGTTTTTCTACAGACTTACCTCGTTTGTAAGAGACAAAGACTTAATAAGAGAGGCATCTTTATCACAATGCTGCTGCTTATCTTTTTCAGCATTGCCGTGTTTCTCAGTCAAATCTGAAGCTTTTTCCCTCTGTCAATGATTCAACTGGCAGCACCATCAACCATAGGGAGTGACAGGTCGACAGTGAGCTGGGGATGGACAGAGCAGGTGGTGCAAAATGGGCAATACCAAACAGAAAATCTAACTGTAAAAAGGTTGCTAGGACACCTTGGGGTTCTAGTGACACCACAGAACCATTTGAGCTTTTCTGCCTATCAAGAACAAAAACAAGGTGAACAGCAGTCACCGTGCATTCCGTGTTCGACTGAAACCCAGACTGTAGAAGATCTTGCTCCAAACCATCTAGTATTCTCCTACCTGGACTAGTTTAGCATTTCAATCCAATATTCTCCTACCTTGACTAGTTTAGCATTTTCTCTCTCATTCTCTCTCCCTCTCACTCACCTGGGCATTAAAACGCTTTCACTATCCTGCTGGTATGTTTTTCCCTATATTGTTTCCTGTTGTTGGATATAACTGTTTACTGCTGTAACAGTGCTCTATAACAACAATGATGACAATACAGAGTCACTAGGTTGGCCCATTGATTGAATATCAATTTATTGATCATTCTTTCAGATAACAGCTCTGCATGACATGAAACGAACTTTACTGGAATCAGACAGCCAAAACTCTCAACTATCCCAAACCAAAATGATAAGATTAATTGTATCTGGGGCAGCTGGATTCTGAGAACCATTATTTTTTTTGGGGTGTTATTACCTAGGGAAGTCTAATTAATAAACACCTCATTTTTAATGGGGTCCTTGGACCAGTTTTATGTCCTCTGCAGCTTGGAAGACTGAATCAAAGGAAGGACAACTGATTTGCTCAAGGTCACAGAGTGAGGTGGTAAGATTCAAACTTGTGATCATCTGATTCACAGACTAAATGATCCAACCACTAGACCACACTATTACTAAGTGACAATGTTCTGTTAGTAATGCAACAGCCTTCTACAAACTTCCATACAATAACTCTGTACTATGTAGTTCTATCAGAAAGAAATAGGCACTGCTGGCAGAAAATGCCCGAATAGGTGTTTTTCTGTCAGAAAGGAACAGAAAACATGAATAAAATAAAGGAAGCCAAAACTATGACTTACGGTGCAATGATGGCTCTAGCAGGTCTTTTTGTGGATTGTGGTAAAGAAAGCCAGCTTTCTAACTGTGCATTCAATTGGGGTCCTGGAACAGAATGTAAAAGTTAGAAATATGAGAAACACTGCAACTAGAATACACCACACAAATATACACAGCAGATAACAACAACTGGGCTGTTGGTGTGTTGGGATAATGGACAGTCAGAACACTTCCCAAGCAGGATGACAAAATCAGCCTCAGCCTTTAGGATCAAATGACCAAAAGGGCAAAGCATCGGGGGGGGGGGAGACAAAACTGAAATATCTACGAACCCAATTATGAATGAACAAAGATACCCTGGGCTCAATTCTCAGTAGCACGGGCTACAGCAAACTCACTGCACTGCTGTGTTTGTGACATTCTCTAGCACACCAACCCCAAGCTATGCTCAAAGAGGGGGTCTTTGGTTCCTTCTGCAGCAGCACACATTCAAGTGCGCTGGTGCATGGTGGGGGTCACTATGCAAATCGTATGTAGGCTTACACAAAGGGCATGTCGAACCCACACCAACAGGGTACACTTTTGTAACAGACTCTGCCTGTTGGCTGGTGGATGGACCATCACAAAAGTGCAGTGGGAACAAAAGAGCTGGCAAGAGACATAGAAAGGCAAAGGACCAGAGCATCAGATGATGCTTTATGATGTATAGTGCTAGGAAGAGGCAGGTCCACCGAGTTACCATAGACACTTACTCGGCTGGGGGTAGGGAGGGCTGCCACTAGACTACTAGGGAGATGACAGTACCCCAGTGTGAAAAAGCCAATGGTGTCCACAAGTGGGCTCAGGTGAGGTCAGGTGGGGTGTGGCTTTCTGTGATATTTTAGCACATAAATATATGTGTATACACTTATGTGGTAGTATTCCACACCACAGCTGTGTGTAGAACATCTGGATGCCTTAACATTAGGGTCTATGTGGCTGGGGGGAGGCTCTACGCCCCCAAGCACAGATATTTCGTTCACAGTACAGCAATTTTATTAGTCACTGCAATGAGATGCCTCTTTGAGCACCCCATAAAATTATGGCCGATAACGAAGTCCCTTTTTTTTTTTTTCTGTTTTTGTTTAGTCTTTATCTCAGTCACCTGGTGCAGGCCCTGTCCTAATCCGAACCCCCAGCCCTGTAATAAGCGGACTTTATCTTCGATCCCGCCTCTTACCTTTACCCTCTGTGGCAGTTCTGGCAGGTCCCCACCCACACAGCCAAGTAATGGATCCAGTTTGCAGGAGAGGACCCGGTCATCGGTGAAGAGCCTGCAAAGTTTCAGGTCGCTCACTCTGCACTGCCTGGCCTTTTCCTCCACTTTGTCCTCTACTGGGACGCAGACACTGAGGTATGCGGAGCAATTCACCGTCAGCGCCCCCACCTTCCAAGTTTCTCCAAGGGCACTGCCATCTGTGTTCACCCACGTGTCAGTATTACCCCACAGCAGACTTGCCTCCCACCCCAGAGGAGGACAGCTCCCTTCTGGGACGTTCAGTTCACCTCCCCCTGACCAGCTCCCCCTCACAGACCCAAGTTCGTTCCTGTACCTGATCACCAATGTGGCGAGCGACTGCCCTAGCACTCCACTAACAGACTGGCTGGCCCCCTATTCCTTGCCACCATTTAAAAAACTGTTTTGGTGGGTAACAAAACGTTTAAAAGGTGCCCACTGGCAACCAATTTTTTTCTGTTTCCAATTAGTATTGCAATTGTTTTTACATGTTATTTACCAGGATAATCCAGCAAAGATACAATATCTATTTTTTTCTTGGGGGGCTGCAATTTGGATGATTAAGCCTAAAATATAGAATAAATAGCACCTTTTCTATTGGAGCTCCTACTGCCATTTATTGCCATACGAATCTTATCGAATAAATACAGTACTATTTCAAAGTCCCCAGGTTATGCAAAATCCATTTTGTACAGGAACATTACAAGAGGATAAGGCCTGTGTCAGCCAAGCCTAAAACCTGAAAAGGTCAGATTTAACACAAAGTGGGATTTTGTTTCCCAATATGTAAGCAAGTGTGTTTTATGCTATGTAACTGTGGCGTTCTAATTAGACAGCCAGTGTTCTCTGCACGCTGGTACAGTCAGAAAATTCAGTGCAGCTGATTCCACATGCTGGTCTTGAAGATGCTACAGAAATGTCTCATCACATCTAGTTTATAGGTTTATAGGTGAATACATGTTCGGGGAACTAGCCCATGATGAACTCTCTACCTTTAACTAAGGTAGAAATAATATTTGTGTTCTCTCATGTACATATCAAGATTCATCTTCAATTGCTGTAAGCTAGTACTTAACACTACCTCTGTCGGAAGGCATTCCAAATTGGGTTGCTCTCTGGGTAAAGAATCAATTCCTTTTACAGTTTTATTACTGTTAGTCTTTAATTTCAGCTTGAGACCTAGTGTTACTTTGGGAAGCATGCCAATCCAAGCAGATGGCCTCAAACAGGGTAGGATCTCTGGTGAATCTGTATATCAGACAGAGATCTCCTCTCAAGGAGCGATATTCTAAACAGAATAGACCTAGCGCCCTCAATCTGTTTTCATATGGGACTGTTTCCAGATTTGTAATATTCTTGGTCAACCTCCTCTGTATTCTCTCCACAGTTGTTCTTTCTTGTGCTGAAGTAGGGGCACAAAAAGATGAACAAAAATCCAAGTGTGATCTTACTAAACTGGAATAAATAGGCAAAGTACCTCAGGTTCTCTGCTTTTGATGTTTTTAAAAATGTAACTAATCAGTCTATGGCATGTTTTTGCAGTTTTGTTAATATGTTCAGTAAACTTCTGGTTATTAGAGATGCATACTCCCAGATCTTTTTCTGAGCTAGCTACCTATAAGGCTATGTTATTCATGTAATAATCTGTTAATCTATTGTTTTTCCCCCCCGAGATGCATTACCTTGCATTTAGAAACATTAAATGCCAATTTATTCTCTAAAGCCCAATTTGTTAAACTGTCCAGATTAGCCTGCAACAAGTCGGCAGATGAGATGTCATTTACAATGCATCCCAGTTTATTATCATCTACATACTTGTTTATCCATACTCCGTTTGTAGTTTGCATAGTGGCAGTAACTATATTAAACAATATGGGACCCAACTTCGAGCCTTGGGGCACCCACTAGTCACAGAACTCCAGGTAGATTTATATCCTCTAATCTAACCCTGCTGCCTCCTGCCTGATAGCCAAGAATTAATCCACACAATGATGTTAGGATGCAAATTAATCTTGACTAGTTGTTCAGTTAATACTCTGTGGGAAACTGAGTCAAAAGCCTTCTCATAGTCAAGAAATAAAACATCCACCTGCAATCCACTGTCTAAGACTTTGCTGATGGACTCAAAAAAATTATCAAATTATTGTAGCAGGATCTTCCAGATGTAAAACCGTACTGAGTAATGTCACATAGATTAGCAAAGATATGACCAGTAATTTTCTGTAATAATAGTCTCTCCATGATTTTTACCTATACACAAAGTTAAACTAATAGGACTGTAATTTGACTTGTTTAGTTTGGATCCTCCTTTGTGGATGGGAATAACTGTAGCCACTCTCCAATCATGGATAGCCACACCTTCAGATATAGATTTACTATACAAGAGAGTAAGTATGCCTGCAAGTTCATGGGAAATTTTTTTTAGAAAAATGGAAAGGATATTATCTGGCCCAACTGGTGAATAAATTTTGAAAGAGTTGTTAGTAGTATATGTTTCAAAGATACTAAACATCAGTGAGGAATCCTGATTGTTAAATCCTGTATGCCCAGTTTTTTCTTTCGGTTTATAAATGCTTTTAAAGTAGGTGTTAAACTCTTGGGCCATGGTTTGCTCATCAGAGATAACTTTATCCTTGATTTAATAGGACCTACCTTCGACATGTTACTCTTTAAGGAACCAATATAGTTAAATAACTGTTTCTTATTGTCTTTATTAACTGTTGCTAGGTTTACTCCTATATTGTTTTCACTATTCTAATGGCCGATTTAGTTTTATTGGCTTTGATTTTAAACCTGTTCCAATTTAGGTCAATTTTATGTTGTTTGTACTTATTGAAGGCCTTTTTTTTTTATTCCTAATTAATCTTTTAATCTTAGTAGAATACCATAGAGGGAGTCTCCTTCGATTACTATATTCATGCACTCAGGCACCCATTTGTTTATACAATATTCAATTTTCTCTTTAATTTATAGCCAAGTATTACTAACATCAAGATTACTCAAATCTTGTTCCCAATTCCAATTTTTGAGATATGCCTTTATTTCACAATAGTTAGCCTTATCAAAATTCCTTATTTTAGTAATGCCCTTTGCAGTAGGGTTATCGTAATTAAGGGTCCAGAGAACCATACAATGGTCACTATCACCAAACAGTTTACGGACTATTGGAGATTCCCCATGATCACTAATATTTGTAAGTATTAGATTCAACATGTTATGATCCAGGCTGAGCTGTACAGTAATTTCCAGGAATTTATTATCCTGCAGAGTTTTGCCTTTCAAACTGTCCCAATTGATATGTGGAAGGTTAAAATCACCCATTAGAATAATGTCCTCTAGACTGTTAATATTTTGCAGACTCTCCAGAAGTTTATTACTACTAGGAATGTCAAGAGAGGGCGGGCGATAAGAGTCCCATAGTTATATGTCCATGGTCAAGGGTAAGATTCACCGAGACTATCTCAATATTTTCAGCTAAGGAGTTGTCAACATCGATGTCAAAGCAGTCCAAGCTCTCTTTGATAAAGAATGCTACCCCACCACCTTTGGAGGTGGTACTTTTTCCTTTTTTTTTTTTTTTTATTTTATTAATGTATACCCTGGAATGTCCTGGCCCCACTCATTGTCTGTGAACCAGGTAACGGTAACCTCGCAGACATCAATATTCTCCTTGTTCAATATAAGCTAAAGCTCACCGATTCTATTTTTTAGACTCCTAACATTAAGAAGTAATATTCTGAGCTTGGAACCGTTTCTTTAAACTACCATATAAACAAATACGTTGATAGATGGAGTCAAATACACATTCTGGTTGCAAGAATGTGTAGTAAGGCTAACATGTGGATGCTCAGGGGTTCCTTATAGCCAGATCTTACCACCACCTCACTACTGTTATCATGCTGCTTTCTTCAAACACTTCCATGTAGACTAAGACCCTCCAAAGTTATTTTTTGATAAATTGGTTTCACAGACTTCAGTTTATCCCACAAAGGCCTGGCTGGGTATCATTATTAACAAGATCAAAACATCAGCCCTCCAACTGCTGATCATAGCCAAGCTAGCTTCAGAGCAAACTCAGAATAAGTGAAATTTATCAAGGAAACATCAAAAAATATTTGTTGACCAGCACTAGCAGAAATATGCAGGTAGGAAAATAAATATACAAATTCCAATGTATTCAGCAGTTTCTCAGAACTGAAAGCATTGTATCAAATTTAAAGCAAAAAAAAAAAAACACAATTTCACATTCTTCCTGTTGTGAATCTTCCCTGACTAAAGCTTTGGTGCTGTTTAGAGCGGGCCAGGCAGAAACATTACTACAGCTCGAGCATCTGAAACCTTCTTCCGCACCCTCTATCCAAGAGAGGGTGGCTGCTTTAAGTCAAGACTCCAGCAGAACACCAAAGGCAGCAGGAGATGCCAGGCTCTGTGGTATCTTTGCAGGAGAGGGCTGACCAAGTGCCCCTCCCCATCAACAGACCTTGCAGAGACTTTTCTTCATGCCACCATCAGTCCATGGCCCCCAATGTAACGTGACCACAAGAGGCCAATCTGGCCCAGGTCGGATCTGGAGAAGGCAGGACTTTCACCCATATATGTTAATTCCCACCAAGCAGTCCTTAGCAGGAGCATGTCACATATGCATGTCAGCATGCCATGCTGTATTCATCCTCCTGTACCTCTATGCTGGGAGTAAGCTGCTGCCTTCTAAAACTACTCCGCCTGTTCTACAGGGGTGTTCAAATCAAAACTTTCAGGACTTGCCCAGCCATGACTGTAGGCTGAATTTTCACTTGCCCATATTCATTCACGTAAGTAATAGTAACCTCCAGGTAGCGTTATTGGGATATAACAGACCACCCAGGGCATAATGAGGTGGAGGGCCTTATTTATTTTATTTATTTATTAAATTTTGATTACCAGGTAGGCCCACTGAGCCCCGAAGATCCCTTTTTAAGGGGCGACCCGGGATACAGTACAGACACAGTTTGTCAGATACAAACATTTTACAGAGAGAGAACATTTACTAACCAGGTTACAGAAAAAGCAATAAAAAAACAGTTACACAGTGAGTAAGTAAGTCAGAACCTTATTCGACATATGAGAAGTGACTGTTTGAGACAAGGCCAAGCCTTGTTGCCTGTCTGTATGACTAAGAGGGGATGGTAGGCAATATTTATTGGACTGGAGGAAGACTACCTTGACAGTGACAAGTGCTGGTCTCAATCATGTGGGCCTTGAGCCTAGTGCAAATATTTGATACAGAAGGAGCTTCCTGTACAGAGGGTGGAAGATTATTCCACAAGTAGGGGGCTGTAGAGGAGAAGGATCTGCCACCGGCATTTGTCCCGACTCTGAGGGTTTCAAGTAGAGTCTGCCCTGAGGTCCGGAGCTCCAGAGAATTGTGCTTGAGGGAGATAGTCCCTTTTAGGCTAGGGGGAGCAACCGGACTCAGTACTTTAAACGCTAGACAGAGTAGGGGGTACTGAAGTAGAGCAGCAAAGGAAGGCCACTGCAGCTGGGCAAGTGTAGTGCAGGGGTGGCTTCTTGGGTGATTCTGAGTAGCAACCGCACAACCTCATTGTACAGTACCTGTAGCCGGTTGAACTCTTGCTTTGGCATGCCCTGTAGTACTAGGGCAGCGTACATAAGTGCTGGGAGCAGGACATTGGAGGCAACTGCTAGCCTTGCCCGCGGGATAAGCTGGTCTTTTAGTCAGTACAAGATGCCAAGTTTACAGTGGATGGTCCTGGTTACTTGGTCAACATGGGACTTGAATGTGAGCCCTTGGTCAATTTTTAGCCCAAGGTATTGTATGGTGTCCACCACATTTATACTTTTTCCAGCTAGAGAGTTAAGTTGTAGGAATTTGGACTTGTCCTGCCCAAGGGATCTAGGACCAAACAGCATAGCTTTCGTTTTGCCTGCATTAAGGACCATTCTGTTGGATGTAAGCCAGGCCTCCAGTGTCTTTAGGTCAGCTTGGAGGAGAGGACCAAGTTCAGGCAGATTTTCCAAAGAGCGGTAGATTACCGTGTCATCTACATATTGAACCACAGAGCTGTCCCTGCAGTGATGGTTGAGGTCATTTGTAAAGAGAGAGAACAAGAGGGGACCAAGAATTGAGCCCTGAGGTACACCCTCTTTGATAGGTAGAGGATCCGGCAGCTCGCCCTTCCAGATGACCCTGTGAGAGCGATCTGATAGGTAGCTCTTGAACCACTGAGGGGCGTGGGAATCGAGACCTATTTTTTCAAGCTTTGTTAGCAGGAGGTTGTGGTCCTAGGTCGAAAGCCTTGGACAGGTGTAAAAATAGCACCGTGAGCTTACCTGTGTCCATTGCACTGAGTACATCCACTGTTCGTAAGGTTAGGGCAGAGTCAGTGCCATGGTTTGTCCGGAACCATGCTGAGAGGGGGCAAAGAGCGGGTGGGCCTCCAGGCAGTCCCTCAGCTGCCCATAAACTACCCTTTCTTGCAGTTTTGCAAGAGTGCATAGCAGGGAGAAGGGCCTGTAATTGCTGATAAGTTCCCTAGGGCCACTCTTATGAATAGGGACAACATGAGCCTGCTTCCACTGGTGAGGAACAGTTCCTTCCAGTAGGGATCTATTGATGAGCCAGGTCAGGGGTCTGGCAAGGGATTGGGCTCCCTCCATTAGTAACCTGGGGCTAATATCATCCGGGTCTGTAACAGGGTCCTGTTATGAAGAAATATCAAGAATTTACAAGATGCCCCCATACTTTTCAATTTTCACTCTATCCTGTCTGCTTCTATATTCGTATCTATCCTAATTTTCTTGTCAGGGTGGCCAACCTGGCAATCTTTAAACCTTTTCTTACTGTCCCTGATTATCTTTAAAACAATCTGGCATCCAAATCTTGATAAGCTGAAAAGCAGTCAGCTGAAATTCTAGCTGTGAGGAATTTCATAAAACAAGCATTATGCAGCACATATAAAGAAAATATGTTAGAGGAGACTACTGTGTAAAAAAGATTTACTAAAATTGTTGTCTTAAATAAATGCATGTTTACTTTCTATTACATTTAAAAGCAAATAGAATCCTGAAGCCTTGCAAGGAAGACAGATAGGGAGCGCGTTTCATCTGTTTTCTTCTGCTAAGGCGGGTAGATTTTAATTCAATCTTTAACAAGTGTTTCTTTTCTTTCTGTATTAAAACAAAATGAATGTGTACCTGAATGTCTTGCTTCTCCTGCTGAGGTCCTGCTATAGGGATGGCAGCCTACAAAATGGCTGCTTTTATAGTATTCAGGTAATGTGATGTCACAATAGGGGAGGGGCTCAGTTCAAGACACACCCCTTCTGGAAAGTATATAAACCCTCCACTAGGAGACCTGTGTAGATGGATAGAGAGAGGAGAGTCAGTATTGACTGACCACAGAGCAAGAAGGTTGTGTGTGTTTCCACACAAAGTGCTGTACAGACAAAAGGAAAGGAAAAGGCAATTCAGGAGTCTGTGGAAAGAAGTATTTCCTGTTTTTGGGTGTGAAGACTAACACGATTGTTTTCCTTTCTATGAACTTTAAGTTAAGAATTTTGTTTTGTTTTGTTTTGAAATAAATTGACAAGCATACCTTGCGTTTTTATGCATCTTAAACCTTTGGTCTGGACATCTGTTATTTCCCACGCTTCTACAGGGTCTCCTGAGCCTTTGATTTTAAGAGCCTTTAGCAGAGGGAGGACCTCTTTGGCCTTGACAAGTCTCAGGTGAAACTGGGGTCTATTTAGGCAAAGTGGTTTGTCCGTGCTCAGTGCCTGTGTAGAAGGAGGCAGACGTATCTTATATTCTTCGAGGTTAGTGAAACGGTGGTTTATTTCTCAGGCAATAGTCTGATCATCACTTTCAAGCTGTCCGTTTATCTCTGTTGGGCCCAGTGCCTCCTTGGAGTTGCCCCCAAGTAGTTCTTTGATGTGGGACCAGAAGAGCTTGGGATTGCCTAGGTTGGTTTGTTGAAGTTGTGGGGCTGTTGGTTAACTAGAATCTGCAGTTTATCCAGTAGGTAGGGAAACAGGCAGACTGGGTGGGCCAAGGGGTCCTTATCTGCCGTCAAAGTCTATGTTTCTATACTCCTTTTTCGCAAGTTTGATGGATCTCTTACACTTATTTCTTAGTGATTTGTAAGTCATCAGGTCAGCTGGGTGAGCAGACTGCTGGAACTTCTTCTAAGCCTTATCTCGGCTATTCATCATAGATTTTAATGGGCGGGAGATCCACCTGTAACAACTCCCCTTTGCCCCGAGTTTCTTCAGAGGGGCAACTAGGGAAGCCACCTTGAGGAGTGTGTCTTGGAAGAATTCCAAGGCCTCTTCCACGGTAGGGAGGAGCCCGACAGGACTCCAATCAAGGTTATTCAGATAGTTATTAAATGTTGCCATTGTGAAACTTGAGTAGTCATGGGCAGTAATTAACCTAGGTGGAACCTTTGGTGCTCTGTTCTTCCAGATGCAGAATATAGGGGAGTGGTCA
This sequence comes from Neoceratodus forsteri, assembly GCA_016271365.2. NCBI lineage: Eukaryota > Metazoa > Chordata > Ceratodontiformes > Ceratodontidae > Neoceratodus > Neoceratodus forsteri. Next base: position 86,339,027 of record CM057451.1, read on the forward strand.
CTAAGAGCATCAGCCATTAACCTAGCTTTCTGGATGTTGGGGGGATTAGATACCAGATCCCAGTCCAGGATGGTGTGGTTCCCAGTCTTGTGATTAAGCCTGGTTGGTTCTGAGATAACCTGTACTAGGTTATCCTCATGGATCGCTGCTGAGAGGACTTTGTTAGGGTCTGAGGCCCAGTTAAGGTTGAAATCTCCCAGGATTAGTAGTTCTGCGGATACTTCTTTGCCTACAGTTTTTGTAATACACTCCAAGGCTTGAAGAGCAGTCTTAGGAGGGTTATAGACACAGCCAAGGGTGAGGTGCTTAGCGTGACCAAGGGTTCCTGGCCGTTTCCAGGGTTCGGTTTCAGTTGCGACGCCGTGAGGGTGTCTTTCACGTAAATTAGGACCGCGCCACCTCTTTTGCTCAACCTATCCTTACGGAAGGTGTTATAGCCTAGGACCTTGATCTCATGGTCAAGGATGTGGACCTTTAGCCAGGTCTCCAAGATAGCAAGGATATCCGGCTTGTAAAGGTCAAGCCAGACTTGTACCTCTTGAATTTTTGGTCTGAGGCTACAGACATTCAAATGCACAATCTTAGACCCTTGGAGGATGTCCAATGTGGGTCCCGGGGGGAAGAAAGTAAGTAAATTAGCTATGGGAGGGCCCGGATTAGGCTGTACGCCTCCTGCCCGAAGCAGTAGAAGAGCAAGAAGGCATAGTAAAGTTGGGCCGATTGACGGGATAGAAAAGCAGTGGAGCCTCCTGCAATTAGCATGGAGTATCTTGCAGTATCTGCCCCTTCTTACCACATTGTGGGCTAACAGAAGGGCATTTGTGCTAGGGGGAGAGGTCCAGCTGTGGTGACCGTTAGGAGAGGGGTCATTGTGTTGAGGCCCCTTAGAGTCAGAGTATCCGTGTTCTATGCTCCTGTCCAACCAGAGGAGGGACAGTATGTAGAGAATAGCCAGTACAACGCCCCTATTTAGAGAGAAGGCAGGTGGCTTATTTGCTCTGCGTGACTTGAAGCGGAAAATGCCTAGGCCTAGGGAAAAACTCACCAGGGCCATCTTATAAGAGCAGTAGCTGACAGATTCTGGTTGGGGTTACCTACTGACTGTTTGTCCTTTGGGTTTTACTTCGCAGCAGAATCCTGCCAGTGAAAGAGTTATAATTCAACTGATAGGCTCTTAGGGGTTGAGAATCTCAGGTCATCTGTCCTGACCCTATAGGAAGCTAGGTGGTGAAGCTAGTTGGAGTTGGAGGTCCCAAATTGTTAGTTGCCTCAAAGTATTTTACATTCAGTTGTGAAATTAACCTTAGGAGCTGTCTGGACCTAGGAAGAAACAAGGTAAAAGATCTAGAGGTAGTTGCAGACCTGAGGGGAAGTTTGCGTTTTTGGACTTACAGTCACCAGAGAAACATGTGCATTAAAATTAGGTGAGAAACGCAACAGCAATTCATTGGCAATCTATTTCTACTAGAGTACCTTATTCAGCCATGTGCAGACAGTTGCTAGAGAATTATGACGCAGAATAATACTTAAGCTGTACAATCAGTTCCTCAGTTATACCTTTCCTTAATAGAGTAACACTTCCAGCCCTGACAGGCTGGAGTTTAGAAAAAGTATACACTTGTTGGCAAGTGCACAGAAGGTTTCTAGACACCTTATTTAAGTGACGCTACACTACACAGTACAAACTGTCTCTAGAGAAAGTATATACCAATTAGCTTGTGCAAGAATCAGCTTAATGTTTCGTAGTCCTGTACAGTCTATGCACCTATTTGCAGTTATACAAGAACTGACATGACCCTTAGTAATGTGGCATTAGACATAAAACCTGGTACATTATCAGATAAGGCACTTCATGACACCTGATTCTATCAGGGTTGTTTTTACCATTGTATGGTGGCTGCAGTGCAGGCAGATAGCTAGTGCAATAGTCCTCATCTGGGATTGGTGGGCAAGGGATGGTAAAACAAGTAGTGCAGGAACAATGGGCGTGGCCCAAGAGCATTTAAGGGGAGGAGGGAATGGGGTGGGGTGGTGGGCAGGAAGAAAAATTACTCACCTTAGTAATTGCTTTTCTTCTCATGGAGTCTTGCTATATTATGACTATATGCAGTCAGCCACTGCAGCTGAACTGCCCTGGAGAGGAAAGAGTTAACTCCAGAGAGTCTGGAGTTCCACAGCGCGAGGGCGCTATACCAAAGCTCTATCTGGCCAGTTTCAAATGAAACTGTCAGATCTTTACGAAGCTAACACTAAGCAACAAGTCTGTGTGGAAAGCTCTACACTAGTCAAGTGGCTACCTACTAGTAGGAATAACAACAGTATAAACAACAATATAAACAGCAATAATAATAATAACAATGAATAATAGTATTATTAGTTTCTCCCTAACAAGCACTATTAGACCCCCTTCCCCAAGACTCAAGTCCAGGAAGGGGGCCAACATAATTACTTAAAACAGAAATACCTAATTCCCAACCCTAAATAAAGGGGTGAAGGGAAGAACTAAAATGGCATGACACAGTGCTTGCACTAATTTGCCACCTACCCAAGTAGAAGTTCTGAGAGGGGCAGGAGGGAGGGTGGTCATAATATAGCAAGACTCCATGAGAAGAAAAGCAATTACTAAGGTGAGTAATTTTTTCTTCAAACACCATGAAGTCTTGCTATATTATGACTATATGCAGATTACACAGCAGTACCTCCATGGAGGAGGGTCAGAACCTACTTAGGAAATAGGCTCTGAAGCACAGCTGTGCCAAAACGAGCATCTCTCCTGGACTGAATATCCAGGGAATAATGCTTGGTAAAAGTGTGAACTGTTTTCCAAGTAGCAGCTTGACAGATTTCCAGAATGGGAATATCTCTAGCAGCCGCTAGAGATGCAGCTGTACCCCTGGTGGAGTGAGCCCTCAGTCCTGAGGGGGGTTCTCTACCTAGTTTTTGATAACAAAATTGGATACAAGAGACAATCCACCTTGCAACTGTCCTCTTAGTGGCAGGTTTCCCTTTGCCAACCTCGCCATAGGTAAGGAAGAGTTGGAGGGATTCGAACCTGTGACCCTTGGTGCGTTCCAAATAGTAGCTTAAGGCTCTTTTGACGTCCAAGCTGTGCAGACTCCTCTCACCTGAGGAAGAATGCTCAGTGAAAAATACTGGAAGAGAGATGGATTGGTTCAGGTGGAAATCTGAAACCACTTTAGGCAAAAACTTTCTGTTAGTCCTGAGGACTACCTTATCTCTGTGGAAAGAGATAAAATCTTCTTCCACTGACAGGGCCTGTAGTTCACTTGTCGTCTGGCAGAAGTGATAGCCACTAGGAAAACAGTTTTCCAAGTCAGAAACTGGAGCTCTGCTGAGGACAGAGGCTCAAAGGGGTTGCATTAACTGAGCAATGCAAACATTCAGGTCCCAAGCAGGAGCTGGTTCTCGAAAAGGAGGGTTGGTGTGAAGTAACCCTTTAAAAAACTTGGAAAGCACAGGGTGAGAAGAAAAGGAAGCAGGCTTCCCTGCTGACAGAAAAGCAGAGACAGCTGCCAGATGAACCCTATAGGTAGCTGGCCTAAGGCCTAAGGAATTTAAATGGACCAAATAGTCCAGTAAAATGGGCAGATCAGCAGATTCTGGATAATCTGCTTCTCAGAGCACCAGATGGAAAACCTTTTCCACTTAGAATTGTAAGTGGCCTTAGTGGAAGGCTTCCTGAAGCCTTTGAAATATCCAAAACACCTTGAAAAAGGTGTAAGTCAGCAATTCTAACTCCTCAAGAGCCATGCCTTGAGATGGAGGGATTTGAGGTCCGGATATCAGCACTCTCCCCTGTGCACAGGCCAGTAAGTCGTGGACTCTGGGCAAGCTCAGGGCAGGGTGGACTGTCAAGGACAGAAGCAGCGGGTACCAGGGCTGTCTGGCCCAATCTGGAGCAATCAGAATCACCTTGCAGGGCTGAGATCTGATTTTTACTAGTACCCTGAAAAGAAGGGGAAAGAGGGGAAAGGCATACAGGAACTTCCCTTTCCAATCAACTGAAAAGCATCCAGGGGACTGATCCCAGCACTGGAGGCCTGCAACAAAACAGAGGAAGTTGGTGGTTGTCTGGGGCTGTGAAAGATCTATCTGAGGGGTTCCCCATCTGGCAAAGACTGACCCCAGCACCTGAGGATTCAGAGCCCATCGTGATGGCCCTGAGAAATCCTGCTGAGGGCATCCCCGCAGGACACTGTCCTTCCTGGAAGGTGAACTGCTATCAGGGAGGTGTTCAGGGAGTAAGCCAGAGACCACAACTCTCATTGCTTCGTGCACAAGGCTGATGACCGAGTGCCCCTTGCTTGTTGATGTACCACATTGTTGTGGTGTTGTCTGTCCTGACTTGAACTACTTTGTTCTGGACAGAAGCTGAAAACGCCTGAAGAGCTAAAAGGACAGCTCTGAGTTCCAAAGATTGATGTGGAGCAGAGATTCCTGGGAGACCACACCCCTGAGTGGACAGGTCGCTCAAGTGAGCCCCACCCTAACAGGGAAGCATCCGTGGTGAGGAGTGGGAAACGGAATGAAAGGAACCCCTTGTTTTAGATTGCTTTGATCCTGCCACCAGTGTAAGGCCAGGATCAGGGTTTGGGTCACTGGAACCAATTTGGAAAGGGGGTCCCTCCTTTGAGACCAATAGGCCCTCAAATGGAACTGAATGTCCCTCATCTGGAATCTTGCTCCTTGCACTACAGCTGTGGAAGCAGCCATGTGCCCTAGGAGTTGCAGAAAATGCCTTGCTGGTCAAGAGACCTGCAGGGTAAAGGAGGATGCCAGGGCAATGAGTCTGTCTACCCTTTCCGAGGGGAGAAATGCCCTGGCTAACTTTGTGTTCAATTCTGCACCTATGAAAGTTAGTACCTGAACTGGTTCGAGAACTGACTTTGGTAAATTCAGCAGGAATCCCAGGGAAGTGAGAAGCTGCTGGGTGACTTGCAAGTGGGATGTTACCTGATCTGGGGACTGACCCACTATGAGCCAGTCGTCCAGGTAGGGAAACACAGCAATCCCTTGCCTTCTTAAATGAGCCACTACCACAGCCAGACATTTCGTGAATACCCTTGGCGCAGAGGTAAGGCCAAGGTAGTGCCCTGAACTGGTAGTGGCCTGAGGTAGTTCGAACCTGAGGTACTTTGGTGAGAAGGCCTGAACAGAACATGAAAATAGGCATCCTTGAGGTCCAGGGAAGCTAACCAGTCCCCTGGCCTCAGGGAGGGCAAAATCATTGTCAGAGTTAACATTTTGAACTTTGGTTTCAAATGATGCTTGTTCAGGTACCTTAAATCTAAAATGGGCCGCCATTCTCCTGTCTTTTTTGGGGTAAGACAGTATCTTGAGTACAGCCCCTTGCCCTGATGGCAGGGAGGGACCCTTTCTACTGCTTTGCAGTCCAAAAGAGAAGAAACCTCTGCTTCCAAAGCAAGGGCTTCTGAAGGATTTGCAGGTGGAAAATGTCTGGCTCTCATCTTCGGAAACTGTTTGAAGCTGAGAACCAGACCCTGGCCTATTACCTCCAGAACCCACCTGTCCGAAGTTAAGGACACCCAGTTCTGGCTGAAATAAACCAACCTGCCCCCCACTGGTACAGGAGAATCGGCCCTGGGCACCCCATCAGGGTGCCTGCTTGGCAGTAGCCTTAGGCTGAGGGAGGGGACGGTTTACTTGTGCCCCGTCTACCTCTGCCTCTAAAGAAACCCCTCTGTGCAAATGCAGAGGAGGCCTGAAATTGGTAAAAAGGCCTGTGGAAAGGCCTGCCCCTACCTCTGGGAGCGTGCCTCTGTGGAGTGGCATGCCTCTCCTTAGCCTGGGCACTTCTGTAGGTAGTTCTGTATTCATCCATCTTTTTCATATAGTTTTCTGTTTGTTCCCCAAACAGAGAATTACCCACAACAGGAAAATCCATAGCCTTTGACTGAGTATCTTGGGACAGATTAGTGTATCTGAGCCATGCCAACCTCGAAGCTACAGAAGTGGCCATGACCCTAGAGGAAACATCATTAACATCAACAGCAGTATGAAATTGAACTTTAGAGGCTTCAATGCCATCAGCAGCCACCTGTTCCAACTCACTAGCCAGCTGGCCATGGGCCTGCTTGCTAACTACAGATGCTGTGTCCCACCTAGATTTCTGATATCTAGCCACATAAGCCATATAATTTGCCTGCCTGAGTCCCAAAGAAGCTGCCAATACTGTTTTTCGCCATGGCATCAATCTTCCTGGAATCCTTATCAGGAGGATGTGAGGCCAGAGGATATTAACCTTGTCACAGGCTGCAGCTTGTACACACCTACATGACTACACTGCTCAGTGAGGAAGTCTGTATCAGAGCCTGACAAGGTACATCTTCTGTCCATTTTTTTTTTTATCTACAGGAGGGACAGAATGAGGATTTTTTAAAATCTTTGTTGTCTGCTTCCTAAATGACTTATGCAAAGGAATAGACAACCTCCTAGACTCTGGTATATCCATCATTTCTACATAATCAGGCTCCTCTTGCTCATCCACAGCTTCCTCTAAAGGAAGCTGGAAGGTTTCTGCAACCTTTTTGTAAAACATAAAATGAGAAGGGGACTCAGACAGAATAGGAGGAGATTCTAAAGGTCTGTCTGGAGAAATGTCCGGTTCAATGGGCACGTCCAGACCCTCCCAGCCACACATGTAATGATCAAATTGTCCCTCTCTCCTGTGGTTCATAAAATTCCTCAACATCATACTCCTGAACCACTGGCACTGAACGAACCAACCTTTTACCAACTGTAGGTGGTCTGGCAGGACCCTGAGACAGTGACTGGACAATCTGTATGGCTTTAGCTATTTCTGCAGCAGTTGGAGAGACAATTTTGGACTCCAAACCTACTGATTTCTTTGTCTTTTTCACTGAGACTGGTTCCCCTGAACCAGCCTTCCTTTGCCGAGGAAGTCTCGCCTGGTCAGAGGGCACTCCTCTGGTCCAGTGGGTACTGGACCGGCTGGCCATCCGGGGTCAGCGGACTCTTGGCTTCTCGCCCTGAGCCGGCCCAATCTCTCTTTCTCAGGGTGGCTGCAGGAAATTTTACACACCTGGCAGTCTGACAGGAGGTGGTCAGCCCCAGACAATAAACACAAGTGGTGTGTGGGTCAGCCTCGTCAAAGGCTTCCCACAGACATCACAGTGTTGAGAGCAGTGGGCCGGTTTTCTTTTGGGTTTCTCAGACATAATGCCGGCCTAACCAAAAACTTGCCCTTTGATGGCAGTGCCAGGCAAGACACCCTTATCGGGTTCCTAACCGTAATACGGGTATTTGAAAACCTATTTTAAAAGCAAGGTTTTTTTAGAACCAATAAGAACTGGGAACCGCACTGTAAAAGCCCAACCACACTTTAAAACGTTAAATTAAGCAAACCGATCGGTTCAAAACCGAACCGATAATTGAATTTCCACACAGACTTTAAAATTTTCTACTTACGGTTTACCAGATAGAGCTTTTAACCGAAATGCGGTAAAATAAATACTTTTTGCCGGTTCAAATGAACCGAAAATACTCGCTTGAACCGAGAAATGAACCGATGTGAAGGAGCTGATCTCCGGAGCGACTGTTCAGTGAAGCGGAGTAAAGAATCTGACAGTTTCATTTGAAACTGGCCAGATAGAGCTTTGGTATAGCGCCCACGCGCTGTGGAACTCCAGACTCTCTGGAGTTAACTCTTTCCTCTCCGGGGCAGTTCAGCTGCAGTGGCTGACTGCATATAGTCATAATATAGCAAGACTTCATGGTGTTTGAAGAAAATTGTCCCCAAGTTCGCCCCTCCAGCTAGCAGCTCCGGTGAGTGAACGTAACGGGTGAGGGTGCGTTAAGGTCCCAGTTCACAAGTTAGTCCCTAAGTTCTCCGCAACAAACAATCAGGTGCACCAGCAAGATGATCGTTGCACTACTTGGCCAAAGGTATGTTCTGCGAGTGAGCTCCAGCACCGAAGCAGGGGAAATTCGCTTCTTGCAGCTTACTAGGATTCTGCCGACAGGCTCCAAATCAGGAAAATAAAAAAAAAAAAAAAGATGATCCTTGTAAGTAGTAGGGGAGGATCGCCCGGCTCAAAGCAGAACGCCGGCGACCCCACCATGCACAACACGTCCTTTGTTCCTTGTGGGGGGGCTCCCACCATCAGCAGTGAAGCCCTCACCTGCCTGTTCAGCTGGCAGCAGGCAGCTTATAGCCCCTGGAAGGTCTGTTATAGCCCATAACGCCTACCCTGGAGGGCATTATTACACTTAGATAATGGGTTTACATTATTATTGTTTTTGAATCATAATTTTATGGAAAAAAAGACTAAAATATTGGAAAAAGAAAGAGAAATGTTGGGTTCTGTAAAATAGTCCCATTGGTGCCACTAGAGAGTGCCGCTGTTTGTGATGATGATTTTTTTTTTAATTAGTTTGGTGTGCAAGTTTTGATAGTGTTAGGCAGTGAAGTTTTAGTTTTACTTTTTCGGCATCATTTGTTATGTAGTGGGTTGATCTGGTTACATTTGCCAGACACACTACAGAGAAATCAGTCCCACAACAGCAAGCGTATATATTTTGAAACAAAAGTAAGTACCTCGTTTTTTGTGGAGAGCTCATCAGCCAAATTCGTTCCTCCAGATAGAGTGTTACAGGAAAGCAATGATTTTGGCTTCACAGCTAAGACTCTCACTCTATGGAGCCGAGTAGTAGCAGTATGACTGGATACTTGGAGAATGGAGGACTGGAGCATGAGTTTCTTGTGAATGTTGGCAGAGATAGAGTGGCGTTGGCGGTAGTGGCAGTTGCTACAGTGGGTAGTGGAAGTGAGGTTCTGGGGAGGTGTTGTGTGTTTTCGCGGCGCGAGTCGGGAGTGAATTAGTAGTGAGCAAAGATAAGAAAATAAGATTTTTACTTTTTTTTTTTTTAAACAGTTGTGTTACTTTTTCTATTCCATTACTATGGACTACTGTTTTGAGGACTGACTATGTGTGGGGGATGGCTCGGTGTCTCGCTAAACATAGAGTAAAAAAAAATGGCAGGTATAAGAGCATGGGCAGAGAGACATAAGGGGTTCTGGGTACTGCCAGGAGGGAGTTGTTATTTAGCGGCCGTTGTTGAGAAATAACAGCCCGCATGACAGGCTGTTTCAGCCAATCAGGGTACAAGTTTCACTTCACCCATTATCTAAAATGAAATTCTCTCTCTTGTACTTGTCCTTCAAGGAAATGTACTTACCCCGGACAAGTGGCAACCGGATTTGCACACCCCTGGTTCTAACCGCTAGGACGTGAGGCATTCAGTAACTGCACTTAAATTTTGCCATATATTATCTGCACATACATACAGTACGACTTGGGCTAACAAATTAATTTGCTGTGTACATTCTGAGTGTTGCTTTTAACCTGTCTTAATCAGCAATGCAAAACTACTATTTAGTTCTTGTATATTTTTTGCCTCTTGTAAGTACTTGCTGTCCTGTGCTAGCTACCATTGTTACCCTTCCTTCTCTTTGCTTCCCCCAACTGTAACAGTAGTTTATCTCCCTTCTTCATTGTAACCTCCCTTCTATCCAACTTACTGGCTCCCCTATGGCTAGCTGCTCACCTTTTCTCCCATTCCTTTCCTTCCTTTATTATTTTCTAAGCTCTCACTCCTACATTGCCTCTACAGCCCTCTCCACAGATTTTTCTCATGCTCTGCTCTAGTCATAGTTTCTTCTTCTTCTCCCCATCCCATCCCCAACTCACCTTTCCCTTCCCTATAAAGCTGCAACCTCCTCCTGTTTTCTCCCTCTCTCAATCAACAAGCTCTCTGGTGTTCCATCTCCCCTTCCCCTTCTTCCCCATCAGAGAAAATACCACTCTCAACCTCATGTTACCTGGAAATGTGGAGCTCAAACCTGCACCCTGATCTGAACATCTTCTCAGACCAACACTCAGAGCTTAATCCCAAAGCTGAATCAACTCAGGTGGAGGGTCCTGCAATTCCATATATAGTAGATGTCCCTGTAATCTCAACAGTCCTGTCTCTTGGCAACAATCACTGGCGTTGGCGTCTCTCCTTGGCTACAGGCCATACGTGGCCAATGTTAGCAAGGTAGGGTGGCTTCACCATGTAGGTCAGTCACACCTTTATCTAACATTATATCTCCACCATTCTTGACTCACACAAATTCCTTCTGTGTAAGCTCTATTTCTTTCCCATTCTCCCGCACAGTAGTCATTATTTGTGCCTGCGTATAGTGTCATGCCAAACCGGAATCCCTTCTTTAACTTCACTATTCACATTTTCTTATTCTACAGTGCTCTTGGAGACCCAAACACAAATTACTTCCATCGACTTAACAAAAAAACAAAAAAAAAACACAATCCCTCAGACTCCCTCAACTCCTCTCTGAGCCCACCCGCTTCAACCCAGTTTCCCTAACCACTCCCTCACTGTTTGCTCATCTCATCCCCATTATTATGCAGAAGCGGGCATACCCACAGAACACTCGATCACAGGGTGGTCTGCTGTGCTCATGAGATCATCCACCCCAAACCAGTATGTCTGGTGCAGTTGATCAGGTCTCTTGAGCTGGCGTCCTACTTGATCTTCACCTCGCTGACTGGTCCCTCTATACAACAACCAACAAAGATGTCACCCTTTCATACTTGCACTCCAAAAGTCTGGAATAATAATGCCCCAGTGGTTACATGTACCAGGATCCCACCTTCCCTGGATCTTTGTAGACCTAATCACCTTCCTAAAAGCTTGCATACTCTGCATTTTATTTTATTTAGTTTTGTGACCGTTATGTGCACTAGACAAATTCTGCCTATTTTCAGGCAAGACCCTGGGGAGAGGGATACAGAGAATGCCAACTGACCTTGAACCAGATTAAGCTGTTGGTGGTATTTTTAGTGAATTTGGGGTTTGGCCAGGCACCGGGAAATTCCCCAACTCTTTTGAGAAGTGCCATGGGATCTTTAACATCCACCTGAACTACCACCAGAACAGGCAGATGGGAACTCTGTTTAATGTCTCATCCGCAAGGCAGCACCTCAGGAGTGCAGCACCCACCTCATGCTGCACTACAGCGTCAGTATTGGGATTTAACTCAAGTGCCTGGTGTGGGGATAGAACCCACAGCTTTCTGATCTCTTGGCTTCAGAGGTGAGTGTGCTACCTGCTGAGCCACTAACACTGGCATGGCTGCTATACAAGGCCTCCAAATCCTCAATGAGACCTACAGCGGTACAGACAGCTCTGCAACTCCAGCACTACAGCCTTCAAGGAAGCCAAGCCAATTTTCTGTTCCACTGAACTCCAGAATAACCTCAAGGCCCCATCTAAACTCTGCAAGATCATATGATCTATTTTACCCCTTCTACCCCCAGTTAACCAACCTGAGCTCAAGGTTGCATGCTTATCAATTTCTGGCTATGGTTGTCTTCTCCTTCAGTGATGATACAGCTCCTGTGCATTTTCACTGTCCCTGCCTTCCTTCCATGCCATTCCCTCTTATGACCGTCTCAGCACCCTTCCTCTCCCAACCCCACACCCACTGTCCTACTCTTCTATCTCATCAGCCGCCATCCTAAATACTAAAGTTATTACTCAACTTTTCAAGGGTCACAGCCCTGATGGTCTCAATTCTAAACTCCTGCACTTCTCTGCTCTTGTAACTGCTGTCCCAATCTCATCCATTTTCAAGCTCTCATATTTGCAAGGTCCCTGGGGCTTGGAAGCATGGCAAAGTTCTACCTCTCCACAAAGAAGGATACCCCTCCCCAGAGACTACCACCTTATCACTTTCTCATCCCTGTGCTGATCTAAGTACAGGATAAACTTGTACTGTCCCAACTTCCCACCTTTCTTAATTTCTCCGCTGCTTCCAGTTTGACTTCTGTAAATCCTATTCCACTGTTTCACTTCTCCAATGGTTTACCCATTCTGTCCTGAGGATGGCTTAGGGCCAGCTTACCTCACCCATGTCTGTCATTTTTTCAAGATCTGTGACACCATGGTCCACCCCCTTATACATGACAAACTCATGAGGGTGGGCCTCTCCGATCTGTCAGTTGGTTCCACGGCACCCTGCCAAACAAGCACCAATCAGTCCAAGCAGGTGATGCCCTATCTCCCCCCCCCCGGTCCCATTCTGGGCACAATCTTGGTTTTCACTGTCCTTAACCCCACCCCCACCCCCGTATATGTGTATAGACCACAATAGCATGGAACCTAAGCTCCTCCATCTTGGTGCCTCTTGTATTGCCTCCCCAGTGGCCCATAGCTTCAACATGTCCATAGCCTCTGGAGTTATCCCCAACCTCTGGAAGGTGGAGAGGATTGTCCCTGTTCTCAAACAGGGCAACCCAACGATCCTCGACAACTACCAACCGATAGCCACCTTGTCAGCTATCAGTAAACTTTTGGAGAAAGCTGTGGCTGGGCAACTCACGGAATATATTCAGGCTCATGAGCTACTGTCTCCAGCACAGCATGTCTTTACCAAAAGGTACAATCGTCCTCCACCCTTGTCTCTGTCTCCTCTGGGATCAGGGGCAGCTATGGACTAGGGTAGCTCTCAGGTGCCATCTTCATTGACCTATCTAAGGCCTTCGACCTAGTTGACCATGTCTTACTTTGCTCTCAACTTCGGTCCCTTGGTCTGTCCCCACCTGTCCTACGGTGGTTCACTAATTACCTCCAAGGCAGACAACAACTTACTAAATTCAGTAAGGTCCTCTTGGCCACCACTCCTGTGGCCTCTGGTGTCCCCCAGGTTCAGTCCTAGGGCACCTTCTCTTCTCTATTTTTGTGAATGATCTCCCCTCTACTTCTTCCAACTGTAGCTCTATCCTATATGTGGATGACCTGGTTATCCTCACCCATTCCCGTGACATTAGGGTCAACCACCACCAACTGAGTGAAGATTTCAGGAATATCCAGTCCTGGATAATGACCCACAAGCTGGTCCTCAACCTTAAAAAAAAAAAAAAAAAAAAAACTCAGGCCATGCTTTTTGGGTCCCTGGCCAAGATAAAGGCCTCCCCACTCCACTGAGTACTACTGGTATTGATGGTACTCCTGTCCTAATCATTGACTCCATCAAATATCTTGGAGTGACACCTGACCCCAGCTTGACCATGGGTATCATATCCAAAATGTGTGCAGAGCTGTCAACTGCAAACTGGGTCTGGCCTACAGAACAAAAGAACAATCTTACTTCTGCTGCTCGCCCTGCACTGGCCAGCGATGTGTTTCTCCCTTCTCTCTGCTATGGACTCATCCGGTTTGCACACAGCTCCAAAGTTCACCTCTCTGGGTGGAACACAGCCCTGATAACATTTGCCGCTTTGCACTTGCTGCCCCTCGCCTCACCCACCACTGCGACCTGTATAACAAACTTGACTGGCTCTTCCCACCCAACCACATGAATTCTGTGTTGGGCAGCTTCACGAGCAAGGTTCTCAGAACTGGCCCCCCCCCCCCAGACTGGTGGAGCTCCTCAAACCGGCTGCCTCTTCTTCTTACTCCCTTAGGTCATTGGGCCCTGCTATTCTCAAAGTTCTTGCCATTCAAAGGCAAATGGGAGACAGGGATTTTGTTTCATGTGTCCCCAGAGTATGGAACTCCTTTCCTGCCCAGGTCCACTCCTTCCCTTCCCACTCATGCCTTCGGAGCTTCCTGTGGAATTACTTGAAGTTCTCCTCTGCGTGTGGTTGTCCTAACCCGCCATAACTAACCTCGGTCCCCTGCACTGGACTTACATGTCCTCCTTTTAGCACCCTTGTGCAGGTCCTGCTGATGCTTCCTGCCTGCTTGGGTTGTGCTCTTTATACAATGTATTTACTCTCTGTTTCAGGAGATGCTTTGACTGTGGCTCTGCTTTTGGGGCTCTGAGCTGTATGGAATTGTACAATGCACTGTTCATAGCCTTGACTCTCTCTCTCTCTCTCTCTCTCTGTATATATATATATATATATTTATATTTACATTCTGTTCCTATTCTAACTGTGTTTACTGACTGCATGTGTTATGTTCATCTGGTTCTATCCAATTCTGTGTAATGCCTAACTTGTATCATGTTGTCCTCTCTATGAACTTTTACTTCACTGTACTCTCCTGGATCATACCTGAAAATAGGCAAATGTCTTGTCTAGTGTACTTACCTGGTCAACAAAAGCCAAATAAATAAAGAAATTATGGTTGTGTACATATATATAACAAACTTTAAATAAACATATATATATACACATATATATATATATATATATATATATATATACATACATACATACACACACATACACACACACACATATACACACACACACACACACACACACATACACACACACACATATACGTATACACACACACACACACACACACACACGTATAAATATATAAAATTGACTATTTATAGCTATAGCCTTGAACCCTGAGCTGTAAGTGACCCTGTAGTGGAAGTTCAACAATGTACAATGTTGGTTCAAGTACTCTGGTGTGTTGCTGTACTGAAATCTTGATTTTCTTCTCACATCTATGTTGTCCATAAAAGATCCTTCATAAACTTGGCACACTGTATCACTACAAAACCTGTATTCCATGCACAGTCCACCACAATATTTTCCTCAAAACATAGAATCTGACGTCAGAAAAAGATCACTTGGCCCACCTAGTTTGCACAGTTTTCCCTACATACAGTAGAACCTCAGATCCTACTTGAGCTCCATCCCATGTCCCTCTCCCTTCCTTTCCCCTACGATTTCCTGATGTCTAGCCCCTGCAATCTTGAACCCCACAGTTCTCACCTCTACAAGCTCCACTGAAAGGCTGTTCCAGGAATCCACCACTCTTTCTGTAAAGAAGTACTTCCTTGCATCTCTCCTGAATCTAACCCCCAGCTTCACAGCATGTCCCCTTGTTCTTGAGCAACCTTTTCTCTGAAATACTTCCCTCCTGTACCTTCTTCACCCCATGAGGTATTTAAAAGTCTCTATCATATCCACCTCCCCCCTTTCCAGGGTGTATATATCAGGGCTCTCAGGGACACTTGGGAACACAAATTTATGCTCATTTGTGCTTGGGACACACTGTTTTTCCCCAGAAAGTCCACAAAATGCTCAATATTAGTAGGCCCAGGAGACACTTAGTGTGATTTCAGGCCATTCACACCAAGGCAGGCCACCGAGAGAGCGGACAGGAGGTGGAGGATGGGAGGGAACACTAGGTTGTGTTCCATGAAGAAAGAAAGATTCGTCCCTTGAAGGAGCAACTGGTTCAACCTGAAGAGAGAGTCTCTGGGAGGAGCAGCCATTTCAGAGGTGCCGAGATCACAGCTGGGTTGTAAGTCAAACAACAAAGTCCGACAGAAACAAAAACAAACCAAAAAAAAAAAAAATACATTTGCAGTCCTCTCGAACCAGGACGAGTCAAGCATCGACTACATGATCAGGTTGCACTGAAAATGCTATCAAAACTCACAGCGACAGTAAACAGGTAAGTGTTAATTCAAGTACCATTTAGGCAGTTAGGGCATTGCACAATTATTTGGATGACTATTAAAGTAAATGTGTAAGGTTCCCCAAATGCCTTTTTACACAATGTATGCCACTGCCAGACATGCTTCAGATGTTGAAGCTGCAATTTGTTTTGTAAAAAAAAAAAAAAAAATCTGTCAGTCATTTTATATTATGTGTTATCAGCGTTTTGTCCTCCGGTTTCCTGTGTGTGGCCACACCCCCAAAATGATGTCATACCAGGGAGCTGTCATCGTTTTACATACAGCAACAAGGAATTCTGGGTAATTTATGTTGCCTTAAATGTACCTTACTCAGGAATACAGTCCCTTGTGTTGCTGGTGGTGAGCAGTAATATGTAAATAACTGTAGCAAGTCATTGCGGCCAAAATGCAAACTTGTTTTACATTTTCCTTACTCCGAGATGCTGTCAACAATATAAGCTTTTGTTTAGTTTCACAACAATGCACTGTACATACCGCATCTAGCTACAAGACTTCTATACGGAGAGATGTTGGCTCCCATTTCTTCAGTGAGCACACAAATATAATACCCTGTATGCTAATTTACACAGTGCAGCATTGTGGGTACAGTAACTGTTTCCCTGGTATAATCAAGGCCCCTGGAATTCTGCGGTTCTGCGATTGCAGAATTTGCCACAGAATTTGCATCATGCCGCAGAATATATATAGTGCTGTAGAATTCATTGTTTTTGGTGAATTTTCATATAAAGATACTGTTTTTCCATAGTGTCAGGCTTTCTTTCCCACCTCGTTTATCCTGAAGCTCCTCCTCTATGCTCAGCATGATGTCATCAATGACATCACATCATATTTAGCCAACGACAGAACTGCATTCTGCCAGAGAAATGAATAAATCATGCCACAGAAATCAGAAAATGCTGCCAGAAAATCAGAAAATTCTGCGCCCAGAACACCAGGGGCCCTGGGTATAATGTCGCAGCACTAAGAACAAAAGGCGTGTTACGCCAAATAGTAGTGCACCAAAATAAAAGGATTTTTGTCAAGGAAAACAGCACTGTTTGGCAGTCTGAATGGCAGGAGACTGATTCACAACACCTACAGGTTACTACTCCCATTTGCTATGCGAACCTTCAACATGTACTTTAAGCTTAGTTGTTTTTTTTGTTTGTTTTTTTAGGGCTCGGCTTTAGTCAGTGCAAATTTGTAGACAGTCAGTGGCAGGGAGAGAAAGTCAAATCACAAACGTTTCTGGCACTCACTAGCCCATAAGAGGGATGCAAAGAAAACAATGTAGGCTCGTAGCTTTCACATTCAAGTTATTTAATCCATTCCAAGTAGGGGAAAAAAAAAACAAGACATGTTTCGGACAAGGTAGCGTGCTTTTATTTAAAAAAAAAAATAAAAATAAAAAGGATGCTGCCTTTTCCAAACACTCTGTCGAGATTCCTGTTTTTTTTCCTGCTTGGAATAATAATCTGACGTGATTTTGAAAATGCATTGTTTTCTTTGCGTTCCTCTTATGGGTTAATGAGTGCCAGAAACATCTGTGATTAGATACTAGGTGAGTTTCTAGAGCACCACACTCAGAGTGTGCACTCCTTATGGTTCAGGGAGGGAAAGTCAAGACTGCCTCGTAGTCAGCACCAGACAGAAATGTCACAATAGATTATTCTGGTGGAGGAGATTCAGCAGCAAAAGACAAAGAAACAACTTCTATCTAAGTGTGAAGTTAACACGTCTCAAGAGATTGTGAATGTCAAGACTGACGGTGATAAGAACCCTGAGGGGACAGCAACTACAGGTTCAGCTGAAAACAACAAAATGTTTTGGAGTGACAGCTGGACAAAGATACTTCCATTGCTTGTAAAGAACAAAGTAGAGGGAAACGTTGGGAAATGTAGTTGGTGTAAAAAAGGTGGGAAAAACAATTCCATTTGCATAACTGGCACAACCAACCTGCAAGTGTCTGCTTTTTACAGACATGAAAGAAACAGAGAGCATTTGCAGGTACAAACAGGAAAGAGAACAGCAGAAAAAATGTCTCTTCCAGTGGCATTTGAAACACAAATATCAGGTCTCAAGCCAAAGAATGACCTTAGGGCTCTTGGGCACCCACGCCCTTTACGCACATTTTGTGTTTTGGGATGCCTGCCTGCTAGCCCAGAGAGTCCAAGACTCTCCGCAGCACAGGCCCTAGGAGTCCGGAGTGGGCCGTGTACTGCGCATGAGCGAAATGCGCAATGCGAAATGCTCAACTGGTTTATTCCCCCCTTGCCGCCTAGTGATTTTGGCACCCTGGAGAGTGGCGCACACCACCAGATGAGGTGGGAGGGGAAATGAGGAGGTAGACAGTGCAAGCAGCAGTATTCCGGGTGGGCGTGATCAGTTCCTCCCAAGCCGCCTTCTGCCTTGATTCTGTCAGGGAGAGAGCTAGAGAGCACCCAGCGACAGGCTCTTGAGCCATTTCACGTCGATGGCGAGAAAATGTGGCAGAGAGAGAGAGAGAGAGAGAAGGCAGAAAAGAAAAGCTTTCTCATTTGTTTAAAACAAATGCAGGTCAGATAGAACGCCTCAGACACTTGAGTAGACAAAGGATTTGCAGGTGCATGCTGCACACATTCCTGGAGGAACCAGTGTTAGACTTAACACAAAACAAGGGTACATTTTTTATTTACAATTATTTTAGGCAGTTTAGGGCATCGCAACTATTTCTGGCGTGCCGGTTTAGTGAGCTTAGGGTTTACTGTGTCTTTATTTTGTACTTTGTGCAGGGCCAAGTCGCATTGCTCCCAGGAGAGGAGGAGGAGGAGGAGAGTAAAGAAGCTTGGTGGGGAAGCCTCGTGAGCAAAATGTCTCAACAAAGCCTTACTAATTATTTTGGTGGAGGAGAATCCTCCACACCAAAGGATAAGGAACAAACAACATCATCCTCCGAGTGTTACTTAAGCACATCTCAGGAGACAGTTGACATTGTGAATGTTGAAACTGATGATCAGTCTGAACAGACTGCATCTGCTAAAACAGCAAGAAATTAAGGTTGTGGAGGGACAGCTGGACAAAGGTATTTCTATGGTTTGTAAAGGAGGAAGCAGCGAGGACTGTTGTGAAGTGCAGTTGGTGCAAAAAAGGTGGCAAAAGCAATCCATTTGCCACAAATGGCACAATGAATTTGCAAGTGTCTGCTTTCTACAGACATGAAAGAAACCGAGAACATTTGTTGGTGCAAACTGGAAAGAAAACAGCAGAAAAACAATCTCTGCCAGTGGCATTTGAGAAGCAGATCTCGGGTCCTGAAGCAAAGGATGACAGTAAAGTTGCTCAGTTAATGAAATGTACTACCTTACCAAACAAGGGCAATCACTCAACCAATCTGAAACACTGATAGCTCTGCAGGTGAGGAATGGAATCTTTTGGGCCAGTGCACAGGGTGGCAGCAGCTGTTGCTTGAGGATTGATACTAATGTTAGTGTGTTTGTCAATCCACAGAAGCGAAATGGCTGTCCAGCCTTGCAAGACAGTGGCACAATCTACTCTGGTTGGGAAGCAAGGTACGGCATGTTGGACTCCATGAGCGAAGTCCTACAGGAAGAAATCAAAGCTCACTTAGCAGGTTCTCAGTTCCTTGGGGTAACAGTGGATGAAACCACTGATGTAACCATTCACAAAAAACTGAACATTTATGTGAAGTGTGTACACAAAGCACAGGCCAAAATTCATTTTATTGACTGTATTGCAATATCTGATGGGAGGGCAGACACAATTGTGGCAGAACTATTACGTGTGTGTTCCGCTAATGCAGTTGACCCTATCAAGATCATCACATTAGCAAGTGATGGTGCCAGCGTCATGACTGGAATGCACAATGAGGTAGGTGCAAAGTTAAAACAGCAAGTTAACCCAAGGCTGATTCAGATTCATTGTGTTGCCCACAGACTGGCACTGGCAGCAGGTAAGCTGTTGGGACAACCCTGTATCCAGTGAATATCAAGTAACCATCAAAAATGTGTACAGATACTATAGCAACTCTGCAGTATGGTACAATGCCTTGTGTTTCATCCAGGAAACTCAGTGATGAAAATATCCAATATCTATCCCTAAAAGAACCTGCAAGTTTTCGGTGGCTGTCACTGCATACTGCAGTTCAAGCAATTCATAGATCATACCCTGCACTTTTGCAAGCCATAGAGCATGCTGCAGCAAAAGGTGCGGCAGAAGCAAAGGGCCTTCACACAAAACTGAAATCAGTCTGCTTTATCTTATGCACTTCTTTTTCCATGGATGTCTTAGATGGTGAATAAACTGTCTTTAGTCACGCAACGGGACAGTGTTGACATTTCGGTGGCAAGCAGCATGACAGAAACCACAGTTACTAGACTGCAGCAGTTTAAAGAGCAGAATGGGGTAGAGCTACAGAACACATTTCAGGTACTCGACCAATGTCCTGGCATGTGGCAGGATCAAAAAGTGAATGACAAGCTATCACTGAGAATGCAGTTCCAGACGACATCTCAGGGATATCTGACGCAACTCACTGAAAACTTTCACACAAGACTTGAGACAACTTCCATGCAGCTGCTGCATAACTTAAATGTTCTTTTAAATCCAAAGTGTCTCCCAGATGACTCCAACATAATGGACCATGGACTGCAGGAACTCAAGGATGTTTGCACTTATTTCCAAGAAACAACCTTCAAAGAAGAAACACTGCCAGCACTTATTGACCAACACAGGGCTGAGAAAGATTACGGACAATTCAAACTTGTTCTGAAATCTAAAAGGACTGACTTTGCTCAGTAGTGTCTGCCAAGACTTAATTGAGAACTACTCAGTTGTTTTCCCAGATTTTGTCACAATGGCCAAGATTTTACTTGTGTCACCTGTTACATCAGTGGCATGTGAAAGAGGATTTTCTGTACAAAACAAAATAAAACCAAAGGTAGATGTTCCTGAAGGCAGACACTGTGAGCAAGCTCATACTGGATTGCCCAAGAAGGAGCTGAACTTAAAGACCATGACCCTCATCCAGCACTTAAGAAATTTAAGGCCATAAGACTCATGAAAATAACTATTTTAAATTTTAAAATGCTTTAATAATTGTCTTTAATAGTTTTCTTAGTTTCAGAGACAATTTGAGTGACTGACACTGACCCAGAGACAGGACGATGGAAGAACTTGGGCACAGGAGTAGAAGATAAGTATCAAAATGTTTTGTTTCAACAAGGGTGGGTGGGGTACAATTTTTAAATTTAGCCCCTTAAGGTCAATGCTACTTTTGGTGGGGGTCCCGTTCAGGGAAATGGATCAAGGTTTAAAATTCCTGGGGATTGGCCCGGGTGGTGGGTGGGTGGATGGTCATTACCCCATTCTACTAAATTTAATATAATTTTGATTTTGGTGGTAGAGGATCACAGTCTAAGAAGTTCAGATGATCATGAGTGTGTGTGGTAAACTATTATGGCCCCAATGCAGTCCCTGTGTGTATTTTGTTTTTTTAGTGGGGGACAGTCTGAGATTATATTGTCAAATGTAGTTACCTAGCCCATTCTGCTCTTTCCACAGTCTATCTGCAACAGTGGCTTCTACTGTCATCAACAGTACATTACAGTTAAGAAATGTGCAGGAGGAAGAGGTGTTGGGTTATGGGAGAAGTTATGGGCAGGAGGTGTTAGGAGAAGTTATGGGCAGGAGGTTGTTTAGGAGAAGTTAATGAGCAGCAGGGTGTTTTAGGAGAAGTTAATGGGCAGGAGGGTGTTAGGAGACGATATTGCCACAGAAAACATGGCATGCCATGAAAAAAGAAGTTCAAACACAAAAAAGCAGACTGCACTTGCAGTGTGGCGGCCACGTGCAGATAATTCCACCAAGGCACCACCTGATTGTGCCACACACCAAACAGACTGGAAGACCTGCTGAGCCAAGGTAATTGTGGGTAGGGATGGGAAAGCTTTTTAGTCACCCCACTGTCCTATCCAGTCATGAACACTGGCACTAGTTTTAGCTGACAACACACACACACACACACACTAAGAAATGTACAGGAGGTTTTGGAGAAATTATAGGCAGGAGGTGTTAGAAGTTATGGGCAAGAGGGTGTTTAGAAGAAGTTATGGGCAGGAGGGTGTTAAGCGAAGTTATGGGCTGGAGGTGTTAGGAAAATGCCACAGAAAAAATGGCAATCTAATGCCATGAAAAAAGAAGTTCACTGGAAAAGCAGACTGTGAAGATTTCATGCCACCAACCAGATTAGATTGTGCCACTGCTAAACCGGACAGATCTGGGAGACCTGCTGAGCCAAAGTAGGTTGTGGGTGGGGGTGGGTAAGAAATGTGCAGGAGGAGAGTCGGATAAGTTATGGGCAGGAGAGTTGTGTGGAGACATTAATTGGGCAGGAGGGGTGTTAGGAGAATGCCTGCCAGCATAGAAGTACACATGACTCAGACACACTGCAGACTCAGTTGTCGTATCCACCAGACTGTGCCACTGTCTCTTCTTAACAGCAGATCAGCTGTCAAGGCTAAGAGGGTGGGGTGGGTGGGAATGTGGGGGCTTTCAGTCACCCCAGTCAAATCCAATGCCTCTGGTACAGCCAGGTTGAGGCATTCTTACAATTAAGAAGATGTTGTGCAGGAGAGTAGCAGGGAAAAGTTGTGGGCAGGAGGGTCATGTTTTGGAGAAGTTGTGGGCAGGAGGGTCATGTTTTAGGGGAGGATTGTGGGCAGGAGGTGTGGCGAAGAAATAATCACTTCTATGCCAGGTCAAGGCACAAAACAGCAATTACTTCCACACAAATTGCACCACCACTGGTGTGAACATTAAAGTTTGGGCAGGAGGTGTGTAGTGTAGCCAGTCTGGTTTAGCCAGTTAAAACAACTGCACTAAAGCCACGGAGCAGCAACCACACAATCATGTTAGATTGTGTCATCTAAGCCTGAGTCATCATTGGTGGGTGGAGCTGGGAGGAGGTTTCTGCAATGTTTGGTGGGTGGGCACTGCCAGGAGTCTGAAACAGGGGCTGATATAATTGCATCTAAAATGTCAATGTGCAGGAGAGAACGAAGGAGAAGTATTTTGGGCAGGAGGTGACTGACTGGAGACATAGGTGGCTGTCAGCAATGACTGTTAGTGTCTATTAATGTTTACATGTTCTTACTGTCAGTACCTAATCTAATGGCAAACTTTGTTTGTAGCAGTTTGGCAAATAAATTTGGCAACTGCACTCAGCTGCAGCAGAAGAAATTCCAACTCAATGTACCAGAACTGCAAAACTGTAAATACATTTTTCTCACTGTAATTTGTGACAGTCATTGAACAAATGAATGAATGAACAACAGTCAATCAGCAGTCACACAGGTGATTATTTTTATTTGAATTTACTGCTGTGGTTACTTGGCCATCACTGGTACCTTGTAGGAATGCAAAACAACACTGTCTGCTGCAAAAAAAAAAAAAGACTTTAGCATTATACTAGCGACATAAAATTTGGGAATATAACAAAAAAACATGGGTGGTATAATAATAAAAAACACTGAAATGCACTTTCCAGACTCGTTCCATTCATTTCAATGGGGACCCCCAAAAATGTCACGAGGACCCCCAGTGTTTCAGTCCGGACACCCATTCCCCACCCCCAAAAAGACTCTTCAACAAAAAAATTCTACCGAGAGCTTAAGGTTGCCCAGTTACTGACAATTACCTTACTAAACAATGACAATCACTGAACCAGTTTGAAACACCGATATCTCTACAGGTGAGAGGTATACTATGATTTAGAAAAAGAATCTTCTCAGTTTTTTGAAGGGGGCTCGGGGGGCTATACTAGGAACTGGATCTGAGAATGTTCTTTTACATCCACAGAAACAAAATGGCCATCCAGGGTTGCAAGGCAATGGCACAATCTACTCTGGTTAGGAGGAATGCATATAGGACATGCTGGACTCCATATGTAACCCCCACCCCCCTGCCTTTTTGCAAATGACAGGTGGTATGCTGTTTGAATCTCACAGCAGTACCATGTGGGGACTGGGTTCGGGGAGGAATAGGTTACTCGGCGCAAGGGCTAGGTTTGGCTACTCTGCACAGGGGCACCCAAGTAAATCCGAACACAGGAAGCAATAACTGTAATGTCCAATACCAGGAACGGAATTGTAAAGTGTGGCTTTATTCACATTCAGGCAGAACAAACAAAGCATAGACGGACCTCCACGGGGCTACACTTTTGGTAATGCAGATTAAAAAGAATCAGAACACTTCCTCAACACTTCAGCCCTCAGGCTCTGAACCCACCAGGCACACAGCCCGGACTTGCACGCTGCTTTGGGTACACAGCCCGAACTTGTACACTATTCTGGGATTTCCCTGGCTCGGCTCCCCTGCCGGCCACTCGAACACCTTCCATTTATCATGGAAACATTTTCTAGTGGCTCCCTAAACCACCTAATAGCCTTCAGCTCCATAAGGGAAACTTCCTTTTAATCCCACGTCTGGGTACTTTCCTCTGCACTGGCCAAGTACTTGAGAGAAAGTAAAAGTGCCATAGAGCAAATCTGTAGAGGTGAATTTGGTTACTACTGATGGGAGTCTCCCACCTCTCGCTTCCACAATTCATACCCGGCCATTTCTCTGGACATTAAACATCTCTTTCTGGAAAGCTTGGCAATGAAGATTAAAGAGTAAATGCATGTCACATTTCCTCCACTTGTCTTTGCTTTCCCATTGTGCTGGACTCTAACATACTTTTACTTGGCTTAGCCATTGCTCTAGGCCTCCCACTGATTAAGGAGTCCAATCCCCACTTTACAACAGTTCGGTGAAGACACAGGCCCTATGTCAGTGCAGACTCACCCTTGGGTTGCAGGTGCCCCACAGGCAATTCCTCACAGGAATTTCTTTCCCACAGCTTCTGGTGGCGCAGCACAACTTGAAATAAGGCAGCTTCTTCCCTAGCCGAAACCAGGAGGGGTTGCCCTGAATGACAGGCAACCTTCCACCCCATCCCTCAGGGATGGGGGCACAGGGACCAGTAACAGCAGTCTCCACCACTTCACAAACTGCTTACTGTGTTCCTCTTTTGGTGGAAACACACACCTCCCCTAAAGTAGCTCTATGACAGAGCTTTAGGCTCAAAGAGCCTGTACACAGACTGCTGTGCTGCTCCTCTTCAAGACTGCACACAGACTCTCTCACACTGTTCAAAAAATCCCCAACATTCTACCCTAACTCCAACTGCAGATTCCAATGTATCTCACGCAGCTAGGAGTTCTATGGTGATGTCATCCGCAGCCTCAGCTGAGACTGAGAACAGAGGACACAGTGTGAAATCCATGTAACTGAGTTTCACAAGCTGCCTTCCCTGCCTACCACTAGGTCTTACTGGGATTCAGTAACCCCGGTTACAGGGGTTGTTACAAACGAAGACGACAGGAAGAAATCAAAGCCCACTTAGCAGGTTCTCAGTTTCTTGGGATAATGGATGAAACCACTGATGCAACCATTCACAAAAAAACTGAACCTATGTGTAAAGTGCATACATAATGCACAGTCAAAAATTCATTTCAATGACTGTATCGCAATACCTGATGGGAGGACAGAGACAACTGTATTTGAAATCTTAAATGTTCCGCTAATGCAGTTAGCGTATGAAGATCATCACACTAGCAAACAACGGTGCAAGCGTCATGACTGGAATGCACAATGGGTGGGTGCAAAGTTAAGACAACAAGTAAATCCAAGGTTGATTCAGATCTATTGTGGTGCCCACTGACTGGTACGGGCAGCAGGACAAGCGTGTAGGGATAACAATGTTTTCAATGACTAACAAGTAACCATAAAAAATGTGTACGGATACTACAGCAACTCAGCAGTACAGTATAATGCCATGCTTTCATCCAAGAAACACTCAATGATGACAATGTTAGATATCTGTTCTAAAAGAACCTGCAAGTTTCCAGTGGCTCATACTGAACTCTGCAGTTCAAGCAATTATAGACCATGCTCTGCACTGTTACAGCCCTTAGAGCATGATGCACCAAAGGTGTTCAAGAAGTAAAGGGCCTTCAGACAAAACAAATCTGTCTGCTTTATCTTATGCACTTCTTTTTTCGTGGAGGTCTTAGATGTGGTACATAAACTGCCTCTAGTCATGCAGCGGGACAATTTTGACATTTCAGTGGCCAGCAGCATGATAGAGCCAATGTTACCAGACTGCAACAGTTTAAACAGCAGAATGGGGCAGAGCTTCAAACGACATTTCAAGAACTTGACCCATATCCTGCCATGTGGCAGGATCAAAAAGTGAATGTCAGACCAGCACTGTATATTCAATTCCAGACTGCGTCCCAGGAATACCTGACGCAGCTTACTGAAAACATTCACCCAAGATTTGAGACCTCTTCAATGGAGTTGCTGTGCAACTTAAATGTTCTTCTAAATCCTAAATATCTCCCTGATGACTCCAAGATAATGGACCATGGTTTGCAGGAACTGAGGGATGTTTGCACTTATTTGCAAGACACAACCTTCAAAGAAGAAACACTGCCAACACTTATCAACCAAGAAAGGGCTGAGAAAGATGATGGACAATTCAAACTTGTTCTCAAATCTACAAAAGACAGACTTTGCTCAGCAGTGTCTGCCTAGACTTAACTGAGAACAATTCAGATTGTGTCACCTGTTACATCAGTGGCATATAAAAGAAGATTTTCTGTGCAAAACAAAATACAAAGTAAAAGTATACAATTTTCTAAAGGCTCACACTGGGAGCAAATTCATGTGGATTGCCCAAGAAGGAGCTGAAGTCGAAGACTATGACACTCCTCCAGCCCTTAGGCCCGTTCTGCTCTTCTCCCACAACACCAATAGATTTCTTCCTGGGAAGGAGGGAAAAAATGTCTAACAAGCAGCGTCCATTCTAGGAACCAAATTTGGTGGGTCAATGACCCACTGGCCACTGAAAAGGTGGGTCATTTCAGGAAAATGTGGGGTCACATTGACATTTCTTTAAAAAAATTGCATACAGAAAGAATTTTAACTAACGGCATCAGTATCATAAGCAAAGCTGATGAACTAGCAAGTGCAGATCAACTGGAGGTGTAACTTGTGACTCAGAAAATAAATTGCATTTTATGATGTCAGAGGTGGATAGCAGTTTACAAGAGAAGGCACTGATATCTCTGTCACTGCTGAGCATCGACGATCATAGGCCTCAGGCAACAGCCACAGTCGTGTGTGTCCATCCAGTAGTTGTGTCTGGAGTGTTCACAATGTGGTAAACTGTGAATTTTTGCCAGCAACAAAAATAAGAAAGCACCAGATGAGACCCTTGCACTCTTATGAGAGAGAGAGAGAGATAAGAGATATTTGATCATTTTGGAAGAATACATAGGCATTAACAGCCCTAGTAGAGTCCTGATGGCAGTTTACAGTAACAGATCTAACATACAGCCTCCCTCAGCTAACTATAATATCCCTATTAATTTAATATAAGCCAGCCGCAGCATGATATCAAGAGGGATAAATTAAAATATCAGTCACAGTTCGGTTATGTGTACTTATAAGTCAGTCAGTGCAGTCCCCATGTTGGAATAACCGCCTCTGTTTTTTTTCCCTCCAAATATTGATTGCAGAAAGAAAATCAAATTCAGCCTGGCAAGGTCCCTCAACCGCAACAGTCAGCAGATCATTGACTCTAGTAGCAGACAGTCTATTTCTCATGCTAGTTTTTACAATGTTCTGGGCACTGAAGCCCCTCTCACAGTCTGCTGTATGGACTGGGGCAGTTAATGCCAATGCAGCCAGTGTCAAAAGATTTGGGAAGTCTGACTTATGATATTTGTTTATGAACCCCCAAAGAGTTTGCATGTTGTCCCTCTCTCACAACAAGTGACTTCAGCAGTTCCCATTCTGCTTTGGTGTGGTCTGCATCCACAAGTGGTGGTGCCACTGTCTCAAACTGCGTTTCTTCTCTTGACCGTAATGATCAAGCGGCACTCAAATTTGTTCATTTCCCCAGGTTTCAAGATCGTCTTTAGAAAGGCTGCTGACAGGCCTAAGACCCAGTACTCCAAAAGCAGCCAACTTGTTTCTGTCATACCCAGGGAATCTGTCTTTTAAATTTGCAACCAAATGGTCAATGAAATGGTCCTTGATTGAAAAGTTTTTGCCTCCCCTTAGTATGTGATGCCCCTTGAACACCAGCCTTCCCTCCTCATCTTCCTGGATATCCTTCCACTTCATGTAGATACATTTTTTCCTTTGTTCCAGATTTTATTTTTCTAAATCAGAGAAGCACTTCTCCAGATTGACATGGACCATCGAGATGTCCAGATCTCTTTTCTAAAACACTACACTAAGCTGGGTAATTACAGCAAGTACATCCATTAGCATATAGGTTGATATTATAAAGTCATATTTGGACATTTTTAAGGCATAACCTTTTGCTCTAGTATTCGTCTCACTGCAGAAAAAGTGAGAAGGAGTCTAGAGGTGATGAACGGTCTCAACCGCTTTGTAAACTGCTATCCACCTCACATCATGGACCTCCTTCACTTTTAGAGTTGGTTCCTCCAGCATTTCTTGTATTTGTTTTAGTTTGTCAACTCTTTTGGCTGATCTTTTAAATGGTAGAAAACACCAGTTAGCACCTCTTGGTATTCTTTTAGGTAGGGGACAGAGTCTGCTGCTTGTGAACTACATATAGCGCAACCCCTGAGCAACACAATGTATATTTACTAGCATTGGGTTTTCATCAAGATGTGCCCAGTGACTCCCTCATCAGTCCCTGTCATGACTTTTGGGTTCATTACTTCCCAATCCCATTACTTTTTTTATGCTGATTTTTTCCTGGCTAGGAATTGCTTTAATTCTTAGCTATCCCTGCTCCAGTGGCATCAAGAGAGATCTGTAAGTTCTCTAGAAAATGAGTAGATGGCACAAAACTTTCAGGATCAAGCACTCTTGCATACAATACTAGTTTTTTGGCGACAGTGATGTCTGTGCTCTCATCACAAATTAATGTGATGTATGGGCTATTTTCTAATTTTCTACTTGTTTCCTGCCTAATTATAAAGGCTATGCATTCGAGGATGTCATTGGCTGTAGATTCTGATGAATATGAGGCATTCTTGGCCACAGACAGTTTGTCAACAAAAGGACAGTCTAAACTAGACAAAATTCCATTAAACTTGTATATTTATGAACTGGCAAGTTTTCTTTGGCCATCCAATAAACACTCTTCATGGCAACTAGAATAGCTTGTTTTTCAGATATAGCTTTTCTGAATGTATGCTGCAAAAGCCCCTGCATATTTTCAGCTGCCATAGCATCTCTGGGATCTGCCGAGTCAGCATGCCTAGTCAGGGTGCTTGTCCTGAAATTGTCAGTGCCAGAAGTCAGTATTTTTGTTTCTTTCTACTGATGCACACAGCACAAGTCATCACATTTTTTTTCTGAATTATATATCTCAACCACCTGTACATTGTGAGCCAGCTGCCGAAAATTACGCTAATACTGGCCACATGGGACTGGCTACTGAGTAGCTCACAAGCAGCAGACTCTGCATCTAAATCAGTTGGCTAGTACTGTCACTAGGTCCCAACTGTGTGTCCGCCACAGTGACGGACAACACAGTCTGCTTCTCGGAGGACAGAACTGGCACCTCATTCTCCATTTGAATTTTTAGAAGCCCTGATCCTGATGCAGCAGTACATCATCTCTTAGGTGCAGAAGACCTGAAAAATGTTTTAATGTTCACTTGGTTTTTTGCCATGACTGCTTTATTTTACAAAATCTCAACAGGCCTTGTTTTTTATATTCTTACGAGGAGGGTGACTGAGAAAGTAAGTAAGAATGCCCAATAATATGGTTGACGTGTCTGTGTCACTGACAAAATGTTTTAATAAAAAACAACTTGACAGATGTCTGTGTCCAACTCTTGTATTTTATTTTACACCGTATGCAATTACAAGGTAGTACAGTCAGAGGGAATTCAGAACTCTAGCAGTCACTGTCTGCTTGCAGCTCCTTTATTTTTCTGTCCCACCCACCCTGCTTTTTCCTAAAATTAAAGTTTCTGCTCTCTTATTTTTCCTTTCTTTTCTATAGCAATGTAATTGCAGATATGTATATTTTTTTTAACCGTTCCTTGTAATAATGCAACTCTCCACTCCAAAAATGTGTAGAAGCAAAGACAGAGCCCTGCCCCTTGCTTCTTTACTTCAAGCTCACTAACTTCTCGCCTCTTATAAACTATTAAAGTTAACAAAAACACACTGCTTTCCTCTGCTTTATTTCTTTTTCTTGTTTTCTGTTCACTGTGACTTAACTGCCACCTTTTAAGTGAAAAGAAATTACTACAGTGACAGCCCTCCACTGCTCAAGTGTTATAATTTATCTATTTTTTTGTTTTTCTATTTTTTACCTTCAGTTTTATCAACAGTCTGAGACTGCTGTGGCTTTCTGTGACAAGGACCCCACCAAGTTACTTCACACACTGCACAGCCACCGACTGATCTATTTTATTCTGTGATTTCTTTGCTGATATTTAGTTCTTTTAGTCACTTGACTTGTTGATGAAGTGACTCTTCTTATCCCTGTTGTCTCATATTCAAATAACTTCCCTGTTCTCCTTAAGATTAAGCTGCAGTCATCACTGTCCACAGTTCTTAGACTCAGTTCTCCAAAGTTTTACCGCCCCCTCCCACACTGAACACACACACTGCCTCCACCCAACCACTAATTTTAGGAGCTTGGTCTGCCTGGAGATCATTACAGAGACCCCCAATCAGCCCTGGCTCCTACTAAAAGTACTTGTTGCTGCCCAAAGCCAAAATCTTTTCCAAATAAAGTTATCGACTGGTGTGGCTGTTAATACGAGAAGTTGTAATAGCCTAAATGTTAACTAAAGATCAAGTCTGAAGTGAGAACTGTCGCTCGATGGGAATGTGCTGCCCACTTACTCCACGCGTCTTCCAACCAACGCGCAAGCAACTGTAAACCCAGGCGGTTCAGAGTTTGATCTGTACCATGTGATGCGCCTCTGTGCACATCACATGGTACAGATCGAAAAGCAGCGCCTGCCCATCAAACATTTCAACCACTCCGTGGCTGGTGAAGGCACTAACTCCTGCCCCAATCTGCCCATCTTGGGCTGGTGATGCGTCTTCTCCAACGGACCTATGGGCACCAGTTAGGAGAGAGCCGCTGAGAGACACGCCTCAAAGTGCGTTTCTTGCCTGGCACAGTCAATGTGCCTCTCAAGCTCATGGAAGACGAACTCCTCCAATCTACAGCTGCTGAAGACTGCAACATGCCCCCAGCCCCAAGGGCATTCTTCATTCAGCAGCGCTCCATCCTCGTCTGTATTGCTTTAAGGGCTTGCGCTCGGTACCTCCCTAAAATGCCTCCGGGATAAAAATATACAGTCACAGACTCTGACTGTCGTGGCGCGCGTGCACTGAGCGCGAGTCCTTAAAGCAATACAGACGCGCCTAAAAGGCTCACAGAGCAGTTTAAATAGTGGCCAGTTTTGCCGCCGGGCGCGCCATTGGCGCGACCCCGCGGCCTGAAATGAACACTGAACAAGTACACTAACCCCATTCTGCTCTTTCCACAGTCTGCCAACAGTGGCTTCTATCATCAAGAACCAAACAGAAATGGGCAGGAGAGATACACAAGGAGAAGTTATGGGCAGGAGGGCATTAAGAGAAGTTATGCTAGGTCAGGATGTCATGCCATGAAAAAAGAACAACGAAAATCAAGTCCACACAGGAGACAACCATGTAGACTGTACCACTGTCTTTACAGTAACAGTAATGTGGAAGTGGCTGGGGGGAGAGGGGTACTGTTAGTCAGTAAAATGTTTTATGCAGGAGAGAAGACTGGGAGACATACTAGTGTTTAAGCTATGGAAGGGCATAAGGCGACGTTAATGCCAGGTGGGAGAAGTGCCATCACCATAAAAAAAAGAGCAAAGAATAGCAAAGTCAGTACACCTGATGCAGATTGTGCCACTAACGTAGGTGTAGCGTTTGGAATGGGGGGCTTCAAGGCCTGAGCACCACCACCCCCATAGGGGGGTCTGAAAATACAGGTTACTCACCTGTAACAGGAGTTCTAGGAGTGGTATATGTTGTTCATCCACTGTCTGGTAGGTTCCTTGCCGCTTTAAATCTTGCCGGAAGATCTTCAAGCTGGCTCCTCCCACCCACCCGGGTGGTAAAACCCTCGGCTCTGCCCCATGACACCAGATCTAGCCCGCTGGAAGACAGGCTGCGCATCGGAGCCGGGGAGGTCGCATGGGTCATGTGGATGAACAACAGATACCATTCCTAGAACTCTTGTTACAGGTGAGTAACTTGTATTTCTAGGGACATGGATATGTTGTTCATCCACACTGTCTGGCAGACTCCTAGCAGTTCTACAGGTGGAGGGAGGCAAGGCGCAAACCCCCTACTTAGGGAATAATGACTGGAGAACCGAGGCCCCAAAACCAGCATCCCAGCGTGACTCAAGGTCGATGTGGTAGTGGGTGATGAAGGTGTGTGCTGACTTCTAGGTAGCAGCCCTGCAGATTTCCCGGATAGGGACATCCCTGGAAGCAGCCACCAATGCAGCAGTATGGTGGGTAGAATGAGCTCTTATCCCTCTGGGAGGCTCCATGCCCACCGACCTATAGCAGAGATCTATGCAGGAGATGACCCACCTGCCTATCGTCCACTTGGCTGCAGGTCTTCAGCGTTAAGTGACAAACAGCTAGCGAACCTCTCCCCGAACTTCAGCCATCCGCTCCTTATAATATGAGAGCGCCCTTCTAGGTTCCAGAGTATGGAGCCTATATTCGGCCTCCGAGGTGTGACTGGGGTAGAACACCGGCAGAGTCAACACCTGATTAAAGTGAAACTCCAGCACCACCTTCGGAAGGAATTTCGGTTGGGGGCGCAGGACAACCTTGTCCCTGTGGAAGACCAGATAAGGAGACTCTATGGAAAGCATCTGGAGCTCTCCCATCCTTCTGGCTGATGTGATAGCCACCAAGAAGGCAGTCTTCCATGACAGGTGAGAGATGTCACACCTGTGCATCGGTTTGAATGGCTTGCCCATGAGCTTAGCCAATACCAGCAGTAGATCCCATGGAGATGGAGGTTCTCGTACCGGAGGGGATATGTGATCAAGGCTTTTGAAAAAGCGCCCGACCACCTTCTCCTACCACCGACTGCTTCCCAGCCCATGCCCGGTAAGCAGAGATAGCTGCCAGGTGCACCTTAAGGGTCGTCGACCGAAGCCCTAGGTGAGAAAGGGAACACAGGTAGTCCAGAATGCTTGCCAAGGAACAGGAGGAAGGGTCCAGGCGCTTGCCCTGACACCAAATGGAGAATCTCTTCCATTTAAAAGGCACAGTATTTCCTGGTCGACTCCTTACAGGAAGCCTCAACAACGCTGAGGACCTCGTCAGAAAGACCCGAGGCCTGGAACTCTAGCCGCTCAGGAACAGGGACTGAAGGTCCGGATGGAATAACTTCCCCTGATTGACTGAGATCAGCTCCGGCAGGCTGGGAACTGCCTCGGGAGCCTGGAGCTGAGGCTGAGGAGATCTGATACCAGAACTGGCAGGGCCAGTCTGGGGCTACCAGAATCACCTGCACCTGTCCCTCCACGCCTTGAGAAGCACCCCTGTGGATCAAGGGAAATCGGAGAAAGCGAGAAGAGGCCCGGCCCCATGGCCTCGAGAAGGCATCCCCTGCAGCAAGCCCTGCTGAGGGGGCGGGCATGGAACAGCCTCAGCTCGCATTCTCCTGGAGGCAAACAGGTCCACCCGAGGCATGCCCCAGTTGGAGAACAGATCTTGTACTACTCCGCAGGAGAGACCACTCATGGGACGCAGCTCCTATCCGGCTTAGGTCATCGACAGAATGTTGGAGGCTCCTGCCACATGGATGGCAAGGAGATCCGCCTCCAGGCTGCGCACAAGGGATCAAGTGCGGAGAGCTTTCCTGCAAAGAGGCATGGAGCGCATCCCGCCCTGGCGGTTTAGGTAGTACATGATCGTGATATTGTCCATCTGGACCTGGACCACTTGATGCCATACAAATGGGGCGAAGGTGGTGAGAGCTGAGACGAACCGCTCAGGCTCCAGCAAGTTGATGTGGCATTGGGACTCCGAGGGACCAGAGGCCGTGCGCCTCTGTGCTCCCCTAGATGGGCACCCCAACCCATCAGAGAGGCACTGGTCGCTAGAGACCATTGGCTCGGGGACAAACAGGATGCCCTCCCGCAGATGAGCTGGAACGATCCACCACTGGAGAGCGTTCCAGATCTCCTGGGTCACTGGCTGATCCAAAGAACTGGAGCGCTGTGACCACTGGCTGGCCAGTCCCCACTGTAGGGGACACATTTGCCAACAGGCCCAATGGACCACGCTGGTGCAGGCCACCAGGAGGCACAGGATGTACCGGGTAGGGCGCAACTGCCCAACCTGAAATGACTGGGCAAAGGAGGGAAGAACCTCAGCCCTGTCCGCTGGGAGCTGTGCTCTGGCTCGCAGAGAGTCAAGCTCTGCCCCAATGAACTGGATCACCTGCTTTGGCACGAGTTCCGACTTGGCCTCGTTGATAAGGAGGCCAATTTGAGAGCAAACCTGGAGGGCCAGATCCCTGGACTGCTCCACCACCATCCTGGAGGAGGCCGCAATCAGCCAGTCGTTCAGGTAGGGGTACACCCGGACCCTTCAGCGCCGCAGGAATGCTGTCACCACTGCCATGCATTTGGTGAAGACCCTGGGAGCTAGAGAAAGGCCAAAGGGCATGGCCCGGAACTTGTAGAGGGACCCCTCTGCTCTGAAGTGGAGGAATCGCTGGTGGGACGGATGGATTGGGACGTGAAAGAACATGTCCTGGAGGTCCAGAGAACAGACCTACACGCCTCGTTCCAAGGATGGAATGTTCTCAGCCAGAGTGACCATCGTGAAGGTCTGAGACCTGTTCAAGTCGTGCAGGTCTAGAATGGGGCGCCAGCCCCCCATCCGTTTCGGGACCAGGAAGTACCTGGACACAAACCCTGGGTCTGGTGGAGGATCCGCCACCTTCCTGATCACCTCCTTTTGGAGGAGCAGGGCAATGTGGGCTCGACGGGCCGACAGAGAGGCTGTGGACCCCGTAACCCCCGTGAGGCAACGCTCGGAAGGGAGGGCCTGCCGAACTGCAGAGGCAGACTCCTTTCCTACCACCTCAACACCCAACGGTCCGTGGTGATAGCGGACCAGGCAGAAAGAAGGTGGCGGAGTAGTCTCCCCACGGGGGGAACCCAGGGGGAAGCGATGAGGTTGGGGGCGACACCCCTCAACCCATCACTGGGCAGGCTTGGAGGAAAGATCGGTCGAGGGACCTCCTGGGCCTTTTCCTCCAGGCTTCCTGTTAGAGGAAGCTGCAGGCTTGGCTTTGGGGTGCCAAGTGCAAGTCTGCTGGCCCTGATGCTGGTGTTGCTGGGCCAGAGCGTGCAGAGGGGCAGAAGGCTAAGGACTTATGTTGCTGTCGGTGGCCTTTGTCCTTCTGAGCAACGTGACAGAGTCCAAGGTGGCATTGGACTTTTCAATTCTCTAGAGGTTGCCTTCCACCCCAGGCCCGAACAGGTCGGTACCCAGGAAGGGGAGGTCTGCCAACTTGTGCTGGGTATCCGCAGTAAAGGTGGATATCCTCAGCCAAGCTCTGCGGCGCATGGCCACTGCGGCCGCTACTGACCGGGCACAGGAGTCTCCGATATCGAGAGCCATTTGGAGCTGCTGTTTCGCCACTGCCCTTCCCTGATCCTGCACCTGCTTCACCATAGTCTGCAGATCAGCCGAGATGAGGGATCACCTCATCCAGGGAGCCAGGGCGTGGAGAACGCATCAGTACGGCCGAACTGGTCGACAGAGCTGAGGAGGACGTATGCTTCTGCCTGGTATAGTCCAGCTTTTATTCGTCGGTTGTCATCCTTAGTGTTCCGGAATACCGGAAAACGCTGTTTGTAATCAACCTCCGCAGAGGGGTGTCCAAGAAACCGACAGAGACCCGCAAGGGACCGGATACTTCCTGGCCATCCTGGCCAAAGGAGCCAGACAAGAAGCTGGCCGCTGCCATAAATCCAAGGCTGGGCCACTTCAGCCACCGAAAAGCCTCAGTGGGAGAATCCCTCAGTCCAGTATCTCCGTGAGGGGATACTTGGCCCGCTTGGATCACGGGCTCGAGCTGCATCCCGTGGACTCGAGATGAGTCGAGCAGACCCATGAACGATGATGGGCTCGTCCATCGACTGCCCCGGAGGACTCCAGGTCAAGGGGCCTGGAAAACAGGAGGAGTCGCGCGACTCGAGGAGTCTGCGAAGAGCTGCCTAGAGGCCTGAGCCACCCTTCACCTGCGAGGACAGTGCGGGAGCGAGGGTGACCGACAACCGTGGGCAGTCCCTGACCTGACCGAGAATCTCTGGTCGAGCCCCGATTTGCCTGGAGGCAGAGGTTCCACCACAATCGGTGGGCAGCTGGTTTTGGCCGAACAACCGGCCCAGGTTTGGGCATCTCTACCTCAGCGAGGGGTCGTTTCGGCCTTTCAGGTGACAGCCACTTAATGGCCAGGGAAGGCGACAGCATCGGCTTGTTCCTGGTCAGAAGGAGCTGCTGCCACATTAAGTCCTCGTAGCGGCGACGCAATTTGCGCCGAAGCCTCTCCTCCGAGGAGAATCTTTCCTCTGTGCTGAGGCCACCGGTGCCGATGGGATCAGCTGGACTGAAACGGGGTCCGAGACCGAGACAGTCGGTGTTTCCGAGGTTGGGTCTGGGAAGAAGTGGGAGAAACCCGCTCCTCCCTCGGCTCAGGAACCTTGACTGGAGACTCCAGCACAGGAGGCGCAGGCAATTCCTCGGTTTCCACTAGGGGAACCAGTGATGAAGGGTTGTCAGCTTCACCAGTTGACAGCCCGTCCGATGGGTTGAGAAAAATCTCGACCACGTCGACGGGTGTCTTGGCCAGCTGACCTGATGGGGACACCATGAAGCCAGCGGCCTTAGCCACAACCTCGACCAAAGTAGAGTGTCGACTGTCTGGGGAAGGGGACCTCTCCCGCTCTCATGAATGTCGACGGTGGGACTTACACATCAAGTCCTTCTTTCTTGACCGAGAAGAGTGTCCCGAGGGCCCCTCACCTTTCATGGAGAGGGAGTGGCAAAGCTCCTTAAAAGAAGCTGTGTAGGAGGATCCCAAGGGAGTGGATAAATGCCGCTGACTCAGGAAGATGGAATGCGGCCTGGGCCACCTCCTCCTTGAGGACAATCATCTGCTCGAGTTGCTCAGCCGAGCCAGCCGCCGCGGAAACCACCCAACAGGCCTCCTTGGACTTCACCGGCGGATAATGTTTCTCAGGGCACCCAAGTTGGAGCCGGGCAGCATGGTCTTTGAAGACGTTTGCCGAAAAAGACCTGCACAACTCGCAGGCCTGTGGGTCGTGGTCAAGCCCGAGGCAGTAGACGCACGTGGAGTGCGGATCGGTCCTGGACATCTTCTGCCCGCATGGGCACCGCCAAAAACCAGGAGTCGATTTGTCCATCGCAGCCGCGAAGGAAGAAGTAGACCGAAGTCTAGAAAACTTTAAAATTATTTTCCGTGAACCGAAGAGTTTGGATCCAGTCTAGACGCAGAGCATTAAGGAGGAACCTGAGCTTCAAGCAGTAAGGAAGATCTTGCGTCATGGGGGCGAGCCGAGGAGTTTTAGCACACGGTGGGTGGGAGGAGCCAGCTTGAAGACCTTCTGGCAAGATTTAAAGCGGCAAGGAACCTGCCAGACAGTGTGGACTGAACAGCATATCCACGCCCCTAGAAATAGATTTACTGTTTAGGCCAATAGTTTTAAGCCAGAGAGCCCCCACCCCACCAGAAAACCTAAACTCTACACCCATGGCCACTAATGTGGAGTGGCTGAGGGAGAGGAGATTGTTTTAGCCAGTAAAATGACTTACAACCTGTGAAGGAGAGGAGAGGAGAAGTACTGGGCGGAGAGATGACTCGAGACATAGCTGGCTGTCAGCACTGACTGTGTGTATTTAGCAACCCCAACTATGATGAACATTATACTTTTCACTAAATGGCCTTGATGTTTTTTTTTTTTTTTTTTTATAGCCAGGTTGGTATATGTCTGCTTGAGGGGAGCAGCAAGATAGAATTTCCATGTGAGACAGGCAGAAATGATCGCAAACTGTAAGTACAATTTTTTTTTATTTGTTGTACTCTTACAAGTACACACAGATCAGGTTTAAAATGTTGGCATTTTGTAATTGTGATGCTTAATGGTTTATCCCTGACTGTCTTAAGGCACCTTTTAAATAATGACACTTGACTATGCAACCCTGCTGAAAACAACTGTATGACAAGAAAGTACTGACACAGCTGCATCTGACTCAGAAATTGCCTGAAAATTAAACAAAAAAAAAAAAAAAAATGGGAAATAAAGATACAGGAAAATGAACTTCCACTTGTTCCATTCATTTCAACAAGAACCACCAACAATTTCACAGGGACTCCCAAATTTTAGCTGAGCCCCCATTTTTGTTTTTTAAAAGTCCAAGACCCCAAACAAAATTCCTTTTGAGAGCCCTGCATATTGTTCAATCTCTCCTTGTAGGGCTTTTGATGCAGACTCATACCATTTCAGCTGCCCTCCTCTGTACCACATCCACTCTGTCTACGGCACTCCAGAGATGTGGTCTTCAGAGCTGAACACGGTACTCTAAGTAGGTTCTTACCAGTGACCTATACAGAGGCAACACCAACATCTCCCTCTTTTGCTGGAACTACCCCTCCCTATGCACCCCAGCATCCCACTAGCCCTCCCAACTGCCTTGTCACACTGCCTGGCCACCTTTAGGTCATCTGGCACGATTACCCCCGGTCTCATTCCTGCTTGGAAGTCGTGAATACCACTCCACCCGTATTGTACTCCACCCCTGGTTTTCTGTGCCTCAAGTGTAGGAGTTAGGAGTCAGTAGAGCACAGTGGTTGAAGGCTCTGAGCTGCAAACCTGGAGACCTGGGTCTGAATCCTACAGCCCTCACTTGCATACTGTGTGACCCCGAGCAAGTCACTTAACTTCCTTGTGCTCCCAGGTCGCTCCTGTAAACAAGCGTTCAGCTTAATGTCTCTCTCCTGGTTGAAAAACAAAGTGCATTATTCTGTACCTTTTCACATTGAAACCCGGCTGCCATACCCTGACCACTCCTTGAATTCTCTCAGACCTCTGCTCATCCTTTCCACCCCACACCCTCAAGGAGTGTCCACACTACTACAGATTTTGGTGTCATCCACAAAAAGACAGACTTTCCCTTCCAGCTCCTCTGCAATGTCACTTATAATGACATTAAAAAGGACCATTCCCGCACAGATCCCTGAAGAACCCTGCTGGAGCCATTTACTGCCACCCTCTGCCACTTATCCCACCCCAACCAATATTTCTTACCCAGTTTACCACCTTTGGACCCACTCCTAAGCTAGCCAGCTTGCTTCCCAGCCTCTTTTGTGGATGGGTGTTGACAGCCTTGCTGAAATCTAGGTAGGCCACATCCATTGCTCCTCTGATCTAGTTCTTTGGTCACCCAGCCAAATAATATCAGATGATTTTGACATTACCCACCCCCCACCCCATTAATCCATGCTGCCTCAGGTCTTGTAACCCAACAGATTCAAGAGATTCCACAATCCTTTCCTTCATTAGCGATTCCCTTAATTTTTGCACCACCGATGTCAGGCTGACTAGCCTATAATTGCCGGTCTTTGCCATGCTACAACTTTTGTGAAGTGGATTTACATCTGCCCTAAAATGATCCACCTGGTATTTGGCTATGCAGATGTGGTGTACAATGCTGCCTCCAAAACTGTCCTGCCTAATCTGGACCCCCTTTCTTCCACTTTTGTTTGCTACTTTACCCTAAATTACTCTCCGGTACTCACCACTGCTCTCTCAGCTCCAACCTCTCTGTCCCTTCACTGGATGCACCTCTCCTACGTCTCCTTCTTATCCATGTTCTACTTCAGCTCCCTCCCATTATCTCTCCTTCCTCTACCTCCACTCCTCTGATTCGTGCTCTCAATCCCCCAATGCAAGACCACAACTGGAGAGTCTACCTTCTCGTCTCCCCTTGTCTGGAATAACCTTCCAACTTTACTCAGAGCTGCTCCTCCTCCTCCTGTTCTTTAAAAGCTCTCCTATGTGACCTCTGTAGTGGTGGTGGTAGTAGTAGTAGTAGTGGTTTTATTTATGTGGTACCATTTCCTAGAAACATGGTGGGGCAAATTATGGAACAGGGTGGGGTAAATCATGTAACTAAGTGGTCAATGGCCACAAAAAAACTAGTTTAGCTACCAGATTTTTAAAGCTAGTATTCATCTGGCTACCTAGCCACTGGTGATTTTTAAGCCCTTAAAATCATGGACCTTAAAACTGGTTTTTCCCACTCTGCCTCTTATATACAGACGTACTAACACATGAAAAACTTGTAAGACTTATTCATACTGAGCCGACTTTTGAGCTATGTGCTAAGTTTTTGTGTGTGTGTGTGTGTGTGTGTGTGTGTGTGTGTGTGTGTGTCTGTTTTTATAATACAGACTTGGGAGCACCATTTGGCTGTGGGGGAGGGATACTGTAGTGCTGCTCCACAACTAAGGATCATTATTATGCGGCACAGTCTCTGGTAAAGCAAATCATGGTGCTTTTCACATACTGCAATTCCTGCTAGCAATTCTGGGACTCAGGAGTGGCATACAGCACCTGTAAACACATTTTTTTGTTTTGTTTTACAGTTTGATAGGAACAACAACATCTGTAATGCCATTTAGGTGGTAAGCAGCAGGCAGTAAGACATGGAAAGCTCTTCAAATCTGTTATTGAGTACTGACACAACATAGTAAAATGTAATGCATAAGTGTATCTAAGTGTGAGGATTTCTTTGAGTGCAAATTTATCACCAATGATAAACATGGCTGCCAAAATGTTTTGAAACCAGGATATATGTAAGGATTACTGGGGAATTAATCCAACGGGGAGGGGCGACAACCACCCAGGCGTGGATCAATTCCCCATGTAACCCACGCCTGGAGAGAAGACTATTTTATGACATGGCCAGGAACTGTACAGTTACAGATGCGCCAGACGGACTAACACATTTTCCCTAGCCATGTTATAAATACACACAGAATCATGTAGTTTTGAAGCCACTTCACTCCGATCCTCCCTGAGAGGCTCATCGTACTGTACTGCTGCCAGACTGTCAAACCGTCACCACCTCAAAATCCTGCCCGGAGCCACAACATCTGACTTGTCCCACAGGAAGGAGCCTGTAAGTACCAGAAACAGAGAGCAGCGAGAAAGGTGCACTCTGATCTTCCTCCTGGAATGAAGTTTGCCATCGGAGCCCATACAGTGCAGCCAGGGAGAACATCGGAGTCCAGAAAGTGGAGCCAGGCAGCAAAACTGTAAGGAAGGACTGCTACCAGCAGTCGGAAAGAGACCACTACAACAACTCGGAGAAAACACACTGCAGACCATAAACAATTACAGTACAATGCAGTACCATTAAAAGAGCAACTTTACAGCTGTTTTCCCAAAGAACACTATAGGAGCCTTATCTGACCCCTACAGATATCCTGTTGGTAATGCCCTTGTTAGTTGAGCAGTGTCCTTGATTTGTTCATGATGGCCATTTGAAATACTAAAAACAGACTCTGAAAACTGGCCCCATTCATCTCTATGGTGTACGCCCCCACACTGTCCATACAGTGACATTAGTAAATGTGCTAGCGCGGGGGCAGATCAGACTTTCAGCAGGTACCAGGAAGGGTTCCACGTGGCGTGGCTCCATACGCCAAAATACAATCCCTTCCCTTCCAAAATAGGGAGATTTAAAAATGAAAATACTGCCATCATATCAATAGGAACCAGGTAAGGCTTCTATAGTGTCCTGGGGGAGGGAGGGGTTTAAACACCAGGACAGTTGCTCTTTAAGTGTAGATTAAATAGGGGAGTTAATCCGCAGTCATGTGATAACGTCACTGGTCAGAGCTTTTAGACTTCTGGACCCACTTTATAATTAGATTACTGTATTTTGCCTGGAACATTAAATCTTAAACTGGAGTTTTAAAGCAAAAGTGTAACACAAACAGTTTTTCAAAAAATTGTCTTTTACAGATTTTAAACACAGATGTTGACTGTAGAAGGCCAAATGGCCCCCATCTGCCCCAAACCTAATGCTGAGCTGAAGCTACTCTACCGACAGCCCCGAATGTATTTTAACACTCACCCCAGCCCACTCATCCCCTTTCCTTCTCGACTGTCCACCCTCACTCCCTTCCTCTGGTTCAACTGTTCCCTGTACCTATCACACCTGTGTTTGAAGCAGGCGATGGACTATGTGCCGACCATTTCTTCAGCAATTCATTCCACCTCTCTGCCACCCTTTGTATTAGAACTACTTCCTTACATCTCTCTCTTGAAAGATCCCACTTCAGAGCCGATCCATGGCCTCTCATTACCCTGCCTTTGCTTCTTGTGAACAGGGCACTGCTGTCCACTTTATCAATACTTTAGGAACTTAAAGGTCTGTATCATTTACCCCCCCACCTGGCCTCCACCATGTACACAGAGACTCTCCAGATGCTCCTAATTTCCCCCTGCCAACACTGAATCATCTTTATGATCCTCCTCTGAACAGTCTCCAAGAAGCCCCTAAAATTCTTCAGGTGTTGGCTCCAGGGGCAGAATCACCTCCATCCAGCAACTCCCTCCCTATACACTCCACATCCTACTTGCTTTCCCTGCAGCCTTCTGGAGATGGGCACAGGACTGTCACTAATAATGACCCCCCCCCCAATCCCTTTACTCCGACATAAGGGGAGGTGCTGCTAGTTGGTGACTTCAATCTGCCAGATGTGGATTGGTGCCTTCACGCTGCAGATTCTGCAAGAACAGGCCATCCCTGATTCCCTACGGGGACATTTCTTAGGCAGCAGATCAGCAAACCCACTGGGGACAAGGCTGGACCTTGTGCTAACAGGGACAGCATTGCAGATATCATGGTGGACAGTCCCTTAGGGACCAGTCAGCACCGTATAGTGTGGTTCAATATTAAAACAGGTGCCGAGGCAAACCACATGAAGATGAGGGTCCTGGACTTTAGGACGTATTTTAACAAATGACGGACTACCTCAGAAGCTGCCTAGTAAGGGAGGATTACCGGGGAGAGGTAGAGAAACACTGGGAAAAAATAAGAGAGGGGACAATTGAGCAACTAGCCTGTGTGTGAAGGAGGTGAGCAAAAGCATAAGGCAGAAAAGACCATTATCATACTCTAAAAGGGCCACGGAGGTGAAGAAAACAGGGTGGCATTCAGGAGGTACAAAGAAACACAGAGGGAGGAAGACAGA
Organism: Neoceratodus forsteri; assembly: GCA_016271365.2. Lineage (NCBI taxonomy): Eukaryota > Metazoa > Chordata > Ceratodontiformes > Ceratodontidae > Neoceratodus > Neoceratodus forsteri. The sequence continues at coordinate 86,381,954 of CM057451.1, forward strand.
GAGGTGTACTAAGTAAAAGAGAGGGAAGCACGTAAGGCAACGATGACATCAATGTTGCAGACAGGGGAATGGATAACCAAGAGTAGTTAAAGAGGATAAGACTTTCTTCAGGTACATAAGTGAGAAAGGGAAAACAAAAATAAGGGATAGTAAGGATTAAGAGGCCTGAGAGAGACACTGTGCAGGAGGGACTAGGGCAAAAGCAAACATACTGAAATGGTACTTCTGCTCAGTCTTCACAGTACAAGAAGAGGGAATGGAACTTCAGGAGAGGCAGGAGTTGGGGGGAAAAGAGACACAACTCCATTTTCAAAGGAAAGAGTACTGAAGAAACTTGCAGACCTGAAACTGGACAAGGCAATGGGACTGATGAGATTCACCTAAGGGTACCAAACAAACTCAGGGAGGTGCTTGCTCCACCGCTGAAAGCCTTATTCAGCAGGTCACTGGAAACAGGCAGGTTCTAGAGGACTGGATGGCCGCAGATGTCATCCCGATCCATAACCGCTGCAGCAGGAGGAGACAGTCTCAAATGAGTGGTGGAGGAAACTAATGGAAGCCCTGTTAAAGGAGAGGTTAGAAGAGGATCTTTAATCTAATGCACTACAAACCAAAGGCCACAAAGATTCACACGAGTCATGCCAGACTAATCTGACTTCTTCAACTGGGTGACCAGGGAAACAGATCAGGGAGGGCAGTGGACACGCACCTATTTGAACTTCAGCAAAGCCTTAAACACTGTGCCACACAGGAGACTGATAAAACACTGAGCAATCTGCATGCATGGGATAGGCATGGGGAAGATTAGTAAATATGCAGGAGAGGGGAGGGATGCTGGAGACCAAGCAGGGTTTGTGGAGAAAGACAAGGTAGGTAACATCTGGGCAGACTAGGTGGGCTAAGCAGTCCTTATCTGCTGACAAGTTTCTGTGTTTCTATGTCTGCTTCATGGCACCCTTGCTCACCCTAAACAGTATTTTGTTTTGAGATTTATTTCGCCATCGTGCATGACTTTACACTTTCTGGCATTAAATTATATGTTTCTATGTGAAATTTGAGTTGCCACATCTTGGACCACTTTTCTAATTTGTCCAAGTCCCTTTTCTTTTTCCATACTCCCTCCAATGCATCCACCTTGTCACTGATTTTGTCATCACCCGTGAAGACCCATCTTTTCCTGGATTCCTAGCCCTACATCGCCAACGCAGATGAATATGTTGAAAAGAACAATTACCATCCAAGTTCTTCCCTCTTGCCAATTGCCAAGCCACTGAATTAATCAGTCTCAATTTTATAAATCATAAAAAATATCACAATGACCTAGTGGAGGAAACAGTGGAGGTAACAAGGGAGAGGACTGAGGAAGATGGAAGGTTGTACGAGGAGACTGGGGAGTCTGTGGCCTTCTCCGAAGTGCTCCCAGTACCCTGCGCAAGCACAGTGAGAAAGGACAGGATTAGAGAGTTGAACACATGGTTGGGAGAATGGTGTCGAACTAAGGGGTATGGGGTTGTGGGCGGCTGGGGCAGTACCTGGGGTAATAACAATCTGTTTGCAAGGGATAGGCTGCACCTGAGTGGGGAGGAGAAGGAGGTATTAAAGCAAAGACTGGGGAGGTATATTGCGACAAGGGTGAATTTAAACTAGATGGGGGGTGGCAAGTGGACAGCAGGTAGGCAGGGATCCGGGAGAGTACAGTCACAGCTACCCCCCCAGGCTAGCAGGGAAGGACCTAGGGCAGCAAAAAAAAAAAAGAGGGAGTAGAAGGAGGATATGAGAGGCTAGTGAAGGGAAGGGTGCATTATGGAGGTGGTCTCACTGAATGCAAGTAGCCTAGGAAACAAATCTGCTGAGATACAGGCACTCTTAGCAGTGTGGAGGGTGGATATTGCAGCTGTCACAGAAGCATGGGCAACTGAGCACCAGGACTGGGATCTGGCAATCCCAGGATACAAATTATACAGGAAGGACCATAAGGAGGGAAGGGGTGGCAGTCTATGTGAGGGACAGGATCAAACGCACATGGGACGAGGGAGAAGAAAGGAGAACAGAGCCAATCTGGCTGCAGCTCCTAGACTCGAGGGGTAGGAAACTGAGGTTTGGGTGGTATACAGCCACCATCCCAGTCTGAGAAGCCTGACAGGGAGTTAGCAGGACAAATTAAACAGGTATGTAGAAAAGGAAGGTGGTCATGTGAGGGATTTCAACTGCCGGGGTTGACTGAGCATTCTGGTCACCTGCAGTGCTAGGCAAGTGTGCCTCCTGGACACGATCCAGGAGGGTCTCCTGACACAGTTGGTTACTGTACCTACTAGGCTAAAGAACACTTTAGATCTGGTATTGTCGAATGGGGAGGCAGTGAGGGAAATAAAGGTAGAGGACCCACTAGCCGACAGCAATCACCAAATGGTGTGATTTAATATCACGATGTGCGGGGAGTCAGAGGAATCAGTTACTCGGGTGGTAAACTTCAGGGGGTTGGACTTTGGAAGGATGCAGGAAGTACTGGAAGGCATAAGGCAGGAGATGGATGTGGAACAGAAGTGGGATATTAGTAAACAGGGGTTATAGAGGCAACAGAAGCCTGCACCAAGGCAAAGAGTAAGAGCAGCAGAGCAAGAAAACCATGCTGGTTGAACAGCAAGGTTGTGGAGGTAGTGAGGGCTAAACGAGTGGCGCACCAGAGGTTTAGGAGGATGAGAAAGGAAGTGGACAGGAAGGAATATGCAAGATGGTCCAGGGAGGTGACCAGAAAAGTGAGAGAAGCCAAGGCCCAGAGGGAGCCGAGATTAGCACAGGGAATTAATTGGGGAAGAGAAAGACTTTTCAGATACATCAGGAGAAAAGGAAGTCAAGGAGACAATAGTGAGGATAAAACATGTGGGAGGGACAGAAAAGGGGAGGAGCAGGCAGAAGCACTGAATGAATACTTTTGCTCAGTGTTCACGGAAGAAAAGTGGGGACCGCCACCAGCACGGGCTGGGAGGGTGGGGACGGGGGAGAGGAGGCGACAGATGAAAGAATTGAGGCAAGTAGAGTCCTAGAGGGACTGAGGGCACTGAAGGTAGACAAAGCACCAGGGCCAGATGGTATCTGCCCCACGGTGCTGAGGGAGATGCTGGAGGTATTGGCGGAGCCACTGGCAGATCTGTGCAGCATCTCACTGGAGTTGGGATGTGTGCCACTGGACTGGTGGATGGCACATGTAGTACCATTACACAAGAGCAGGCCAAGGGATGAACCGGGTAATTATTGTCCAGTAAGCCTCACCTCCATATTATGCAAACTCATGGAAACGATACTAAAGGAAAGACTGGTGTCGTACCTGGAGGACACTGGCCTCCAGGATGTGAGGCACCATGGAATTGTTTCAGGTAAGTCTTGTCAAACCAGCCTCATATAATATGATGACTGGGTGACAGGTGAGCTGGATAAGGGTCATGCGGTGGATGTTTTTTACTTGGACTTCAGCAAGGCCTTCAATTCGGTGCCTCATGGGCGGCTTGGGGGAAAGCTAACTGGTGTAGGGGTAGGGGCAAAAATGATGAACTGGATTACAAGCTAGCTGAGTGGCAGGCTGCAACGGGAAGTGGTGGAAAGGGAGCTCTGAACTCCAAGGCCGGTGACGAGTGAGGTGCCACAAGGCTCAGTGTTGGGGCCAGTATTGTTTGGGCTCTTCATATCAGACACTGCACACGGTGTGGTGAGCAAGGTAAGTCTGTTCGCTGACGACACCAAAATCAGAGCAGCGGTGGATGGAGAAGAGGGATGGAAGCAGCTGCAGGGGGACCCACGCAAGCTAGAGGTGTGGTCAGAGAGGTGGCAGCTGGGGTTCAATGCAAAGAAGTGTAAGGTTATGCACTTTGGGGTGAAGAACCCAAGGAGAGAATACTGGCTGGGGTGGGGATTAAGCTGGGGATCACTGAGGAGGAGAAGGACCTAGCAGTAATGATAATAGGGACCATGAACAACACTGCCCAGTGCAGGAGAGCGGCTGCAAAAGTGAACAAAATGCTGGGGTGCATAGCGAGGGGGGTTTCATCCAGGCAAAGAGAGGTGATCTTGCCCTTCTACAGGTCACTGGTAAGGCTGCATTTAGAGTACTGTGTGAAGTTTTGGGGGCCATACCTAAAGTGTGATATCAGGCTACTGGAGGGGGTGCAGAAGAGGGCAACAAAGGTGATATGTGGAATGGAGGGGAGAGACTATGACAGCAGGCTGGGAGACCTGAATATGTACACCCTGGAGGATAGAAGGGACAGAGGGGACATGAGAGACATTTACCTGAGGGGAATCAATAAGGATGGGGCAGATGGGGGTCTTTAAGTTAAGGAGGGGTAGGGTCACCAGGGGGCATGGGCTAAGAACAGAAGGGGGAAGATTTAGAAGGAAATGAGGAGACACTATTTCACAGAGCGGTGGTAGTAAATGGAACGCTTACCAGAATGGGTGGTATCATGTAAATCTGTTAACAGCCACAAAAGGGCATGGGTCAGGAACTGGGGAGAGCGAGGGTGGGGAGGTGGGGTGACAGTGGGATGACAAAGGGGATGAGGCAGCTGCAAACTAGGGGTGTTGGCTGCACACTTGAGCAGACTTAGATAGACCAGGTGGTCTGTTTCTCTTGGCTGGCGATTCATGATGTTCATACATGATAGTATGGGCAAATCATGTACTACAAGGCTATTCTTCCATCAAGTGAATACAATGTCGACTGATGACCTCAAGAGCAAAGCTTGAGAGGTTTCCAAGTTGGCATTGTATCTACAAGGTGAAAGAATAGCCGAGTAGGGTAAGGGTAAACATACACTGTTCTATATAGTGTATGGTGACTGAAAAACAGAAAGAAAGAAAAAAAAAAAAACTATACTCACTTTTTCATATTTTATATCAGTTCTACAGAAGCCCTTGATTCACAACTGCCGCTGCCCAGCACACTCACACGCCACTCTCACACAGCAGGGGACAAATCAAAACACCTGCTATAGTCCCTTTTATTATGACGCCACAGTGACGAGAACAAAAATCGCTTTCTGCTAGTAAGAAGTCACCACTGTAGAGAACAACTTTACAGTCTATGGATTTCATACACAACCACATTCCACCATACACTACATTTAAGTATTTATTAGAATTTCACGATAAGATTAAGGCTATGGATATGTGTAATGCAGTGGATGTGATCTTTCTGATTCTGCAAAAGCCTTTGATAAAGTGCCCCATGGGGAGCTTGTTAAAGCACTTTATGAGCTGGAGATACCAATATGGATACAAACGGGTGAAGGCTTGGCTTCACGGACAGAGTACAGAAAGTCTGAGTAAAAGGTGAATACTCTGATTATGTCGGAGGACTAGTGGTGTCCCCTCAGGGCTCGGCCTTGGGACCATGTTTGTTTAATATGTATATTTCATCCATGCAGGTGCACACAGATGTGTGGCTATCTAAATTTGCAGACTACACTAGGGTTGGGAGTCCAGTAACTAACTGGGAAGAACATCTAGTCCTACAAACAGCTCTGGATAGGCTAGACACATGGGCCTCCCAGAAACAATCTATTTTCAACATCGAAAGTGTAATGTTATGCACTTTGGAAAGAAAATAAAAATTCCAGTATAATTTAGAGGATCTGTACTAAAAGTAGTAGATGAAGAGAAAGACTTGGGGTTATGGTTAATAAAGATCTTGGCTTCAGCTTACACTGTAATACAGCTATTAAAAGGCGGGTAGTATAACACACTGTATATTGAGACACATAAAAGTAGAGATAGGCAGGTTGTGATGCCTCGTGTAATGCATTGGAATGCCTCCACATGGAGTACTGTGTCCAGTTTTGGGGCCTCTAGATAAGAGGAGGGATGTTGTAACGGATGGAGGTAACGAGGAGACTTACAAAGAGAATCAAGGGATTGGATGGATTGAGTTATGAGCAGAGACTGCAGGATTTGGAGCTGTATTCCTGGAATATTGTAGAATGAGAGGCTATATGTGTTTGATATATAGGGCATGGACCGATACTAACTTATGGGACTTACTGGCTTGGTTAAAAGGGCTCAAATATATGACACTAGAGCACATTGTTACCAACTGGTTAAGGATAGATATAAAACAAATAGAAGGAAATACTGGTTAAATAATAGGGTAACAGAAATTTGGAATATGCTACCAGGAGAGGTTGTGGACAGCAGTACAATGCAGGAATTTAAAACACAGCTAGATAAATTCTTGGAAAGGAAGAATATAAAAGGATATAATTAGGTGTTACTTATGCCATGGGACTAATGTCTTTATGCTCAGTATTGTCTATGTAATCTATGTAATCCAAACGCGCATGTCAATGAGAACAAGCTTTGGAACTTTTAAAAGCTTTTACATCTAGCTTCCTGCCCATCTGCCTGTGCTGGTCTTGTTTTCTGGCTAAGAATTAGTAGTCTCCATATTAAACAATTAGAAAGCAGCTAAGACTCTCCATAGACTCCAGGCAAGACTACATTTACAGAGCTCTCACAAACCCCAAGACACTTTTATTTGCCAAACACAAATGTGAATTGAATGGTTTACATTTTGCAGCTGAAAGCAGCAACCAGGCAAAGTACTTGTGCTGCCATGTCTGAAGAAAGACAGTCCATCATTCTTATATCTTATTTTTCATGCACGATGTACAAGAAACATCCTGTGGTAGTAGCATTTCAGAGGTGGTCATGTTGTAGCCAACACAGGGACGCATTTAGTGGGTACTTCCTCGAGCCACCAATCAGTGAGCATGCTGACGATGACAGCAAACTTCCAAAAGAGCCAAAGAATTGAAACACATCTGTCGCAGCAAACAAGTGCAGTTTTGTCATTGCAGTGGCAGATGAGAAGACTCCAGCCATGCGCATTAGAGTGCACAGTAATACGCATGGCCGGAGTTACGAGCAATTGCTCGGTGTGCTGTGCCATTCCTGGTGAAACATTTCAATAACTAAAACAGCTGCAGCACACCTTTCCACAATGGTGGCTCTTGCCGCCAGCCACACAATCCTGCAAAGCCAACATCAGGGGTGCCCAATCCCCATGTCAGTATGTATTCCCCCCCCAGCCACATTGTGGCGCACTAGCAGCCCACCCCAGTGTGCCCAGACATTTTTTATTTATTTTCCCCGACACTGGGATACCCACTCCAGGTGTCAGATGCCCCCACACCCCAAACTCAATTTCTCTGTCGACAGGGGTGCCAAATCCCTGTTGGCATCATGTTTCCCCTCCCCCCCCAAGCTTGTCGACGGGGGTGCCCAATCTCCATCAGCATCATGCCCCCTCAAACTCATGTGGCACACTAGGAGCCCATCCCAGTATGCCCAAAAGTTTTTTGTTTGTTTTTTTAACCTATAAATAAAGAAAATGGTCCCCCGGAGTCTTTTTTTGTTTGTTTGTAAAACTGTAAAAAAGAAAACCATCCAGCAAAGTCTCCCCAGTCCCCCTCCCTGCACCTCCCCCTCACCCATACTTACCCTCTGGAGGTCGGGAGCAGTGATCTTCTGTGGATCAGAATGCTACTGCACTCTTCAAAGCCGAACTACGAACTGAAGAATCGGTTAAGCGCTGTATAATGGGAGTCAATGGGGAGTTTCAGCTTAGGTTGATATCTCAGCCATTTTTAGGAATTTTGGCCCCAAATTTTCATCATGGAGTTCTGGGACCATGCAGTTGTTTGTTTCTCTTCTTGGGAACAGCAGGTGCAACTGCCTCAACTGTGGAGGCATGCAACAGGGTGCAGCAAATGCCCTGAATCTTGTGGCAAGTGGCAGCATGGTGCAGCAGCCTAACTGTAGAGGCATGGGCCTCTACAGCACAGCAGGCCATAGCAACCCAAACTACGTACAAAGGAGCATGGTGCAGCAGCCCTGTCTCTAGTGACAGGGGATAGAGAACAGCATGGTACAGAAGCCTCGACTGTGGTGCAGAACACAGGGGGCATCAGGGTACAGCAGCCCTGACTGTGAGATGGGGTACACATGGTGCAGCAGCCCTGACCATTTGGGGCAATGGAAGTGAATAGCAGGGTGTAACAAAAGCCCCACCTCTGGTGGCTAGGGCAGCATGGTACAGCAGCCCCAGCTGTGGAGGCAGACAGCCTGGCACTCTGGGGCTCAGCACAGCACAGCACCCCTGACTGTGAAGACAGGAACAAGGGGCAACAGGTTCAGCTTCCCTAACTGTGAGGGTGGGGAGAGAGGGCAGCAGGATGCAGCAACCCCAATTCTTTGGCCAGGGGAGGCAGGTACAGCAGCCCTGATTCTTCAGACAGGGATGGAGGCAGCAGGGTGCACAATCCTTGACTGAGTAGGAGAAGATGGTGGGAAGCAGGATGCAGCAGCCTCAAATGTGGAGCAGAAGTAAGGGGCTTGTGGGGGCAAGGACAGGTGGCAGTAGACTGCAGCTGCCACAGCTGCAGGCAGAGACACAATGCATCAGGATGCCACATGGTGTTTCTAGTTATACCTACTACATAACTATTTTCACAAAGAAACCAAAGAAATGAAATTTGTGAGTTCTGACTAGTGCCTGTCACACTCTGTTAAAGTATTTCAAGCACATGTACTGTTTGTTAATCTGACATGAAAAAAAATTTTCTTGCATGAAATTTATTTTTGGAGGCTACATCAAAGACAAACTGTTTATGTGAACGAACAAAATTTAGATTTATTTTATATTCATTTAATAGCCCCGTGTCACATAGTTAGAAAAACAATCTAAGTTTTGATTAGAAAGAACTGTGAGCTGTGATACAGATAAGCTAATTTCTCTCAGAGAAAGATTTCCACTACTTCAATTCAGCATTGAAATTAAAATGATCAGCTTGGTATGAGAAGATAATGTTATATTTTAAGCTGATCTATCTAAACACAAGCCAGAGATTGTGTCTGTAAGACACTTGGAGAGCTCAGCAAACCATTAACTCTACAAAACTACTGCTCCGAATGGGAATCAAACAGCAAGCTACTCCAAAATGATGTCAATGCACTCTTAAGTTTGACTGAGAGGACAGAAATATAACTCCACTGTTTTCATCCACTGCAAAGCAACTTAACAAATGCTGATTTAAAGAAAACCACAAAACCAAACAGCATGACATTTTCAGGTAACATGAATCATGACACAGGGACCTAAATTTCAGCTTTTTAAGCTTTTATAAAAAAAAAAAAAAAAAAAAGTAAATAAAACTGTTCCACGTGATCTTTAAATTGTGTGTTCAGGCTATAGAGGCAACTGAGGATCATTTTTTTTTTTATTCCGGTCCCTGGGACTCCTGTCATAAGCCATGGCCCTGGTGCCAGGTGTGCGAGCCTAGCTGTGGCACCATAAACAAGGAATACTGCTGACAGCTGCCTGAGAGTTTGGTTCCAGTTAGACAGTGAAGGGAGAAGGGTGTGTTCACCTTTTTTCTCCTGAGGAAAACGCACTCAATCTCCATCTGAAGTAACAGAGGCCATCATATATTGAGCCCTCAGCTGGGGAACAGCATCAATCATCTAGTCTGTGAGTAAAATGGGAAATGTACTGTTATGCCTTCTTTGCTGCCCTTCTTGCAATGTCTCCAGAGACACGTACGTGACTGAAGTGATTGGGGAGTAATTTAAAGCGATTCAGGACCGTTTTTATCTGTGAGGACCTGTTATGGATCCTCAACATCCAAATCCTTGTGACAAGCCCAGAGACTTCGCACCTCTCTACTATCCTCAACTCTGCCTGCCAACACCCTCCCCCTTCTATACCTCTCCCTCTCTAGCCCTGGTCCACTACCTTCCTCTCTTACCCTCCTTCAACTCCCTTCCCCTCTCCCTTTTCTAATCTGCTCGCCCCACCTACTGTTGCACAAGTTCCCCAATCCTTGCCTCCCACCCAGTTAGCCCTCTATACCCACTCTCTCTTCTCACTTTCCTACGCTAACTGGCAGCAACCCAATTTTTCCACTCCACCTTTCCCTTTGACAATGCCCTTCTGGCAGCTTTAATTCATGTTAACATTGTTTGCTGTGACTCATCAATCTTAAATGTATGCTTAGTTGTGTTGTTCTAACTGTTACATTACCTGTAGCTTTTAGACAGTGTATACCCTGTACTGAAATTTGTATTCCAACTGCTTGCCTGCTAACCTCACACAAATTGCACTTCTATTCTTTGCATACTGACGTGGAACCTTTGTAAAACAGCCACTGGCTCAAAGATATTTATCCAAAATTCTAATAAATAAAATAACAGGAGAAAGAGGTAGTGCCATATAATGGTAACCAACAAGTGCAAGGGGGAATCAAGAATGTCCTCCAGAAAGCCACAGAGTTTCTCCGGCTGGTGGTCACAAATGTGTGCCACGCTCCACTGACAGAGCCAGTTCTGTTGCCAAGGGAGATCCAAGAATGTCTGCCCTTCTGCAAGCTGGACTGAGGGTGGGGTGCAAGGGTACCCCACTCAAAGTATCATTTTGCCCTGGTTACACCAGAAGGAACAACTGGATGTATAATGCCCTCAACTAAGTCAAATGTCGTGGTTAAAGTGAAGAGGAATGTAATGCTAAAGCCTTGCAATTTCAAAGTGTTCTCCCCAATGAAAGCACCCTAAATGAGAAAAGCTGCAGCCAGATGTGCCCTGGGGAGATTTAAACAAACTCCCTACTGTTTGACTTTAATTCTGTGCGGACAAGGGGACTGGTGATTGAGTGATTTTTCCTGGGGCCTCTCATAGACCTCTGCTACATGGTTTCCCAAATCAAACAATTCTGACCAGCCCCCTTCCATGGTTGTTTGAACCCCACAGCACCCAACTGCCGAAGGAAATGCCACCCAAAGGCTCCAGGACACTCTAATCCTTCCAATGTGCCACTAGGCGTCACAATCAACAAACCAGGGAATGGTTTACTCAGGCTGATTCAGCTGGTCTCTCAAAGCTCTGGGGTGGTTAAAACTCTTCAGCTCTTTATGCAGAGCCCCAGGCAAAGAGACAGCATCAGTTTGTGTCGCTGCAACAGCCCCATATCCTTTGTTCTGTTTTATTTTTTTGTTGTTTTTTTTTTGTAAGGGGTGGGTCCTTGATGTTTGGCTTGCCCTTTGTAAATCTAACATGGACTGGGACTCAGCCTGACTCTCTGGAATTGCCATCACTGCTGGAACCTGGACAAAACTGGCATTTACTAGGGTACCGATACATTCAGACTGTGCCTGGCAGTGGCACAAGCATGGGCGCAGCGCAACTGGGATGCGCCGGGGCAAGGACCAGGTGATATTCAACAGGGTTGCGCCACGGCGCAGCACCGCTGAATATGGCACGGACAGCGCATGGTGCAGTGGCACTGCGCCACGCAAGTCACAGATGGGGAGCACTGGGGATGTGCCAGCGCAAACACAGTTGCGCTGGGCGCATCATCCGCGATATTCAGCAGAGGGCATGCAAATGAGGCCATAATATATGCAAGGCACAAATGGGGCCATTTGCATGTCATTATGGCACCATTTGTATGCCTTGCACAGACAGCCTGGCGAATTGCACCTGGCACCCTGCACAAAATGACATGTGCACAGTGGGGTCCCAGAGCATCCCCACCCCATAGCCACGATCACGGCAATCACCATAGAACACATCCCTGTAGTCTAATGGTACCAACCCCTCCCTCCGTTAACCCGATAGCAGGTAAATGTTGTGAAAATGTGTTCTTGGTAGTCAGATGGTACCCCCGCCCGATCGCGATAATTACGCCGCAACATAATTCCCTAGTGATCCAGTGGTACCCCCCTGCCCCTCCACCACGCGAGGACCTTGCTCACCCCCCATCAGCGGCAGATGGCTGCAACCCACCCATATACCACCCGCGCGACATGACAGGTACAGTATGGGCTTGCACCAGGCATACTGTACTAGACAGTCCCAAATATGTGAAGTAATTCACATATTTGGTATTGTCTAGTACAGTATGCCCTGCAAGACCATACTCTACCTGTCATTCGTGGTAGTTTGCAGCCATCCACCATCGACGGATGGGAGCAGGGTGAGCAAGGGTTCCTGTGTGGGTGGGGTGCCACTGGATCACCAGGGAATTATGTTACGGCGATTTACCACTAGACTACCAGGGACTGAGTTTAGCAACATTTACCGGCGATCAGGGTAACGGAAGGGAGGGGGATACCACTAGACTACCAGGGAGATGTGGGTGCCTGTGGACAGTGTTCTGGATGGGTGGGTGGTGTGTTGCACCCTGCAATACAGCAGCTCACCTGTGGGTGGCCACAAGTTGTTCCACCAATTCCCAGGCTCAGCTTTGAGCCCACTTATGCAGTGCAATGCAGGACTGTGCCAGCATATGCACATCCTGGGCTGAATATCGGAATGTGCTGCATATGCATGGGCACGCCCCCTGCATCTGCGCCGCATACATTCACGCTGCGCCCCGGCGCATTGGGATTTGTGCTGTGCCAGGCAGCCTTTTCAATATCCAACCGGGGTGCACTGCAGGGTCATGCCGGCGCAACTGTGTTGCGCCATGCACAACCCCTTTGAATATCTGGGCCTTTGTGTCCACTGGACAAGTCCCAACAACTGTCAGCACTTAGATCTGACAGAACCTTTTGTAGAAGCAAAAACTAAAATTAATTTTAACTTACTAATTCTTAGAAACAGCCACATATTTGTTCTACTAAGTCTGTTTTCAACATTTATCTGAACTGTTCTAATCTAGTGTTCAAAATTCCTTTACCCTTCCCCCACTCAAACCACCAGCCCTACACACCATTTGGTTTAGCTCCCAACCAAGCCCTAGTGCATGCAAACTACAACAGGCTACAGCACATCAGTTGCAAAACACAAGCGATTTGGCCTTGTTCCCGGCCTTGTGTCTACCGATCACACTCACCGAATATTTTTAAGTAGTCGTCGAAATGACAATAAATACAGAACATTAAGAACCAAGATGCTATGCTGAACACCATAAAACTGCCCTCCTAAATGTAGCATTGTCAGGCCCCTGGAATGCAGAGAGTTTAATTGCTCGATACATAACTATTTCTTAACCACAGAAAACCGTTTACAAATGAAAATCGTATTTTAGGTAACCTTGATCCCTTTTTTTCTGAAAAGGATTCTACAGCCCACAAACAAATGCACTTTATATTCATGTGCGGGGGATTTATGTATACTTAGTGGGGGAGGGGAGCAACCTTACCACGACGACTGTCAGACGAACTGCTGATTCAGCGTCCGGTTGGTGCTTCCGAATAAAAAAATACAAAGAGACTATAGATGATACTAAAACCCACCAAGCGGGGGTGGAGATACGAATACTAAAAAAGGACTAGTAAAGACAGAATAAGATACGCATCGGACACCTAAACAAAAGAATCTCTCACGGAAAAGAAGCTGTTTTCATACCGAGTACAACAAAAATCTACAGACCCAACTGTAAACAAAAAGCACATTATAAATACTTCAGCGACTGGTATACTATGGGAGACACTCCTTCCGAGAAAGTTTATATTTCCAAAAGGATTAAAGACTCAAAATATTATTGCTAGACTGGAACTGAAAAGGCGTCAGGTTTACAGTTAAAAGCCATTTCTTTTAAATTTCTTTACGAGGAGGATGAGGACTGTGGGCCTCTAATCACCAAGTGACTGAAGCCTTGATCCACCGGCCCTGTTCTCCTCAAGTCCACACAGGACCGCCGAGATACCCGGCCCCGGGTCCGACAACCCCTTACCCACTTCTCATAGTACCTGAGGCAGTATACCAGCTCCCGGCGTGACTGGCTTCCCGACAAACCACTCGGTTCGACATCTTTGAGCCCGAGCCGCCTATCTTGGTAAAAACAGAAGAACGAAAAACAGCGGGACGAAAAAGGCAGCCGGAAAATTCTAATGAAATTTTAAACGGCTTAAAAATAAAATTAACTAAAGGAAAACTATATAAAGCTAAAAAAGGAACTTGGAACTGAAAATGGGTAAACAGGATATGTTAGAACAAAAGCCGAAAGCAACTCCAGCAGCTGTTTGGAAACGCGATGACACCGGACACGTTTGGCACTTTTCGGCTACCGTGCTGTGGGAACTCTCCGCGCTCTGATTGGTTCGTTGTTGAGTTGGTGATTCCACTGCTCCTCGTCGTTCAGCTGGTTGCCTGGCTAGAGTCTGTTCCGATTGGTCAAGCTGGTTACAGCTGGGGACGCTGTGATTGGCCAACCAACGTTTAGCGAACCCGGAGTTCTAAGAAGCTCAGCAAGTTTTAAATATGTGTATGAATGTACATGGTGAACTGTGCAGAAGTCTTTTGATTAGCTGCTATGGTTATGTTGTTCATTTCTCTCCACTTGCAATTTAATAAGATTTCTATGGCTGGCCCCCGAGTTGAGGAACAAGAACTAACCAGAAAAGGTTTGGTGGTAGCTATTGTCGGTTGGTGAGACGGTAGTTTTCCTCTCGCTTGGTGCCTATTGGCTCTGCTTTCCTGACGTCACTGTTTACAGAGCGCTCCCTCTATGGCTCTGCCTGCCCTATTTTCTCACTGGCTGTTTCCGTGATATTCTCTGCGGTCGGATCAGCTGATTTTCAGCTTCCCGATCAGCTGCTCTTCTGCATATTGCTTCCTCTTTCAGTCCAGAAGGGAGAAGACAGGCTAAGATCCTGGAATATTTCGTCAGTAAAGTCGCCGGGGGAGTGTATCAGAATATCAGCTGGGACCAGACCAAGGTACACCTGCGTCATGGTGGAGTCATTGTCTTTCTGGATTTGCACATTTTATTTCAGACGGCCTCTCGGCTCGGATTAAAATGAAAAGTGCTACGGTGATTCTATTGTAGCTCCGAGTAAAAGCCCCGTGGCTTTTTAACAATTTTGCTTATATGAGATGCATCAGAAAAATGGGATACAATGTGAGCTTTAAAACTGTCGGCGCTACTTGCTTGTAGTTTATTCCAATTTCGTTGTATTTTATTTTCTTTAAATTGGTCCTTCCCTACCATGTTACCCCTGATCCATTTATGCGTGATTGAGGGCGTAGTGGTCCCTTCTGGGTTTGGTCCCCTGTCCCGGGTGTGTTTGTTTCGTGTCCATGCTTTTGTAACACCCCTTCCATCAGAGCCTTGATACCTAATAGTTGCAGATACAGCATTTACATGACAACAGAGAGAACAAACTCTGGTCAGAGTCAGAACGGTTGCTATACTTTAACCTGATATCAGGAGGAAAAAATGCTGGATTGGGTGTACAAGCCTGTTTCTGTATGTTCACTGGCCAGAAACATGTCTGCAGGCAGTTAGCCATCCTATGGACAGCAGCGTACCTTTCTCTGGGAGAATTAAGAGCTGTGATGTTTGTTTATTCATTTGAAAAGTTTCACCAGGAATTAGGTACAGAACTGTAATAGCGTCTTTCTATATATAAATAGATATATATATATATATATATATATGTATGTGTATATATATATATATGTGTGTGTGTGTGTATGTGTGTATATATATGTATATGTGTGTGTGTGTGTATGTGTGTGTATATATATATATATATATATATATATAATGTATGTGTGTGCAAGAAACCAGCATTACAGGTATAAATATACAGAAGCATATGTAACCTATAGGCGGCGCTATTCTAGGGCCAACTATACCTGCCTGTATGACTATACACAGGTTGAGGGGCCTAAGTTCTCTAATAAGGTGCATCCACCCAGAGAAATGATATTGGGGTTGCTTATCTTCTCTGGTATGGCCGTCAGGCCACTAGGTTGGTGGGTCGTTACAGCTTCCCTAAGATATAGCACACAGTGGTAAATTCACAATCAATAGGAAACACTAATAATGTGCTCATACCTTCTCACTTTACCACCAGGGCTAGACCTGCAACAACTGCCCTGCAGACCCCTGAAAATAAATGTAACCTCTACAAATGGGGGTTCCTAAAAGCCTTCCCAGAGCTTGCCCAAGGCTCTCTGCCCAACTGGCTGCCGCATAATGCCATTTGAATGTGGGCACCGTGAGTGCTTTTAGAGCCTCTGGTACTGTCTCTTTAAGAGCTGCCTGCCTGCAGGCTTTGTTAGCTTGCAGGGGGGGCTGTGGGTTTACTGCTCGACTCTCACTCGAGCTGCTGTTTGAATCGCTCCATTTCTGCTGTCACTAAGTGAGCAGAGGGAACATTATCGAAGGATGTAACTGTTTCTGGAACAAATGTAGTGTGGCAGTAAAATTGCTGTTTAATTAATCTGTTTCCCTTGCAGCTGCGACTTTGTGTATTCTGCCCCTCCATTTTGGATCAGAACTGCCTCTTGGAACCAATCGGAAGGGAGGGGCGCTTAAAATGGTGTATTGAGCGACTACCCAGAATCAGGACTCTCTTTGGAGCCGGCTGGCCATAGGGGATACAGTCAGTAATTCTGGGAAGTGAGGTTCTGAACTATGGCACCTTTTTTGCACCAATGAGGGCAGTATTGAGTGACTGGCATATGCAGCCCTCTGACGGAATCGGGTGGCGCCCAAACTAGGATTCCCTGCCCAAACTGCCAAGGGGCAGAGTCATTGGTGATCGTGAAGGTAGAAGGAGCTCTGGCTCCTGCACTGTGCAAGTTTTCGCGTGGGAAGCACATGTGCAGGTAAAGAAGTCGGGCGACAGAATCGCCGTAAGGAGCGGACAAGATCTGTGGAGGAGTGCAGACAGAGGAGGCTGTATGTTCACAGCTACCTACCAGGCTCATCTTTAGAGGACTGGAGAATCTGCTTTAATCGCGCTCAGTCTGTCAGGACAGGTGAGGCTGCGTTGTTCACCTGGTTTGATCAGTGAAAGTGATTGGGAGTTTGGAGCAGCTGCCTGGTATGGTACCCCTCTGTGTTACATATAAATGTGTGGAGCAGTGTCTGGATCACAGGCCAAGTCCTGCAGTGGTGTGAGAGGGATCTCTCTGCAGGAGTCGTGAGTACTAAATCAGGATAGCACCCTGTCAGATGTTCCTTCTGAGGGAAAGATTTGTCTGGCTGTTTCAGTGACTGCATGAATTGTGCCTGCGGGCTCTTACGAATCAAATCTAGGTACCAAATGCTTGTTTCCCCATCGGGGCCCCAACCAGCTGCACCGAATAGGCTAGCCTTGTAAGGCCTGGATACCCAAAGACAGTGACTGATAGGTTTGGCCTGTGCACAGTGCCCTGATTTAGTAGAGTGTTAAGCTAATCAACCTGATTTCCCCCACCTGTGTTTCTTTCCCCTTCAATAAATCAGATGTTGTTTGCAAGGTACACTGTCTGAATTGTATATTTGTGCTCTCCTCGTGTGCATGGGTTATTGTCACTGTATCTTATTTTACAAGGGGTCCTCGGCACCAAGTTGGTCATTCCACTTTGGGGGTAAGTGTAAGTCGTAACCCTTGGGTGAGAAGTGTTCATGGGCCACTAGCAGAAGGAAAGGGGGGTTGCAGTGACCCAGAGGGCTGTGACCAAGTCGTGTTTGACTGTTCCAACCCTGGCCTCTGATTGGAGGCACCCGCCATTGGATCCAGGCCCCTCAACCTGCTAGTGGCGAAGCAGGCAGGGGTAGTAGCCCTTGGGATAGTGCCCCCTGGGGGTTACATAAAGTTAGCAACGCGGCAATACAATCTTAACACTGTAACCCAAGTAATAATATGCACACTAGCCAGGTTAAATGTGAAAAAAGACAATCAGGTTTATTTAGGGGCAGTGAATAAGGAAGGGGCATGAATCTAGCCAAATGATTAGCAATCTGATTTAAATTAGGGTTTTCTGGCATGCACTTTAAGTCCCAGTTATACAGTTCAGCAACCCTGGGTACCCAGAATGTCATGCAGGCTAGCCTGAAGCATTGCCCAGGTTGGCCATCATTGCAGCTGATGTTGGGGCCCTTGGTCGAAGAAAAGGAAGTTAAACATGCACACAACCCTTATTTGTAATCCAAGTCAATTGGCTCAGTCTGTTGCAAAACCCAATAAATGAAGACAATTTGATGGTACCACAATGATTTTAACTTTCATTGCAGGGAGCTACTCTGATTTGTACTGTGCTACCAGGAACTGGCTGCACTGCAGGTGATATGTAGACCTCGTGTTGGTGATCAAGGGGCAGGGGGAAGCTGGGCCAACATGACGCACCTCCTGGTGCTTGCAACCTGCTCGATGGTGTTGGGCAGGGGGCCGAATCCCCAAGCCAGTCTCTCGCTGAATGGTCTCTGGTGCAGCAGTAGCAGCCTAGGCTGAGATCGCAGGGCCCAGACAGGGTGAACAGTTCTGGCAAAGTTCATGATCTTCTGCTGGTGAAGCCTCCAGCTGGCATAATAGATTCTGTCGTAGGGAACCAAATCGCGGACCCACGGAACACATTCAGCACATTTAATCAATAACTACTTTGGAAACTGTTCAGATTCTGTCCAGTTGCTAATGGACAGCTTTACTCTGCAAACCTTCGATCAATTCTGACTCTCTCTCAGACAAGCTGGGCGATCGCTTCCAGGAGCAAGTCTTCAGTCCAGATCGCAAGTGGCACTGGCAGGACGCGCCTTCTGCCATAGTTCCAGGCTAGAATCAGACAGGTCTTGTTCCTGCAATCAGCAGTTCAGTGCAGGAGAAGGTGGCAGTAAGGCAAGTCTAGCCTCTTCCCATCAGTTCCTTGTCCTCCTTCTGGGAGCAGCTGTTCGAAAGCTCGAGCTGTTCACACTTCAACCTCCAACTCTAACTGATCCACTGTCTCATGGCACACAGGGCATTTATCTTGTAAATTCAAAGATTCCGTTTACTAAGGAGCTGTCAAGTCACAGTAGGGCTCCCCTCCAGGTCCATTTAGGCACCAACTGGATAAAACTACAAGACTTTGAATTTCCTTTCCACAAGACCCTGGGAACAGGATCCATTTTTGTCCCTAGTGGTTTGATTGGTCCAATTACTGGAAGTCCAGGACCTAACATGGTGGCTGCCATACAAATGTTCGAGCTGCAATCAAAGCAGGTTAGACAAACGCTCTATCTTTACTATAACAGCAAGTAAACAGTATATAATCACAGTTCCGATATAGGCTCCCTCTAGCAAGTAGCAAGTGCAGAATGGGGCAGATTAGATCACTGGCTGGCTGGTCGCAAGCCTTAAATCACTCAGACCCGGCACAGACCAATTTCTAACACAGACTAACTGTTCTCTTAAAGGGGCAGGCTTGGAGGCTTAATATAGCACTCTCACGCAAAGCCAGAACTACTTAAGACAGGACACCAACCAGACAGCGGGCATTAAGGAGCCCAGGAAGACATTATAGTAAACCCCAATTTGTATGGAGGTTACACATACAACTTAAGCTTAAAACATATACAGTTAGTCTACAGAGTCAAAATCGCATATACACACATGGAGCAAACTATATGTTTTAAATATACAGTGCAAACACAGGCTTTAACATAAACACTTGATTTACAGTGAAACCAAATGAAAATACATGCAACATGCAAAATTATACATTTCCATGATGGAGAAATTAACAGGTAACGTGCCATTGCCAGCCAATTTATTTGTAGTTTGTACAGTCCCAGTGGTACAAGTATGGATCATCTAGATGAGATGAGGGTGGGAGGAGAAAGGTCAATCAAGGCCTACTCCCCTTTGGGATGCTAAGAACCCTGCAAGTGGACTGGCAATGGGGCACTGCTGCCCCAAAGAGTCAACAGTCTGCAGAGATGCTTCAGGCCACTGAACATAAGAAATAAGTTTGCAGGGGCAGAGATTGTAGCCCTCCCTTTCTGCAAGTCCCTGAGTCACTTCATCTAGACATCTGGCAAAGGATGGGCTGGGAGGGAGAGGCAGATTCTTTTCTTGCATTTTCTTGAGAGAATGTGAGAAAGAGGTAGAAGCCCACAGGCTGGGAACAGAGGATGGGGGTGGGAGAGCAGGCATATGGAGGAGCAGGTGAGACAGTAGACGAAAGAGGGAGAAAGCGAACTGATCATACTGGATGTGCTTAACTCCACTCACTGGATGGAACGCTGTTCAAACAAAATGCAATGCATTTGCACGGTTTTAAATAATTGATTAGCAGTTTTTTCCTTAGGACAATGCTAACTGTACAGAGAGTATTTATATAGGTTTTCTAGAAGTGTTATGTTTGTTAAACACAGTAAGGCAAGTGTTATGCATTTTCACAATGTTTTAGCACTTTTATGAGCAAAACGCTAATCAGTTTTTGGAGTTAAATAAATCCCTGATTTGTTTATTTATTTGATATATCGGGTTTACAACCTTTGAGCAAGGCTCATTTACAAAGGTACCTCATCACATGTAAGACAGAAGCTAATACAGACAGGGTATAACAACAGTTACAATAAGCACGTGTTACAGATTTGTCATAGACATTATTTACAATATTTGGATGACGATATTTACATTATCACAGCAGAAAGACATTATTAGCTTGAGAAAGTATCTAAACAGAGTAGTCAGTCCTATTCATGAGTTTGGTATTATAGATGGAGGTTGCAATCCATAATGGACTTTGTCAGAGAATTTGGATCAGAGTGGGTGAGAGAGAGTGAAATGTTAGTTGCAGTTACAGGAGCGGATATTGAAGAGGTGGTTGCGAAGAGTGGTTTTGAAGTGGGCGATCTTGGGTGCACTAGTGATGGTGTTTGGGAGTGCATTAAACCATGTGGGGGCCCTGCAGTGGAAAGATCTCTGGGCAAGGGAGGTCTTTACCCTGGGCACAAAAAGTGGTGCTTTCTCTGAGTTGCGGGTGGAGATACTGGGGGTGGCAGGATGAAGAGAGGTGGTGACCCCATGGGGGGAGAGTCCGAGCAGTATTTTCTTGGATAATATGCAGGTCTGGTAGAGGAGCCTTTCATCGAGCTTGAGAAGATTGGCAGAGGTATAGAGGGAGCAGGTGTGAGTGAGCCTAGGTGCGCCAGTTAGGACCCTGCAGGCCTTGTTTAGGGATACCTGGATTTTCTGGAGTGCGGAGTTACCTGCTGCCCCATATACAGGGAGCCCATAGTCCGCTAGGGACAGTATTGATGAGGTGATGGCAAGCCTAAGGGCGTGGGGTGGGCAGTCCCTGTGTCAGTAAAGGAGTCCAATCCGGGTGTTTGTTGCGGCAGCAAGGGTGTTTATGTGGTCATGGAAGGTAAGGACCGAGTCGAGGGTTAAGTCCAAGATATTTGTAGTTGGATACCTGTTCAAGGGGGTGCTGGGTGCTGGAGAGGATGTGGAGAGGTGCAGTTTTTGCTTTGTTTTGGTGGTGAGAGAAGATCATTGATTTAGTCTTTTTTAGGTTTATGACCAGTCTACGGTCCTTAAACCATGTTTCGGCCTGGGAGAAGGCATGTTGGAGGGAGTCCAGAAGGGGCGTGGCTTTATGATGCGAAGTAAATAGCACTGCATCATCTGCGTATAATAAGATTTTTGTGGAGCAGGCCTTTGGTAAGGAGTTCAGGTAGAGGGAGAAAAGAAGTGGCCCCAGGATAGAGCTCTCGGGCACCCGAACAGAGCGGAGTGGTGTGGATAGGGTTCCGTTAATTTTGACGCATTGGGACAGGGCGGAAAGGTAACTGGAGCACCAGGCCAGGGGGCCTGTAAAGAAACCAGGTTGGTGGAGACGGTGGCAGACTGTGTCGAAGGCCTTGGATAGGTCTAGGAACACAGCTCCTGCAATGTTACCAGCGTCTAGGGAGGAGTGCAGGAAGTTGGTGAATTCTAGGAGGGCTGTGGTGGTGCTATGGCCCGAACGGAAGCCATGCTGCTTTGGGCATAGAATGTCATACTTGGCTAGGTATTCAGTAATTTGGGTGGCAACCAGTTTTTGTAATGCTTTGAGGGGGGGAAGGAGATGGGTCGATAGTTATTTGGGGAGACTTTGTCACCACTTTTATGGATGGGGATAATAACAGCTGTTTTCCAGGCACTAGGGAATTGCCCTAGGCATAGGGATTTGTTGAGCAGGTCCGTTAGGGGGACTAGGACCTTGTCAAGGACTAGTCGAAGGAGCCTGGCATCTAGGGGGTCATTTATAGGGTTATTGCTGTTTAGCACTTTTTGTAGGTAAAGACGAGCTTCGTGAGTGGATATTTTGCGCAGAAAGAAACAAGGATGTTGCAGGGTTGGGGGTTGGGATTGGGGCACAGGGTCGAAGAAACAACTAGGGAGAACAGTGCTGAGATCTGAGAAGTTTGCTATGGTGAGTGTGTCTGTGGAGGCAGTGCCATTTATGGTGAGCTGGGAGGGAGGTGGGGAGCGTGATTTCCCATTGAGTTCTTTGATATTACTCCAGAAGGTCCTCGCAGACCCCCACGTGGTTGTGAGAGTGGATTGATAGTGGTCTGCTTTGGCCTTACAGATGGCTCGAGTGCATCTATTGCAAGCAACTTTATAGGATTGTCTGTCCGCCAGCCTGCCAGATTCTGTGGCTTTGTGCCAAAGATTATCCCTGTCTCTCAACATTTGGAGTAGGAAGGGGGTTATCCAAGGAGCATGTTGCCTTTTGATGCGGAGTTTTGTGAGTGGAGCATAGGGGTCACAGGCCTTGGTGAAGGCCTGTGTAAACAGGCTGAGTGCAATGTCGACGCTGGGGGCTATATTACTGGGGGACCAATCTATTTGGGTGAGCAGCTGTTTAAGTTTTATTAACCCTCCTGGGCAGAGACGCCTTAAGAAGGTTGTTTGGGTTATTGGTTTGGATGTGGAAGAGGTACATTGGAATAGGATGGGCAAGTGGTCACTTAGGGAGTCGGGAAGTACTTTTATATCCTGGATTTTGTTGGGGCGGTTAGAGATAATGATATCCAGGAGGGTGTGGGTACCAGTAGATGGGTGAAGTCTAGTGGGTTGGGTAACTAATTGGGCCATGTCAAGGGCCGAGAACGAGTCCTTTGGTGC
Source organism: Neoceratodus forsteri (assembly GCA_016271365.2). Lineage (NCBI taxonomy): Eukaryota > Metazoa > Chordata > Ceratodontiformes > Ceratodontidae > Neoceratodus > Neoceratodus forsteri. The sequence goes on from CM057451.1 coordinate 86,404,816, forward strand.
GGCCGAGGGGCCAAGCCAGTTGATATTGAGGTCCCCTACTAGTGTCTGCTCTGCATTGTGTGGTAGGGTAGAGAGGTATTCAGTGAGAGATGTGACAGCAGACTTTTGGTTCTTAGGGGGTATGTAGGTGACTGTAAGGTATAGTGGGCCCCTGGAGGGGTCAGGGGTGATTTTTAAGGTGAGGGCTTGTGCTCCGTTTGTGAGTTTGGGGGGGGTGGGAGCATGTGACCAATAATGTTATTATTGATGTAGAATGCACAGCCACTCCCACGCTTTCCTACCCTGTCTTCCCGATATAGGGTGTATTCGGGGAGTAGATTTGGAGAACCAGGTCTCCACTAGGACAATGACGTCTGGTTGGTGAAGGGTGGCCCAACATTGAAATGCTGCAGATTTCTTTGGCAGGCTGCGTATATTCAGAGAGGCAATGCGGAGTCCAGAGGATCTGGTAGGTGGAGTGATGGGGGCAGGGCCTGGATTAGGGTGGATATTACCAGAGAGGAGTAGTAGGATGACTAAGGCTCTAACCATAGGGCGGCAGGTTGTTATATTTTGGGAGTACGTTTGGGGGGGAGGATGTAGTGGAGCAGGGGATGGGCAGGGTTTGGAGGAATGGGTGGACACAGAAGGGGTGGAGCCAGGGGGCCTGGGGTTGGGGTTGCTGGTAGGAGGTGGATGCAGGGATCCAGTGTGTGATGACTGGGGGGGGGTGGCCAATTCTGAAGAGATTAAATGGTGCAGTCCACAAAGGGCATAGAGTGAGGTCTCGCTGGTGGGAGGCGAACCCCAGGGTGGTTATGAGGATGAGGCACATAAGGTGGAAGTGAACAGACATGGTGCCTAGATAACTTGGGGCAGAACAAAGAGGTTGTGGGAGGAGCCAGAAAAGCTGTAAGAGCTTTGAGATATGCCACAATAGAGTAGCTTGACTTGTAGGCTCAGTGGCAGAGCTGCTGACTATTGTGGCAAAGGTACAGGGTTTGAGACCTGCAATGGGACAAAGGAGAGATTTGTTTTAGGCAGGCTATAACGATAGAGGCTTTGAGAGCTTTAGAAACTAAGCATGAGTTAGGCTGCTTTGGTTGTCTCAGCGGTAGAGCTGAAAATACTGGTGGGAGGGGTGCAGGGTTCGTAACTTGCAGTGAGTACCAGGAATGTTATTTAGCAGACTGTTGGGGCAGAGTCTGAGAGCCTTGAAACTGGGGTAAAAAAGTCGGATATGATGGCTGAGTGGTAGAGCTGCTGATTCTGTAGCAAGGGTTGGGGTTTGAAGCCTGCAGTGGTACCAAGAATATTATGTTAGCAGACTGTAGGGGTTAGAAGCTTTGAGAGCCTTAAAAAACTATAGCTAAGCATAGTCTGATATGATGGCTGAGTGGTGGAGCCACTGACTCTGGTAGCATGGGTGCAGGGTTTGAAGCCTGCAGTGGTACTAAGAATATTATTTTAGCAGACTATGGGGGTCAGAAACTATGAGAGTCTTAGAAAGTAAGGATAAAATAGTCAGATATGATGGTTAAGTGGTAGAGCTGCTGATTCTGATAGTAAGGGTCCTGGGTTTGAGACCTGCAGTGGGATAGAGGATAAGTATTTTTTCTAAGTAGGGAGAAGGAAGGGTTAAAAGCTTTGAAATAGAGATAAATATTGGCCTGGTTCGTTGGCTTAGTGGATGGACTACAGACTTTGGAGTCGGGTAGAGGGTTTGAAGCTTGCAAGGGGTATATGGTGGGACAGTGGGCAAGGAGATGGAAAGGAGGAGTTGAGATTAGAGAAGAAAGATAGGCAGCAGAAAGGATTAGGAGGAGTGGAGATGGGGAGTGGATGATAGTGCAGCAACCCCTAGTGGTCGGAGTGTATAAGCTGCAAATGGGAAAGTGGGCACTACGTTAAAAAAAAAAAATGGGGTAGGTCATATGATATGTCATGTGACCTATAAGCAGCAATAAATGTAGTGCCGGCCCTAGGTGGGCAGGTGGGGGCAGTCAGCCCAGATGAGGTAAGACCTCTCCACAAGCAGGCTGGAAGGGAGGATGCTTTACCTCTTATGGCTCTCTGCAGTCCCCTGTTACAAGCTTCTCAGCAGGGCAGTTATCTGTTATCTGGTCGTGCCCCCAGACCTCCTATTCTTTCTCCTCCTCCTTCTGCTATATGTCAGCATAGCTCTCACTATGCAGCTGTAAAACAGAATACCATAATATTGGTTTAAGAAACTAAAATAACTTACAAAGATTGGGAACCTGTACTGTAAGACCTCTTTTTAGATTTTGAAACATTTTCAGCCACTGTTGATTTTCTGTTCTGCTCCTGCAGTGTCAGTTGTCCCAGAAAATTACAGGAGATAAGCTTAGTTTTTCTCACAAGGAAGAAGACTCTGAAATACACAAGTTGCGTACTTGTATTGGCAGTTGATGGGTTTGATCACTGATTACCTAACCAATCATACGTGCATAGCAACTTTGATAGTAGCATCTCAGGGTACTGAATGCAATTATCTGGATTCATTTAAATCCCTAGGACCAGAGACTCCTGAAGGGCATCCTTATGGGAGGAATGACCTGGCACACATTTGTAACACTGAATGCATGCCATGAAATTATTTTTAGAAACTAAAACACTATTTTCTACTAAGTGAGCATTATGTTTAAATATTTTGTTATTTATTTTTCCAATGCAACACTCGAAAAATGATCCAGATGGATAGTCTTGGAACCTATTTAAAGAATGAGATACTGCTCCAAGGTAAATTCAGAACATAAAGAACAATTTTCCAGTGCACCCCAACACAATTTTTTGAGTCAGAAGGGCTGTCAGAGATAGATTGTCTTGCTCAGGGTGCAAGTTTTAAAATGTACTAGCACTAATACTGACTCCCTTATTTAAAAATATCCCTTAGATCTTCAGTCATAAAGCATGCATGCCATTTTCCATAAAGCAGTTATGAGGTGTTTCAGATACATTACACAGAGTGTTCTCTGCACCCTGCTGCCATAGATTGTGGTGCTAATCCAAGGACACTTCCACGATCCCATGCCCCCCCCACTACAACACACACACTCTCTCTCTCTCTCACACACACACACACACACACACACACACACACACACACACACACATCAGTTTAGGACGAGCTGAGTTACCTACCCTGCTAAAGTGTAAAAGAAACACCTGGTTAGTCCCACTAGGAAAGGATAAGTAACTGTGTGTCATGGGTCTCAAAGATATGATAGCACTTTTTACTGTTGAGTGCACACAAATAAAGCTGTGCATTTTAAGCTTATCTGGGCTGCAGATGTTTCATTTTAAAACAGTATATACAAAGAGAATAAGAGATGCATGTAAATTGCACACTGTAGCTCAATGCCCATCACACAGTTCATGTACAAAGAGAATGAGAGATCCATGTAAAGTGCACACTGAGCAATACCCATCATACAGTTTATATAGAGAATAAGAGATCTGTGTAACTTGAAGCTCTATGCCAGGGGTTCTCAAATGGTGAGGCCAGCCTCCTTGGGGAGGCCCCAGCCTGTTCCAGGGGAGGCTCAAGCAAGTCTGAAAAAGTACTGTATTTAAATTTTGAGTTTTGTATATTTTGTGTGAAGAGATGAAGCAAACTGAAAGAGGGTAATAGTAGGTAAATCGTATGCATTTATTTACTAGTTGGTGGCAAGGAAAGGTGAATGAGCCAAGGTGTACTTGGGGAAGGGTAGGGAGTCGATACATTTCAAAAGGTAACTGCAAAACAATCAGGAAATACACAATGAACAATAGTGCAAACAGATATGAACAATAAACTAATAATGAGAGGTAGTAATTGATCAATTTGTAGCCTGATGGCAGAAGAGCCCAAATACAAGGGTTGAACATAGAAGTGCCATGAACAATAGCAGAAAGAGCAAAGTAATCCCTGAGAAGTTGCTTTGGAGCAGGGAAGGACAGGGAGAGGCAAAGTATTTAGGAAGGTTATTTCGCACAGAGAGGAAACAGAGAAAGTAGTCTGACCCAAGAAGGTACTGCAACAAGGGGTAACAACGGTTCAACAATAAAAATAGCAGAGCAAGTAGGCTGGCGTGTGAAGGGGGGTTACAGTAAGCTGAATAACATTTATTTATTTTATTTATTTATTATTCAGATAATGCCTTTGAGCACAGGAGCTCTCTTTCAAAGATTCCACATTGGTATAAGACAAAGAACTGAATGAGAGCCAAGTACTCAAAGGGGTTTCAATTTATTTATGGTATACTGCACAAAGTACAGTATGTTATTTTTCTTTGGGAAGGCCCAAGATTATTTCATTTTTTTGGGGAGGCTCAAAATCTTTTCCATGGATTTGGGGAGGCTCACTGTGACAGTCTGAGAACCATTGCTCTATGCCCATCTCACAGTTAGTGTTTATGTGAGCTTTCGCCAATACCTTTTTCACATAGTATGTCGTTGACTCCCGTGCTTCAGATGCTGAAGCTGCAGTTTGTTTTATAAAAAGAATGAGTCAGTCATTTTTATTTATGTTTTATCAGCACTGTGTTTTCCAGTTTTTTGTGTGCAGGCACACCCCCAGAATGATGTCATGCAAGGGAAACTGTCAATGTTTTGCATACAGCACCAAGGAATTCTGGGATAAATTATCATGGTGATGTAAAAGTTAGTTACTCAGAGGTACAGTCCCTTATTTTGGTGGTGGTGACTCCAATCCAATTTTATTTATATAGTGCCTTTCAGATCCAAGGCGCTGTACAAAAACATATACAGAGTAATAAAAATTCCATACATTTAAAATGTCAGCCATGACTAACTAGAATATGCTAAATTAAATAAATATGTTTTAAAGCAACCTTAAAACTATCGACTCTACCTAATATGTAGATGTCCATAGTAAGGCATTATGGGTACAATAAGACATTGTTGTCCTGTTCCCTTACTGTGAGGTGCAGTCTCAAATCTCTGTAGTGACTTCAACAATAAAAGCTTTCATATGTTTATTTTCCAAACAGGGCATTACGCATATAGTATCTAGCTGACAGGAGTTCTTTACTGAGAGATGTAGTCTCCTATGTCGGGAGTATAAATGTCTGCAATACCAAGACTGACCAACAGAGGGCTCTGTTTCAAAACAGTGCTTATAAACTTTGTTTCCCTTGCTTGATGTCACATGAGGGTTGCTGCACTGAGGAAAAAAAAGGCGGGTTATGCAAATGAAGCAGAGCACAGAAATAAAAGCATTTATTTCATGGAAAACAGCACTTTTTGGCAGCTTGAATGGTAGGAGAGCAATCACAACTCATACAGGTTATTAATCCCATTTTCTGTGGCAAAGTTCACAAAATCACTTTAATGTACAAAGAGAATAAGAGACCCATGTAACATGCACATTGAAGCTTGATGCCCATCACACAGTTAATGTGTAAAGAGAATAAGAGTCCCATATAACTGTGACAGGGTTGAATAAGGCCCTGCCCCATTTGTTATGCAGAAAGAGTTTACACCGCAAGGTTCTGTTCTGTCTTCTCCTTTTCTGCCTCTTCTCTGTCTGGTTGTGCAACCAAATTTTCTTGAGGCGTAGGAACTGATCACTCCGATGTTCTCCACCTCTCGCTATCTCTCTGCCTTCATTTCCTGTTCTGTCTTTTTTTCTCCCTTGCATATCTGCTGTTATAAAAAATATATGTGAATCTGTATGTGGAAATGTCACTGATAGTGGTAGCCACTTGTTTAAAACTGTGTATAGTTATAATGTTGAAATGATTGTAAAAAAAAATATTTGGAACTTAAGGGGTTAACCTGAGATTCTGGTTTGCAAAATCTTTCCAGAGCTGTAAACAAGAGGTCAGTTCTGGATCACTATGTTCTTTTTGCTGCACCTGCAAGAAACGCACAAGAACATTTTAGGAAAAACAGAATGTCTGTTAATGAGCAGAGGTTGCAAAGACTTATAAAAAGAGCAACAGTGTTTCTGCTAGAGAGAGACAAGACGAGTGAGAGACTGAAACTTGGAATTAAGAGAAGAAACACTCAGAAGAAGGACTTTGTTTTCCCTGTTTGCACTGCCTTTGTAAACGGTTATACTGAATAAGTTTTATTTTTTATTTTGCTGTTGAGAAAATAAAACGCTATTTGCGTAATTTTGAAACTGCTCCTGGTTTTCTTATGCTTCCTGACCTGTGTCTCGACAACAGTAACTTGTACATTGAAGCTCTATACTCATCACACAGTTTACTGTATACAGAATAAACTTGCACACTGAAGCTCGATGCCCATCACACAGTTAATGATACCCCAAGAACAGGTTCCAGTACATAATACAAAATAAATTCAGAATCTAGCTCACCAAAGAAACAAAAACTTGCTGGTTCAAATGCTAACCGAGTAACCACGCTGTAACTTTGTTCCAGGTTTCAGCTATAGTTTCACTCTTCTTGATCAAAAATACTGAACCATCATTGAGCAGCAAGAAACCCCCACGAGAGACAGAAAATACTGATGCCTCGTTTCCTAACTTTTTGTTTCATATACCGTAGGCTGGTATTGTAGAGTGGGGTGGGAGGCAGGAACCAGGAGGGACCGAGTGGGTTCTTCAAACGAAAAGAAAGTTTTGTTTCTTGCACTGTGGTGCTGGGAATGGAGGATGGAGGTGGGAGAGCAGGTGTTGTGGGGGGTTCTTGAAGGAAAACGTTTTGCTTCTTGTACTTCCTGGTTAGCTATGTGCCTCTAGTGTGTATAGACAGCAAACCCATTCGCCTCTCAGAAAGCAGCATTTCCTGCTTTTGCTTTGCACTGTGGGGCCAGGAGGGAGAATAGGGTGGGCACACAGAATGGGGGATGAGGCAGGTTTTTTTCTTGTACTGTGGGGCTGGCAATGAAGGATGGGGGTGGGAGAGCAGGCAGAGGGAAGGAGTGGGCAGGTTCTTTGAAAGAACAAATTGCATTCTATGTTGGAAGATTGCCTAATGCATATTTGCACTGATGTCACTAATTATTAGTATTAACAGTATCTTTTGTGCCCTTCATGACAGTGCTCTGAACATAGCAGACAAGTCATAAGATGTCCTCTCTGCCACCCTCCCAGTAGAGTGAATGATTTTCCATATTTAGAAATGGTCAGGTCCATCTGGCAAAATCTTAAAATCTGTTTTTGGGGTTTTTTTTCCATTTTTCCTAAAATTAAGGGAAAATCATCATATTTTTATACAAAAGTTTGAATCAAAATGGATGGGTTTTTCAAAAAAGCTGGTGCAAAGTTTTTTTTTTGTTTTTTTTTTATGAAACATTGTCTTCCAAGTGCCTGTTTAAAAATGACATTCTGTATTTTACCGTTGTTTTCAATTGAAAAAGGAAAATCATTGGCATTATCCTAGACACACTGGAAAGAGCAGTTCCCAGACAGGGGTATTTTAGAAACATAGAATTTGACGAGATAGGACCGCTTGGCCCACCCAGTCTGCCCATTTCCCTACCTAATGGATAAGCTGCAGATCCTAGTTAACCAACAGCCTACTTCTTCCTGCCCACCCTATAATTGCGTTATGACTGTCCCATGCTATGAATTCCACCACTGTTTTGACTCCACAACCTCCTCCGGAAGGCCGCTCCATGCATCCACAACCCTCTCTGTGAAAAATACTCCTTAAATTACCTCTGAGCCGCCTCCTATCTTCAAATTGTGCCCCTTGTTCTTGCACACTCTTTTTTGAAAGATGCTACCCTCTTGGACTTTGTTGATTCCCTTGAGGTACTTGAAAGTTTCTATCATGTCCCCTCTCCCTCCTTTCCCGAGGCTACACATAAGCTCCTAAGTCTCTCTTCATATGTCTTCCGTGCAAACCCTGCACCATTTTAGTTGCTGGCCTCTGACAGCTTCCATCCTGTCTATGTATTTGCAGAGATTGGGTCTCCAGAACTGCATGCAGTACTCCAGATGGGGTCTGACCAGCTGTCTGTACAGAGGATAATAACTTCCTGTTTTCTACTGGTGATGCCTCTCCCTATGCATCCCAGTATCCCCCAACCCTCCTTGCTGCCCTTTCACATTGCTTGCCCTTTAGGTCATCTGATATGACTACCCTAGGTCCCTTTACATTTTGTTGTTGTTAGTATCTCCTTCATTGTGTACTCTTCCCTGGTTTTGTTTCCAGGTGCATTACCTTGCACTTCTTAGCATTGAATCTAAGCTGCCATACATTTGACCATTCCTCTAACCTTGCCAAGTCCCTTCTCATCCTTTCCACCCCACCTTGTGCATCAACTCTGTTGCAGATCTTTGTGTCATCTGAAAAGAGACTTACTTTTCCTTCCAGTCCCTCTGCAATGTCACTTATAAAGACATTGAAGAGGACCGTTCCTAATACTGAACCCTGCGGTACCCCACTAGTAACCCCCCTTTCTTCAGAGTGGACTCCATTTACTATTACTCTCTGTGTCCTGTTCTCCAGCCAATTCTTTATCCAGGCTGTCATCTTGGGACCCACTCCCAGGCTGGCTAACTTGTATATTAATCTTTTGTGTGGGACTGTGTTAAATGCTTTGCTAAAGTCTAGGTAGGCCATGTCCACAGCCCCTCCCTGATCTACTACTTTGGTCACCCAGTCAAAGAAATCTATCAGATTCATCTGGCATGACCTTCCTGCTGTGAATCCATGCTGCCTGGGTCCTGTGCCCCTCTGGCCTCTAGATACTCGACAGTTCTTTCCTTCAGAAGTGATTCCATCATTTTCCCTACCACTGAGGTTAAACTAACAGGTCTGTAGTTTCCTGCTTCTGCCTTGCTCCACTTTTGTGAAGGGGAATCACATCTGCCCTCCTCCAGTCCTCGGGTACCTACAGATGTCATCATGTACAAAGGTGGACAGTCAATCATGGAATAAAGTCTGTGTCCTGAGCCATCATATAATCTAGTTTTGCTAGCGTTCCTGGAAGGTTACTATTTATTTTTTTTGGCTTTATTTCAAAAACGCTGCCCCCTGATGACGCCTCCCCCGAGAGGTACTACGTAGGGTTGATTGGCGTTCCTGGAGCACAGTGGTATGTTTATAATAAAAATGTAGCTCTGACTTTAGTGTGTGTGTGCCCTTTTTTGTTTTTCTGCATAGCAATAGTAAGAGGGAAGGGGCAGAAGTAAGACTGCAGGATTGCCACTGGGGCCTTCACAGTGGAACTCGGTAGGTTGGGTAGAACTGGATGGGCTGCTGGTCCTTTTTCTCCCTCTTTTTCTGTTTCAATTGCATCCTTTTTGTGCCCATGAAAAGTACCAGATTGATTGCACTGAAGACCTAAATCCTTTTTTTTCTTTTTTTCCTCCACATGACAGGAACAACATGGTCTGGCAGCAGCGTAAGTGCCCCCACACACACACACACTGCTCCGCTAGCGTCACTCAACCCTGCTTTGGAGAGGCAACCTTTAGTGGGTGAGAGAGGTGGTATATATTTGCTTACCTCTGCTCCCTATTCACGGGGCAGTCTTCTACAGCAACCTCTGTGTATCCCCCACAGTACCTGACCTCTGCCCTGTTATTGGGTTTCTGTAAGTGTATCATATGGGTTTCCTTTGGTTATTCAACTGCACATCAGTTGTCTGTGCACTGTTTTTACATTTGTATAACTCGCTGCCCGTCACTTTGAGTGCTTGTTTGCACTTACTGACTCCTTTACTATGACTCTGTATTGTTTTTTGAATATGATATTAAGTCTTCATATTTTTATCTGCTGCTTCTCTTCCCTTAGATCACACTTGGAAACGAGCTTTGGCTCAGCATGCCTTTTCTGGCAGTAAAGATGGTTCGATGAACCGTGCCTGTGTCTCAGGTTAGGAGGCGGAGTCTGGAGTCAGCTGGTTGGCCAGCGGAAGCTTGGAGGCACTGTCACACAGCAGTGCTACCAGCCAGGGAGGGTGGGCACCAGGATCTGGTGCTGCAGCCCCTGTGCAGGGCCATGAAGCTTGCTCCAACCATGGGGAAACATGTGTATGCAGGCAGAAACAAAATGGGGAGGAAGGGGAGATGCATCAGGTGGGGAGGGAGTGTAAAGATGATGACCTTTGAAGCTTTCTAGGCTCCACACCACAGATCCCCACTGGAGCAATTGGTGGGGCTAGCGGAGGACGAGTCTGGGAGCTCCACCACAAGGGTACATCTCCCAGGCCGAGGACACAGGCAACACTGGAGGAGAAAAGGATATATGAAATAAAATTCTAGATCAATAAATGAGCGCAATAACCCTCTCCAGGGTGTGCGGGTAAGAAGATGGATCTTGCTGTACTTACCAGGTAGTGTTGTGTTTTTTTTTTTTTTTTTTTTTTTACTTTCTATTTTATCCTCTTTCCCCACCCTGGAGCTACTCTTCTTCGGGAGACACCCAAGTACCACCCCACGACTCGCCCTGCCTGAATCCCCAGGGGTGCCCCCACGGAGCCGTGGTTATACCCCCCCAGGCAGGTATGGGGCGGGGCCCTTACACCCCAATATCTTCTAAGTTTCGTCGAGTCCCCCAGTGGTTACGCAGGCAGTCGCAATTAGGGTCGGTACTGGTGCCCCGCCTACCCGTGCTCCGGCGGTGCTTTTTCCTCAGTTTCTTTTCCTTGTGTGGTGTGCGCCCTAACATCAAGGTGCTACGTGCTGATGTCCACCACCCAGCTCTCGCCGGTCCCTCCCGCAAGCTGCAGGACTTGCTGTACCTCGGGCTGCTGCCCGGGGTCAGGCAAGCTTCACACCATGATCCCCTCCCTCCCCTCGGAGAAGGTGAGCAGTCCCTGGGACGCTCAAGCCCTCTTCCCGGCCGGCCCTCCAGTGACCCGAGTCTGCTCTCGAACCCAGTCGCCAGCGCTTTGAGTGGAAATCCAACCACTGCTAAACTGACCTTACCTTACCAGGTAGTTGAAGGCAATCTACTCTACCTCATGCTTCACACCCATCTGGGACATGCAGTTATATTTGTCTTACTGCACACTCTGTTGTAGTTATTGCTTACTTGTAGATAGTTCCTGAGGAGAACTTGTGGTCAAAATGTTGATTCCATCTCTTATTTTCAATTTTTAGCCTACATTTAATTTTGTCTTTTTTTTTTTTTTTTTTTTTTTTTTGCAGCCCACATGCTGATGCAGCACTCTTTATTAACTGAGTACAGTATTAATACTGACAAATCCTGTTGACCAGGATAGTCCAGTAGAGATGTATACCTAGTTTTCAGTGGGGCCCTGCTTCTTCCTATTTCTGCAGTTAGTGGACTGGACTGCTGGGAGGTAAAGCAGCATGTCAAGGGTCCGCCTGATGTCCCATGCACTGGCAACCTGCATTTGGGCTCAGCCTTGGGAGATGGAAAGGAGCTGCCATGCAGCAGTGCTCTAGCTGGTGAGGGTTGGCACAGAATCTGCTGTTGCAGGTAACCCTATAGTGAGAGGGTACTTGCTTTCTCTGTGGAAGGATACGGCATACTGCATGGCCTCTTGGGCGCTGCCTATCACCATGAGGGTGGTTGGCAGGTGGGTAAAACCAGGGAAAACAGTGGAAAGCCCCCTGTGTTCCATGAATCATCAGTGTGGTCTGCGCTGGTACTCTAGCCTCTCACTGCCTGGATCTCTGTTGGTCACACCAGTGGGGTAAGCAGCAGTTACATCTTGGAGGTTGCCAATCCAAAGACATGATTAGCAGAACGAGAAGATCTGTTCAGGGATAAACCACTATATAAAAAATAAAGTGACATACCCAAGGTAGTATTTGGCTTTAGTGGGGTTTGAACCTGTGATCTCCTGGGTCTCAAGACAATGCTATGAGCTCTAGACCACTGTGTTTCTATGAGTGCTGTTTCATTTGAGCTCTTTCATATTGTGTGTTTTGTATTTTTACAGTGTAGCGCTTGTAAAAGGTGCTGGATTGACGTCTGTGGTGGACTGACAGGTACAGCCACAGCGCTAACCTCCCCATACTGCCCCACCTTTGTGCTGCAGCTTGTAATGAAGTGAGACCTCTAGTGGGTAAGAGGATATTTCAAACTCTGTGTCCATTTGGTCCTTGACTTTTTAGTCTGCAAACAAGGGTGCTAGTTAAAGTTAGCAATGTTTCATTGGGGATTAGCAGCACAAAAAGATGAATGCACATTATAATATAAATGTGACACATCCCCTGCCTTTTACAGCTTTTACCACTGTGATAAACTGGTTAGACATTCCTTTAGCCATGTAGGAAATCTAGAATCTAGTAGTTTTGAGCTATGTAGCTAACAGCTAGTAGGTAAACAAACTGATTTATGATTTGTTTTGTTTTCTGGACACCTGACCTCTAGGAAGTGGACTGAGACCACCAGAACACAGTTTGCATACAGTAGGCCACTGAACAACTTTTATCGAACTGTACTGAATTCAGACTAGTAACAGAAAAGTGAAAGGCCTGTAATCACTGCCTATCCACAGAGCTACCCAGTCTCTAGAAATATTGATATGTAATTAATGAAAGAACATGAACTGCCCACTGCAACCATTGCAGTTTATTCTGCTGATGACCCAGGGTTGCGTTTGCAGCTGTCCCATTGGCAGCAGAGGCAGTTTGGGTGTTTCATCACCGACACCTCATAGGCTTGGTTGGGTGGGGTGGCACCAGATGTCCCACAGCTGCCTCCTGGTGGCCCATCAAGAGATTCGTGGGGCAGAAATACACAGCTACAGGTGGAGTGACATCCTGTCTTTGATGGGGTGCAGGGTGCTGACAGGTAATGCAGTGATATCATGAATCCAGTCCTGTGGTGGCAAGTGTCCGAGTGGCCAGAAAGGTCTCTTGTCTTGGGATGTGCATACGCAGCGGTGGAAGAGAGATGAAAAATCTTTTATTTAAATAAATAAATAATTCTTTATACAGGAGTGCACATAGTTAAAATATATGGGGCCTCATTTTCAATAGATTTTTGCCAAAAGTGCAGAATGAGAGAAATCCTTTTGAAAATAGGGTCCCTGTTCTCTTCCAGTGTGTCCAGCTTTGGTCACATATAGTTACACTCTTTTTCATTCATACAGAAACACAAAGCAACAGCACAAGCAGATTAAAAGTTCACTTTCTGTTCCTGTCCATAAGAGTCTCTCCACTCAAGGAACAACAGGATACTGCTTTTGTAGCAATCTCCGTGTTTTTCCATCCCCCTTTGCATCTAAGAAGGGCTCTGCAAAGAAAAGAAAAACACTGGCGGGGTGCTCTGGTAATAGGTGGTAGTGGTGGCATGTAGCACTCCTGGCCCTTTCTCATCTCTGCAACTTTTTTATTCCGCTGCCTTCCTTAGCCCTTACCAGTCTGGTTTCAGGATGTCACACTCCAACATTACACCCCTACTGGGACTCACTAATGCCATCCTAAAAGGAATGGATCTGGGTCACATTGCCTCTGCCATTTTTAGCGACCTGCCCAAGGCATTCAGCACTGTTTCCCATCCCCTCCTAGTGGATTTTAGTTCTCGGGCTGGCTGTATGCTGACCTCTCAGTCAGATGGTTCAGCTCATACCTGGCGGATAGGTGTCAGTTCGTCATCCTAGGAGCCCCCCCTCCCTTCAGTTGGATCATTACTTCCCAAAGGCTCTGTGCTTGGCCGCCTCCTGTTCTCGATTCTTCTAACTGGCTTCAAAAGTTTGTGGTTCCTCCTACATCCATGTAGATCCTATAGCACTGTGCTCATTACCTGTGCCCCCCCCCCTTTCTCCAGCTCTAGCTGCACAAAATGACTTCAGCTGTATCCAAAAATGGTTCTGCGACAGCCAAATTACCTTGAATGCCCAAAAGACAATCTCGATGACCTTTGGCACTAGGCTGGTCTGACTAGTGTCTAATCTCTCCAAGTCTTCATGAACTGTGATGGCTTCCAGCGTGGGGAGGTTTCCTTATTTAAATACTTGGGTGTATGGCTGAACAGGCACCTTGACTTCTGTTATATTGATGCCGTGCAAAAAAAAATGCTTCTTCCAAACTTGGCACGCTCTACAGGAACAAAACCTGTATCCCACTCTCTGCCAGGTGGGAGAGCAGAGTGAAATTGATCCTCATACCTTAACTTTGGGGACATGGCATATTGAGCTGCTGCAAAAGCTACCCTAGCAAGAGTCCCCCTTCCTTTCCCCTCTATCACTTTGCCCTTGACTGCCCTCCTCGCACCCATCACTCTACCGCTCTACTCTGCTGTATGATGTGCAAAATGGATGCCACTGCACATTTGCAGTCACTTCACTACTAGTCTCTCATTGCTTGTAAAGCTCTTTGGGATAGAATGTGTATGCAAAACTCTATGCATAATTAATAATTTATTTTATTTAAAATGTGGTAACCGGGAAAGGTACGCTGAGCTGAGGCTGATTTCCAGGTGCGACCTCGGGGAGAGGAGAAGGGGAGTACAGACAGAATAAAAATTACAAAACATCAGATTGCGTATACATAGGCAAATTCTTCCTCTCTTCCTTCTTCCTGTAATGGGACATCAATGCCTCTTAAACATTTCCTGGATTGTATGCCATTGGTAAGAACAGATGAATTGTGTTTGTTATAGATGCAGTCTATCCACTTGAGTAATTGAGATCCAAAGCCAAATTTTATTCAGAACTGATGTCAGATATCTCCATTCCAAGGAATCAAATGCTTTCTCCGTGCCTAAAGACAGGAGACCTACTGGGGTTCATATTTTGTGAGCTTGCCACATGACTGATAGGAGCCTTCTTGCATTGTCAGACCCTAATCTGCCTGAGGCAAAACCAACTTGGTTCTGCAAACAATTTACCAGTGACGATGTTTATTCTATAGTATTTAAAATGGAGATAAGTCTGTAGCTCTGACAGAGGAGGGGGCTTATAGCCTTTTCTGTAGATAACCATGACCAGTGCCTCCCACAGTGTAACGGGTAACAGGCCCTTACCAAGGGAATCGGTATATACGTTCAGCAGATGCTGACTTTAAGATAGACCACGTTCTTTATAAAATTCTGCTGGGAGCCCATCCAGACCTGAGATACAACCATTAGAGAGTGATTGCATTGTTCTAGAGATTTCGTCTAGTGTAAGAGGACTATCAACATTGTTAGTTCTTTGTCTAACCTGGGGAGTTTAATGTTCTTTAGAAAGTTCTTAATATTTGTGTTGTTGTCATCTAATATAGATTTGTACAACTCAGAATAAAATTTTGCGAAAGTCAGACTGATATCTTTAGAAGTGGACACTCTCCTTGATGGGGATTTCACTGCATTTTTCTGTTTCAGTCGCTAATAGCTTACCCAGTTTCTTGCCAGCTTCCCAATATTGTTGATGGGTCTGAAAGAGTGCATATTCAGTTTTACTGCCCTGAATGTTGTTAATCTCATATGTCATATTTCAATTTAACAATGTTCCACAGGATGGCATTATATATGGGGTCTTTTTTTTGTGCTGCTCTATCTAGGGGGTCATGGAAAAGGTAAGGAGGAAAAGAGCTGCCTTTAGGAAGTACAAGAAAACAGGGAGGGGGGCAGGACAGGGAGGAGTACTTGACAGAATTGAAGGAGGTGACAAGGGCAGTAAGGGGAGCCAAAGCATCTCTGAACTCAGGCTGGCACAAGGCATTAAGAAGGGGGAGAAG
Source organism: Neoceratodus forsteri (assembly GCA_016271365.2). Classification (NCBI taxonomy): domain Eukaryota; kingdom Metazoa; phylum Chordata; order Ceratodontiformes; family Ceratodontidae; genus Neoceratodus; species Neoceratodus forsteri. The sequence continues at coordinate 86,420,378 of CM057451.1, forward strand.
GACTTCTTTAAGTACATCAGGGAGAAAAGGAGCTGTAAGGACCACATAGTAAGGATTAGGAAGGAGGGGGGTTGGGTGGAAGCAGGGTGCGATAAGGCGGAAGCACTAAATGAGTACTTCTGCTCAGTATTTACTAAAGAGAAGAGGGGGGTGACACCCAAGGTGGGAGAAATGGCAGAAGCAGGGTGGGAAGTGGTGACAGATGGGGGAAATCATGGAGAGCAGAGTTCGAGAGGGTTTGAAGGCACTGAGGGTGGACAAGGCGCCAGGCCCAGATGGCATCCACCCCAGGGTACTGAAGGAGCTGGCAGAGGTCCTTGCAGGACTTTTGGCAGACCTATTTAATGCCTCACTACATTCGGGGTGTGTACCTCAGGACTGAAGGATGGCTCATGTGGTGCCCCTCCACAAGAGTGGCCCCAAGGATGAACTGGGAAACTACAGACCAGTGAGCCTCACATCCATTGTGGGTAAGCTAATGGAGACTATCCTGAAGGAGAGGCTGGTGGCCCTCCTAGAGGCCAAAGGACTACAGGACAGCAGACAGCATGGCTTCATACATGGTAGATCCTGCCAAACCAACCTGGTCGAGTTCTATGACTGGGTAACTAGGCAACTGGACAGGGGCCATGCAGTGGATGTCCTGTATCTGGACTTCAGTAAGGCATTCGACTCAGTGCCACATGGAAGGCTGGGAAGGAAGTTAGTAGGCACAGGGGGGTGCAAAGCTGGTGAGATGGGTAGGAAACTGGCTGCAGGGAAGGCAACAGAGGGTGGTGGTGGGTGAGGAGCCTCACACCCAAGGGCAGTGAGAGCGGTGTTCCACAGGGCTCGGTGTTGGGACCAGTGTTGTTTGGGATATTCATTGCTGACATATCATGGGACATCAAGAGCAATATCAGTCTGTTTGCTGATGATACCAAGGTAGGTGCGGTGGTGGATGACCTAGGGGATGGCAGGGATTGCAGGATGATCTGGCAAAGCTTGAAACCTGGTCAGACACCTGGCAACTGGGGTTTAATGCCAAAAAGTGCAAGGTGCTGCATTTTGGGATGAAGAACCCAAGGAGGAGTTACCAGCTAGGGGAGTGCAGCTAGCCCAGACAGAGGAGGAGAAGGATCTGGGTGTGCTCATTACAGGGTCAATGAACAACTCGGCACAATGTAGGAAGGCAGCTGCAAAGGCCAACAAAATTCTGGGTTGTATTGCAAGGGGTATATCCTCGAGGAGGGAGGAGGTGATTCTGCCACTGTATAGGTCATTAGACCGCACCTGGAGTACTGCGTGCAGTACTGGCATCCATATCTGAAGAGGGACATTAAGATACTGGAGGGGGTGCAGCGCAGAGCGACAAAAATGATCAAGGGGCTGGGGGACTTATCATACGAGAGGAGGTTGAAGGAGTTGAACATGTCCTCACTGGAGGAGAGGAGAGACAGGGGTGACATGATTGAAACCTTTAAATACATGAAAGGAATAAACAAGATGGGTACAGAGGGGCTGTTCAAAGTAAGGAAGGGGAGGGCCACCAGGGGCCATGATATGAGACTGGAGCGAGAAGGTTCAGGAGGGAGATGAGGAGGCACTTTTACAGAGAGGTGGTGGCTGGGTGGAATCGTTACCTGCAAGTGGTATGCAGTAGAACAGTGGACTGCTTCAAATGAGGATGGGACAGGACAAGGGGAGGGTCAATGAAGGGGAAGGGTGGAAGGGAGGGGCAGCTGCAGAATAAGGGATGCTAGCTGCACATTCGAAATAGACTTGATAGACCTCTAGGCTTTTATCTGCTGGCAAATTTCGTATGTTCGTATATGTTTAAGAGTGGTTTCTTTATCCTTGAGTAGTTGTTTCTTTCTCTTATTTATTTATTTATTTATTTTTTTTATTAACTCTATTTTTGCCACCCATCTTGTGGAACTCTCTTGGACAACCTCCGTGCCTGAGAGGCCTCCTGAATCCTGGCACCAGCCCGGCTATCCCCCCCCCGGCTCTGAGCCCCCCAAGGTAGGACCACCCTATCCACCCAGGGCGCTCTATCTGTAAATTCAGGCCGGGCTGGGTTCGGCCCAGGTAAGGAGCACAACTGGCGGAGTGTGGTCAGGTGGATGCAGGTGCCATCGCCATCCACAAGCTGGGGATTTTTTCCACTGTACTTTCCTTTCTCCCTCGCCCGAGTTCAGTCGTGCAATGACTTCATGACGCCTGCCGCAACTCCGCCCTCTGTTCAACGCCATACATGCGACATCCACGGTCTCCACTGGGTTATGCTATTGCATTGGGCATTCCCTGGATCCCCCCTCTCTCTCTCTCTCTCTCTCTCTCCCTGCCGACCCCTGGCCTATGGGCTGGTTCCCAAACCCAGGTCGCCGGCGTGATGCAAGGTGTGGTGTCCAGCGCATCAACCCTCATTGCCACCGGGCCTTGTTTCTTTCTCTTAAGTGAGGAGGAAAAGGCAAAGGCAATATTTCTTCCTTCTAGTATATGCCTTGTAACACTCCCAAGTGGTGGATTTTGACACTTCTGGGGGTGTAGTTTAAATCCAAATATGTAATTTAGTTTCTTTCTGCAGTTATGCTGTAAATATATGGTTGATGACATGAGGAAAGATCAGATATTAAGTTATCTATTGATGTTCCAAATATTTGCTGCCATAAGATTTTTTTAAACAGAAAAAGTAGTCTAGTCGGTTATACAGGTTATGTTTATGTAAGAAATATGTATAGTCTGTTTCATCAGGATTTACAATTTTCTACATATCCATTAAGCCCAGGTCTTATGTTATGGAGAGCTTCCTTGGATTTTACCTTACAGCCATGACCTGCATTATCTGCTCAAAAACTGGGTGTATTGCCAGATTGAAATCTGCCCCCCCCACCCCATGAATTCAGTTTCTGAGAGTTTCCCAAGTTCACTGCCTACCACAGCAGAAAAACTCTGGAGAGTAATATGTATGGGCATTATTATATATGGCAGATTGCCAGAGGGACGTTATTGATGCTACCTGCCAAAATCTGCCACTTCCCCTCTTGGTCTGTGTTATGCAGTGTAACTGCAGAATTAACCCTTTCTGACAAGAATAGCAACGCCCTTTGGTGGAGAAGAGCTATGGAAGACCATGCTGACCATGATCTCTGTAGCTTTTTCAGCTTTGGATGGGATTAAATGAGTCTCCTGAATTAAGGTAGAGTCCATTTCATGGAGTTTAGATGTGCTAGCACTCTAGATCTCTTGTCTGGAGAACCTGATTTTTTTAATGTTCCAGGAGGTCACCTTTAGATTTCCCATAGCTGTAATTGTTTGTTTATATATTATGAGTGGGGGTTTCTACAAAGGGCAGTGACTATTTAGGACAAATCCATATGGTTTGTGATAGTGAATATGGTGCCAAACTAGTATGCATGGGAAATATACACTGTATATCATGCCTGCATAGTCAAACACTTTAAGGATCATCTTGATTTCTGCTAGTTTGACACGATGTTGCTGTAATAAAAATACCCGTAAATGTTTTGGGTTTTCTTTTTTTCTATTTTATTCTGCCTTGTCTGATAGACCAGGTCCACGTTCTATTTCATGCCGTCCACAAACCCTGTCTCCCATTCTCCCATGCTTAATGGAGTGGTAATGCTTGACTCAGCAGGCGAACAAGAACCTCAAGAGAGTACTGGAAAGGGCACCACAATCCGCACAGGGGTTGTGTACAGACCCCCATGTCGGGGGGAAGGAATGAACAAGGATATGATAGAAGGCATTCTTAGAATGGCAGAGAAAGGGGAGATACTGTTGATGGGAGACCTGAATATGCCAGATGTTAACTGGAGCACATTTGCTGCAGCCACATCCAAGAGCAGGGCCATTCTTGATGCCCTACAGGTGGCAGGCATTAGACAGCTAGTTTTGGAACCCACTCGTGAGGGAGCAATCTTAGACCTCGTACTCTCAAGCGGGGGCAGTGAGAGGATCTCAGATCTAGAAGTGGGTTGCCATCTGGGGACAAGTGACCATCAAACAGTGTGGTTCACGTTAAACTCAGCCACAGAGTCAAGCCATACAAAAGTGAGGGTACTGGACTTTAGGAGGGCTGACTTTGGCAAGATGGGAGAGTGCCTCAGAAAGCACTAGCAACCAGGCTAGAAGGAGGTGTGGAGCAACAGTGGGGAATTATCAAACTGCCATCACAGAGGCAACAAGCCTTTGTGTGAAGCAAATAAACAAATCAAAATGGGGAAAAAGCCACTATGGTTCTCCAAAAGAGGTGGCTGTGAAAGTCAGGAAGAAAAGATAGCATTCCGGAGTATAAGGAAACACAGAAGGAGCAGGACAGAGAGCTGTACCAGTTAAGACAGAAGGAAGCAGGAGGGAAGTCAGAATAGCAAAGGCCCAAACTGAGGAAAAGATAGCCAACTCAGTTAAGAAGGGGGATAAAACCTTTTATAGGTACATCAGTGAGCGTAGAAAGACAAAGGGAGGGATAGTGAGGCTGAAGAGAATGAACGGTGGGTGGGCAGAGGGGGACAGTGAAAAAGCAGGAATACTGAACGAATATTTCTGCTCAGTATTCACAAAAGAGGAGGAGGAAGTGCCTAATCCAATTAACAGAAGCACTCTTGATAGGAGTCGATCCCAGTCCTTTCACAGAAGAAAGGGTTCTGCAAGAACTCCTAAAACTGAAGGTGGACAAAGCAATGGGTCCTGATGGAATTCACCTAGAATTCTAAAAGAATTAAAGGAGGAACTAGTGAAACCACTGGCTACTCTTTTAATAAATCATTGGAGGATGGTGTGGTACCGAGGATTGGAGGAAGGCGGATGTGATTCCCCTTCACAAAAGTGGGTCCAAGACAGAGGCAGGAAACTACAGACCTGTCAGTCTGACCTCTGTGGTAGGGAAAGTGATGGAGTCACTTCTGAAGGAAAGAATAGTCGAGTACCTAGAGGCCAGTGGAGCACAGGACCCAAGGCAGCATTGATTCACAGAGGGAAGGTCATGTCAGACGAATCTAATAGATTTCTTTGACTGGGTGACCAAAGTAGTAGACCAGGGAGGGGCTGTGGACATGGCCTACCTAGACTTTAGCAAGGCATTTGACACAGTCCCACACAAAAGATTAATAGCAAATTAACCAGCCTGGAGTGGGACCCAGGGTGATAGCCTGGGTAAAACATTAGCTGGACAACAGGACACAGAAGGTAATTGTAAATGGAGTCCACTCTGAAGAAAGGGTTACTAGTGGGGTACCGCGAGGTTCAGTATTGGTCCAGTCCTTTTAATGTCTTCATCAGTGACATTGCAGAGGGACTGGAAGGAAAAGTATGCCTTTTGCAGATGACACAAAGATCTGCAACAGAGTTGATACACAAGGAGGCGTGGAAAGGATGAAAGGGACTTGGCAAGGTTGGAGGAATGGTCAGAAGCATGGCAGCTAGGATTCAATGCAAAGAAGTGCAAAATAATGCACCTGGGAAATAAGAACCCAGGGAAGAATACACAATGGGTGGGGAGGTAGTAACAACAACAAAAAAGGAAAGGGACCTGAGGGTAATCATATCAGATGACCTTAAGGTTAGCAAGCAATGTGAGAAGGCAGTAGGGAGGACTGGGGTATACTGGGATGTATAGGGAGAAGCATCAGCAGGAGAAAACAGGAAGTTGTTATCCTCTGTACAGACAGTTGGTGAGACCCCATCTGAGTACTGTGTCCAGTTCTGGAGACCCCATCTCCGCAAGGACATAGACAGGATAGAGGCAGTCCAGAGGAGGGCAACTAAAATGGTGCAGGGTCTGCAAGAGAAGCCGTATGAGGAGAGACTAAAGGAGCTTAATATATATACCCTTGAGGAAAGAAGGAGAGGGGGACATGATAGAAACTTTAAGTACCTCAGTGGAATCAACAAAGTCCAAGAGGGTAGCATCTTTCAGAAAAGAGACTTGCAAGAACAAGGGGACACAATTTAAAGATAGAAGGAGGGCAGTTCAGGGCAATGTGAGGAGTATTATTTCACAGAGAGGGTAGTGGATGCATGGAACAGCCTTCCTGAGGAGGTTGTGGGGTCTAAAACTGTGGGAGAATTCAAGAATGCATGGGACAGACATAAGGCAATTCTTGTGGGGGGGTAGGAAGAAATAGGCTGATGGTTAACTAGGATCTGCGGCCTATCCTGTAGGTAGGGAAATGGGCAGACTAGATGGGCCTAGCGGTCCTTATCTGCCGTCAAAGTCTATGTTTCTATGTTACTGAATGAGAGAGAAGTCTTAGCACTATAGTTCAGAAACAAGATCTGGGAATTATCTTCAGCAACTCCCTTAAACAATCAAGCCAGTGCAACAGCACATATAGCAAAACTAATAGGATGTTGGGATGTATCGGGAGGGGCATTGATAGCAGAAGGAAAGAGGTAATACTTCCCCTTTGTGGAACCCTGATGAGAACTCGTCTGGACTACTGCACCCAGTTCTGGAGTCCTCACTTTAGAAAGGATAAGGATAGGCTGGAGACAGTGCAGCACAGAATAACAAAAATGATTTAGGGCCAGCAGGGAAGATCATATGAAGAGCGCCTCAAGGCACTTAACATGTACATACTGGAGACCAGGAGAGATATGATTGAGACCTTTAAGTTCCTTAAAGGAATTAACAGAGTGAACTGCGGGGAACTATTTAGCCTGAACACTAACTCGTGGTCTCAGGGACATGAGTGGAAAGTAACAAGAGGGAGGTTCAGGAGGGACGTGAGGAAGTGCTGCTTTATGGAAAGGGTGGTGGAACCACTGAACAGTCTGTCAGCCAAGGTGGTGGGTGTGAGAACAGGAGATTCAAGCAGGGCTGGGACAGAATGAAGGGTATCGTGGTTGCTCAGAGCAACAGACTTAAGGAGGAGAATGGGGAGGGGGACAGGAAAGGTTAGTACCCTTTAGGAAAAGTAGGTTCCAGGGTCTATAGGGAACCTGGGCGGGCTAGATGGACCACTGGTCTTTTTTCTGCTGTCATTGTCTATGTTTCTATGAAAGTTGGGAACCGAAAATGTGATATCGGATCATCTTCGTTTTTGAGGCAATACCATATATCACGAACGTTAATCTTCCCCATTTAATAAAGATAGATCTGAGCAGTAATGTTTTAAAAATTAAGCATAGGAGTGGTTAGGCAAAACTGTTTGAACTATACTAAACCTTACTTTAGAACTATAAAAAGAAATAACTTTACAATAAAAAGATGAACAAGAATGCATATAACTAAAAACATTGCAGCTTCTGAAGAACCCATATGCTCTCCAATACTATATTTGTATGTATTGTAGTTTTTTTATATATATATATATAGAATGGGATTTAAGAGAACAAAACCAAGTAGCATTTGAATGCAGTAGAATATCCTTCACTAAGGGAATGTAACAATATAAGTAGTGCCCTATGAAGTGCTCTAGGTACTGTAATTAGGAATGCTATGAGGTGGGCTGGCATTTAAAAGTACAGGACACTGTCGAGGTTGCCCCTGATGGGACAATCCTGTTCAGAAAAATGCACATCTGGATTTGTTTTTAGTAAAGAGATTTTTAAAGACAGTTCTAGTTTTGTTGGGCTGTTAAGATTAGTGTTGCATCCAGGTGGTTCCAACAAGTGGAAATAACAGAGGTGGCCAGGTGGAAGGTTGCTGGTGCTGCATTCTTCCTGCCAGTTACGCAAATGTCTCCTTCATTCTTCCAGCTGGCCACAGGCAGAGGGGTGATATTCGGACAAAATATGGGAGGGGGTAGGGTCAGGAAGTGGGTATCTGCTGAGTCAAGTATAACTGCTCATTTAGGCATGGGAGATGGTGCTTGTGGATAGAATGAAAGAGAACCTGGTCCATGAGGTAAGGCAGAACAAAACGGAAAAAAAGAAAACCCAAACATTTACAGATGCTGGACTATGCGGATGTGGTGTACAGTGCTGCCCTCAAAACCACATGTCCATGTGGCCCCCTCTTTTCCACTGTTACTGCCACTTCACCCTTAATTGCTATCCTAGAATGCATCATTGCTCCCTGAACTCTATCTGTTCCTCTCACTACCCCTCCCTTGAAACCCAGCATCTTTCCTTCCATGTCTCCTTTCTCTCCAAATTCTGGCTCGCTATCTTTCCTGCTGCCTCACCCCTCACCTCCCTTGAAACCCCGGCACCTTTCCCACTGTGTTTCCAAATTCTGGCTTGGCTCCCTCCCCTGCTGCCTCTCCTCTTCCTTCCCTTGAAATCCAGTGCCTTTCCTGCTGCGCCTGCTTTCTCTCCAAATTGTGGCTTGGCCCCCTTCCCTGCTGCTTCTCCTCTTCCCTCCCTTGAAATCCAGTGCCTTTCCTGCTGTGCCTGCTTTCTCTCCAAATTGTGGCTTGGCCCCCTTCCCTGCTACTTCTTCTCTTGCCTTCCCTCCATTCTTACTCCCTCCCGTGACTCCCTTTCATTCTCTTTCCCTCCCTTGTTGTTAAACCCCTACTGGGAAGTGTGTCTTCTCCTCCCACCTCCCTCTCCGATGGAGCACCCTCTACTTGGCTCTCCATGCCACCTCTTGCTCCCTCACATTTAAAACTCATTATCTCCTGGGTGGCCATTTTGTCTCAGGTTAAGTATTGGATGTTTTGGACTTCATACAGAGCTATTGGAAGTAATGAATTAATGCTCTCATCTTTGACTTCTCTGCTTAAACCTGCTCCTGCAACCAGCCCTTATCCCTCCTCCTCTTTCTCTCTCTCTTCTCATTTACCCTCTAGCTGCTACTGCTGTCTGCGGAAATGCAGACATGCTCGCCTCATTTATTTCTGTAGTCATAACTAGATATAGTTTCACTTTTTTTGTGCTGGCACCTACCTCAAACATTTATTTGCAACTTATTTTAATCTTTGCATTGTATTTAATGGAGTAGGATTGGCTTCTTGGGCATCGGCAGCCATCAGCTGGCATGCAGAGAATGCTGCTGGTCTAGTAAGGCAAAGTAGACTACCTGTATACTGGTTGCTGCCTGAAAAGGTGTACTGTCAGTGGGATAGGGTAAATGGTGTAAGGTAGGAGGTAAAATTTACAAAGGTCAAGCTGAAGACAACTGAATGCACAGTAAGGTGGAATTGAGGCAACACCCTATCTATGGTAGGGGGAGCAGTATAGGAAGCCAACTATCCTAAATTACCAAGATACTGAGAAAAAGGGAGATTGAAGGAAACCACTGCCTACGGTCAGGGGTTGAACACAAACTCAGAAGGGGAAGGGCAAAGGGAGGCCAAGAGGGGGATAAGTAATAAAGGAAGCCTGAAGGCAAAGGTAAGGCAGTGAAGCAAAATGTCAGGAAGATAAACAAATCATCAGGCACGGGAGTGGTGCATTGTAATGGGTGTGGGATCACAATCTTCAGAGACTTGTTCTGCAGACTGAGGTGTTGCCTCATTCGCAGGCACCGCTTTGGGCTGAGAGCAGAGGTCACCAAACTCCAGGTTGAGCTGAACTGGCATGAGTGCAGGCCTCTATCTGCCTCATCCAGAGGCCACCTAATTGCTGGCACTTCCTCAAAGGATGCCAGCAAGGAGACAGAGTGGCTGAACCTTGGTGGGCTCTGGGAAGGTGGAGGGAAGGAGGGAGAGTACCCCTCAGACCTTACCGCTGTGCAATTCCTTCTCCATTCTGATGGGACCAAGAAGCCAAAAGGAGGCATCTGAGGCAGGAGTAAGAGAGAAATTGGGGGTCCTCAAAGGACCAGTCCCCAAGAGGGATGACAGAGTCCACTGGCCAGGGAGGAGGCAGTTGCTGGTGAGGGGGGGCTCCATAGCCTGGGAGTTGAGTTGGGGGGAGGTGGAGGGAGGGACAGGGTAGTACAGTGCATTCCAGGTGCTTCAGCAGGGAGGACTGGAGGGCAGATCTTGGAGCTCGCCGGGGAAGAGGGTTTAGGAAGGGAGCTGGATGTTTTTACCCACCTGAGGATGAATGATCTGGCAGGGGAAGCTCCAGGGGTAGTGCAGGATAGGTTTAGGGAGAGGGACCTGAAGCAGGTAGCTCACACAGTGGCCTTCACTGAGGTGCTACCTCAGGCATGGTCGGGGAAGGCTAGGGAACTCTGCACCAGGTCCTTCAAGTGAGTTGTCAAAGGTATGGTGCAGGGAAGAGGGCTTTGGTTACATCAGGGACTGAGGTCACACTTTGGGGGCTGGAGTTCTGTACAAGGGAGACAGCCTCCATCCATCCAGGAGGGAATGACAGTCCTGCATGGAAGGTTTAAGTGCTACTTTGATGAGCATTTAAACTAGCATGTGGGAAGGCAGAAAGACTGAGAGAGGCAAGATTGCCTCCCAGAGACTAGTGCAACAGGAAAGTTAACCCAGTGAGAAGAAATTCCCCAGAGGTTGATGGAAATGAAGAGAAGGGCAGGGCTGGCAAGGCTGGAGCAGGAACTTCAGTTGGAAGAGAGGGGAAGGAGGGAAGGCAGGAAAGCAACATAACAGGGGAGGGCAACACCAGGGTAACAGAGTGGTGGGGAAGCAGGAAGGGGAGGCAAGTTAGAAGGAAAGAGGGACAACGAGAATGAAGAGCCATGTGTGCCAATACAAGGAAACAAAATTCTTGACCATGAGGCAGTCCTTGCGGAGGCAGACCTGGATCTGGTGGCCATAATGGAATTGTAGTGTATGGACAACCACAGCTGGCAAGTGGCCTTTCCAGGCAACCTCATGTTCTGAAAGGACAAGTCAGGGAGGAAAGGAGGGGTTGTTTTGTATGTGAAGGCGGGTATAAGGGCCACTAAGATATAGTGCAACAGGGGGACAAGGAAAGGGTGGAGATACCACAGATCAGTGGAGAGCTGGGGTTGGGGCTGTTGTTCACACAGGGGTGGTGTACAGGCCTCCAACACAGGGGGGAAGATTGAGCCCTGGGGGAAGTCATTTGCAAAATGGCCAGCAAGGGGAAAGTTTTGATTCTGGGGGAATTTAATCTGCTGGATGTAGATTGTGATATTCTTATCACAATTACATCCAAAGGCAGGGCCATTGTCGACTCCATACAAGGAGCATTTCTCAGGCAGCTGGCTTTGGAACCCTCTAGGTATGGGTCAGTGCTGCACCTGGTACTTGGAAACAGAGACGGCATTGCTGACGTCACAGTGGGTAGTCCCCTAGGTACAAGTGATCACCGTATTGTATGGTTTAGCATACAGATAGGACAGGGAAAAAAACACACTAAGACGAGGGTCTTGGACTTCAAGAGGGCAGATATTGAAGAAATGGGAACCCGCCTCAGAGTGTGCCATGAATTGGGGGAAGGCAGAGGGAGTGGAGGCTCAGTGGACAAATATTAAGAAGGGTATAACTCTGGCAATGGCATGCTGTTTGAAGGAAGACAACAGGGTAAATGGGAGGACGAGGCTGCTACAGTTCTTTAAGGAGGTGGGAAAGGCAGTGAAGGAGAAGAAAACAGTATTTAGAAAGTACAAGGAGACCCAGAAGGATGAAGATGGGTAGATATATCTGGGAAAACAAAGGAAGGCGGTAGGAGGGTGAGGGTAGCTATAGCCCTAACAAAGGAGAGGATAGTAAAGGAGGTTAAAAAAAAAAGGGGGGGGCAAGACCTTCAGGTATGTATGGGAAAGAGGATGACGCGGGGAGGGACAGTAAGAATCAGGAGCACAGGGGGGACTGTGCAGAGGAAGATCAAGAGAAAATGGAAATACTAAACTATTACTTCTGTCAGTTTTCATGATAGAGGGTGGGGGATGGACCAGCATGTTGCAGAAAGCACCAGGAAGAGGTGGAATGGATACAAGTCCATTCTCAGCGGAGAGGGTCCGGAAGGGATTGTAGGCCTTAAAGGAGAATAAGGCAATGAGTCTGGATGGGATTCATCCAGGGGTCCTAAAGGAACTGAGCACAGTGCTGGTTGCCCCCTCTGGCAGTGCTTTTCAGCACCTCAGTGGAGATGGGGTAAGTTCCAGAGAACTGGAAGAGGGCTGATGTGGTCCCTCTGCTCAAAAGCAGCAGTAGGGAGGATGCTAGCAACCACAGGATAGTCAGTCTCACATCAGTGGTGGGGAAGTGGAGACACTACTAAAGGAGAGGTTTGTGGAGGACCTCGAGGCAAAAGTGCTGCAGGACCACCAGCAGCATGGTTTCACAAGGGGGGGGGGTCATGTCAAACAAATCTCATAGATTTCTTTGACTGGGTTACCAGGGAGGTGGATCAAGGGAGAGCAGTGGGCATGGCCTGTCTGGACTTCAGTAAGGTTTTTATACTGTGCTGCACAGCAGGCTACTTAAGAAACTAAGTAGCCTGGGGTTGGGGGAGAAAGTGACAAGGTGGGTATCAAACAAGTAAAGGAATAGGAGGCAAAGGGTGGTGGTAAATAACTACTCGGGCTGTATGAGAGTGACTAGTGGGGTGCCACAGGGTTCAGTGCTGGGACCAGTCCTTTTCAGTGTCTTCATAAGTGACATTGGGGAGGAGCTTGAGGGTAGAGTGTGTCTTTTTGTGGATAAAACAAAAATCTGCAACAGGATTGACATTCGGGAAGGGATGGAGAGAATGCAGAGGGATCTGAGGAAACTAGAGGAATGGTCTGGGGTGGCAGCTGGGTTTCAGTGCCAAAACGTGCAAGGTTATGCATTTGGGGCTGTGGAACCCAGGGGCTATATACAGGATAAGATGGAGGGAGTGAAGCATGCATGCACCAAGCTAGAAAGAGACCTAGGGGCCATCGTATCTGATGACCTCAGGGCAGCTAGGCAGTGTGACAGAGCCATGGGGAAGTCTAGAATGATGCTGGGGTGAATTGGGAGAGATTTCTAGCAGGAGGAGGAGGAGGTGGTAGGCCCCACCTGAGTACTGTGTCCAGTTCTGAAGGCACATCTCCATAAGGACATTGAAAGGATGGAGGTGGCACAGAAGAAGGCAACCAAAATGGTGAGGGGTTGTGCAATAAGCCACACAAAGAAAGGCTGCTGGAACTCCACATGTACTCCCTGGAGGAGAGGAGAGTAAGAGGGACAGTATTGAAACCTTTAGGAACCTCACAGGAGTGAACAAGGTGCAGGTGTAAGGTCTATTTCAGAGAATGGAAGGCGCTAGAACAAGGTGAGAATGGAAGACGCTAGAACAAGGTGGCATGCAGTGAAACTAAGAGGGTGAGGTTTAGGAGAGATGTGCATAAATTCTTCTTTCACAGAAAGGGTGGTGGATGACTGGAACAGCCTGCCAGAGGCAGTAGTTGGGGCAGAGACTGTGGGTAGCTTCAAGCATGTGTGGGATAGGTGTAGGGGCATAATATGTAGAGCAATGGGGAGAGGGACTGACACCTATGACCATCCAGGGTCAGTGGTGAAAGAATAGGCAGGGACCAGGGGCAGACTGGATGGGCCTAAAGGTCCTATTCTGCCCACAAAATTCTGTGCTTCTATGTTTCTGTATAATTCCATTATAATGAACTGTATTTTATTGCTTTTATTTGCACTGTACCAGTTTATTTTTGCTGTGCTCTACTCCCCTTGTATGCCGCCCTCCCCCCACCCACTGGAAACAAGATGTGGCTCAGTGTGTCTTTCTTTGTCTATAATTTAAATTATTTACAGTATGTATATATTCATTGCAAAATCTGTGCTAATGCCCCAGTTAGGATTCAACTGAACACCACAGAAGTAAGGAAGTGTGGTGTTAGGGTTTCAACCCTAACCCCCCCCACAGCAGCAAAAGGACAAGACCACATAAGCAACCACAGACCGCCATCATCCGGGATGACAAACAGTAACTGTTTCCAGATGTCACAAATGCAGTAGCAGTAGCGTAACTTTGTGGATTTGTATCAGGGGCTACAGGCGGTATGCGTTTCTTAGTGTGCATGAGTACCTGTGGCTACAGAAGCAGTGTTGCAATTTGGATATCGTGGATTTTGTGGATGCTTCTGCAGCCAAAGTGTGTCTGTGTCTTACAGCTTCCATGAATACCTGCGTGCTACAGAATCATAGCTCCCATAGGAGCCTGCATTTCTGCAGACAAAAGAACTCTTGTAATTTGGGTATTGTGGATTTGTATCTGTGGCTGCAGGGCCTGTGCTTCTGCAGACAGATGTAGTGTTGTGATTTGAGTATCTTGGATTTCTGTCTGCATCCAAAAGCGAGTGTGTATGTTTTGCATTGTACATGCCACAGATACAAATCCATGAAGGTAACACATTAGTGCTGCTGTATTTGTGTTTTCTAGAAACAGTTGTATGTGGTTTGCCTTAAATGATGATGGCTGTCTATGGTTGCTTGTGTGGTCTTGTTTTGCTGCTTTGGGGAGCCACATTTCCCTGCTTTATGGCATTATCCTAAATGGTGCATTAAAACATTGTTTAGCAATGAACCTCCTCTCTTTTGAGATAGTGGAATTGTAGCCTCATTCAAGCAGGTCTGTTCAGGACCTATGTGAATAGATACAGATGCACTGCACTCTGGGCCCTATGCCAAGGGAGAGTTTGGCCTTCTGTTTGCAGAACTGCAGCTATGGATGCAAAGAATTGGTGGGGCTGTCTAGGGTACTGTAGAAGGGCAGGACTTTCCGGGCCTTGTGCATCCATGTGTTTGTGATTGTAGATGAGCAGATCTGGCTGTAGAACCGCATGATGATCAGGATTGGTCAGAGTGCTGGAGGGGCACTGGTTAGAGTTAGCTAGCAGGTCACAGACCTGACTGTGGCTGTCTGCCTTTATACTTAGTAGTACTGTACCTGCCTTTTTGCACACTACGAAATGTCTCTTTGCACTGCACTGCTCTGCTTAATGCAATAGCAACGTCTATATGGGATGTTAATTAAAAACTTGGAGTTGTTTGCAGAAACTTTGTGCATCTTGGTACTTTTGTTCTATTCCAGAAGTGCACAGCAGGTTTTTTGTTCTGCCATCTTGGACCTGCGCTTCTGTGCAGCTATGGATGCAGAGTTGCAGGGCTTTCTGGGCCCTATGCCAAGAGAAGACTTCACTGTTTGGTTACCTGATACCCATGTGGCCAACATTGCTCCATCCTTTCTCAGGCTGGTGGTGGTGCTACACGGTAGCACCATCCACCACAGCCCATCCAGCTGACTCACTGAGCTTGTCCCCAAACTCAACTCACCACTATGGGATCATAGTGCACTACCCGCTGGGCCAAAGGATGGTGCTGCACACAACATTTCTTTATACCTTTTTGTTTGACATTTTTACCCTATGTCATGAACTTGGTGGCTAGAATGAGTTAAATCCTGCCCGAAAGGTGACTTCACAGAGCAATGTGAAACACATGTGGATCTGCATTTGAAAGGTCCCACAATCCTTGTTCATGAGGTAGGGTTAGGTAAACAGTATATTCAAAATCTGGGACTAAAATTTTGTAAAATGGCCAAGTTATGGGTAAAAGTATGTGAGACTTGGAAAAAAATTGCATTTTTATGTCGCAAGCCGGGATTGCAGTACTGTATTTAATGTGTGACCTAAAAATTCTTAGATCACACATAATAATCTTTAGCAAGGTGACTTCCGGTGATGCAACAAGCCCGATGGCTGCCTAGCCGCGCTGCTCCTGAACCCCAGATTGCATAAGATCATAATCGCTCACCATCCTAGTTCTAAAACAGCAAAAAATATCCTTCAGAGCTTCATTATAACAAGCCGATATGGGACGAACAAAAAAGGAAAAATGCCTTGACGCCTAGACATATTATGCCTCAAAATGAAAAACGGCGTACAAGCCCTTCTCCTTCACGGTCCTCCATGCAAACTGCCTCCGGAAAAGAGGACAGTGACTCAGAATCCGTATCCACTTTCACCAATGCAGATGGCAAGAGAATGCTCAGTATATTACATCATTATCGATTCTAAAATATCCTGTCTGCAAACTGATTTTAAGAAATTGGAAAACCATACTGCAATGGTTGAAACACACCTGGAAACCATACAGTATGAGCACATGGTGGATGGAAGATCTCTGGCCTTACACATACAGAGAGAGAGAGAGAGAGACAGAGAGAGACAGAGAGAGACAGAGAGAGACAGAGGGCCAAGGATGCAGAAGGTAGAACCAGACGGAATAATATCCAAATCTTCGGAGTTCCAGAAGGTAGTGAGCAAGATAATACAATTGCTTTCATTGAATCCTGGCTACAACAAGAACTCTCCCTAGCAGAGCACTTTGAAGATACATAGACAGGTCGGCAGATAGCCTGTGGCCCACCTAGTCGCCCATTTGAGCTTGTACGCTCAGTTTGTTTTCCAGAAGTCTATTTCCCTTACCCCTGACCTCTAGAATTCCTTTATGTCTATCCCATGCATTCTTAAATCGTGATTGTTTCAGCCCCACCACTTCCTCTGGCAGGGTGTTCCACTTGTCCATCACCCGTTCTGTGAAGAAATTCTTTCTCATGTTTCCTCTGAATCCTCCTCCTCCAACTTCATCCCATGCCCTCTAGTCCTGAGACATCTTTTTCACTTAGTGTTTTTCCTGCACCCTGTTCCTCCCTGTAAGATACTTGTATGTCTCTATCATATCCTCTCTCCTCCTCTCCTCCAGGAGTACATGTTAAGTTCCTTCAACCTGTCTTCATAGGACTTGTGATGCAACCCATGCACCATCTTTGTTGCCCTCCTCTGAACCTTCTCTACCCTATGTCCTTACGTGGTATGGTCTCCAGAACTGTACACTGTACTCCAGGTGGGGCCTCACTAGTGTCTTGTATAGCGGAATTATGACCTCCCTTTTCCTGCTGGTGATGCCCCTGCCTATACATCCCAGCATCCTATTTGCTTTACCTGATGCCTTGTCACACTGTTTCCCTACCTTGAGGTCATCAGAGATGACAACCCCAAGATCCCTTTCCTGCTTGGTGCATGCTATATCCTCACCCCCCAACTGATATATTGTGCCAGGGTTTTTGTGCCTCATATGCGTTATTTGCCATCGAAAGAGCTCACAGAGCCCTTGCTCCTAGACCCAAGCCTGGTGCCCCTCCATGTTCAATAGTAGTTAAATTTCTTAAATTTACCACCAAAGAAGAAATTCTCCGATTGGCTTGGGGCAAGAAAGATTTAAACCTAGTCGGTCAAAGGGTTTATTTTGACAGACTTTCCTCCAGGTATGATGAATAAGAGAAAGAAGGTGCTGCAAGTTGTTAAACTCTTAGCGAAAAGGGTCTGAAAGCATATCTCCGTTACCCAGCTAAATTGTGGATGCAGGATACTGACGGAATACAGGTTTTTGAAAGCCTGTTGCAAGCCACTCTGGTTTTGGAGAAATTAGGGATCACTGTTCCAGACACCAGTAAGAGAAGGCAGAACAGGAGCTAGAAAATCTACTATGGGGTATGGCTCCAGGGGAAGGCGTCCTCCGAGAAGAAGATCGACTCTATACTTCCATTGCATGCTGATGTGGCTAGGTGGATCTGCACACATATTGCACCTCCCTGAGACTCTGAGGAACCTTATTAGATTACAGTTTGGATCTTACGAGCATCTGTTGCTGACAAGTTTTGGGTCTCTCCTGGGTTTTCTGGACACTGGCTGACCTGGTTTACCCGATTTCTGGCTGGGAAATTTTGAAAGGCCTATAAACACCTTGCGCCTGATTGCCTAGAGGGGAACAATATGCTTTGAGATCATGTTTCACGGGGGGCATTGATGGAACAGACCTCCCAAGGTGGTTCACCTTTATTTTTGTTCCCAACAGCTACAAACTTGACTCACCCAGAGAAAGGAACTGGTAAAGAAATGAGCTGCACCTTGAAAGTCACAGCTTTTAATATGTTTTTATAGCACTTTTCCATTTAAAGACAATGATCTTTGTTTTAATAACATTTTCAAATAAGGCTGATTAGGCTAGTAGGTAATATCTGAATGTAATTGTAGATCCACTAGATTCTAAGATGTTGTCTAGTTTAAAAGTTGGATAGCAGATGATTATTCACCGAACTGAATGCCAGAGTGCATAAGAAGGGACAAAACTGAAGCTAATTGTTAGTTATCTTTATCATGTTTATCATATTAGCTGTATTAAGTGAAGCAGTGAAAACATTTACTGGACTAAGGGTGAACGTCTTTATTTTTTACATGGATGGCCTAAAATATTAGAAACATACAATCTGGGGTTGAACAGCCGGTTTAGGAACCAGGACGCCCGCCTGCAGCTCCTTGGAAGCTGCCTGCCCTTGAACGGGGCTGCTTCAGCTCCCCCATGGTCGGCAGGCACCCAACCAGCCACCGACCGAGACCAGGACGCCCGCCTGCAGCTCCTTGGAAGCTGCTGGTCCTTGAACGGGGCTGCTTCAGCTCCTCCATGGTCGGCAGGCACCCAGCCAGCCACCGACCGAGACCAGAGCGCCCGCCTGCAGCTCCTAGAAGCTGCCTGCCCTGCCCATGAGCGAGGGCTGCTTCAGGCACCCTGGCACCAGCCGCCGAAGACCAAGATGCCCGCCTGCAGCTCCCTGGAAGGTACGCACAGCGCAGCCAATCGAACATGGGTGCTTCCACAACCCGCTCTGATTGGCCAGGACTTTTCCTATGCTTTTTGCCACCTGCACTTTTACAAATAGATTTTAGATCTAACTAAGCACATTTCAAGTGTCTAATATTAATAGAAGTTTTTTTTCTTTTTTTTTTTTAATTAGGTATAAGACCTGCCACTTGAGAGATCTTGTTCTTTCATTAAAAAAAAAAAAGAAAAAGTGTACCCTCTGAAAGACACAGTCCTGGCTGCCTGGCCTTCGTGGCTGTATCCTCACTTCCCACTGATCCAGCTACTGCTCTTCCGCCCCTTCTCCTAGCCCCACCAGTCTGTCTTAACCCTCCCTCTGTCTACCCGAATCCTATCTTAATCATGCGCCCACCGCTCTCTACCCCTATTCTATTTCTGCTTGCCTGTCTTCCTCCCCTACTGCATGCCCCAAAAGCCTGCTTTCCCTCCCTCCCCCACAGCTTCCACATTCCCACATCCTTCCTCCACTTAGGCACGCTGCACACTGGTCACTACCCCTTGCCCATTGTCCATCATATCGCCATGAAACTGTCCTACACCCACACTGGTCCTAGCCCTCCACTCTGGTCCCCCCTGTCTACGCTTACCCTCACCCACTATCGTCAATGCTCGGCAATTTCCCAAGATGCTAGCAGGCGAAAGCATTCCCCTAAAGAAATATGCCGCAGCTCCTTGAGGCTAGTCCTCCTCCTCCTAATGCTGTCAGGCAACGTGCACCCAAACCCTGGCCCATTCTGCTCTAAAGCTATTAATCTGAGCAAGCCTTCGGATGCCCTCTCATTCATATCGATCAACATCTGCTGCCTCCTTCCTAAAATGGATGCCCTACAGGCCTTCACCAGACAGCACTGCCCTGACATCCTGGCAGTTGTCGAAACCTGGCTCACGCCATCAGTACCGAACCATGCAATCAGCCTTCCTGGCTACAGCGTCTTTAGGCTGGATCACCTCTCCAAAAGAGGTGGGGGCTACACTCTCTACCTAAAAGACTCCATACAGGGTCACCACATCATTACTTCACTCCAACCCACAACTGCTCAGATACTGCCAGTGAGAATCCTCCTCGGAGCCCAAAACAAAACCCTCACTGTTGCCACCATCTACATCCCTCCTAAAGAACAGGGAACTGGTCTAACAGCTGTTCTTGACTTTCTAAAGTCACGCCCACCGGACACCGAATCCATCCTCCTAGGCAACTTCAGCATCAACTGGCCTGCGGCCGATGCTGGTGGCACTGAGGATACGTTGCTGCGCGAACCTCACACAAATGGTTGACTCACCAACCAGGAACAATTACAGGACCGGCACCAGCACACTCTTGGACTGGATCCTTACCAGTCACCCATCGCGGATATCTAACACTAATGTCCTCCCTGACTCTCTCAGCGACCACTCTCCTGTTAGCTGCGCCTGGTCAAATAAATTCATCAAACGTACCCACACATGTGACCTTTATTCCCAATCTGGATGGCTTCAACTGGACAAACGCATAAAATACCAAACCTGCATCACAGCCAAGAAAATTATAATGGGGCTTGCCCCACCTGGTGTCTGTGCCCTCCTTAAGCCTAGACATAGGAACATCACTACATGGAGATCCGATTCCCATCTGCTACATATCCCACGATGTGGCACGACCCAAGGACAAAGATCATTCGCCTATCGGGCATCCAACTGGCTTAACTCTCTTGGCAGCGACATAGCGACCACTCCAACACTCTGCCTTTTCAAGTCCAAGCTGTGCCTCTCACTGCTTGTATCCTGCGATTGTCCATCTTAACATTTCCACCGTTCCAGCTGCAAATGCCCCAGCACCCAGCACTTACAATCAGTCTTTGCACCCCAGCACCATACCTGTCATATTCCCTCGACAAGGCCCCCTGTCTGCACTGTCTCCTGCCCTCGCCCACCTCCCCCGTATCTCCTCCCCCCGCCCCAACCACCTCCCATTACTCCCCGATCTCCTACCCTCACTTCCCCACCACCCTCCCTTCCCTTGTCTTATTCATAGCTCAAGTCTTTGTACTGTTATTACATGTCTGTAAGTCAATGACTATATGTTTATAACTAAAAATGATGACTGTTGCACATGCTGACGTGGAACCTTTGTAAAAGAGCCTCAGCTCAAAGGTATTGTAATCCTACAGTGAAATAAATAAATAAAGTATTGATCACCATACCAGAAGAGAAGGTGTGTTTCCTCTGACGGTGGTTGGGAGAGACCCCTTGGCACATTACGTGCTGCACTCTTCATATTTCTCTGAAGATTTTGTCTTCGAGACCTCCCTTGCTGCTGCAAGGGAGTATAACTGGGCAATTACATTTGTCCCTAGGGTGTAAATACACCTACTACGTCCAGATCCTTTGGACCATTTTGTTTATGTTGATAAACATTAGGTCTCCTGTTGAGACAATTTCCTTTATGTTTTATACAGGACATTGGTGTGTTATATGTGTTGTTTACATTATATCATTTTTATTGTTTTTTTTTTTTTTTCTCTCTCTGTTGGTTGGGGAATTCACTAGAGGAGGTGGGAAGAACTATGCACACTTACGAATTAAAAATGGGTACATTGAATATATGCACGGTTAATGTGAAAAGAATTAATAATGTTGTTAAAAGGGCGAGAATCTTAAAAGAACTGAGGGATTTATCTTGTGATATTGCCTGTTTACAGGAAACAAAATGATCTTTTAAGGAACATGATAAGTTAAGACAGTTTTGGGTGGGTTTGTATTTTTCAGGCTCTCACCCATCCGCAGCTAAGGCTGGAACAGTGATTCTGGTGAAGAAGGGTTTGTCCTTCACACCGAGACAAGTGCTTAGGGAAGGTACAGCAGGGTTTTATTTAACTCTAAAATTGATTAGCGTTTTGCTCATAAAAGTTCTAAAACATTGTGAAAATACTTAGCACTTGCCTCACTGTGTTTAACAAACACAACACGTCTAGAAAACCTGTATAAATGTTTTCTGTACAGTTAGTATTGTCCCAAGAAAAAAACTGCTAATCAGTTATTTAAAACCCTGTACAGGCAGATGGGTGTTGGTTTCGGGTGAATTTAGAGGTATGTCTATCAATTTAGGGTCCGTATATGCTCCCACCCCCTCCTGGGGAATTTTTTCGAAGTTTTTTTCAACAATGGCAGGTCTCCCCTCAGGAAATTTGGTTCTTGCTGGAGACTGGAACTGTGTTGAGAGTCCCGCCCTGGATAGAGCCCCACCGGGACTGGGTGGTCTAGTGCCTTGTTCCAAAATCCTTAGAACTTTAGCCCATGAGGCTGGTATGGTGGATTTATGGAGATGGCAGCATCCCACCGCTAAAGATTTCACTTTTTATTCCCCAGCCACCAATACCTACTCCAGATTGGATTGCTTTTATGCATGGTGTACGGAAACTCATTTTTTTAGGAAAGTTCAGATTTCCCGAGCATCTTTTTCTGACCATGCTATAGTTCGCACAAGGGTGGAATGGGATTTACCAAAACAAAGAAGGCAATGGAGATTAGAACCTAGCATATTAAATGATATGACATTAGTAAAAACTCTTAAAGAGGAAATTCAGTGGTACTTAAAGGAGAATTTAGAAACAGAGACTCCATTGAAATATGTGTGGGATGGGCTCAAGGCAGTATTAAGAGGCAAACTTATTAGCTATGCTACGCATAGGAACAAATTACATAAAACTAAAGTGGCAAAGGCCCTCGCTTCGGTGTTGTCCCTAGAAACAGAACATAAGATCTCCCGTGAACCCCTTGTCTATCAAAAATCAATAGAAGCTCTGGAGGAATACAATAAATTAATGCTACATCGTACCCTTAACTCCCTGCGATTTATAAATCAAAAATATTATGAAGAGGGAGATCGAGCTGGTAAGCTCCTGGCTTTACGACTTGAAAAACAAGAAATGGACAGATTTATACCTAAAATAAAAAGTATCACAAAACCGGGAGTGATTTTGGACCGACTCTCAGATACTATAGGTGCGTTTGTAGATTATTACTCACACTTATATACCAAAGAGAGGCAAGGTGATCAGCAACTGAAAATTGACATGTTTTTATTGTCGATTCAGCTCCCGGGGTTGTCTGAGACTCAGATTCTCAGCTTAGGGAAACCATTCACAGCTGAAGAATTAGAATTGGTAATTACCTCCTTAAATTCAGGAAAATCTCCAGGTCCTAACGGATGCAAAACGGAATTCTATAAAACATTTCAGAAAGAACTGATCCCAGTTCTCTTAAAAATATGTAACAACGCCCACAACCCGGGGTCAATCTCAGAGTCTTGGTTAGAGGCCACTATCGCAGTTATTCTGAAACCAGGGAAAGACCCCATTGAGTATGCTAGCTATCGGTCGATTTCATTACTGAATACTAATGTAAACATTTTTACTAAATTGATAGAGGAAAGACTGAAGGGTATAATACCACTCCTGATACATAATGACCAGACTGGATTTGTGCCAGGGTAGCACATCCAAGATAATATTAGACTACTATTAAATGTTCTGGAAGGGACAACCCCCTGTCACCAGCACACTCTCAATGCAGTGATTGCGCTAGATGCAGAAAAGGCATTTGATTGCCTCAATTGGCAGTTCCTGGACAAAACTTTGAACAAATTTGGTTTTGGATCTAAATTTAGGGACTGGGTTACCAATCTATATTCGAATCCAGTAGCTCAGGTTAGAGTAAATGGCGCCCTCTCAACTAAATTTCTATAACACATGGTACCAGGCAGGGCTGCCCACTCTCCCCGCTATTGTTTATTTTAAGTATGGAACCATTCACTGCTAAAATCAGACAGTCCGATTTCTATAAGGGAATCTGGCTTCAGTGGGAAGAGGTACGAATCTCTATGTATGCTGACAATACTTTACTATATTTGGAAGACCCTATTACTTCGGTTCCCCTTGTTTTATCCCTAATACAGGAGTTCGGAGCTGTCTCAGGCTTTAAGATAAATTATTCAAAAACTGAAATGCTACCTATTCCTAAATCAATCCAGAGTCACCTGCCATAGGTAGGACATTGTAAGTGAGTGAACGAAGGGTTCCGCTATCTGGGAGTGTGGATCCCAAATCATTTAGGGAAATTATATCAGACTAATTATCTCAGGCTTCTCCAGAGTATACAAGCAGACTACAATAGACGGACAGAATTACCTTTATCATTCTCAGTACGTATTGAGACAGTACGTATGAATGTTTTACCTCGAGTATTATTTCTCTTTACCATATTGCCAATCAGACAACCTGCCTCATTCTGGAGGAGCCTGAAATTGGCCACTTCTAGATATCTTTGGAACCGCAAACCACCTAAGGTTAAATGGCAGATATTGCAGAGAGACAAGGGAAAGGGAGATTTTGGACTTCCACATTTTTTAAAATACTACTGGGCAGCCCAACTCCAAGCATTGGTACAACTATGGCCAAAAGATGATCAGCCCCTATGGACGGCCCTAGAGAAACCAGGGATACCAAGAGTCCAATTGGCAGATATTATCTTTATGGACCAGCAAGGGTTAGCCAAACTCCACCTGAACAATCCTTAGTCGAATACATTAAAACAGGTCTGGATAATGGTTCATAAACATTTGGAACTGCAATTAGATTACAGCTCAGACGCCAATTCGGGCGTGTTTAGATTTCCTTCGAATTATACAGACTTGGGATTCTCCAGATGGGAGAGAGTGGGTGCCCTTATCGGGCACTTATTTGACTCACAAGGCTTTAAAAGTTTCAAATGACTATCTGAGGACTTTGGCTTGCCCTCTCGAGCCCATTTCCATTTCTATTATCGTCATTTTATTCTAAGTATAATATATACATGGCTATAGATAACAGGTGGCAACCCTTTCTGGAGTTTTCTTTCTCTCTCTCTCTCTCTCTCTCTCTCTCTCTACTGTTGGGCGAGGGAAGTGGGCATTTGATTTCAAAACAAATAGCGTATTTTTCTAGTAAAGAAACTACCCTCATAGGAACCCTAGAGGCATGATGGGCTGAGGAACTTGAATACTCACCGGGGAGAGCGATTGGTTACAGATCTGGGAAGGGGTCCATGCTCCCTCGGCCTTGCCCTTATGGAGGGAGTTCAGGTGGAAAGTTAATTTAGGGTTTTTCCGCACTCCTTCCATCACTGCACATTACGGGGTCACTTCGACCAACCAGTGCTGAAGGGATTGTGGGGAAACTGGTACCCACATTCATATTTTCTGGAGCTGTCCTAAACTTAAAGATTTTTTGGGACCAGATAATACAGACCTGTGAGCACATATTCCATATACAATTACCAAAATATCCTTTGTTCTGGTTATTAGACCCCCCTCCGCTGTTTTATTAAGATGAAAGGTCAGAAATATTTGTTCTGGATTTTTATAGCAGGGACACAGAAAGTGATTACAAAGCTGGTTAAACAACTGTATTCCAACTCTGGATCTCTGGTATTCTATTTGTACTCACATACAAGAAATGGAAAGAATTACAGCCCTTCTAAGAACACAGATAAAAAATTTCAGGGAGATAGTTACCATTTTTTCACTATCAGGCAGAAAAAGAGAACACAACAGTTCTGGATATTTTGGCTCTGAATTTAGGGTATTAACTTAAGGAATGAAGAGAGGGATGGTACCTTTAAGAGGTGAGAGGTGTTTGACCCCTGTACTTTCGGAAGGTAGAAGGTGCATTCTTTGAATATATATAATGCAATTTAGGAGGCATAGCCAGAATATAAGCAATGTCGGCATATTTTTATTGCCTATAACTTAAAAATATACCCTCTTAAGATATGGAATTGATAATCAACATACCTTTTTACCAAAGCATAGTAGTATAGTATTTAACATCTCGCCACCTCTGAGGATACCTCCCCCAACTTTTGTGTTGGCTGTTTAGTGTTACGCTTTCCCTTTTATTTATTTTTGCTTCTACTTTATCTTGTTAACCTATCTGTGTTTGTCTGTCAGACATGCTAGGGACATAAAAGTGTAATGTATAACATGGCTATTATTCATGTATTCTTTCACCTAGATACCTGTATGTAATGTACTTTTTATTAATTTCCCTTATGTATGTGATGTATGTCATATGAAAACCAAAAACCTAATAAAATTACTATTTCAAAAAAAAAAATCCTTCAGCAAATCAAAAAACAAGAATTTTCAGTTGACGTGAAAAAAATTATTGGGTTAGACAAAGGATACTTTGACAATGTTTTAAAATCTCCACCCAGCCCCCAATTTTTTTGTTCACATAAAAAATTTTGGGTCTATAAATGTGCAACCAATGAATTCCATTTTTGGTGCAACTAAAAATTATTGGTTGCTGTTACATGTGCGACCCAAGAATTACATTTTTTGGTGCTCATGAAAAATTCTTGTGTCCTTTTATGTGCAATATAATTCCATTTTTGTGTCTCTCATTCTTTTACTCATAACTTGGCCATTTTAACAATATTTTAGTCCCAATTTTTTAAGAACTGTCTTGCTAGGTTGATAGCGAAAGAACTTTTTTTTTTTCAGTTTGACCCCACAGCATGAACTTAGTCACTAGAATGTGTCAAATCCCTCCTAATGTGGTTTCACAGAGTGACTACGAAATCACCTTTTGACCTTTAATTAAAAATTCATTCCCACCACCCTTTTTCATGTGCACCAAAAATGGGAATTCTTGGGTCTCACATTTAAGTACGACCCAAGAATTTATTAATTGGTGGTGCATGGAAGAGTTTAGTGTCTTACTTTAGAATGTAATTCTTGGGTCACACATTTAAGTGCAAACCAAGAATTTCATTTTTGGTGCACACTGAAAATGTTAGTGTTGCAAATTGTAGTGTTGCAAACCTAAATTTGTGACACACAAATTTACTGCTACTGATAAATTTGCCATTTCAGTGATGACAGCCATAGCCCCAAAAAGGTATTCCTGGCCTGCTTTTGAAAACAAACAGAATCTTACTTAATGGGTCTCATTTAGCAAGATTCATGCTTCCCACCTACCCTCACCCACCCCCAAATAACTCCTTTTTATGTGTTTTGATTTTTCTTATGTCCAGAAAAAACAAGAGGAGGTCATTGTGACATGAAAATATTTCCATATGACACAAAAACACTAATTTTGCAAAAGTAAAGCGGCTTGAAAGATCAATTTATGTGTCATATCAGGGTTATACTCAAACCCTACTGAGCATGCTTAGAAGCCAGATTTCAAACCAGTTAATATGTAGTCACAAACCTCGAAAAGGCACACCCTTGGCATGAGCCCCTTAAGACCTGAAGGTTTCGAGGGGAGACTCAGATTGTCTAGGTGATAGGTGAAAGCAACAAACCGAAAGGGCCAAAACTGATGCTTTTTGTGTGTTTGCAATATTTCAGGATCTCAGAATCTGGATAAGCAGCCATCACGAAACTTGCCAGTCTCAGGAACATACCCACCTGGACCACACAAGCAAAATTTGGGGCAATTTCATTGAATAGTGCCAGTGTTATTAAGGTGCAAAGACTGCGCAAGTATAATATGTATATATATGTATGTATGTGCAACTATCTGTCTGTATGTCTACATACACACACACACACAGTCCTGACATCCTCCATTAATATTTAGAGCTGCTGGACAAGAGCACTTTACATGATTATTTACATAAGTAAATATGGAAATTCTAAAGTATGAGACAGGTATGTAAAGAGCTTCTGGATAGCGTTCTTCAGAGTATGTTCAGTACAACCCACACGTTTTTAGCTGACAGAGCTAGGTACTGAGTTGTTTGTTGTTTATTGTAATATGGGTAGTAGAAAACCTCAAAACCTAATTGGTTGAATAGCACTATCTGACTGTTGATAAAATATTCTGTTTAATCCAGAATTGGGCAACCAACTACTTGCCATCTATGTTTTGAAGTCACTTACCAAAAACACTGTTACCACGCATTTTTGAGCCATGCAACAGTTTATAAACTTTTACAGTGTTTTCATGTTCACAGTACGTTTTGAATGTTAGTTCAAACAAATTACCTAGTGGATCAGTACACAGTTCAATTTGCTAATGTTTTCCAGCCAATAAATTATTTTCTTGCAGTGTTTTGATTTTAGCATCTAACCCATTTTAAAGCACAATAATTTACTCCAAGGCATGGGGTTATGCATTTCTTGGGTGCTGGTGAACACTAGGCCTTTGACCTCATGCCTCTCAGCACACTCGGATGTGCATTTATTCACCATAACCCCATTGGCTGTCGTGGGTTATTGCTTACGGATTTTACAGGATAGCACTAGGAGAACCAGTGTTTGTTAACCAGTCATATGGCTGTGAACTGAAGTTTGAGTTTGGACAGGGCAGTGGGGTTTATTCCACCTGTGGCTGATGCTTGGTTACCTCTGTCTTACACAGTGGAGATTGAAGCATTGTTTTGCATCTTTTTTGGATGCCCTTTACACATTATTGTGCCTTAACGCTCCTATTCGATCATGTTCAGATGGAGTTTGTTCCACCAGTTGTTCCTTTACCCATAAAACAGCTAGTGTAGCAACCTTACACAAGTCTACAAAGATGCTGCTGGAAGGAGCTGTGTAAAAGTAAGAGCAACATTTTTTTGTTTAGGTCATATGTCTATAGCGGGGAGAGTTCTCAGCAAACCAGAAGTGTGCGTGTGCGGTTGGGGGGGAGGGAGGTCTTTCAAAACTCTACAGTCTAATTTGTTGCTCTAGAAATCCTCTTCTGTCATGTCTGGGGCATATATCGGTTAGTGGCTGAGTGAAATGTGTAGTAGTGTAAAAGCTGCAGCCATGTGTACTCTGTCGAATGTAGTAAATGACAATGATAACCTTTCAAATCATTTGTTTTGGTAGGTTCCTCTCTGCTGTGAAGACTAGATTGTTGGCCCACTGAATACATTCATGAGTAACTCGGACAGTGAAGGAGAATTTTGTAATGAGAGGACAGCGCTGATGTCTGCCGAGTCCTCTCCTACAACTTCCTACCTGGATGGTTTAGGGGTACCAGGATCAACAGACAACCAGTTGAACAGGGTAGGCAATACTTCTCTTTGTAACATTGGTATCTAACAAATGCTAACCTTCAAATCTTTTCCGAACTTCTCAGCCCCGGGGATATAGCAAGAGTTGGTTGGTGCCAGCTGTCCCTGCATTGGTTTTGCAAGAGCACAGTGTGAGAGAAATGGTGGCTGCTTCACTTTTTCCAGTTGGAGCAGTTTGCTTTTGGTCCCGGTCTGGTTTAGTTATATGATCCGATTGAGGTCCCCAGTTTCCTTTTCCCCTTTGACCTGAACTCCCCTGAAAGGCAGCAATTGAGCTGAATTTAATCTGTTTTTATTTCAAATATTGTTGGAGATTACTCACTAACTAAAACAAAATAAAGACCATGTCCTACTAAAAAAAAAAAAAAAAAAAATGAATCTAAAAATGCACGATTACTGCAGCTTCAAATGGCATTACTGGACCAGGTCCAAATGCAGCTTTAGAAGCGTACTGCTTTACTATGCTTTAATTCACACCTGGTATTGGTCCAGGCAAGTGGAAATTAAAACCAGCTAGAGACTGCAGGGGAACCAATGCCATAGCAGACCAAGTGCCAGAAATCCTCACTGCTGGGACCATTTTCTGCACTTCTCACAATAAAGCTTCACAGATATCCTCACCTGTCCTTTGGCCATGGATGGATACAGCAGGGACCCACCACACTGATGCTCTGGTGGCTTATCAAGTGACTGTGACTGAATACTACAGCATTTGGCCCATGCACTGTCCTGGAAGACCATGCAGATGAAGCTGTGGTTAAGCCCAGCAACCACCACGAGAGTTCCACTCCAGTGGTCGGTTTCCAAGCCCCGTGAAACATCTTATTACAAGAAAACCATTTCACTTGAAGACAGTAAAGCTTAGCATGGGACAGACTAAAGGTGGGTTTTGTTACTTCTCAACTGGACTGGCTTCTTAAATACAGTAGAACAGAGGAAGTGTAAAGTAAAAGGGTTTAAGGGACATTGTCAGCCTCCCTCAGGCCTCAAACTGTTCCTAGCTTAAAAAACACATTATGATTGCTCACCATCTGTAGAATGCGTTGATGTAGTAGTTTGATTCAGATTCCTTTTTTAAAGTGAAAAACAGACTGCCCACTATACTGGTGCTACCACACAAGTTAATAACAAGGCTATGTTCCCATTGAGAGGCTGTCATGACAACATAGTAAACCTCAAGAGTAAAGCTCAAGAGGTTTACAGTTGGCATGACGACCTCGAGATAGAACTCAAGATTCTTGTTAACTAGTGCCATCCATTGTCTTTTATAGTGTATGAGCACTAGTTAAGTGAAATTTGTCCTTACTTTACTTTTTCTTCCATCACACCGCTCTCCTTCAGTGCCAGCTCTCAACACCGTGGCCATTTTTCGTAAGCTGGTAATTCACTAGACTTGCATGTACAGAGCTGTTCATGTTGTTATGGTATTGTTGTGACTTACTCAAGAGGGTATAACAACCTCTTGACATCACAATAATACCATAACAAGGATGGAAATTCATCAAATCCCATCCATAACAACCCTCTCCCATACATTATATGTTCGTTTACAATCCTTGATCAACTTCCACTGCATCTCTCCTGGACTTGAGAACACTCCCATTAAAGTCTAGACACTCGAGTTGCAGTGGGAGGAGAGGAGACTACTGCATCATTAGTGGCTGCATGTTTGGGGATCTTCCTAATGTTCAGGAAGCAGGCAACAAGAGTAGATCAGGTATTTGAAACAGAACACATCTGAGTATAATTACACCATTAGCATGCATTTAGATTCTACTGAGAAAGGAAGCAGAAAAAGCAACCAGCATCATCAATGAGTTTTAGAGAAGTAAAGCAATCAAAAAATATTGCACTAGAAATGATATTATGTAAAAAGGGTTGACAATGTCCCTTTTTAAAAAAAAAAAAAAAAAAGGATGACTTTTATTTGTAATTTTTGACCAGGGAAGATGCACTAAACTATGATAGTCTGTTTCCAGGTGTGTCTTGTGTGATGGGTTGCAGGGATCTGTTTTATTGATGGGGAATACTGGCCATGACACCAGGGAAACTCCCTACTCTTGTCAGTGAGGGGCGCTCTGGTCACGAGGATGGATCTCTCAGTCTCTGAGACACCCTGCTGCAGTTCAGACCTTTCTTCCTGTGTACCTATGCTGCTCCTGGATGATTCCTCAGATTCTCAGCCTGTTCCTACTGAAGCAATGCATCTATCTCTGCCTGCGACTATGGAGTCTTCACCTGCCATCCTTCCGACTACTTTTTCTGCGTCTCCGGAGAGTTCTCATTTACAGGGTGTTTCTGCACCGAATGAGTCTGTTGTTCAGTCGAACTAAGTCTACAGCAGCATTGTGTGCTGCACCGCTGTTTCCCAGGTTCTTCCGGTCTACCACACGGCGAGTCGCCGCCACTGCCGTGAGTCGCGATTCTGGAACCACGGAACCGCTCTTTGGACCCTTTGGTGGAATCCTCCCGCCTACATCTGCTCAGCCTCCTGTCTCTACTGCTGCTTTGCTCTGTTCTCGGTTTGGGTTACCAATTTGAAGGACATTTGGACGCCACCTGGACTGCTCCTGAGACCTCACAAGGGCAGGTTGGACTCAATCTCCCTCGGGCACTTGGATACGGATCCCTCGTGGGGACGTGGACAGACATGGAGTTTATATTCTTCCAACAGGCCTGCATCTCATCGTAAACCCTCCCAGTAGAATTGAACATAGGTACTGAAGATCTTTACCTTTTTAAATCTCTGGGGCAAACCTAACAAGAGGTTCTCTGATCTAGGTTGTTCCTGTAGGTTAAGAACATTTGAAATTTGCTGTGAGATAGATTGCCAATAAGCCTGAATTCTAGGGACATGGATATGTTGTTCATCCACACTGTCTGCAGGTTCCTTACCGCTTTAAATCTTGCTGGAAGGTCTTCAAGCTGGCTCCTCCCACCCAGCCGGGTGGTAAAACTCTCACCTCCTTCCATGACGCCAGATCTTCCTTACCGCTTGGAAGCTCAGGTCTTCCCACTGGGCGTGATAGACTGGATCCTAATTTCTTCGGTTCGTCCAAAACTCATTTTAAAATTTTCAAGACTTTGGTCATCTTTCTCCTTGCGGCTGCGATGGACAAATCGATTCCAGTTTTCGGCGGTTGCCTTTGTTGTGAAGATGTCAGGATGGACCCGCACTCCACGTCGTCTACTGCCTCGGCCTGGGACATGACCCGAGGCTCGCAGTCATGCATTTAGTTTCTCGGCCAGTGTCCTGGAGGACCGTACTGCCCGGTTAAAGCTAGGGCACCCCGAAGCTCTACACGCCGTTAGTTGAAGGAGGGCCTCGCGACATCACGTGAGCTGGCTCTGCTGAGCAGCTCGAGCAGATGATCGCCTCGAGAGGAGTAGGAGGTGGCCCAGGCTGCATCTTCTCCTCCTCCTCGGTCGCGGCATTATCCCGCTCTCTTTGGGTACCTACGTATTCAGCTCGTTCAAGGAGCTTTGCCAATCCCTTTCCACGAAGGGAGGGACCATTGGGACATTCCTCTCGGACAGAAAGAAGGATTCTAAGGGTAAGTCCCATCATCGGCGTTCGGGGAGGCGGTAGAGGTCTCCTTCCCCAGACAGCCGACTGTCTATGAGCCGAGGTTTTGGCTAAGACTGCCTGGCTACGGCGTCCCTGTCCAGGCCAGCCGGCCGAGACTCCCGTCGACGCGGTCGAGATTTTTCTCGACTCCATCGGACGGGCTGTCGACTGGTGAAGCCGACAACCCATCTTCGCTGGTTCCCGGTGGAGACCGAGATCTGCCTGCACCACGGTGCAGCAGTTCCAGTTAAAGTGTCAGGCGAGGGAAGGCGGGTGTCCCCGCTCCTTCCCAGACCCGTCCTTGGAAACACCGAGGATCTCGGTCTCAGACTTTCTCGTCCAGCCCGATCCTGCCGTCATCGGCGGTCTCGGTCTTGGCACCGAGGTAAGCAGTGCCACTGCTCGTCCTCATCTTCCTCCTCTGAAGAGGAGAGGCTTCGGCGCAAATTGCGTCGACGCTACGAGGACCTGATGTGGCAGCAGTTACTTCTGTCTGGGAGCAAGCAGACACCCTCCCTGGCCATCAAGTGGCTGTCACCCAAGCGGCCGAAACAACCCCTTGCTGCAGTCGAGCTGCCCAAGCCTGGGCCGGTTGTTTGGCCGAAACCTGCTGCTCCACCGATTGT
The DNA here is from genome assembly GCA_016271365.2 of Neoceratodus forsteri. Lineage (NCBI taxonomy): Eukaryota > Metazoa > Chordata > Ceratodontiformes > Ceratodontidae > Neoceratodus > Neoceratodus forsteri. The sequence goes on from CM057451.1 coordinate 86,453,083, forward strand.
GGTGGAACCTCCACCTCCACAACCGAAATCGGGGGCGCCGACCAAGGACTCTTGGTCGGGTCAAGGCCTGCCCCACAGGTTGTCGGTCACCCTCACTCCTGACCGTCCTTGGCAGGTGGACTCCTCGGAGTCCGACGACGACTCTTCCCTCTTCTCCAGGCCGGTTGACCTGGAGTCCTCCAGGGGCCAGTCGTTGGACAAAAGCCCATCGTCCTTCATGGGTTTGCTTCGACTCATCTCGGAGTCCACTAGGATGCAGCTCGAGCCTGTATCCAAGCGGGCCAAGTATCCCCTGACGGAGATACTGGACCGAGGGGATTCACCCACGGAGGCCTTTTCGGTGGCTGAGGCCATTGTTGGCCCAGCCTTGGAGCTTTGGCAGTGGCCTGCTTCCTGCTCTGCGCCCTCAGCCAGGATGGTCAGGAAGTATGCAGTCCCTACCGGCTCTTTGCCCGGTTTCTGAACACCCTCTGCCGAGGGTTGGTCACTGACAGTGTTTTCCGGCATTCCGGAGCGCTAGGGATGTGGAAAGCCCCTCCCCGACAAGGAGTCAAAAAGCTGGACTACGCCGGGCACAAGGTGAACGCTCAGGCCTCCCTTGGCCTCCGCCAAGCCAGCTCAGCCGTGCTTGATGGCACACTTCTCCCACGCCTCATGGGCTCCCTGGATGAGATGATCCCTCATCTCTGGCTGACCTGCAGACCACAGTCCGGCAGGTTCGGGACCAGAGTAAGGCAGTGGCGAAGCGGCAGCTCCAAACAGCTCTGGACATAGGAGGCTTCTGTGCCAGATCGGTTGAGGTTGCGGTGGCCATGCGCTGCAGAGCATGGCTGAGGATATCCACCTTCACGGCGGATACCCAGCACAAATTGGCAGACGTCCCCTTCTTGGGTACCGACCCCTTCGGCCCTGGAGTGGAAGGTCACCTCCAGCGGATCGAGAAGTCCAATGCCACTCTGGACTTGATGACCTCCGCCCAGAAGGACAAAGGCTGCCGACAGCAGCAGCACAAGTCCTTTCACTGTTCTGCGCCCGCGGCACGTCCGGCCCAACAACACCAGCACCATGGCCAGCAGGCTCGCGCTTGGTATCCCAAACCCAAGCCCGCGGCTTCCTCTAACAGGAAGCAGGGAGGTAAAGGCCCAGGAGGTCCCTCGGCCGGTCCCTCCTCCAGGCCTGCCCAGTGACTGGTTGAGGGGTGTCACCCCCAGCCTCGTCACTCCCCCATGGGTGCCGGCTCCGCCACTTCCTTTCCACCTGGTCCGCTATCTCCACAGACCGCTGGGTGTTGGAGGTGGTAGGAAAGGGCCTGCCTTTGGAGTTTGAGCAGGCCCCACCCTTCTGAGCCGTCGCCCCTCGGGGGTCCACGGGGTCCACAGCCTCGCTGTCGGCCCGCCGAGCCGATATTGCCCTGCTCCTCAAAAAAAAAAGGTGATCAGGAAGGTGGCGGATCCTCCTCCAGACCCGGGGTTTGTGTCCAGGTATTTTCTGGTCCCAAAACGGACGAGGGGCTGGCACCCCATTCTCGACCTACACGACCTGAACAGGTTCCTAAGGTCTTGGACCTTCAGGATGGTCACTCTGGCTCAGATAATCCCATCCTTGAAACAAAGCATGTGGTTCTGTTCCCTGGACCTTCAGGACGCGTTCTTTCACGTCCCAATCCGTCCGTCCCATCAGAGATTCCTCCACTTCAGAGCTGAGGGATCCCTTTACGAGTTCCGGGCCATGCCCTTCGGCCTCTCCCCAGCTCCCAGGGTCTTCACCAAATGCATGGCAGTGGTGACAGCATTCCTGCAGCGCCGAAGGGTCCGGGTGTACCCCTGCCTGGACGACTGGCTGATTGCAGCCCCCTCCAGAGTGGAGATGGAGCGGTCCAGAGATTTGGTCCTCCAGGTTTGCGCTCAGATTGGCTTCATCAACGAGGCCAAGTCGGAACTCATGCCAAAGCAGGTGATACATTTCATCGGGGCAGAGCTCGACTCTCTGAGAGCCAGAGCACGGCTGCCGGCGGACAGGGCCGAGGTTCTTTCCTCCTTTGCCCAGTCATTTCAGGTTGGGCAGTTGCGCCCTGCCCGGGACTTCCTGCGCCTCCTGGGCCTCATGGCGGCCTGCACCAGCGTGGTCCGTTGGGCCCGCTGGTACATGCTTCCCCTTCAATGGGGACTGGCCAGTCAATGGTCACAGCACTTCGATCCGCTGGATCAGCTAGTGACAGTGACCCAGGGGATGTGGAACGCTCTCCAGTGGTGGACCGTTCCAGCACATCTGCAGGAGGGCATCCTGTCTGTCCGCCCCGAGCCGGTGGTCCCTCTATCGACCGATGCCTCTTTGATGGGTTGGGGTACCCATCTGGGGGAGCACAGAGCACACGGCCTCTGGTCCCCTTGGGAGTCCCGATGCCACAGCAACCTGCTGGAGCTTCGAGTGGTTCGTCTAGCCCTCACCGCCGTCGCTCCGTTTCTATGTGGTCAGGTGGTTCAAGTCCAGAGGACAATCCACGACCATGTACTATCTAAACTGCCAGGGCGGACGCACTCCATGCCTCTGTACAGAGAAGTTCTCCGCATTTGGTCACTCGTCGCAGCCTTGAGGCGGATCTCACCGCCATTCATGTGGCAGGAGCCTCCAACACCCTGGCCGATGCCCTAGCTGGATAGGGGCTGCAGTCCCACGAGTGGTCTCTCCTGCTGGAGGTAGTACAAGATCTGTTCTCCCACTGGGGCATGCCTCAGGTGGACCTGTTTGCCTCCAGGAAGAATCTGGCTGAGACTGTTTCATGCCCGCCTCAGCAGGGCTCGCTGCAGGGGATGCCTTCTCGAGGCCGTGGACCCCGGGCCTCTTCTATGCCTTTCCCCCATTTCCCTTGATCCACAATGTACTTCTCAAGGCAAGGAGGAACAAGGCGCAGGTGATTCTGGTAGCCCCAGACTGGCCCCGCCAGTTCTGGTATCCAGATCTCCTCAGTCTCAGCTCCAGGCTCCCGAGGTGGCTTCCAGCCCGCCCGCACCTGATCTCTGTCAGTCAGGGGAAGGTATTCCATCCGGACCTTCAATCCCTGCACCTGACGGCCTGATTCCTGAGCGGCTAGAGTTCCAGGCCTTGGGTCTTTCCGACGAGGTCCTCAGCGTCGTTGAGGCATCCCATAAGGAGTCGACCAGAAAATGCTACGCCTTCAAATGGAAGAGATTCTCCATTTGGTGTCAGGGCAAGGGCCTGGACCCTTCCTGCTGTTCCTTGGCAAGCATTCTGGACTACCTGTGGTCCCTTTCTCAGCAAGGGCTTCGGTCGACGACCCTTAAGGTGCACCTGGCAGCCATCTCTGCTTACTGGGCGTGGGCCGGGAAGCAGTCGGTGCAGGAGAAGGTGGTCTGGCACTTTTTCAAAGGCCTTGATCACATATCCCCTCCGGTGCGAGAACCTCCACCTCCGTGGGATCTACTGCTGGTATTGGCTAAGCTCATGGGCAAGCCATTCGAACCGATGCACAGGTGTGACATCTCTCACCTGTCGTGGAAGACTGCCTTCTTGGTGGCTATCATATCAGCCAGAAGAATGGGAGAGCTCCAGACGCTTTCCATCGAGTCTCCTTATCTGGTCTTCCACAGGGACAAGGTTGTCCTGCACCCCTACCTGAAATTCCTTCCAATGGTGGTGTCGGAGTTTCACCTTAACCAGGTGTTGACTCTGCCGTTGTTCTACCCCAGTCACACCTCGGAGGCCGAATATAGGCTCCATACTTTGGACCCTGGAAGAGCGCTCGCTTATTATAAGGAGCGGATGGCTGAAGTTCGGGGAGAGGTTCGCCAGCTGTTTGTCACCTACGCTGAAGCTGCACCTGGCAGACCTGCAGCCAAGCAGACGATAGGCAGATGGGTCACCTCCTGCATAGATCTCTGCTATAGGTTGGCGGGCATGGAGCCTCCCAGAGGGATAGGGATGCTGGTTTTGGGGCCTCGGTTCTCCAGTCTTTATTCCGTAAGTAGGCGTGAGCGCCTTGCCTCCCTCCTTCCGGAGAATACTAGGAGTCTGCCAGACAGTGTGGATGAACAACATATCCATGTCCCTAGAAATACAGGTTACTCACCTGTAACAGGAGTTCTAGGAATGGCATATGTTGTTCATCCACACGACCCACCCGACCTCCCTGGCTTCGACGCACAACCTGGCTTCATGGGGCGGAGCCGAGCGTTTTACCACCTGGGTGGGTGGGAGGAGCCAGCTTGAAGACCTTCCAGCAAGATTTAAAGCAGCAAGGAACCTGCCAGACAGTGTGGATGAACAACATATATCATTCCTAGAACTTCTGTTACAGGTGAGTAACCTGTATTTTTGGGCACAATAAGAAAATATGAGCATGTGAGGCATCCAGGTGCCACAGTCTCCAACAACTAGATGCATGGCCGGGCAGGCGTCTGGCTAAAACCTGGGCACCAAAAGAATCTGGTGTGAATTTTCCAGACAAATTCTTGCCACTCTGGGGAGAGGGTAGTGGTCCATGTCATGTGCCATATTTTAGGCCAATTTGTCTGCAGCATTGGGAGGCCCAAATCTTGCTCCCACCGAATTTTCAAGGCATCTGAGACATGGGCTTGTTGAGATAGTAGAAACTTATACAGTTTGGAAGTTTCATGATCACTCAGTAACTGTCCATATTTGAATGAAAGGAGACGTCCTCTCTGATATAGTTGTTAGAGGTTTGTATTCTAAATTGAGAATTTATAAAGTCCCTGATTTGAAAATAATAAAGTAAATCATTTGAGTCCCAAGAGAATTTTTTTGTGGCTTCTGTAAAGGACTTAACTGTGTTTTGTCTAATTATTTGCCATGGGGCCCTTAGACCTCGGGACATTTGGATATCATACCAAGATTAGACTGACGCAGGGGTAAGATCCAGGTTTGTGATGAACCATGCATATTTCCAGCTATGAGTCCTGTACTTTCTTTGAGGGTAGCCTCTAGCCCAGCTCTCCAATATAGTAGTGGAACTGTTTGGTAATAATGTCAGCTGTTGTTTCAGCTGGGCACTAGAGAAAAGGACTGCCACTGGGGAGAGCGACCCAGATCTTTCTAAGTCCATCTGCTTCCAGTGTGCTATATAAAAAAGGATTCCCCCATAGGAGGGCCAGTCTCATCTGTTCAGAGTTCCAGTAATATTGCAAGTTAGGTATGGCTATCCCTCCACTTTCCTTAGGCTACTTTAGGAGATGTGATTTTAACCTTGGTTTCCTGTCTTGCCATTGAAACTGAGAGAGGGCCAATTGCCACTGCGAGAGAGATCTGATGGTTACAACACAGGGGACACATTGAAATATATATAATAACCTTGGGAGGGCATTCAGTTTAATTGCCTGGTTTCTAGCATAAAAAGAAAGAGGGATAACAGTTCATCTTCTTATCTGTTTTAAGGTTTTTCATTAAGGGAGAGTAGGATCTTCATACCTAAATATTTAATATCCGATAGGTCCCATTTTAACTTATTTGTCTCTTATCTGATATGTTGGGATATAGTTGAAGGCTAGGACTTCTGTTTTAGAGGTATTCAATGAGTAGCCTGCCAAATTGGAAAAGAAGTTAAGTGTTTGAAATAAGTCCCAGGGTGGTAGCTTGGGTAGCAAACTGGCTGCACAGCAGGACACAGAAGGTAATAGTGAATGGAACACATTCTAAAGAAAGGGGGTTACTAGTGGAGTACCTCAGGGCTCAGTACTGGGTCCAGTCCTCTTTAACGTCTTTATAGGTGACATTGCAGAGGGTCTGGAAGGAAAGGTATGCCTCTTTGCAGATGACACAAAGATTTGTAACAGAGTTGATACACAAGGAGGGGTAGAAAGGATGAGAAGGGACTTGGCAAGGTTAGAGGAATGGTCAGACATATGGTAACTTAGATTCAATGCGAAAAGTGCAGTAATGCACCTGGGAAATAAAATCCAGGAGAAGGGTACACAATAGCAGGGAGGTACTAACGACAACAATAATGGAAAGGGATCTGGGTGTAGTCATATCAGATGACCTAAAGGTGGGTAAGCAATGTGAGAAGTCAGTAAGGAGAGCCAGGGGATAGTGGGATGCATAGGAGGGCATCACAAGTAGAAAAAGGGAAGTGGTTATCCCTCTATACAGACAGTTGGTGAGACCCCATCTGGAGTACTGCGTGCAGTTTTGGAGACCTCATCTACGCAAGGACATAGACAGGATGAAAGCAGTCCAGAGGAGGGCAACTAAAATGGTGCAGGGTCTACATCAGAAACCATATGAAGAGACACTGAAAGAGCTTAATATGTATACCCTTGATGAAAGGAGGGACAGGGGGGACATGATAGAAACTTTTAAGTACCTCAAGGGAATCAACAAAGTCCAGGAGGGTAGCATCTTTCAGAAAAAGAGATGTGTAAGAACAAGGGGGCACAATTTAAAGTTAGAGGGGGGACGGCTCAGGGTAATGTGAGAAATTCTTTTCACGGAGAGAGTGTTGGGACGATGGAACCGCCTTCCTGGAGAGGTTGTGGGGTCTAAAACAGTGGGGAATTCAAACATGCATGGGTCAGACATAAGGCAATTATAGTGGGGGTTGCAGGAAGTAGGCTGTTGATTAAGTAGAATCCTCAGCTTATCAATAGGTAGAGAAATGGGCAGACTGGTGGGCCAAGTGGTCCTTATCTGCCATCAAAGTCTACGTTTCTATGTGTGAGGAAGGAAAATGTCCGGGTTAGAAAGGTAAACCAAAACATTGTCTGCAAACGGGCTAATTTATGTTGCATATTGCCAAATTGTATTCCTGGAAGATTTGTGTTCTCTCTAATATATTGGGCTAGTGGTTCGATATAAAGGGCAAATAATAAACGGGAGATTGGGCATCCCTGCCTGTTTCCTCTGTGTAGTGAAAATTTTAGGGATATATGGCTATTTGATCTAATATATCCTTGTGGGTTTTGATAGAATTTGAAAATAAGGTTAATAAATTGGTCAGGAAATTGAAAGAAAGTTATAACTTCCCTTAAGTAAGGCCAAGAAACCATATCAAATGCTTTTTCTGCAGCTAGGCTAAGTAAAAGCGAGGGAATTTTTTGTTTAGTTATATGTTCAATAATGTATATACTACATCTGATGTTAGGGATCTCAATTTTATGATAAAAAAATTGACCCTTGAACCTTTTGTGCCAGCGTCCACTTGGAAACATCATTTTCTTTCACGGAAAACCCTATTTCTGGTGGCTGTCACTTCCGCTCATCGTATTTACGAGCTTCATGAGCGCATGTGTAGTGAACCTTGCTTGATTTTCCACAAAGACAGGGTGGTCCTTCATACCAACCCTTCCTTCCTTCCTAAACTAGTCTCCGAACATACTTTAAATCAGTCCTTGGAGCTTCCGGTCTACTATCCTGACTACTTCATTCGGGGTGAACATCTACTACATACTTTACGCTACTATACTAATTGGACACAATCGATTAGAAAGACGCCTCAACTATTCGCCTTTAGCCCCCGGGTTGCAACGGCTTCCCGGTTGCTAAATGTACTCTTTCATCCTCAAGTAAAATTATATTACATTTTGTTACAAAAATACAGCAAACTTTTTACCTGGACCTGTCCAATCCCACTCCACTAGAGCTATAGTGATTACTGTGGCTTGCGTTAAAGGAGTCCCCATTTTGGATATCTGCAGTGTTGCTACCTGGTCCATGATTCATACATTCACAAGGCATTACAATCTGGATATTGCCTCACGACATAGGACGGCCTTCAGCCGTGCAGTCCTACAAGGTCTTCTATCATAACTGTCCTCCCACATGGACATTACTGCTTGGGATTCATACCAAAAGTATTACCTACTGCAAGAGACCACACCGTGGAAGATAGTAGTTAAGTAAAACTTACTGTAACAGTAGATCTTGAGGAGTGTCTCTACCCAGTAGGTATTCCACCCTCTGTCCCCCTTCTTCTATAAAGAAGCAAGTCTAGTCCAGTGACTATGGGTTGGGACGTCTTTGGTACCTCGGCTTCCCCTTGGTCCTCGCTTTGTGAGCCGAATCCGGCGGGGGAACTGAGGATACTAGGGACCGCCCACACACATATAGGAAACAGGAAGTTGATGTCATGTGAGGGTGGTCCCTGGAAAAGACTGCTAGAAAAGCTGTTGTGTGCCACAGCGACCTCTACTGGATACCCAAATGTTACCTACTGCAAGAGAGACTCCTCGAAGATCTACTGTTATGTAAGTTTTTATGTAACTGTACTTTCAAACAACATGAAGTCTTGCTGTATTCTGGCAGTATGCAGTTAGCCCCAGCACTTGAACTGCTCTGGAGATGAGAGTTAACTCTATGCTAAGAGCATAGAACATTGAGCTCATGCTCAGTTCAAACCTCTGTCTGCTGCACTTTCAAGTGTGACCGTCAGATTCTTTACTCCGCCTAACTGAACAGTCACTCCAGAGTTTCTCCTGTTGCTTTCGGCCCACGCTAGTGAAAATCGTCGGTTTAAACTGAAAATGTTATACTTTTTCCTCGGTTCAGATCCCTGTCTGTGGTACAGTAAGTAGTAGAGGTAGTGGCCTGTAGTAAATTCTGTGGAAATTGTAAAACTTAAAAATTGTTACGGTCAATTCGGCTGAACCGATCACTCTTTTGATTCTGTGGTGATTCCGGTGCTTATCTGTTCCAAAAAAAACGTGTTTAACATTTTTTTCTAATACCCGTGACACGGTTAGGAACCAGTAAGTTTGTCTTACCTGGCCTGAAGCCATGTAAAGGGTAAGTTTTCTGTTTTACTCTGGCCATGTCTGAGAAACCCAAAAGAAAAACCAGGCCCACTGGGTTTCAGCATTGTAGTGTGTGTGGGGAGGCTAAGGCTGATCCCCACACCACCTGTGTTTATTCTCTGGGGTTTGACCACTTCGATTCAGACTGCCAAATATGCAAATATTTCCGTAAGGCCACCCTAGAAAAAAGGTTGGGCAGGCTTAGGGAGAAAGAGGCCGACAAGTCCGCTGACTCGGATGGCCAGCCCGGTTCGGTTCCAACTGAACCTGAGGGAGTGCCCTCTGACCAGGGCCAGACTTCCTTGGGCAAGAGGAGTACCGACCCTGAGGGGTTGGGTCCTGCAAAGACGAAGAAGGAAAAGTCAGCTGGTTTGGATTCAGATCCCCACCATCCAACCACCGAGGAAATTGCCAGGGTGATTAGTACTGTGGAATCTCTCCGTTCGGTTCTGACTGATCCGGCACCTCTTGGTAGCCGCTCATTTTGGTCGGTTCCCCCAGTTTACGATTATTCTTTCGAAGAATATTATGAGCTGGAATGGGAGAGGGGGAAGAAGAGTTTGATGATGATGAGGATGAAGACGGTGGAGAAGGTCTGGATGAGCCCATTGAACCGAACATCTCCCCAGACAGACCTTCAGGAGTTTCCCCTCCCAGGCTTTGTGAGTCCCCCTTCCCATTTTGTTTTACAGGAAAGTGGCTGATACCTCCAGCCCCTGTGGATGAAACTGTTGAGGAGCAGGAGGCCTGATTTTGTGGAAATGATGGACATCCCAGAGTCCAAGAGACTGTCTATTCCTTACACACATCTTTTGGGAAACAGAATCACAAGCTCTTGAAAACTCCAAATTCATTGCCTCCAGTGGACAACAGAATGGGCAGGAGGTACATGCTGTCAGGTTTAGCTGTGGAGTTCCTGTACCAGCAGTGCAGCCATGTTGGGCAGTGCAGGCTGCAGCCTGTGACAAGGCTAGCATACCCTTGGCTTCACACCCCTGGATAAGGACTCAGGAAGATGTATGCCATGGCTAAAAAGCAATACCTGCGTCTTCTCTTGGACTCAAACAGGCTAGTTACATGGCCTATGCAGCTAGATACCAAAGTCCAGGTGGGTGTCTATTTTGGATCTGGCTAAACAGGCGTCCCCCAGCTAGCCAAGGAGCTGGAGGAGGTAGCTGCTGATGGGATAGAGGCATCTAAGGTTCAGTTTCATGCTGCTGTGGACTCCAATGATGCTTCATCACGAGTCATGGCTACATCTGTGGCTCTTCGGAGGATGGCTTGGCTCAGATGTACTAGCCTCTCACAGGATACCCAGGCTAAGGCCATGGATTTCCCTGTTGAAGGTAATTCTCTGTTTGGGGAGCATACAGAGAACTACATGAAAAAGATGGATGAGTACAGAACCACCTATAGGAGTGCACAAGCCAAGGAAAGGCAGTCAACTCCTCAGAAGCAGCAGGCTAGGGCAGGCCTTTTCACAGGCCTTTCTACCAGGCACAGGCCTCCTCTTCTTTTTCCCAGAGGGGATTCTTTAGAGGGAGAGGCAGGAGGGGGATGAGCAGGGCTTCATCCACCTCTTAGCCTAAGGCTCCTGCCAAGCAAACACCCTGAGGTGTCAGCCCGGGTTGACTCCCCAATCCCTGTAGGAGGCAGGCTGGCTTACTACTTCCAGGCCTGGAAGTCTGTTATCTCAGACAAGTGGGTCCTGGAGGTAGTAAGCCATGGACTGGCCCTCAGTTCGAAAAAAATGTCCAAAGCTGAGGGTCAGGTTTTTTCTGCCTGCAAACATCTCCAAACCCATTGCCCTAGAGGCAGAGGTTTCCTCTCTGTTGGCTCTCCGAGCCATAGAGAGAGTTCCTACATCCCTCAGGGGCAAGGGTCTGTACTCCAGATACTTTCTTACCCCAAAAAAGACAGGGGAGTGGCAGCCCATCCTAGACCTGAGATTCTTAAATAAGCATGTACTAAAGCCAAAGTTCAGAATGGTGACTCTGGGAATAATTCTTCCCTCTCTGAGGCCAGGGGATTGGTTAGCTTCCCTGGATCTCAAGGATGCCTACTTTCACATTCCCATCAGGTGCTCCCACAGAAAGTATCTCAGATTCGAACTGCCCTCATGCCATTATCAATTCAGGGCAGTGCCTTCCGGGCTAACATCAGCACCAAGGGTCTTTACACAATGCCTAGCAGTAGTAGTAGCCTTTTTAAGGAGGCAGAACATCTCTATTTTCCCATATCTCGATGACTAGCTCATTGTGGGCAGTCTGCAGACCAAGTCAAGTCAAATCTACAGGTGATCCAGCAAGTGCTCACTTCCCTGGGATTCCTCCTCAATCTTCCAAAGTCAGTTCTCGAACCATTGCAGCTCCTCACCTTCATAGGGGTGGAGTTGGACACCGTCCAGGCAAAGGCCTTTCTTCCCTTGTCAAGGTAAGGCCCTTCAGACCTAGCTTCCTCATTTCATCTCCTGGTTCTCGCCTCAGCAAGGCATTTTCTTCAACTACTGGGCCACATGGCAGCTGCCACTGCAGTGGTTCCAGGGTCCAGGTTTCAGATGAGGGACATCTAGTTTCACTTGAGGGCTTTTTGGTCCCAGAAAAAAGACCTTCTTACCAAACTGATTCCAGTGACTCAGACCTTGATCCATGCCTTCCAGTGGTGGTTGGATGAGGACAACCTCAGACAAGGAGTCCCATTCATATCTCAAACTCATTCTGTGGTTCTGACCACAGATGCTTCTCTCCTGGGATGGGGAGCTCATTTGGGAACCCTCACAGTACAAGGAGTGTGGTCCCCTCAGGAGTCTCTTCTCCATATCAATCTTCTAGAACTCAGGGCAGTATACTTCGCCTTACGGACTTTCACAAATTCAGTACAAAACAAGGTGGTTCAAGTGAGGACAGACACCACCACCACCATGTGGTACATAAACAAGCAGGGAGGCACTCGGTCAACGGCCTTGTGCACGGAAGCCATGAAAGTCTGGTCTCTGGCCTATTCTCTACAGACATCCTGGTAACAACCACCTTCCAGGAAGGACAATGTTTTGGCAGATGCCTTGAGCAGGATTTCTGGGCCATCACAAATGGTCCCTGGATCCCTAGTGCTAAAAGTGATATTTCTAAGATGGGGCACTCCTCAGATAGACCTCTTGCAGCCCCAGACAATCACCAGCTTCCTCTTTTCTGTTGCAGACCCCCAGTATTGGGCTCGGTCTCCCTGGATGCTCTACTTTGGATTGGTCAGGGAAATTTCTGTGCCTTCCTCCCCTTCCCCTATTGTTCAGAGTTCTGGTCAAGATAAAGTCACAGTCTTGCAAAGTGATCCTGATTGCTCAAGACTGGGCCAGGCAGCCTTGGTATCCTCTCTTGCTGTCTCTGGCAGTCCATCTTCCATTGGCTCTCCCAGAAATCACAATCTGTTAACTTCCTCTCAGGAGAATTTGGTATCCCAATCTTCAGTCTCTCAATCTCAAAGCTTGGCTCTTGAAGAGCTAGAATATGCAATTTGAATCTCTTGGGAGGTTCTAGGCATCCTCAAGGCTTCGTAAACCTGCCACTAGAAAACCTACAACTCCAAATGGAAAAGGTTTGGTATTTGGTGCTCTAGTAAACAGATATCGCCAGACTCTGCTGACCTGTCTGCAGTTCTGGACTATGGTTCATCTCAATAGCCTAGGCCTCAAACCAGCTACCCTCAAGGTGCATTTACCTGCTGTCTCTGCATTTTTATCAGTGGAAGCCTTCTTCTCTAGCTTCTCACCCTGTGTTCTGTAAATTTTTAAGGGCTACTTCATACTAATCCCCTTTAAGGAACCTGTTCCTGCTTGGGATCTCAGTGTTTGCATTGCTCAACTTATACAACCACCTTTGAGCCTTTGGTCTCTGAAGACCTTAAGTACTTGACTTGGAAAGCTGTCTTTGGTAGCTATACCTCTGCCAGACGGATCCATGAACTGCAGATTCTGTCAGTGGAGCCTGACTTCATTTCATTCCATAGAGATAAATGGTGGTCCTTCGAACCAATAGGAGGTTCTTACCCAAAGTGGTGTCAGATTTTCATCTGAACCAGTCCATGTCCCTTCCTGTCTTTTTCATTGATCATTCCTCTTCAGGGGAAAGGAGATTGCATAGCCTGGATGTTAAAAGAGCCCTTAGCTACTACTTAGAATGTACTAAGGATTTTAGATCTGGCTCGTCCCAACTGTTCCTTACTTATGGTGAAGTGGGGAAAGGTAGACCTGCTACCAAATAAACTATTGCAAGGTGGATTGTTTCCTGTATACAATTCTGCTATGGCAAGCTAGGCAAAATACCCCCTTCAGGCCTGAGGGCTCATTCTACCAGAGGTGCAGCTGCTTCTCTGGCTGCACAGAGATATACCTCTCTTAGAGATCTGTAAAGCAGCCGCCTGAAAACAGTTCATACTTTTACAAGCATTACTCTCTGGACATCCAGTCTAGGAGTGATGCTAGGTTTAGTACAACAGTGCTGCAGAGCCTATTTCCTAAGTAGGTTCTGTACCCTCTTCCTGGGAGGTACTGCTTGGTAGTCTGTATACTGTCAGAATACAGCAAGACTTCGTGTTGTTGGAAGAAAAAATTGCTCACCTTTGTAATTGTGTTTCTTCAAATGGAGTCTTGCTGTATTCTGAGTCCCCCCCCCCCCCACCTTCCCTCTCAGAACCTGTTTTGTGGGAAGTGGGCTGGCTACAGTGCTGCACCCCAGAGGTACATTGGCTCCCTCTCCTTTGAGAGGAGCTCTGCATAGTGGTTCTATCCTTTGTTATTTATAAAGTTATGTTAAGTTCACTACCTGAGTTTTTTGTTTTGGGGTTCTCGACTTGAGTCTTTGGGATTCCATAACTTTTGGTTGCCCTTATGGCTAGTGTTTTTACAGTTTTCACATTGTAAGTGTACTTAGTTAGTCTTGGCTCATAAGAATCTGATGGTTACACTTGAAAGTGCAGCAGACAGAGGTTTGAACCAAGCACTAGGCTCAACATTCTATGCTCTTAGCATAGAGTTAACTCTTTCATCTTCGAACAGTTCAAGTGCTGGGGCTAACTGCATACTGTCAGAATACAGCAAGACTCCATTAGAAGAAACACAGTTACTAAGGTGAGTAATTTTTTCTTCTAGGATAATACACGGTACACATCCAAACAGCTCACCCGACCTCCCCTGTCGAGTTGCATACGGATCCCTGCTTCCAGCGTGCAAGATCTGGCATCACAGCGGAAACAAAAAAAAAAAAACATACAAAAAAGGATGCCTTCATATGAAAAAAGAATTTGAATTTAGTGTTTTTCCCTGTTCTTTTTTTGTATGAAGCCATTTTTCATATGCCCATACAAAAAAAGAAAACTGGTTCACAAAAAAAGGATTTGAAATGTAAAAAAAAAAAAGTACAATTCTGGGTCATTTTTCCAGAAACGAAATGCAGATTCCACCTAACGGGGTCCCAATAGCAAGATACATGCGTTCATGTGTGTGCAGGAGGTCTTTTTTGTAGGTTTTGAAATATTTTTTTTGTGTGTGTGGGGAAAAAAACGGAAACAATTTTATTTTTAATAGTTTTTTTTAAATATTGTCCCTAAGGTTTGGTGGGATAAGAGTTGTTATTGTAATACTCATTAAGACATTTGTTCTGATACAGTATATAGATTGTCCCTTAAGTCCATATATTGAGGGAGTTATGGCATTGTTAATGTTCCAATGTTGTCTTATGAGAATTGTCATTTTTTAATTTAATTTTTTTTATGTGGGCCATCATTTTTAGAGAATTATGTATTATTCTTGTAGTACTCATTAAGATCTTTGTTTTGACATATAGATTGTCCGTAAAGTCCATCTATAAAATGAGTAGTGACAGTCTGTTAATGTGATTGGCTGGCACCCCTTGCCAGCCACACAGTTTATTTTGATTATACCACTGTAAAAGCCCTACCAAACTGCAAGCATGCCCAAAAGATTATCCGTGTGCCACCTCACTTCAGACCTCATGAATCTGTCATGATTATTCCTCGCTGATGTGTGGTTTTAGTGAGCAAAATCTGAAGGCACACACGTGAAGAGTCACAGTGCTTAAATGTGTTGCTCAATTACAGATCGCCTTTTTTTTTTCTTTTTAATTTACATTTATCGTTTCTCCCCAATCCTGAGACCCAGCAGACATAGCATAACCCCGTGCATGTCTTGCACGTGGCGTCGCCTGGTACCATCTCGGCCTTCTGCCCACCCATGGCTGTTGCCAGGCTCCTCATTGCCCGAACCGCCAACCGTCCTGTACCAGGTGGCAGTTCAAGGTCAGGAAAACCCTCATCCCTCCCCCGGAGAGGAGAGCTGGCTCAGCAGCTTAATCCCTGCCTCCCGCCCGCCGACCTCAACATCCCGGCCTGGCACAAACCCGGGTCGCTAGCATAGCATGAGGTGTGGCGCCCAGCTACTCAGCCCTCCACCGCTGGCCCGGTACAGATTCTTTCTGTCCCTCCTGAACTGCTGTCTTTCCCTACTTAGCTGCAACTTTGCAAATGCTCCAAACTGCCATTGAAGCTCAAAGCAGCGGAACATACTGCCCGCAATTTCACAGAAGTTGCTACCACAAGAGGTAGCCTGAAGCCAGAAAGAGCCAAAGAAAAACTGTGGTCTTTCCTGCAGCCTGACATAGTGACTGTATGCCCTCTTTCCCAGGGGCAAAGGAAACAAAAAGCTGTGAGGACTTTTTTTTTTTTTTTTAACTGGGAAAGGAGAACTAGACAGTACTGCCTAATCTAGGGGCATGGATATAGTTCATTATCCACATCGTCGGATGTCTAGAAGCTAAGCTGCTTGCACCACCTGGGCGGTATTTATTCTTCTACTCCACCCCGTGAAGTCGGATCTTTCTGCTGGAAGAACAAGTCACCTTCCTAGACTGCAGCTGAGTAGGCCATGGAAATTTTCCTTGAGCCTGTCGGACGAGATTGAGGAGTCGTCTTGCAGACACTGGTGCTCCGGTCCTCACTCAGGAGGCAAGGCAAATTTTATTTATATGTCACCTTTCCAAATGCTCAGAGCGCTTTAACAAAATAACAGTAAAATGACCCAGAATAAATTTATTCAGAGCAGATTAAAAGCTTTATCAAATAAATACATTTTTTAAATTCTATTTATTCTCCTGAAGCCTGGCAGGTGGCTATGGCCCTTCCTCAGAGGACTCTTCTTCTGTTAGCATCCCTGCTCCACGCTGATCTCCTGGCATTTCCCCTGTGTACCCCCCACGGCACTGCCAGGAGGAGTGCGGAATACCCCCGAGCACAATCCAGAAGCCAGGGGCAGCACAGGGACACAGGACCATCATGGAGCCTGCCAGCTAGCTCCCTTTTCCTCCTTTTCTCCTTAGCTTCCTAAGAAACGAGGGGGCAGTGGTGATGGTGCTTCTGCATGCAGTTGCAGCAGCCATTGCCCTCACAAAGGCTGCACGTGACGAGTTTGGGGGGAGGGGATCATCCTTCTGCCTGTCTTATACTGGGTGTAGATTGGTAGAAGACTTTTAGTTCATGTAAAACCGTTCCCCACATTAGTGGGCGCATTTCAACCTTGTATCCCTTTATCATTTGATCTATTCTTTTTTTGAATTCTGCAAATGTTTTACTAGCCATCACCTCCGTTGGTAACATGTTCCATATTCTCCCACTTCTGTTCAAAAATGAATAATATACCCTATTATTATTTTTTACTGTATCCAGTTTAATTTGCATGTCCTGTCCTGTACTTCTGCATTTCTTGCCACGTTAGTTCACTATCTCAACGGACAAGTGGGTGTTAGAAGTGGTAGGCAGAAAGCTGCCTCTGGACTTTGAGGCTCTCCACATTATAGGCTCCATGCTCCTCAGGAGTTCAGGGTGTTGCAGGAAACGCTGTCTGCCCTTCAGGAGGACATTGCTAAGCTCCTTGCAGAAGGAGCCATAGCCCGTGTCCTGAACACCCTTGCCAGTTGGGATTATGTGTCAAATGGAACATGGGGGTAGGTGGCTGGCGCTGGCGCTTACCTGCATGACCTGAATCAGTTTATGTGGAATCACAAGTTCCCGATGGTCATGCTGACTCTGATCATTCTGTCTGCAGGAACAGGACATGTGGTTCTGCTCCCTGGACCTCTAGGATGCGTTCTTCCACATCCCCATCCATCTATTCCACCTCTGGTTCTGAGCAGAAGGGGTTCTGTACTAGTTCCAGGTATTGCCCTTTGGCCTCTCTGTGATGCCCAGTGTCTTCTCCAAATGCATGACTGTGTTGGTGGCCTACTGGTATCAAGATGTACCCCTGCCTGGATGACTGGTTGATAGCTGGGTCATTCAAAGAGACCTTCTGGAGACCCAAGGATCTGTCTCTCCAGACCTGTCGAGACTTGTGCCTCCTGGTCAATCTGGACAGGTCTGAGCTAGTACCCTTACAGGTGATCAAGTTTAGTGAGGCAGAACTAGACTCCCTGTGAGCCAAGACCCGCCTCCCTGCAGACCGGGCCCTGGATCTTACCTCCTTTGTCTGATCATTTCAGGTTGGGCTGTTGCACCCTGCTCGGGATTTCCAACAGCTGTCTGGGTACATGACATCCTGTGCCAGAGTGGTCCATTGGGCATGCTGGCGGACACATCACCTCCAGTGGTGGTTGGGCCTTCAGTGGTCCCAGTGCCTAGGTCACTTGGACCAGGCGGTCCCAGTGACCTAGCTTATGTGAGATGCCATCCAGTGGTGGCTGATCCCGCAACATCTGGATAAAAGAATCTTGTTTGCCAAGAGCAGACCATCACGCTAGCACTGGATGCATCTCTGGTAGGGTGGGAAGCACACCTGGGAGACAGCAGAGCCCACAGGATCTGGTCACCCAGGGAGTCCCAGTTCCATGTAAACCTGCTGGAGCTCTGTGCAGTGTAGCTGGCTCTGACAGAATTTATCCCTCTAGTCAGGGATCAGATCGTGCAGGTCCAGATGGGCAACACCACAACCATGTTGTACCTGAACAGGCAGGGTGGAACACACTCCCTTCCCCCGTGTCGGGAGGCTCTCCACATGTGGACCCTTGTGTAGCCTCGGTTCAGATGATCTGACGGTCCATGTCTCAGGAAAGAACAGTCAACCGGCAGACGCTCTCAGCCTGGTAGGAGAGACATTGCTCAAGTGGTCCCTGCATCAGGAGGTAGTCAACCACTTGTTCTCCCTGTGTTGCACACATCTGGATCTTTTTGTCTCCTGGGAGAAAGCCAAACTGAATCTGTTTCGTGGCCCCCACCCCAGCAGCTTGGGACACTGTTGGGCTATGCTTTCATGAGGCATGTAACTCGTATACATCTTTTCTCCTTTCTCCTTGATCCACACGGTGGTGGTCAAGGCCTGGAAGGGCAAGGCATGGATGATTCTGATAGCTGCAGAGTGGCCATAGCAGTTCTGGTACCTGGATCTCCTCAACCTTAGCAGCAGATCTCCATGGTGGCTGCCTCTTCAACCATATCTGCTGACCAGACAACAGGGGATGGTCCTGCTCCCGGACATGAAATCCCTGCACCTCTTGGTCTGGTTCCTGAGCAGCTAGAGTTCTAGGACCGGATTCTTGCAGGTGTGCTCCGCATTGTGGAGGCCTTCCGGATGGAGTTGACTCATCAGGTATATGCATTCATATGTGAGAGGTTTTACATACAGTACCATGGCAAGAAGCTTGATCCCCTTACCTGCCCTGTAATGAGCATCTTGGACTACCTCTGGTCCTTCTCTCAGCTGGGACTGCAAGCGACCACCCTCAAGGGGTGCACCTGGCAACCATATCTGCTTACTGGGTACACTATGGTAAGCCAACGGTGACCCAGGAGATGGTTGTTGAGTGCTTTCTCAAAGGTCTGGATCACCTGTCTCATTGCATTTCATTTCATTTATTTGTTAACCGGGTTAAAGCAACTGGGCCGAGGCCCTTTGTCAGGCCCAACCCTGCATGAACCCCCGCCACAGGACTTATTGCTGGTGTTGGCTATGCTTATGGGCAAGCCATTCAAACGTATGCGCATTTGTGAGATGCCACACCTCTCATGGAAAGTGGCCTTCCTGGTGGCCATTACACCAGCCAGAAAGATTGAGGAGCTTCAGGTGCTTTCGGTAGAGTCTCCTTATCTGACTTTTCATATGGACAAAGTCATCCTTCTCCCAAACCCAAAATTTCATCTGAAGGTAATATCAGAGTTTCACTTTAACCTGGTAATTAACATTCTGGTATCTTTTACTAACCCTTCTTCAGAGGCTGACTGCAGCCTCCATACTCTGGACCTGCAGAGTGCTATCCTATTACAGGGAGCCCATAGTTGGAGTTTGGGGACAGGCTCACCAGCTGTTCATAATATACACTGAAGTTGCGCTTGGCAGACAGGCAGCAAAGTGAATGATTGGCAGGTGAATAACATCTTGCATCAACTTCTGCTTTTGGTTGTCTGGTAGGAGCCTACTGTAGGACTTAGGCTAATTCCACCAGACATACCGCTGCCTTAGCTGATTCAAGGGATGTCCCTTTACAGGAAATCTGCAGGGCTGCTACCTAGACGTCCGCACATATCTTCATTTCCCATTACAGAATCAACCTTAAGTCTCTTTGAGATGCTGCTTTTGGGACCTCAGTTCTGTCTCTCTTTACCAAGTAGGGGTGTGCACCTTGCCTTCTTCTCCTGGAGAACTGCTGGGAGTCTGCCAGTGTGTGGATAGTGAACTGTATCCACGCCCCTGAAAAAAATAGGATCTTACTTCGAGAGGGCTCTTGCAGTAGGTGATTACATATAGGACTGAAGTCGGCAGGCGTCGGGACCCCACTGAAAATTTTCTAGCTAGCAGTCTCTGGTGGGGAACCGCCCCCAAGTCAGGTGACCAATGTCATGCGACGTCAGTGTAAAGAGGTGGTCCCCAACGCCTGCCTTCCAGTTCTTTCCCACCTTTAGCTCGAGTTAGCGCCTCACGGTTAAGTTCATTGCTTCGCCAGTCTATCGGTAGTTTTACCATCTCTTTTTCGATATTTCTTTGATGTTCGTCAGCATTTTCTTCAGCTGCCATGTATGTCGTCCCCGACTCCTTCCAAGCACAAAAACAAGTGCGATTCCTGCAACGCCCAGCTCCTGCTCAAGGACGGACACTCCCAATGCCTTTTTTCCCTAGGCCCCAACCACCCCGTGGAGATGTGCCAGCACTGCCAGCAGTTCAGTGCGGCCACCAGCAGAGGCAGCAGTCCCTGGAGGTCACGTTCTAAAGCCGGAAGATGTCCTCCATGGAAAGGAGCTGAAAAACTTAGAGCAGGCCTCTACTTCCCCTGCGGAACATCGCCAGAAGAGAGCACCGGGACTCCTCTACTACAGTCGCTGTGGCTCCGGCTGGGGTCACGGTGCTGAAGGTAACATCCCTTCCGGGAGACCATTCTGTAACGGCTGTCTTGGAGGCTTCCAAGGCCGCGTCGACCCTTCTGTCGGACTCGTGCTCGGGCCCCTCGGGAGCCTCCGTGTCAAAGGAGGCCGTCGCTCCCAGTAAGCCGGCCACCATGCGGCCTTCTGGTCTGAGCAGCCCCAGTAAGCCATACGTCGGCTCCTCCGACGCCCGCCCAGGGAAGGCTGATGAGACGCCCGACCCTTCGGGGCAGCGCACGCCCTCTAAAGCACCCGACAAGGCCGCCCTCCATCGTGGCCTTTGTCGAGCTAAGGGTCCAATAAGTCAGACGCCGGCTCCTCAGACGTCCACCCGGATCCCGCTGGTAAGCCAGACATCGGCTCCTCCGACGGCTGCAAGGCGTTAGAGCTGACACCATACCCTTCGGAACTGTCTGTCATCCCGAGCTTGCCGTAATGTTCGTTGCATTCCAAGACTCCAGTGTCTCCCTTGCTGGATCCCGGGGATGTTAGCCACACTTCCCTGGGTGACACAGAAGGTGATGTCACGCTGCAGTCTGTTTCTCCCTCCCGCTGGGTCGGATGACCTGACGTCGGATCCTCAGACACCAATGCCGGCCTACCCGATGTCGGGCGACATCCCCTTGCTGGACACCATCCCTACGCCGGGCCACCACCCGCTGGGCAGTTCCCAGGGCCTTCTGCTCTTTCAGAGCCCCTGCTGCCTGGGTACCTGACTCCATTGTATCCAACACCGTCATATCCAGGTCCACAGTATCCAGCACCCCAGTACCCGATGCTGGCCTACCCGACACCACAATACCTGGTGCCCCAGTACCCGATGCTGGGCTTCCCACCATCAGGTTATGGATACGCGCCGTATGGATATCCCCACTATCCGTACCCACCCTTTCACCGCCCCCTCAGCTGCTGGTGGATCTGAAGGAGACTCTGGCTTCCTGGTGGGCTGAGGCCAAGGCTCAGTTCACCAAGGAAGTAGAGAGCTGTGTTCTGAAGCCGGACCCAGTTCCGGACCCCCGATGTCAGAGGCGAGAGACTCTCCCTCCCTCCTGACACCAGAGGCAAGCCCTCCGGTTCCAGTGCAGGGGAGGATACGCTTCCCTGAAGGTTTCCCAAGGGGTCCATTCCTCCCCCGTGCCGGGAGGGGTCTTCCTCTTCCTCATCCTCCTCGGAGACCTCGGATGACTCAGGCGGGTGCTCCTATCTGGACGACGAGCCACACACTCCAGACAAGCCCAGGCCAGGGACTCCTCCGGAGGATCCTTCTTTCCTGGAGTTGCTGCATAAAATCCAGGCTGTTCATCAGTGGCAATCTTTGGAACCAGATCAACAGCGTAAAAAACTTGCTGCACACTTGGATCTGCCCGAGACCGCTCCCACTCTGATTCCACCCTGGCTCGAGCCTCATGCCGACCATGTTTCCACTATTTGGAAACAATCGTCGGCATTAGCCCCCCTTCCGAGGAAGGCTGACAGGCTGTATCAGGCTCCGCAGGGTGTCAATTCCTTGAATTCACACCCCAGAGCTGGTTCGGTCATGATTAGCGCCACTCACAGACATCGGCTAACCCCAAGCACTTGAGCTCATCACCACCCGACAAGGAATCCTGCCTTCTGGACCAGTACAGGAAGAAGGTCTATGCTTCTTCCACTCTGGGAATCAGGGCCCTGAACTGCGTTGCTCACATGGGGATTACCAGAAGGCAGTCCTTAGCGAGGTGGAATCTAAATTGGACTCCCTTCCTGAGTCTCAGATGAAGCAGGAAGTGGCTGCCAGTGGCTTGGCGAATCACCTTCAAGGTCGGTTTGCTGACCTATAAAGCCCTACATGACCTGGGACCTACCTACCTGAAAGAACTCCTTTGCCCCTACTGTCCCTCCCGCTCCCTCCGATCCACTGACGAGGGATTGCTAGAGATTCCTAGGGTCCGTTTGAAAACATCCAGTGCTAGATCATTTAGTTTTATGCGGCACGACCTATGGAATTCTCTACCTCGTCAGGTCTTGATACCCGACCGTCCTTAGTTTTAAAGGAGCTTTGAAGACCCACCTTTTAGCATAGCTTTAATGATTTATATTAGTTTTAATTCTATTGTATTTATTGTTGAAATGTACAGGCGCTTTGGTTTTAAGAAAAGCGCCTTTTAAAAATAAAGCTGAATTGAATTGACCTACTCCATTCTGCGCGTTCGGCCAGTTGGCACATGCTTCATGCCACGTACGACGCAGTGGATGCTGCTGGTTGGAGCTCGGCTTTCACCATGGGTTTGCGGCGTCATGCCTGACCCTGGGTGTCAGGTTTGGTCCCGGAGGTGCAGTCTTCTATCCAGGATGTGCCCTTCAGGGGTTCAGTGCTGTTTGGTGGCAATGTCAAGGACATCATCACCGATCTGCAAGAGAAGGGTACTGCACTAAAGTCTGTTGACTCCTTGTACAGGCCCCTTCGGGGTCAGCGTCTCCTCTTTCACAGATGTTCTTGGCCCAAAGCGAAACCTCAGGGAAAGCGGGCCAACAAACATCGGGCCCCTCCGGCTGTCAAGCCCCCGCCCAAAAAAGCAGCGGGAGCTTCAGCTGCGACGCTGCCCCACACCTCCTGTCTCCTCTCCTTTCCCACAGCCTCTGGGCCTCCCGGAGGAACCGGTAGGAGCTAGATTCTCCTTTCATTTACCGGGTTGGGAGAGGATCGCTTCAGACACTTGGGTCCTCCAGCTGATAGTAGAAGGACACTCAACAGTTTCTTCAGAAACCTGAAGAACCCCCAGTTGTCTTACACCTTCTTCTGGTTCGGGAAGAAATAGCCTCCCTTCTTCTGAAGGCGATAGAACCCGTTCCATCCCACCTTTGGGGATGGTTACTACTCCGTTTCTTTCTGGTTCCGAAGAAGTCAGGAGATGTGAGGCCTGTTCTAGACCTCAGCTCCCTGAACTTGTTCATGGAGTACAAGCGGTTCAGAATGCTCTCTTTGCAGAGTCTTCTGCCCCTCCTTCCGCTAGGGCAGTGGCTGTGTGCTCTGGACATGCAGGATGCCTACCTGCATATCCCTATTCGCCCTTCCCACCACAAATATCTTTGTTTTTCTTTCCAGGGGGACCACTACCAGTTCAAGGCCTTCCCATTTGGTCTTTCCTCGGTGCCCCGAGTATTCAACAAATGCCTTTCAGTGGTGGTGGCCTACTTGCGTACCCAGGGAGTTCGGTTTCCCGGACCTGGACGACTGGCTCCTGGCAGCCCCGTCCAGGGAAGAGCTCCTACGCTTCCTTTCCCTTACCCTGCAGGTTTTCACCAGCCTGGGAATTACCATCAACTAGGCCAAGTTCCATTTGATCCCATCCCAGAGGCTCCAGTTCATCGGGGTGATCCTGGACACGACCTCCAGCATGGCATTCCTGCCACTGGACAGAGTAGCCACCCTCCAGGCTCAGGTCAGCCTGTTGTCCAGTTGCAGGTGGGTCAGCGCCAGGTCAGTCCTTCGCCTCCTCGGGCTCATGATGGCTGCTGTCCCGTCAGTACCTTGTGCTTGGCTCCACATGCGAATCTCTCAGTGGACGCTTCGGTCTCAGTGGGATCAATTGGCGGATGACCTAGATCTGCTGGTCCTGGTCACCAGTCCTATGGTTTGGGACTTGCAATGGTGGATGGCTCAGGAGAACCTTTGCTGGGGAGTTCTCTTCTGCCTCTCTTCCCCCCCTCCCAGATGCTGACAACAGATGCCTCGGGCGAGGGTTGGGGAGCCCACCTGGGGTCTCATAAGACTCAGGGCTTCTAGTCCAAGCTTGAACAGACTTTTTACATAAATGTGCTTGAGCTCAGGGCCGTGCTGTATGCTGTACAAGCTCTGCATCTGTATCTGCTTCCCAGTCATTTGGCTGTCCAGACCAACAACATGTGCGTAGTGTGGTACATCAACAAACGGGGAGGAACCTGTTCCTACCCTCTTTGAAGGGAGGCGATGCGAGTTTGGGATTGGGCAGTGCAACACAACCATGACCTCACGGAAATTCATGTTCCGGGAGTAGAGAACACGTTGGCAGACCACCTCAGTTGGTCGTCTGCCCAGGCTGACGAGTGGGAACTGGATTGGGGGGTAGCAGACGATATCTTCCTATGCTGGGGAACTCCTCAGTTAGACCTGTTTGCGTCTCCTCACAATGCAAAGCTTCCCACCTTCTGCTCGCTCGCTCCAGGGCGAGGCATTTTTTAGAGAGACGCTCTGTCTCTAGACTGGAAGGGCAGATTTGTCTATGCCTTCTCCCTGATTCCCTTGATTCCGAGGGTCTTACAAAAACTCTGCTTGGAAGGAACTCGCATGATCCTAATTGCTCCTTTCTGGCCCAAGCAAGTTTGGTTCTCTCTTCTGCAGCAGTATTCAGAGGAACCTCCTCTTCCTCTGTCGCAACTTTTCCTGACCCAGGATCAGGGGACCCTGGTCCATCCAGGCCTCAGGTCCCTTCAGTTTCATCCGTGGCTCCTGTAGACATAGATCAAGCCCGATTTGGGGTTTCCCCGCTGGTGGCTAAGATTTTGGTGGACGCCAGAAAGCCCTCCACTAGATCTACTTATGCCATGAAATGGAAACTGATCTCTATTTGATCCTCTTCCAAAGATTTCAAGCTATTCTCTTGCTCTGTTGGGAGGTTTCTGGACTACATGTGCCATCTCTTTGATCTGGGTCTCAGTCATTCCTCTCTTAAGGTTCAAATGGCGGCCATCTCCGCTTACCATGTTCCTTTTGGGGACAGAACTTTTGCGCAGTGGGAAGTCTCTAAGACTTTTCTTAGAGGGTTTCTCCACTTGAGACCTCCTATTTGCGTTCCTGCCCCTCCTTGGGATTTGAATTTTACTCTTGAGAAGCTAACCCTGCCTTCTTTCGAGCCAGCAGCCTCAGCAGACCTAAAGTTCGTTTCCTGGAAGACTGTCTTCCTAGTGGCCATTACTTCTGCTTGAAGGATTTCCAAGATCCAGGCCTTGATGTGCAAAATCCCGTATTTGATTTTTCACAAGGAACGTGTGGCTCTTCGTACCAACTCTTAAGTTTCTTCCTAAGGTGGTAGCGGAATCTATGCTGAATCAATCCATGAAGCTGGCTGCTTTCTTTACGCATCACTCCAGTCAAGGGGAGTACCTCTTGAATACTTTGGATGTTCACTGAATTCTGAGATACTACACAACCAGGACGAAGCATCTCAGAAAGACTGATCAACTGTTTGTCTGTTTTGCACGTAAAAGAGAAGGCAATGCTGTCTCCAAGCAATGTCTATCTGAATGGTTGGCTCATTGTATCACTTTCTGTTATGACAAGTACCTCCGCCAATGAGGGATTGCTGGAGATTCCCAGGGTTCGATTAAAAGCATCAGGATCTCGTGCTTTTGCTTTCTCAGCACCAACCCTGTGGAATTCTCTACCTCGTTGGTTGAGAGAATGTCCAACCGTCGAGAGATTTGAAATGGAGTTAAAGACGTATTTATTTAGTTTAGCATATCCTAGTTATGGCTTATTAATTTATGACTGTTTTAATTTATATGTATGTATGATTCTTTTGTACAGCGCCTTGGTTTTTAAAGGTGCTTTAGAAATAAAGATGATTTGATTTGAGTTGAAGACCCTGCCGGGTCAAGTCAGAAGCCACTCCACCAGGGGTGTTGCTGCCTCTGCTGCTTGTTTCAAGAATGTGTCAGCGGCTGACATCTGTGTGGCCGCAACTTGGACTTCTGTCCATACCTTTTCGAAACATTACAGTTTGGACATTGCCTCTTACCATAGAGCTGGCTTCAGATTGGCTGTGCTGCAAGGTCTTTTTTCCTAAGACCTGCACAGCCAGAGGGTTTACATTGGAGTAGTTTCCTCCTCCCATGTGCTTCTCCTTGTTCCAGACTGCTTGGGACTCCGTCCTATATGTAACTACCTACTGCAAGAGCCCTGTCGAAGTAAGATAGTACAGTTACGCAAGAACTTACCGTAACAGTAGATCTTCGAGAGAGGCTCTTGCAGCAGGTAATACCTTCCCACCCTCCATCCCTCTTAGCTTTTTTAGCTTCTTTTCCTGGAAGGGAAATATCCACTTCTAACCCCAGTAATGCTCAGGATATTCATAACCTTATGCAGTAAGCCCGGAGAGATGGAACACATGCAGATGAGTAGAATTCTTTGCACGTAAGCATCGTTCAAATGCCAACTGTGGTGTTCTAACCTCTTCAGATTTTTCTCTCCACCTGAAAGTCTGGTCGCTCGGAGTGGTCGTCTTACTCTTTCGCGTGAAAGAAGATTCAGAACCTTAAAAAACTTAAGTATTTTCTATTTCTTTTATTGCCTCTACTAATTGTTAGTGTAAATCTTGTTTACTGTTTAAATTACATATTTTTTCCAGTTCCTTGCGGTTCGACATAACCGTAGGGGAACCGGGCTAGTTGTTTTAAGTTATTGGGGTTCTCTGATTAAGGAGCCTTGATTTGGTCTATTATTAGTTTCGTTTTTTAGTCAGTTGTATTGTTTTTGTAACAGTTTTTATCGGTTACAGAACTGCTGATCTGGTTCTTCAAACACCATGAAGTCTTGCTTATATTAGGACTTAATGCAGTATGCCCTTGGCTTTGAACTGCCCCGGAGATGAAATAGTTAACTTCAGTGTAATCTGGAGTTTCACAGCGCGAGGGCGCTATCCAAAGCTCTATCTGGGGAGTTTGAACCTAAACTGTTAGATTCTTTACTCCGCTTTCACTGAACAGTCGCTCCGGAGACCAGCTCCTTCAGCTCGGTTCGTTTTGCGGTTTTATTGTTTTATCGGTTCATTGAACCGGCAAGTATTTTAAAATTACCGCGGTTTCGGTCTGAAGCTCTATCTGGTAACCGTAAGTACAAGAAAATTAAGTCTGTGTGGAAACTCATTATCGGTTCACTCTGAACCGATCGGTTTACTTAAAAACTCATTTTCTTTGCATTTAGAGTAGAGGTACCGGTTCTTATCGGTCCTAAAAACTTTTATTTTTGGGGTTTTCCAATACCGTGACACGTTAGGGACCGATAAAGTGTCTTGTCCTGGAAGGCCGGAAAAAAGGGCAAGTTTGGATAGGCTGGCATTATGTCTGAGAACCCAAAAGAAAAACGGCCCACTGGGTTTCAACACTGTGATGTCTGTGGGGAAGCCTTTGCCAAGCGACACACACCACTGTGTCTATTGTCTGGGGCTGACCACCTCCTGTCAGACTGCCAGGTGTGAAGAATTTCCCTGCAGCCACCCTGGAAAAGAGATTGGGCCGGCTCAGGGAACGAGAGGCCAAAAAGTCCGCTGACCCGGATGGCCAGCCCGGTCCAGCTCCAGCTGGACCACAGGGAGTGCCCTCTGACCAGGGCGAGACTTCCTCGGGCAAAAGAAAGGCTGGTCCTGAGGAACCAGTCAAAGTAAAAAAGACAAAGAAATCAGTTAGTGTGGAGTCCAGTTTTGTCTCTCCTCCTGCTGCAGAAATAGCTAAAGCCATTCAGATTGTCCAGTCTTTGTCTCAGGGACTTGTCGAAACCCCTATGGTTGGTAAAGGGGTCTCGTTCAGGTCCAGTGGTTCAGGATTATGATGTTGAGGATTTTATGAACCACAGGAGGGGAGGAAGATTTTGATGATTGTAATTGTGATTGGGAAGGTCTGGAAGTGCCCATAGAACGGACATTTCTCCAGACAGACCCTTTGAGTCTCCCCTTTGTTGTCTGAGTCCCTTCACATTTCAGGTTTTATAAGAAGGTAGTCAAACTCTCCAGCTCCCTTTAGAAGAGGCTGTGGACGAGCAAGAGAGCCTGACTATGTGGAAATGATGGATATTCCAGAGTCTAGGAGGTTGTCTATTCCTTTGCATAAGTCATTTAGGAGGCAAACCATTAAGATTTTAAAAATCCTTTTCTGTCCCTCCTGTAGATAAAAAATGGACAGAAGGTGTACTTTGTCAGGCCCTAATACAGACTTCCTTACTGAGCAGTGTAGTCATGTAGGTGTTGTTCAAGCTGCAGCCTGTGACAAGGCTAATATTCCCTGGCCTCACATCCTCCTGATAAAGATTCCAGGAAGATTGATGCCATGGCGAAAAAACAGTATGTGGCAGCTTCTTTGGGACTCAGACAAGCTAATTATATGGCTTATGTGGCTAGATATCAGAAATCTAGATGGGACACTATATTGCAGTTGGCCAAGCAGGCTCAGGGCCAGCTGGCTAGTGAGTTGGAACAGGTGGCTGCTGATGGCATTGAAGCCTCTAAAGTTCAATTTCATGCTGCTGTTGGCGTTAATGATGTTTCCTCTAGGGTCATGGCCACTTCTGTAGCTCTCCGTGGATTGGCATGGCTCAGATGCACTAATCTGTCCCAAGATACCCAGTCAAAGGCTATAAATTTTCCTGTCATAGGAAATTCTCTGTTTGGGAACAAACAGAAAATTACATGAAAAAATGGATGAATACAGAACTACTTACAAAGTGCCCAAGCTAAGGAGAGGCATGCCACTCCTCAAAGGCATGCCCCAGGGGTAGGGCAGGCCTTACCATAAGGCCTTTTACCAATTTCAGGCATCCTCTGCTTTTGCGCAGAGGGGGTTTTTCAGAGGCAGAGGAAGACAGGGCACAGGCAGGCCCTCTCCCTCTCCCCAGCCTAAAGCTGCTCCTGCCAAGCAGGCACCCTGACGGGGTGTCTGGGGCCGACTCTCCTGTACCGGTGGGGGGCAGACTGGCTTGTTTCGGCCAGAACTGGTTGTCCCTAACCTCGGACAAATGGGTTCTGGAAGTGGTAAGCCAAGGTCTGGTTCTCAGCTTCAAACAATTTCCCAAGATGAGAGCCAGACACTTTCCTCCTTCAAGTCTTTCAGAAACCCTTGCGCTAGAAGCAGAGGTTTCTTCTCTTTTGGACTGCAAAGCAGTAGAAAGGGTCCTCCCTTGCCATCAGGGCAAGGGTCTGTACTCAAGGTATTTCCTGGCCCCAAAAAAGACAGGAGATTGGCGGCCCATCTTGGATTTAAGATTTCTGAACAAACATCTTGTAAAACCAAAGTTCAAAATGCTAACTTTGGCAATGATTTTGCCATCCTTGAGACCAGGGGACTGGTTAGCTTCCCTGGACCTCAAGGACGCCTATTTCCATATCCTAATCAGGGCCTCTCACCGAAAGTACCTCAGGTTCGAACTGCCCTCTGGCCACTACCAGTTCAGGGCAATGCCCTTCGGACTCACTTCTGCTCCAAGAGTTTTCACAAAATGTCTAGCTGTAGTAGTGGCCCATCTAAGAAGGCAAGGGGTAGCTGTGTTTCCCTACTTGGACGACTGGCTCATTGTGGGTCAGTCACCAGAGCAGGTAAAATCCCACTTGCAAATCACCCAGGAACTTCTCACCTTTCTGGGGTTCCTGTTGAATGTTCCAAAGTCAGTTCTCGAACCAGTTCAGGTACTAACTTTTATAGGGGCAGAGTTGAACACAGAGTTAGCCAGGGCATTTCTCCCCTCCGAAAGAGTGGACAGAATCATTGCCCTGGCATCTTCCTTCACCCTGCGGGTCTCCCGACCAGCAAGGCATTTTCTACAACTCCTAGGGCACATGGCTGCTTCTACAGCTGTCGTGCCAGGAGCAAGATTTCAGATGAGGGACATTCAGTTCCACTTGAGGTCCTATTGGTCTCAAAGGAGGGACCCCCTTACCAGATTGGTCCCAGTGACCAAAACCTTGATCCTAGCTCTACAATGGTGGCTGGATCAAAGCAACCTGTCTATAGGGGTCCCATTTTTACCTGTTCTTCATTCCCTCACCCTCACCACGGACGACTCCCTGCTGGGTTGGGGAGCTCACCTGGGCGACCTTTCCACTCAGGGAGTGTGGTCCCCTCAGGAATCTCTGCTTCACATCAACCTACTGGAGCTCAGAGCTGTCTTCTTAGCTCTCCAGGTTTTTTCGGAGGCTGTCCAGAACAAGGTAGTCCAAGTCAGGACAGACAATACCACAACAATGTGGTACATCAACAAGCAAGGGGGCACTCGCTCTTCAGCTTTGTGCACCGAAGCAATGAAGTTGTGGTCTCTGGCCTACTCCCTGAACACCTCTCTGATAGCAGTTCACCTCCCAGGGAAGGACAATGTCCTAGCGGACGCCCTCAGCAGGATTTCTCAGGGCCATCACGAATGGGCTCTGAATCCTCAAGTGCTGGGGTCGGTCTTTGCCAGTTGGGGCACCCCTCAGATAGATCTCTTCGCAGCCCCAGACAACCACCAACTTCCCCTGTTTTGTTGCAGGCCTCCAGTTCTGGGATCAGTTCCTCTGGATGCCTTTCAGCTGAATTGGGAGGGAAAGTTCCTCTATGCTTTCCCTCCGTTCCCCCTCCTCTTCAGGGTACTGGTAACAAATCAGAACTCAGCCCTGCAGAGTGATTCTGATTGCTCCAGACTGGGCCAGGCAGCCCTGGTACCCTCTTCTCCCTCCCTCTCATTTCGCCCTCCCTGACCTTGCCCAGGACCCACGATATGCTGACCTGTGCACAGGGGAGAGTGTGGTATCCGGACCTCAGTTCCCTCCACCTCAAGGCCTGGTTCTTGAGGAGTTAGAATTTGCTGATTTACACCTTTCTCAAGGTGTCTTGGATATTTTGAAGGCTTCTAGGAAGCCTTCCACTAGAGCCACTTATAATTCTAAGTGGAAGAGATTTTCATTTTGGTGTTCTGAGAGGCAGATTGCTCCAGAATCTGCTGACCTGTCTATTTTGTTGGACTATTTGGTCCACTTAAATTCTTTAGGCCTCAAACCAGCTACCTTGAAGGTTCATTTGGCAGCTGTTTCTGTTTTTGTTTCTGCAGGGAAACCAGTCTCCCTTTCCTCTCACCCTGTGTTTTCCAAGTTTTCAAAGGGTTACTTCATACTAACCTCCTTTCGGGAACCAGCTCCTGCATGGGACCTGAATGTTTGCATTGCCCAGCTAATGCAACCCCCCTTTGAGCCTCTGGTTTCAGCAGACCTCAAGTTTTTAACTTGGAAAACTGTTTTTCTAGTGGCTATCACTTCTGCTAGGCGTATAAGTGAATTACAAGCCTTGTCAGTGGAAAAGGATTTTATTTCCTTCCACAGAGATAAAGTGGTCCTCAGGACTAACAGAAAGTTTTTACCTAAAATGGTTTCAGCTTTTCATCTTAACCAATCCATCTCTCTCCCAGTATTTTTACGAGGCACTCTTCCTCTGGTGAGAGGAGGCTGCACAGTTTGGACGTTAAAAGAGCTCTTAGCTACTATTTGGAACGTACCAAGGGTCATAGGTTCGAATCCCTCCCGCTCTTCCTTACCTATGGAGAAGTGGGTAAGGGGAGACCTGCTACTAGGAGGACAATCGCTAGGTGGATTGTCTCTTGTATCCAGTTCTGTTACCAAAAACTAGGTAAGGAACCTCCATCAGGCCTGAGGGCTCATTCCACCAGGGGTACAGCTGCATCTCTAGCGGCTGCTAGAGATATTCCTATCTTGGAAATCTGTCAAGCTGCTACCTGGAAGACAGTCCACACTTTCACTAAGCATTATTCTCTGGACGTCCAGTCCAGGAGAGACTCTCGTTTTGGCACAGCTGTGCTTCAGAGCCTATTCCCTAAGTAGGTTCTGACCCTCCTCCATGGAGGTACTGCTGTATAATCTGCATTAAGTCCTAATATAAGCAAGACTTCATGGTGTTTGAAGAAAAATTACTCACCTTAGTAATTGCTTTTCTTCTCATGGAGTCTTGCTATATTAGGACAACCCCACCCTCTCAGAATTCCTACTTGGGTATGGGGTTGACAATTTAGCGCAAAGCACTGTGTCATGCCATTTAGCTTTCTAGTTCCTCCCCTTTCTTCTTTTGGGTTAAGGAACTAGATAATTCTGTTTTTGTTGAGTGGTAGATGGGCCCTCTGGACTTGAGTCTTTTGGGGAGAGGGGCCTATTAGTGCTTGTCGGGGTTATCCTAACAATAATAGGTAATATTGTTCTCATTATGTGTTTGTTGTTGTGTTCTGTTGTTCTACTACTAGTAGGTAGCCAATGGCTAGTGTAGGGTTTTCACACATACTTGCTATGTTAGTTTAGCTTAAAAAGAACCTGACAGTTTAGGTTCAAACTCCCCAGATAGAGCTTTGGATGCGCCCTCGCTGTGGAACTCAGATTACACTGGAGTTAACTATTTCATCTCTGGGGCAGTTCAAAGCCAAGGGCATACTGCATTAAGTCCTAATAGCAAGACTCCATGAGAAGAAAAGCAATTACTAAGGTGAGTAATTTTTTCATCTGTCATATCCTGGGTTTGGTTCCTCCGATTCGAACTGACCCCCAAAAAAAAAAAAGTTTAGCTTTTAAGTAATCGCAGACTTTATTCTTTACTTAGGGTTAGTGTTTTTCTCGCTTTAGACATTATCATGTCAGAGAATCCCAAAAAGAGAACCCGGTTTCAAGAATTGTTTAAAATGTGGAGATGTATTTGCTAAAGCAGACAAGCACACCTTATGTGTGGCTTGTCTGGGATTTGAACATCTGGATCAGGATTGTGAAGTCTGTAAAACTTTCCTGGAAAAATAAAACGTGGAAAAACGCCTAGAAAGGCTGAACAAAAAATGTCCTAGGGTCCCTCCGGCTCTGACCAGCCGGCACCCCAATCTGCTGTGGCTGAACCCACAAGTTTGCTTACCCCTGATACAGGCGAGAAAAGGGGCAAAAGAGGGAAAGAACTGGCTAACTCCCCAGTTCCCTCAAAGAAACTCAAAAAAAACCAAGCATGCAGAATCCTCCCCTGCTAAACCAGGGACCTCTTCGCAGATGCCTGCTATGCCCTCGGCTCAAGAGATAGCCTAGGCTTTTAAAATTATCCAGGCACTGCAAAACATTGTTCCTCAGCAGCCTGCCCCCACCCAGGGTCCCCAGGCCAGCAGTGGTGTGTTGCCCTCTTTACAGAAGGAGCAGTATTATGAAGAGGAAGATGATCCTTTTCAGGATGACGAACCAGTTCTTCCAGAGGTATCTCCTGAGCAAGAGTTTGGTTCTCCTTCCAGGGTGTCAGAGGATTACTCCTCACATTTTACATCTGTAAGGAGAATGGCAGATGCTCTGGATATTGCTACCACAGAGCAGACTGAGGATGAGGAGGAAATTGAATATTTAAATATGATGGGTTTGACACCCACAAAAGCTCTCCTCTTGCCAGTATACACATTTTTCAAAAAAGACACCCTAAAACTTCTACAGACCCCTAATTCTGTTTCTCCTATTAATAGGAGAATAGATAAAAAGTATCGGTTGGACAGGACGGGAGCTGATTTCCTTTTCTCCCATCCTGACCATCAAGGGGTTATACAGCAGGCAGCCTACGACAAAGCCAGAGTCCCCAACCCCCCTCTGGACAAGGACTCCAGGAAAAATGGATAGCATGGCCAAAAAAGGCTACTTATCAGCCTCTTTGGCCATGAGACAAGCTACTTTTCAAGCTTATGCTGCCCAGTATCAAAAATCTCTGTGGCAGTCGGTACTGGACATGTTCATGAAAGCCCCCTCACCCTTGTCTGAAGACGTGGCTGGAACTGCCAGGTTTGGGCTGGAGGCGGGTAAGTACCAGTTCCAGATGGCTGCTGATTCTAATGACACTGCAGCCAGATGGACGGCTAACACCGTCGCACAGAGAAGGTTTGCTTGGCTCAGGGCCACTAATCTTACTCAGGATACTCAATCCAAGGCCCTGGATTTTCCTTTAGAGGGAAACTTTCTTTTTGGGGAATCAACGGTTGCATATATGAAAAAAGTGGATGAGTATAAGGCGACCTATAGAAGCAACTCTGCTAAGGAGCGTGCTTCCATTCACTAGGCCTTATATGGGGGGCAGAGGAAGGTCTTTATGACCAGACCCTTTTTCCAACCAGTAGCTGTGCCCCAGCACCAGCAGTATCCACAACAGGGATTCTGTAGGGGTAGGGGTAGAAGGGGCTCTAGGAGGGGCTCTCAAACGCAACCCCGGCCCCAATCAAAGCAAAACCCCTGAGGCTCAGGCTGCCTCCTCCCTCCCTGTCAGAGGCAGACTCTCCCACTTCCTTCAGGCTTGGCTAAGCAACACCACAGACAAGCGGGTGCAGGAGGTAGTGGGTCAGGGTCTGTCTCTGGATTTCAAATCTTTTCCTCCACAAATGACCAGGGTTTACTGCTCACCTCCTCTAGCAGAGAGAACACTACTAGAAGCAGAGGTTCAGAAACTGTTGCATCTTGGAGCAGTGGAATTAGTCCCTACCACCCTGAGAGGAAAGGGTTTCTACTCCAGATACTTCCTAACAACAAAGAAAAGTGGGGAGTGGCGGCCAATATTGGATCTCAGAGCTTTGAACAAGCATCTGAAAAAAAAAGTTCAAAATGGTAACTTTGGCACGAATATTGCCAGCAATCCAAAAAGGGGACTGGCTGGCATCACTGAACTTGAAAGATGCCTATTTCCACATCCCCATAATGTAATCTTACAGGAAATATCTCAGATTCAGACTCCCTTCAGGCCACTGTCAGTTTTCAACTCTTCCTTTCGGTCTCTCCTCAGCACCAAGGGTATTCGCAAAGTGCCTAGTTGCTTGTCACAGGCCGTGGGAATGATGGACCAAAGAGGCATCTTTGATGTAGGAAATTCAAAATTGTTTATTCAAAATAAAAATAAAAATAAGGAAAAAATATGAACTGAATACGACAAACTTAAGAGGAGGAAAACAAACGCATAACTAAATCATAGGCTAGCAGATACTAGCTACCTAGGATGCTTACAGCAGCATATCCAGGTCTGATCTCTTCAGATCAACTGATCTCCATTAGACTGAGGACACAACTTTTTATACTGTTCAGGGGTCATGTGACTATTCAACTGCTCCCCGAACCTGTTCTAGAACATTATTTCTTTAATTACAATACATTTAAACCATTTCCAACATTATTATACTTTTATTTTAATGCAGCATTATTTTCTAAGGCAAAGAAGTGATATACAGCCCTTTTTAAATGATTTGTGAAGAAATGCTAGCTGAAGCAAGCACTGCCCCTTTAAGCCAGCATAAAAACAGCAGACTCTAGGCCAGCCAGCTCCTATAGGACTTGCAGCAGCAGGGAGAGACACACAGAGCTGCCAGGAGAACCAGCAACACCACAGAGCCCTCGATCTCTAGAACATCCCATAGAGCGCTTCAAACTGCAGAATTTACCTCCTCAAGGTATGCCCAGACAAAATTAAGTAGTTTTGCAGCAAAACGCCATCATTTTGAGTTACTTGAAGGCAAAACGCCTTCACGAGCGTCTTATGTGATCGTCACGGTAACTTTACAGCTGATCATAGCGCCGAGAGGGTTTTAGCAAAAGCAGGAGCTAGAACAGCCGCATTTTTAAGCGCCTGCAGGAAAAGGGCTTAAGGGGGAATTCTAAGGCTACAGGCTTCATTCTTTCTTTGACCAGCACATTTATAAAATGGCAAGAAAACTATATACACCCTATACAAAGCCATTCTTAAAGAAGCAGTGTCCTGCTATAGTAATAAACGCAACAGGTCTTTTTTTTATACCTTTCAGACACACTTTATTGACTATAATCATTCCAATTTTTATCAATAAGAGTTTGTATCATATAAAGGGTGTTTGTAAACCCCATCTTATAATGAAAACCAGTTGTTTCTGTGGAAACCATCTTAATGTAATTATGGATATATAAATGAAGGGTTTTAACACAGCATGTGTAGTCCTGACGTCAGCAACTGTTTAGGAATGTTTTTGAATACCACTTTTCCTTTACAATAGGATGGACAATGGGATTTTTATGCACTGAGGAAATGACACATATACAAACAGACAAACACACATACAAACAAAGTGGGTGGCCAGCCCAACAAACGAACATATAAGCAACAAGACAAAGACAAGAGGCAGCAGTACATTCCAAACCCACTATCATTCTTATGAATAAAGGGGGAAAAAATCAAAAATTGAAGGGAGTGTTTCCTCTTTCACATTGCTGTAGTGGCATATCTAAGAAGACAGGGAGTGACTGTCTTTCCTTACCTGGATGATTGGCTGGTGGTGGGAAACTCACCAGACCAAGTAAGGAACTCCCTAAGAATCACCCAGGTCCTCTTAGAGTCTCTAGGTTTCATAATAAACCAAAATAAATCAGTTCTAACCCCTGCTCAAATGTTGCAGTTTATAGGGGCAGAAATCAGCACACTTCAGGGAAGAGCCTTTTTACCCTTAGACAGGGTGCAAAGTCTTCAGTCAGTAGCAAACTCCTTCATCCTGAACAGGCCAAAAACTGCAAGGCAGTTTCTGCAGTTACTAGGCCATATGGCTGCATCCACAGGCACAGTGCAAGGATCCAGATTCCATATGCAAGACATCTGGTTTCACCTCAGGTCTCACTGGAGTCAGAAAAAAGTCCTCTTTCCAAAGCTTATACCAGTAACAAGGCCACTATTAAGGGCCCTCTTGTGGTGGAAACAGGAATCCAATTTAAGGCAGGGAGTGCTTTTCCAGAGAGAGAACCCTCTCTGGTACTCACAACAGATGCGTCCCTATTGGGCTGGGGCACCCACTTAGGAAAGCACACGACAGAGAATCTGATCAGCAGCAGAGTCCCTTCAGCACATAAATTTACTGGAGTTAAGAGCAGTCTTCCTAGCCCTAAAGGCTTTTTCTTCACTGATAATGGACAGGGTGGTTCAGATCAGAACAGACAATAACACTACAATGTATTACATAAACAAACAGGGAGGCACCAGGTCAGGCCTCCTCTGCCCAGAGTCCATGAAGATTTGGACACTGGCATTCTCTCTGAAGGTCTCTTTACAGACAAGCCACTTGCCAGGAAAGGACAATACTTTGGCAGATGCACTAGGCCGCATCAACCAGGCCCATCACGAATGGACTCTGAACAAGCAGGTGGTACAAGTTATTTTCAGAAGGTGGGGTACTCCAGAGATAGACTTGTTTGCATCCCACCAGAACCACCAACTACCTCAATATTGCTGCAGACCACCAACACAGGGCACAGTTCCTCTGGATGCCCTGGTTCTGGACTGGGTAGGCAGGCACCTGTATGCTTTCCCCCTTTCCCCCCCTGGTTTTCAGGGTGTTACTGAAGCTAAAGTCCCTCTCAGCATCTCTGATCTTGCTAGCTCCGGACTGGCCCAGGCAGCCAAAGTACTCGCTTCTGCTCTCCATGTCTGTCAGCAAACCGATACAGTTGCCCCTCAGACACAATCTCCTGACTTCCAGTCAGGGAACATTGTTATATCCGAATCTCAAGTCCCTTCATCTCAAAGCATGGCTCTTGAGGAATTAGAGTATGCGGATTTAAATCTTTCAGAAGCT
The DNA here is from genome assembly GCA_016271365.2 of Neoceratodus forsteri. Classification (NCBI taxonomy): domain Eukaryota; kingdom Metazoa; phylum Chordata; order Ceratodontiformes; family Ceratodontidae; genus Neoceratodus; species Neoceratodus forsteri. Next base: position 86,490,592 of record CM057451.1, read on the forward strand.
GTCTTAAATATTTTAAAGGGTTATAGAAAACCCTCCACACAGAAAACTTATTCTTCCAAATGGAAGAGATTTTCTCTGTGGTGTTCCAGCATGAACCTTGTGCCACAAAAGGCCAGAGTTTCAGTTGTCCTGGACTGTCTCACTCATTTGCACTCACAAGGTTTGCAACCCAGTTCCCTTAAGGTTCATTTAGCAGCGGTATCTGCCTGCCTTTCTGTAGGGACCAAGGTGTCAGTAGCATCTGATAAACTTTTCAAAAGATTTTTTAAAGGACTGATGCATTTATGCCCACCTCACAGGGCACCAGTGCCTATTTGGGATTTGATTGTGTATATAGCTAAGCTCATGGGCCCTCCCTTTGAGCCCATGGCTACTGCCCACTTGAAATACTTTACTTGGAAAACAGTCTTCCTAGTGGCTATTACTTCTGCAAGGAGAATTAGCGAGCTGTAAGTGCTCTGCATTGACCAAGACTATATCTCATTTCACAGAGATAAGGTAGTCCTCAGAACTAACAGACAGTTTCTCCCTAAAGTGGTTTCAGACTTTCATCTGAGTCAATCAATCACTCTACCTGTCTTTTTCACAGAACATACCAGTTCTGGTGAAAGAAGATTACACAGTCGGAATGTGAAAACGGCTATCAGCTATTACATGACAGCTACTAAAGACCATAGGAAAAATGGAAAACAACTTTTCCTTACATATGGGAATGTAGGAAAGGGTAAACCAGCCTCAAAAAGATCCATCTCACGGTGGATAGTCTAGTGTATTCAGTTCTGCTACAGTAAGGTGGGTAAAGAGCCTCCAACTGGATTGAGGGCGCATTCTACGAGAGGAACTGCTGCTACCCTTGCAGCTGCAGGGAGGTTCCCTTGGTGGACATTTGCAAAGTAGCTACCTGGAAAACAGTATACACTTTTACAAAACACTATAACCTGGATATTTTATCCAGGGGTAATGCTAGGTTTGGCACAGCAGTCCTGCAGAGCCTGTTTCTAAAATAAAGTTCTGTGCCCACCTCCAGTGGTATTGCTTGGTAGTCTGAATAAAGTTAAGAATATCCTGAGCATTACCGGGGTTAGAAGAAAAAATTACTTAACATAGTAATCTTATTTCTTCCCTGTGATGCTCAGGTATTCATAACTCCCTCCTTCCTCCCCTTCCAGAACTTCAGCCTCTGCAGTCCACATGCTGGTGCTACTAAGCCATATTGATTTTGTTGCATTTCTCTGTTTTAATCATTTTTAAACTGGAGTTTTTCAGTGTTCTCCTCTTGGAGTTTTTTTGTTGCGGTTTTTGTCAAAGAGTTATCTTCCCTTTGGAGTTTTTTTCTAAATTCTATGCTTTAATTAGGGGACAACCCTCTTTTTATAGAATATTACTTAAATTAATTCCTAATGCCTGACTTCCAGACTTCTCACAAATCTGAAGAGGTTAGAACACCACAGTTGGTTGAGGCAGTATTTGAAAGATGCTCACGTGCAAAGAATTCTACTCATTTCCATGTGTTCCATCTCTCCGGGCAGTCCAGCCCTCCAGGCTTGCTGCATAAAGTTATGAATACCTGAGCATCACTGGGAAGAAATAAGATTTCTATGGTAAGTAATCTTTTCTTCTCTCTCGTCTTGCCTTTTTGGCCCTTGGCGGGAATGAACTGGAAGGCAGGCATGGGGAACCGCCCCTTTATACTGACGTTGCATGACGTCAGTCACCTGATGTGAGGGCAGTCCCCTGCCAGAGACTGCTAGCTAGAAATTTTTCCGTGGGGTCCTGACGCCTGCCGACTTCAGTCCTATATGTAATTATCTACTGATATGGTAAGTTCTTATGTAACTGTACTTTACTCACCTGTAACCATAATTCTAGGAGTGCTGTGTAGTTTGCACAACTCATGTGGCCTTCCCTGGCAATTGGCACATAAATCCCTGCTTCCAGCATGCACGATGTGATGTAATTGGGCAGAGTCGCGGTATACCCCGGTGATGGTGGGATGAGCTTAGGTTTAAGACATCAGACGAATCAGCAGTTCTGGTGGAAGTGCCAAAGTGTGGGTGTGTACTACATACCACTTATAGAACTACGGTTAGAAGTGAGTAACCTATTTTTTCCCAGGCTCATTCGGGTGGAGGGGGTAGGTAACAGATGCAAACCAACTGAAATTGAACTGGATTAAGCTGATGGTGGTTGTAACAACTTGATATTTAACTTTGGTATTGTGGCGTTTTTATTTTCTTATTTTAACTTGTCTTCTAAGGGGAATGGAGATGTGCTGGGGAAATCAGATTGGTTGACAGAGGCAGACTAGCTGGCCCTGGTAGGTAATTTCAGTCCCTTTGTCCTGCAACAATGGGACCCTTTGGTCAGTTAATGAGGAAGCTTCAACGAGTTTTAAAGAGGCCAAGATCTTTCATGTCAGGAAACTGTTCTGACCATGCAGCCAGCCCCTGCTGGGGTAGACATAGCTCAGAACAATCAGAGGGGTCTGTGATTCCACATAACCCAAGATTCTGGTTTAGGCCAACTTTCCAGAGAGTTGGCAACCCCAGGAGACAGAGAGAGAGCATCAAATCCATGATATCAGAGTGATATATTTGATGATGCAGCATGGGGTGCTGGCAGCTGAAGGTTTTTGAGGTCTGCTTAGACCATAGCAAGTCAGGCAGTATTGGGGCTTTATGCTTCCACTATCTAGGTTTTAGTCCACCAGTCCTGTGTGGTAAAAAATCTTTACTTTGCTAAGAGTTAAGTTACAAAAAGTTTTTTCTGTGCGTTTCTTCTGCTGTGTGCAAAACATTTTTTAAGTTTTCTAGTAACCTTGTAATTCCCAAAGCCTTTGTGTATTGTATATCTTGTAGACTGTGTAAGTATTGTGAAGTAGTAAATATTATTTTTATATACTTCATGCCACTGTGACTGAATCTTTTGGGGGAACAGTCAGCTGTTAGTATTGACAAATCCAAGATTCGCCTCTGAAGAGGGAGAGGATGGCTACAGTTACCATATTCTAAGAAGTGAAGTCTCTTCTCAGGTGTGACAGTGGAAGGCCGTTTGTCCTTAGTCAAAGGAGCACTGTACTGTGTGAGCAGTGGCTCTGGTGGGATACGGACCGAGAAAGTTCTCAGGTAAGAAAATCACTTCTGAGTGCTGGCAGCTAGTGCGGTGCCCTTGCAGATCTGGAGAGCTAAGAAAATTTGCAACCGGATGCAGACTGCGTACTGAGTGTGGACAGCTTTTGACAGTCATTCTTTAGTGGATGGGGTTAATTTGACCATGACACTGAGGAAATTACCTTGTTCTCATTGAAATGCCATGGAATCTTTAATAACATCCATCTGAACAACCACCAGAATAGGCAGACCTGACCTCGATTTAACATTTCATCAAAAGGATGGATGTTAACAGACTAGTTTTTGGGATGAAGTGAATTACGCTGACTTTTCTGAGCTACGCGTCCTGGTTTGTCATTGCTTTTATGACACTTTTCTAAAGCTGCATTTATGTGGGAAATATTGATGGGATGTCTTGGTTAAAAGCTGAAGTAGACTGCAGAATTGTGGATAGTTGCAAGATGGGACAGTATGTTGCTGACCTCTGGGAAGACTATAGGTTTGGAGAACTTATCTGCTGTAGTAATGATTCTAGAATTAAACTTTGCAGCTGAAAAAAAACAAATTCTGGTAGAGAGCCAATATGGCTGTGGAGAGCTTTTGGTATGCTTTTACCCATTATTTCTAATGAATTTGCACAATGTAGATCTGCTTAAAGGCAGTTTCAATGTGGTCTTCCTTTTACACATTTTTACAATGTATTTTCCTAGACTATGCCTGCTGATTGCTATTAATTTAGCCTCAATAGTTCACAGAAGAAATGACATCTTATTTTCGGGTGGAGGAACACTGGCAGTAGGACGCTGGAATGTGTCATACATAGGCATGAGCTGTGCGCGGGCGATAGCCCCAGTGGCCATACACCTCAGGCGCTCGCATGCGGATCAGTCATCCCGGTGCTGTTGCACTGCTCAATGCGGGTGACAGCTAATGATGTACCAACTCACACAGGTCTCGGAACAGGCATGTTACAGCCGACCTCCAATTCGTTTGTACAATCGGGGAACCGTGATCACACTATCCATAGCCTGGAGTGTACACTGCAAATGGCATTGCAAGATACCACACCCCATGGCACCCAGGATACCTCAGCAGTCCGGAGGGTGGCATGTTACACAGGGGAATGGGGGTGAGTGTGGGCCTGCAGCAGTGTATGACAGCAGGAAGATACTGCATCGACAAGGCATGCATTGGAGGTATGTCAATTCCCTCTTAAAGTTTGCCAGGGACATACACACAGCTGCATATACTGGTGGGTCTGCAGCTTGCGTAGTGCCCCAATGCATAGTACTGCCACTTGGGTCATTCCTGAGTGCAGGTCCCCGGCCCGGGTCCAGTGCAAGCGGCGGCTGGCCATGGCAGGGTGTGGAGGGCAGTGCCAGTTTCCGCAACAGGTGGGGGAGCAGGGGTGTCTGTGTACTGAGGCAGTGGATGGGGGTCCTCTATGCTATGGATCTGGACCGTGGTTTCCTCTGGTGTGAAAGGGTCCAGGGGGCCCCTACAGTATGGAGCTCTTCGGAGATGGAGTTGGATTGATTGGGATGGGAGTGGGGTACCTCTAGTCCACCAGGGCTGCTGCCAGGCTGCTGTGCACCTGGGTGCACTTCTGCAGCCCGCCTGTGGGTAGCTGGCTGGGTTAGACCAGTTACTCATGGCCTAACTGTGGGCCGTGCTGCTCTGGACTGCGAGGGGCGCATTCCCACTGAGTATGCCACAGCGCGGCATGTGCATGGGAACGCACCCTCAACTTGCACAGCGTACTATTTGTGTGAACCCTGGCCCATTCCGTTGCGGCCGGCGCATCCCGCACATTTGAATATCGCGCTATGGCACATTGTTGGAGTTGTGTGGCACATCTCCCTTTTCCGCTGGGATGCGACATGCATCTCCTTTGAATATGGGGGCCCTGGACTAGGCTACCTTAAAGAAATACATTATCAAAATGATAAAATCATGACCACACTGAAAACAAGATATTGCATCTAATCTGGGACAGCCTGAGTAAATACAGTGCAAAAATGTGTAAATGAAGATCCCTATGACAATGAGATATAGCATCTCCCCTGCGCTGTTAAGGATACAAAATATAGGATAAGAAATATTGGAAGGAAATCTACTCTGAACTGAACTTCACTGTGTTCACTGGCATACACAGTTTCTTTATTACATTAGAATGCAGTATTTATTTTGAATGTTGTGGCCGTGTGGATGGTGTGTATGGAGTATGAATCTTTCTTGAAAGACAATACATCCCCAAGTGAAACTAGTAGCAAGAAGCTGTTTAAATGGTAAGTATTTAAATGTGCAAGTTGTTTCATTCCGAAGTGGATAAACAAATCTCCAGTTTAATAGGCAACTAATATTTAACAAATATTTAACAAGCTGTTTCAGTTTCCTAATGGCATCTGATAAGCAGCTTGGAGTTGCATCTCCAACATTCTTAACAGAAAGAAAGGAGTATTTTATTTCAGTTGACATGGAAGGATACATTGAAAAGTTCAAAACATATTCCAAGATGCTCCATTTTCCAGCTACAGATAGCAAGATGGCTGTCGGCCCCCCACAGCCATAAAAAATACTACACAATAATACATCTGACCCTGTTTTGGCATCTGCTGACTTGTTCTTTTGTTTGTGATTTTAGCCATAAAGACGAATTTACAATTGTTCCTGTGTTGGTGGGAGCACTAAGCGAAACAAAAGAGCAGGAATTTGGAAAGCTCTTCAGTAAATACTTAGCTGATCCTAGTAACCTCTTTGTGATATCTTCTGATTTCTGCCATTGGGGTAAGTTAACATGGTGACTTTGGGGAACCTTCAGCCACGTTTACCTTTCTCTTTTGCCTAAGATCACTGTACATTTGAAAATGCTCTTCTTTTTCCTGTTTCGGTTGCTGATTTTCCTTGTTTTTGTTTTGTGTTTTTTTGGTTTGTTTTAAGGTCAACGTTTCCGTTATACCTATTACGATGAATCTCAAGGTGAAATCTACAGGTCTATTGAACATTTAGATAAAATGGTGAGTTTTCTGCTGCCAGCCATCGATGCTGGGGATCAGATGTTTCTCTGTAATCCTAGGAATGGGATAGTCCCATCTCTGGATTTTTTTCTCTATGGTCTTAAAGCAGCAGTATTTGGTTAGTTACCAAAACATTTCATCAGATATTTTTTTTAGCAGAAACATATTTCTGACATCCTTATATTCCTTCTGTGTGCATTTTTAGTTTCTCACCTATTTTTCAAATAGCTTTTATAGCTGATTTTGTATTAATAACTCATGTCATTAAAGATGGCGGCCACTCACAATTCTTGAATCTCTTCCGTTGAGGTTACTTGTTTAATGTAATGTACATGCTAGATTCATGAAGTGGCTGTATTGAGATGGTGTTTCCACAGAACTGCAAATCACTGTACCAAGATATTTAATTTTTTGTTGTTGGCAGACATGGCAAGGGAGTTAGAACTTTTAAAAACTTAAAATCCTATATATACCTTGGTTCAGGAATGAAAGAAAACGAAAAGAAAAATGGGTATCTTTATATTTTTGCCATAAAAACATAACTGCTGAAAAGATCTGTGTGGTGACGGTGACAGACTTGTCTGTCCCAGATTCAGCCTACGACTGTTATCAGCTTTCTCAACTCTTCAGATGCCTAAAAGGGTCACCTTAGTATGCCGCCACCACTCAGCCACAGCCTTACTTGGGGTATCTGTAGGTCCAAATCCCACTAGAATCACTGTTCACACAATATAGTGCTCCTCAAAAAAGGGCAAACGACCCACCTCTGCTGCACAACTGAGAATCACTTTGCTTTACAAACAAAATATGGTAACCTAGCCTTCTTTTCAAAGATGGACCAGCGTTTTTTGTCAGTTACAACTCAGTCATCTGTACCTCAAAGGACTCCGTTTCAGAAACATGAAGTACATAAAAGATGTTTAATATTTCAAGATAGTTACACATATAATACAGGGTGCTACACTAAGACTATGGGGAACAGTAATTCTACAGAAATAAAAATAATATTTTGAAAAGTAGGCAACACACGAAAAAACATTATCCCACCCTTCACACTCTATTAAGCAAGTAGAATGGCTTACCACACGGGACATCTTAGTGAATTAGGGCATTCTCAAACCATAGATGGTAACTGTTCGTGGTTCCAAACCTAACTACCCAGTCTTTCACAAAACTAAGATGCAACTCTGCTCCCAAAAACCAGTCTCCACCCAGCCTCAGCACATGTCACATGACATCACTACCAGGCAGTTCATTGTGTCTTCTTTGTGTCTTGAGAGCTGAATCCTCTTGGGAAACTGGTCTGATTTGGACTTTGGGGGTGCATATTCCAAAGGAGACCCCCTTTGTCATACCTTCTGTCTCACACAGCAGGAGTGACTGCTTCAGTCGTTGGCCATGGCCTCTCCCATAACATGGAAGGTCTGTTTTGGTTTTCAAGCATGAAAGGGCTGGTTTGGCTTACAGCACTCCCTTTAACTGCCCAGGAGTCCTGTAGTACAGGTCAAATAGATTGTAATCACTCTTCAGATTCACCTGGCATGCCTCTGGCAACTAACGTAATTTAATTTCCCCTCATAGATACATTCAAACCTATCAATACAGCTAGAAGGGGGAAAACACAGTAATCAATTACATGGCGAGTTGTTACCCCACCCCTGCAAAATTAAAAAAACAGTCTTCTAGCACCCCTAAATGCCATTTTTCATGTGAGCTGGCTGGCTTCCGCTGCTATGCCCTTGGGTCACTCTTTGTGTGAACCCCACATTAGTTTCTCATAGCACTTCTCCTACGTAAAAGGGGCACTAACTATGGTCTAGACAATCTGTCTGCCTTGCCATGCTGCAACCCACTGCAGTGTGTAATGTCCATATTATAGGATTGCAGCACCAGGCTTCACCTTAGCAATTTCACGTTCTGTCTGCTGGTCCTTTGAAGCTGTGTAAGGGATTGTGGTCAGTGAACAGGGTAAACTCCCTCCCATGCAAATGAGACTGCAGCTTCTACAAAGTCTAGACAGTACCTTGACACCATTTCTTGGCTGCAGCATAGGCCTCCTCTTTGGACAGCAGCTTCCTGTCAGGTACATGACTGGGTGTTCCTCTCTCGGGTGCGTAACCTGACTTAGATCTGCACCTAGCCCATGATCAGATGTGTCTACGTGCACAGTAAACCTTAGCAAATAGTCCAGGCTGGTGAACACAAGTGTCTGACACAATGCCTCCTTCAGTTGGCAGAATACAGTATTGCAGATTCTAGGAGCATGGATACAGTCAGTTCCATTGGAAGTGTTAATTTTTCGAATGGCTTGAAACCAAGTGCCTCCTACCACCCAGATGGTGTATTCCCTCATCTCCATCCCATGACATCAGATCTGTCTTTTCACTGGAAGAACAGGTCACCTCCGTTGCAGCTCTTGCTTAGGATTTAGTGTTCCATCGGCGAACCTGTATTTCGAAGTTTTCATCTCTATTTCGGTTCCATTCTCTGCCCCTTCAACTCCACTTAGTGACTGATCGATGGAGCAATGGAAGCCGGGCTTCATAGTTTGTGTATGGTGCAGAGGATGTGTGTCACGGACCCACACGACACATGCCTGTTCTGCCTGGGTAGGCAGCACGACATGGCCAGGTGCATGATGTGTCACTCGATGCTTCCAGAATCCTTCGAGGATCAGAAGCACCAGCTTACTCTTCATAGTGAGATCTGAAAGATCTGCCAGTGAGCCATAAGAAGGCCTCGACAACTACAGGGACTGTATCTCTGCTTGTGGCCTTTGAGGAGGAAGTGAAGGCTGTCTCAGTGCGCACTGCCTCTGTTTCAATAGTGCTTACAGCTGGGGCCTGCGTCAGAGGGTCCTTCATGGAAGGGTTCCATGATATTTGCTTGTCCTTCCAGATCCTGGGGGAGAGCCTTGTCCATGGCAAGAAAAACAGGCACCGCCAGTGCCAGTCGTGAGACTGGGAGATATAGAGTTTCTCCTGAGCCCTCGACTCCCCTGACTGCTCGACTCTGGTTGAGACCCCTTTGAGGAGAAGGTCACACTATGGTCAAGACCCCTTCGATCAAGGGGAAGGTCAAGAACTCCTTGGTACACCCATTGGGCTAGTCTGCCTCGACTGTGATATAGCAGGACGTGCAAATCATCGAGCCTGTCATTTGGCTATTGGATGAGATTGAGAACTCATTCTCATAGACCCCTTTGCTCCTGGTCCTCACTCAGGAAGATGTAATCCGGTCGGTTTCTCCAGCTGGTACGCCTCTGGAGTCATCTCTGCCAGCAGCCAAGCCTTCCAAGTCTGTTTTGCTTACTGTGGCCTGGCATCTTGTCTACAATGACCACCTAGAAGGCTGTCCTCAACATTGACTGGTTGACATCATGGTTCGAGTCTTGATCAAGTTGTTCATGTTCTTCATCCCAGTTGACTGGGCAGTGTCACCATCGCTGCATCTCAACCTTCTCATCCTTGAGGATATGCTGGTGCTGAGAGGAGCTCCACTGGCAACAGTGGCCCATTGCTGAGCAGGGCACTACCCCCTGAACCTTTGGTCAGCTGGTAGCTGCCAGTGATCCCCTCGCTGGTCCAAACCTTGCAGGTGCTGCCAGCAGCTGCTTCCTCACCACTACAGGTTGAAGTGGCCACCACCATAGCTGAAGATGGGACCATGGAGGCCCGGTTGGCAACCTGCTTGCCCTGCCGGTTGTCAGTGGAGATCACCCAAGCTGAAAATACTCTGGTGGTCTGGCAAGAAATGGTTGAGGGCTGTTTTTGAGGAGTCCTCGAATGACTCTGACCTTGTGTCCTGCTCAGGGACTCGCATCCTTGACTGGGAATCAGTCAAGAAACTGACCACCAACCATGACCCAGTGTCATTGTGAGCTCTTATCCAGTTAAATTCAGAGTCCATGTCAGTCCTGCTAGAGTCAGTCCATAAAAGGGCCAAATACTGTTTCACGGATGTTTGGAAAGGGACGAATCCCTGGGGGTTGTCTTTTCCATGGCTGAGGCCATCTTGGGACCAGCCTTGGAACCACTCTCCACCCATATGGCCCACAAGTATGTAGCCCCTACTGGGCCCCTTTCTGGGTTCTTGGACCACGCTTTGGCTGAAAGGCTGGTTTCTGCTTCTGTGTTCCTCAAAGCTGGAGACCAAGGGGATGTAGACATGAGTCTGGACTAGGAGTCCAGAAGGACTGAACACATCACTGAAAAGGTCCATGCTGTGACTTCCTTGCATCTTCATCTGAAGAGTTATGCTGTCATGATGGTCAACTTCGGTTATGCTCTGCTTGTGAGTCTCTTCATCTGGGTTGCATACTCTCTCACCTCTCTGCTGAATGGCAATTGCTGGTAAAGATCGTTTGAGACCAGAGTCAAGTCGCCTTCTAAGCACCAGCTTCAGACTGCCTTGGGCATCGGTGACTCCTTTGTCCTTGCCATGGCAGTGGCCATCACTATATGTCGCATGTCCTGGCTGCACCTGTCCACCTGTATGGCAGACACTCAGCACAAGCTGGCCGATGTTCCCTTTTTGGGCACCAACCTCTTCGGCCCTGGGGTGGAAGGACAGCTCATTAGTAGTGAAGTCTTGGCCTGTCTAGAACTATCAGGATCATCTGCAACCTGTCCTTCTGGGCCTTGACCACCACTATGCAGATCAGTGGGAAGGGAGGGAAGGCGAACACGAGACCTGGGTTCCAAGGCCTCAAGAAGGCATCCCCCAACAGTGTCCCATACAGTGGGAGGTGAGCACAAAACAGCCTCAGTTTGGCATTATCCCAGGAGGCAAACAGATCTACTGGAGGAGTGGTGCACAAGGAGAACAGGTGGTTGACCACTTCCTGATTCAGGGACCACTCGTGCGCGATCTCTCCTACCTAGCTGAGAGCATCAGCCAGCTGACTGTTCAGTCCTGCAAAATGGATCGCCAGGCAACCAGGCCAGGCACGAGGGTCCAGGTGCAGAGGGCCACCTGTTACATGGGAAGGGAGTATGTTCTGCCTTGCCTGTTCAGGTAGAACATGGTTGTGGTGTTGTCCATCTGGACCTGCACAACCTGAACCCTAACGAGAGAAGAAAATTCCATCAGAGCTAGCCCCACTGCATGGATCTCCAGCAGATTTATGTGGCACCAGGACTTCTGGAGTGAACAGTGTCCTTGTTAGTTGAGTAGTGCCCCTGATTTGATCGCTATAGCCATCTAAAATAGAAAAAGGCGGCGTTTTAAAAATTGCCCCTTCATGTCTCTGGATCATGTCCTCCACGCTTTCCATATGTGACATCACGAAACGTGCTAGTGCAGGGGTGGATCTAAGTATCGGGTAGTGGAAAGGGATTGGCGGCTCGGCTCCACAGAGCCAATATACAATCCCTTCCCTTTCAAAATAGGGGCATAGAAAATAATCTGATTTTGGCACCATTCGACTTGGGGGCAGGCAAGGGTTCTGCATGGTTCTTTTGGGGGGGTAATGTGAAAGACTGGGAAAGGTGCTCTTTAACAACTCAGAAATTGGCTGGAATACACAGTAAATAAGGAGCCAGAAAGTGTCACAAAAAGGCAGCTACTCAAAACACCCAGAGCCAAAACGTGAAAAACAGTAAAAACCAGCACATGAGTCTGGCTGCCCAGTACCAAAAACTAAAAGACCTAAGAGCTGGGTAATGTTAAAATACTTTTTATTACATAAATACAATAATAAAATCATAACAGTGTACTCTTAAATAGAATACTAACGTTTGTGTGGGTCATATGCACTTTTTCAAGGTGTAACCATGTGAATGTGTCCAGATACTGTACTTACATACAATCTTCTTAAACAAGATGGGAAATGGTTTTATGATAATTTTACCTGCTAAATAAATCACAAATAACTAAAAAATGGCCTTTGTATGGCTCTCTTTATTTAATAAATGTTCAAAAGCATACTTGTACACTTCTGACATCTGTTGAACTGTCCACTGGCTTGACACTGTCTGTTTCTGTAACGGGAGTCAGCGAGTGTCAAGCCTTGGCATGCCTCTGTCACAGACTCCTAATACAGAATGCTGTCCTCTGACTGCAACTGTTATAGAAATTGAATTCAATGCTGGTGCTATAGAATATTTAACTAAAGGCTGAGTCCCACTTGAAAAATTCCCTACCCCCTCCCTTCTTGACATTCCAAATACCGGAAACGGATTCATTATTCTGTTTATTTTTAAACTATACTATTTTATGTTTTTTTGTTTATTCCCTGGTGCAGTGCAGCTGAAAATCTGAATTTTCCAAGCAGTAAAGCTGAATTATTTTTTTCTTTATTCCTCACAGTGTAGCTCCTGAAATACAGGTAATAAAGTTGATTGTACCTTTTGGGTTCCCCACTCCTTGCACGATTGTTAAAGCTGCGGTGAAAGTAATAAAGGTGGATGTATGTTTTGGCCTCCCCGTTCCTTTTAGCTGCTAAAAGCTAAAGCTGCTGTGAAAGAAAATCGTGTCCTCCAACCCAGACTACCCCTTTCCTGCGGTCAGTGAAGGACTGTGGAGCAAGCTGCGTACTGTCCTATTTAAGCCTCCTTGTCCTTTTTTGAATTTGACGACTTTTTCCTCTGCCGATTGGCTGCCTACTACCCCTTTGTAGTTTGTGCTCTGACGCAGTCCCGTTCTCCCAAACTACGGAACAAAGTTAGCCTTGCAATTTAAAAATGTCCAGCAATAAGGGGTGAAAAGATTCCCTGTCTTCAGAAATGTAGAAGCACTAAAGTGAAAGATTCAGTTAGTGTTCCCCTCTCAGTGCAGTTGAAAATCTGAAATTTCAAAGCAGTAAAGGTGAGCACCGATTGGGGGCTGGGGTGGGAGGTCGAGGTAAAATTCTCAAAAAAGTAGACTCTGTTGTAGTAACAGTAAATACTCGGCCCAACATAGCCCTTTCTTTCACCTCCTCAGTCGATTAAGCTGAACAATACGAATAGTACTGTAATTAATACAGTAAATAACGGCATTTGTCATACACCCATAGGTAGAGTAGGGAGCCAGGACACAGGAACATGAGAGAATAAATTAAAATATTACATTAGATAAACTGCATGTAACATAGAGGATTTTAGTTCCGCTGTAAGGCAACCGCAGCATTGGGGGGGAGGGGTTGCTGAGCCATTATCCAAAGGATGAGTTATTGATTCAAACTTGGGCATATACCCAAATGACAGGGTGGCATCAGAAGCGTGTCCAGCAGCCACGCGCTTCATGCTGAGTGGGAGTCAGTGACGCAGGCATTGCAAAGCTTGACATGTGCTGACTCCATATTCAAAAAGCAGACTGGCAAGCTGAGTCTCTTCCAAAAAAATTGTATGTAGCACACAAATTAGCATTTTAAGCAGTTATACCCTAAAACACACACACACACGGCATTGTTTGATGTTTAGGATTTATTTAATCAGTAAAAACATTACAAAATAATTTCTAGGGACATGGATATGTTGTTCATCCACACTTTCTGGCAGGTATCCTTGCCACTTTAATTCTTGCCGGAAGGTCTTCAAGCTGGCTCTTCCCACCCACCCGGGTGGCATAACTCTCGGCTCCGTCCCATGACGCCAGATCTTCCTTACCGCTTGGAAGCTCAGGTTCCCTCCTTAGCGCTCTGCGTTTTAGACTGGATCCTAACTCTTCGGTTTGTCCGAAATTGGTTTTGAAGTTTCCTAAACTTCAGTCTTCATCTTCCCTCGCGGCTGAGATGGACAAATCTGTTCCCGGCTTTCGGAGGTGCCCTTGCGGGCAGAAAATGTCCAGGACGGATCCGCACTCCACGTGCGTCTACTGCCTAGGCCTAGATCACGACCTGCAGGCCTGCGAGTTGTGCGGCTCTTTCGTAGCGTCCTGGATGATCGCTGCCGATTGAAGCTCGGGCGCCCCAAGAAACGTTTCCGGCGGTAAAATCTAAAGAGGCTCGTTGGGCGGTGTCCGCGGCGGCTGGCTCGGCTGAGCAGCTCGAGCAGATGATCGCCCTCGAGGAGGAGGCGGCCCAGGCCGCATCTTCCTCCTCCTCGGCCGCGGCATTTATCCCGCTCTCTCTGAGTTCCTCGTATACGGCTTCGTTCAAGGAGCTTTGTCAGTCCCTTTCCACGAAGGGAGAGGGGCCATCGGGACATTCTTCTCGGCCCAAGAAAAAGGAGTTGAAAGGTAAGTCCCACCGTCGGCATTCATGGGAGCGGGAGAGGTCCCTTTCCCCGGACAGCCGACCGTCGACTTCGGTCGAGGTTGCGGCTGAGGCCGCTGGCTTCGCAGTGCCCCCGTCAGGCCAGCCTGCCGAGACTCCCATCGACGAAGTCGAGATTTTTCTCGATCCATTAGATGGGCTGTCGACTGGAGAAGCCGACAGCCCTCCTTCACCGGTTCCCCGGTGGATACCGAGATCTGCCTGTGCCTTCTGGGCTGCAGTCCCCGGTTAAAGTGCCTGAGCCGAGGGAAGAGCGGGTGTCCCCAACCCCTTCCCATACCCACCCTCGGTCCCCTCGAAGGTCTCGGTCTCGGACCTCTTCTCGGTCCAGCCGTTCCCGCCGACATCGGCAGTCTCGATACTGAGGTGAGCGGTGACGCCGTTCTTCCTCGTCCTCTTCCTCGGATGAGGGGAGGCTGCGGCGCAAATTGCTCCAGCGCTACGAGGACCTTATGTGGCAGCAGTTGCTGTTGTCCGGGCCTAAGCCGACCCCGGTCAAGACCCCGGCCATCAAGTGGCTGTCGCCTGAACGACGGAAGCAGCCACTTGCTCCAGTCGAGTTGCCCGCTCCAGGGCCGGTTGCTCAGCCAAAACCAGCTGCTCCACCGATTGTGGTGGAACCTCCGCCTCCACAACCGAAGTCGGGGGCACTGACCAAGAATTCTCGGTCAGGTCATGGCCTGCCCCACAGGTTGTTGGTCACCCTCACTCCCGACTGTCCTCAGCAGGTGGAGGGTGGCTCAGGGCCGAGGCAGCTTTTCGCAGACTCTTCGGAATCCGACAACGACTCCTCCCTGTTCTCCAGGCAGTTCGACCTGGAGTCCTCCGGGGGCCAGTCATTGGACAATAGCCCATCGTCCTTTCTGGGTCTGCTGCGACTCATCTCGGAGTCCACCGGGATGCAGCTCGAGCCCGTGTCCAAACGGGCCAAGTATCCCCTGACGGAGATTCTGGACCGAGGGGATTCTCCCATGGAGGTCTTTCCAGTGGCAGAGGCCATTGTCAGCCCAGCCTTGGAGCTTTGGCAGTGGCCTGCATCCTGTCCTGTGCCCTCGGCCAGGAAGTATGCGGTCCCTACCAGCTCTTTGCCCGGTTTCTCGGAGCACCCCTCTGCCGAGGGGTTAGTCACCGACAGCGTTTTCCGGCGTTCCGGTAATGCTCGGGATGTGGATAAGCCCCCCGACAAAGAGTCCAAAAAGCTGGACTTTGCCGGGCACAAGGTGTACGCTGCATCCTCCCTCGGCCTCCGTCAGGCCAGCTCGGCCATGCTGATGGCACACTTCTCCCACGCCCTCTTGGGCTCCCTGGATGAGGTTGTTCCTCATCTCCCACCTGACCTGCAGACCACGGTCCGCCAGGTGTGGGACCAGGGTAGGGCGGTGGCGAAGCAGCAGCTTCAGACTGCTCTGGACATAGGTGATTCCTGTGCCAGGTCAGTAGCGGCCGCGGTGGCCATGCGACGCAGGGCGTGGCTGAGGATATCCACCTTCACGGCAGATACCCAGCACAAGTTGGCGGACGTCCCCTTCTTGGGGACTGACCTCTTCGGCCCTGGAGTGGAGGGACACCTCCAGCGGATCAAGAAGTCCAGTGCCACCCTGGACTCTGTCACCTCCGCCCAGAGGGACAAAGGCCGCCTTCAGCAGCAGAAGTCCTTTCGTCCTTCAGTCCCTGCATCTCGACTGGCCCAGCAGCTCCAGCAACAGGGCCAGCAGGCTCGCGCTTGGCATCCCAAACCCAAGCCGGCGGCTTCCTCCAACAGGAAGCAAGGAGGTAAAGGCCCAGGAGGTCCCTCGGCCGGTTGTTCCTCCAAGCCTGCCCAGTGACGGGTTGAGGGTTGCCGCCCCCAACCTCGTCACTCCCCGGGTTCCCCTGGGAGGACGGCTCCGCCACTTCCTTTCCACCTGGTCCGCTATCACCACGGACCGCTGGGTGTTGGAGGTGGTAGGAAAAGGCCTGCCTCTGGAGTTCGAGCAGGCCCCACCCTTTCGAGCCGCTGCCTCGGGGCCACGGGGTCCCAGCCCGCTGTCAGCCCGCCAGAAGAGATATTGCCCTGCTCCTCAAAAAGAGGTGATCAGGAAGGTATGGATCCTCCTCCAGACCTGGGGTTTGTGTCCAGGTACTTCCTGGTCCCTAAACAGACGGGGCTGGCGCTCATTCTCTACTTGCACGACCTGAACAAGTTCCTAAGGTCTCGAACCTTCAGGATGGTCACTCTGGCTCAGATAATCCCATCCTTGGAACGAGCGGTGGTTCTGTTCCCTGGACCTCCAGGATGCGTTCTTTCATGTCCCAATCCATCCATCCCATCAGAGATTCCTCCGCTTCAGAGCGGAGGGATCCCTTTACGAGTTCCGAGCCATGCCCTTCGGCCTCTCCCTAGCTCCCAGGGTCTTCACCAAATGCATGGCAGTGGTGACAGCATTCCTGCGGCGCCGAGGGGTCCGGTGTACCCTTACCTGGACGATTGGCTGATAGCAGCCCCCTCCAGACAGGAGGTGGAGCGGTCCAGAGATCTGGCCCTCCAGGTTTGCTCTCAGGTTGGCCTCCTCATCAACGAGGCCAAGTCGGAACTCGTGCCAAAGCAGGTGATACTGTTCATCGGGGCAGAGCTTGACTCTCTCGAGCCAGAGCACGGTTCCCGGCGGACAGGGCCGAGGTTCTTTCCTCCTTTGCCCAGTCATTTCTGGTTGGGCAATTCGCCTGCCCGGGACTTCCTGCGCCTCCTGGGCCTCATGGCGGCCTGCACCAGCGTGGTCCATTGGGCCCGTTGGTACATGCGTCCCCTTCAATGGGGACTCACCAGCCAATGGTCACAACGCTGCATCCGTTGGACCAGCCCGTGACAGTGACCCAGGAGATGTGGAACGCTCTCCAGTGGTGGATCGTTCCAGCACATCTGCAGGAGGGCATCCCATTCGTCCGCCCCGAGCCGACGGTCTCTCTCTCGACCGATGCATCTCTGATGGGTTAGGGTGCCCATCTGGGGGAACACCGAGCGCATGGCCTCTGGTCCCCTTGGGAGTCCCAATGCCACATCAACCTGCTGGAGCTCCGAGCGGTCTGTCTAGCTCTCACCGCCTTTGCTCCATTTCTACGGGGTCAAGTGGTTCAGGTCCAGACGGACAACACCACGACCATGTACTATCTGAACCGCCAGGGCGGAACGCGCTCCATGCTGTTATGCAAGGAAGCTCTCCGCATATGGTCCCTCGTGCGCAGCCTGGAGGCGGATCTCCTAGCCATTCACGTGGCAGGAGCCTCCAACACCCTGGCCGATGCCCTGCCGGATAGGGGCTGCCTCACGAGTGGTCTCTCCTTCCGGAGGTAGTACAAGATCTGTTCTCCCACTGGGGCACGCCTCAGGTAGACCTGTTTGCCTCCAGGAGAATGCGGGTGAGTCTGTTCCATGCCCGCCTCAGCAGGGCTCGCTGCAGGATGCCTCGAGGCCGTGGACCCCTGGTTTTCTCACGCCTTTCCCATTTCCCTTGATCCACAGGGTGCTTCTCAAGGCAAGGAGGGACAAGGCGCAGGTGATTCTGGTAGCCCCAGACTGGCCCCGCCAGTTCTGGTATCCAGAACTCAGAGCCTCAGCTCCAGGCTCCTAGGCGCTTCCAGCCCGCTCGGACCTGATCTCAGTCAACCAGGGAAGGTATTCCATCCGGACCTGCCAGTCTCAGCACCTGACGGCCTGGTTCCTGAGCAGCTAGAGTTCCAGGCCTTGGGTCTTTCCGACGAGGTCCTCAACATCGTTGAGGCATCCTGTAGGAGTCGACCAGGAAATGCTATGCCTTCAAATGGAAGAGATTCTCCATTTGGTGTCAGGGAAGGGCTTGGACCCTTCCGACTGCCCTTGGCAAGCATTCTGGACTACCTGTGGTCCCTTTCTCAGCAAGGGCTTGATCGAGCGACCCTTAAAGTTGCACCTGGCAGCCATCTCTGCTTACGGGTGTGGGCAGGAAGCAGTGATGGCATGAGGAGAAGGTGGTCAGGCACTTCTTCAAGGCCTTGACACATTTCCCTCGGTCGGGAACCTCCACCTCCGTGGGATCTACTGCTGGTATTGGCCAAGCTCATGGGCAAGCCATTCGAACCAATGCACAGGTGCGATATTTCACACCTGTCATGGAAGACCGCCTTCTTGGTGGCTATCACGTCAGTCAGAAGGATGGGAGAGCTCCAGGCGCTTTCCATCGAGTCTCCTTATTTGGTCTTCCACAGGGGCAAGGTTGTCCTGCGCCCCCACCCGAAATTCCTTCCGAAGGTGGTGTCGGAGTTTCACCTTAACCAGGTGTTGACTCTGCCGGTGTTCTACCCCAATCACACCTCGGAGGCCGAGTATAGGCTCCATACTTTGGACCCTAGACGAGCGCTCGCTTATTATAAGGAGCGGACGGCTAAAGTTCGGGGAGGGGTTCGCCAGCTGTTTGTCACCTACGCTGAAGCCGCACCTGGCAGACCTGCAGCCAAGCAGCCGATAGGCAGGTGGGTCACCTTCTGCATAGAGCTCTGCTATAGGTTGGCGGGCATGGAGCCTCCCAGAGGGATAAGAGCTCATTCTACCTGCCATACTGCTGCATCGGTAGCTGCTTCCAGGGATGTCCCTGTCCAGGATATCTGCAGGGCTGCCTAAGTCGGCATACCTTTATTACCCACTACCACATCAACCTTGAGTCACGCGGTTGCTGGTTTTGGGGCCTCGGTTCTCCAGTCTCTCTTTCCCAAGTAAGTATCTGGGGGGGGGGGTGCGCCTTGCCTCCCTCCTCCCGGAGAACTGCTAGAAGTCTGCCAGAAAGTGTGGATGAACAACATATCCATGTCCCTAGAAATACAGGTTACTCACCTGTAGCAGGAGTTCTAGGAATGGTATATGTTGTTCATCCACACGACCCACCCGACCTCCCCGGCTTCGACGCACAACCTGAGCTTCCAGCGGGCCAGATCTGGCATCATGGGGCGGAGCCTAGAGTTTTACCACCCGGGTGGGTGGGAGGAGCCAGCTTGAAGACCTTCCGGCAAGAATTAAAGCGGCAAGGATACCTGCCAGAAAGTGTGGATGAACAACATATACCATTCAGAGAACTCCTGTTACAGGTGAGTAAGTGTGTATTGGCTTTAAAATGATTGGGGACATACCTTTGTAAATGAAATTGCCACTTTTCATTGCTGCTTTTGTATATGTCTTTGTTTGCATTCCATATATAATCTGTACACATTTTTCTAGTGCTGTAAATTGTGTTTAATGTTTTTATTGCTTTGAATAGAAAGGGTCTATGTTGATTGTATAATGAATTACATTTGGGCTTTCTTGTTGAGAAGATTGTATTTAAGTATGTGGACACATTCAAATGGTTACACCTTGAAAAGTGCGTGACCACATGAAACGTTGGTATTCTGTATATACAGTAAGTATGCTGCCATGATTTTATTATTTTATTTATGTACTAAATAATATTTTAACGTTACCCAGCTCTTGGGCGTTTATTTTTGGTACTGGGCAACCTAACTTGCATGTTGGTTTTTAAGGAGCCAAAAGACAAGAAGTTTGTGGAGGTTTGCAGGAGACTACCTCTCACCCAGTGGGTGTGAGAACTAACCAAGAGGGACGTAATATTAGCTCTCATAATATCCAATCAGCACATTATCAGGGACATCACGGTAGAGAATCTGATAGGCCAGAACAACCGTAACAGTGTAATATTCAGGACTGTGCTGGATCCCCGCACGTAATTCTAACACCCTAAGTTTAGGGAAAAATGGTGCACTCAGTCAAAGGTCAGTTGGAAACATTCATGAGCTAGAAGGACAGAAATAAATGGGCATCAAAAAGGGCAGTAATTATCTGGGACTACCATCTAATATTATCAAGTGGGCTTTACATATTTTGGCAAGCAGAAAAACAGAGGATTAAGATAAATGAGCTCCTCTGTAACTTGAAGGGGATGACCAGTGAAATACTACAAGGATCAGTGCTGAGCCCGACACTGTTTAACATCTGTGTAAGTAAAATGAGAACCAGTGCATGGCTGACAGAGTTTGCAGACAGTGCTAAATTGGAGCATATAGTGTACGATGCAGATGTGGCCAGACTGTTGCAGTCCCTGTTGGATTCTCTAGGGGAGTGGATGAATGGAGCCAAAATGTTTTTTTAACATCTCTTAAGTGTGTGGTGATGCATTTTGGGACCAAAAATAAACCACCCATACACTCGTCTTGGTGAGGAATTGAGACCCTCAAATAGTGAGGGGGATTTTGGGGGTAATGGTTACAAATAACTTAAGGCAGTCGGTATAATGTAGCCAAGTGGTAAACTAGTGTCTTATAAAACCATGCATTGCATTGAAAGGAATTTCATCAATAGGGATGAAGACATGATGGTACTATTGTACAGGTCTCTGGTCAGACTACACACGTGGAGTACTTGGAGTACCAAGTTGCCGGTTTGCTTTGTTGGTTTGAGCGTGTTGCTAATAATGCCGAGGTCATGGATTTGATCCCCATACTGGCCAGTGTTTGATTTCTTTGCTGAACTATGCTCTTAAACCTCAAGGCATGTTGCACGCCCCCAGAGGTATCCTGTTAAATCCTGATGACCGTAAGTTCTTAACTGTTGTCTTCTGTCAATCTTACCTCCTTACTGTATTCTAAAATGTTTACCATGATGTACCCTAAATGCATTCTGTACTGCTTTATGCTGTTAACTGTTGTCTACCTTCAGTAATACCAGTTCACTGTATCCTGTAATCTTTACCATGATGTTTACCTCTAAATGCGTTCTGTACTGATGTGCGTTTGTAATTCTAAACCCAGGAATTCTTCAATATGTTTAACTGTTGCAGTCACCCTACAGTGTTGAACTGCCCGGAGAATGGAATTTATGCAAATGATGGAACACTCACTAGCTCATGCAGCCATTCAAACTGCTGCCTTTACCAATTGCTGCATTCTAAAACACTCAGATTTCATTCTCCCCTGCTCAATAAGACGTCCTGGAGACCTCTCCTCTAGAAGAAACTCTAGTCATTGATTTCTGTGAAAAGCTTAAGTACAAAAGTTTTATTTTTTCATCTGCTGCCTTCATTTAACTTTAGCTGATTTAGTTTTTACTTAGTTTATGTTCCTCCTCGGTTCTCAGTAACCCACGAGGAACTGGGATTTTTTACCATTATTTTCTCATTTTAGTAAGAAAAACTCTATTTGGTTCTGTTTATTTTACTGTGTATTTGAGATTTATTACAGTTTCTTTCCCCTTTGGGAACGGACCATTTGTAAGTTATCGGTTGCTTTTTAACCTTCACTGGGTTAAAGTTTTATACTTTGATGGTTGGAACCGAGCTGCTACTATATTGGGGTGTTTTCCTAATTGTGTCAGAGAGACCTAAAAAGAAAACAGGACCCGCTGATTTCAAAAATTGTTTAGAGTGTGGTGAAGTATTTACAAAGCAGATAAGCATGATTTATGCTTATTCTGTTTATGCGTGAATCACACTTCACTGCAGATTGTGAGATTTGTAGAACCCTTTCTGAAAAACTAAATAAAAAAAGAGTATAAAGGTTCAAGAAAAAAGATGGCATCTCCATCGGTTCCGGAGGGGTCTGAACAACCCAATACTCCAGCTAGTTCAAAGAATGATAAAACTGTGGATACCGAACCAACCAGAAACAAAGGAAAGCCTTCTAAAACAAAAAGAACTGGAGAAACAGACACTGAACTGGCCCCAGCCAAGATGAAACATCAAACAAAACTCAGTGAACATCTTGCTGACAAAGCAAAGCAGCTCCCAAGGTCGAACCCTGTAATGCCTGCTGCTGAAGCAATAGCAGAGGTCCTGCAAGTTCTGCAGGCACTTCAGGCTGCAACCTTTCAAGGTTTAACACCGATTCTGATTGTATTGGTTCTAACCTCAGTAATACTCGGGTATTCATAACTCTTGCAGTGACCCTTTAAGATAGAAATGACCCACTTTAAGATGGAATTGCCCAGAGAGATGGAACATATGCAAATGATGGAATATTTCACATGTGCCACTTTTTCAAATGCTGCCTTCTACTAACTGCGTTAGTTCTAAACCCCTCAGATTTCTCTCCTCCTGTCAAGACTAGATGCTCGGAAATCCTCTCCTCATCATGTTGTTCTGACGTGAGAAAACTTATAAAAATATGTAAGTATTCTGTACATTTCATTTGTTGCCTTTACTTTTTGTAATTTTAAGTTAAACTGTAGTTTTAGTGTTTAAATTGTAAGTTTTCTGGTTTCTCCCGGTTCAGTATAACCGATAAATTGAGGTTTATTTGAGATTTATCAGAGTTTCTAACTAAAAACTCCGTTAGTTGTGTTAAATTTTATTAATTTAAGAACCCCAATACTGGTTCCTGAACCGATAGCCTCAGTACACTTTTATCTCAGTTTCGATCAGTTCCTCATCGGTTCCAGAACCAACCGCAGCCACTAAATAAACTTTAAACTTAAAACTTTTATAGTGGTTGCAACTTTTATCGGTTTTAGATTGAGAATGTCAGAAAAAACAAGAAGATAAACTGGTGATCCTGGTTTCAAACCATGTATTGAGTGTGGTGAAATTTTGCTAAGACATGAACATTAAAAGCAGAGTGAAATCTGCATACATGTCCTGAGAAAACTATTGAAAAATGCCTGGATAAGGCTAAAGAGAAAACTGTCACCACCTAGGGTTCCTCAGGCTCTTGACCAGCCGACACCCTAAATTACTGTGGGTGAAACCACAACTACTGTAACTGCTACCCCTGAGACAGGTATACAAGCAGTTCCTCAGAGGCTTGCTGAACCGGCTGACTCCCCAGTTCCCTCAAAGAAATTAAAGAAAACTAAGCACACAGAACCCCCTGCTGGACAGCATTCGGGGACTTCTGTGCCTGCTATAAAGCCTGCCAACTCCTGAAGAAATTGCACAGGCCTTAAAGGTAATTCAGGCTTACAAGGGCTTTGTGACTCTGCTCAGTGTTCCTATTATTTGAGAGTAGAATATGGTGATTATGATGAAATGGAGGAAGGGGAACCTATTGAGCCCGTGGTGTCTCCTGAACAGGAGTTTGGCTCTCCCCACAGAGCATCTGAGGTTTATTACTCACACTTCACATTTGTGAGAAGGATGGTAGACGCTTTAGACATCACCACCAGTGAAGTGATTTCAGGATGAGGAGGAAGCTGAATACTGGGAAATGATGAGGCTGACACCCACTAAAAAGCTTCTCCTTCCTGTAAAATTCTTCAAGAAAGATGCTTTAAAGATTTTACGAACTCCAAGCTCTGTTCTCCCTCTTGACAAGAGGCTGGATAAGAAATATCAGCTGGACAAGGAGGGAATTGAATTTTTTTTCCTCCCACCCTGTCCACCAGGGAGTGGTACAAGTGGTGTCCTGTGTCAAGGCAAATGTACCCTTGACATCCCATCCTCCTAACAAGGATGCCAGGAAAATTGACAGCATGGCCAAAAAAGATAATTATCAGCTTCCTTGGCCATCAGGCAGGCAAACTTTCAAGCCTATGCTGCTCAATACCAAAAGTCACTATGGAAGTCTGTCCTTTGTATGGCAGTTGAGGCCCAGACTCCCCTGTCAGATGATCTAGCTGAAACCACTAAATTTGGTTTGGAAGCAGCCAAATACCAGTTTCAATTGGCTGCTAACTCTAATGACACTGCTGCAAGATGCATGGCAAATACAGTGGTTCAGAGGAGGTTTCCCTGGCTGCGAGCCACAAACCTCACTCAGGATACCCAAACCAGGGCTTACATGAAAAAGGTGGATGAATACAAAACCACCTACAGAAGCAATTTTGCAAAAGAAAGGGCTTCCCCATCCACTAAAACCTATGGAAAGGGAGGCAGAGGCAGATCATTTCACAGCAAGCCTTTTTTATCAGGCCATGACTAAAATGGTGCTGGGTCTGCAACAGAAGCTATATGAAGAGAGACTAAAGAAGCTTAATATGTATACCCTTGAGGAAAGGAGGGAGAGCAGGGCCATGATAAAAACTTTCAAGTACTTCAAGGGAATCAACAAAGTCCAAGAGGGTAGCATCTTTCAGAAAAAGAGATATGCAAGAACAAGGGGATACAATTTGGTGACATAGGGGGATGGCTCAGGGGCAATGTGAGGAGGATTATTTTTCACAGAGGGTGGTGGACACATGGACGGCCTTCCTGAGAGGTCGTCTGTCCAAAAACAGTGGGAATTCAAGAATGCATAGGACAGACATAAGGCAATTCTGGTGGGGGGTTGGAAGAAGTAGGCTGTTGGTTAACTAGGATCTGCAGCTTATCCAATAGGTAGGGAAATGGGCAGACTAGGTGGGCCAAGCGGTCCTTATCTGCCATCAAAGTATATGTTTCTATGGCTGCACCTCTGTATCAGCAGTACACACAGCAGGGGTACTTCAGGGATATGGGCATAAGGGGTTCCAGGCATGCTTCCCAGGCCCAGCCTCAAACAAAGCAGACACCCTGACATGTTTTTTCAGGCTGCCTCCCACTACCTATAGGAGGCAGGCTGACTCACGCTTTCCAGTCTTGGCAAAAAATCACCACAGACAAGTGGGTCCTGGATGTAGTGAGTCGGGGATTGTCTCTAGAGTTTCAAATTTCGTCCAGCAACAAACGTTTCTAGGATCGTGGATATGTTGTTCATCCACACTTCTTGGCAGTGTCCCTTTCCCTTTAAATCAGCCGGAAAGTCTTCAGGCTGGCTCCTCCCACCCACCGGGGTGGAATAACCCTCGGTTCCGCCTTATGACGCCAGATCTTCCTTTCTGTTGGAAGATTCAGGTTGCCTCCTTCATGCTGTCGAATTTTGTAGGCCCTGGCTTCAAAACGCTATTCAAAATTCACCTCGCTTGTGTTAGCAATAGCGATTGCTTTTTCTCACTTGAAGATAAGTCTCTCGGATTTTGCCGGCAGTTTGAGTGGCCAGAATGTCGCCAAGACTGACCTGCATGCCGCGTGCATTTACTGTTTGGGTGTCAGCCATGACACAATGACGCATAAGTTTTGCCTCATGCTTCCAGCCTAAAGTCCTCCACGACTGTCTACGCATACCTTAAGCTGGAAACCCAAGCAGACCTGCCGATGTAATCCAAGGAGGCCCGGTGGGCGGTTTCTGCGGTCGCGGGATCTGCCGAGCAGTTGGAGCATACGCAGGCATTCGAGGAGGAAGTGGCTCACACTGGGGAATCTTCTTCTCTGAACTTCTTCATTCCGCTTAACCTGGGCTCCACCTTCTCAGGTTCCTTCCGAGAGTTGTGCCACTCTCTCCCGACTAAGGGTGAGAGTCCTGCGGGTACGCACTCCTCTCAGTCCCGTAAGTGGGAGAAGGCCCTGGGATCGTCTTCGTCTTGACAGAGACACTCTTGGGATTGGGAGAGATCTCGGTCCCAGGAGCCAGCCATTTCGACCTCAGTTAAAATCGCCTTTTTGGCCGCTGGCTTCTCAGCCTTGCTGTTTGGTCAGTTGTTGATCAATGTTGTTGAGATAATTCTCAACCCGATCGACCCTTTGTCGCCAACTCCGGTCAATGACTCCCTCACTCGGACTCTGGTCCTTGCTTTCCCCCGATGAGGAGACCCAGCCCACTGGGAATCCTGCCAAGGAAGTGGTCCCTGACCCCGGGAAGTCACCGGTTCCACTGATGTCTCCTGAGCGACCAAGTCGGGCTGCCCGATCTCGATCAAGGTCTTGACCCTCGACTGATGGAGTCTCGTTAGTGTGGATGAACAACATATCCACGATCCTAGAAAACAGGTTACTCGCCTGTAACAGTAGTTCTAGGAACATGGATATGTTGTTCATCCACATTTTGGCATGTCCCCTTCCGCTTTAAATCTCACTGAAGTCTTCAAGCAGGCTTCTCACACCCACCGGTGGTATATATCTCGCTCTGCCCCATGACGCCTAGATCTTCCTTTCCGCTGGAAGATTCAGTTTTCCTCCTCGTGCTCTTGCATTTTGTAGGCTCCTGGCTTTCAAATCTTCAGTTTTACGAAAATTTGCATTGTGCATATTAGCGATCACAAGTTTGCAGCTTCGATCATGAGAGAAAAATCTTCCCCCGGATTTTATCGGTGCCCGTGTGGCCAGATGATGTCGCATACTGATCCCCATACCGCGTGCGTCTACTGCCTTGGTGTCGGCCATGACACCTCGACTTGCAGTTTTTGCTTGGCTTTTCATCCCAGTGTCCTCGATGACTGTCTCGCATGCCTGAAACTGGGGAGGCTGGAGAAGGGGAACCCTCCGGTGAAATCCAAGGAGGTTCGGTGGGCGGTTCCCATGGCTGTGGGATCTGCCGAGCAGTTGGAATGCATGCCAGTGTTCGAGTTGCAGGCGGCTCATGCCATGGAGTCTTCTTGGAGCTTTTTCTTTCCGCTAAACCTGGCTCCACCTTCTCGGGTTCCTTCTGGGAGTTGTGCCAGTCTCTCCCAACCAAGGGAGAGGCGCCTGAGGGCTTGCATTCCTCTCGATCCCGTAAGCAGGAGAGGGATCTAAGTGTTTCTTCGTGTCGACGGAGACGGTCTTGGGAGCGGGAGAGATCTCGGTCCCAGGAACATGCGGCCTCGACTTCGGTCGAGATCACTTCTTCGGCCGCCGGCTTTTTGAACTTACCGTCAAGCCAACCGACTGAGGGTTTGGTCGACAATGTGGAAATCGTCATCAACCCTGTTGACACCTTGTCACTGACTCCTTGGAGAGGACTCAGGTCGTTGTTTTCCCTGATGAGGAGACCTAGCCTGCTGGAGTCCCCAACGAGGAACCGGTCCTGGACTCTGGGAAATTACCGGCCCTGACGGTGTCTCCCGACCGACTGAGTTGGCCTGCCCGATCTCGGTCACGGTCTAGGACCCGCTCGATTGACAGGCTGAGGAACAGTCATAAGCGCTCCAAAAAGAGGCGATGCCATCGGGCGTCCTCGTCCTCCTCGGATGAGGAGAGGCTCCAGCGGAAACTCCGGTGCTACGAGGACCTCATGTGGCAGCACCTGATTTTGTCCATGCATAAGCCTTCCACGGCTTCCACCCTGGCCATTACTTGGCTTTCACCTCCCAGGCCAAAGCCGACTCCTTCAGAGCCGACCAGATTGGTTCCCCGGCCTGTGGAGCCGGCAAGACCACCTGTTCGGCCCAAAACGGTCTCTCCACCTATTGTGGTGGAACCACCACCACCCAAACAGCCTGTGGGAGGGGCTTACCTGGCGATTGTCGGTCACGGTCACCTCAGACCGCCCCCGGCGATTCGAAGGTGACATGGGCGGTAAAGTTGACAGTGATGAGCGAGGGTATGAGCGTCAAGTGCGAAGTGGCAGAAGGAGTTAAAGAGGGTGTCCAGTCTGGCTAGGTAGGTCTTAGGCATGGCACTGTAGACTACGTTGCAGTAGTCAAAGATGGGAGTACATCATTTTTGGACAAGTTCATGCCTAGCCGGGAGAGGGAGTTCCAGTTCCTAAATAGTGCCGAACTTGGGACGCAGCTTTTAAGGATGGCGTCCACATGACCAGAGAAGTGAAGTGTTGGTCAAGCCAAACCCCAGATATCTGAATGAGGAGGTGTCCTTGAGGACCGGCCCTGCTGAGGATGTGGAAAGTGGGTAGGAGGGAGCCTTGAAAGTCTTTGCCTAGTGCTGAAGGTCATGAAGACAGTCTTCTTGGCATTTAGGAAAAGCTGATGTAAGCAAAACCAGCGCTGAACATTGTTGAAATCGTTCTGAAGTCTGGTTGCAACATCGATGGAGCAGTGGCCAGAGGTGTAAAGGACCATGTCATCGGCATACATATGAATAGAGGTAGATGTGCAGACAGACAGCAAGTCATTGAGAAAGATGGAGAAAAGTATGGGGCCCAACACTGATCCCTAAGGGACCCCTGTGTCAATAGGGAGGGGTGAGGATATAGAATCTGCTATTCCAACTGACTGAGTCCAACCTACCAGGCATGGAACCAGTTTGTGGCAGCAGCCGACAAGCCTGCAATGGAGAGAGTGTGTAACAGGATAGAGTGGGAGACCGTATCGAAAGCCTTGGCTAGGTCGTGATTTGACCACTGTCCATCTCAGGGAGGATGGAGTCAGTGAGCCTAATGAGGGAGGTGGTGGTGGAGTGGTTTTTACGAAAGCCAGATTGGAAAGGGGTGAAAAAGTTAGAGTGAGAGAGATAGGCAGAGAGTTGGGTAAGAACTAGGTGTTCTTGTAGCTTAGCGAGGGTGGGAAGTAGGAATATGGGGCAATGGTTCCCAGCGAAGGATGGGTCACTGCCCTTAGGAGGGAAGAACAGTGGCATGTTTCCAGACAGAGGGGATAGCTTCCAGTGTGAATGAGAGGTTGAATAACTCAGTCAGTGGGGCAGAGATAGCCATAGCAGAAAGGTAAAGCAGCTTGGGGGTCCAGCCCATCAGGCAAACTGCCTTTAGAAGGGTTTAGGGTAAGCAGGGCATCCAGGGTGTCAGAAGGTGTAATGTTAGTGAATGAGAAAGGAAGGGGCTGGAGATAGGTGTGTGGTGAGTTAGGTGGAGGATCAGACTAAGGAGATGGTAAGGAGGATAGAAGGGCAGAGGCACAGGAGGTGAAAAAAGAATTAAATTCAGAGGCGACATTCAGGTGGTCAGAGGTAATTGTGGTGTTTATAGTGAGAAGGGGGTAGGAGGAGAAGAAGGGGGGGAGAAGAGAGAGTGAATGACTTTCTAAAATTTTGAGGGGCTGTTTATATTCGATTGAAAAGTAGCCAGCTTTAGCCAAATGAGTGGCTTTGGTGCATTTGTTGTGAAGCTGACGATAGATGTCGTCTTTCTGGATCTTGGAGACTTTGTGCTGCTTCCAGGCTTGGTCCCTTGCTCTTTGGCATGCTACGAGTTCCAGTGTGATCCAAGATAGGTGGTTCCTGCGGACTCTAACTTTGCATAGAAGGGCGTGCCAGTTCCAGACTTAGAGAAATTTACCTTTGAAATATTCTGCGGCTGCTTCGATCGTGGCTGATGGTGTTTGTCTCATTCCACAGAGACAAATTGGTCCTGAGAACAAACAGGAAGTTTCTTCCTAAAGTGGTTTCTGATTTTCATTTGAACCAAACCATTACCTTACCTGTCTTTTTTCACTGAACACCTAGTTCTGGTGAAAGGAGATCCGTGAGTCTGGACGTCAAAAAGCTCTTAGCCTACCTGACAGCCACTAAAGTCCATAGGCAGGACAGAAAATGGCTGTTCCTGACCTATGATGATGTTGGAAAGGATTACCCAGCATCAGAAAGGTCCATTTCTCGCTGACTAGTACAGCATATCCTGTTTCATTACTCTAAGGCTGGAAAGGAGCCCCCAACAGGGTTAAGGGACCATTCCACAAGGGGCACGGCTGCTACCATAGCAGCTGCCAGGGATATTCCCCTGGTGGACATCTGTAAAGCAGCTACCTGGAAAGCAGTACACACCTTTACAAAGCATTACAGTGTGGACATTCAGTCCAGAGGTGATGCCAGGTTTGGCACAGCAGTCCTGCAGAGTCTGTTTCCAAAGTAGGTTCTGTGCCTGCCCACCTCCAAAGGTACTGCTTTTTACCTCAGTATTACTGGGGTTAGAAGAAAAAATTACTCACCGTAGTAATATTGTTTCTTCCCAGTAATATTCGGGTATTCAGAACTCCCCACCCTGCCTTCCCTTCTAGAACCAGTAGCCTCTGCTCTCCTAAAAACACTTGTGTTCTCGGGGTATCTGTGCCACACTCTGGCACGTTATGATTGTGTACACTATTGTTGTTTCCCCTTTTCAGGTGATTCTGATATTCAGGGGTATTAAGGGAATAATGTCTCACCGGTGGGTGTTATGCTGGGATAACATCCCACTTCGGGTGGTTGGGCCAGAGGCCACCAGCCAAGGGCGTCCAGCACCCAAGAAGGGATGTTATCCCAGCATTACACCCACCCTGGAGGGCATTATTCCTATTACACAATGGCTTGTTGTTTTATAATAAAAAGAATTATTTTAAAGAATGTTTTTGTTAGTGTGTAAAAATATTTTTGTTGGAGAAGTAAGAGCTTATCCTCCTAATCATCCAAATCCTACAAACAATCAGCAGAGATGTTATGCCAGGATAACATCCCTGCTGTGATGGCCAACTGACCAATCAGAAGCCAGGATTCTTTCTTGCCATTGTATAATCTTTCATATGTTATGCCCTTCAGTTGGAGGCCTTTTTGGGTGTTAAGGGAGTTCCTACAATAATTATTATTATGATTAATATTGTTGTTATTGTTATTATTACACTTAGTCCTTGTGGGCCTGTCTTTCCAGGCTTCCTGGAAATATGAGGGGTTTAGAACTAAGGCATTTAGTAGAAGGCAGCATTTGAAAAAGTGGCACATGCAAAAGATTCCATCATTTGCATATGTTCCATCTGTCTGGGCAGTTCTATCTTAAAGGGGGGCAGTTCTATCTTAAAAGGTCACTGAAAGAGTTCTGAATACCTGAATATCACTGAGAAGAAACAATATTACTACGATGAGTAATTTTTTCTTCCAGTTCCAAGTATGGTTCAACAGACTGTACCGTCATCGCTTCATGGTTAGGTTCTTTTGTCCCAAGACCCAAACTGAGAGCAGTATGAGGAAGAGGATGAAGGGGAGCCTGTTGAACCAGAGGTCTCCCTGGATCAAGAGTTCGATTCTCCAAGATTAACCTAGGATTATTCCTCACATGATAATTTGTCAGGCAGATAGTGGATGCTTCAGATCTTGCTACCAATGAGTCTGTACAAGATGAAGAGGAGGCAGAGTTTTTGGAGATGATGGGCCTGGCACCAACAAAAAGGCTGCTGTTGCCAATTAATAAATCAGTGAAGAAGCAAGTGCTTGAGGCTCCAAACTCTGCTCCACCAGGTGACAAAAAGGCTGATAAAAAATATCAGTTAGACAGGGCAGGGGCTGAATTCCTATTTTCACACCCTGACCACAAAGGGGTTGTACAGACTGCAGCCTGTGACAGAGCCAGGTGCCTGGCTACACACCCCTAGAGAAAGGATTCTAGGAAATAGATAGCATGGAGAAAAAAGTCTGTTTCACGCTGGATAGTGCAATGTATCCATTTTTGTTACAGTAAGGCTGGTAAGGAGCCCCCAGTAGGCTTGAGGCCACATTACACAAGGGGTACTGTTGCAAGGATTGCAACTGCCAGGGACATTCCCCTACTGGAAATATGTAAAGCTTCTACCTGGAGAACAGTGCACGCTTTCACAAAGCACTGTTGCCTGGATTCAGTCCAGAAGTGATGCCAGGTTTGGCACAGCAGTTTTGCAGAGCTTGTTTCCAAAATAGGTTCTGTGCCCACCTCCAAAAGTACTGCTTCGTAGTCGGCACGAGTTAAGCATATGGAAGAATTTCTGGGATTAGAAGAAAAAACTACTCATTTTATTAATCTTGTTTCTTCCAAGGTATCCTTCATTATGCTTAACTCACCCTCCCTATCTCCCCTTCCAGAACCTATGGCCTCTGCATAGCAGCTGGGTGTCTGAGTTTGTTGGATTCATACCATGTTGTGTTACAGGAGGTTTTTGAATCCAGATAAGTTTTGTTTCCCTCTTTGGCGCTGTCTGACTGTTAGGGACTTTGTTATGGGGGATTTTGTTATTTAAAAATTTAGAGTGGTTTAGATAGCTTAGTTAAGGGGATCTTGCCCCACAGGCTGCCATGACTGCAAGAGTTAAGCATATTGAAGAATACCTTGGAAGAAACAAGATTACCAAGGTAAGTAATTTTTCTTACAGGTTGCCCCTGGAAAGGGACTTTTAGTCTTGTGGGCTCAGCTGGTTAACAAAATAAGTACTGCATGCATTGTTGGGCTTCAAAGGAAGTGGGTAATATGAATAAAACTGAAAAAGTACAGCACAGATTTACAAAATACATCGGAACCACAAGACATTTGACATAAGCAGAGGCCAACTAGGCTGGAACTTTTCTCCTTCAAATGTAGACAATGAAGACAACAAAATGGTGCAAGGTCTTCACAAGCCCTATGAGGAGAGACTGAAGGAACTCAGATGAACATGCTGGAAGAGAGGAGGGAGTGGGGTGGATATGATAGAAACCTTTAAATACCTCACTGGGGTAAATAAGGTACAGGAAGGAAGTTTTTTTCAGGGAAAAAAGATGCACAAGAATAAGGGGACGTGCTGCAAAGCAGGGAGTGGGGTGGTAGATTCATTGAGAGATGTGAGGATGTTCTTCATAGAAAGGGTAGTGGATTTGTGGGATAGTCTGCCAGCTGAGGTGATGGGGGCAAAAACAGTGATGGGGTTCAAGAGTGCATGGGGGTATGCATAAGGGTATTTTAGTGAAAAGAAATGAGGGGAGGGAAAAGAGCCGGAGAGATAGAGTTGAGTCTACAGTGATACTGTAGGTAAGAAAAAATGGGCAGGCTGGGTGGGCCAAGCGTTTCTTATCTGCCAACAAATTCTTTGTTTCTGTGTTTTAAGGGGGGGACTAGATTCTAGTGTTCATGGCTGTGAAATGATATCTTGTTTTGCCTAGGCATACAGAGAAGTAGTAGTGTGCAAACTGCAAGGCCTCATAATTATAAGCTGAAAAGGGGGAGCTACTCGGAACAGAAAAGAGAGGAGGGTGATTTAATCAGAGAGTGGTCTTTGGATGAAACCGCCTACCTGTAGAGCTTGTTGATAGTAGGACAGAGAGAACATCAAGAGGAAGGAGGTACTGTTAGAACTTTACTACTCTACTGGGACATATCTGTGCAGTTAACTAGGTGAAGAAGGGAACTGTGAATTAAGGGGAGTGTCTTAGGCAGCAGGAAGCCAGGTGTTTGGATTTAAAACTGCCCTAGTTAGCTTTTGGCAGAGAACAGCAAGAGGAAGGAGTTGCCGTTAGAACTTTACTACTCTACTGGGACTATATTGTCCTACCTCCCCACCATCCCAGCCTTAGCTAGTTCCACTTTTATAGGCACAGGATTTGACTGACAACAGGAACTTCCTGTTTGGGAGCAGGAAGGGAGTGACACAGAGGCACAAAAGACTCACCGTCCTAGAAGGAAAAGAGTAGCTCTCCATCCCCCCCAGCTGCTGGAGGTCTGACTCTGAGCAAGTAACATGGAAACATAGAAGTTGACGACAGATAAGGACCGTAAGGCCCATCCAGTATGCCCATTTTTTTCTACCTTATGAAAGTGCCGTAGGCCTGTACTCTGTCAATGGCCTATCTATTCATACTCGTCTGTATTGCTGCCTTATGCCTATCCCATGCCTGTTTGAAGCCTGCACTGTATTCATATCTACCACTTCCTGAGGTAGGCCGTTCCATGCATCCACCACCTTTTCTGTGACAAAGACCTTCCTTACATTACCGCTTAATCAGCCCGCCTCTAATCTCATGCTGTGTCCTCTTGTCCTGCTATTTTTCTTATATTGAAACATGTTAGACTCTTTCACCTCGTTAATGCCCTAAGATGTTTGAATGTTTCCATCATATCACCTCTCTCCTCCCTCCCTCCTTTGCTCTAGGGTATACATATTGAGCTCCATTAATATGTCCTTATATGTTTTCTGATGCAGTCCCTGCACCATTTTGGTTGCCCTTCTCTGGACTGCCTCCATTTTGTTAATGTCCTTGTGCAGTCGCGGCCTCCAGTACTGCATGCACTACTCCAGATGGGGCCTAACCAGTGTCTTGTAAAAAGGGATTATTACCTCCCTCTTACGACTTGACACCCCTAGTAATACACCCCAACATCCCTCTAGTCTACTGCTTTAGTGGTCTGCTGGATGATTTCAGGTCATCTGTGATGATGATCGTAAGTTTTCTTCCTTGTGATTGCCAGCAAGTCCTCCCAACCTATAGGTGGCTTCTAGAGTTCTCTTGTGCATGATCTTGCACTTCTTCCTTAACCCCATTTGCCACTCTTCCCGACCATTTTGCCAGTTTTTCCAGATCTCTTCTCATTCTGCCACCCCCATCTGCTCTGTTGCAGATCTTATTTTCATCCACAGACAGACAAACCTTACCCCTCCAGTCCATCTCCAATATCACTGATGAAGATATTTGAAGAGGATTGGCTCCAGGACAGATCCCTGAGGTACCCCACTTGTAACATGCATCTCTTCTGACTGTATACCGTTTACCACCACTTTCTGTTTTCTGCCCACCAACCAGTTTACCACCCAGTTGATCAACATCTGACCAACCCCGAGCCTACCCAGCTTATTAATCGGTCTGCTATGTGGAACGGTATCAAAAGCTTTGTTGAAGTCAAGGTAGGCGACATCAACTGCTCCCCAATTGTGGCTACAGATGACTACATGAGATGCAAACCGGAGCCGTGAGCGAACTACGACCAATACTATGCTAAAAAAGTGTGGCTACCCGGTTTGATTGTAAAGACTACTCAGTTTGGTCCCTGGTTTAAAATCATTTATTCGTGAGATAGCAGCAACATCTTCCCCACACATGTAAACGTTTTTGCGTACCTGATGCTTTCTCAAGACGTTGAGAAAGCATCAGGTGACGCAAATATGTTTGACGTGTATGTGGAGGTGTTGCTGCTATGTTTCCCTTTTGAATAAATTGATTTTTAACTTAGGACCAAACTGAGTGGTCTTTTACATCGATACCGGGTAGCCGTGCTTTTTTAGCATAGTATCAACTGCTCCGCCTTGGTCCACCACTCTGGTTACCCAGTCAGTGAAATCTATGAGATTAGTCTGACAGGACCTTCCTGTTGTAAACCCATTCTGTCTTGGATCCTGTGCCCCTATGGATTCCAGGTGTTGCACTATCCTTTCCTTAAGTAGTGCCTCCATAATCTTGCCTACTACTGAGGTAAGACTGACTGGTCTGTAGTTCTCTGCCTCCTCCCTGCTACCATTCTTGTGGAGCGGGATCACATGAGCCCTTCTCCAGTCTCTGGGACCTCTCCTGTGCTCAGAGACTCACTAAACAGTTCTGATAATGGCTCTAATTCCGCCTTCACTCCTGTAGTACCCTGGGATGTATGCCATCAAGTCCCATTGCTTGTCCACCCTGAGCTTAGTAGATCTTGTAGGACCCTTTCTTTGGGAAAGGACTAGTGCACACCTCCCTTACCACTGTGTCCATGGTGCTGATCTGTGGGTCCTGTCCTACCTTCTCCTCAGTAAATACTGAGCAGAAGTATCTATTTAGGATAGATGCTTTTCCTAACATATATAGAGCAACCCATATGGAACAATGGGAATTATTTGTTTATGCTGGGGGCTCTGCCTCCCCACCCCCCAACATGGCAACAGTTGAGGGGCCACAAATAAGTAAGGAGGAGACTAATGAGGAATACAGGAATTTCCTGTCCCAGAACAGGAAGAGCAGGAGCTTTGAGGGCACAGAGGCAGTAGGAAAGTAGGGTGAAATAAAATAAACAAGAGAGAGGAAAGAAGCATACAGAACAACAGTTATGGGGCCACAAATAAGATATGATGGGAGTGGTGCGGTGCAGTGGCTGTGGAGCGTCAGTCTTCTGGAAGACATTCTGGAAGATGCAGTGTTATCCTATCTGCAGGCACCTATCTGGGCTGAGGGAGGAGGTTGCTTGTCTCCAGCCCGAGTTAGCCAGGATTCGGGGAACCTCCTCTCCCACCCAGGGCCACCACAGCTGCCTCAGAGGTTGCCAAGAAAGAGTACCGGTTGGACCACAGTGAGCTCGAGGAGGGTGAGGGTGGTGGAATGGAGGCGCATCCCTCCAGTTGTACCTCTCCACAATTCATACGTCGTTCTGGCACAGTGGGTTCCTCTATGGAGACACTTGCAGAGGACACAAGGAGGATGCTGGGAACCTCCACAAAGGAGACCAACAGGAGGGTGGCATGGGACCCCATATGGGGAAGATAACTCCTGCTGGGGAATTCCATTCTTAGGAGGGTAGAACTGGGGGAGAGGTAGGTAAGGTGCCTTCATGGCGCCATGGCTTGGAGGGAGAGGGACCGGGAGCGAATCCTCAGGATCGTGGGAGCAGCTGCACGGGGAGGGATTGGGTGTCATTGTCCACCTAGGGACAAATGACCTGGCTGGGAAAGGGGTCAGGGCAGTGCAGGAGGAGTTTGTGGAGTTGGGGAGGGGCCTTAGACAAGTAGCACACACGGTAACCTTCTCGGAGGTGCTGCCTGTCTATGGCATGGGTGAGGCTAGGGTGCTCCGAACCATGGGATTCAACCAGTGGTTGAAAAACTAGTGTGGAGCTCAGGGTTTTGGCTTCGCTGGGGACTGGGTGTCGACCTGGAGGGATACAGGCTTATACTGGCGCAATGGTCTGCATCTGTCCAAGAGGGGAAACCTGGATCCTAGGTGATGGGTTTAAATGCTTCATTAGCAAGTATTTAAACTAGCCAAGGGGAGGCACCGAAAGAGCAGCAAAATTTAGTTCCCTTCCCACCCACCCAAAAAATCGGGTAGTTAGTGAGGTAAACACCAAGATAGAGAAGTTGATAGGGAGAAGGACGGGGTAAATGGAGAAAAGGCAATAAGGACAGGGATGGGGCAAAAAGGTGAGCCATCAGAAAATGGAGGGTAATGAGTACCAGTGCCCATAGTCTAGGTAACAAGCTCCCTGAACTGGTGGCCTTGATGGAAGAGGGACGCCTGGATATCGTGGCAGTCACAGAAACGTGGTACACAGAGAATCATGACTGGGATGTCAACATACCAGGGTACACAATCTACAGGAGGGACAAGGAGGGTAGAAGAGGAGGAGGAGGAGGAGTAGCTCTCTACATAAGGGAAGGGATCAAAGTAACAGAACTAAAGGGTAAACAGGGAGGAGAGGAGGGAGTGTGGGTCACCCTGGAGACCAGAAATGGCACACAATCCGCACAGGGTTGTATAGAGAGACCCCTCTCAGGGGAGAATGGACAAGGAAATGATAGAAGGCATTCTTGGGATGGCAGAAATAGGGAGATATTGTTGTTGGGGACCTGAATATGCAGATGTTAACTGGAGCAACTTTGCAGCCACATCCAAGTGCAGGGTCATTCTCGATGCCCTACAGAGGCATGTCTCAGACAGCTAGTGTTGGAACCCACTCTGGGAGGAGCAATCTTAGACCTGGTATTCTCAAACGGGGATGGAGAGAGGATCTCCATCTAAGAAATGTGTGGCCATCTGGGAACAAGTGACCACCAAACAGTGTGGTTCACTATAAACAGTCAGGCCATAGCAAAAGTGAGGTACTGGACTTTAGGAGGGCTGACTTTGTCAAACTGGGAGAGTGCCTCAGAAAAGCACTGCATACAGGCAAGGAGGAGGGGTAGAGAAACAATGGGGAAACATCAGAACTGCCAGCACAGAGGCAACAAGCCTTGTGTGAAGTAAATAAATCAAAACGAAAGAAAAACCACTATGGTTCTCAAAAGAGGTGACAAGGAAGATTAGGGAGAAAAAAATGGCATTCAGAAGTATAAGGAGACACAGAAAGAGCATGACATAGAACTGTCCTAGTTAAAGCAGAAGGAAGCAGGGAAGGCAGTGAGAATAGCAAAGGCCCAAACCGAGCAAAAGATAACCAACTCGATTAAGAAGGGAGATAAAACCTTTTATAGGTACATTAGGGAGCGAAGAAAGACCAAGGGAGGGATAGTGAGGCTTAATAAAAGGGAGGGTGGATGAGCAGAGAGGGACAGTGAAAAAGCAGGGATACTGAATGAATACTTCTGCTCAGTATTCACAGAAGAAGAGAAAGGGGAAGGTACCTAATCCAATCAATAGAAGCACTCTGGATAGGGAGTCGATAGCAGTCCTTTCACTAGAAGAAAGGGTTCTGAAAGAACTCCCAAAACTGAAGGTGGACAAAGCAATGGGGCCTGGCGGATTTGCCCAGAATTCTAAAAAGAACTAAGGGGAGAACTAGTGACACCACTGACTATCCTTTTTAACAAATCGTGGGAGGATAGTGTGGTACCTATGACTGGAGGAGAACTTGATGTGATTCCCTTCACAAAAAGGGAGCAAAGCAGAGGGCGGGAAACTACAGACCTGTTAGCTTGACCTCAGTGGTAGAGAAAATGATGGAATCACTACTGAAGGAAAGAATTTTTGAGTACTAGAGGCCAGTAGGACACAGGACCCAAGGCAGCATGGTTTCACAGGGAAGGTCATGTCAGAGCCGAATCAATAGATTTCTTTGACAGGGTGACCAAAGTAGTAGACCAGGGAGGGCTGTGGACATGGCCTACCTAGACTGTCAGCAAGCATTTGACACAATCCACACACAAGATTAATAAACAAATTAGCCAGCCTGGGAGTGGGTCCCAGGGTAGTAGCCTATAGTAAAAAATTGTCTGGATAACAGGACATGGAGGGTAATAGTAAACGGAATCCACTCCGAAGAAAGGGGGGGGTTAATAGCGGGATACCGCAGGGTTCAGTACTGGGTCCAGTCCTTTTTAATGTCTCTAAGTGACATTGCTGAGGGTCTGGAAGGAAAAGTATGCCTCTTTGCAGATGACACAAAGATCTGCAACAGGGTTGATACACAAGGGGGTGGAAAGGATGAGAAGGGACTTGGCAAAGTTGGAGGAATGGTCAAAAGTATGGCAGCTTAGATTCAGTGCAAAGAAGTGCAGAGTAATGCACCTGGGAAACAAAAACCCTGGGGAAGAGTACACAATTGGGGGGAGGGGGTTATTAACAACAACACAAATGGAAAGGGACCTGGGATAGTCATATCAGATGATGTAAAGGTAAGCAAGCAATGTGAGAAAGCAGTAAGGATGGCTGGGGGGATACTGGGATGTATAGGGAGAGGCATCACCAGTAGAAAACAGGAAGTTGTTATCCCTCTGTACAGACAGCTGGTGAGACTCCATCTGAGTACGTACAGTTCTGGAGACCCCATCTCCCATGAGGTATAGACAGGGTGGAGGCAGTCCAGAGGAGGGCAACTAAAATGGTGCAGGGTCTGCAACAGAAGCCATACTGAAGAGAGACTAAAGGAGCTTAATATGTATACCCTTGAGGAAAGGAGGGAGGGGGACATGATAGAAACTTTCAAGTACCTCAAGGGAATCAACAAAGTCCAAGAAGGTAGCATCTTTCAGAAAAGAGATGCAAGAACAAGGGACACAATTTCAAGATAAGGGATCAAAAACAGTGGGGAATTCAAGCATGCATGGGACAGACATAAGGCAATTATGGTGAGTGGGTAGGAAGAAGTAGGCTGTTGGTTAACTAGGATCTACAGCTTGTTCAGTAGGTAGGGAAATGGGCAGATTAAGTGGGCCAAGCGGTCCTTATCTGCCATCAAAGTCCATGTTTCTATGACAGCTGCATTCCTCAAGGTCGGGTTGGGCAAGCATATGAACAAGTCTGCTAAAACATGTTTCACCACTGTTGAGGGGTGGACATTCTACATGGGCTACACTGCTTGCGTCTGTAATCTTTCTTATGTTCCTAAAGTAGCCCAAAAGTGCATTAAATGTGTGAGTCAGACAAAAGATAAAGAAGACTTTTACAGTTGGACAGATAAGTAAGGAATGTAATTCAAGACCAAAAAAGATCTGTCAGCATCTATAAAGCAGAGCAAAATGAAGCCAGTAAGGAGGGATAGAAGGAAAAGTTACAGAAAAGCAAATAAGGTCATTAGGAGGAGAAGGCAAACACAGAGCTGAGATTAGCAGAAGGAGTTCAGGGAAATAATACATTTGGGTACTTTAGGGAAAAAAGACAAATGAGAGCATTGAATGGAGAAACTAAGATGGAGAGAGAGTGTAGGAGGACAAGGGCAAAATAAATATATTGAATGAGTAATGATATGCTTCCAGTGGATGCTACAGTCATGGGCCAATACAGGACAACAAACTTGGGGTTACAGCTAGTTACAAGTTAAAAATGGGTCTTATGTCTGAAGGGAGGGTACTAAAGAGTTTGTGTGACTTAAAGATAAACAAGTCCCTGTGGCTACATGGATGCTTCCAAGGGGTCTGAGGGAGGCAAGGTAGGCTGTTGCACCTACCTTGGCAGACCTATTTAATGAAGCCCTAGGCAAAGGGTGTGTTTCAGAGGGACTGGAGGGTGTTGAATGTGGCCCAGTTGCACAAGAGTGGGAGCATGGTGAATGCAGAAAATTACAGGTCAGTGAGCCTAACATCTATAGTTGTCAAGCTACTGATTCCTGGAAGAAAATAGACTTCTCCATAGGAATCAACATGAGAGGCAGGTCGTATCAAACGAATTTGATTTTTTTTTTCCTTCAGTTCAGTAACTCTAATGGCTAATAGAGGCCAGCCAGTTGATACCTTGCACCTGGATTTCAGCAAGGCCTTTATTTTCAGTGCTGCACAGCAGAGTGTTGAAGAAAGTAGAGTGGTCTAGGGCTAGAAGAGACACTAACAAGACCAATTGGAAATTGATTGACAAATTGAACTGAGAGTGATTCCAAATGGAAAGTTGTCCAGTGTTGGAAGTAACCAGTAGGATGCCTAGATACAAAGATGCTTAGAATTTGATGGCAGATAAGGACCGCCAGGCCCAAGTAGTCTGCCCATTTTCCCCTACCTGCTGCAAAAACCAAAGCCCTACTTGATCTCTGGCTTTGTTCTCCTACCTATTGCTAGGGTACCCCATGCGTATCCCACGAATTTTTGAATTCCCCTACCACCTTCCCTGGGAGGCTGTTCCATGCATCCACCACCCTTTCTGTGAAGAAACATAAGAAACATTTCCTCATGTTATTCCTCAGTTTACCCCCTTCCAGCCTCGTGTCATGACTTCTTGTTCTAGAACATCTTTTTCTTAAAGATGCTACCTTCCTGTACCTTATTTATGCCCTTGAGATATTTGAAGGTCTCTATCAGATCCCCCCCCACCCCACACTCTCCTCCAGGGTATACAAATTGAGGTCCTCCAATCTCTTCTCATATTATTTTTGTTGCATGCCCTGCACTATTTTTGATCCCCTTCTCTGAACTACCTGTACCCGGTCTATGTCTTTACAGAGATGTGGCCTCCTGAACGGGACACAATACTCCAGATGAGGTCTCACTAATGATCCATACAGAGGCATCACCACCTCCTTTCTTCTGCTGGGTGATACCTCTCTCTGTGCACCCCAGTACCCCACTGGCTTTCTCCACAGCCTTGGCACATTGTTTGGTCACCTTTAGATCATCTGATATGATTACCCGCAGATCCCTTTCCTGTTTGGTAGCCGTCAGTATTTCTCTCCCATCATGTAAGCCTCCCCTGGGCTCCTGTGCCCCAAGTGCATGATGTTGTACTTTCTTGCATTGAATTTTAGCTGTCACACTCTTAACCATTCCTCACATTCACCTGGGTCCCTCCTCATGTTTTCCACCCCTTCCAGAGTGTCTACCCTATTGCAGATCTTAGTATCATCTGCAAAGAGGCATACCTTTCCTTCCAGACCCTTTGGAGTGTCACTTATGAAGACATTGAATAGGACTGGTCCCAGAACTGACACCTGTGGCACCCCACCGGTTTTCCTCCATTCCTCGGGATGAGCTCCATTTACCACCACCCTCTGTGTTCTATCTCTCAACCAGCTTCTAACCCAGTTTACCACCTTGGGGCCGATTCCCAGGCTGCCTAACTTGCTTACAAGCCTTTTATGTGGAATGGTGTTGAAAGCCTTGCTGAAATCTAGGTAGGCCACGTCCACTGCTCCCCGATCCACTTCCTGGTTACCCAGTCAAAGAAATCTGTCAGATTTGTTTGACATGACCTTCCCACTGTGAATCCATGCTGCCTCAGATCCTGTGCTTTGCTGGATTCAAGATGTTCCTCAATCCTTTCTTTTAGCAGTGATTCCATTATTTTCCCCACCACTCAGGTCAGATTCACTAGTCTGTAGTTTCCAGCCTCCTCCCTGCTTCCACTTTTGTGTAGAGGGGCTACATCAGCTCTCCTCCAGTCCTCTGGAACCACTCCTGTTTCTAGTGATTCATTGAACAGGGCTGCCAGTACCTCCCTAAGTTCCTGTAATATTCTGGGATGTATCCTGTCTGGTCCCATTGCTCTGTCCACTTTGTTTTGCGAGTTCCTTTTGAACTCTGTCCTTCATAAATTAACTGGTGTCCACCTTCCTGCCCTTATTGCTTCTGCCACTTAATTTTGGTCCCTCACCTTCCCCCTTTTCCGCGAACACTGAACAAAAATATCTGTTCAAGATTGATGCTTTTTTTTCCCCAAGTCCCCTTCTTCACACTCCCTGTCTTGCCCCTTAAGCTTTATGACACCACCCTTTGCCCTCCTCCTTTCACTAGCATGCCTCTGGGATATGGGTTTCGATTAAGCACAGTCCCCCTCCCCCCAAAAAACACATATAGTGTTGCTTACTCTCAGTTTAGAGAATATGCCCCAAACAAATTTTTTCTCTGGCTGTATTTTTCAAAATCCCTCGTAAACCAGCTCCGTGGAGCTTCTGCTAACAGCAGCTCACTACCACCTTGCTGGGCACTTTACTTTCACATTTTGTGATGTCAGTACCAGAATGATGCGGGCACTCCATAGACTTCAATGGGGACACTTTTTACAAGTTTTATTTTTTTATACCTTTAAGTGCCAATTTTGCAAACAAAGGCCACCGCTCAGCTAAAAAGTCCTGTGCTTATTCGAACCTGCTCTTTAACATGGACATAAGTGATATAGAGGTGGGCTTGCAGAGGAAAGTGAGTCTGTGTGCAGACGATGCAAAAATTCATGGATTATTTAGAAAGGAGGGAATCGCAGCATGAAGAGGAATGTAGAGAGGCTGGAGAAGTGGTCTAGTACTAGGCAACTGAAATTCAGTGTCAAGAAATGTAATGCACATTGGTAGCAGAAATCCTCATACAGATTGTTGTATCAAACCAAATTTTATTTATAGTGCACTTTTCTAAAACCAAAGCACATACACAATATAATGTCAAATCAGGCATACACAATATGATACAAAATCAAATATACAATCTAAAAAAAGATATAAAGATAAAAAGGCAGCAGCAGTAAAACTAAATCTAGTCCCCAAAAGCTAAGCTAAATAAGTTTTTAATGAGGACTTAAAGGTCTCGGTGGACAGGCACTCTCTAATCCGACGAGATAGAGAGTTCCACAGGGTCGGGGCTACAAAAGAAAAAGCCCTAGCACTTCATGTTTGAAGATGGACCCTAGGAACCTCAAGCAATCCCTCATCAGTGGAGCGAAGTTGGCGGGAGGGGGAGTAAGGCAGAAGAAGGTCTTGCAACTAACCCAGTCCCTGTCCATGTAGGGTCTTATAGGTCAGCAGTGCGACCTTGAAGGTGATCTTCCATCGCACCGGCAGCCAGTGCAGTTTGCGCAGCACAGGAGTGATATGGCTAGTTCTTGACAGCCTTGTCAA
This sequence comes from Neoceratodus forsteri, assembly GCA_016271365.2. Lineage (NCBI taxonomy): Eukaryota > Metazoa > Chordata > Ceratodontiformes > Ceratodontidae > Neoceratodus > Neoceratodus forsteri. Next base: position 86,534,265 of record CM057451.1, read on the forward strand.
CAGCCTGGCCGCAGCGTTCTGCCCCAGCTGCAGGCGACGGAGATCCACCACCGGTAACCCAAGGTATAGAGCATTACAGTAATCAAGACAAGAGGACACAAAGGCGTGAACCAACACAGGAAGGTCTCTCTGCGGAACAAGGTGCTTTATCTGGGCAGTGTTCCTCAGATGATAAAATGAGGTCTTGACAACCGCTGACACTTGCTTTTTAGTGTCAGTTCGTTATCAAGCACAATGCCCAGATTTCGCACCTGTTCAGAAGGTCTCAACTGGTTACCCCCAAGCACAAGGCCAGACAGTTGCCCAGGAGTCAGCTTCTCTACCCGCTGACCTGGATCCACTACCAACACCTCAGTCGTATCCGGATTTAGTCTCAACCAGTCAGCACTCATCCAGTCCTGAATCTCAGTGAGGCAGTTGTTAAAGACAGAGACTGCACTATTTTGTTCGGGTACAAGGTACATGTAGAGCTGAGTATCATCTGCATAGCAGTGAAAACTTGGCACATACCGCCTTATAATGTCTCCCTAACAGCAACATATACACCGTGGACAACATTTTTTTGGGGGGGGCAGCATGGAACCCTGCGCCACCCCATAGCACAGGGTAAAGGGGGTCGAGGAGAAAACCCCTGACACCACCCACTGGGCCCTGCCTGTGAGGAAAGAATGAAACCATATGAGGACTGTCCCAGACAGTCCACAAAGCAGCCGCAAGCATTCCAGCAATACCCCATGATACATGATGTCAAATGCTGCTGAGAGATCAAGGAGGACCAAGATCGAACAATTCCTCTGATCCCTTGTTATCAGGAGATCATTAAGTACCTGAACCAGTGCTGTCTCGGTACTATGCCTCTTCCTGAAACTGAACTGGAGAGGATCATAGATTTCGTGGGTAGTAAGAAAGTTCTCGAGCTGTAACGCTGCTACCTTCTTAATAACCTTGCCCAAAAAGGGCAGGTTAGAGACAGGTCTGTAGTTCACAAGACAGTCTGGGTCACAGGAGGGTTTCTTTAAAAGGGGTGTCACCACGGCCTCCTTCAAGAGGTCCAGAAACACCCCTTGGTCCAGTGAGCACCAGACTATCTTGGCAAGGATCGGTCCGATCAGTGGGCTACAGGTGGAACATTCAAAGGATGAAAGGGGCCTGGATTGATGACTAACAGTAGTCTAAAAATCTTTTCCTAATTTATTTATTTCAAGAGTTTCATCAGGGAAAATGTACTGAGCATTTCTAAATGTGTCTTGGATGCAGTAAAACATATAGGAAGGCAGGCAGGATGTTAGGATGCATAAGAATTTATTTATGTCTTTGATAACTGGGTAGGTGAGCTGATGCAAAGGACCATTTTCACTCATGACCCGGGCCACAAAGTGGCAGTTGACAGTCATTAGCAGTGGTACAATACATTGGTGATGGTCACAACAGAAATATAATACATGGGAACAGGATGATGCACACCTCAAACATGAGGCCAGAAAAGGCAGCAGTGAATGTACAGAGAGGTATCCAAGTTCAAGCAACTATGCAAAAGAATACACTGTTAATACCGTGTTGTACATGGGCAGATGGTACAGTCATCAGCGGCCTCATGTTATGGCATGCTAACCTAGTCTAACAGAGGATTGCTAACAGGAGAGTGAAACACTTAGACATAGTAATCATCAAGCTTCATAGGGCACTAGGAGATTGGAAAATGGGAGTACTGGAAAGAGTGCATAGAGGTGCTAGAGGGTGAAGGAGATGGGGTAATGAGAAAGGGCAGGCTGTACATGGTCTAATAAGAGGGTGAAGGAGAGTAAGGTTGAGAGTAACCTGGGAGAGGAGGATCTGAAAATATGGCACAGTTGGAAACATGTACATAAGTGATAAAGGGGTGGGCTTGCAGGGGAAAGTGAAGAAGGGGACTCGCCATTTGCAGAAGGGAGGTAATGCTGCCGCTGTACAGGTCATCAGCTTAACCACACCTGGCATACTGTGTATAGTTCTGGAGCCCACATCTGAGGAAGAATGATAGATTGGAAACCACACAGCGTTGACCACAAAAATGACCCAGTGGCAGCAGGGTGGGTTCTGCTATATTAGGAGAGACCGGAAAGGCTCAGTATGTACTCTCTGGAGGATAGAAGGGAGGATCTAAAAACATTCAAACACATACAGTGGTTACAGTAAGGTGGACTTCACACAGGTGTTCAAGTTGAGGGATGGCTTATCCACCCGGGGGTACAATCTCATGTTTGAAGTGGGGGGAGGGGTTTAAAAGGACATCAGGAAGTATTTTTTTTTCACAGAACAGGTTGAGGATGGGTGAAATAGTCTCCCCAGTAATGTCGCAAATGTTGGGACTATAGCTGGGTTCAAAACACAGTGAAACAGCTTTAAAGGGGTTATTGGAATGAAAAGGTGGTAAAAGATGGAAAACCCTGAGGGGATGACTAAATCAGTATTACATTGTAGTGCATCAGGACAGACCTGATGGACTTATGGTTTTGTTCTGTCCTTCTGTTTGTGTGTGAGCCAACTCAGACTGACTATCATTTTCATGTTTACTTTCTGTATACATTGTACCTGATTTTTCGATTTAGCATGTATTTCAGATTCCTCTAATGTTCTCTTTTGCTCCACACCCTGAGCCAGCTTTTTCCCCTTTATATTTAGCTAATAAATAGCTTATATTTTGTGTTTTGCTTTTGCTTCACAGGGAATGAGTATTATAGAACAACTAGATCCAGTATCCTTTAGTAACTACTTGAAGAAATACCACAATACAATATGTGGACGACATCCGATTGGAGTATTACTACACGTAAGCTACTTTTTAGTTATTATTGACTTTATGCCATGTGCATGTTCAGCAAAATGATTTGAGATGACTATTTGGTGGAGGAAATGAAATTCCACAGGATTATACCAGTGAAAATTGTGGGAAACATAGAAGTCATTTCAGATTTGTGTTTTATAATAGCACTGTACGTAATGTGTAAACAATTTTTTTTTAACTCTTGTAAAAGACTTAATTCAACGTCTTGGAGACGACCTAGAAGTTAATGTGGAGACGCAGCATATTTTTTGAAGGGTTCTAATATAAATCTCAAGTTTCAAAAGACTGCATTTTTAAAAAGAGAAATGTTTGTGTTAATTTTAAATATGGTGGTTTATAAAACCACAAAAATGGCATTAGAGAATAATGGATGAGAGTATTGTACATTATGAGTTTTTTTTGTTTGTTTATATACATCAAGGTGTGTAATACCGCACAAACCACGAGTGCGAAGTACAGGTGGTTTGCGATGGTATTACACACAGTGGGTATGTAAACAAAAAATGTAACACCCCATGCTTTATCTTACATACTTTCTTGGTTTAGTGCTGCGTGGTTTAAAAAAAAAAAACATGGTTGTCATCCTTTCTGAGGTGTTTTGTTTCTGTGAGTACGAGATGGCAGTGACTTTCAATTTCTGTTTGACTGGCTGACCCTGACACCGTAATAACCAGTTGGTTATTACGGAATGGAGCCTGGTTACTACAGTGTTTGAAAATGGTGTCAGTCCACTCAGTGAATGGGCTAACTAGTAATAATAAGATTAGGGTTCACCTATGCTGCAAAACTATTCAAATTTAGGGTTGTTAATCCAAAATGGCCACACTCTGTTTAGGCATGGGTTTTTGTACTTGGTGATTTAGGGTTTTGATCAACAATATAGAGAGTAATGTATGTGTAACCCTACACAACAAGGCTATGTTTCCATAGAGGGATTGAGATGATCGCGTATGAACCTTGAGAGGTCCCTGCTGTCATCTTCACTCTGAGATGGAAACACATGGAGAGTTGTTCGTTCAGCATATTTTACTTTACATAGTATATAAGTATATAAAAACCTTGTTAGCTGAACCCTGGCATCAGTTGGTACCAAAACCTGATTTGAAATCGGGAAATCAGCTTTGAAAAAGACGCTTCATTCAAGTTAATGGAGTGTGCTTCCACGCTTTCCCAGTAGAGACATCACAAAACGTTGGAGTGTGGTGGTGGATCACAGTGTCAGGAACTGGATATCAACATTACATACCACTACCATTGCAAAGGGAAACCTCCAGCAAACACTCTGGTCTGTCGTTCTCCACTAGACCTTCCTCATGGTGCCCAGGAATACATAACAAAGGAGAGCAACCAAACTGGTGAGTGGGTTGCACAAGAAACCATATGAGGAAAGTCTGCAGGAACTGGAAGAGAGGCGAGCAAGAGGTTACATAATAGAAAACTACAAATATCTCTCAGGAGTGAACGAGATGCAAATGGAGGGTCTGTTTCAGAGAAAGAAAGGCACAAGAACAAGGGGGTATGCAGTGAAGTTAAGAAGGGCAACGTTTAGGAGTGATGTGCAAAAATACTTCATGGATAAGGTGGTGGATAACTGGAACAGCCTGCCAGAGGAGATGTTGGTGGGCAAAGATGGGGAGGAGCTTCAAACATTTGTGGAATAGGAACAAGGGCATATTAAGGTGGAGCAGTGGGGGGGAGGCAGTGACACCCTGTGACCAGCTAGGGTCCATGGTGATGGAACAGGCAGGGACAAGGTGCAGACTGGATGTGCCTAAAGGTCCTTCTCTGCTGACAAAATCGATGTTTCTATTTCTTTTACTGCTAAAAAAAAACACACACTTTATGATGAATTGTTTTGCCGACCAGCAAACAGTGACAACACTGCTTTAACCTGGGGTTGAACCATATACCATACAAATAAATGATGGGCAAAAATGAGTTATGAGGGAACTATTCAATTTCATGGTTTATTATATCACTGTAACCCTTCAGTAAAATTCCCATGTAACTCACTGCTGACCACAATTTATTACTGTATAGTTACTGTGAGTCCATTTATTGAATGGACTGACACCTTTTTTTTTTTTTTTTATCAGGACTATTTTATTTCCTCCCCACTGCGGCACACTCTGGCTTGGGGCATCTAGCCACTGGATCTGCCTGCCCGGAGAGCTGGGTAGCTCGAACTGCACCCAGGAGGATCCGGGACGGCCATCATGCCATCCTGCTGGAGGGCTCCCTGCTGCCTTTACCAGCCAGGACAGCCCTGGACCGTCCTCAACAGGACTCTGTTAAAGTCCTCCGGGCAGCTCGGAGGACAGCCATCAAGCTGCATGGTCGCACCCTAGCCATTTTTCCTCCAATTAGCCCCTTGGAGCGGACGTGCAGTGATGTCCAGGCACAATGCGCGGTATGCCTCCCCTCTATTATCACTGAGCGCTAGTGGTGCCCCGGGCATCCCAGAGGCCACTGCAGCGTGGTGAAGTTCCCTAACCCACCCCAGGACTAGAGCAGTCTACAGATGCTCAATCCCAGTCCTTCCGGTTGTTCCCAAACCGGATCGCTGCGTGCGTGGTGTGACATCCAGTGCCTCAAACCTCAGCGCCACCAGGCTGATATCATGCTTTTTTTTAATGCCGTAATAACCTGATTCCATCCACAGTGCAGTTGTTTTAAACCACCCTAGATTCCTGACTCCCTACGCCATTACTGTCTTGGTGTCCTCCTCCGGTACGTATACCTCATAGTTTCTACATGTCTTACCACACCTTTCCTACCCCACCACTTACACATCTCTTCCTCCCCCACCAACACTTTCTTCCCGCAAGGTTTTACTACCTCAGTCATTCCTACCTACTTGTTCCCTCTTTGGTGTCATATTCTTTATGTTATAGCCAGTTTCGTAGAGTAGCAGAACTGTTTAGTGAGTCTCTGAGCACAGGAGAGGTCCTAGAAGACTGGAGAAGGGCTCATGTGATCCCGCTCCACAAGAGTGGTAGCAGGGAGGAGGCAGGGAACTACAGACCAGTCAGTCTTACCTCAGTAGTGGGCAAGATTATGGAGGCACTCCTTAAGGAAAGGATAGTGCAACACCTGGAATCCATAAGGGCACAGGATCCAAGACAGCATGGGTTTACAAAAAGGTCCTGTCAAACTAATCTCATAGATTTCTTTGACTGGGTAACCAGAGTGGTGGACCAAGGGGGAGCAGTTGATGTCGCCTACCTTGACTTCAGCAAAGCTTTTGACACTGTTCCACATAGAAGATTGATAAATAAGCTGGGTAGACTTGGGGTGGGTCAGAAGTTGGTCAACTGGGTGGTAAACTGGTTGGGGGCAGAAAACAGAGAGTGGTAGTAAATGGTATACAGTCAGAAGAGATGCAAGTCACAAGTGGGGGTACCTCAGGGATCAGTCCTGGGGCCAGTCCTCTTCAACATCTTCATTAGTGACCTTGCAGATGGACTAGAGGGTAAGGCTTGTCTGTTTGCAGATGACACCAAGATCTGCAACAGAGTAGATGATCCAGATGGGGTGGGCAGAATGAGAAGAGATCTGGATAAACTAGCAAAATGGTCAGAAGAGTGGCAACTGGGATTTAATGCAAAGAAGTGCAAGATCATGCACATAGGAAAGAGAAACCCTGAAGCCACCTATAGGCTGGGAGAGGAGTTGCTAGCAGTCACAAAGGAAGAAAGAGACTTGGGCATTATCATCACTGATGACCTGAAATCATCCAAGCAGACCTCTAAAGCAGTAGGTAAGGCTAGGGGGGTGTTACGGTGTATTAGTAGGGGTATCACAAGTCATAAGAGGGAGGTAATCCCTCTTTACAAGACGCCTGGTTAGGCCCCATCTGAGTACTGCGGCAGTATTGGAGGCCACACCCTTCACAAGGACATTAACCAAATTGAGGCAGCCCAGAGAAGGACAACCAAAATGGTGCAGGGACTGCATCAGAAGACATATGAGGACAGATTAACAGAGGTCAATATGTATACCCTTGAGCAAAGGAGGGAGGGAGAGAGGTGATGTGATCGAGGCATTCAAACACCTTAAGGGCATTAACAAAGTGAAAGAGTCTAACATGTTTAAATATAAGAAAAATAGCAGGACAAGAGGACACCGCATGAGATTAGAGGGGGGCCGATTAAGGGGGAATGTGAGGAAATTCTTTTTCACAGAAAGGATGGTAGATGCATGGAATGGCCTATCTCAAGAAGTGGTGGCTATGAATACAGTGCAGGGCTTCAAACAGGCATGGGATAGGCATAAGGGAGCAATACAAATGAGTATGAATAGATAGGCCACTGACAGAGCAAAGGTCGATGGCACATTTATAAGGTAGAAAAAGAAATGGGCAGACTGGATGGGCCTTGCGGTCCTTATCTGTCACAACTTCTATGTTTCTATAATAGAGTTTATGCCTAGATTGATAATCGGCTGTTAGATCTGAACTTACCTTTGTTGTGCTTTGATATGTGAAATGTCTGTATTGTCTCCTGGTTACACCAATTGCTCAAATCGTTATCCATTTTTACTATACCCTTAAATGCTATAGTATAATATGCACTTACTTTCACTTCTGATATGAAGTACATCGGAATGTTTCTCCCATCACCTCAAATTGCTCAAATTGTTATCCATTTTAATTGTATCCCTAATATGTTGTACTCCTATATCGTACTGTATCATCACTGTTTTTTCCTGTTGATGTTGTAACCTCCCGGCCTGTGCCTGAAAATAGTCACTTTTGTGTCTACTGCACTTACCCAGTTATCAAAAACTAAATAAATAAATAGAATAAATTCCATAATAACCGTCCAGTTATTACATTGTTGGTGTCAGCCATTCAAATTGAAAGTAAAAGCTGCCGCTGTCTCTCGCTTGCTGGAAAGAAATGTCACAGAAAGGACAAGTCTAGAGGTTTTTTTTTGTTTTTATACCACACAGCACTAAACTGACAAGCAATTATATAAAATGAAGTACAGTATGGGATGTCACATTATGCGGTTGTTTTTGTTACACACCGTTGTTTGTTGAAGCACTCAAGTCCTGCTAAAATTTGAATTTAATATTCGTTCACTGGACCCATGCAACCTACCTAAACTAGCCACATTAAGTGGAGAAAAATCAATGCCTAAGAACTCTACAAGCTTATTTCAGTTGGTACATCCAGCAGCTAGTTCTCGTTGAAGAACACTGGCGATATGTCATGCAGCAACTTTGAGTCATGGAGGCTGCGATGGTTTCAGATCAAAGAGCTGCTGCAGACAGTATTAAAAGAAATAGCCACATATAAGACATTGGTAGTGGACATGGAAGATGACAAAAAAAACAACTTGGAACAAGTGCCACTGAGATCTGTCTCTTATGTAGACAAGGACATGTGCAATGAGGCATGGATCCAGGAACTTGAATTGATGGTGAGCCTGCTCTGGAATAGGACTGAAGATGCAAAAAAAGTGGGAACAACCTCTTGTTTTATCAGCCTTCTGGGGGGACCAAGCAGAAGGATGTTGTCAGTTTTCTGCAACAGGAACTCTTGGCTGCTGAAATACAATTTGTGCCTTTCTTGAAATTGAGAGGGCACACAGCTCCTTGGCACCACCACCAAGGCAGAAGGAGGCCCCATCCCATCATATGAAAGGTTTTGTGAATACCTTAAAAAGAAAGGATTCTGGCTCTAACAAGAAAGGTTGGGCCGTTATCCTGGCAAGGACACAGAAAATGTATTTTTCTAGAGACTTGAAAATAATTCACTATCCAAATTCTGGCAGTTTTACTTGAACAGTCTGATTTACTGGACATCTTTAAGTTAAGCTCCTCCCACCACCCAGACGTTGTATCCCCCAAGTCTGCCCTGTGATGTCAGATCTATCTTTCCACTGGAAGAACAGGTCGTCATCTTCGTGTCTCCTGCTTAGGTTTTCATGCACCGTAAGCAAACTTCACTTTCAAAGTTTTTGACCTCTACAACTTTTTCTACTAAGGCCCTTCAACTCTCACTAATCTTCGATGGAACAGAAGCTAGGGTTCAGATTTTGTATGCAGTACCAACCAAAGATGTCAGTCACCAGTCTGCATGACACGTGCTTGAACTGCCTGGGTGGGTGACACATCATGGCTGGGTGTGGCTCACTGGAGGCTTCTGCGACGTGTTTGGCCCTCCAGACCTTGGGGGAGGGCCCTGCTGCCCACCGTGAGTCTAAGCACTGCCAGTGCTGGTCATGGTACTGGGAGAGATCGAGGTCCTCCTGGTCCCTCAGTGCATCCAACCTCTCGGTGGTAGAGCACTGTTTGGTTGAAAGGCAGGTCATACATTTCCAGGGCTCTTCGGCACGCCCATAGAGCCTACCAATTTGACTTCGGTTGAGCACAGGCTGTGGAGATTTTCCTTGAGCCTGTTGACCGTTTGTCGGATGAGATCAAGAAGTCGATCTAGCACACCCCAGTGCTCCTGATCCTTACTGAAAAGGACGTAGATTGGTTGGTGTCCCTATCTGGTCCACCGTGAGAGTAGCCTCCACGGCAGTCGAGACTTGGCAACACCTGTGCTATTTAATATGAGCGCGTAAGGTGTGGTATACCACAACCAACTGGAAGTTTCCCCTTGCCGTCGATAGTCTGGTCCATAATCAGTGTCTCTTGTCGAGGTACTCTCGAGCCCATTCAACCAGTAGGCATCATCGTTGATCTTCTTGACTTGCTTAGGCAAGGAGAGGCACTGTTGAAAGCTGCACAGGTGCTACAAGGAGCTTCTCTGGTAATAGTGGGCCACCACGGGGCAGGGTAGAGCTCTAGCTTCTGGACCTCCCATCACCTGGCAGCCACCAGTGGAACCCCTGCCAGTCCATGCTATGCAGGTACTTCCCGCAGCTGCTTCTGCACCACTTCAGGTGGAGCAGTCACAGCGTTGAAGGTGGGTGCTCTGGCCAAGGAGGTCCATTCAGCCACCGGCTTGCCTGGCTGGTTGTCATTTCAGATCCCTGAGGAAGCGCGCATGCGCGAAACCGGTCGGGCCTTGTAGGTGTGGGGGTCAGCACTTTATGACACTTTCTTTTCGCTTTGTTTTTGTTTGCAGAATCATGTGCAATAAACATTGCAGTATATTTATTGAGCATTGGGTGGTGCCTTTATTTCCTGTGATACTGTGATTCCTGTTTGGATGGCACATGCGGTAGTGGAACCTGCTTCTCTGTGTTCTTCCTGTTAGTTCGGATCACATGGGGATGGGTACAGAATGCCGGGTGGTCCGTGGTGAGAAACAGTTGAGGGCCATTTTTGAGGAGTCATCAGACCACTAGTTCATGGCCTTCTCCTCTGTGACTCTGCTCCACAACTGGGGATCATTTGAAGAATTCTCCACTGAGCAAGACCCGGTGTCTTTTGGGGCGCTTTTCTGATAAATTTTGGAGTCCATGTCGGTACCGTTGGAGCCAGTTCAGAAAAGGGCCCAAGTATCCCTTTACTGGCATTCTGCATTGGGACAATTCCCAGTGGTTGCCGTTCCCATGGCTGAGGCCATTGGGGGACTGGCCCTGGAGCTTTGGCAGCGTCCAGTATCCTGCCCAGCACCCTCTATCCATATGGTCTGCAAGTATGACGTCCCAACAGGGTCCCTTTCGGGGTTCTCTGGCCACCGCTCTGGGGAGGGGCTGCTGACTGACTTTGTTTTCTGTAAGCTGGGAAACCAGGGAGAGGTGGACAAGCCACTAGACAAGGAGTCCCGTAAGACTGACCACACCACTAAAAGGTGTACACTGCATCCTTAGGTTTCTGTCAGGCTAGCTATGCCATGAAGATGCCAATTTCAGTTACTCCTTAATGGGAGTGTTTGATTCCATACTTCTTCACCTTCTTGTCTCCCCAGTCATCATCCCTAGTTGGCTCAGCCTCTGATCCCGTTCCCCACCCCCCGGGACTTACCTCAAGCTAGCAATCTTCCTGGGACAGGGCCACAGAGCAGGCATACCCCCAATGGAGACTCGAGGTACCAGCAGCCTAGCATCTGCCAGTAGTACTCCCTGGCTTACCCCCTAGGGTGGGACCATGGGGCCGGGCCATGCCTAACAGAAGACTGATCTAGGTTGTAGCCAGGGGTCACAGGTGCAGTGGGACCAGGCAGCAAGGTGTCATCAGTGGGACTGGCGTTTTTTTGCATATTTCCAGCAGGAGTTGTGGCATGAAATGACGTAGTCCGCAGAGCACAAAGTCCGTCACACCTCCTTAACTACTCTGCTTCAGTTGCTGCTTTTTCTGGCCTCCACCAGGGATCGACCATGCATCAAATGCTAGCCCACACTCTCTCCTCCTCCCCCCGGAGGAGGAGGAGAGCAGTCCCTGGGATGCTCAGTCCTCCTTTCCCCCAGCTGGCCCTTCGACACCCTGGGTCTGTTTCTGAACCCAGGGCGTCGGCATCTCAGATGGGAGCCTTACTGCTGCGCTAGCGGGGTGGCTCCTCCTTCACCTTCTCACTGAGCAGCAGTCATTGGTGACCATCATCAGAGACCAGGGTCGGTCGCTGGCTCAACATCAGCTCCAGATGGCCTTGGATATGGGTGATTCATGTGCCCATGCCATGGCGGCAGCTGTCACCATGCATCATAGGTAGAGACCTGTGTTTTTCTTAAATAAGAAATTCAAGGTATAAAAAGAAATGAAACAAACACAAGAAAAAAGTTAAAGTACTTTTTTTTGGCAAAAAATAAATGCTTGCAGTAATTGTTGTTCTAGGATCATGGATATGTTGTTTATCCACACTTATTGGCATGTCCCTTTCCCCTTTAAGGATCACCAGAAGTCTTCAAGCTGGCTCCTCCTACCCACCGGGTGGTATTTACCTCGGCTCCACCCCATGGCGCCTAGATCTTCCTTTCCACTGGAAGATTCAGGTTGCCTCCTCGTGCTCTAGCATTTTTCTAGGCCCTGGCTTTCAAAACCACCGGTTTTACTGAAAATAAAGTCATTCGAGTTAGCGATCGCGCTTTTGTTTCTTCGATTCTGGAAGAAGAATTTTCCCCCAGATTTAGCGGTGTCCTTGTGGCCCAGAAGATTTGCGCACAGATCCCCACCTCACGTGTGTCTGCTGCCTAGGTGTCAGCCAGGACACCTCATCCTGCAGCTTTTGCTTGGCCTTCCATCCCAGCGTTCTGGACGACTACCTGGCACATTTGAATTGGGAGACCAGAGGAAAGGAACCCTCTGGTGAAGTCCAAGGAGGCTAGGTGGGCGGTTTCCACGGCTGCAGGCTCCTCTGAGCAATTGGAACACATGCAGGTGTTCAAGGAAGAAGTGGCTCGTGTAGCCAAATCTTGGAGCTTCTTCGTTCCGCTCAACCTAGGCTCCACCTTCTCAGCTCCTTCTAGGAGTTGTGCCAGTCTCTCCCCACCCGGGGAGAGTCGCCTACGGGCTCACACTCCTCCTGATCCTGTAAGCGGGAGAAGGAACCAAGTAAGTGTTCATCTCAGCGAAGATGCTCTTGGGACCCAGAGAGGTCCCAGTCCCAGGAGCATGCGGTCTCGACCTTGCTCGAGATCACTTCTTCGGCCGCTGGCTTTTTAGATTTTCCATCAGGCCAGACGACTGAAGGTCCGGCCGATGAGGTCAAGATCATCGATCCTCTGTCGCCAGCTCCGGCGGACGACTCCTTGGAAAGGACTCCGGTCCTTGTCTACCCTGATGAGGAGACCCAGCCTGCTGGTGTTCCCATCGAGGACCCGGTTCCAGACCCCCAGGCGTCACCGGTGTCTCCAGAGCAACCGAGTTGGCCCGCCCGATCTCGGTCACAGTCTAGAGCCCCCTCGACCGACAGGCAGAGGAAGAGCCATAAGTGCTCTAAGAAGAGGCAACGCCATCAGTCGTCCTCGTCCTCCTCAAATGAGGAGAGGATCCAGTGGAAACTCTTGTGCTACGAGGACCTCATGTGACAACAGCTGATCTTGTCCGGGCACAAGCTGACACTGGCTTCCTTCCCGGCCATTATTTGGCTTTTGCCTCCTAGGCCAAAGTCTACCCCCCTGTAGCCAAAATCTTCGGTTCCCCTGCCTGCAGGGCTGGCAGATCCACTTTTTCGGCCTAAACCGGCTTCTCCACCCGTAGTGGTGGTACCGCCACCTAAGCAGCCCTTGGGAGGGGCTCCTTTGAAGGAAGGAAGACAGACAGGACTCTGTGCTCCCCCAGCGTTTATCAGTCACGGTCACCCCTGACCGCCCTCGGTGTGTTGAAGGTGATTTGGGCAGCAAGCCACTGTATCCCGACTTCTCGGACTCGGACGTCACAGGCTTCACTCTCACCCTGGGGATGATGAGTCGTCCGTTGGCCTAGAGATGGAGGAAGGTCCTTCCTCCTTCTAAAGGGATCCTTCGCCTCATCTCTGAGTCTACAGGGATGCCCCTGGATCCCATCCAAAAAAAGGCGGAGTACCCTCTTACGGACATCCTTAAAAGTGGGAATACTCTGACGGAGGCCTTTTCTGTGGCCGAGGCCATTGTTGGTCCAGCACTCGAACTTTGACAGCGCCCTGCCTCTTGTCCAGCGCTGTCTGCCCACATGGCCCACAAGTACGTGGTGCCCATGGAGTCCCTTGCGGGGTTCACAGAGCACCCTTCGGACGAGAGCCTGGTGACTGCCTCTGTGTTCAGGCGTACTGGGAGTTCTACCAATACTGACCGACCTCGCGATAAAGAGTCCAAGCTTTTGGACTATTCGGCAAGGAAGGTCTATGCAGCTTCCTCCTTGGGCCTTCATCAGGCAAGTTTAGCCGTTGTCATGGCACACTTCTCTCATGCCCTCCTTGGGTCATTAGACAAAGTCCTCCTACATCTACCCACAGACATGCAGACCATGGTCAAGCAGGTCTGAGACCAGTGCCGAGCTGTTGCCAAACAGCAGCTCCAGAGGGCCCTGGACATTGGGGATTCTTATACCCGCTCGATGGCCGCTGCAGTTGCCTCTCGCTGCAGGGTTTGGCTGAGGCTTTCCTCCTTCCCGGCAGATACTCAGCGCAAATTAGCTGCCGTGCCCACCCTTGGGACCGACTTGTTCGGCCCAGGAGTGGATGGTCACCTTTTGCACATAGAGCAGTCCAGTGCCACCTTGGATGCCACGTCTGCCAAGGGTTCTTCGGACAAGAACCAGCAGAAGAAGAAGAAGCCCTTTCGGCATTCTTCCACTGCAGCTCAGCAGTCCACATTCCAAGGGGGACAGAAGCACCAGCATCAGGCTCAAGCTTGGCGTCATTGGCCCAAGCCTGGACCCCAACAGGCCCATAAAGGAGGCCGAGGCTCAGGTGCTGGAGCCTCCTCCAAGCCTGCTCAGTGACAGGGTGGGGGCTGCCACCCCTACTCCCGTCATAACAGCTCTGGGTCCTCCCGTGGAGGGCCTGCTCCACCACTTCCTTTCCACCTGGTCCGCTGTCACTTCGGACAGGTGGGCCCTCGAAGTGGTCGGTCAGGGACTGCCTCTAGAGTTGAGCAGTACCCTCCCAGCCGAGCCCGCGCCCCTTGGAAGGAACGGCTATCCGCTCACACCCAGAAGAAGAAGAAAAATCGGCATTTATAAAGCACTTTTCATACATCCAAAGCACTTTACAAGCAATTCTAGACTGGTAGTGAAGTGACCCAGGCGGCTCTTTGAGATGACGTTGCTCAGCTTCTTCTCAAGGAGGCAGTAGTTCCCATGGCAGATCCTCCAGCAGACCCAGGCTTTGTCTCCAGGTACTTTTCTGATGCCCAAGCGGATGGGGGTTCTGGTGCCCCATTCTGGATCTCCATGAGCTGAAGCAATATCTTGGGTCTCGCACCTTTTGGATGGTCACTCTGTCCCAGATCATTCCATCCTTGGAGCGAAACATGTGATTTTGTTCACTGGATCTCCAGGACGCGTTCTTTCATGTCCCAATCCTTCCATCCCATCAGCGGTTCCTCCACTTCAGGGTCAAGGGGACCATATAAGAGTTCCAAGCCATGCCGTTCGGCCTGTCATCGGCCTCACGGGTCTTCACCGAATGCATTCCAGTGGTGGCGGCCCATCTACGGCATCAGGGGATCAGAATTTACCCCTATCTTTACAACTGGTTTCTGGCAGGTCACTCCCTACAGGAGGTGGAGAGAGCCAGGGATGTGTCCCTCCAGACCTGCTCCCAACTCGGCCTCCTAATCAACGAGGCCAAGTTGGAACTCATGCCTTCTCCGGTGATCGGCTTTATCGGGGCAGAGCTTGAATCTTGTCAAGCCAGAGCTCGGCTCCCGGCGGACAGGGCGGAGGTTCTTTTCTCCTTTGCCTAGTCATTTCTGGTTGGGCACTTGCACTCTGCCTGGGACTTTCTACGCCTTCTGGGTTACATGGCGATGTGCACCTTGGTGGTCCATTGGGCCCGGTGGCACATGCGTCCCTTCCAGTGGGAGCTGGCCGCCCAGTAGACTCTGCGTCACGGTCAATTCGACCAGCTGATCACTGTAACCCAGAAGATATGGGACACTCTCCAATGGTGGACCGCCCCAGACCGATTGCAGGAAGGGATCCTGTTTGTCCGCCCCAAGCTGACTGTCGTTCTCACGACCGATGCCTCTCTCATGTGCTGGAGAGCCCATATGGGGGACAGAAGGGCCCACGGGCTGTGGACCTCCGAGGAGTCCTGATGCCACATCAACCTGTTGGAGCTCAGAGCAGTCAGACTGGCACTGCCAGCTTTCGCTCCTCAGCTCCGGGGTCAAGTGGTTCAAGTCCAGATGGACAGTACCACGACCATGTACTATCTCAACAAACAGGGCAGCACGCACTCCCGTTTGCTGTGCAAGGAGGCACTCCACATCTGAACCCTCGTGAGCCGGTTGGAGGCAGATCTCCTAGCCATCCATGTGGCAGGAGCCTCGAACCATCTGGTGGATACTCTCAGCTGCTTAGGCTGGACATCCCATGAGTGGTCTCTTCATCCAGAGGTAGCTTACAGTCTGTTATCCCATTGTGGAAAACGATGGTGGACCTGTTTGCCACCAGGAAAACACCAAGCTGAGGCTGTTTACGTATCCACCCACTCAGCAGGGCTCGCTGCAGGGGGATGCCCATCTTGAGGCCGTGGACCCCAGGCCTCCTCTACGCCTTCCCTCCATTTCCCGTGATCCCTTCAAATGAAAGCGGTTTTCCGTTTGGTGTCAGTACAAGGGCCTAGACCCTCTGTCCTATCCCGTGGCTAACATTCTCGACTACCTTTGGTCTCTCTCCAGAGGGGGGTCTACAGTCATCGACCCTTAGGGTGCGCCTGTCAGCCATCTCTGCTTACCGGGCGGCAGGCGGTCCAGCCCGATGTTGGCGCAGGAGACAGTGGTTGGGCGCTTTTTCAAAGGCCTGGATCACCTATCCCCTCCAGTGCGTGAAGCTCCACCTCCATGGGATCTATTGCTGGTAGTGACAAAGCTCATGGGCAAGCCATTCAAACCCATGCGCGAGTGTGAATTGTCACACTTGTCGTGGAAGACTGCCTTCTTGCTGGCTATCGCGTCTGCCAGAAGGACAGGGGAACTCCAGGTGCTTTCAGTGGACTCCCCTTATCTGGTCTTCCACAGGGAGAAAGTTGTCCTGCGCCCCCACTGAAATTCTTCCGAAGGTGGTGTCAGAGTGTCACCTTAACCAGGTGTTGACTGCTGGTATACTACCTTAATTACACCTCGGAGGCCAAGTACAGGCTTCATACCTTGGACCCGAGACGTGCTCTCTCCTTTTACCAGGAGAAGACGGCGGAAATTTGGGGAGAGGTTCACCAGCTGTTTGTCACCTACACTGAAGCCGCTTCTGGCAGACCTGCAGCGAAGTGGAGTATTGCAAGATGGATTACATCATGCAAAGGTCTGTGCTATGAGTTAGCGAGCAAGGAGCCTCCCAGTGGAATAAGAGCCCATTCTACCCGCCATACTGCTGCATCGGTGGCTGCTTCCAGGGACATCCCTATCCAGGAAATCTGTTGGACTGCTACCTGGAAGTCAGCAAACACCTTCATCACCCACTACCACATCAACTTTGAGTCACACCGGGATGCTGGTTTTGGGGCCTCAGTTCTCTAGTCTCTGTTCCCTAAGTAGGGGGTGTGCGCCTTGCCTCCCTCCTCCCAGAGAACTGCTAGGAGTCTGCCAAGAAGTGTGCATGAACAGCATATCCACGATCCTAGAAGAACAGGTTACTGGCCTGTAACAGTAGTTCTAGGAGTGGTGTATGTTGTTCATCCACATGGACCCACCCGACCTCCCTGGCTGCAGACACACAACACCTGGCTTCCAGCGGGCTAAGATCAGGTGTCATGCGGCGGAGCTGAAGTATATACCACCTGGGTGGCTGGGGGGAGCCAGCTTGAAGACTTCAGGTGATCCTTAAAGGGGGAAAGGGACATGCCAATAAGTGTAGATGAACAACATATACCACTTCTAGAACTACTGTTACAGGTGAGTAACCTGTTCTTTTGGCTTAGTTGTTACCACAGAGATGGCCCATAAGGAAGTGGCAACAGAACTGTCTGAGTCACAAAACCTTTCAAGATCATAGCATAATGCTGCTTAATACAATGTGGTATACTAGAAATACGTCATCTAGTGTGAAAAAGGTCATTTTGAGGTATTTTATGACTGTAAATGTGATAACAAGAAATAAAACTACATTTTCAATGAATAAAAAGAAATAACATGAAATTCCAGAGAAATAAAAAGACTAATAATAAAAAATTAAAAGAATTTCACGGGACTGTAGTCATAGGGCCTGGCTATGTCTGTCCTCGTTCATGGCAGACACCCAGCACAAGCTGCCTGATGTCCTGTTCTTGGACTTCGGTCGAGGGTGCGGCTCTTGCCGCTGGCTTCATGGTGCCCCCGTCAGGTCAGCCGGCCAGTACTCCCATCGATGTTGTCGAGTCTCTCGACCCGTCATTTGGGCTGTCTTCTGCTAGAGCCGCCATCCCTTCGCCGGTTCCCCCGGCGGAGGCTGAGGTTCTGCCTGCACCTTTGGGTCCACAGACCTCAGCCCTTTCTTCAGAGCCGAGGGAGGCGGGCGCCCGATCCTTCCCAGGCCGCCTCGGTTCACCGGTTGAGTCTCGGTCCTCTCGGTCTAGCCGCTCACGCCGACCTCGGCGTTCTCGGTTGGGGCACTGAGTTAAGTGGCATTGCCGTTCTTCCTTGTCCCCCTCCTAGGATGAGGAGTGGCTTCGATGGCGTCGACGTTACGAGGAATTCATGTGGCAGCAGCTGTTATTGTCCGGGAATCAGTCGACCCCGATTCATTCCCCGGCTAGCAAGCAGCTGCCGCCCGATCGGCCGACTCAACCGCTCGCGGCAGTCGAGCTGCCCTCCGGGGCCGGTTGCTCGTCCGATCCCTGCTGCTCCACCATCCTCGGTGGAACCCCAGCCGGGTCATGACCTGTCCCACAGGTTATCTGTCCCCCTCACTCCCGACCGCCCTCGGCGGAAGAAGAGTGACTCAGGCCTGAGGCAGCTTTTTGCAGACCCCTCAGAGTCCAAAGTCGACTCCTCTATGTTCCCTAATCGGGAGGACCTAGGGTCCTCTCCGGAACATTCTGTGGACGACAGCCCATCATCCTTTATGGGTCTGCTTCAGCTCATCTCGGAATTCACCGGGATGCAGCTCGAGCCCATTTCCAAACGGGCCCCTTACGGAGATTCTAGACCGAGGGGGTTCACCTTCAGAGGCCTTCCCGGTGGCTGAGGCAATTGTTGGCCCGGCCTTGGAGCTCTGGCGGCGGCCTACTTCCTGCCCTGCGCCCTCGGCCAGGAAGTACTCTGTCCCTGTCGGTTCTTTGCCCGGTTTCTCGGAGCACCCCTCGGCTGAGGGGTTAGTTACTGACAATGTTTTCCAGTGTTCTGGGAACGCTAGGGATGTGGATAGGCCCCCTGAGAAGGAGTCCAAAAGGATGGACTATGTCGGGCGCAAGGTTTACGCTGTGTCCTTCCTAGGCCTCCGACAGGCCAGCTCGGCTGCACTGATGGCATATTTCTCCCACGCCTTTTTGGGCTCCCTGGACGAGGTGCTCCCTCATCTCCCAGCCGACCTTCGGACCACGGTCCGGTAAGTGCGGGACCAGGGTAGGGCGGTGGCGAAGCAGCAGCTCCAGACGGCTCTGGATTTAGGTGACTCCTGTGCCAGATCGGTGGCGGCCGCAGTGGCCATGCGCCGCAGGGCGTGGCTGAGGTTATCCTCCTTTTCTTTGGAAACCCAGCACGAGTTGGCGGACATCCCCTTCTTGGGGACTGACCTTTTCAGCCCTGGAGTGGAGGAACACCTCCAGGGGTCTGAGAAGTCCGATGCCACTCCGGACTTGGTCACTCCCGCCCGGAGGGACAAGGGCAGCCGGCAGCCTTTGCGTAAGCCCTTTGCCCCCCAGTCCCTGCGGCTCGACCGGCGCAGCATAAGGGCCAGCAGGCATGCGATGGGCGGCCTGACTCCAAACCAGCGTCTTCCTCCAAAAGGAAGCAGGGAGGTAAGGGCCCGAGAGCTCCCTCGGCCTCTTCCTCCACCAAGCTTGCTCAGTGACGGGCTAGGGGTGCTGTCCCGGCCCCGGCCGCCTACTCGGTTCCCCATGGGGACGTGGCCCGCACCTCCTCCACTTGGTCCGCTTCCCGACCTCTAGGGGTCGGAGGTGCTAAGGGAAGGCCCTGTCTCGGGTTTGCGAGCAGGTGCCACCCTTTCGAGCCGCTGTCCCACGGGGATCTTGGGATCCACAACCTCTTCTTCAGGTCCGCTGAGCCGATTGCCTGGCCCTCTAAATAGTTCGGATCCTTCTTCTGACCCTGGGTTCATGTCCAGGTATCCAGCGTCCCATTCTTCCACATGCCTGGATGGTCTCTCTGACTTAGATATCCCATCCTCAGAGCAGGGCGTGTGGCTTCGCTCCTGGGCCTCCAGGGACGCATCTCACACTGCTCCGCCTCTGTTCCTGGGAGACTCCTCCCTTTCCTAGCGAGGGATCTCCGTACGAGTTCCAGGCCAGGCCCTTCGGTCTCTACCCAGCAGCCTTCTTCGGCATAGAGGGGCCTGGGCGTAACCCCACCCGGATGGCGGCCTGACTACAGCCCTTCCAGGTGGAAGGGGTCGGTCCAGAGTTCTGGATCTCAGGCTGGTCTCCTGTTATTGGAGCCACATTGGAACTCGTGCCTTAGCGGGTGACCCTTCTTCGGGACCAGGCTCGACTCTTGAGTCCGAGCTCGGCTCCCGGCGGACAGGGTTAAGGTTCTTCGTCCCTTACCTGGTCAGGTCTGACTGGGCAATTGCGCCCCGCTGGGACGTCCTGCTCCTCCTGGGCCTCGCGGCAGCCGGCTCCAGCATGGTCTATTGGACCCGCTGGTTCATCGTTCCCCTTGTGGGACTGGCCAGCCCAGCGGTCACAGTGCTGCGTTCGCCCGGACCAGTTTGTGACTACAGCCCAGGAGTTGGGGAGCGTTCTCCTTGGACCGTTCCGGCTCTTGCAGGAAACATCCTGTCTGTCCGCCTGAGTGCACGGTCTGCTCCGACCGATGCTTCTCGGATGGGTTGGGTGCCTATCAAGGGAATGCAGAGTGCTCGCCTCTGGTCCTCCTGGAGTCCCAGTGTCTTTCCTACCCATTGAGCTCCTGGCGGTCCGCTTTGCTTGCACCGCTCACTCCGTTTGTGCAGGGTCTCGGACTCAGCCCTTGCATCTCGTGAAGGAGGTTCTCCGGTGATGGGTCTTTTCGCGCGAGCTGGGAGGTCAGTTTCTTAGCCATTCGATGGCAGGAGCCTCCAGCACCCTGACTGATGCCCTAAGCTGGGACATAGGCTGTGCCTTATGAGTGGTCTTCCTGCCGGAGTAGCACAGGATCTTCTCTCCTTCCTCCAGGGAGAATACAAGGCCGAGACTGTCTCATGCCTGCCCCCTCAGCGAGGTTTGCTGTAAGGGATGCCATCGAGGTCACAGAACCCGGGCCTCTTCTACGCCTTTCCCCCATTTCCCTTGACCCACGGGCAAGGCGAGGTGGGACTAGGCGTAGGTGATGCTGGTAGCCCCAGACTGCTTGGCCAGCTCTGGTATCCAGCTCTCTTCAGTCTCAGCCCCAGGCTCCCGAGGCGGCTTCCAGCCCACCCGGTCCTGATCTCTGTTTTCAGGGGAAGGTTTTCCATCTGGACCTTCAATCCCTGCACCTAAAGGCCTGGTCCCTGTGCGGCTAGGGGCCAAGCCTGGGGTCTTTCGGCAAGGTCCTCGATGTTTTCGAGGCGTCCTGCCGGGAGTCGGCCAAACATGCTCGCCTTCAAATGGTAGAGTTCTCCATTTGATGTTGGGACAGGGCCGGGGCCCCCTGTCCCGTCCCATGGCGAGCATTCCGGACCATCTGCGGTCCGTTCCTTTTGAACAGAGCTTGACCGGCGAGCTCTCTGGTGCTTCGTTTTGTCACCTCTGTCTTCCGGGCGAGGCCGAAGGTAGTCGGTGATGCAGAAAAGGTGGTCTACGCTTCTAGTCATGTCAAGTCAAGTCATGTTTATTTAAAAGATGCCCAATCCTGAAGACTCTGTGTGCGCTAAAAACTTCGTGAGCATTTCATACCACATAAATATATAAAAGAATATAATAAATATAACAAAATTAAACCCCAAAAGCTTGCAAAAATAAGAAGGTCTTCAGGCGGACCTTAAAAGCGGTTATAGTGGGGCCTCCCTAACTGCAGCTGGCAAGGAATTCCAAGAGCGGGCGGCAACACTAAATGCTCGATCGCCAGAGATTTTAATCTCATTTTGGAACAGTTAGGGAGGCCACCACTAGAAGAGCGGAGATTACGGGAGAGGAAGAAGGTACCAGGAGAACTGACAGGTAACCAGGGCCCTGTCCATGTAGGGTCTTATAGGTGAGAAATCCCACCTTGAAGAGCACTCTCCACCTGATAGGCAGCCAGTGCAATTCGCACAACACAGGTGTAATGTGACAGAATTTACTCTGCCCAGTTAAAAGCCGGGCAGCAGCGTTTTGCACTAGCTGCAGTCTGCGGAGAGAACCCTCAGAGACCCCAAGATAGAGGGCATTACAGTAGTCAAGCCTAGAAGTGACTAAGGCGTGTATCAAGGTAGGGAGGTCCAGAGATGGAACAAGGGGCTTAATCCTGGCAATGTTTCGAAGATGGAAAAAACAGGAATGGACCACGGAAGATATCTGAACCTCCATGGACAAATTCCTGTCAAACATCACGCCAAGATTTCGCACCCAAGGGGAGGCCATCAATGACGCAGCTCCTAGCACAAGGCCAGTTGCAGAGTCAGAGGCCATCCCATCACAAACTCTATTCGACTCACTTACCAATACCTCAGTCTTGTCAGGGTTCAGTTGAAGCCAACTGGAGGCCATCCAGTCGCTAATCTCAGCCAGACAGATATTTAACACATCTACTCGTGCTGGATGTTCCTGGGGCAAAGGATAAGTAAAGCCGGTATCATCAGCATAGCAATGAAAACTCAGACCATACTTCCTAATGATCCCCTAGGGCAGCATATATACTCGCGAACAACATTGGGGCAAAACCGAACCCTGAGGGACTCAAGACAAATGAGACTGGGTGTTGAGAAATTTCCCATCACAACCCGCTGTCTCCTATTGGTGAGAAAGGACTCGAACCACTTGATGACAATACCGGTGAGTCCACATAATTCTCTCAGGCGGAGAAGCCACACACACAATGGTCCACAGTATCAAATGCTGAAGAGAGATCAAGGAGAACAAGAATTGTCTTGTCCCCTTGGTCTCTAGCCCTGAGGAGGTCATTTTGCACCCGAACTAACGCAGTTTCAGTGCTATGTCTGGCCCGAACAGCCGACTGGAAAGGATCGTATAATTCGTGAGTCATGAGATGTTCCTCCAACTGAAGTGATACCACCTTCTCAACAATCTTCCCCAAAAATGGGAGATTGGAGATAGGACGGTAATTTGCCCTGACCTCCGGGTCCAAAGAAGATTTCTTTGAAAGGGGTCTAACCAGAGCCTCCATCAAGGCATCCGGAAAGACACCCTGACTTAAGGAACACCGGACAATCAGGGCAAACACCGGGCCAACAGAGTCAATGCATCTCATTAAGAAACACGTTGGCACTGGGTCCAGTTTACAAAAGGTATGCTTCAGATTGACTGCCACCTCAATAACCTCACGGTCCTCCACTGGCCTAAACTCTCCCCAACTAGGCGGAGTGCACTCAGCACACGACTGGCGACCACTGACAGCAATGGTATTGCTGGCTGAAGAAACCTCCCGCCGGATCAAAGACACCCTGTCCGAGAAAAACCGAGCAAAATCCTCACAAGGCCTCGATCACACCTCCCCTTCGGGGAGAGTATCCCCATTTCTGTGGGATCTTCGCTGGTATGCGCTTAGCTCATGGGCAAGCCGTTCGAACCTTTGCACGGGTGCGAGTTTCTCCACCTGTTGTGGAAGAACACCTTCTTGGGGCTACTTGCCCATCCAGATGGACGGGAGAGTTCCAGGCACTCCTTTGAATCTCCCAATCAGGTCTTCCACAGGGACAAGGTTGTCCTGCGCCCCACCGAAGTTCCTTCCGTTGGCGGTGGCGAAGTTTTCCCTATCGGGTATTGCCTCTGCGGGGTCTCCCATTCACGCCTCGGAGGAGGCTGTATATAGGTTCCTTGGGACCCTATTTAAACGCCGCCTACCCAGGGAGTAGGCTGAAGTTCGGGAGAGGTTCGCCAGCTGTTTGTCATCTACGCTGAAGCTGCACCTGGCAGACCTGCAGCCAAGCGGGATTAATTTAGTGGGTGGGTCACTCTTTTGCATAGGCCTCATAGGTGGGCGGGCATGGAGCCTCCCAGAGGATAAGTGCTCATTTTACCCGCCTCTTCCGCTGCATCGGTGGCTGCTTCCGCTGATACTCCGTCCAGGATATCCACAGGGCTTCACCTGGAAGCAGGCTTACCATTTTTCCCTTCCACATCGACCTTGGGTCACGCCGGGATGTTGGTCGGGGCCTCGATACTCAGTCTTTCTACCTAAGTCTGGGGTGTGCGCTTGCCTCCCTCCCTCCTCCCGGAGAACTGCTAGGAGTCTGCCAATAAATGTGGATGAACAACATATCCATATCCATGTCCCTAGAAATATAGGTTACTCACCTGTAACAGGAGTTCTAGGAATGGTATATGTTGTTCATCCACACGACCTACCCGGCCTCCCCGGCTTCGACGCATGACCTGGCTTCCAGCAGGCTAGATCTGGCGTCATGGGGCGGAGCCGAGTTTTGTATCACCCGGGTGGGTGGGAGGAGCCAGCTTGAAAACCTTCCGGCAAGATTTAAAGCGGCAAGGAACCTGTCAATAAGTGTGGATGAACAACATATACCATTCCTAGAACTCCTGTTACAGGTGAGTAACCTGTATTTTCTGGTGCTCCAGACCTGCAGAGACTTGGGCCTGCTGGTCAACTCGAGCAAGTCCTAACGGGGTACCCACACTGGAATCAAGTTAATTGGGGTAGAACTAGCCTTCTTGCAGGCCAAAGACCACCTCCTGCTGGACCAGACACTGGATCTTACCATCTTTACGTGATCATTTCTGGTTGGGCTCTTGCACACTGCCCGGTATTTCCTGCAGCTGCTGGGGTATGTGATGTACTGCACCAGCGTGATCTATTGAGCAAGCTGGCGGATGTGCCACCTTCAGTGGTAGTTGGATCATCAGTGGTCTCTGCGCTTAACGCCACTTGGACCAGTCTGTCGCGGTGACCCAGTCGATGTGGTATGCCATGTAGTTGTGGCTGATCCCCAAACACCTGGTGGCAAGAATCCTGTTTGTCCTCCCAGGACTGATCATCATGCTCATGACTGACACATCTCTGGTGGGTTGGGGAGCACACCTGGGAGCCCACAGGTTCTGGTCACCCCGGGAGTCCCATCACCACATAAACCTGCTGCAGCTCTGTGCAGTGCGGCTTGCATTGACGGAATTTACTCCTGTAGTCGGGTGTCAGGTCATGCATGTCCAGACAGACAACACCACAACCATGTTCTACCTGAATAGGCAGAGCCAAACTCACTCTGTTCCGTTGTGTCTGGAGGCCCTCCGCACCCGGACCCTCATGCACAGCCTGGATGCGTATTTCCTGATGAGCCATGTCATAGAAGAGAACAGGCAGCTCTCCAACGTCCTCAGCCAGGTAGGAGAGACGTTGCATGAGTGGTCCCCAGATCAGGAGGTTGTGAGCCACCTGTTCTCCCTGTGGGCACCTCTCTGGTGGATCTGTTTGCCTCCTGGGAGAACGCCAAACTGAGGCTGTTTTGTACCTGCCCAGCCATAGTCCGGGACACTGTTGGTGGGTTCCTTGTGTGGCTTTGGACTCTAGGCCCGTGTATGCCTTCTGTCCTTCCCTTGATCCATAAGGTGGTGGACAAGGCATGACGGACAAGGTGTAGATGATCCTGATGGGTGCAGACTGGCCTCAGCAATTCTAGTACTTGGATCTCCTCAGCTTCAATAGCAGATCTCCAAGGAAGCTGCCCTTCACCCAGGTTTGCTGACCATACAACAGGGGACAGTCCTGTATATGACCTCCAGTCCCCTGCACCTCACAACTTGGTTCCTGAGCAGCTAGAGTTCCCAGCCTTGAGTCTGTCAAATGAAGTGCTCCACATTGTGGAGGCTTTCCGGAAAGAGTTGACTTGCCAGTGTTAAGCCATTAAATAAAAGAGGTTCTCCATTTGGTGCCAGCGAATGAGCTTGATCCTCTTGCCTCCCTTGTGGTGAGTATCTTGGACTACCTCTGGTCTTTCTCTCAGCTGGAACTGCGGCGACAACCCATACGCCTCCTGGCAGCCATCTCTGCTTACTGGGTGCAGGCTGATATGCCCATGGTGGCCCAGGAGTTGGTGGTTGGGCACGCTTGAGGGCATGGACCATCTGTTCTCCGTGCATAACCCCACACCCATCAGGAGACTTGCTGCTGCTGGTGTTGGCTAAGTTCATGGGCAAGTCTTTTGAGCCTATGTACAGGTGCAAGATGTCACATCTGTTATTAAAGATGGCCTTCCTGGTGGTTCTTATGTCAGTCAGCAGGATTGGGTGGCTTCTGGCACTCTCGGTGGTCTCCTACCTGGTCTTCCACAGGGACAGAGTCTTCCTTTGCCTCAACCTGAAGTTCCTCCCAAAGGTGTGGTATCAGTTTTGCCTCAACCAGGTGATTAATTCCTGAATACTTCACTAACTCCTCTTCAGAAGCCTACTGCAGGTTCCATACCTGGGACCGATGTAGGGCACGTTCTTATGTATACTGCATGGTTGGAGTTTGGGCAGAGGTTCTCCAACTGTTTGTAGATAATGCTGAAGCAGCACCGGTAGACTGACAGCAAAGAGGACTGTAGGAAGGTGTATTACATCCTGCATCAACCTCTGCTGAAGGTTGACTTGTAGGAATCCTCCTGTAGGACTTAGAGCTCATTCCACCACACATATTGCTGCCTCGGTGGCTGCTGTCAGGGACGCCCCTATACAGGAGATCTGCAGGGCTGCTGCCTGAAGTCAACACACACCTTAATTTCCCACTGCTGCATTGACCTTGAGTCATGCTGAGATGCTGGTTTTGGGGCATCGGTTCTCCAATCTTTGTTGGCCAAGTAGGGATGCACACCTTGCCACCTCCTCCCAGAGAACTGCTAGACATCTGCCAGAGTATGGATAGTGAACTATATCCACACCCCTAGAAATAGGACACTCACCTGCAACCATAAATATTTCAAGAATTAGGTTTCGCCATTCCTACTTATGTGTCTGTGCAGGAAGCACTAGGAACCTTCAGGAGTAAAATCTTTGAAAAGTCTACAGCTTAGGGGGCGACACCAGTGCTGGTGTCAGCCCACAAGGTAGGTGCAGTGACATAGTGCCTGTGGGCTGGCCATTAGCCGATGTAGGGCCCCTGGCCTTCCTCAGTCTCTGTTTTTCCTGCCATCAAGTACACACTGTGGGAGCTCTAGTTGTTGTGTTACTGTGTCGCAACTCCTTCCTTGGTTCATTGCCATTTGTTCATCTCTGTACCTCATGGCACTGTCCTTCTTCAGTGCCATTTTTCTTAGTTTGTTTAGTGTAGTGCAAAATCTTTCCTATCGTTTTTGTTGTCTTCTTTGCGGTGCCATGCCACGTGCAAGGGAAAGAAGGCTTCCAAGCAGAAGTAACATGACAGCGCTGCTGTGTGTCAATGCTCCTGTGGGGGCACATCACCATCTGGGACTGGCATGATGTGTGTTGGATCTGCCTCAGTGTTGACCGTGACATGGATGGGTGCATCACCTGCTCCTCTATGGACTTCCGCACCTCGGAAATCTGGGCATTAAAGTGGGGTCGCAAGCCTTCACTTGTGGAGGTAGGCATCACACCAAGGACACAATGGAAAATTCCCTGGGCTCTTCCCCTGAACCTCTTCCCAGTGTTATACATACTGCGGAAGACCAGGCCTCTCCACACTTTCACCCCACCGAGACATCGGAGTACCTGTGGGAGGGTTCTGGGGGACAGTCGGTCTCCCTCTGGGGATCAGCCGAGCACCTCTTTCAGTCTGTTGGTCCTTCGGGGAAACAGATGCTCCCAGTGGTGAGGCCGGAGCTATACACAGGGTCTACACTGGTGGGCACCTTGGTGTTGCGGCTCAGCACCGCCTCGGCTCCAGTTACAGAAGCCACTACCCATGAACAAGACAGTGCCAAGAGCAAGCCCAGACCCCTTCCAGCACTGTTTATGTGCCAGCAGAGGGAAGGCTTTGGAGCTTGTTCTGCTAGAGCCATTGAGATAGTCGTCCTATCTTCTCCTGAGTGGTTGGATACCTGGCAAAGGACCTTGGTGAAGACCTCAGGCCTGTAGAGGGGACTGGTGAGGATGGAGGTCTTCCTGGGTCTAGTTCTGAGCTGAACTCAGACCTGGGAGCTTCCAAGGGGATGGTATCTGTGGTCAGCTCTGGGAACGGTGCCAGGCTCATTTAGACACTGTTCACAGTGCCGGTTTGAGTCTCTGTGTCATTCCCGGTGCTGACCCTCTTACTGTTACCATCCATTGTGCTGAGGATAGAGCCAGTGCCATTCACAATGTTGACTCTGACCCTCACTCTCCTGAAGGCTCTGGCGTGGAGTCTGGGCCTGGCCCAAGGGGCTGGGTTGGCTCTGGTGAGTGGAAGATCTTGGAGTCTGGGCCGCAGCTCACTCCGTGCTTAGAGTAGGTGGTAGCTCTAGCAAGAGTGGCAGTGCTGGTTCGGACCCATCTTTCTCCCTGTAACAGACCGGCTCTGTCACTGGTGGGATCGGGGCCATCCGTGGGGCGAGTATGGTTTCACTCTCCCACCTGGGAGCTTCCACCCATGAGCACCGTCCTTGCTCGGTCCGCTGTTGATCACTCATTGAGCAGAGTTTGCCAGGCCTTTACCCCGGGAGAGGTCCTCTGTGCACTCTCGCAACCCTGGCAGAGGACTTGACCTAGTCTCCTGTGACCCTCCCCTCCGAACATTTGTGGCCCTCTTGGGCCTATGACTTGGACTCAGTTCATGACGATGGCTGGTGTATTTTCTCAGTACCACCTTGAAGCTGACCAGGCCATCTTAAAGATCAACTGCAGATATATTATAAACTTTACTCTTTTTCCGTCAGGTCAACCAGGTCTTATTTATTACATATGAAAAGAAAAAATTGCAATTTGTCATGTACAAATACTGTTTTATTGCTCTCCTAATTGATGGTTTCGTAGATGGTCCAGTGGTACTGAGGGTTGAGGTGCTGGATGTCACACCTCGCGCCACGCTGGCGACCCGGGTTTGGTGATGGACTCGGGTTGGCAGGGAAGGGAGAGGATGGGGCATCTGGAGGACAGCTCTCCTCTCCCTGAGGTGGGATCCATGGATGTCCGTTGTCCTGGCAGCCCTCAGTCGAGATTGGGGGCACTACGGGTTCACCGACCGACATAAGGGGTGGAGCGTGGTAGATCCCAGCGGGGCAGTCGTGTGCAGATGACATTACACACCACACTCCTTGGGAGGAACCAAGGAGAAAATCCCCATCCTTGGGGATAGGCGATGGCACCTCTGTCCCGGGCCACACTCTCAGTACTGGGCATTCTCCTCTCTAGGTCTCGCTCGCCTGGCCCGGCACTCTAGATTGTAGATAGAGCCTGGGTGGATAGGTGGTCTACCTCCAGGGGTTCAGAGCCAAGGGAATGTCAGGCTGGAGCGAGGGAGTAGGAGGAGTCTCAGGTGGAAGTAGAGTCCAGAGGATAGAGGATAGAAACACAGATTTTGATGGCAGATAAGGACCACTTGGGCCACCAGTCTTCCCATTTCTACTTGGGATAAGCTGCAGATTCTAGTTAACCAACAGCCTACTTCCTGCAACCCCCTACTATAATTGCCTTATGTCTTCCCATGCATGTGTGAATTCCCCCACTGTTTTAGACCCCACAACCTCTCCAGGAAGAGGGTTCCATGCTTCCACCACTCTCTCCGTGAAAACAAATTTCCTCACATTACCCCGAGCCGTCCCCCCTCTAACTTTAAATTGTACCCCCTTGTTCTTACACGTCTCTTTTTCTGAAAGATGCTACTATCCTGGACTTTGTTGATTCCCTTGAGGTACTTAAAAGTTTCTATCATGTCCCCCCTGTCCCTCCTTTCATCAAGGGTATACATATTAAGCGCTCTCGGTCTCTCTTCATATGGTTTCGGATGTAGACCCTGCACCATTTTAGTTGCCCTTTTCTGGACTGCTTCCATCCTGTCTATGTCCTTGGGTAGATGAGGTCTCCAAAACTGCACGCAGTACTCCAGATGGGGTCTCACCAACTGTCTGTATAGAGGGGATAACCACTTCCCTTTTTCTACTTGTGATGCCCCTCCCTATGCATCCCAGTATCCCCTGACTCCCCTTACTGACTTCTCATATTGTTTACCCACCTTTAGGTCATCTGATATGACTACGCCCAGATCCCTTTCCATTATTGTTGTTGTTAGTACCTCCCCTGCTATTGTGTACTCTTGTCTTGGATTTTTATTCCCCAGGTGCATTACTTTGCACTTCTTTGCATTGAATCTAAGTTGCCATGTGTCTGACCATTCCTTCAACCTTGCCAAGTCCCTTCTCATCCTTTCTACCCTTCCTTGTGTATCAACTCTGTTACAGATCTTTGTGTCATCTGCAAAGAGGCATACCTTTCCTTCCAGACCCTCTGCAGTGTCACCTATAAAGATGTTAGAGGACTGGACCCAGTACTGAGCCCTGAGGTACTCCGCTAGTAACCCCCCCTTTCTTCAGAACGTGTTCCATTCACTATTACCTTCTGTATCCTGTTGTGCAGCCAGTTTGCTACCCAGGCTACCACCCTGGGACCCACTCCCAGGCTGGCTAACTTGATTATTAATCTTTTGTGTGGGACTGTGTCAAATGCCTTGCTAAAGTCTAGGTAGGCCATATCCACAGCCCCTTCCTGGTCAATTACTTTGGTCACCCAGTCAAAGAAATTGATTAGATTCGTCTGACATGACCTTCCTGCTGTGAATCCATGCTGCTTTGGGTCCTGTGCCCCACTGGCCTCTAGGTACTCAACAATTCTTTCTCCCACTTTTGTGAAGGGGAATCACATCTGCCCTCCTCCAGTCCTCAGGTACCACCCCATCTTCCCATGGTTTGTTAAAAAGTGTGGTTAGTGGTGTCACTAGGTCCTCCCTTAGCTCTTTTAGGATTCTAGGGTGAATCCCGTCAGGCCCCATTGCTTTGTCCACCTTGAGTTTTTAGGAGTTCTTTCAGTACTCTTTCTTCTGTAAATGGACTCGCGTCAACCCCACTATCCAGGGTGCTTCTACTGTTTGGTTTACGTAACTCCTCGTCGTCTTCTTTTGTGAATACTGAGCAAAAGTATTCATTCAGTATCTCTGCCTTTTCACTGTCTCCCTCTGCCCACCTCCCCTCTCCTTTATTAATCTTCACTATCCCTCCCTTAACCTTTCTATGCTCCCTAATGTACCTATAAAAGGTTTTATCCCCCTCTTAACTGAGTTGGCTATCTTTTTCCTGTTTGGGCCTTTGCTTTTCCGACTGCCTTCCCACTTCTTTCTGCTTTAATTGATACAGTTCCCTGTCGTGCTCCGTCTGTGATTCCTTATACTTTTTGAATGCAGTCTTTTTCTCCTTAACCTTCCCTGACACCTCTTTTGAGAACCATAGTGGTTTTTTATTCCGCTTTGTTTTCTTTGTTTCACACACAGGCTTGTTGCCTCCATGATGGCAGTTTTGATTTTTCTCCATTGTTCTTCCACCCTTCTTTTCTGGCCATTTGCTAATGCATTCCTCAGGTATTCACCCATTATACTAAAGTCAGCCCTTCTAAAGTCCAGTATCCTTGTCTTTGTATGGCTTGTCTCCATGGTTGTGTTTATTGTGAAGCACACTATGAAGTGGTTGCTGGTTCCCAGATGTCTACTGACTTCTAAATTTGTGATCCTCTCTCCATTTGAGAGTACCAGGTCTAATATTGCTCCCTCCCAAGTGGGTTCCACCACTAGCTGTCTAAGGCATGCCCCCTGTAGGGCATCGACAATGACCCTGCTCTTGGTTGTGGCTGCAGTCCATGTCGCCCAGTTAACATCTGGCATGTTCAGGTCCCCCATCAACAGTATCTCCCCTTTTTCAGCCATTTTGAGAATGCCCTCTATCATTTTCTTGTCCATTTCCTCCCCTGGAGACAGGGGTCTGTATACAACCCCCGTGCGGATTGTGATGCCATTCCCCGTCTCCAAGGTGACCCAGAGTTCCTGTTGGGTGAGGGAGTCCGTTGTTGTTTGGTACTCCTTGCACGAATAAAACACTACTTTAGTTACTGGCTTGGTTGCTTGCAATATTTTCAAGGAGAGACCCGAGTGACACCTGTTTTTTGAATTTCCTCTTGTCCTCCCCCTTTACTTTTTAGTTCTGTAGCTTTGATCCCTTCCCTTATGTAGAGAGCTACTCCACCTCTTACCCTCCCTGTCCCTTCTGTAGATTGTGTACCCTGGTATGTTAACATCCCAGTCATGGTTCTCCGTGTACCATGTTTCTGTGACTGCCACAATATCCAAGTGTTCCTCTTCCATCAGGGCTACTAGCTCTGGAAGCTTGTTTCCATGACTACGGGCATTGGTACTCATTGCCCTCTATTTAATGCTGGCTTTATCCTTTTTTACCTCATCCCTGCTCTTATTGCCCTTGTCCATTTTTCCATTTACCCTGTCCTGCCCTCTGTCAAGCTCTGTACCTCAGTGTTTACCATACTGCCTGCCATGTTTTGTGGGGAGCTTGAACTTTCCTGTTTCCTATCAGCATCTCCCCTTGGCTGGTTTAAAATGCCAAATAAACCTTTAAACCTGTCACCTAGTAGCGTGTTTCCCTTCCTGGACAGATGCAGACCATCTTGCCAGTATAGACCTTCATCTCTCCAGGTGGACCCCCAGTCCCCAGTGAAGCCAAAGCCCTGTGCTCTGCACCAGTTTTGCAACCATTCATTAAACTGCATGGTGTGCAGTACCCTAGCCTCACCCCTGCCATAGACTGGCAGCACCTCTGAGAAGGTTACCGTGCTTGCTACCTGTCTGAGGCCCCTCCCCAACTCCACAAATTCATCCTGCACTGCACTGATCTCATGCCTAGCTAGGTCATTTGTCCCGAGGTGGACAATGATATCTAGTTTCCTGTCCTGTGATGCTGCTTCTGCAATCCTAAGGATTTGCTTCCTTTCCTCCAGCCATGGCACCAGGCAGGTACTTTACTCTCTCCTCTCACTTCCCTAGGTTCTACACCCAACAATTGAGTCCCCTATCAGAAGCTGTTTCTTTCCCCTGTGGTGTCCCTTGCCACCCTTTTGTGGGTCTCCCTTATGGATGTCCCCAGCATTCTTCTTGTTCTCCAATGAGGGTGTCATCATAGAGGAACCTTGATTTGCCAGACTGACATATGATTTGTGTAGAGGTGCAACCCGGGGGTTACGCCTCTGTTCCACCACTCTCACCCTCCCAGAACCTACTGTGGTCCATCTGCTCTTTACACATGGCAACCTCTGAGGCAGTGGTTGTGGAACTGGTGTGTACTTACCCTTTATGCACTCTGCTGGGTGATTAAGAATATGACAGTTCTGCCCCAAGACCTGCTGAGGAAGTGATGTCAGAACCTTGGCTATAAAGGAAATGCCACGCCTGGGGTGGGCAGGGTGAGGGAAGGGTGGGTGGTAGGCCACAACCACTGGTGACTGTTAGAAACAATCAAATACACCACTGCTCCACCACCCTGGTGAGTACTGCCCTTTATAGTAAGTCAACCAACACCACAATTTACTAGACCACTGCTCCTACACAAACCACTCTGCTGAGTCCAGGGATAAAAACAAACTCACTGATCTTACTTCGAGACACAGCTCTTGCAGCAGGTTACACCATTAGGACTGAAGCCGGCAGGTGTCAGGACCCCACGGAAAAATTCTAGCTAGCTATCTTCAGCGGGAACCGCCTGACGTCGGTCCCGCCCCGGCGTCGAGCATGGTACATAAGGGGCGGTCCGCCAGATTCCCAGTTCTTTCCCTTGCCGACTTGCATGTCTCGACCCTTGTTGCTGTCTAGCGCGAGCTGCGGATAAGTTCTTTCCTACGGGAAATTTGGATTTCTTCTAGCAAGTTTTTCGCTGATGTCCTCTCCGACCTCCGGCCACTCCTCCAAGTGTGCTTGCGGGAAACAGATCCCCTTCAAGGATCCCCACACGGCCTGCGTCCGGTGCCTAGGCCCAGACCACGATACCCGGGCCTGCTCCTTTTGCCAGGGGTTTAACAGTCGAACCCAGATCCGACGTCAGAAGGCCCTTCAAGCTTTCTTACTGGAAGAGAAGCTAAAGACCATGTCTTCCAAGGGGGAATCCTCTAAAAAGACCCACAAGCACGCGGAGAAACGAAAGAAGGCGCCTTCCAGGTCCCCCTCTAGGGCATCGGACTCTCAAAGCTCCGGTTCCAGGTCCGACCGCTCCCCCTCCAGGGCCAGCTCTCAGCCTCCCCTGGCTGCGGTCAGGAAGTCCTCTTCTCAGGCCAAGTCCACCAGGCCGTCCTCGTCTTCGTCCTCCAGGGCCTTGGTGAAGTCTGGGGATTGCCATCATCATCATTATCATAAGTCGGGTTCCCGCCCTTCGGAACCCGACGTCAGGTCAGCTTCTTTGCCTCCTCGCAAGACGTTGGAGCTTACTTGCTTGAAGAGACCTCAGGATCCGACGCCGGTGCATCCGTCGTCGGCCTCTCGTCATGCATCCCTGGAGCCGCCGTCGTCCAGACGACCGTCGCCGTCTAAGCCAGCTCCTCAGCGGACGCGGTAGAGGGGCGGCACCCGCTCCTCCAGAAGAGAGGCCAGGCGCCTCGACCGGCGTCGGTCAGGGAGACCCGTAACCGAGGATCTGGACACAGCCAGAGGACCAGGCGAGCAGCCCGGTCGTTGAGACTCCCAGGAACCTCGCCATTACCCGAGCCCCTGTGGAGCAGACGCCGGACCCGACGACTGTCCACCGCGCCCAGACCTTCGCGGGCCTTTCTTTAGCGGATGTGAAGGACCTTCACTTACTGGTGGGACACCATAAAGAAGGATATGGTTCCTCCTCCTCCTCTTCCTCCTACACCTCCGGTTCCTGCACCCCCCCTCGCCATCGGGGTCGGCAGGCCGCTTACCTCCTCCCCGGGAATACGGAACCCCTCCCAGGCGGAGACCAGAAAAACGGAGACCTCCGTCTAAATCCTCTTCTAGGTCACCCAGCCCCAAGAGACCCAGGAGACACCGACGAGCGCCTTCGACGGAGGACACGGGATCAGAGTACTCATCATCTAGACCCCCATCTCCCCTCTCCATCCCTTCTCCGGACCCACGTGAGATGCCAAAGTCTCCTCCGGACGACCCTTCGTTCTCGGATATTATGAGACACATCCAAGAGAACATGGGATGGGATGCGGAAGAGCTAGACCCCGAAAGGATACGCCTAGCCAGATATCTTCGGCAGAAGGACCCCAAGCCTGTGGTGGTGCCACCCTTGGTTGACACTTTCGTGGACGTCACCAAGGCAGCGTGGAAGCGTCCACATTCGCTCCCGGTGATGCCGAAAAAAGCTGATCGCTTGTACAAGGCTCCGAGAAGACCAGTACTTGACTCAGCAGCCTCAGGCCGACTCTCTGGTCATCACAGCCTCACATGACCGGTCACAGAGACCGCAACATCTGAGCACCCTGCCACCTGACCCAGAGTCCAAGCAGTTGGACGCTATGGGTAGGCACACGTATGCTTCTGCTACCTGCGCCATCAGATCCTTGAATTATTTGACCCACATGGTTCAGTTCCAGAATGCCTTGTGGGAACAGGGTCTGGAAGCGGCTGAAAAACTGCCGGAAGGTGAGCAGAAGGAGGAGATGCTTCAGCTCCTCCGTACGGGTTCAGACGTGGGAACCCAAGTGTTACGAGCCGCGTACGACTCCGCGGACTCATCGGCCCGAGCAGCAGCTTCTGGCGTATGCCTCCGGAGACACTCTTGGTTACATCTCCTGGCTTTACCCCGGACGTCCAGAAGAATATCATGGATGCTCCATTCGAGGGAGAAGTCTTGTTTGGTAAACCTTCGGAGAAAATTATTACCAGACTTCAAGAGGCCGGGAAGGCGGTGAGGTCGGTTCAGGCCATGTACCAACCCAGGCTTAGTTCCTTTCGTAGGAACCAAAGCCGATTTCGTGGGCGGATGCAGAGGCAGCAGTCCTGCTCCGCTACACAACAGAGGGGCTCCGGCTTCCGTAGAGCCCAGGGGAAACAGCCTGCCGGCGGAAGCCAGCGTACTACTAAGCCGGCCCAGCCAGCGGGACCCTCAGCCGCCACAGGCTGACTCCTTTCCGGCCCCCGCCCCTCAGGATCAACGGGAAATCATGGTCGGGGGTCACATTGTGAACTTCCTGCCAGGATGGCAGGCTATAACCACCGACAGGTGGGTTCTTCAGTTGGTCGGAAGAGGCCACTATATAGAATTCGCAGAAAAGCCACCCTCGAGGCCTCCTTTGCTCTCCCGGTATCCGGGTCAGCACAAATCTATGATCTGGCAAGAAGTACTCGCACTTCTGCAAAAGGGAGCGATAGAGTACGTCCCGGAGAACCAGAGAGGACAAGGATATTATTCCCACTTCTTCCTGGTTCCAAAGAAAACAGGGGACCTCCGTCCGATTCTGGACCTCAGCGACCTCAACATGTCGGTCGCCTACAAGAGATTCCGCATGGTGACTCTTCCGGGTCTTATTCCCATGCTGAAACAAGACGCCTTCTTAGCGTCTCTAGACATGCAGGACGCATACCTGCATATCCCTATAGCTCAGGCACACAAGAGGTTCCTGCGCTTCGAGTTCCTCGACCACCACCTTCAATTCTGAGCCCTTCCATTCGGACTGTCATCCGCACCCAGGGTCTTTACCAAGTGCATGGCAGTCGTGGCAGCGTCTCTAAGGAGACAGGGCCATTATGTGTTCCCGTACCTGCACGATTGGCTTCTCATGGCCGCCTCCAGAGAGGCGTTGTTACTTGCGGTCCAGAGCACCCAGGACCTGTTCCGATCTCTGGGCATCCTAATAAACTACGAGAAGTCTCTCCTGGTACCATCGCAGAAACTGCAGTTTATAGGTGCAGTACTGGACACCGTTCAGGGAAGAGCTTTTCTTCCAGACGACAGGGCGGAGCGCATCAGATCCCTCATCAGGGAGTTATCGTCGAACAAGACCGTCCCTGCCAGGTCGGTCCTTTGCTTGCTCGGACACATGGCTGCCGCCTTATTCCTACCATCCCTTCGCAAGGCTCCACATGCGGGTAACTCAGTGGATGCTCAAGTGCAGTGGGACCAAAGGCAAGACCACTTGCAGCATCCGGTCAGGATCACGAACACCGTGATTCGAGACTGCAGTGGTGGCTAGTCCCAGGGTCGCTCTCCATGGGCGTCCCGTTCGTAGCACCGTCCCTGGAAGTGATCCTCACCACAGACGCCTCAGGTCTAGGGTGGGGGGCACACCTGGACGGGGTGAAGTCCCAGGGTATGTTGACCCCGATGGAAGCTCATCTCCATATCAATGTTCTAGAGATGAGGGCGGTTCTCTATGCCCTGCAGGCCTTTCAGTCAGTAATCCCACCGTGTACTCTTCTGCTTCAGACAGACAACACGGCGGTGATGTATTACCTCAACAAACAAGGAGGCGCACACTCTTACCCTCTTTGCAGGGAGGCCATGAGGGTGTGGGATTGGGTAATCGGACACGGCTCGAATTTGATCACTGTGCATGTTCCCGGGGTGGACAACATGATTGCAGACGGTCTGAGTCGCTCCCAGAGTCCACGAGTGGGAACTTCTTCAAGAGGTAGCAGAGGATCTGTTTCTTCGATGGGGAACTCCAGAGCTAGACTTGTTTGCATCCCCATCCAACGCAAAACTGCCCAATTTTTGCTCGCTAGATCCAGGGCCTGGTGTTTTCTGGCGAGACGTGTTGTTCCTCTCCTGGGCGGACAGATTCCTCTACACTTTCCCTCCTTTCCCGTTGATCCAGAGAGTTCTTCTCAAACTGCGCAGGGAGCATGCAATTATGATCCTGGTGGCCCTGTTCTGGCCCAGGCAGATCTGGTTCCCTTTGCTCACGCAGCTATCCCGGAACCCCGCCCTGTCGCTCAGCTCCCATCTCCTGTCTCAGGAGAAGGTTCCTAGTCCACCCGGACTTATGCTCACTGAACCTGCATGCATGGCTCCTAGAGACATAGCCATCTTGCGTCACGGGGTCTCGCAAGAGGTTGCAGAAGTTCTTTCTGCAGCCAGAAAGCCGGCAACGCATGCAACTTACGCCATGAAATGGCGCCGTTTTTGTTTATGGTCGCGAGCACGCGGTTTTTTCCCCTTTAGGTTGCCCAGTGGGAGTGGTGTTGGACTACCTGCTCTCCCTCTTTAGTTCGGGTCTAGCCTACTCCTCTGTCAAGGTGCACCTTTGTGCCATCTCTGCCTACCACCTTCCGGTGGGGCATCGTACGTGGCACAATTAGATGCCTCTCGGGAATTTCTGAGAGGGGTGTTACACCTTCGGCCACCCATTAAGGACCCTGTGCCTCCATGGGATTTGCTCTTTGTCCTGGAACAACTCGCTTCCCCCCTTTGAACCTGCCGCGGATTGCAAGCTACGTTTTCTGTCGTGGAAAACGTTGTTTTTGGTTGCTGTTACTTCAGCGAGAAGAATTTCTGAGCTTCACGCTCTCATGTGCAAAGAGTCAGATTTGGTTTTCCACCGGGACAGAGTATCCCTGAGGACTAATCCAAATTTTGCCTCAAGGTGGTCTCTTCTGCTCACCCTAAATCAGGACATTGACCTACCAGTCTACTTCCAATTACTCGAATAGAGGAAAGGCTCTGCTCCACACCCTGGATGTTCACCGCAGCATGAGGTATTACCTCAACAGAACTAAACCTTTTCGTAGTTCTGAGCAACTTTTCGCTTCTCTGAGAGGATGTTGGACTAATCTGTATCCAAACAGTCCCTGTCTCGCTGGCTTGTCCAGTGTATTTCACTCTGTTATGAGCTCAAACAGAAGCCCCTCCCGGTTCAGTCTGGGGTCATTCCACTAGGGGCGCACACCTCATTTGCAGCACCGTAAACGTTCCACTTCTGCCACATGTGCTGCAGCCACTTGGAGCTCTGTGCATACCTTTTTCAGGCATTATAGCTTAGACGTCGCTCTCGCGTGAGAGCCGGTTTCGCCTGGCGGTGCTACAGGGTCTCCTGTCCTAGATTCAGGACCTGGAATGTATTTTCTTTTTCCTCCTCCCGGAATTTCTGGCAGCGTTACTGCTTGGGAATCAGTCCTAATGGTGTAACCTGCTGCAAGAGCTGTGTCTCGAAGTAAGATAGTACAGTTACATAAGAACTTACCGTAACAGTAGCTCTTCGAGAACAGCTCTTGCAGCAAGTACCTTCCCGCCCACCTTCCCCCTTGGAGGAGGCATGCCTTAAGTCTTTTCTAACAGGGATTTATTCCCTTATTATCTTCTGACGGTGGACCTCGGTCTCCCATTCTGATGTCATCCTGCGGCGAATTCTCGGTAGAGGTCAGGGGAATCAGGGGCTTCCTTATGTACTACACCTGACGTCAAGGGACCGACGCCGGGGTGGTCCTCTTACCAAGACAATCTAGCTAGAATTTTTCCAGGTCCTGACGCCTGCCGCTTCAGTCCTAATGGTGTAACCTTGCTGCAAGAGCTGTTCTCGAAGATCTTACCGTTACGGTAAGTTCTTACGTAACTGTACTTTCAGCCAGCAGGACACTTCTAAAATATTGCACAAATATCCTTCCAAATCCTATGTGTCTAGCACAGAAATCAAGGATGCCGGAGAGAGTTCCCTTAGGATAGTGAAGAAACAGAATAAAAAAAAAAATTAAATGAATGGTTTCACAGAAAAACCCTCAGACATTTTTAGACCAGCTAGCAAAATCTTGGGTGAGTGCTGCTGTCGTTCAGGCAATAATGACATCATTTTCCTCAAGGTCCTGGCAGATCAGTGCACCCCCCAAAAAAACAACTGTACATTGGACTGTAAAATGGCAGCGTCTCATGTTTACTTTCAATTATCTGAGGACCTTTCCCTGTTTAATTTTATCAGCCCAGCATTACAGATAAATATTTAGTTACTTTCACAGATTAATCAGCAATTTTTAGGAGACAGTACTTTGTCTGAAATAAGGCAGAAGCTGTGGGGGAGTTAGTCAGGGCTAGAAGAGATAAAGGAAACAAAAATGTAAATCTTAAGAGCCTGTCAGGTTGTCTGTCTGGGGAGAGGGAGGTACGAGGTGATAATGAGCACAAAATGTTGGTGATCAACTCAGGGAAATTGCCAGATATTTACTTGTGGTGTTTTACTGGAATAATTCAATAAATAAGGCCACCATCAGAAAATTAGATGCAAAGACTGATTTTTGAGTGTCATGACCTGGTATACTCTGTATATACTGAGCTGCCAGGACCGTGAGGAAAATTATGTAATTGTTGCTTGAATAGCACTCGCCCAAGATTTCGCCAGCTGGTCTGAAAATGTCTGAGAGGTTCTCATTAAAACCATCAAATAAGACTGGCAGTAAAGTAGCATCTGGAAATGAGACATGACCGGTCCTGCACTTTACTTGCAATATGTATGGACGGATTGTTCTCATGGTGAGCAAATAAAATATGTTAAAAGCATTTTAAAAACACTGCAATTGATCTTTAAGGCCTGAAGTCCCTGTGCTGCCTCCTGACTCCAGCACTTCCTCCTCTGAGGAAGAGGGATACTCCTGTTGGGAGAATTACGTTTGACTGAAACCCACTTCCCGAGTTTCAGTATCCTGACACCAGCAGTCCGACACATGGTTGCCCGACATTGGAATTTTGCCACGGCAGAGTTAGTTATAAATTAAAGAGTGGGCAAAGCCCCTCAAACATGAAATGAACTGTGCCATGGGCAAAATTCCAATGTTGGCAAACTGTGGTGTCTTGCTGGTATCGGATACTGAAAATTGGGCAAGTGCTTTGTGTATTTCATAGTATATTCCCTCTGTTCTCTCCCTCTGATGCAGAGTACCCCTGGTACCCTCAGTTCTTGGGGTGGTTGGTGCAGGAGCTGAGCCTTCAGCATTTTTCGGGTCACAGTACTGCTACCCTACCACTGTCATTCCTTGGGGAATGCAGCAGAGAGACTACTGCCTCTGTCCCTCTTCCCCCCTCTCCAGCCCCGAGGGATATCCATCGCAGATATTGCACTCCCGTGGGATCTTCAGGCTCCATGCCTCATGCCTCTTATGGGATTCTGGTACTGCAGACCACTCTAGGGCCTACGTGTCTGGTGTGTATGCTGCCCCCTGTCACTGACTTCATGAGTTTGATCCCTTGGGCTAATGGTTTTTATGGCTGCACGCATAATAATGTATATTTCTGCACATCATGCACACCAGGTGGCTTTACGCAAGTGCCAGTGGGTGATGCTAAGTCAGCTCATAGCGTCCTTTGCAGTTAGCGGCAGTCAGACAGGCCATATACCTTTTCGCCCAGGGCCTGGAGCTGGCAAGGCACCAAGCAAGGGCATCTTATGAAGCCAGCAAGAAACATAGAAGCTGATGGCAGATAAGGACCGCAAGGCCCATCCAGTCTGCTCATTTCTTTTTATACCGTATAAATGTGCCATCGTCCTTTGCTGTCAGTGGCCTGTCTATTCATACTCGTCTGTATTGCTCCCTTATGCCTATCCCATGCCTGTTTGAAGCCCTGCACTGTATTCATAGCCACCACTTCCTGAGGTAGGCCGTTCCATGCATCCACCACCCTTTCTGTGAAAAATAACTTCTAGGGACATGGATATGTTGTTCATCCACACTGTCTGGCAGGTTCCTTACCGCTTTAAATCTTGCCGGAAGTTCAAGCTGGCTTCTCCCACCCACCCGGGTGGTAAAACTCTCAACTCTGCCCCATGATGCCAGATCTTCCTTACTGCTTGGAAGCTCAGGTTCCCTCCTTAACGCTCTGCGTATAGACTGGATCCTAATTCTTCGCTTCGCCCAAAAATAATTCTAAAGTTTTCAAGACTTGGTCTAAATTACTCCCTCGCTGACTGCGATGGACAAACGACTCCCAGATTTCGGCGGTGCCCATGCGGTGTGAAAATGTCCAGGGCGGACCCGCCTCCGCGTCGTCTACTGCCTCGGCCTTGATCACGACCCGCCAAGCCTGCGGTTATGTAGTTCGTTTTGTTAGCGATGGAGAACCGCTGCGAGGAGATGATCCAGCTTAGGCGCCCTGAGAAGCGCTACCTGCCGTGAAGTCCAAGGAAGCCTGCTGGTGGTTATCATAGCGGCTGCTCGCTGGAGCAACCTCGAGCAGATGATCGCCTTCTTGAGGAGGAGGAGGTGGCCCAGGCCGCATCCTCATCTTCCTCGGTCGCTGCATTTATCCCGCCTCTGGTGTCCTCATACACAGCTTCTTTTAAGGAGCTTTGCCAATCCCTTTCCACAGAGGGAGAGGGGCCATCGGGACACTCTTCTCGGCCCAAAAAGAAAGACTCAAAAGGTAAGTCCCTCCATCGGCGTTCGTGGGAGCAGGAGAGGTCCCCTTCCCTGGACAGTTGACACTCAACTTCGGTCGAGGTTGCGGCTAAGGTCGCTGGCTTCACGGTGTCCCCGTCAGGTCAGCCGGCTGAGACACCCGTCGACGTGGTCGAGATTTTTCTCGACCCGTCAGATGGGCTGTCGACTGGTGAGGCCGACAGCCCTTCTTCACCGGTTCCCCCGGTGGAGACCGAGGACTTGCCTGCGTCTCCTATGCCGGAGTCCCTGGTCAAGGCTTCTGAGCCAAGGGAAGAGCGGGTCTCCCCTTCCCAGACCCGCCTCAGAAACACCGAGGTCTCGGCACCGAGGTAGCGGTGGCACCTCTGTCCTGCTTCCTCCTCGGAAGAGGAGAGGCT
This sequence comes from Neoceratodus forsteri, assembly GCA_016271365.2. NCBI lineage: Eukaryota > Metazoa > Chordata > Ceratodontiformes > Ceratodontidae > Neoceratodus > Neoceratodus forsteri. The sequence goes on from CM057451.1 coordinate 86,576,576, forward strand.
TCGCGAGATTTCGCCGGGACGCTACACGAGGACTTAATGTGGCAGCAGTTACTTTTGTCTGGGAATAAGCCGACGCCATCGCCTTCTCCAGCCATCAAGTGGCTGTCACCCAAAAGGCCGAAACAACCCGTCGCTGTAGTCGAGGTGCCCAAGCCTGGGCTGGTTGTTCAGCCGAAACCAGCTGCCCCACCGATTGTGGTGGAACCTCTGCCTCCACAACCGAACTCGGGGGCGCCGACCAAGGAGACTCGGTCTGGTCAGGGTCTGCCCCACAGGTTGTTGATCACCCTCACTCCTGACCGTCCTTGGCAGGTGGAGGATGGCTCAAGGCCCCAGGCAGCTCTTCGCGACCTGGAGTCCAACGATGACAACTCCTCCCTGTTTTCCAGGCCCCTTGACCTGGAGTCCTCCGGGGGCAATCGATGGACGAGAGCCCATCGTCATTTATGGGTCTGCTTCGGCTCATCTCGGAATCCACCAGGATGCAGCTAGAGCCCGTATCCAAGTGGGCCAAGTATCCCCTGACAGAGATACTGGACCGAGGGGATTCACCCACGGAGGCCTTTCCAGTGGCTGAAGCCATTGTTGGACCAGCCTTGAAGCTCTGACAGCGGCCGGCTTCCTGCCCTGCACCTTCGGCCAGGATGGCCAGGAAGTATGCAGTCCCTACCGGCTCTTTGTCCGTTTTTTCAGAGCACCCCTCTCTGGAGGGGTTAGTCGTTCCGGGAATGGTAGGGATGTGGATAAGCCCCCCGACAAGGAGTCCAAAAAGCTGGACTACGCCGGGCGCAAGGTGTATGCTGCGTCCTCTCTAGGTCTCCACTAGGCCAGCTCGGCCATGCTGATGGCACACTTCTCCCACGCCCTCATGGGCTCCCTGGATGAGGTGATCCCTCATCTCCCGGCCGACCTCCAGACCACGGTCCAGCAGGTTTGGGACCAGGGTAGGGCGGTGGCGAAGCAGCAGCTCCAAACAGCTCTGGACATAGGGGACTCAGTGCCAGATTGGTTGCGGCCGCGGTGGCCATGCGCCGCAGAGCTTGGCTGAGGACCCAGCACAAGTTGGCGGATGTCCCCTTCTTGGGGACCGACCTCTTCAGCCCTGGAGTGGAAGGTCACCTCCAGCGGATCGAAAAGTCCAATGCCACTCTGGACTTGGTCACCTCCGCCCAGAAGGACAAAGGCCACCATCAGCAGCAGCACAAGCCCTTTCGACCTTCTGCGCCTGCGGCATGTCCGGCCCAACAGTACCAGCATCAGGGCCAGCAGGCTCGCTGCCAGCATCAAGCCATGGCTTCCTCCAACAGGAAGCAGGGAGGTAAAGGCCCAGGAGGTCCCTCGGCGGTCCCTCCTCCAAGTCTGCCCAGTGACGGTTGAGGGGTGTCACCCCAGCCTCGCCACTTCCCCAGGGTTCCCCGTGGTGGGACGGTTCACTTCCTTTCTGCCTGGTCCGCTATCACCACGGACCGCTGGGTGTTGGAGGTGGTAGGAAGGGCCTGCTTCTGAGTTCGAGCAGACCCCACCCTTCGAGCCGCCTTCTGGGCGGTAGGAGCCGCACTTGCTGTCGGCGCGCTGAGCGTTATTGCCCTGCTCCTCGAAAAAGAGGTGATCAGGAAGGTGATGGATCTTCCTCCACACCCGGGGTTTGTGTCCAGGTATTTCCTGGTCCCAAAACGGACGGGTGGGCCTGATGCCCCATTCTCTACCTGCACGACCTGAACAGGTTCCTAAGGTCTCGGACCTTCAGGATAGTCACTCTGGCTCAGATAATCCCATCCTTGGAACGAGGCATGTGGTTCTGTTCCCTGGACCTACAGGACGCATTCTTTCATGTCCCAATCCGTCCGTCTCATCAGATTCCTCCGCTCAGAGCGGAGGGATCCCTTACGAGTTCTGGGCCATGCCCTTCGGCCTCTCTTTAGCTCCCAGGGTCTTCACCAAATGCATTGCAGTGGTGACAGCATTCCTGCAGCGCTGAAGGGTCCGGGTGTACCCCTACCTGGATGACTGGCTGATTGCAGCCCCCTCCAGAGCGGAGGTGGAGCGGTCCAGAGATCTGGCCTTCCAGGTTTACTCTCTGATTGGCCTCCTCATCAACAAGGCCAAGTCGGAACTCGTGCCAAAGCAGGTGATACATTTCGTCGGGGCAGAGCTCGACTCTCTTCAAGCCAGAGCATGGCTCCCGGCGGACAGGGCCAAGGTTCTTTCCTCCTTTGCCCAATCATTTCAGGTTAGACAATCACGCTCTGCCCGGGACTTCCTGCGCCTCCTGGGCCTCATGGCGGCTTGCACCAGTGTGGTCCGTTGGGCCTGCTGGCACATGCGTCCCCTTCAATAGGGACTGGCTAGTCAGTGGTCACAGTGCTTCGATCCATTGGATCAGCTAGTGACAGTGACCCAGGAGATGTGGAACGCCTCCAGGGTGGACCATTCCGCACATCTGCAGGAGGACATCCGCTTGTCCACCCCGAGCCGATGGTCTCTCTATCGACCAATGCCTCTCTGATGGGTTGGGGTGCCCATCTGGGGAGCACAGAGCGCTCGGCCTCTGGTCTCCTCGGGAGTCCCGATGCCACATCAACCTGCTGGAGCTTCGAGTGGTTCGCCTAGCCCTCACCGCCTTTGCTCTGTTTCTACGGGGTCAAGTGGTACAGGTCCAGACGGACAATACCACGACCATGTACTACTTAAACTGCCAGGGCGGGACGCACTCCATGCCTCTGTGCAGGGAAGCTCTCCGCATTTGGTCTCGTGCGCAGCCTGGAGGCGGATCTCCTAGCCATTCATGTGGCAGGAGCCTCGAACACCCTGGCCGATGCCCTAAGCCGGATAGGGGCTGCATCTCACGAGTGGTGTCTCCTGCCGGAGGTAGTACAGGATCTCTTCTCCCACTGGGGCGTGCCTCAGGTGGACCTGTTTGCCTCCGTAGGGAGAATGCGGAGCTGAGACTGTTTCATGCCCAGCCCCCTCAGCAGGGCTCGCTGCAGGGTGTGCCTTCTCGAGGCCATGGACTCCGGTCCTCTTCTACGCCTTTCCCCCATTTCCCTTGATCCACAAGGTGCTTCTCAAGGCAAGGAGGGACACGGCGCAGATGATTCTGGTAGCCCCAGACTGGCCCCTGCCAGTTCTGGTATCCAGATCTCCTCAGTCTCGGCCCAGGCTCCGAGGCGGCTTCCAGCCCACCCGACCTGATCTCAGTCAATCGGGAAGGTATTCCATCCGGACCTTCAATCCCTGCACCTGATGGCCTGGTTCCTGAGCTGCTAGAGTTCCAGACCTTGGTCTTTCCGACAAGGTCCTCAGCGCCGTTGAGGCGTCCCATAAGGAGTCGACCAGAAAATGCTATGCCTTCAAATGGAAGAGATTTTCCATTTGGTGTCAGGGCAAGGGCCTGGACCCTTTCTCCTGTTCCTTGGCAAGCATTCTGGGCTACCTGTGGTCCCTTTCTCAGCAAGGGCTTAGGTTGGCGACCCTTAAGGTGCACCTGGCAGCCATCTCTGCTTACCAGGCACGGGTCGGGAAGCAGTCGGTTGCACAGGAGAAGGTGGTCAGGCGCTTTTTCAAAGGCCTTGATCACATATCCCCTCCGGTGCGAGAACCTCCACCTCCGTGGGATCTACTGCTGGTATTGGCTAAGCTCATGGGTAGGCCATTCAAACCAATGCACAGGTGTGACATCTCTCACCTGTCATGGAAGACCGCCTTCTTGGTGGCTGTCACGTCAGCCAGAAGGATGGGAGAGCTCCAAGCGCTTTCCATCAAGTCTCTTTATCTGGTCTTCCACAGGGACACCACCCGAAATTCCTTCCGAAGGTGGTGTCAGAGTTTCATCTTAACCAGGTGTTGACTCTGCCGGTGTTCTAACCCCAATCACACCTTGGAGGCAGAATATAGGCTCCATACTTTGGACCCTAGAAGAGCGCTCGCTTATTACAAGGAGCGGACGACTGAAGTTCGGGGAGAGGTTTGCCAGCTGTTTGTCACCTATGCTAAAGCCGCACCTGGCAGACCTGCAGCTAGGTGGACGATAGGCAGGTGGGTCACCTCCTGCATAGATCTCTGCTATAGGTTGGCAGGCATGGAGCCTCCCAGAGGGATAAGAGCTCATTCTACCCACCATACCGCTGCATCGGTGGCTGCTTCCAGGGATGTCCTTATGCATGAAATCTGCTGGGCTGCTACCTGAAGTCAGCACACACCTTCATCACCCACTACCACATCGACCTTGAGTCACGCCGGATGCTGGTTTTGGGGCCTCGGTTCTCCAGTCTTTATTTCCCAAGTAGGGGTGTGCGCCTTGCCTCCCTCCCGGAGAACTGTTAGAGTCTGCCAGATGGATGAACGAATATCCATGTCCCTAGAAATTCAGGTTACTCACCTGTAACAGGATTTCTAGGACATGGATATGTTGTTCATTCACACTGTCTGGCAGGTATCCTTGTCCGCTTAAATCTTGGGCGAAGGTCTTCAAGTTGGCTCCTCCCACCCACCCGGTGGTAAACTCCTGCTCTGCCTCATGACGCCAGATCTTCCTTATCGCTTGAAGCTCAGGTTCCTCCCACGCCTCTATAAGACTGATCCTAATTCTTCGGTTTTCCCGAATTTAAAGTTTTTATAGACTGTCTCTATCCCCCGCGCTTTATGGACAAATCGACTCGGGAGCTGGAGATGCCCTCATGGCAGAAGATGTCTCGGACGGGATCCGCACTCCACGTGTGTCTACTGTTTAGGCCTTGAGCACCACCCAGGCTTGCGACTTGTGCTCTTCCTTCTCAGCCTACGTCCTCGAAAACCATGCTGCCCGTTTACAACTGGGGCGTCCCGAGAAACAGTTTCCTCCGGTGAAGTCAAAAGAGGCCTGGTCGGCGGTTTCCACGGCGGCGGGCTCGGCGGTTCAGCTAGAGCAGATTATCGCCCTCGAAGAGGAGGTGGCGCGAGCCGCATCTTCCTCAACCGCTGCATTTATCCCACTCTCCCTGGGTTCCTCTACACAGCTTCCTTTAAGGAGCTTTGTCTGTCCCTCCTCAGAGGAGAGAGACCAACGCCTGCTGACCTTCTTCTCGTCCAAGAAGAAAGACAAGGGTAAGTCCTCCGTCGACGCCTTTGGGAGCGGGAAAGGTCCCTCTCCCGAAGTTGTCAGCCATCGACTTCCGGGTCGATCGCTCGCTCCGCCACTGGTCTCACGGTGTCCCTGTCAGGTCAGTTGACCGAGACCTGTCGACGCAGTCAAGATCTTTCTGGCCGAAATCCTCTCCCGGTTCCCCGGTGGAGTTGAGGATCCCACGGGCTTGCCAGTGCCTCCGGTTCCGAGCCTCGGCAACCTCCGAGCCGTGGAGGAGCCGGTTCCACCCGCCCCTCCCGCACCGCCCTCGGAAAGGCCGAGGTTCTCGGTCTTGACTTCTTCGCGTCCAGCCGATCCCGCCGGCCATAGGTGGTCTCGTCTCGGCACTGCGGTAAGCGGCGCTAGCCGCCTCCTCCTCGGATGAGGGGAGGCTTTGACGAGTTACGCCGACGATACGAAGACTTCACGTGGCAACAGCTCCTTCTGACGGGGAATGCCACGCCTGCCGCCTTCCCCCGCCATATGGGTTGTCACCGAGCTGCCGAAACAACCCCTCTAGCCACCGGAGGAGCCTGTTTCCAGGCCGGTTGTCTGCCAAAACCAGCTGCCCTAATCGATTCGGTGGAACCTCGCCTCCACAACCGCTGTTTGGGGCTCCACCAAGAACTCTCGGTCGGCTCAGGGTCTGCCCATAGGCTGTCGGGTCACCCTCACTCCCGATCGCCTCGGCAGGTGGAGGGTGGCTCAGGCCCAGGCAGCTCTTTTATGACTCTTCTGAGTCCGACGATTCCTCCCTTTCTCCAAGTGGAGTGGACTTGAGTCCTCTGGAGGTCAGTCGCTGGACGACAGCCCTTCATCCTTCCTGGGTTTGCTCAGGCTCATCTTGGAGTCCACCGGGATGCAGCTCGAGCCCGTATCCAAGTGGGCCAAGTATCCCCTCACGGAGATATTGGACTGAGGGGATTCCCCTATGGAGGCCTTTCCTGTGGCTGAAGCCATTGTGGGCCCGGCTTTGGAGCTCTGGCAGCACCCTGCTTCCTGCCCTGCGCCTTCGGCCAGGATGGCCAGGAAGTATGCGGTCCCTACCGGTTCCATGTCCGGTTTTTCGGAACATCCCTCAGCCGAGGGGTTAGTTACCGACAGCGCTTTCCAGCGCGTCGGAAATGCTAGGACGTGGACAACCTCCCAACAAGGAGTCCAAGAAATTGGACTATGCCGGCGAACGTTCCACGCTAAGTGCCTCCCTTGGCCTTCGCCAGGCAAGCTCGCCGTGCTTATGGCACATTTCTCCCATGCCCTGTTGGGCTCCTGATGAGGTAGCCCCTCATCTCCCGGCTGACCTGCAGACCACGGTTAGGCAGGTGCGGGACCAGGGCAGGCAGTGGCCAGCAGCAACTTCAGACTGCTCTGGACATTGGAGACTCATGCGCCAGGTCAGTCGCGGCCGCAGTGGCTATGTGCCACAGTATGGCTGAGGATATCCACCTTCACGGCAGATACCCAGCACAAATTGGCGGTTGTCCCTTTCCTGGGACCGACCTTCTTCGCCCTGGAGTGGAAGGCCACCCAGAGGATCGAAAGTCCAGTGCCACCTTGACTCTGTCTCATCCGGCCAGAGGGACAAGGGCTGCAGACCGCAACCTGAAGCTCTTTCGTCTGCCTGCGCCCGCACGTCCGCCCAGCAACATCAGGGCCAGCAGGCTCGCTCTTGCGCCCCAAACCCAAGCCCGCGGCTTCTCCTCCAGGAAGCAGGGAGGTAGGGGCCAGGTGGTCCCTCGGCCGGTCCCTCCTCCAAGCCTGCACAGTGACTGGTTGAGGGTGTCGCCCAACCTCGCTACCTCACCCCAGGTTCCTCACTTGGGCACAGCCTGTTCTTCCTTTCCGCCTGGTCTGCTATTACCACAGACCGTGGTGTTGAAGTGGTAGGAAGGGCTGCCTCTTGAGTTCGAGCAGGCCACACCCTTCAGAGCCGTCAGACTGGGGCCTCGGGGTCCAAGCCTCGCTGTCAGCTTCTAAGCCGACATCACTCTCCTCCTCGAGAAGGAGGTGATAAGAGAGGTGGCGGACCCTCCTCAAACCCGGGTTCATGTCCAGGTACTTCCTGGTTCGAAACGGACGGGGCTGGCACCCCATTCTCACCTACACAACCTAAACAAGTTCCTAAGGTCTCAACCTTCAGGATGGTTCACTCTGGCTCAGATAATACCATCCTTGAACACGGCATGTGGTTCTGCTCTCTGACCTACAGGACGCTGCTCTTTTCACGCCCCATCCATCCATCCCATCAAAGGTTCCATCGCTTAGTGGAGGGATCTTTCGAGTTCCAAGCCATGCCCTTGCTTATCTCCAGCTCCCAGGGTCTTCACCAAATGCATGGCAGTGGTGACAGCATTCCTGCGGCCGAGGGGTCCGGCTCATCTACCTGGACGATTGGTTGATTGCAGCCCCTCCAGACAGGAGGTGGAGCGGTCCAGAAATCTGGCCCTCCAGGTTTGCTCTCAGGTCGGCCTCCTCATCAACGAGGCCAAGTCAGAACTCGAGCTGAAGCAGGTGATTCTCTTCATCGGGGCAGAGCTCGACTCTCTTCGAGCCAGGGCACGACTCCCGGCGGACAGGATCGAGGTTCTTTCCTCCTTTGCCCAATCATTTCTGGTTGGGCAATTGTGCCCTGCCCGGGACTTCCTGCGCCTCCTGGGTCTCATGGTGGCCTGTACCAGTGTGGTCCGTTGGGCCTGCTGGAACATGCGCCCCCTTCAGTGGGGGCTGGCCAGCCAGTGGTCCCAACGCTGCGATCCATTGGACCAGCTAGTGACGGTGACCCAGGGGATGTGGAATGCTCTCCAGTGGTGGACCGCTCCAGTTCATCTGCAGGAGGGCATCCAGTTTGTCCACACACCAGCCGACGGTCTCTATTGACCGATGCCTCTCTGATGGGTTGGGGTGCCCATCTGGGGAAAACCGAGCGACGGTCTCTGGTCCCTGCGGAGTCCCGATGCCACATCAACCTGCTGGAGCTCCGAGCGGTCCACTAGCTCTCACCGCCTTTGCTCAGTTTCTTCGGGGTCATGGTCTGGGTCCAGACGGACAATACCACGACCGCTTACTATCTAAACCGCCAGGGCGGGACGCGCCCATGCTTCTATGCAAGGAAGCTCTCCGCATCTGGTCACTGCAAGCAGCCTGGAGGCAGATCTCCCAGCATTCATGTGGCAGGAGCTCCAACACCCTGGCCGATGCCCTAAGCCGATAGGGGCTGCGCCCCACGAGTGGTCTCTTCCTGCCGGAGGTAGTACAAGATCTATTCTCCCATTGGGGCATGCCTCAGGTGGATCTGTTTGCCTCCAGGGAAATGCGGCTGAGGCTGTTCCATGCCTGCCCCCCAGCAAGGATCGCTGCAGGATGCCTCTCGAGGCCGTGGGACCCCAGGCCTCTTCACGCCTTTCCCCGCTCCCTTGATGCACAAGGTGCTGCTGAAAGCAAGGAGGGACAAGGCGCAGGTGATTCTGATAGCCCCAGACTGGCCCCGCCAGTACTGGTACCCAGATCTCCTCTGCCTCAGCTCCAGGCTCCCGAGGCAGTTTCCAGCTCGCCCGGACCTGCTCTCAGTCAATCAGGGGAAGGTATTCCATCCGGACCTTCAGTCCCTGCACTTGACGGCCTGGTTCCTGAGCGGCTAGAGTTCCAGGCCTTGGGTCTTTCCGACGAGGTCCTCAACGTCGTTGAGGCGTCCCGTAAGGAGTCGACCAGAAAATGCTACGCCTTCAAATGGAAAAGATTTTCCATTTGGTGTCAGGGCAAGGGCCTGGACCCTTCCTCCTGTTCCTTGGCGAGCATATTGGACTACCTTTGGTCCCTTTCTCAGCAAGGGCTTAGGTCGACGACCCTTACGGTGCACCTGGCAGCCATCTCTGCTTACCGGGCGCGGGCCGGGAAGCAGTCGGTGGCGCAGGAGAAGGTGGTCAGGCGCTTTTCAAAGGCCTCGATCACATTTCCCTCGGTGTGAGAACCTCCACCTCCGGGGATCTACTGCTGGTTGGCAAAGCTCATGGACAACCATTCGAACCAATGCACAGGTGTGAACTCTCTCACCTGTCGTGGAAGACCGCCTTCTTGGTGGCTGTTACGTCCAGCCAGAAGGATGGGAGAGCTCCAGGCGCCTGCATCGAGTCTCCTTACCTGGTCTTCCATAGGGACAAGGTTGTCCTGCGCCTCACCCGAAATTCCTTCTGAAGGTGGTGTCGGAGTTTCACCTTAATCAGGTGTTGACTCTGCCAGTGTTCTACCCCAGTCACACCTCGGAGGTCGAATATAGGCTCCATACTCTGGAGCTAGAAGCGCGCCTACTATAAGGAGCGTGACGGCTGGAAATTGGGAGAGGTTCGCCAGCTGTTTGTCACTCACGCTGAGCCGCACCTGGCAGACCTCTACAGCCAAGCGGATCTATAGGCAGGTGGGTCACCTCCTGCAGATCTCTGCTAGTTGGCGGGCATGGAGCCTCCCAGAGGGATAAGAGCTCATTCTTCCCGCCATACTGCTGCATCGGTGGCTGCTTCCAGGGATGTCCCTATCCAGGAAATCTGCAGGGCTGCTACCTGGAAGTCAGCACACACCTTCATCACCCATTACCACATCGACCTTGAGTCACGCCGGGATGCTGGTTTTGGGGCCTCGGTTCTCCAGTCTCTATTCCCTAAGTAGGGGGTGTGCGCCTTGCCTCCCACCTCCCAGAGAACTGCTAGGAGTCTGCCAGGCAGTGTGGATGAACAACATATCCATGTCCCTAGAAATACAGGTTACTCACCTGTAACGGGAGTTCTAGGATTGGTATATGTTGTTCATCCACATGACCCACCCGACCTCCCCGGCTTCGACGCACAACCTGAGCTTCCAGCGGGCCAGATCTGGCGTCATGGGACGGAGCCTAGAGTTTTACCACCCGGTGGGTGGGAGGAGCCAGCTTGAAGACCTTCCGGCAAGATTTAAAGCGGCAAGGATACCTGCCAGACAGTGTGGATGAACAACATATACCATTCCTAGAACTCCTGTTACAGGTGAGTAACCTGTATTTCTAGGAATGGTATATGTTCATCCACACGACCCACCCGACCTCCCCGGCTTCGACGCACAACCTGGCTTCCAGCAGGCTAGATTTGGCATCATGGGGCGGAGCCGAGAGTTTTACCACCCGGGTGGGTGGGAGGAGCCAGCTTGAAGACCTTCCGGCAAGATTTAAAGTGGCAAGGAACCTGCCAGACAGTGAGGATGAACAACATATACCATTCCTAGAGCTCCTGTTACTGGTGAGTAACCTGTATATCTCTTCCATTGTGTCCACCCTCCCACAGAGTTGGTGTTCGCAAACAGGCACATTTTGCCCTTAATGTCCTCCCAGTGTCACTGATAAAGCCATTGAACAACACTGGCCCCAGCAATGAGCCCTCGGGACCCTGCACTACACTTTCGTGGTGCTAGATAACTCTCCCTACCATCACACTCTGGGTCCCTCTCTCAGCCAGCTTTCTGTCCACTTGGTCATTTTGTCCCCAGCCCAAAGATTTTCCAGTTTCCTGATCAGCCTCTTTGTTGGGCACTGCATTGAAGGCCGTACTTAAGTCCAGGTAAGGAATGTACAACACTTGACCCCTGTCCGACTGCCCTGATCACTCAGTCAAAGAAGTCAATCAGATTCATTTTGGAATGATCCTACTCCCACAAATCCATGTTGCTCTCATCCTTGACACCTTTCTTTTCCATGTACCTTACCAGCCTTTCCTTAAGAATGGTCTCCATTAGTTTGCACAGGATTGAGGTGAGACTGACTGGTCTGCAGTTCCCTGGGTCATCTTTGGTTCCGCCTTGTGGAGGGGCAACACATCTGCTGTTCTCCATCCCGTGGCACCACGACTGACTCCAGGGAACTATTGAAGAGGCTCACCAGCAGCCCCACAAGCTCCTCTGCCGCACTCTCTTAGAACTCTTTGGTGTATGCCATCAGGACCCTCCTGCTCAGGAGATCCTTCTAAAAAGGGATCTGGCTATGGTGGCCAGAATACTGCCCCCAGCTCCTTTTGGCTCCATGCTGCTTGGTCCCACCAAGCCGCATTGACATGAAATTTGTCGATCGGCATTACAGTAACAGCAGAGCATGGCACAACAGTTGGCATTGTGCCGTCAGGAGCAGAAAGTGTTTTCAAAGCTGTGGCTCACTAGAGAAGATTCTGTCAAAGATCTGCTGTTACTGGCAAGTAAACCTTTCCAGATATAACTGGCTCTGTCAAATGCAGTTTAATTTTCTCATGCAGTGTATATCACTCCTGTAAGACTTGGCAGAATTGACCCCTAGAAATAGTTTATACCCGAAGTGTGAACCATCTGAAGGCTCTTTTATTCACCTTGAGCCATCATGTTCCCAGTTGGCATAATGTTGACAGAAGATGCACAGAATAATAGAGGGGGTTCTGGGTACACAATTCCTGTCAAACTCTGGTACTCTTCTGTTCGAGGTTAACCTCAGTGGACTGAATATGGGAGAGGGAAAAGACCTGTTGTGGAGATTAGATTTGCTAAAGTTTACATCAGCCAAGGGATTATATAAAATTGTGTACTCTGAACTAGTTAAAAAAATGCTTCTGTATGGGAGTGTATATGTATGTACAGTGCAGTCCACCAGGATCAAGCGCTCTGTACGAGATTTCACAGTTTACTGCTTAATAAATTAATTACAGTTGGATTACACAGAGTTCCTGCAGTATCCTGCAAGATATTCCAGCACAGATTGATACTGTGCTTGATCCTGGTATATGGCACTATATGTGGGCTTGGGGTACGGATTTTCATGTATACCTACTCCGAGGTTTTAGTAACCAAAGGCTGTTTCTTGCAGGCCACTGCAGAACTGAAGAAGAATGGAATGAATATGAGTTTTTCATTTCTGAATTACACCCAGTCAAGCCAGTGTCGAAACTGGCAGGACAGCTCAGTGAGTTATGCAGCAGGAGCACTGACAGTCCACTGAACCTTCAGATACTCAGGACACCACCACCTGCACTCTTCCCCCTGGCCCAGCCTAGCCCTTACAAAGATACAATTGCTGGTCATTGGGTACATTTGAACCTGGAACTGTAAAACCCTCTGTCTTTCATGAGTGTAGTCCTTTCTAGTTTTGAGTCCTAAAAAGGTTTTCCTGCCTGGTGACAAAACAAGAAGGAAAAAGAAAGGCTGATTTCGAGAAACAGAAATTTGTGTATGGAAGTAGTAATGGATTAGGAGATGCGGCTCTGTCTTCAGGAAATATTTACCCTAGGAACATGTAAAGCATTTGTGTATAATAAATTTGCACTCTGCAGACCTGTGCACATGTACTCTGCTTGCAGATTAGTTTTGCAGGATGAAAAGCAGGGCAAAAGGGTGGAAGCATTTTTTTTTCTTTTTTTTTTTTAAACAAAAATAAAAAAATGCAAATTACATTTATAAATTATCCTATATATTCTGGTAGACTATATTAAAACAATGGAATAGTCGGTAACTACAAGCATTGTACTGCAGTTACCTACAAGTTTAGTTGCTAATAAAGGGCTACAGAAACCAAAAGAAAAGGCCTGGTTCAAAATTGCTGCTTTGTAATCTGTACCAAAACTCCTTATTGGTTTTCTCCCCCAACATTTGTTAATTAAAGCTTGATTACTTCTCTTGATAAATGTGCTCTTTTTTTTTTTTTGTTCTCCAATTAAAAGTGAGTCTCACAGGACTGCATGTCTGTCTAGCTGTTTTTTTTTTCTAGGTAAATTGCCTATTGTTGGAGAAAGATGGCAGATTTCAGATACTTGAAATAGCAGACTTGTACAGTTTCCAGATTTTTGATGATTCCTCTTGACCATGTACTCAACCGTTGGACTGGATTCAGCTCCAGTGTGTAAAGGTCAAGGAACCAATTGGAGCAATGACCACAACCAGCTAATCTCCTTGGTTTTGGGCCTCTGCCATCAGGATCTAGAACTTCAGAAAGGCAGACTTTGCCAAAAAAAAAGAAAGAAAAGGCAACTGATGACCAAGGGGCAGGAGTAGCTGCATCAGGCAACACAGTGCATGTGGGATTTGTTAAAGAATGTACTAGAAACAACTGTGGAGTTCTGCATCATCCCTGTAAGCAGTAAGAGGGGGGAAGGGCAAGATATGACCCCACCCCCTTGCAGGTTTACACCTACTAGATGATGGCTTGATTTTTGAGGTATGTAACAAACAACCAAGGAAGGGGCTGAAGTAGAACAGTGAAACAGTCTAGGGAGGTCAAATCATGGAAAGCCATGTGTGCCAGTGCCAGGAGCCTTAGCAACAAGATGGAAGATTTGGAGGCTGTCATGGTGCAGTCAGACCTGGACATTGTGGCTATCACTGAAACCTGATATAATGATAACCATGACTGGGAGATGGCCATACCTGGCTACAAAATATTCAGAAGAGACAGGGCAGATAGGAAGGGAGGAGGAGTGGCACTGTATGTGAAAAATGACATAAGGGCCACAGAGATCCAGGAGGAACAAAATGGGGGAGATGCTGTGGGTTAAGCTGGAAAGGAAAATAGGGCCAGCCATCCGCACAGGTGTGGTCTATATGCTAGCAATCTGAAGGATGGCAGACAAGGGTGAGGTAGTACTGGTTGGAGACTTCAATATTCCAGACGTGGACTGGAGCATTTCAGCAGCAGCATCAACTAGGAGCAGATTTATCCTGGACTCCCTTCAGGGTGCCTTCCTCAAGCAACTGGTCATGGAACCAACTCGGCAGAAGGCAATACTGGACCTTGTGCTCACAAACAGGGACAGTGTGATGGGGTTCACAGTGCGGGAGCACCTGGGGAACAGCGTCCACCAGTCATTGTGGTTCGAAATCACAAAGAGCAGAACCAAACCACACAAAAACACGTATCCTGGATTTTAAGGGGGCAGACTTTGGGAAAATGAGGAGATACTTGAAAGAGGCATTAAGGGGAATGGGGCAGGAATCAGGGGGTTGAGGAACAGTGGGCAGTATTTAAAATGGGGATTACAAGAGCAACAGAATTATGCATTAAGCAGGTTAGCAAGAGGAAAAGGAAGAGGAGACCATTATGGTTTTCCAAAGAGGTAGCAAAGAAAGTGAAAGCCAAAAAGGTTGCATTCAGGCAATACAAAAGACACAGGCAGAAGGGATAGAGAGAAGTACCAGGAGAAGCAAGGGAGGCAGAGAAGTGAGTAAGGGAAGCCAAAGCTCAGACAGAAGAACACATTGCAAAATCAGTGGGTAGAGGACAAAACCTTTACAAGTACATAAGTGAAAAAAGGAAGGCAAAGGGAGGTATAGTGAGACTGAAGAGGGAGGATGGGGGCTGCTATGCAGGATGACAGCAGTAAAGCTGACATATTGAACAGGTATTTCTGCTCAGTCTTTACTGAGGAAGAGGAGGGTAATGGGTCTGAAGGGAGTACAAGGGGTGAGAATGGTGCAGAAATGAACACAAGTCCCTTTGCACGAGAAAGGGTCCTGAAGGAATTGGAAGTAATAAGAGTTGATAAAGCAATGGGGCCAGATTGGGTGCACCCCAGGGTCCTTAAAGAACTAAGAGAGGTGGTGGCTGAACCTTTGGCTATCCTGTTTAGCCGATCATTGGAAACAGGGTTGGTACCCAAAGACTGGAGGACAGCAGATGTAGTCCCCTTATACAAAAGTGGGAACTACAGACCAGTCAGCCTCACCTCGCTAGTGGGGAAGATCATGGAAGTACTACTGAAGGAGAGATTGGTGGAACATCCGGTTGTCAATGGACTACAGGACCCAAGGCAGCATGGTTTCACCAGGGGAGGACATGTCAGACCAACCTCGTTGAATTTTGACTGGGTAACTAGGGAGGTGGATCGGGAAGGGCAGTGGACATGGCCTATCTGGACTTCAGCAAGGCCTTTGCCACTGTTCCACATAGAAGACTATTACACAAACTGGGGAATATGGGTGTGAGCAGGACAGTAGTGTGGTGGATAGGTAACTGGCTGGGCGGCAGGATACAGAGGGTGGTGGTAAATGGCTGTCACTCCACAGAGGGAAGAGGTGACCAGTGTGGTACCACAGGGATCAGTGCTGGGACCGGTCCTATTCAACATCTTCATCAGTGACATTGTGCAGGACCTAGAAGGCAGAATTTCACTGTTTGCTGATGACACAAAGCTCTGTAACAGAGTAGACACACCAGAGGGTGTAGACAGAGTGAGAAGGGACCTGCAGAAACGTGAAGAATGGTCAGGGGTTTGGCAGTTGAAATTTAATACAAAGAAGTGCAAGATAATGCATATGGGGCACAAAAACCCTGGCACAATATATCAGTTGGGGGGTGAGGATATAGCATGCACCAAGCAGGAAAGGGATCTTGAGGTTATCATCTCTGATGACCTCAAGGTAGGGAAACAGTGCGACAAGGCAACAGGTAAAGCAAATAGGATGCTGGGATGCACAGGCAGGGGCATCACCAGCAGAGAAAAGGAGATCTGAATTCCACCATACATGACACTAGTGAGGCCCCACCTGGGAGTACAGTGTACAGTTCTGGAGACCTTACCTACATAAGGATATAGACAGGGTAGAGAAGGTTCAGAGGAGGGCAACAAAGATGGTACATGGATTGCATCACAAGTCCTATGACGACAGGTTGAAGGAACTGAATATGTACTCCCTACAGGAGGGAGAGAGGGGATATGATAGAGACATACAAGTATCTTACAGGGAGGAACAGGGTGCAGGAATACACTATTTTTAAGCGAAAAAGATGTTCCAGGACTAGAGGGCATGGGATGAAGTTGGAGGAAGGACGATTCAGAGGAAACGTGAGGAAGAATTTCTTCACAGAACAGGTGGTGGACAAGTGGAACACCCTGCCAGAGGAAGTGGTGGGGCTGAAATAATCATGGGATTTAAGAATCCATGGGATAGACATAAAGGAATTCTGGAGGTTAGGGGTAAGGGGCAACAGACTTCTAGGAAAGCATAAACTGAACTTACAAGCTCAAATGGGCAGACTGGGTGGGCCACAGGCCCTTATCTGCTGACACTGTCTATGTATCTATGTAGAGGCTATGGCCAGTAAAGAAACTGTAAGCCAGATGATGAGAGTGAATCATAAATTTCACTACTTGATACCTGGAATGCTCATTTGTATTAACAAACAAAACATCTCTTGACCAGAGTGGTGTAAGTAGTAGTAGCAGCCACATTTTATTTGAACCTGAATAAGGTATTTTCATTGAGCTGAGGCTTATTTACAAGGGATACCATGTGCTTAAACCTGGTTACAGAGTATAAACAGATTATTATAGTAATATTTCTCAGGGTGATAGCCTTGGTATAAATAGCTATAAACATTATACACACATGTACACTGTAGTACTATAAATAAATACACATAATTAATTACTGAATAATTTACCAAAGGACCGTCCAACATTCAATGATAATCATTTATACTAGATAACATACACTGGCAATACTAGATGGCAGTTGTTTGTGCTTTAGACATTTATTTTTTCATTCCTGATCTAGTTCTGAGCTATAAGAGGACCATGTTAAACACATAGAAAGTGACATCAGAAGTGGACCTCCGGATCCATCTAGTCTGCCATAAGTCTACCCCATCTCCCCTAACTGCTATTCAGTGTTATGATTCTTTTGTACCTATCCCAAGTCTTTTTGAATGTTCCAGCTGTTTTTGCTTCCACCACCTCAGGTGGCAGGGAGTTCCATCCATCCACCGCCCTGTCTGTGAAGAGGAACTTTCTGGTGTTGCCCTTAAATTTGCCCCCTTCTAGCTTCATGCTGTGACCTCTGGTTCTTTTATTTTTATTTATTTATTTATTTTTTTTTAAAGAATATTCAGAATTACAACCCTTTGAGTCAGGGACTGTTTACAAAAGGCTCTTCGTCCAGAAGACAAATACATTAATGGCAAGCAACAGAAAATAAACTAAAATGAGCTCAAATAAAAGCAAACCATCAAAATTAAGGGCTGGTTACAAAGGCCCCACCGCCAAGGTAAATTAGCAATAATAGACATAAGCGGTAAGAACAGGTTACTAACCTGTAACCAGGGCCTCTGGTGTTCTCCAGGCAGAATTTTCTGATTTCTGCAGCAGGGCTCCTTGACTTCTGCGGCATGATTTATTCACTTCTGGCAGAATGCAGTCCTTTCATTGGCTAAATATGATGTGATGTCATCAATGACATCATATGCTGAGCATAGAGATGGGGCTTCAGGATAAACGAGGTAGGAAAGAAAGCCTGACACTATGGAAAAACAGTGTATTTATATGAAAATTCACCAAAAACAATGAATTCTGCGCCACTATGTATATTCTACGGCATGATGCAAATTCTGTGGCAAATTCCTCAACTGCAGAATTCCGGGGACCTTGCCTGTAACAGTAGTTACCATCCAGTAAATAACCGAGCAGTAGGAGAAATCTCCGAGCGGCTGTTCAGTGAGGCGGAGAAAAGAATCTGACAGTCTGGGGCTTAGAGCGCTGACTCGGTTAGAAACTCTGTCTGGATAATTTCAAACTGAAACTGTCAGATTCTTTATTCGCCTCACTGAACAGTCGCTCCGGAGATTTCTCCTACTGCTCGGTTCATTTCTCGGTTTAAACAGTATTTTCTGTTAAATTCAACCGCGAGTATTATTATTTTAACCGCAAACCGATTGGTTCAAGCTCTGTCTGTGGTATCGTAGTAATAGACAGGTTTATTTCGTGTGGAACTTTAAATGTTTATCGGTTCAGTTCGAACCGATCAGGTTGTTTAAAACTTTAAAAAGTAAGCATTTTAAAGCTTTTAGAGTGTGGTTCCCGGTTCTTATCGGTTCTAAAAAACGATTTCTTTACGGTTTTCCACGACCAGTGACACAGTTGGGAACCGATAAAGGTGTCTTGCCTGGCACTGCCGCTCAAAGGGCAAGTTTGTTGGTTAGGCTGTGGGGAAGCCTTTGCCAAGGCTGACCCACACACCACATGTGTCTATTGTCTGGGGTTTGACCACCTCAATTCAGACTGCCAGAATTTCCCTGCAGCCACCCTGGATAAGAGAGTTGGCAGGCTCAGGGAACGAGAGGCCAAAAAGTCCGCTTACCCGGATGGCCAGCCCGGTTCTGTGCCAACCGAACCGAAGGGAGTGCCCTCTGACCAGGGCGAGAGTTCCTCGGGCAAACATAAACCTGACTCTGAGGAGCCAGTTCCAGCAAAGAAAACTAGAAAGTCAGCAAGTGTGGAGTCCAAAATTCCTGCTGCAGAAATAGCAAAAGCTATACAGATTGTACAGTCACTTTCTCCGGTTCCGTCCGAACCGCCACTGTCTGGTAAAAGGTCGGTTCGGCCGGTTCCACCGGTTCAAGAATATGATATTGAAGAGTTTTATGAACCAGAGGAGGGGAAGGGGGAGGAGGATTATGAACAGTGTGAATGTGACTTTGAGAGTCTGGATGTGCCCATTGAACCGGACATCTCCCCAGACAGATCTTTAGAATCTCCCCCTACGCTTTCTGAGTCCCCTTCTCACTTTCTGTTTTATAAAAAGGTTGCTGAAACCCTCCAGCTCCCATTAGAGGAAGCTGTGGATGAACAAGAGGAACCTGATTTTGTGGAAATGATGGATATCCCAGAGTCTAGGAGATTGTCTATCCCCTTACATAAATCATTTAGGAAACAAACAATAAAAATTTTAAAAGCTCCTAATTCTGTGCCTCCTGTTGACAAGAAGATGGACAGGAGGTACACTTTGTCAGGTCCTGATACAGACTTTCTTTCACAGCAATGCAGTCATGTTGGAGTAGTTCAGGCTGCAGCCTGTGATAAGGCTAACATTCCCCTGGCCTCACATCCTCCTGACAAGGACTCCAGGAAGATTGATGCCATGGCTAAAAAACAATACATGGCAGCGTCCTTGGGACTCAGACAAGCAAATTACATGGCTTATGTGGCAAGATATCAAAAATCTAGATGGGACACTGTCATGGCTTTGGCCAAACAGGCCCCTGGCCAGCTTGCCAAGGAGCTGGAACAGGTGGCTGCTGATGGTATTGAGGCATCCAAGGTGCAATTCCATGCTGCTGCTGTGGATTCTAATGATGTATCCTCTAGAGTCATGGCTACATCTGTGGCTTTTCGTAGGTTGGCTTGGCTCAGGTGTACTAGTTTGTCACAGGATACCCAGACTAAGGCTATGGATTTTCCTGGTAGGAAATTCTCTGTTTGGGAGCAGACAGAGAATTACATGAAGAAAATGGATGAATATAGAACAACTTATAGGAGTACAAGCCAAGGAGCTGCAAGCCACTCCTCAGAGGCAGACACCCAGGGGTAGAGGTAGACCTTTTCACAGGCCCTTTACCAAACCCAGGCTTCTTCTGCTTATGCTTAGAGGGGGTTCTTCAGAGGGAGAGGCAGACGAGGTGCAAGCAGGCCTGCTCCCACCCCTCAGCCTAAAGCCCCTGCCAAACAGGCACCCTGATGAAATGCCCAGGGCCGGTTCTCCATTACCTGTAGGGGCAGGCTGGCTTTATGCTCAGGACTGGGAGTCTCTAACATCAGACAAGTGGGTCCTGGAAGTAGTAAGGCAGGGTCTGGTTCTCAGCTTCAAAAAATTTCCAAAGATGAGAATCCGATCTTTTCTACCTGCAAATCCTCTAGAGACCTTTGCCTTAGAAACAGAAGTCTCAACCCTCCTGGCTGTCAGAGCTGTAGAAAGGGTTTCTCCCCTACACCAGGGCAAGGGTCTGTACTCCAGGTACTTCCTTGCCTCAAAAAGACAGGAGAATGGCGGCCCATTTTGGACCTAAGATATCTAAACAAGCACCTTTTGAAACCAAAATTCAAAATGGTGACTCTGGCAATGATTTTACCTTTCTAAGGCCAGGGGACTGGCTAGCTTCCTGGACCTCAAGGATGCCTATTTCCATGTTCTAATCAGAAGCTCCCACCGAAAGTACTCTCAGATCTAACTGCCCTCAGGTACATTACCAGTTCAGAGCAATGCCCTTCGGCCTTACCTCTGCCCCAAGGGTATTCACAAAATGTCTAGCAGTAGCAGTTGCTCATTTAAGAAGGCAAAAGATTGCCATCTTTCCCTACCTAGAACAGGTCAAATCACACCTGCAAGTTACCCAGCAGCTGCTCACCTCTCTGGGTTTTCTGCTCAATCTTCCAAAGTCGGTTCTGGAACCTGTCCAGGTACTCACCTTTATAGGTGCAGAATTGGACACAAAGCGGGCCAGAGCCTTCCTACCCTTAGAGAGGGTAATGAACCTAGTGGCCCTGGCCTCCTCCTTCACTTTGCAGGTCTCTCGACCAGCAAGGCACTTCTTACAGCTCCTAGGACACATGGCTGCTTCCACAGCTGTAGTGCAAGGAGCAAGATTTCAGATGAGGGACATTCAGTTTCACTTGAGAGCCTTTTGGTCTCAAAGGAAAGATACCCTTTCCAAGTTGATCCCAGTGACTCGAACCCTGATCCAGGCCCTTCAGTGGTGGCAGGATCAGTGCAATTTGAGACTAGGGGTCCCCTTCATCCCTCTATCTCACTCCTTGACCCTTACTACAGATGCGTCCCTTCTGGGATGGGGAGCTCACATGGGCGACCTCTCCACCCAGGGAGTGTGGTCCCCTCAGGAATCTCTGCTCCACATCAATTTGTTGGAACTCAGAGCTGTTTTTCTAGCACTTCAGGTGTTTTCTGCATCTGTTCAGAACAAAGTGGTACAAGTCAGAACAGACAACACCACCACAATGTGGTACATCAACAAACAAGGGGGCACTCTGTCTTTGGCCTTGTGCACCGAGGCAATGAAGTTGTTCTAAATGATTTATGTAAGGGGATAGACAATCTCTAGACTCTGGGATATCAAATCATCTCCACAAAATCAGGTTCCTCTTGTTCATCCACAGCTTCCTCTAATGGGAGCTGGAGGGTTTCAGCAACCTTTTTATAAAACAGAAAGTGAGAAGGGGACTCAGAAAGCGTAGGGGGAGATTCTAAAGGTCTGTCTGGGGAGATGTCTGGTTCAATGGGCACATCCAGACACTCAGTCACATTCACACTGTTCATAATCCTCCTCCCCCTCCTCTGGTTCATAAAACTCTTCAATATCATATTCTTGAACCAGTGGAACCGGCCGAACCGACCTTTTACCAGACAGTGGCGGTTCGGACGGAACCGGAGAAAGTGACTGTACAATCTGTATAGCTTTTGCTATTTCTGCAGCAGTTGGAGAAGGAATTTTGGACTCCACACCTGCTGATTTGCTAGTTTTCTTTGCTGGAACTGGCTCCTCAGAGTCAGCTTTACGTTTGCCCGAGGAAGTCTCGCCCTGGTCAGAGGGCACTCCCTCCGGTTCGGTTGGCACAGAACCGGGCTGGCCATCCGGGTCAGCGGACTTTTTGGCCTCTCGTTCCCTGAGCCTGCCAACTGTCTTATCCAGGGTGGCTGCAGGGAAATTCTTGCAAATCTGGCAGTCTGAATTGAGGTGGTCAAACCCCAGACAATAGACACATGTGGTGTGTGGGTCAGCCTTGGCAAAGGCTTCCCCACAGACACTACAGTGTTGAAACCCAGTGGGCCCGCTTTTGGGTTTCTCAGACATGATGCCAGCCTAACCAACAAACTTGCCCTTTGAACGGCAGTGCCAGGCAAGACACCCTTATCGGTTCCCAACCGTGTCACGGATCGTGGAAAAAATCGTAAGAAATCTGTTTTTTTTAGAACTGATAAGAACTGGGAACCGACCCTAAAAGCTTTAAAATGCTTACTTTTTAAAGTTTTAAACAACCTGATCGGTTCGAACCGAATCGATAAACGTTCTAAAGTTCCGCAGAAATAAAACCTGTCTATTACTTACGATACCACAGACAGAGCTTGAACCGATCAGTTTATGGTTAAAATAATAATACTCGCAGTTGAATTTAACTGAGAAAATACTGTTTTAAACCGAAATGAACCCAGCAGTAGGAGAAATCTCCGGAGCGACTGTTCAGTGAGGCGGAGTAAAGAATCTGACAGTTTCAGTTTGAAATTATCCAGACAGAGCTTTCTAACCGAAGCTTACGCTTTCTAAGCTCCATGCCTGGCATGGAAGTTAACTCTTTCACCTCCAGAGCAGTTCTAATGGTGGGACAAACTGCAGTTATATTATAATAAGACTTAATATAATAATAATAATATATTATATAATTAATAAGAGCTTGGTTAGAGAAGCTGTGTCTGGATAATTTCAAACTGAAACTGTCGGATCTTTACGACCAAAAACTCACTAAGGTTCTGTGTGGAAGCTGTAACCTACACTAGCCAACTGGCTACCTAAATATGACAGGCCCGCGCCCGGTAAGCAGAAATGGCTGCCAAGTGCACCCTAAGGGTCGATGACTGGAGACCTCCTCTGGAGAGAGACCAAAGGTACTCAAGAAAGTTAGCCACAGAGCAGGATAAGGGGTCCAAACTCTTATCCTGATGCCAAATGCAAAATCTCTTCCATTTGAAGGCATAACATTTCCTGGCCAATTCCTTACGAGATGCCTCCACCACGGTGTAGACATCATCGGAAAGACCCAGAGCCTGGAACTCTAGCCGCTCAGGTACCAGGCTGTGAGGTGCAGGGATTAAAGGTCCGGATGGAATACCTTCCTCTGGTTCAGTGATATTGGGTCCGGGCGTGTACAAAGCCACTCTGGGAGCCTGCAACTGAGGCTGAGGAGATCTGGATACCAGAACTGGCGCGGCCGATCTGGGGCTACCAGGATCATCTTCGCCTTGTCCCTCCTCACCTTGAGTAACACCTTGTGGATCAAGGGAAATGGAGGGAAGGCGTAGAGGAGGTCTGGGGTACACAGCCTCGAGAAGGTATCCCCCTGCAGCGAGCCCTGCTGAGGGGGGTGGGCATGGTACAGTCTCAGCTTGTTGTTTTCCCTAGAGGCAAACAGGTCCACCAACGGTTTGCCTCAGTGGGAGAACAGACTGTAAGCTACCTCTGGATGGAGAGACCACTCATGGGATGTCTTGCCTGTGCATCTGAGAGCATCTGCCAGCTGGTTAGAGACTCCTGCCACATGAATGGCTAGGAGATCCGCCTCCAGCCGACTTACGAGGGTCCAGATGTGGAGCGCCTCCTTACACAGTAGACAGGAGTGCGTGCCGCCCTGTTTGTTGAGGTAGTACATGGTCATGGTATTGTCCATCTGGACTTGAACCACTTGACCCAGAGCTGAGGAGCAAAAGCTGACAGTGCCAGTCTGACTGCTCTGAGCTCCAACAGGTTGATGTGGCATCAAGACTTCTCTGGGGTCCAGAACCCATGGACCCTGTTGTCCCCATGAGAGAGGCATCGGTCGTGGGGCGGAGGCTGTCAGCTCGGGGGACAAATGGGATCCCTTCCTGCAACCGTTCTGGGGCGGTCCACCATTGGAGAGTGTCCTACATCTTCTGGGTTACAGTGATCAGCTGGTCAAAGTGACCATGGCGCTGAGTCCACTGGGCAACCAGCTCCCATTGGAGGGGGCGCATGTGCCACCTGGCCCAATGGACCACCAAGGTGCACACCACCATGTAACCCAGAAGGCGCAGAAAGTCCCGGACAGGGCGCAAGTGCACAACCAGAAATGATCGGGCAGAGAAGGAGAGAACCTCCACCGGGAGCCAAGCTCTGGCTTGACAAGAGTTGAGCTCTGCCCCGATGAAGCCCATCACCTGAACAGGCACGAATTCCGACTTGGCCTCGTTGATCAGGAGGCAAAGTTGGGAGCAGATCTGGAGAGCCAGATCCCTGGACCTCTCCACCTCCTGAAGGGAGGATCCTGCCAAGAGCCAGTCGTCAGGTAAGGGTAGATTTGCACTCGTGTCGAAGATGGGCTGCCAGCACTGCAGTGCACTTGGTGAAGACCCACAGGGCGATTAGAGGCTTCAACGGCATGGTTCGAATCGCAGGGTCCCTCTCGACCCTGAAGCAGAGGAACCACTGATGGGATGGACAGATTGGGACATGAAAGAATGCGTCCTGTAGATCCAGTGAAGAGAACCACGTTTCACTCCAGGGATGGTATAATCTGGTTCAGAGTTACCATCCGGAAGCTCCGGGACCTGAGATATTGATTCAGGTTGTGGAGATCTAGGATGGGGCGCCAACCCCCCCGTCCGCTTGGGGACCAGGAACTACCTGGACACGAAGCCTGGGTCTGTAGGAGGATCCGGCACTGGAGCTACTGCCTCCTTGCGGAGGAGCTGAGCTATGTCGTCTCAAAGAGCCGACTGAGTGCAAGCTGAGATCCTTTCCTCCCGAGGGGCACGAGCTCGGCTGGGAGGGTACTGCTCGAACTCTAGAGGCAGTCCCTGACCAACCACTTCAAGAATCCACCTGTCCAAAGTGATATCGGACCAGGCGGAATGACAGTGGTGGAGCCAGCCCCCCCCCCGCGGGAGGGCGCAGAGCTGACGTGACTGATATAGGTGTGGCAACCCCAACCCGTCACTGAGCAGACTTAGAGGAGGAGGAGGCCTGGACCGTGCTTTGGCCTCCTTTACGGGCTGTTGAGGACCCTGCTTGGGCCGTGGCGCAAGCTTGAGCCTGCTGTTGTTGTTGGCCTCCTTGATAGGACGACTGTCTGGCCACAGGGAAGAATGCCTAAATGGCTTTTTCTTTCTTTATGCTGGTTCTTGCCCAAAGAACCTTTCGCAGAGGTAGCATCCAACGTGGTATTGGACTGCTCGATACGCTGAAGGTGACCGGCCACTCCTGGACCGAACAGGTCAGTGCCAAGGAAAGGAACGTCAGCTAACTTGTGCTGGGTATTTGCCAGGAAGGAGGATAGCCTCAGCCAGGCCCTGCAGTGAGTGGCCACTGCGGCCGCTAAAGAGCGGGCATAGGAATCCCGGATGTTTAGGACCGTCTGGAGCTGCTGTTTTGCAACAGCACAGCCCTGATCATGAACTTGCTTAACCATCGTCTGCATGTCTGCCGGGAGATGAGGGAGGACTTCATCTAATGACCCAAAGAGGGCATGAGAGAAGTGTGCCATAATGACAGTCGAACTGGCCTGACAAAGGCCTAAGGAAGTGGCCGTGTAGACCTTGCGGGCAGAGTGGTCCATATATTTGGACTCCTTGTCCAGACTGGTCTATTTTGGCCAAGCTACCAGTATGTCTAAACACAGAAGTGATCACCAGGCTCTCAGCCAAAGGGTGTTCTGTGAATCCCGGTAGGGACCCCATGGGCACCACATACTTGCTATGACCCATGCCCTTAAATGATCTGAGCAGGTAGGGTCTTGCTTCATGAGAGGAGAGGCCTTGAAGTAGAACGGGATGAGCTACTGATCGGAGGTGGGGTGGGACTGGGTCCAAAAACTTTTGAGGGACAGCCGAAAGTGGCTGAGAAAGAACTATTTACACAGTCAGCAATAGCCTTAGGATCAGTAGACAAGGCACTCTGGACAAAGTGATGTGGGTTCACAGCCTTGCCATTAAGTTCCTTGATAGAGTTCCAGAAATTGCAGGAGGAGGCAAGGGTGGACCTATATTGTTCAGCCTTGGCTTTACAGATAACCCAGGTACATTTATTTCTAGCTGTACGGTAAGCTTGCCTGTCTGCAGTCCTACCAGATTCAACAGCCCTGTGCCAAAGGTTGTTTCTGTGACGCTTGAGACCAAGCAGAGATGGAGTGACCCAGAGAGATTCACAGTCCTTAGAGACAACTTTGGAAAGGGGAGCAAAAGTGTCGCAGGCCTTGTTGAAAACTTGGATAAAACAGAGAAGGGTGGAATCAGTGTCAGAGGCATGGTCAATGGTGGAGCAATCACAACCAGCAAGGTACTCTATTAGTTGGGCAAGTTTACCAGGGCGTAAGAGCCGACGAGTTGACAGTTTGGGTGGATGCTTAGGCCCCATGCATGACCAGGAGAAAGGGATAGGAGAGTGATCAGGGAGCACAGCGAGGTTGGAGATCTTGTGGGGTTTGTTGGATAGAACCAGATTCAGAAAGGAAGAGGTACCAGTGACCAGGTTAGATCTGGTGGGCAGAGTAACGAGTAATGTCTAGGGCGGTGGCAGCATCCCTAGCCTGGCAGGCAGAGTCAGCAAGTCAGTTAATGTTTAGGTTGCAAGTAAGATTTGCTCCATCTTCGGGGGCAAGGAGGTAAGATGATCAAGGAGGGATTGGAACACAAGGTGCTGGTGCTTAGGAGGAATGTAGGATGAGGTAAGATACTAAAGGGCTCTAGAGGGATCAGGGGTAAGTTTGAGAGAGGTGGCTTGGGAGCCATGACTGCTTAAGGGGTGGGGAGGGCATGCCCTTGGATTGAGTTGCAGAGGTATATGGCACAACCCACTCCACACTTACAGATCCGGTCCTCCCTAAAAAGCATATACCCAGGGAGGGCAACAGCAGCATCAGGGGTGGCCTTGGTAAGCCAGGTTTCAACAATGGTCAAGATATTAGACTGATGTAGAGCAGTTCAACCCTGTAAGTCGGGGAATTTCTTTAGCAAATTGCATATGTTCATGGATGCAAAGTGCAGCGAATGGGGCACTGGAGTGTGAAGGGGGCCCAGGATTTGCGTGGACATTTCCAGAGAGCATGAGGAGGAGGAGAGCGAAGACCCTCAGAGTGGCTAGGTATTGTGCATGGCAGGAAGGGATGTGCAAAAGGAGAGGGTTGCCGAGGTAGTGACAGGGATGGGAAGGGAGCGAGCACAGGGAAGGCAAGTAGAGGGGCACAGTGACAGAGGTGAGGGGTGGTGGGTGAGACAGCAGAGGCTGGGGAGGCCGGGAGGAACAGAGATGGTGGAGAAGAGGGAGGAAATTAGGCAGAGAGAGTGTTAGAGGGGAGAGAAGAGTTAGGAGAGAGAGAGAGAGTAATGGCTAGAGAGATTGCTTGGAGGATGAAGGGGGATTAATGGGGGGGAGGAGCAGAGCAGGAAAGAGGTAGAGGGAGGCAATGCGAGAGAGGTGCATGACACCATGATAGCTATGGGAGGAAGCAGTACAAGGGGAACAAAAGAGATGAAAACTGGTCTGACCAGATGGTACAGTGGAAAGGTAACCGACTGCGATACAAATGTCTGACAGTTCGGATCCTGGGGGAGAAAAGTGATAGTGCAAGATAGAAGAGCAAGGCAGTAAGGGGGAGGGAGTGGGGAAAAGGGGGCAGAGAGCAGGAAAAAGAGGTAGAAATAGTGACTCTTAGTGGTCAAAAAGGAAGAGCACTGTAGGTAAGGACAGAAGGGAGTGGAAGGAGAGGAGAGTAAGTAGGAAGGGAGTCAGTGAGAGAGGTGTAAGACAAAACAGAGGAGTGACTGAGAAGAGCAGGAACCAGCAATACTGCCCTCAAGTGGAGGGATGGTATAACCTGCAAATGGCAAAGTGAGGACTTAAAAAAATAAATAAATAAAGGCAGGAAGTCATGTGACCAGGGGAGGTCATTAAATCAAGGGACGTCGACGGGCTAACACCCCTCACAAAGGAGGCTGCAGAATTACCTTTAGGGCTCCCACGGTCCTGCTCTTGTGTGAGTCTTGAACTGAAAAAGGTCCTAAACCTGCAGGGGTTGATCTTTACATTATATTAGTGGCCTGGGGCATAGTGCAAATTGAATCAGGCCAGTGCAATGCCCCTCAACTTTCCTGGCTTGGCTAGTGCAATCCCTAGCCCATTTTGTACACCCTGGCCCTGTAAGAGAAATGCCTAGTCAGCGCGGTTCCGTTTTTTTTTTTTTTTTTACCCCCTTCTGAATAGCTTTTTCTTTTTTGTTCGAAACAGCCTAGCAACTCACTGCCACGAGAAGCCGTTATTGGAGAAATGTTTGGCGCCAGTCAGTGTCTGCAGCCCATCCCCACCTTGTGAGTCGCTGAGGTCAATCTCTACATGTGCCTTTCATTTGCCATCGTAGTGTGACCGCTATGCCTACTGACAGGCCTACCAAAACCAATCCACCATAGAGAGGACAGAGGATTGTGCTACCCAACTGCCCCAACTTGGTAAGCCAGCAAAGAAGTATGGCTAAACTTGTCTTGTGGCATTAGTTTTTGAAAGGCGTTTGTACGAAGGGTGCTGCCATTGTCTGGGCTACTGTTCTCCTGGGGTTTGGGCCAGAAAACAGACAGACTTGCTCCTACATCGATTTCCAGCTTTGGGGGCATGTCGTGGGCCTGATACTTAGTGCTGTCAAATTGTAAAACTGAATCCCAGTCCTAAAAGTATATTCCCCTTGTGTGGCTGGCTGCATTATACACATGTTGAGTCACAAAGTCGAGGGAATTCATTTCTCACTTACACTTAGGATTCGGATACCAGCTTATAATTTAGGACAGTACTGAAGTGTCAGATCCATGATGGACTCCCCAAAAAAAAAGAGATCGTGTCAAAATCAGTTCAGGAAGCAGGGAGTCCCTGGCCTGGTCGTTTCATTCCTGGTGAGGCAGCTGTATGTTTAGGATGGGCCTGATCTCCGTTGAGAAATGAGGTAAAGCTTGTGCCTTGCTTCGATGTGTGCTGCCGCCGGGTGAGTAGGAGGGTCCTGTACAGTTTGGGGAAGGGGAGGCAGCCAGAAGCTGAGGAACAGAGAGTTTGCTTTGGTGCTGGTTGGCCAGAAGGCATTCTTGTGAAAGTGGCTTGAGGAGGTGGGAGGGTGCCTACAGAGGGAGTAAGTGATGTAAAGCTTTATTTTAGCTTTTCAAAACCAAAGCACTGTACAAAAATTTAAATAACAGTTAAAAGACAAACAAATTAACATTTGTAAAATCATTCACTGTAAGCTTTAAGAAACAGAAATGTTTTGGGCTCTCGATTTAAAACTCAACGGTCAGGCATTCTCTTATCCGAGAGTGTGTGTGTCGGAGGAAGTGCTCGCTGGACTGCAGCAAGTGAGCCAGGGATGCAGAGTGCCTACCATGAGTTCGGCACACAACTTGGAGTGGCAGAACTTGAGGCCCACTTGGGGTTGCAGCCAGTAGCCAAAGATTTGTGATGCTCATTCAGTGTTTCTGCCTGCTGGGTGATTGATATTGCTGGGGACTTCTTCTGGGCTGATGCTGTATCATTCAGGAACTGGTGTGGCCCAGTGCTGTGGGGTGGGGTCGTAGGGGCTGGAGCCACTCAATGTTAGTGCCCCCCCAAAAAAATCAGCACTGCCAGCTTCTTAATCTTCCCTGACATGAGGAGGACTGAGTGCTTGGGTGTATAGCAAGAACTTAGAAGCCAGCAAACTGACAGATGGATTTTTATTTCAGGGGCCCACTCCTTGCCAGCCACCACAGACCTTACTGGCTCACTCTGGGTTTCATGATCAGAGCGACTCTGGTGTTCTGGTTGGTGGTGTTTAGCTGTATTTGGAGGCCTACGATTGCACAAATTATTTGTGGCCATTAATGCTGGCTAAACTTCGTGTGCAGTTCTGTGTTTGCTAAGTGACTCTGGGGAGTGGGAGATAAATCTTTGTGGTTTACTGGTGGTAATGCAGGATTGGAACTGGTGATGGAACCAATGCTCCTTCTATTGGGCCCAGGGTGGGTTAGGGCAGGAGCTGCTGCTCGGATCATAAATAACTCTAAAACACTATCTAAAGTAAAAATACTTTAAACATCTGTCACTGTGTCCTTTTCATAAAATTAGAATGTTATATTGGGGCTAGTGCAATCTCTGTGGGGACAGTGCAGCTGGGGCATCACTTTCCTGGGTGGACCAGTGCAAAAAAAGTTAAGCGACCCTGGACCTGTGTCTTGTTTATTCCTTCACGTATTTGAATGTTTCTCTCATGTCTCCCCTATCTATCCATTGTTCAAGGGAATATTTGTTGAGTTCTTGAAATCGCTTCTCGTCGTTTATATCGTGGAGTCCCAGTATCATTTTTGTAGCTTTCCTCTGCACTATCTCAAGTCTGTCTATATCCTTTTTAAGGTGTGGTCTCACCAAAGGTCTGTGAAGTGGCACGATAACCTTTCTTTTTCTGCTAGTAATTCCCCTCCCTATGCAGCCAGGCACACATTTGTCTTTAATGCTGCTTTTTTACATTGTTTGGATGTTTTCAAATCATATGATATGATTACTCCCAGATCTCTTTCCTGCTTTGTTGATTCTAATTTGACTCCTCCTCCTAGAAGGTATTCTGCATCTGGATTACTCTTTCCTATGTGCATGATTTTGCACTTTTAGCATTCAAATTTAGTTGCCATGTGTGTGACCAACTTTCTAGCTTTCTAAGGTCAGTCCTCATCCTTTCCACTCCACCAGGAGTGTCCTCCCTATTGCTTATCTTTGTGTTATCTGCAAAAAGACTCACTTTGCTTTATAACCCCAGGAAATCTTGCTGTATTCTTTTTATCACATCTGTCTTTTTTCTCCTTGCAGCCACTGACCTGCCATATCTCCAGCCACCGCTCCACTTCCCCCAACGACCCCAGAGGCACACGCCCCTCTCACCAGTTAGCATATGCAGCTGTACCCATGAAAGTGACCCCCCCTCAGGCCCCGTGCCAGGCCAGGAACTAATACTGGCATGGGTCTTCACCAGCGAGCCCTGCTTGGCTCAGGAAGCTGTGGCTATCAAGCTGCCATGGCCAGTGCTGCCATTTTTGTCCAGTTGGTTCCCTGGAGAGCAGACGTGCAATGATGTCTGAGCACTGATGTGCTGATATCCCCTGCACTTCTCCCTTCACTGCACCAACTCTAGCAGTGCCCCCAGTCATCACCAGGGGCCACTGCGGAGCAGTGGAAACCCACATCCCTCCCCGGGATAGGAGAGCAATCCTCTGGACACTCAATCCTATCCCTCCCCTGCCAACCCAGGCTCGCGTCCAAACCCAGGTCACCAGCATGGCGTGAGGTGTGGCGTCCAGCGCCTCAACCCTCAGCACCCCCGGGCTGGCAGAAATCTTCCTGTATTCTGACATATGCAGTACGGTCTCACCATTGGACTGCCCCAGAGCCGAAATGGTTAATAGAACTTGTGTAAATAATGGAATGCTAGTCCTGAGCTCTATTTTCAAACCACTGTCCCTGGAATGCATCCTACAGCTGTTAGATTCTTTACTCCGCTTGCCTAAGTAAGACGCCTCAGAGAGCTCTCCATCTTTCTTGAAGATTTTATTTTCTGCTTTTTTAAAGTACCGATTATTTCTTTTCATTTTTAAACCACTGTCCTTGGTATTACAGGTAGACTAGTATACGAACATATGAAATTTGCCAGCAGATAAAGGCCTAGAGGTCTATCAAGTCTGCTCGAATGTGCAGCTAGCACCCCTTATTCTGCAGCTGCCCCTCCCTTCCACCCTTCCCCTTCATTAACCCTCCCCCTTGTCCTGTCCCATCCTCGTTTGAAGCAGTCCACTGTTCTACTGCATACCACTTCAGCAGGTAACGATTCCACCCAGCCACCACCCTCTCTGTAAAAAAGTATCTCCTCATCTCCCTCCTGAACCTTCCTCGCTCCAGTCTCATATCATGGCTCCTGGTGTCCCTCCTCCCCCTTACTTTGAACAGCCCCTCTGTACCTGTCTTGTTTATTCCTTTCATGTATTTAAAGGTTTGAATCATGTCACCCCTGTCTCTCCTCTCCTCCAGTGAGTACATGTTCAAATCCTTCAACCTCCCCTCGTATGATAAGTCCCCCAGCCCCTTAATCATCTTTGTCGCTCTGCGCTGCACCCCCTCCAGTAACTTAATGTCCCTCTTCAGATACGGACGCCAGTACTGCACGCAGTACTCCAGGTGTGGTCTCACTAATGACCTATACAGTGGCAGAATCGCCTCCTCCCTCCTCGAGGATATACCCCTTACAATACAACCCAGCATTTTATTGGCCTTTGCAGCTGCCTTCCTACATTGTGCCAAGTTGTTAATTGGCCCTGTAATTAGCACACCCAGATCCTTCTCCTCCTCTGTCTGGGCTAGCTGCACTCCCGTAGCTGGTAACTCCTTGGCTCTTCATCCCAAAATGCAGCACCTTGCACTTTTGGCATTAAAGCCCTGTTGCCAGGTGTCTGACCAGGTTTCAAGCTTTGCCAGATCATCCTGCAACCCCTGCCATCCCCTAGGTCATCCACCACCGCGCCTACCTTGGTATCATCAGCAAACAGACTGATCTTGCTCTTGATGTCCCATGATATGTCTGCAATGAATATCCCAAACAACACTGGTCCCAACACCGAGCCCTGTGGAACACCGCTCGTCACTGCCCTTGGGTGTGAGAGCTCCCCACCCACTACCAACTAGTATAGATTTAGTGTTATTCCAGTAAGTTTTTCAGTTCCTTGCAACCGGGAAAAAACAAGCCTTTGTTTATATTTTGAGGTAAAACTTCTTTAAAATGTACTTCTCTGGTAGGCGGTTTCTTGTTTACCTTTATTTTGTGTTATTTAACTGGGGTAACACTCGGTTTTGCTTCAGCCGCTGAACCGACCATAAAAAAAAAAAAAAGAGAGAACGGAGCGTTTTATTTAAAAGTGTGTATTTGGCTCAGGAAACCCAGCTTTTGTTTTTTTAGCTTATGTCTCGGGCACCCAAGAAAAGTACCAGCCCTATGGGGTTTCAGCATTGTACAGAGTGTGGTGAACCATGCGCAAAAGCTGATCCACACTTAGTTTGTGTTTTCTGCCTAGGGTTTGACCACCTGAACGCAGACTGTGAGATCTGTAAAAAATTTTCCCTAGTCGATGCTTGATAGGTGATTGAACTGACTGAGGGAAAAGATGTCCGATAAGGCTGCTGACCTGGCCTCGGATAAACCACTCCTCATTCAAAAGAAAACTCAAGGAATTGGACGAGCAGCCTCTGACAAGGGTGAAGGTTCCTTGAAGGAAGCAAATGGTGAAGCTGCCACTGAACCAGCAACCGCTCAAAAGAGAAAGAAGGAAAAGCACTTTGGGAAGGAACTGCAACCGACAAACCCGACGATTCCTACCTCTGAGGAAATTGCTAATGCTATTAAAATAATTCAGTCGCTGCAAACTGGTACCGGTTCGGTTCCACAACTTAGTTCGCATCATTCATCGCTTCAAACATTGGGTTGTTCTTCAGTTCCCGGTTGTCTTGAACACTACACTGATGTTTATGGTGATGATGATGATGAGGATTATGATGAGGACTTTGGGGAGCCTCCTGAACCAGAGGTAGTGAGCCAGGGTCTTGCTCTCAGCTTCAAGGTATTGCCCAAGAGTTTTCAGACCTGCCACTCCATCAGAAGTAATCCTATTTGAGGCAGCAATAGCAAAACTGCAGGAGAAGGCAGTAGAGCCCGTCCCCTTGATCCTCAGTGCCCTAAGGGACCTGAGGATTTTACCTCACATTTTGCTTTCATGAAGCAAGTGGCACAAACTCGGGGCCACTCCAACCAGGAATCTGCAGAGGAGGAGAGGGAACCAGATCATGGAAATGACTGGATATACCAGCAACTAAGAGGTTGCTATTTACCCATCCATAAGTCTCTGAAGAGACCGGCCACTAGGATTTTGCAAACCCCTCACTTCTGTTCCTCCAGTGGAAAAGAAGATGGATAGAATGTACTGGGTTGCCAAGGCAGGAGCTGAATTCCTCTCTGGGCATCCCAGTCATGAAGGGGTGATGCAGGCTGCTGCATTTGATAAGGCAGGCATTCCTCTAGCATCACATCCCCCTGATAAAGATTCTAGAAAAATGGACTGTATGGCCAAGAAATCTTATTTGGGTTCTTCTTTGGCCATTAGGCAGGCCACTTGCATGGCCTATGTTTCCAGATACCAGAAAAGTCTCTGGAACACTGTTTCAGAGATTGCTAAGACCTGCTCTGCTCCCATGGCATCTGACCTAGCTGAAGCTGCAAAAAGGGGCATAGAAGCCTCCAAATACCAATTTAGAATGGCAGTTGATGCCAATGACATTGCAGCCAGACTTATGGCAACTTCAGTGTCCCTGCTGACGTTTACTTGGCTCAGGGCCACCAAACTATCCCAGGACACCCAGGCGAAGGCCCTGGATTTCCGTTGTGAGCTCACATCTCTCTTTGGTGAACAGACCGAGGCCTACATGAAAAAGATGGATGAATACAAGGTGACTTACAAGAGCCCTACTGCTAAGGAAAAAAGTAGCAACACTTCAGAAGTACTGGAGTAGAGGGAGTATGGGTAGAACCCACTACAGACCTTTCTTCCAGACTCTGGCTCTCCCAGCCTACCAGCCATAGACCGGGTACTTCAGAGGCAGGGGGCAGAAGAGGCGGCAGATGGACTGACCCCAGTCCCCAGCTTAGTGCACAAGCAAAACAGACCCCCTGAGGGGTCTGCCATGGTCACCTCCCCACTCCCAGTAGAGGGCAGGCTGGCTCACTACCTCCATGCTTGGAGTTCTATTACCACGGACAAGTGGGTCCTGGAGGTAGTGAGCCAGGGCCTTGCTCTCAGCTTCATGGTATTGCCCAAGCTGAGGGCAAGAGTTTTCAGACCTGCCATTCCATCAGAAGTAATCCTATTGGAGGCAGCAATAGCAAAACTGCAGGAGAAGGCAGTAGAGCCCATCCCCTTGATCCAAAGGGAAAAGGGACTGTACTCAACATACTTCCTCACTATAAAGAAAACAGTGTGGTGACCCATACTGGATCTCAGACATTTAAACAAACATTTGACAAAACTAAAGTTCAAAATGGTCACCTTGGCACCATCCTTCCTACACTCAGGCAGGGAGATTGGCTGGCATCTCTAGACCTAAAGGATGCCTACTTCCATATTCCTATTGGGCAATCCCACAGAAAGTACCTCAAGTTCAGATTGCCATTAGGCCATTACCAGTTCAGAGCCATGCCTTTCAGCCTGACCTCTGCTCCAAGAGTGTTTACAAAGTGTCTAGCAGTAGTGGTAGTGCATTTAAGGAAGCAGGGAGTTAGTCTTCCCATGCTTGGATGACTGGTTAGTAGTAGGCCAGTCACCCCAGTAGGTCAGAGGTGCACTGACCACCATTCAAGATATCCTGCATTTCCTAGGCTTTCTGGTAAACTAGAAAAAGTCAGTGTTGAGACCAGTCCAGGTACTGTAATTTATAGGAGTGGAGTTGGACACATTAAAGGGAAGAGCATTCCTCCCTCAGGGGAAAGTGAACAGCCTGGTACAGTTGGCCAGCTCCTTCCAACTGCATATTTCGAGACCAGCAAGGCACTTTCTCCAGCTGTTGGGGCACATGGCTGCATCAACAGCAACAGTGCCAGGTTCCAGAAGAGACATACAGTTTCATTTCAGATATCACTGGTCACAAAAAAGGGATTTCCTGTCAAAAATGGTGCCAGTCACGTGAACTGTGGTAGCAGGAGAAAGACAACCTCAGAGAAGGTGTGCCGTTCCTTCTGCAGCCACCATCAGCAGTGTTAACAATGGATGCCTCCCTACTAGGGTGGGATGCCCACCTGGGGGAGCACACCGCACATGGTACCTGGCTCCAGCAGGAGTCCCTGCTTCACATAAATCTGTTGGAACTCAGGGCAGTCTATCTGGGCATTCAGTCCTTTGACACAATGCTGCAGAGCAAAGTGGTTCAAGTCAGCACAGACAATACAACCACAATGTACTACATAGCAGCAAGGGCACAAGGTCATCTCCCTGTGCATTGAGGCCATGAAACTGGAGTTTGGCCTACCTCTGGGATCTCCTCTCAGCAGTTCATCTCCCAGGGAAGGACAATGTCCTCGCAGATGCCCTCCACAGAATTGACCAGAATCACCACGAGTGGTCACTAAACAGGCAGACCCTGCAAGTTTTCAGAAGATGGGGCACCCCAGAGGTGGACCTCTTCAACCCCAGACAACCACCAGCTGCCACAATTCTGCTGCAGTCCTTCTGCAGTGGGCACAGTGCCTCTGGATGCACTGCTGTTGGACCAGACAGGAAGTTTCTGTATGCCTTCCCTCAGTTTCCCTGTTGCTCAGAGTTCTGAACAAGCTCAGGGTTCAACCAGTGGCAATGATTCTCATTGCTCCAGACTGGGTCAGGCAGCCCTGGTATTCACTGCTCCTGGTCCTGTCAGTATCCAGACTAATTTCTCTCCCAGGAGGCACAATCTACCGACCTCCTCACAGGGCAGGATTCTTTACCCCAATCTCTAGTCCCTCAGGCTCAAGGCTTGGTTCTTAAAAACTTACGAGTATGCTGACCTAAATCTTTATGAAGGGGTTATAGAGGTCCTCAGGGTTTCTAAAAAATCCTCTACTAAGAAGGCTTCCTCCTCTAACTGGAGGAGGTTTTCTATCTGGTGCCAACAATAAGATATAGACCGTAGCCAGGTTGGTTTGCCAGTCATTTTGGATAATCTGGCACACCTTCATTCCCTCAGCCTCAGGCTGTCTATACACTTAAGGTGCACCTGGCAGCCATCTCTGCTTACCTTTCAGCGGGTTAGAGTTCATCCCTGGCAGTGAACCAGGTATTCAGAAAGTTTTCAAGGGTTTGTTACACTTGCATCCCCACACAGGGAGCCAGCTCCTGCATGGGACCTCAATATATGCATTGGCCAACTAATGCAGCCACCCTTTGAGCCCATGTCCTCAGCAGAGCTTAAGTATGCAACATGGAAAACAGTGTTCCTGGTAGCTATCACTTCAGCCAGAAGGATCAGTGAGCTCCAGGCCTTGTCCACAAAACCAAACTGTATTTCAGTCCATAGGGACAAGGTAGTCCTCAGGGCTAACAGGAAGTTTCTCCCTAAAGTGGTTTCGGATTGTCACCTGAATCAGTCTGTCACTTTGCCAGTCTTTTTCACTGACCATTCCAGTTCAGGGGAACATAGGCTGCATAGATTGGATGTCAAGAGGGCTATCAGTTGCTACATGGATCACACAAGAGTCATAGCAGGATAATATTCAGTTTTTCTCACCTACAGAGATGGGAAAAGGCAAACCTGCCTCAAGAGGACTGTTGCATGCTGGATTGTTGCCTATATCAAGTTCTGCTAGCAAAGCAGACAAAGAACCCCTGTAGGCTTTAGGACCCATTCTACAAGGGTACAGGCTATGATATAGCAGCTGCAAGAGATATTACTTTGTTGGAAATTTATACAGCAGCTTTCTGGAAAACTGTTTTCTAAATAGGTTCTCTGCCCTCCAAAGGTACTGCTTGGTAGTCTGCATATGTCAGAATACAGTAAGATTTCCTGGGTTAGAAGAAAAATTACTTCCCATAGTAATCTTGTTTCTTCCAAGGGCATCTTACTATATTCTGAGCTCCCAGCTTACCTCCCATACTAGAACCTGTGGGCACTGCACTACAGCTGTCCTTGCTGCTTGAAACTTCAGAGTTGTTTCTTGTTGGGGCATCTATGACTTGAGTCTTAGTGATGCCCACACTCTTAAATGTAAGGGGATTGTTTAGATCTTCCTGGACTGAAAGTCTCCACCAATCATTCACACTAATGGGACTATGCCCAGAGGCACTGGGACCCCACAGGAGCCAAAAATCTTCAGAAGGGTTGGTGCTGGGATAGGACCATGCATGCGCGGCGCTGCGAGACTAGTTCACACCATATAGGCTATGTCAGTGTCGACCCTGCAACTGCTTCAGTTCCTTTCCCGCCGTGGAGTGCGCTTTGATGACGTCACTCGCCCGCCGGGAGTCAAGTCTTCATCTATACAACAGCAGCTATAGCCATTCAGTATTTATTTAACTTATCAGTGTAAGTGTTCTTTTCTTATTTAAAAAAAGATGAAGAAGAAATTTTCAGCCTGCCATCAACTGAGTCAACCTTTGACGGCAGCAGTGATGGTAGGGAGATTTTGTTTGAAAGTTGTGATGGCAGTGGGGCTGTGTGTGGGCCGATGCCCTTTGCGGATGGGGGGTCTGGCCACGGGCAGTCCGATGCTTGGGGGGGATAGGACAGTCCGCCTGAAATGCCAGTGTAGCGGGTCTAGGACATGCCTCTGCTTGACCTCGAGCTCTTCTTCCTCCTGCCGGTGGAAGAAAAATCTGTACCACTCGAGGTTGTCCTCTGGTACGTCTGCATGGGGATCATCGCTGCAGGAGAGTGGTAGGCCTGAACTGACTCCAGTGGGTTCCTCTGTGGCTTCGCTTTTAACGGCCACTGTCTTTGACACCGGATCCCATCTCTGTCCTCGATGGGGTTCCGGTGAGCAGTTTCACCTCTGGGCCGCTCATTTAGAGCAGTGAGCACGGCATCTGGCCAGTGGGCCACAGTCAGATCGGTCGGGCCAGAATGTGCTGTGTGCCTCTCTGGTGTCAATGCCATTGACGCCGACTCTTCATAACTACCCCTCTCCTTTTTCCCCTGCAGGGGCCAGTATGGGTACCACTTTCCTTCTCCCCCTTTTCTTCAGGTCTAGGTCCAGCAGTGGTTCTGGCACCATTTTTGGTGCCATGTGGTGCCTGTCTGGTGCCAGTGCCGTGTCTGGCACTGTGTAGTGGCGGCGCCATGGATGGTGCCAGGTCTGATGCTGTACGTGGTGCCGGTGCCGTGGATGGTGCTGAACTCTTTGCCAATCCAGGAGGTGGTGTCTCCTGTGTTCCTAGTCTAGACCTGTCTTTTAGAGGTTATTCTGGGGTAGAAGTGGATCTGGATGAGTCTCTCCCTATTCTGATTTGTTGAAGATGCAGTGGATGACTCATTTTATGGGTTGGAATTCAAACCCTCTGTATCAGTGTGATGGAAAATCTTCTTTCCAGTTCTTTTCCTGGATATGGGGTCCACCGTAACATTTCAGTCTTCATCTGTGGACCAAAGCAGACTTCGCCTTGAGTTCCTGTATTCCTCAGTACAAGTACACCCTGTGGAACACACTCATTGCAATGGTAGAGAGCTTCCAAATCAAACACTCCATTGCTAGGGCATATAGACCAGTAATCAGCTGAAAGCTTTTATGGGCACCTGCATCTCTACCTCTAGGGCAGCTGCTGGCAGCAGGTGGTTAATGTCTCCTGACCGCTTATCTGTTTGGCCCTCAGGTTGATCTCTAGAGGCCACCAGAACAATAGGGCTGCCATTTAAACAATACAACATCCTCAGTAACTGGCAGTCCTTTCAAGGTAGAGGCCTAGGTGCCTTTTTCAGGAACCAACCCTCAGCCACGTAAGAGAACGAGTAGAGGGCACAGGGCCTGAAAGTGCCCTATACCAACCTCTGTGTATCCAGTGCAGGTCCCATCCCAGCTTTTTGAGGGGGATGCCTCTCGGCAGAGGAGGGCATCTAATTCAGTTTTACAACCAGTGGAAGTCCATTATAGGTCATCAGGATTGTCTGAGAGGGAAACTCTCCCAATTTCGTAGATTTCCGAGACCTTCCACCCAGATTGAGCCCAGTTTGTCCGCCTCTCAGTGTCACACTCTCTGCTTCTGAGATACAGGACCTCTGCGGGAACCAGGCAGTAAAAGTTATTCCACAGCAGAATGGAGCACAGGTTCCTATTTCCATTGCTTCTGGTTCCAAGTTAACAGGTGACATGCACCCATTTATCGACCTTGGAAAGCTAAACAAGTACCTGTTCAGGGAAGAGAACATTAAAATCTCTGCGTTCAAATCTTCACTTCCTGGACTTTTGGCTCCTAGCCAGCCCATCTGTGCAAGAGACACAGGAAGCAGTCGCCACAACTTCTCGGTTCTCTCCAGGGGATTCTCTGATTCGGGGAGGGTGCCAATTTCATCTTCTCAACAGCTTCTCTTCTTAGGAGCCCTCCTGGATACCTCTAGGGTATCAGTTTCATTCCAGAGGATGGGAGAAACAACATCTTCAGATGACTTGTTACATCATGGAAAGCGACACTCTTTGGGCCTCTTTTGGTTGAGCGAATACTGGGACTCAGGCGTCCTCCACAGCCAGCAGTGGTCTCCAACCATGCACCCGCAATCCTCTGTACAAAATGACACAGCCTCGGACAAAATCTTTCCTGGGAGCTCACTGTCAAGACCTCCACGCCAGGTGTGGAGCCAGGAGGACCCTCATCTGATCATAAATTTCTCAGAGAGTTATCTTATAAGCAAAGTCCTGGAGGATGCCTCTACCACAAGTGATATACTTCAGACAGATGTCAAAGCTGTGATGTATTACATCAGCAAGCAGGGTGGTGTGTCCCCTACCCTCTCTGCAGTAGGGCCATAAGGTTGTGAGAGTGGTACCTTGAGCACGATGCATCAGTTCAGATTTTGAGCAGTCACTTTTGTGCGTGGGCAGTTCAGACCTGGTTCTTTTTGCATCTCCTCTCAATGCAAAACTGCCTCTAGCCTGCTTTAGAAATCCAGACCCTGGTGTTTTCTGTCAGGATGTGTTCACTGCAATAGACAAGATGCTCCCTGTATTTTCCTTCTATTCCCTTAATTCAGACGGTGCTGATCAAGTTGTATGCACGGGGGGCAGGATGATTCTCATCATCCCAGACTGGCCTCGGCAGATATGAATTGCATTGATCTACAGTTTGTCAGAAGTTCCCCCGAGGCGACTACCTCTGTGAGCAGACCCTCTGACACTGGGACTTTAGTCCATCCTAGCCTGCGCTCCCGTCATCTTCATGCCGGGCCCGGAGGAGCTGGAAGTGGGCAAGCTGTAGGTTTCCCAGACCATTACAGACCTCTTGTAAGCTGTGCATAGGTCTTCCATCAGGAGGGCTTATGCGGCTAAGTGGAAACCTTTCTCCATCTGGTGTGCAAGTCCCATCTGGACCCTTCGGTTGCCCACCAATATGGAGTGTCTCTTGGACCTGTTGAACATAGGTCTGCTATACTCAGCAGTGAAGGTACACCTCTGTATGTTTTTGGTCTATCTTGAACCAGTAGACAACATGTCACTGGCTCAGTTACCATCAGTCAAGTTTGCTTCATTAACTCCAGAAGGAAGCGCTTTCCTCATTCTCTGGATGTTAAGATGGTTCTGCGATTCTACATCGACAGAACGAAGAGATATGCATCCGAGCAACTATTGTATCTTTCAGCATGCCTCAGCTGGGTCAGCCTGTTGCCATGAGATGTTTTCTGTTTGGTTAGTAGCATGTCTTCACCACTACTAATCCATGACACAGACCAACTTGGAAGGCCGGGTTCACACCACTCTGTTGGAGTGGTTGTGGCCTCCTGGCGGAGTTTCATAATGTACCCATTGCAGACATCTGCAAGGCGGTGAGTTGGAGCTCAGTGCATACCTTTGTAAAGCAACTATGTTCTGGATATCCATGCCAGAAGCTTTCTTTCTTCAGCAGAACAGTCCTTCTGGACTTCTGTCCTGAGTGAGTTCTGTTTCCTACTACCCTACGTGGGGGGGTTGATTTTTAGCTTGATACTTTCCCATTAGTGTGAATATGTGGTGGAGACTTGTAGTCCAGGAAGACATGGAAATGACATACTTACTGCAATTCTTGATATTCTTGGATGGAGTCTCCACCACTCATTCACATGCCCACCTACCATCCTCCGAGCTCACTCGTTCAGTTTTGGTCTTCACTACCTGGTTTGGGCTATGAAGACATTGTTGAATTGACCCTTCATCTGGGCCATCTGGGCCTTCATGCCCAGAAGTTAATTTTAGGTTTTCTTTCATTAGTTTACACTATACCTCCTCAGCTGAAAAGGTACTGAGGCAGTTGGAAGGTCGACACCGAGATAGCCTATATGGCGCAAGCTAGTCTCGCGGTGCTGCACATGCACGCGGTCCTATCCCAACGCCAGCCCTCCTAAAGATTTCTGGCCCATTAGTGTGAATGAATGGGAGAAACCCTGTCCAAGAAAATCAAGAATTATGGTAAGTACGTAATTTCTATTTTTGGGGGGTGCTAGTTATTTATTAGGATAGTTTAGATAGTTTGTTCTTATGCATGCTCCGTAAGTATCTGACGGTTGTAGGATGTATTCCAGGGACAGTGGTTTGATACCGAATTTGAACCTAGCATTCCATCATTTGCATATTTTATTAACCATTTCAGCTCGAGGCAGTCGTATGGTGAGACCATACTGCATATGTCAGAATACAGTAAGATTCCCATGGAAGATACAAGATTACTATGGTAAGTAATTTTCCTCCTGGACCCTTAGATATGTTGCTGATAAAATATTGAATAGGATGGGGCCAAGTACTGATCCCCGTGGTACACCGCTAATCACCTCCCTCTTCCAATAGGAGCTATTTACCACTACCCTCTGTGTTCTTCCTTTTAGTCAAATCCCTATCCAGTCTACAACCTTTTGACCCACCACCATGCTGCCTTCTGTGTGGGACCGAATCAGAGGCTTTGCTGAAGTCTAGGTAAACCATGTCCACAGCGCTGCCCTGGTCCACTTCTTACAGTAGGTCATCCAGTTGAAGAAGTCTATAAGATTTGTCTGGCATGACCTCCCAGCGGTGAATCCATGCTGTTTTTGGTCTAATTTTCCATTATCTTTGAGAAAGGATACAATTCTGTCCTTGAGTAGGGCTTCCATTGTTTTTCCCACAGTTGAGGTGAGGCTAACCGTAGTTAACAGCACTCTGCTTGCTACCATTTTGTGAAGTGGGATAATTGTGTACCTCCTCCGGTATCTCTCCATGTTCCAAAGATAGGTTGAATAGCCCAGTCAGGGGAGCTGCCAATTCCTCCTTTAGCTTTCTCAGTAATCTTGGATGAACATCGTCCAGTCCCATAGCCTTGTTCACCTGAGCTTTTCTAGTTCTTTCAAGACTCCTTCTTCTGTAAAATGTTCCAAATCAATTCTGCTGCTTCTACTTTTTTCTGTCGTGGGCGTTCCGCTTTCTTCTCCTTCATAAGTGAAAGCTGAGCAAAAAATACCCGCTGAGGATTTCGGCTTTTTCTTTATCACCCCTCCACATGCCCGCCATTTTCCCTTGCCAGTACAGTATGCCTTCTCTCTCCTTCCTTTTGTTGCTGGACGTATCTGAAGAAGGTTTTGTCTTCCTTTTGGCCTCTCTGGTTGTCCTCTCAGTTGCTGCTTTGACCACTCTGATTAGTCTGCCTGCTTCCTTTTGTTTCTCCTTGAATGCTTCCATGTCCTTTTCACAGCCAGTCTCCTTGTATTTTTGAAGGCAGTTCACTTCTCCTGACCTTGGTGCCAAGTCCTTTTGAAAACCAGAGGGGGTTTCATTCTTTTCTTTGATTTGCCCACTTTTCATAAACATTGGCTAGAGACATCCAGTAAAGCTGTTATGAGAATGGTCCAGTACTCATCTACTCCCCCCACCAAAGTTATATTGGCTAGGCTCTACATGAGTTCCTTTTTCATTTTGGTGAAATCTGCTCGCCTAAAATTCAGGATTTTAGTTTTGGAGTGCTTGTTTTTTTTTCTGTTTATATTTGGAACCATACCATGTGGTGGTCACTGAACCCCAGGTGGCTTCCAACTTCTGTTCCAGAGATGTTATCACCATTGGTGAGTAACAGATCAAAGACAGCATCCTCCCTAGAGGGTTCCTTCAAGAGTTGCTTCAGACCTGAGAGACGTAGAGTCTCCAGGAAGTCTCTGCTCCTGTAAGAGGCTGCTGTATGGGTGCTCCAGTTTATATCAGGTAAGTTAAAATCACTGACCACTATCACTTCCCCTTTGCCACTCATTTTGTTGTATGTTTTCTAGGATCTCCTTGTCTCCCTTTTTCCTGATCGCTGGGAGCCTCTACACCACCCCCACCCGAGTGGCCTCCCCCCTACTGCGCTCCAGTGTAACTCAAAGTGTTTCGGTTTGAGTGTGTGTCATGGGTCCTTGTAGCTTTTTATCCTTTCTTTCACATATTGCTACCCCACCCTCCTTTTATTTTGGCTAGGTCTGTCTTTTTCGACATAAGGCAGTATCCTGGAATAGTTACTTCCCAGTCATGTTGTTCATTGAACCAGGTCTCTGTGATGTGAACCAGTCAAGATCTGCCTCTGCTATATAGTTGTGAGTTCAGCTATTTTTATTTGCTAGTCTTTTGTGTTCATGTACATTGCTTTCCAAGTTTGACTTGCTCCTTTTTTCGAGCTCAGCCTGTCATTAGATCCTTTTTTTCTAGTGTCTCACAGCTCCTTTTTACTGGATGACACTTTCGGTCTTTGTTGCTCTGATTTGGGAGAGTTTTTAGGAAGAAGTAGCAGTTTCTTTTATTGCCGATACCCAGGGCCCCTGGTGTTCTGCGGCAGAATTTTCTGATTTCTGCGGCAGGGCTCCTTGACTTCTGCGGCAGCCTTTTC
Organism: Neoceratodus forsteri; assembly: GCA_016271365.2. Lineage (NCBI taxonomy): Eukaryota > Metazoa > Chordata > Ceratodontiformes > Ceratodontidae > Neoceratodus > Neoceratodus forsteri. The sequence continues at coordinate 86,620,779 of CM057451.1, forward strand.
TGATTTCTTCGGCATGATTTATTCATTTCTCAGGCAGAATGCAGTCCTGTCATTATTAATATGATGTGATGTCATCGATGACATCATATGCTGACCAGAGGAGAGGCTTCAGGATAAACGAGGTGGGAAAGAAAGCCTGACACTGTGGAAAAACAGTATATTTATATGAAAATTCACCAAAACAATGAATTCTGTGGCACTATATATATTCTGCGTCAGGATGCAAATTCTGCGGCAAATTCCGCAACTGCAGAACCGCAGAATTCCAGGGGCCTTGCTGATACCCTCTCCCCATATCCTAGTTTAAACTCTCCACTGAGATGTCAAACTTTTGACCCAGGACCCACACACCCTCCTTAGTGAGGTGCAAGCCGTCGTAACTGAAGAGACCTCTGTCCCAAAAGTCCCTCCAGTTTCTGATGAAGAGGTGCCCTTCTCTAGGCACGAATTTTTGAGTCATGCATTCAACTCCTCTATTTCATCCTCACATATTTGTTGTGTACTGCCCCATCTCTTCCGTACTGGAAGGACCTCTGAGAATGCAGTGATCGGCAAGTGTGTGGTTAATCTAGTCCCCAGCTGAGACAGGTGCATTTTGGTCTCCTCAGCTGTTCATTCTGCCAGATCATTACTACTTAGATGGATGAAAATGCCTGCACAGTTTCCTCCCTTTATATTAGTCTGTCTATTCGGTTGGAATCTCTTTTAGCAAAGGCTCCTGGAAGTCACTTGACTATCACACTAGTGTCAGGGTGATGAATTAGTTGTAATTCCACTCCTCGGATCATGCAATCATTACCTACAATGAGAATTGTTATTTTTCCCGTGCCGCATGGTACTTTTGGCATGTCACCAATGCATTTATTTGAAGGGGAATTCGACTGATGGTTGTTTGGGCTGGCCACGCTTTCTTTTTCCGTTGTGTGGGCCAAAGGTGCAAATCGCTTAGTCATCCAGATGGGTGTGTCCAGGTTTGGAAGCTGCTGTTGTGTGCTATGGTACCTGCCCCTTTTTACCAACTGCCATCCCCCTGTACCAGGGAGATGCTGATGGTGTGTGGTGTTACCCTGGTGGAGATGGTATGACTTACCCTGCAGAAAATCAGTAGAGGCAACTGTAGAGAAAAACAATCAACTTTTGGCAGTGGCTTCAACAAACACCACCAACCTCGGATGAAAGTAAAAGTAATCTGACCTTTTAAATCTTCCTTCTGTTGGAAAGTACTAAGCCTTTGTCAGCTCAACACCCCAGTTACACTCCAAATCTCCTGGAAGAAAAAAAAACAATTATCTCCTTCAATGTAAGAAAGAGAGTGCAAAACCTATAAGCTCAAAACAAAATAGTAACAAAACAGTACTTCCTCTGCAGAAAATCGGTAGAGGTACCTGTAGAGAAAAACAATCCACTTTGGCAGTTGCTCCAACAAATATCACCAACCACAGCACCCTGTGGAAAAATGTGTGCATAGTCATAAATGATCAGTCTACCTTGACAGTAACATCTTTGCAAAGGAATAATGCAGTTTCAGACAGAGGCACTCCACCACAACTTCCCTGCTGAAAGTTTCAGACTATTTCAGATGCAGTTGACTCTGGGAATCTCACTGGTGCCTTTTTCATAGACCCCACAAAGGCAGTTAACAAGTAGGCCACAAACCACTGCTCATAAAACTAGAGAAAATAGGAATGTTGGAGACCACTGTAGCCAGGATGGAAAACTCCTGACTGGGAGGACACATTAGTGACAGTAAATTGAAGTACATGCGGTGACAGATGTTCAACAATATGTAGACGACCTTGGCGGTGTACACTAGCTCTAGATCTGAGAGGGACCAATAAGCAAGTGCATTTTGTATTTGATGAAGAGCAGTACTGGATGTTTCAGGAACGGCCTGCTAATAAAAGCAAAGAAAACTGGAGTAATGCACTCTTTTCAAATAAATGTAGAAACAATGCAGACTTTTATATCTATACTACTGAAAGGGAGAGCCTAGAAAAGTCAAAAGCTTCTGGTATCTGAGGCTATGATACGCTAGATCCCCATCTAGTTTTGATCAGCACTTAGAAAGTTAAGCAAAAAACGTGTCCCAAAAATATTGGCATGCTGTACAGACACAAGTGCTACCTGGACATGTGAACCAGAAAACTGATCCTAATGCAGTCTCTTCTCCCCTAGATCATGCTGATGTGGTCTACAGGATGCCAAACCGAGCATCTTCTCTCCTAGATTATGTGGACGTGATCTACAGGATGCCAAACTGAGCATCTTCTCCCCTAGATTATGTTGATGTGATCTACAGGATGGCATGCCGAACAGCACTGCAAAAGCTGTTGTCTACAACCAAGTATGCAGATTTACACTTAAAGAGGTAGTCCACTCAAAAGTAATACATTGCAGAATTAGCATCAGCATACCCCCAATAAATCTTATACCAAAACATAGGTTTTCTATGTTACTTCATTTTAAAGTTATGAGCTATTTTGTAACCCTGATTTCACTCACTGTTCAAAAAAAAGTCAGTTTCGAGAGTGATGTCACAACCAGAACTCGAGCTTAGTCCTCTCTGTTAGCAACATTGTAGGACCTTTTTCTCCAAAGTTTAAGAAACTGTAGTGGTATTAATCATTTGAAAAATAAAAATTGGCAGGGTTGTCTGCAGCGCTTGTGTTTCCAGATTGTTCAGATGCATGGTTCTGTACCTTAGAATTGTCAGGAGATGGTTTTGGAATGCAGTGCTGCAACAAGGTATAGAATTTCAAGGTAGTGTGGAATTTTAGAATGTTGGGGAGGACATGGCATCTCAATGAGGCAGGGATGCACCATTTTGAAATGTGGTGGGACACTCAATCTCGGAATGCAACAGGGACACAAGTCGAGGAATTTGATGGGGACTGCAATTTCAGAATATAGTTGGGATGCACACTGTCAGAATGTGACAGGATGCATTATTGTATTCTGAAATTGCTTGCCCCGGACACATTCCAGAATTGTACGCACCCACCATATTTCAAAACTGTGCATCACATTCTAACATTGTGCATCCCAGCCACATTCTGAAGTTGTCACCGCCACATTCCAGAACCCTGTGCCACCGCCACATTCCAGAACCCTGCACCACTGCCATGTTCTTGATATGTGCTGCCACATTCTAAAACTCTGCACCACCATGCCACTGCTGCATTCCCAAATTGGCACCACATCCATATTCCCAAATTGTGCACCACCACCACAGTCCAAAATTGTGCACCACCACCACATCCTAAAATTGTGCACTACTGCCACATTCTGAAACTTTGTGCCACTGTCACGTTCTAAAATTGTGCATCACCTCCACATTCCAAAATTGTGTGTCACTGCCACATTCTGAAATTGTGTACCCCAGCTACTTTCTGAGATTGTGTCGCTACTGCATTTCACAATTGCAGCCTGGTGGCATTTTGAAATCGCATCCCTGCGGTATTCTAGAAATTGCACACAACTTTGTCATTGTAAAGCAATGTTTGTCAATGCATTCCAACACCATCACATTCTTAAGTACTGTACTTTGCTTCGAACATTACGGAAATACATGCTGTGACCTACCCAGTGTCAGCTTTCCTTTTCAGATATTTACTACAACTGCAGTTTTATGTAAAGTGGGAGGAGTAAGTCCTATAAGGTAGTTTGCAGGAGAACTAGGCTGCGAGTTCTGATTTTGACATTACCAGTAGTTCTTCACTGAAACTGGCTTTTTTTGAACAAGCAATGAATTCAGGGTTACAGAATGACTTGTAACTTATAAACAAGGTAACTCAGAGAGCTCATTTTTTGGCACAAGGCTGATTGAGGATATGCTGATCCAAATTAGGAATTTAATGATGCTAGAAATATGCTGGACTCCTCTTTAATGTGTGGTGCACAGCACTTAGTCTGACCTATATGTCACTTGGCATCTTAGATGCTGAGGATATGCTGAGGATAGAAGTATGCAACCCCAACAACTGGGGTGGTCTACTGGCCGCAACATCTTTATTTATGGGCTAATGCCACAGACAAGAGAAGACCTACATTCATTTCCCCAAAAACAAAGCTTAACGATGGGTGAAAAGCAATTTAGCATTGCTGCACCAAAAACTAGAATATTTGCAAGACCATGTGAAGTGTGTGGGAAGCCTTTCCCAGTTCAAGTCTGTTATGTAAGCAATAAACCACAACATGGCATGTGTTTCTAGAGAATGAATACGTGCCCTGGGTGAATTGGAAGACATGAGGCCAAAGACTGAGTGACTTTCAGTGCACACAGGAAGTACGTTAACTGTTAAGAAACCCATGGCCAAAAGTGGGTTATTGCACTTATAAAATGGAAAAAAGTTTCATTTCTAGGGATGTGGATATGATGTTCTATCCACACTGTCTGACAGTTGCCTTTCCCTTTAAGGATCACTGGAAATGTCTTCTAGCTGGCTCCTCCCACCCACCTGGGTGGTAACTCCCATGGCTCCACCCCATGATGCCAGATATTCCTTTCCGCTGGAAGGTTCAGGTTCCCTCCTTACTGCTCCCACTTTGAGTAGGCCCTGGTGCTCAAATCTTTGGATTTACTTCCAAAACTTACTCTTAAAACTCATTTGAGTTTTGTCTTCACCTTGATCTTCGATCACGCCCGCGATGGAGGATAAGACTGTTCCCGGGTTTCGCTGGTGCCCTTGTGGGCAGAAGATGTCCCATAAGGATTCTCACACCTCGTGCGTCTACTGTCTGGGCCACGATCACGATCCACAGGCCTGCAACTTATGCTGGTCTTTCCACCCGAATGTTCTCCATGACTGCGCTGCCCGCCCGAAGTTGGGCAGACCGGAGAAATGATACCCGCCAGTCAAATCAAAGGATGCCCATTGGGTGGTCCACCGAGCAGTTAGAACAGCTCAAGGCCTTCGAGGAGGAGGAGGTGGCCCAGGCCGCTGCTCAATCCTCTTCTGCCTCTGCCTTTGTTCCACTCCAGTTGGGTTCCACCTATTCGGCCTCCTTCAAGGAGCTGTACCAGTCCTCTTGACTAAAGGGAGAGGGCTTCACCAGTCACACAGTTCCCGCCACGCAAGAAGGAGTCCAAGAAACAGATCTCTCTCTGTCTCTCTCTCTCGGACACCCTGCACTTGGGCTCCACCCCACCACGCGTCTCTCAGATTTTCTATGCGCTAACCTTGTGTTGCTGACAACTAACAGGCTCTATTGGGCACAGTTATTTAGTCTGTTCCTGTATGTATCTGACTGTGTTTACTTATTCTAGTTTTGGTTTTCACTGTATTTTTGCATTCCTTTGTTTAAAGACCAAATGTACCTAAATGATCTCATTCTAATTCTATTGCCTTGTTTGTCTCAATCCTCTGTATTACCACCTACTTGTTCTAAATGTGCTAATGTGGAACTTATAGAAAGAGCTCTGACCTCAAATGGTTAATCCGAGATCAGAAATAAATAAATAAATAAGGGCCAAAAGAAGACTCATCGTTGATGCTCCTGGGACTGGGAATGCTTCTGCTCTCAGGAAACTCTGGTTTCAACTACGGTTGAAACGCGGCCTCGACTCTGGTTTCATGGTAACCCTTCAGACCAGTTGGCTGAGATGGGGCCGATGACGGGACAAGCTATTTTCAACCCTGTCGGCCGTTGTCATCAGAAGAGGCCGACAACTCTTTTCAGGACTCCAGTCCTGCCGGTGACCACTGACTGGTCAGCCCAGCTTACTGAGCTGGAACATCAACCAAGACCAGGAGCAGCCGCGGATCTCCCCAGCTCCCTCTAAAGCCCTCCGTCGGCACCGCCAATGGCCGAGGTCAGGGTCTCAGTCATCTTCCATTTCGGGATCAAGCAGGTCCCACTGACATCGGCGGTCTCACTCTTGACACCATAGTTAGTGGTGCCGCTGCTACTCATCTTCATGCTCCTCAGGTGAGGAGAGGGTTTGGTGCATATTGCATCGACGCTATGAAGACCTTATATGGCAACAGTTGGTTCTGTCCAGGCCAAAGCCAACACCGGCAACCACCCCAGACATTACATGGCTGTCACCTGAAAGGCTGATGCCGACTCCCCAACGGGCCAGTCAACACCGTCCTCCTCCAGCGGAGCCAGTTCAGACCCAGTTGGCTAGGCAAAAGCAGGCTTTTCTGCCAATCATGGTGGAGCCACCACATAAATAGCCGATGGCCGGGGCTCTGACCAAGGAGTCTCGGCCAGCCAAGGGGTTTCCCCATTGGCTGATGGTCACCCTTACACCTGACCATCCACAACGGGTCAAGGGGGACACAGGTGGCTGCTCACCTTATGAAGATTCAGAGAATTCCTCTCTGCACTCCCATCCGCTGAAAACGGAGTCGATCAGGGATCTTTCAATGGACAAAGACCCTACTTCATTCATGGGCATTCTTCGCCTCATCTCTGAATCTACAAGGCTGAAGCTGGAGACTGTCCAAAAGCGGGCTCAATATCCGCTCACAGAAATTCTGGACAAAGGGGATTCTCCCACAGATGCCTTCCCAGTGGCCGAGGCCATTGTTGGCCCTGTCCTGGAGCTTTGGCAGTGCCCTTTTTTTTTATTTGAAATATCAGATATACCTGTGAGCCAGAGGCTCTTTTACAGAGGTTCCACATCATACATATAATACAAGATGTTGTAAAGGTATACACAGGGTAATAACATTGAGTTACAGCAATACATTGATACAAATGATATGACTACAAAACATAGATTGAGGAGCCAAGGTACAGTGAATAGGAAAGGTTAAACTACTAACAGAGACGGTATAAAATACAAGTACATAAAGATTATATTTACAATCAAGTGCCATCAGTGGGCAGAAAAGTGCATCACAGAGAGAGAAGAATACAAAAGCAGTCAGAAAAGGCCAGTAGGAGGGTGAAGGGAGAGGGGCTGAGAAAAATAATGTGGAGTGGAGGTGGAGCAGGGAGAATTATGGGCAGTTGCAATGGTTCACAGTGAGAGGAGGTGTTGTGGTTTGGGGTTTAGAAAAGGCGGTTTGTCAGTGGCCAGGATATCATGGGCAGGCTGTTCTTCATGCTAGGGGCTCGTAGTGAAAGGCATGCTGCCCATGGGCAGTTTTTACAGACAGGAACAAGGTACGCCTTTAGGTGCTCCTGGTAGTGTGCAGAGGGGTGGGAAGTAGAAATGAAGGATCTGGTTGGGGGAATGGCAGGTCATGATTTTTGTCTGTTAAGCAAGTATGGTATGTTAGCCGACCTTTAAAGTCCAACCAGTGTGCTTGCTGGTAAAGGTCCAGGTATGGGTAAGCTGATGGGATCCAAGAACAACCTGGCAAGCTTTGTTAAGAGAGACTTTGAGCTGCTTGAGGACTGCGCCAGATGCAGAACCGTAGATTACTATGCCGTAGTCTACTATGGAGAGTACCGAGCTGGGACAGCAAGACGGAGGGCCTATTAGTTAAGCATTTTTATGGCTATACAAGAGGCCAATCCTAGTATTAACAGCTTTGCAGACTAAGTCAACATGGCTTTGAAAGGAAAGGGTGGACTCAAGGGTAACTCCAAGGTATTTACAGGTGTTGACCTGTCCTAATGGTTGGAGATGGTCATTAAGAATTGTGAGGGGGTCATTTTTGTGTTTGTTTTGTGTGTTTACAAATAACATAAATTTCAATTTTTTTATAGTTTATGATAAGCTTGTGTTTAGTGAACATTAACTCTAACTCAGAAATTAGCCCAAAGAGAGCGTTGCAGTATGGACAGGTCCGAGTGACAGCATAGAATAATAGGTTTCCAGAGCAGGCTGGAGGGAGGGAGGGTATTTAGAAAGAGACTAAAGAGGAGAGGTCTGAGACCCCTGCAGGACCCTAGAGCAGACAGGTAATGAGAAGGAGAGGGAGTTACCGATTTTCACTTGCTGGGAGCGACCATTGAGATAATTCGCAAACCAGAAGGTGGCTTCAGGAGAGAGGCTGATTGAATGGAGGGATGAGTCCAGGAGGTCATGGTTAACCATGTCAAATGCCTCTGTCAGGTCAATGTACACAGACCCTACCAATTGTCCCTGATCAAGGGCTTTGTGGGTAAAGCCAATATTCCAAGACAGCAGTTGTGGTACTGTGTCCCTTATGGAAACCATGCTGTTGGGTACAGGAGGTTGTGCTCCACTAGGTAGTCATGCAGTTGATCTGATACAATTTTTTCCAATGCTTTGGAGATGGGGGGCAGGGAGGAGGATGGAAATAGGCGTGTAGTTGTTGTGGGCAGTTTGTCACCACTCTTGTGGATAGGAGTGACAATAGCGATTTCCATAGGGTGGGAAATTAACTACAGTGAAGGGAGAGATTAAGGATCTTGGTGAGGGGGAGAAGCACAGCATCAAGGGCCAGATGTAGTAATTTCAGGTTTAATGAGTCGCTGCTGAACCTTGACTTACCCAGTACTCTGTGGAAGTAAGTTTTTGCTTCAGTAGCGGAGATCAACCTGAAATGGAAGGGGGAAGTAAGTCAGAGCAGCTGAAGGAGAGGGACAGGCCGGCTTATTAAAAAAGAAGTCAGAAGGAAGTACCCCATTCAGATCAGTAAGGGCCAGGTTGAAGGTATCAGCTATAGCCAGAGGGTCCTGGGTGATGGCTCCATTAATGTTAAGGGGGGGGCAGTGTTAGATTTCCCCATGAGTTCCTTTATGTTAGCCCAGAATTGCTTACCATTACCCCAGGAGGAGGCAAGGTTCTCTAAAGTGATGAGCCTTAGCATGACAGATTTCTCTAGTGCAAGCATTTCGTATGGCCCGGTAGTTTTTTCTGTCGTGAGGTTTTCCAGAGGCGAGGGCCTTATGCCACAGGTTATCCCTGTCAGCCATTAGTTTAAGCAGAGAGGGAGTAATCCAGGGATTACTCAGGTTCTTGACTGTATGCTTTGAGTAGGGGAAAGATATCACAGGCTGTATTAAATGTGGAGATGCAAAAATTAAGGGCATAATCTATGTTGGTGGCAGAATCTAAGGGAGACCAGTTACTAGTGAGAAGGAAATCATAGAATTTTCCCTAGCATGTCTTTTTAAGTACCGTTGATATGTGGTTTCGGAAGGATTTTTGTGGCAGTTGGACCAGTGGCAGAGAGTGGGGAATGGTCACTCACGAATCACTGGAGGACCTGGTACTCATGTTTGCTAGCTCTGGCTCTGTACTATGTCCATATATTGTACTCTGGCCCCACCTGTGTGTGGGTGAGTTTGTTACTCTGTCTATGCACTATGTTCCTTGTACTGAATTCTCTGGCCCACCTGTATTGTGGGCTTGTATGCTACCTTGACTATGTACTACGTTTTTTCTATTGTAACCTCCCGGTCGCACCTGAAAATAGGCACTTGTTGTCTAGTGTGTACCTGGTTAACAAAAACAAATAAATACTCATTGAATCAGGGAGGACTGTTGCCCTGCTTCCTCGGCCCGAATGACCCACAAGTCTGTGGTGCCCACTGGTACCATTCAGGGTTCACAGAGCATCCCTCAGCTGAGGGGTTGGTGGCTGACTACGTGTTTTGGCGCTTGGGCAATACTGGGGATGTCAATAGACTGCTGGACAGAGTCCAAGAAATTGGATCATTTAGCCAAAAATGTCTGTGCTACCTCCTTGCTAGGCCTCCGCCAGGCGAACTCGGCTGTCTTGATGGCACACTTCTCTCATGCCCTATTAGGCTTCCTGGATGAGGTGATCCCTCATCTTCCTGGAGACCTTCAGACCACTGTGAAACAGGTCAGAGACGAGGGTATGGAGTGGCAAAACAGCAACTCCAGATGACTCTGGATGTTGGTGATTCTTGTGCCTACTCAGTGGTGGCCACGGTTGCCATGCACTGTAGGGCTTGGCTGAGGATCTCAACCTTCATGGCAGATACCCAGCACAAGCTGGTGGAGGTCTCCCTTTTGTGCACCAACCTATTTAAGCCTGGTGTGGAGAGTCACCTCCAGCGCATTGAAAAGTCCAGTGCCACCCTGGACTCCATGACATCTGCCCAGAAGGACAACAAGGGCTCTAAATAGCAGACGCACAAGCCCTTTTGGTTCTCCACACATGCGGCCAAACCAGCCCAGCATCAGCCTCGCCAGTAGGCCCAGTCCTGGCAACCTCGTGCCAAGTCCATGGCCTTAGCGGTCTGACAGCCCGGAGGGAAGGGACCCAGTGGCTCCTCAACCAGATTCTACTCCTCCAAGCCTGCTCAAGTGACGGGATGGAGGTTGCCACCCTCATTCCTGTCACGCCTCCCCTGGGCCCTCCTGTGGGGATCCAGCTCCACCACTTCCTTTCCGCCTGGTCTGCTGTTACCACGGACAGGTGGGTTCTGGAAGTGGTCATTGGGGTCTGCCTCTGGATTTCGAGTAGTACCCTGCAAGCTGAGCCCACCCCCCATGGGAGGACTTGGTATCTGCAGACTACTTGGTCGGCTCTTCAAATGACATAGCCCAACCTCTCTGCAAGGAGATCGTGGTCAGAGTTGTGGATTCTCCAGAACACCAGGGTTTGTCTCCAGGTACTTCCTGGTGCCAAGAGAGGGGCTGGTGCCCAATCTAGGTCTGCATGACCTGAACCAATTCCTCAGGTCCTGCACCTTCAAGATGGTAACTCTGTCCCAGATCATACCATCTCTGGAGCAAAACGTGATTTTTCTCTGGATCTTCAGGACATGCTCTTTCACGTCCCATCTGTCCGTCCCATTGAAGGTTCCTCCGCCTCGAGCAGAGGGAGTCCTTTCGAGTTCCAAGCCTTGCCTTCGGCATCTCCTCGACCCCCAGGGTCTTCACCAAATGCATAGCAATGGGGCAGCTCACCTGAGGCACCAAGAGTTCCAGGTATACCCCTACCTGGATGACTTGCTGGTGCAGGTCCCTCCAGGCTGGATTTGGAGTGGTCCAGGGACCTGACCTTCCAGACCTGCATTGACCTTGGTCTCCTGGTCAATGCGGCAAGTCAGAACTTATGCCCTCGCAGGTGATAAGTTTCATCAGGGCAGAGCTTGACTTGTGCCGGGCCAGAGCTCGGCTCCCAGCAGACAGGGCAGAGGTTCTCTCCTCCTTGCCCAGTCATTTCTGGATCTGGCACTGGCACCCTGCCTGGGACTTCTGCACCTTTTGGGTTACATGACGCCTGCACCAGCATGGTCCAATGGGCCCATTGGCATATGCGCTTCCTCCAATGGGAGCAGGTCAGCCAGTGGTCTCAGCGCAAAGGTCACTTCAACCAGCTGGTCACTGTGACCCAGAGGATGTGGGATGCCCAACAGTGGTGGCTTGTCCCAGAACATCTGCAGGAAGGGATCCTGTTTGTCTTCCCTGAGCCGACTGTCATCCTAATGACTGACGCCTCTCTCACAGGCTGGGGTGCCCACCTGGGGGAACAGAGTACACAGGCTCTAGACCCCTCAGGAGTCCGGATGCCAAATCAACCTGCTGTAGCTCCGAGCGGTTCAGTAGCCCTGACTGCATTTGCTCTGTTTGTCCAGGGTCAAGTGGTCCAAGTCCAGATGGACAATACCACGACCATGTACTACCTCAACAAGCAGGGTGGGACACACTCCTTGCCTCTGTATAAGGAAGCTCTCCACAGCTGGACCCTTGTGCATAGCCTGGAGGCAGACTATCTAGCCATCCATGTGTCAGGAACCTCAGATCAACCAGCAGATGCCCTCAGCCAAGTGGGCGAGGCATCTCATGAGTGGTCCCTCCACCGGAAGGTAGTTCACAGTCTGTTTTCCCAGTGGTGCACCCCTCTGGTGGACCTGTTTGCCTTCAGGAAGAATGCAAAGTTGAGGCTGTTTGTGCCTGCCCCCTCAGCAGGGCTCACTGCAGGGGATGCCTTCTCGAGGCCATGGACCCGAGGCCTCTTCTGTGCCTTCCCTCCACTTCCCTTGATCCACAAGGTGCTACTCTAGGTCAGGAGGACAAGGCACAGATGATCCTGGTGGCCCGGACTGGCCCCTCCAGTTTTAGTACCTTGATCTCCTCAGCCTCAGCAACAGGCTTCTGAGGCATCTTCCAGCATGCCCAGACCTGCTTTCCATCAGACAGGAAAAGATACTCCACCTGGACCTTCAATCCTCGCACCTGACAGCTTGGTTCCAGAGCGACTAGAGTTCCAGGCTTTGGGTCTCTCCAAAGATGTTCTCAACGTGGTGGAGACATCTCACAAGGAATCAACCAGAAAAGATTCTCCATTTGGTGTCAGAGCAAGGGGTTGGACCCCTTGACCTGTCCTGTGGCCAGCATTTTGGACTATATGTGGTCTCTCTTCCAAGGGGGACTTCAGTTGATGACCCTTAAGGTGCACCTGGCAGCCATCTCTGCTTACCGGGCGTGGGCTGGTTAGCAGTTGGTGGCACAGACGAAGGTGGTCTGGCGCTTGTTTAAGGGCCTTGACCATATTTCCCCTCCGGTGCATGAACCACCACTACCGTGGGACTTATTGCTGGTTTTAGCAAAGCTCATGGGCAAGCCATTCGAACTGATGCACAGGTGTGACATTTCTCACCTGTCGTGGAAGACCGCCTTCCTGGTGGCTATCACATCAGCCAGAAGGATGAGTGAGCTCCAGACACCTCAGTGGACTCTTCTTATCTGATCTTTCACAGGGACAAGGTTGTCCTGCGCCCAACCTGAAGTTCCTCCCGAAGGTTGTGCGGAGTTTCACCTGAACCAGGTGATGACTCTACCAGTGTTCTTCACCAGTCACACCTCAGAGACCGAACACAGGCTCCATACTTTGGACCTGAGGTGAGCACTCACTTATTATACAGAGCGCATGGCTGGAGTTCAGGTAGAGGTTTGCCAGCTGTTTGTCACCTACGCTGAAGCTGCACCTGGCAGACCTGCAGCCAAGCTGATGATTGGCAGGTGAATCACATCTTGCATTGATCTCTGCTATAGGTTGGCAGGTAGAGAGTCTCCCATTGGGCTAAGGGCTTATTCCACCCGCCATACCACTGTAGTCGGGTGGCTGCTTCTAGGATGTCCCTATCCAAGAAATCTGCAGGCTGCTTCCTGAAAGTCAGCATACCTTCATTTCCATTACCACATTGACCTTGAGTCACGCTGGAATGCTGTTTTTGGATCAGTTCTCCAGTCTTTGTTCCCAAAGTAGGGGTTGTCGCTTGCCCCTCCTCCCAGAGAACTACTAGAGTCTGCGAGACAGTATGGATTGAATATCATATCCACATCCCTAGAAAAACAGGTTACTCACCTGTAACAGTAGATCTTTCATGGAGTGGTCTCTTGCAGTAGGTAACACTTTTAGGTATCCAGCAGAGGTCACTGTGGTGCACGTCATCTCTTATAGCAGTTTTCACCAGGGACCGCCGCATATGACATCAGCCTCCTTCCTGTTTCCTATATAAGTGTGGGCTGTCCCGTATTCTCAGTTCATTTTCCCTGTCTTCAGTTTTGCGAGCACTACTGCAACTTCTGGTAGCAGTCATCGCATTTGTTCAACTAAGATGAATGTCTACAAATTCTTTAAAGAAACAAGCTTTATTTCATTCCTGCTGTTGCATTAGAAAGATATACCGCTTTGACAATCACACACTTTGTGTAAGGTGTCTGGGACCCACACACGACACCAATTCCTGTAGTTGATGTCAGGAATTTAATCAGGTAACTCAACAACAGTTACTTGAAATTCAACACCTTTTGATGGAGCAGATAATGTCTCTCTTGGAGAATCAGGGGGCTTGTACCAAGGGCTCCCCCTCTACTGGTTCTCGTTCTAGGCAGAAAAGGGAGAAGCAGAAACCCTCCTCACACTCTCTGCCTCATCGCCTGTCGACAGCCACCGTTTCTGGTGTCCTTCCATCAACGGGGCATCCTTTAAACACTTCTTCCTTGGTAGGGGCTCATACCCTCTCTTCGACGGCACTTTCCAATGATTTAAATGCAGTTCAAACAGTAACTGCTCTGTCGACGGAGGCTTATACCCTATCATCAATGATACTTTCTAGCACTTTACATGCAGTTAAATATACTGCTGCTCCGACGGCATCTGACAATTTAAGTGAAAATAACATTTTTCCTTTCTCTGTTGGCCTGTTGAGAAGACCCCGAATTCCTCAAGGGAAACCTATGGCTTATGCCTTATTGACTGCCCCTCCACCTACACAGGTGGCTTCTTATAGGGGTCAGGCGGACAGAGATCGAGACCCTGGTCTTTACCACCCAGGGGCGAGACCTTCTTATACTACATGTCCCATTCCCACTATCACCCCCCCCCCTTGTTTCCCAACATGCCCCCCTTCTCACCCCCTTCCTACCCAGGAAAGGGACCTCACCAATGTAGTCCGACAGGTCTTGCATGCCATGTGGCATTCTCAGCCCTCTGAAGAGCTGGGTGATCTTACCTGATCTCCTCTCCCTCTTCCGCCTGAAAGATTTCATAGTGACAGGGATACCATGCCATTCTGGTCTCCTCCTCCATTCATAGAGGACTATTTGTCAGATGACCAAGATTTGCCACCTGATTTCGCCAGTGATTTTGAAGATGAAGAGTTTCAAGATTTGGATTTTCCTAATCCTGACTCCCCCTATTCATAAATCCCTTCTCTGGATGAGGATCTGCCTCTGCCTTCGGCAGCCTGTCCCCCAGATGACCCCCAGACGACCCAATCTTTAGTGAAATGATGGCTCAAATCCCAAAAAATCATGGGATTCTCCACTACTGAACATGATAAACAATGTAGGGATACGGTCCTAATACTGAACCCTGCGGTAACCCACTAGTAACCCCCCTTTCTTCAGAGTGGACTCCATTTACTATTACCCTCTGTGTCCTATTCTCCAGCCAATTCTTTACCCATGCTATCATCTTGGGACCCACTCCCAGGCTGGCTAACTTGTATATTAATCTTTTGTGTGGAACTGAGTCAAATGCCTTGCTAAAGTCTAGGTAAGCCATGTCCACAGCCCCTTCCTGATCTACTGCTTTGGTCACCCAGTCAAAGAAATCTATCAGATTCATCTGGCATGACATTCCTGCTGTAAATCCATGCTGCCTTGGGTCCTGTGCCCCTCTGGCCTCTAGATACTGGACAATTCTTTCCTTCAGAAGTGATTCCATCATTTTCCCTGTCACTGAGATTAAACTAACAGGTTTGTAGTTTCCTGCTTCTGCCCTGCTCCCACTTTTGTGAAGGGGAATCACATCTGCCCTCCTCTAATCCTCAGGTACCACCCCATCCTCCCATGATTTGTCAAAGAGGGTAGTCAGTGGTGTCACTAGTTCAACCCTTAGTTCTTTTAGAATTCTGGGATGAATCCCATCAGGCCCCATTGCTTTGTCCACCTTCAGTTTTAAGAGTTCTTTCAGAACCCTTTCTTCTGTAAATGGGCTGGTATCAACTTCTGTATCCAGAGTGTTTCTATTGTTTGGTTTAGGTACCCTCCCCCCCATTTGTAAATACTGAGCAAAAATATTTGTTTAGTATCTCTGCCTTTTCACTGTCACCCTCTGCCCACCCCTCCCTTTATTAAGCCTCACTATCCCTCCTTTAGTCTTCCTTCGCTCCTGATGTACCTAAAAGGTTTTATCCCCTTCTTAACTGAGTTGGCTATCTTTTCCCGGTTCGACCTTTGCTGTTCTGACTGCCTTCCCAGCTTCCTTTTGTTTTAACTGATACAATTCTCTGTCCTGCACCTTCTGTGATTCCTTGTGCTTTTTTCTCTTGAACCTTCACTGCTACCTCCTTTGAGAACCATAGTGGTTTCTTACATCATTTTGTTTTGTTTATTTGCTTCACACAAAGGCTGGTTACCTCTGTGATGGCAGTTTTTATTATTCCCCATTGTTCTTCCACCCCTTCTTTCCTGCCCATTTGCTAGTGCATTCCTTAGGCACTCACCCATTTTGGCAAAGTCAGCCCTCCTGAAGTCCAGTACTTTTGCCTTTATATGGCTTGACTCTATTGCTGTGTTTATTGTGAACCATACTGTTTGATGGTCGCTAGTTCCCAGATGGCTACCCACTTCTACATCTGTAATCCTCTCTCCATCTCCATTTGAGAGAACCAGGTCTAAGATTGCTTCCTCTCGAGTGGGTTCCAATACTAGTTGTCTAAGCCTTGCCCCCTGTAGGGCATCTAGAATAACCCCACTCTTACAAGTGGCTGCTGCAGCTGCACTCCAGTTAACATCTGGCATATTCAGATCACCCATCAGCAGTATCTCCCTTTATCTGCCATTCTAAGTATACTTTCTATCATTTCTTGTCCATTTCCTCCTCCTGAGAGGGGTCTGTATACAACCCTGTGTGGACTGTGGTGCCATTGCCTGCCTCCAAATTGACCCACAGTGCTTCTTCTCCTCCCTGTTTACCTCTTTTGTTCTGTTGCTTTGATTTCTTCCCTTATGTAGAGAGCTACTCTCCTCCTCTTACCTCCCTGTCCCTCCTGTAGATAGTGAATCCTGGTATGTTTTGGTCCCAGTCACAGTTCTGTGTGTACCATGTTTCTGTGACAGCCACAATATCCAGATGTTCCTCCTCCATCAAGGCCACTAATTCAGGAAGCTTGTTACTCAGACTACGGGCATCGGTACTCATTGCTCTCCATTTTTTGGGGGCTTTACCTTCTGTAGCAGCATCTCCCACTGACCTTTCTACCTTGTTCTTTTCTTCATTTAGTACCCTGTTTTGTAGGGGGAGGCTGGGATTTTCCTGCTGCTTATCAGTGCCTCGTCCCTTGACTAGTTTAAAAGCTTGCCAATGAAGCATTTAGACTGATTGCCCAAAAGACTTGTTCCCTTCCTGGACAGATGCAGACCATCCTGCCAGTATAGGCTGGTGCCTCTCCTGGTGGAACCCCAGTCCCCAATGAAGCCAAACCCCTGTGCTCCACACCATTTTTTCAACCATTCGTTAAACTACATGGTGCAAAGTACCCTCGCCTCACCCTTGCCACTAACAGGCAGCACCTCTGAGAAGGATACTGTGTGTATGCTACTTGTCTTAGGCCCCTTCCCAACTCTACAAAGTCCTTCTGCACTGCTCTAATCTCATGATGAGCCAAATCTTTGTCCCTAGGTGGACGATGACATCCAGCTCAGACTCCCGTGCAACTGTTCTGTGATCCTAAGGATGCTTCCTGTCCCTCAAGCCATGGCACCAGGCAGGCACCTTACTTCAGTTTTCCATGCTCCCCAGTTCTATCCCTAATAATTGGAGTCCCCACCAGGAGTTGCTTCCTTTCCCTGTGGTGCCCTCTGCCTCTTTCCTGAGGGCCTTTCTTGTGACAGTTGTCTACAACCTCTTTAGTCTGCTCTGCGGGTGCATGTATAGGGGAACTATGCTCCCCCAGAATAGTGTATGGATTGTGGAGTGGAACAACTGACTGGGTGTACCTTTGTTCCACCACCCTTACCCTCCCTGAGCCCACTGTTGTCCAACTGCTGTGCTTTCTTCACAACCTCTGAGGTAGTGGTGGTGACTCTGGTGCTCCCTGGATGGGGGAGGTTCCCTTACTACTGTCCAGTGCAGCCTGAAGACGGGCAACTTCCTCCCTCAGGGCAGAGAGTTGTCTGCAAACGGGGCAGCATCTCAGCCTCCAGAAAGACTCCTGGAAGACTGCTGCCCCACATCCATTACATTGCACTACTCCCCACATGTCTGTCTACCTTAGTTTTTTTTGTGTGTGTGTGTGTGTGATTGGTTTGTTATATAGAAATATATATATTATATAATGTGTATGCTTAAATTGTCAGTGCAGTGTGCTAGAGAGGATATGACAGTGATGGCACCTTGCCCTCTTGAGGAAATGATGTCAGAACCCCAGGTATAAAGGAACTATTTCCAGGGTGGGTGGGAAGGGTTGGGCCTAAACTGTGCCCTCACAAAACAATCAGCTAAAAGCTCTGACCTACTGCTGCAATGAGTGCCTTCCTGTCAGCAAGATGCCCTACACGACAATTTGAAAGAGGAAATACCCTGCTAATCAAACAGAGAAAGATCCAAACATCCAAGTCAGAAATAGGTAAACCTCCCCAGCCCCAAAACAGCCATCAAAGTCCACTTGGCCGCCATCTCCACTTTTCATGAGCCTCTGGATGGCAGGTTACTGTACCAACATCATCTAGCTAAGATGTTTTTGAAAGGAATGTTACATATTACACCTCCTATTAGAAGACCCACTGCTCCGTGGGATCTCAGTTTTATGCTAGAAAATTGACCCTTGAGCCTTTTGAGCCAGCAGCCACTTGTGACCTCCGTTTTCTTTAATAGAAAACCCTATTTCTGGTGGTTGTCACTTCTGTGACGTATTTCTGAGCTTCATGCCCTCATGTGAAGGAACCTTACTTTATTTTCCACAAAAGACCGCGTGGTTCTTTGTACCAACCTTTCATTCATTCCAAAAGTAGTATCTGAACATACTTTATATCAGTCCTTGGAGCTTCTGGTCTACTATCCTGACTACTCCAGTCAGGGTGAACATCTACTACATACTTTAGATGTCCATCGTGATGTTATACTACTATACTAATCAGACAAAATCCACTAGAAAGATGTTTCAACTGTTCGTCTCTTTTGCTCCGGGTTGCTTGGCTTCCCGGTTGCGACATGTTCTCTTTCATCCTGGTTGGCACATTGTATTTCATTTTGTTACAAAAAATACAACAAGCCTTTACCTGAACCTGTCCAAGCCCATTCCACTGGAGCTATGGCCACCACTGTGGCTTGCTTTAAAGGAGCCTCAATTTCAGATATCTGCAAGGCTGCTACCTGGTCCATGATCCATACATTCACAAGGCACTACAATCTGGATATTGCCTCATGATGTAGGACGGCCTTCAGCTGTGCAGTCCTACAAGGTCTCCTATCAAAACTGCCCTCCCACATGGGCATTACTGCTTGGGATTCATCCCAAAAGTATTATCTACTGCAAGAGACCACTCTGTGGAAGATAGTACAGTTACGTAAAAACTTACCGTAACAGTAAATCTTTTGAGTGTCTTGCCAGTGGAATTTCCTGCCCTCCATCCACCTCCTTCTCTAAGAGAGCAAGTTCTGGTCCAGTGACTAGGGCTGGGACTACTTTGGTACCTCGGCTTCCCCTCGGTCCTCGCTTTGTGAGCTGAATCAGGCGGGGAGCTGAGGATACCAGGACTGCCAACACTTATATAGAAACAGGAAGCTGATGTTATGTGTGTGGGTGGTCCCTGGTGAAAAACTGCTAGAAGAGCTGCCATGCGTCACAGCAACTTCTGCTGGATACCCCAAAAGTATTACCTACTGCAAGAGACACTCCTCAAAGATCTACTGTTACAGTAACTGTATTTCTAGGGTGGTATATGATGTTCATCCACGGACCTAC
The DNA here is from genome assembly GCA_016271365.2 of Neoceratodus forsteri. Classification (NCBI taxonomy): domain Eukaryota; kingdom Metazoa; phylum Chordata; order Ceratodontiformes; family Ceratodontidae; genus Neoceratodus; species Neoceratodus forsteri. The sequence continues at coordinate 86,640,102 of CM057451.1, forward strand.
CCAACCTCCCCAGCTTTGGCGCACAAACTCTGCTACCAGTGGGCAAGATCTAGTGTCATGAGGGCAGAGCCATAGGAGTTACCACCCGAGAGTGGGTGGGAGGAGCCAGCTAGAAGATGTTTTCAATCCTTAGCGAAGTAACTGTTGGACAGTGTGGATGAACATCATATACCACCCCTAGAACTACTGTTCTAGGAGCGTGGATATGTTGTTCATCCACACTCTCTGGCATGATCCTTTCCCCTTTAAATTCACCAGAAAGTCTTCAAGCTGGCTCCTCCCACCCATCCGGGTGCTAAATACCTCGGCTCCGCCCCATGACACCAGATCTTCTTTTCCGCTGGAAGATTCATGTTCCCTCATGCTACTTCTGCAGTTTGTAGGCCCTGGATTCTCAACAATGGTTTTCATCGCAATCGCTTTTTTTAAAACTCATCAGAGTTTACAATACCGATCCGAGCGCATCAGACATGGAGGACAAGTCGTCCCCCAGATTTCGCTGGTGTCCCTGCAGACAGAAAATGTCGCACATCGATCCCCACCTCTCGTGTGTTTACTGCTTGGGTGTCGTGCATGACACCACTTCTTGCACCATCTGTTTGGCCTTCCATCTCAATGTCCTGGATGACTGCAAGGTGCACCTAAAACTGGGGAGACCGGAGCTTCGCAACTCACTGGTGAAATCAAAGGAGGCCAGGTGGGCAGTTTCTGCGGCTGCAGGATCTGCTGAGCAGCTCGACCAGATGGTGGCTTTCGAAGAGGAAGCTGCTCAAGCTTCAGCCAGCCAAAGTTTTTTTGTGCCGCTTAACCTGGGTTCTACCTTCACTGAGTCCTTTCAAGAGCTGTACCAGTCTCTCCCACCAGGGTGAGGCACCTCGGTTTGCACTCCTCCCACCCTAGGAAAAGGGAAAAAGACCCTAAATCTTCTTCTACCCAAAGAAGACGTTCTTGGGACCGAGAGCAGTCCGATTCTCAGGACCTTGCGGTCTCGACCTTGGTCAAGAGCACTTCCTCGGCCGCTGGTTTCTCGGACCTTCCGTCAGGCCAAGACACCTAGGCCGAGGACATGGCTGAACCAGCCGAGATTTCTCTTGACTCGATCGAGCCATTTATCGCAGACTCTGGTCACCGACTCCTTGGAAAGGACGCCTATTCTTTCCTTTCCCGATGAGGAGACCCAGCCCTCGGGTATCCTGATCGAGGGAAAGGTACCGGAACCTCGGTTCTCCCCGACTCTGGCTTCTCCCGATCGAACCAGCCAAGCACGTCAGTCCCGATCGAGGACCAGGACCCCTTCAGTCAAAAAACAAAGGTCACAAGCACTCTAGGAAGAGGGCTCCACCGATCCTCATCCTCCTCCTCGGACGAGAGAGACTTGACGGAAGGTCCATCGATGTTATGAGGATCTCATGTGGCAACAGCTGATTCTGACCAGTCAGAAGCCGGCTCCACCAGCAACACTGGCCACTACCTGGCCTCAGCCTCTTAGGCTGACCCCTCCAGAACTGAAGATTCAGGTTCCTCCACCTATAGGGCCGGTACACATTCCAGCTCGGACTGTTTCGGTCTCCCCACCAATTCTGGTGGAACCACTGCCTAAGCAGCCTCAGGGAGGGTCTCCCTTGAAAGAGGAAAGGACAGACACTGGTCTCCCCTGTCATCTGTCCATTACGGTGGTCCCCGATCGCCCTTGGCATATCGAGGGAGACATAGGTGGGAGACCTTTATATCCCGACTCTTTGGACTCAGATGCCAGTGGTCTGCACTCGCATCCGGGGGATGATGAGTCATCAGTGGCAGGCTTGAAGGAAGATCCTTCCTCCTTTCAGGGCATCCTCTGCCTCATTTCAGAATCGACCGGAATGCCCTTGGAGCCTATCCAAAAGAAGGAGGAGTACCCCCTCATGGATATCCTCAAGAGGGGGGATACCCCGACAGATGCCTTTCCAGTGGCCGAAGCCATTGTTGGCTCAGCCCTTGAGCTATGGCAACACCCTGCCTCTTGCCCAGATCCATCTACCTGCATGGCCCGCAAGTATACGGTACTCATGGGGTCCCTGGCGGGTTTCATAGAGCATCCCTCGGCCGAGAGCCTTGTGACTGCTTCTGTGTTTAGATGCATGAGTAGTTCAGCTGACACTGACTGCCCTCCGGACAAGGAGTCCAAGTATATGGACTACTCTGCCTGTAAGATTTATGCGGCCTCATCCTTGGGCCTTCGTCAAGCCAGCTTGGCTGTGATCATGGCACACTTCTCTCATGCCCTTCTGGGATAACTAGATGAAGTCCTCCTTCACCTCCCAGTGGACATGCAGACCACGGTAAAGCAGGTCCGTAACCAGGGCGTGCTGTTGCATAAACAGCAACTCCAGACAGCCCTGGATATTAGAGGTTCCTGTGCCGCCCCTTAGCAGCTGCAGTGGCCACTGCCGCAGGGCCTGGCTGAGGTTATCCTCCTTTCCGGCAGATACTCAGCACAAGTTAGCTGATGTGCCCTTCCTTGGCACCAGCCTCTTTGGTCCTGGAGTGGCAGGTCACCTCCAGCATACAGAGCAGTCCAATGCCACCTTGGATGCTACCTCTGCAAAGGGTTCTTCGGGCAAGAGCCAGCTGAAGCACAAGAAGAAGCCTTTTTGGCACTCTTTCCCTGTAGTTAGATAGCGCTCCTATCAAGGAGGTCAGCAGCAACAGCAGCAGCAGCAGGCTCAAGCTTGACACCCCAGACCTAAGCAGGGTCCGCAACAGCCCTGTATAGGAGGCAGAGGTGGTGGTCCAGGATCCTCCTCCTCCTCCTCCTCTAAGCCTGCTCAGTGACAGGTCAGGGGTTGCCACCCCTACACCCATCACCCCAGCTCTGGGTTCTCCCATGGGGGGCCGTCTCCACCACTTTCTTTCCGCCTGGTCCAGTATCACTTCGGAAAGGTGGGTTCTGGAAGTGGTCAGCCAGGGACTGCCTCTAGAATTCGAGCAGTAGCCTACAAGCCAAGCCAAGCCCCTCAGGAGGAAAAGATCTCAGCTCATACTCAGTCGGTCTTTCGGGATGACATTGCTCTGCTCCTCTGCAAGGAGGTGGTAGCTCCAGTGCCAGATCCTCCTACAGACCCAGGCTTCATGTCCAAGTAATTCCTGATGCCCAAGCGGACGGGGGGTTGGCGCCCCATCCTAGACCTCCATGACCTGAAGCAATATCTCAGGTCTCGCACCTTCCGGATGGTAACTCTGAACCAGATCATACCATCCCTGAAGCAAAACATGTGGTTCTGTTCACTGGATCTACAGTACGCGTTCTTTCACGTCCCAATCCGTCCATCCCACCAGTGGTTCCTCCACTTCAGGGTCGAAGAGACCCTGTACAAGTTCCAAGCCATGCCGTTCAGCCTGTCATCAGCCCCTCAGGTCTTCACCAAGTGCATTGCAGTAGTGGCAGTCCATCTTCGGCGTCAAGGAGTACGAATATACCCTTATCTCGATGACTGGCTCCTGGTGGGTTCCTCCCTTCAGGAGGTGGAGAGATCCAGGGATCTGGCCCTCCGAACCTGCTCCAAACTAGGCTTCCTGATCAGCGAGGCCAAATTGGAACTCATGCCCTCTCAGGTGATTGGCTTTATCAGGGCAGAGCTCAACTCTCGTCAAGCCAGAGCTTGGCTCCCGGCGGACAGGGTGGAGGTTCTCTCCTCCTTTGCCCAATCATTTCTGGTTTGGCACTTGCGCCCTGCCCGGGACTTTCTGTGCCTTCTGGGAGACATGGCAGTGCGCACCTCAGTGGTCCATTGGGCCAGGTGGTGCATGCGCCCCCTCCAATGGGAGATGGCCGCCCAGTGGACTCAGCGTTATGGTCACTTCGATCAGCTGATCACTGTGACCCAGAAGATGTGGGACGTTCTCCAATGGTGGACCGTCCTGGACCGATTGCAGGAAGAAATCCCATTTGTCCTCTCTGAGCTGACAGTCGTCCTCACGACCGATGCCTCTCTCATGGGCTGGGGGGCCCACATGGGGGACAACAGGGCCCACTGGTTCTGGATCCCCGAGCAGTCCTGATTCCACATCAACCTCTTGGAGCTCAGAGCAGTCAGACTCGCACTGTCAGCTTTCACTCCTCAGCTCCAGTGTTAAGTGGTTCAAGTCCAGACAGACAATACCACGACCATGTACTACCTCGACAAACAGGGCGGCATGCACTTCCATCTGCTGTGCAAGGAGGCGCTCCGGATCTGGATCCTCGTCAGCCGGCTGGAGGCGGATCTCCTTGCCACCCATATGGCAGGAGTCTCGAACCAACTGGCGGATGCTGTCAGCCGCTTAGGCCAGACATCCCATGAATGATCTCTCCATCCAGAGGTAGCTTACAATCTGTTCTTCCATTGGAGAAACTGTTGGTGGACCTGTTTGCCTCCAGGAGAACACCAAGCTGAGACTGTACCATGCTCATCCCCTCAGCAGGGCTCAATGCAGGGGGACGCCTTCTCGAGGCCATGGACCCCAGGCCTCCTCTACGCCTTCCCCCCATTTCCCTTGATCCACAAGGTGCTACTCAAGGTGAGAAGGGACAAGGCAAAGGTGATTCTGGTAGCCCCAGATTGGCCCTGCCAGTTCTGGTATCCAGATCTCCTCAGCCTCAGCTGCAGGGCCCCAGACAGCTTTGTACACGCCTGGACATGATGTCATTGAACCCAGGATGGTATTCCATCCGGACTTTCAATCCCACACCTTCAGCCTGGTACCTGAGCGGCCATTTCTGCTTATCGGGCGGGCCAGTCAGCCGACACTGGCACAGGAGACAGTGGTCAGGCATTTTTCAAAGGCCTTGATCACATATCCCCTCCGATCGTGAACCTCCATGGGATTTCTTGCTGGTTTGACAAAGCTCATGGGCAAGCCATTCAAATCCATGCACAAGTGTGAGCTCATACTTGTGGAAGACGGCCTTCCTGGTGGCTATCATGTCAGCCAGAAGGACAGGGCAACTCAGGCGCTTTTGGTGGACTCTCCTTATCTGGTCTTTCACAGGGACAAAGTTGTCCTGCTCCCCCACCCAAAATTCCTTCCGAAGGTGGTGTCAGAGTTTCACCTTAACCAGGTGTTGACTCTACCGGTATACTACCCTAACTACACCTCAGACGCCGAGTTCAGGCTCCATACTCTAGGCCTCAGATGTGCGCTCTCCTATTATAATGAGATGACGGCGGAAATTTGGGGAGAGGTTCGCCAGCTGTTTGTCACCTACACTGAAGCTGCTTCTGGCAGACCTGCAGCGAAGCAGACCATTGCTAGATGTATTACATCATGCATAGGTCTGTGCTATGAGTTGGCAAGCAAGGAGCCTCCCAGAGGGATAAGAGCTCATTCTACCCGCCATATTGCTGCATCGGTGGCTGCTTCCAGGGACATCCCTATCAAGGAAATCTGTCGGGCTGCTACCTGGAAGTCAGCAAACACTTTCATTACCCACTACCACATTGACCTTGAGTCACACCAGGATGCTGGTTTTGGGGCCTCGGTTCTCCAATCTCTGTTCCCTAAATAAGGGGTGTGCACCTTGCCTCCTCCTCCCAGAGAACTGCTTGGAGTCTGCCAGAGAGTGGATGAACAACATATCCATGCTCCTAGAAGAGAGGTAAGACTACCTGTAACAGTTTTGAGAGGGTATACACCCCATCCACATGCACCCACCTGACCTCCCCTGGCTGTAGGCACACTACCTTGCTTCCAGCGGGCTAAGATCTGGCATCATGGCACAGAGCCAAGGTATTTACCATCCGGGTGGGTGGAAGGAGCCAGCTTGAAGACTTTCCGGTGAATTTAAAGGGGAAAGGGGCATGCCAGAGTGTGGATGAACAACATATACCACTCCTAGAACTACTGTTACAGGTGAGTAACCTGTTCTTACAGGTGAATAACCTGTTTTTGATTGCCTTTTAATGGAAAAAGGATTTAGTTTCCTTTAGTTAGGTTGTTACTAGGTACTAGGGCTGGCAGTATAGTCTAGAGGTTAGAGGAATGAGGTGTGAATGAGCAGGATAATTCTTGATGCCCTAGAGGGGGCATGCCTCAGACAGCTAGTATTGGAACCCACTCGGGAGGGAGCAATCTTGTACCTGGTACTCTCAAATGGGGATGGAGAAAGAATCTCAGATTTAGAAGTGGGTAGCCATCTGGGAAGCGACCACCAAACAGGTGTGGTTCCACGATAAACACAGCTACATACAGTCAAGCCATACAAAAGCAAGAATACTGGACTTTAGGAGGGCTGACTTTGGGAAAATGAGAGAGTGCCTCAGAAAAGCACTAGCAAACAGACAAGAAGGAGGGGTGGAGGAACAATGGGGAGTGATCAAAACAGCCATCACAGAGGCAACAAGCCTTTTTGTAAAGCAAATCAATAAAACACAATGAAGGAAAAAAAATGCTATGGTTCTCAAAAAAGGTGACAGGGAAGGTTAAGGAGAAAAGGAGAACATTCAGGAAATATAAGGAAACACAGAAGGAGCAGGACAGAGAACTTTATCAGTTAAAGCAGAAAGAGGCTGGGAAGGCAGTCAGAATAGCAAAGCCCAAACCAAGGAAAGGATAGCCAATTTTGTTAAGAAGGGGGATAAGACCTTTTATCAATCAATCAATCAATCAAACTTTATTTTTAAAAAGGCGCTTTTCTTAAAACCAAAGCGCCTGTACAATTTCATAGAACAATAAATAAACAAAATCTAAAACTATTATAAATCAATAAAAGCTATGTTAAAAAGATGGGTCTTCAAGGCTCCTTTAAAACTCAGCACAGTCGGACTATTTACGCACCCTGGCAGGTAGAAATTCCACAGGAATTGGGCCATAAAACTAAATGATCTAGCCCCTGGCGTTTTCAAATGGACCCTGGAATCTCCAGCAATCCCTCATCAGTGGATCAGAGGGGTGGGAGGGACAGTAGGGGCAAAGAAGCTCTTTCAGGTAAGTAGGTCCCTGGTCATGTAGGGCTTTATAGGTCAGCAAACCGACCTTGAAGGTGATTCGCCAAAATACTGGTAGCCAGTGCAGTCCGCAGAGCATAGGCATTATATGACTGGATCTAGAAGAACCAGTCAATAACCTGGCTGCCGCATTCTGCACTAGCTGCAGACGATGAAGCTCAACCCCCGATAGCCCTAGGTACAGGGAGTTGCAATAGTCAAGGCGGGAGGTAACGAAGGCGTGGATCAATGTTGGAAGATCTTCTGGAGGAACCAGATGCTTCACCCTGGTGACATTCCTCAGATGGAAAAAGGAAGTTTTGACCACCGCTGATACCTGAGCTTTAAGTGTCAAGCGGTCATCAATTATTACGCCAAGATTCGCACCTGATCTGAGGTCGTCAGATGAACGCCTGCAAGCCTTAAGCCTGAGTGCAATCCAGCCGGCCAACCCGCCTCACAGTGACCTTTGTCCACAACCAACACCTCAGTTTTCTCCGGGTTTAACCTCAACCAACTCCCATTCATCCAATCTTGGATTTCTGCAAGGCAGTTATTAAATACCGACAAGGCAGCATCCTGGCCGGGTACAAAAGACATATACAGCTGGGTATCATCGGCATAACAATGGAAGCCCAGACCGTATAGTCTTATAATCACTCCTAACGCAGCATATACACCGCAAATCAACATAGGCGCTAGAATAGAGCCTCCCGCGGGCATTCTTACAAGATAGGGAGACTGATGCCGAGGAAACAATTCCTGACACCACCTCTCTGAGTCCTACCTTCAAGGTAAGATCTAAATCACCTAAGGACCATACCAGATAATCCACAGATGGACTGCAGACGCTCTAACAGCATACCATGATCAACAGTGTCAAATGCTGCTGAGAGATCAAGAAGTACCAAAATAGAACAGGTCTTACGATCTCTCGCTATTAGGAGATCATTTAGTACCCGAACAAGTGCTGTCTTGGTACTATGCCTCTTCCTAAATCCAGATTGGAGAGAATCGTAGATATTGTTGTTGGTCAAATGATCCTCCATTGCCTTGCGACCACCTTCTCAATAACCTTACCACAATGGGTAGGTTAGAGACTGATCTGTAATTTGCTAGACAATCTGGGTCTAAGGTGGATTTCTTTAAAGAGGCTAACTATAGCCTCTTTAGGGATCTGGAAAGATCCTCTCCAAAGACTTCCAGACTATCAAAGCCAGGACTAGGCCGATTTTATCCACACATAAAGGTACATTAGGGAGCGAAGAAAGACCAAAGGAGGGATACTGAAGCTTAATAAAGGGAAGGGAATGTGGGTAAAGGGTGACAGTGAAAAAGCAGGGATACTGAACGAATATTTCTGCTCAGTATTCACAAAGGAAGAGAAGGAGGAGTTACCTAAACCAAACAAGAGAAACACTCTGAAGACGGCGGTCAATACCAGTCCATTTACAGAAGAAAGGGTTCTGAAAGAACTAATAAAATTGAAGGTGGACAAAGCAATGGAGCCTGGTGGGATTCATCCAAGAATTCTAAAAGAACTAAGGGTAGAACTAGTGACACCGCTGACTACTCTCTTTAACAAATCGTGGCAGGATGAGGTGGTACCCGAGCACTGGAGGAGGGCAGATCGATTCCTCTTCACAAAAGTGGGAGCAGGACAGGCAGGGAAACTACAGATCAGTTAGTTTGACCTCAGTGGTAGGGAAAATGATGGAATCACTTCTGAAGGAAAGAATTGTTGAGTACCTAGAGGCCAGTGGGGCACAGGACCCAAGGCAGCATGGATTCACGATGGGAAGGTCGTGTCAGACGAATCTAATAGATTTCTTTGACTGGGTGACCAAAGTAGTAGACCAGGGAGGGGCTGTGGACATGGCCTACCTAGATTTTAGCAAGGCATTTGATACAGCCTCACACAAAAGATTAATACACAAGCTAGCCAGCCTTGGAGTGGGTCCCAAGGTGGTAGCCTGGATAAAAATTGGCTAGACAACATGACGGAAAGGGTAGTAGTAAATGGAGTGCACAGTGAAGAAAGGAGGATTACTAGTGGGTACCGTGAGGGTTCAGTACTGGGACCGTCCTTTTAATGTCTTTATAAGTGACATTGCAGAGGAACTGGAAGGAAAAGTATGTCTCTTTGCAGATGACACAAAGATCTGCAACATGGTTGATACACAGATGGAGTGGAAAGGATGAGAAGGGACTTGGCAAGGTTGGAGGAATGGTCAAATGTATGGCAGCTCAGATTCAATGCAAAGAAGTGCAAGGTAATGCACATGGGAAGCAAAAACCCAGGGGAAGCGTACACAATGGGGGTGAGATACTGACAACAGTAAAAATAGAAAGCGACCTGGGGGTAATTATATCAGATGACCTAAAGGTGGGCAAGCAATGTGAGAAGGCAGTGAGAAAGGCTGGGGGATACTGGGATGCATAGGAAGAGGCATCAATAGTAGAAAACATGAAGTTGTTATCCTCTGTACAGACAGTTGGTGAGACCCCATCTGGAGTACTGTGCAGTTCTGGAGACCCCATCTCTGCAAAGACATAGACAGAGTGGAGGCTGTCCAGAGGAGGGCAACAAAATGGTGCAGGGTCTGCACCAGAAGACATACTAAGAAAGACTAAAGGAGCTTAATATGGCTACCCTGAGGAAAGAAGGGAGAGGGGACATGATAGAAACTTTCAAGTACCTCAAGGGAATCAACAAAGTCCAAGAGGGTAGCATCTTCTAGAAAAGAGATGTGCAAGAACAAGGGGCACAATTTGAAGATAGAGGGGGACGGCTCAGAGGTAATGTGAGGGAAGTATTTCTTCACAGAGAGGGTTGTGATGCATGGAGCAGCCTCCCTGAGGAGGTCGTGGAGTCATGAACAGTGGGGGAATTCAGGAATGCATGGGACAGGCATAAGGAAGTCCTAGTGGGGAGTAGGAAGAAGTAAGCTGTTGGTTAACCAGGATCTGCAGCTTATCTGTTAGGTAGGAAAATGGGAAGACTAGGTGGGCCAAGCGGTCCTTATCTGCCATCAAATTCTATGTTTCTATGTTTCTATGGTATATCCAGCAGACTAGACCTGAGTTTGATTCTCACAACCTCCACTTGCATACTGTGTGACTCTAAGCAAGTCACTTAACCACCCAGTGCTCCCGGGTCACCCCTGAAAACGGGCACTTGTGCCTAGTGGGCTTTACCCAGTTACCAAAAACTTAAAAAAAAAGTATTTGTGAGTTTTGTAACAGATGATGTGCCTTTGAATGAACCTGGGAAGTGCATTTGTTTAGAAGAAACACGTCCTGTTGTGGATTTTTGTATTTTAAAAAGTGGAAAAGGAAAGCTTTTATTTTTATGAAAAAATAGTTGTTTTTTCCACCCCTTTTTGATTTAGATTGTTTTTAGGTAGATTAGCGCAGGTTAGTTACAAACTGTGTACCGGAGATTAATAAATGATCAGTGATGTGTTTAGACCAATGAAGGTGCTAGGATTCTGAAGCCTGTTAAGAAAAAAAAAGTATTTAGACAAACTCTGAAAATGCCACAAGGCATAAAAGGTGATCCATTGCATCTTTAGTAAATAGCTGCCACTCATAACATGGGTTCAAATAAGGGGCAAGGTAATTGGCTAAACATCATCACCTGACCATAGATTAAGTTCACTGTTTAATCCACTGTTGGGGTGAGATGGCCAGCAAGCAGTATCTGTGGGCAGAGCGGCACTCATGTTCTTCTAGAGTGAGAGATAAAAGGCAGCCATTGAAAAAGTCTGCGAGTGAGGGAGAGCTGCTGCACTGTCATGGAGTAATAGTAGCAGGGAGAACCTAGTGACAGCAGGTCGGAGATATGGAGCCCAGAATGGGACAGAGGTGTGACCCACTGTCACTGTGCATAGGGACCAAACAGAGCAAAACACTAGATGGAAACACAGTGTGAGACAGCGTGTTGACGGTGCCCCCCCCCGCTCAGCCCTGCATTTGCATGCCAGCTGTCTGCAAGAGTCATAGCCCCCACCCCAGTAAATCACACCTTGTCAATTGCCAGGTAGCTGCATTACAGTGGATCAGTCCCATCGACATGTTTTGGTCTGTTGGGAGCTCTGTCTAACCAACCGCTCTGAGACCTTCACTGGTTTCTGCTGGACATGTCAGCAGGACATACTTCCTCAGGTACAGAGACCACTGTGACTGAACTGCAGTGACTGCACTCTCTCTCTGTGTCTGATAGCATCAGTAAAGCATGCCCCATCCTTATATTTTGCACAGCACTGCATCCCGCTGTGGAGAGTGAGAATGCCTTCCAGAGCAAGCTGTGCAGCGAGAGGATAGTGGATGCTGCCTAGAATAGAGAAGTGCTGGTGTCACCCACGGCCACATGGCCCATGTCTAACACCCCATTCTTCCTTTCTCTGAACCACAGCCACATGCCTCCTACGTCAGAACTCATTGTTCCTTTACTGTGAGCCACAGCCACATTGCCCATCTGTTATAACATGCTGCAGAGAGGGAGAATGAGACTGGCAGCAGAGTGTTCCCTGTCACCTGCCGGGAGCAGATTCCCAGCGCCCCACCCCCGTTCCCCACTGCACATGAAGAGAGCAGTGTTGGTTGGGAGAGATTTCCATCCGCAAGCACCTGAGAGAGACAGAGGGAGAAACACAGCAAAGTGCGACTCATGGGCAGAAGAATAGGCAGACACAGTGCCTGGGAGACTAGGACAGTTTGATCTGTAGGTGAGCAAAAGCTATTCTTTTATACCCTGTTCCCCAGCTCGCACCTGGAAATGAGCATTGACTCAGCGTGCCTCTGCCGGTCACCAATGTTGCACAGCATTAGATCCCGACCACCAACCTCCAGCAGGAGACAGACACAGAGCGATAGACAGGAGGGAGAGAGACCGCTCGTGTCCGGCGCCACCCTGCCCTGACCACTGGGACATCAGTGCTGAGAGAGCCGGTGACAGGCAGATGTTGGGAATGCAAAAGTGTTACTTTCCCACTGAGACTTGCAGTAGCACTGTGTGTTGTAATTAATGATGTATTGCAGAATATAGTGCTACCATTTGAATGGTGGTTTCAGTCAGAGCCCACCACACTCTTTGCATTTCGTAGTGGCCACCCATCCATCTGCACACCATTGCTCAGCACCCAGAGGGCCTCCATCCCAACCACCAGTATATCAGTGCTGAGAGAGTTGGTGACAGGCAGACATTGGGAATGCAAAAGTGTCACTTTCCCTTTGAGGCTTGCAGTAGCACTGTGTTGTGATTAGTGATGTATTGCAGAATACAGTGCTACCATTTGAATAGTGGTTTCAATTGGAGCCCAGCACACTCTTTGCTGTGTGTAGCAGCCACTCGCCCACCCACCTGCACACCATCGCTCAGCACCTGGAGCTGGACTGTTGCCACAGAATGGCAGGGTAGCAGAGCATTTCAAGTTTGTGCTCCTCCCCCCCCCGAGACAGCAAGAGCAGGCAGCTCACTCAGCCACACTGTGGCAGAGCAGCAGTGTGTTTTAAAGTTGGACTCCCTTATGACTGCAAAGTAGGTGTGTGTGGGGGAGGGCAGAAAGAGCAGTACAGGCTCTTTTCAAGTCATACAAGTCACAAACTATATTATGCACAAGAAATGTCACAAATCTTCTTTGGACTGTATTTGTGACATTTCTATGTACATAACAACAATAACATACACCTCATTTGTCTGGGATTATTTTGCAAGGTGGCAGGATACAGTACGTTTCTTCCTCTTTAAATGGGAAAAAAACCTTTTAGTGTGTTTTCTCATGTTTTTTCTAGAACCCTTGTTATAAGTAGAATAGCCCACTCCAGGGTAGGGGATTATAGGCATTTAATCCACCCCTTGGGTGCTGTGAGGACACTCAGCCTGCAGCCTCATACTTCACAACGCACCTGAGGCATGGATTAAACGCCTGTAACCCCCTACCCTGTTGTGGGCTGTTGCTAAGTTAATTGATTCCCCAGCATGTCTTCTTCATGGAGTCTCACTTATTGGTCTAAGACCCCGAGAGCAAATAGTTTGGCTAGGGTGACAGGGCGTATAAGACCCTGTCCTACTTGTTATGCAGAAAGAAAGTTAAAAGCAATGATCTGTTTTGTTCTCTCCTCTTCTGCCACTTGTTTTTGCCGATCTGATTGTGCAATAAAATTTTCTTGTGGCATCTAGGAATTGGCCATTCTGATGGTCCCACAATTTCTACCTATCATCTCCCTTCTTTCACTTTCTTTTGTTTGTTTCTTTCTTTCTTGCTTTGCTTTTCTTCCTTCCTTCCTTTACCTCTCTGTGGATAAAAAATATATGTGACTCTTTATGCAGACCATAATCCCATGGTTTGCTAATGTATATACTTAAGTTGTTGAAATGAGTGCATAAAGCTATTTGAGTTTCTTAAAAAAAAATCTGTAATACAGGGGTTGACCTTGAGATGTATTTTGAGACCTCCACAAGCTTGTTTACAGAACTGTCAACAGGAGGCCAACTCTGGGACAGAATGTTCCATTTTGCTGTACTTGTTAAGACTAGATGTACTCTTCAGACTGGCTTCAAGAAGGAAACTGACAATGTTTGGGTACATTTTGTGAGAAATGGGAGATGCAACTTACAGTATCAGGCTGCAGAGTTTAAAATGCTAGAAAAAGACCTCATAAAAAGAGAGTGGTGTTTTGTTCAGAGAGGGGGAGAGAGAGAGAGAGAGAGATTTAAATTGAGAGACACACTGATGAAGAATTTTTGTTTGTACTGACTTTAAGAAGCTTATCCTGTATGATTTTATTTTTCTATGTGATTGTTATTGATAATAAAATACTACTTAAGAATTTTATAACTTTTGCTGGCCTGCCTATATAGACCTATGCCTCTTTTCATTTATTTATTTATTTATTTTATTTATTTATTTGGTAATTTGGATACAGCTTTTGAGTATACACTCTTTTACAAAGGTTTCACGTCAGGATGTAAAACAGCAGAGACATGTCAAAAACTTGACAGTTAACACAAAACATAAGATTGCTGTGTAATACAGAATATAGATAAATAATACATTTGAGTAACCCAGACTAATGAAATTAAACAGTGGGAGGAGATTCCCAATTAGCAACATATGGCATAGCTGCTCCAGGGGGCATGTCAAGGTAGAGTAATGGAAAGGGTAAAAGAAAAAAAGGGGGAGAATGAGAATAAGGTTTTTCAATCAGCAACGTGTGGCATAGATGCCCCAGGGGGGCTTGTCAAGGTAGAGCATCGGAAAGGGTAGGAGAAAGAAAGAGGGGAAGAGTGCAAATGAGGGGTAGATTGGAGACAGAGAGAGAAAGAGGGGGAGAGAGAGAGAGAGAAAGGGACTGGGAGAAGGAGAATATTTAGGGGGAGAGTGGGTAGAAAGGGAGGTGGGGTACAGAGGGGAGGTAGTTGGAGGGAGCTTGAGATGGGGGGTGGCAAGGGATGGCAGGTGGGGGTCCATGGTAGGTAAAACAGTAGGAAAGCTCAGACAGATGAGGGGGTTATCCAGGTTGAGGATTTGGACTCAGGTAATGGAGTCAGAGGTGTTTAAGAGCGGGTATCCAGGCCAAAGATATGGATTCAGGTAAGGTAGTCGCAGACATTTGAATTAATCAAGTATTGATTCAGTTCTCTTTTAAAGGACCGAACATTTGTTGTATTAAGAGCTGCAGTAGGGATCTCATTTAGCCATAGCGGAGCTCGGCACATGAAGGATCTTTATCCTAGGGAAGTTCTACGAAATGGGACATCAAGCTGTGTTGTCACTGTTCTTCATGTGTTGTATTTGGAGCTTGCTTTCTTTATCAGGTCTGCAATGCAGGTAGGGGTTAGGGAGAGTGTGGCCTTTCTCCCTAGCAGGCAAGTTTGGTATCTGATTCTGGATTGAAGCTGTAGTATGTGGGCCAGACCATACAGGGTACAAGTGTGCATGAAGTGGTCAGCATTTAGCAAAAATCTGTAAGCTTTGTTAAGCACAGTGGCAACCCTTTTGAGGGCCATATCAGTGGCAGCGCCATAAACCACCAGCCTGTAGTTGACCAGGGAGAGGACAGAGCTAGAGACTGAGAGCCGGAGGGCTTCAGCAGTTAGGCTTTTCTTGTGCCTAAACAGGATCCCTAATTTAGTGTTCACAGCTTTCACCACCCTGTCAATGTGCTAAACATACAAGAGGGTATCATCCACAATGACACCCAGGTACTTGAAGGAGTGAACCTGTTCCAGTGGGGCAGTCAGGTGATTTGTGATTGTTAGTTCTGGGCATCTGCTTTTAGTTGGGGGCTTGAGAGGAGCATCGTCTTCGTTTTTTTGTAGTTTAGTAGCAACCTTTGGGAGTAGAACCAGGTCTCCAGTTGCTGGAAGGATGATTGTAGCTCAGCTTGTAGGTGCTGTATGCGAGAGTAACAGCTAAGTAGGACAGCATCATCTGTGTATAGAATGACTTTGCTAGTGCAGGCATCGGGTAGGTAATTCAGGAACATGCTGAAGAGCAGTGGACACAGAATGGACCCTTGAGGCACCCCTACCGAGACTTCCTTGGATGCAGATATGGAGTGACCTATCTTGACCCTTTGAGACTGGGAAGTTAGGTAGTCCTGGAACCATAGAGCGGCATTTGGGGAAACACCAGGGGCATGCAGTTGAGACAAGAAGAGTGGGTGGCAGACTGTGTCGAATGCCTTTGTTAGGTCAGTGAAGATGGACCCAACCAGTTTTCCCTCATCCAATGCCTTATGGACATACTTGGTGAATCCACCAGTGCAGTGTCCTGTTGTGGAGTTTCCTAAAGCTGTGCTGCTGGGACATTGCAGCTGGTATTTGTGAATATAGTCAGAAAACTGGTCTGCCACAATCCTTTCCAGTACTTTAGAGAGGGGGAGAGGATAGAGATGGGCCTGTAGTTTGTGGTCAGTGACCTATCACCTCCTTTATGCACCAGGGTCACCAGGGCTTGTTTCCAAGGAGAAGAGAATTTGGCAACTGGAGGATTTATTGAAAATTGCAGTGATGGGACGATGACTTAATTGATTGCCAGTGCCAACAGTTTCATGTCAATGTTGTCAGACCCCATTCTGTTTTTTCCTAGGACCTTTTTAACATAACCTAGTGCTTCTTTGACAGTGACTATCTTGAAGCAAAATTGAGGGTGCAAGTTGATGTCCATTGGGTGCCTATTATCAGCTTTGATAGACTTGAGGTATTCAGCCAGTAGAACAGAGCTAAGATCCGTGAAGGTGGAGTTGAACTCTTTGGCAATGGTGTGGGGGTCCACGGTATTTGTTCCATTAATGTTTAGCAGTGATGGCTGTATTTTGTTGTCCTTCCCTGTGAGTGCTTTTATATTGTCCCCAAACCACCTCCCATCACCCCAGGTGCTTTCCAATTGATTCTTGTAGAAATTAGCCTTAGCGTTCCTGATGAGATGTGTGCATTTGTTTCTGGCTGCCCTGTATCTTTGAAGGTCACTGGGCTTACTGGAGGCCCTGGCTTGATACAAATGGTTGTCCCTTGCCCTCATGTGATTTAGAAGGTCACTAGTAATCCACCCATTGTTATGGTCACTTGTTTTTCTATTTTTGAATGGAGCAAATCTGCCACAAACATTATTAAAGTTATCAATGAATTACCAGAGTATTATGTCAAGGTCATGCAGTACCTTAAGAGGAGATCAATCAATCTGAGAAAGCGCCTCCTTGAAAGCTGGGAACTGCCCTTTCCTGAGAATTCTGCTGTTCACAAAGACAGGTAGCGCTTTTTTGAATTTGTTGGACCACAGGCAGGTGATAGGGGAGTGATCGCTTAGTGAATCTGGCAGTACCAAGACATTAGTAATCCTGTCAGGTGAGCTTGCAAGGAGCCAGTACAGGAGCGTGTGGTTACCGGTCTTATGGTTCATTCTAGCAGGCTCTGTGACTAATTGCGTGAAGAGGAAACTAGCTATGGTATCCTTCTGGTTAGTCAATTCATTGCTAAGCCAATTTATGTGAAGTCCCCAGTCGATGAGCTGACAGTTGTTGTTAACGCCAGCCAAGCACCCTAGTACTTTAATTAGACCGCCTTTGGCCATTTCGGTGGAGGTAGATGCATGCAGTGACCAGAGGTTTTTATGTTCACCAAAAATTATTCTAACTGCAAGGAGCTCATGGTCAACACTGCAGGTTGTGATGGGGAGCACAACGCCTTGAAGGGTGTTCTGTAAATGAAGGAGACAGCTGCCACCTCTTTTCCCATTCCTATCACATCTAAAACTATTTTAACCTGGGAGCACTATCTCATTATCCCTGACCCGGGTGGGTAGCCAGGTCTCAGTCAGGCAAAATATATCAGGGTTATGTAGGGCGGCCCATGCCTGCAGTTGAGGCATCTTTGGAATTAGGCTGCAGCTATTCATCATAGCAAGTTTCAAGCCATTTCCCTTTTGTCCGGTATACCCTGGCCCACTCATGGGGGTAGTTTGCATTCTTGATGTAGTAATATTAAACCATGCAGATAGTTATGTTCAGGGATATGTAATATAGTAATCTTGTCCAAGGTACTAGGAGTCAAATGATGAAAAATAATCAGATCCACAGGAAATGGTGACTAGGGGGACAGCAACAGTTACTGGCCATGGCATCTGCATGGTGCTGCGCACCTGCCAATAACTGTTGCTGGTTCCCTCACCCACCTCAGCTCTGTTCTTCCTGCCATCGGAACTGCTTTGTGTGAGTGATTCAATGCCACAGTTCCTCAACAGTGTGCTTTGTCATTCTTGTTTTATTTTTCCATGATGTCCAGTTCGTCAAAGAAAAAAGCTATGGATAGGCTTGTCACATACTTTAGTCCTCTGGAGCCTGTCTCATGGCACCTGCACTGTGCCTGGGTTAGCACCATTGAATTGTGATACAGGAGGAAGTCTGACAGGGACAGTTCATTGTCCTTTCCCCAGTGCCAACCCCAGCCAGGGCCCACGCCTCTTTCCAGCGGCATTCTCCTCCAAGGACGAGTCAGTCTTCCACTTTTACTGTTCAGCAGTTGGGCAATTTACAGCCATATTTAGGGCTGTATTAAGCATCCAGGATCCAAAACACCTCCATTTACCACTGATTTTGGGAAGTTAGATCCTTCTTCCTTATAGGGTCTCGTGGCTTCCACTAAGCAATATTTCAAATTGGGTCTGAGCACCCAGAACTGAGAAAACAAAATAGCCCATTTTTTCTGCAAAAATTACTTAGTGTAATAATTTGCCATAGTCTCTAAACTACAAATTATGTCATACTTTTGAATGAACATTTATTCAAGTGATAACCAACAGTCACAACATTTATTTGGATTTTTTCATACAATTTGGAATATACTGTAGCAAACAAATCCCCCCCCCAAACCCAACTCTGGTCCACAAGTTCTGTATTCTGGACCTTACCAGCAACAAGAAGAAACCAGGGATCTGTTGTAATCATTTGGATGAATACTTTAAATCTGGTCACAGACCTCTCTTTTCTCTTTATTCAAACTATGAATCCTTTCTGGAGGCAGCATCCACTTCAGGAACAGTCATATCAGCCTTTGCATATACAGAAGAACAGACAAATCAGATTTTAGCCCAAATTAACCTAGAAGAGCACTGGATAGACAACCAAAACACTAACAAAATAGAACACCTGTTACAAAAGGACAAAAAACTACAGTGGCCCTCCTTAACACTAGCATAATATTTAAAAAACAAGTGCATACCATTAGGCTTGCGAGTATTAGTTGAACCCAATTTAGGAATTACCTCCCAAAAACTAACAGAAAGGTAGGATGGGATTAGGAACAATTGTTCGCATGATTTCATGGTGGCAGGTACAGAGGCCAGCAGAGAGGAAAGAAACAAGTTAGGAAATAAAATTCAGAACAATAAGGAAGACTACAAAATAAGTTGACCTTAATGAATTCAAAACCGTCAGAGAAAGGATAGAAACAGAACTAAAAGAATATGAACAAATAAAAACAAGATAAGGAAGTTTCAGAGACTTAAAAACTATAGGGATAAAAAGTGCACATGTACAAGAAAATTCAAAGAGTAATTATTACTATAGAGACAAACACAATAACAGCTCTGGTAGTTTTGTCACAGGTCAATATAAAGCACAGGAGGTGCCCACTAATTTGAAGCAAGACCCCCCTTTTTTTTAGAACAAGGACAGGAACACATCCAGCAACCACCCAGTTTGGACCAGACCAGGGAACAACACAGGGAACCATCAATGTACAACCTGAGGTCACAACAAAGAGACGCATATGGTGGAAGCAGACACAGGAGAGGAGGAGGAGGAGGAGGTCACAGAGGGGGACAGAGACACCAAACACAGGGGTCACAGGTGGTAGTTTTCAATCTGAGTAACAAGACACTGACAACCCAGCAGATACAAGTGTTATCTCTGTGACTTTCCATTTCCCCAAAAACATATTAACTTTTTTCGATGTACAGGTTGACTTAGAGAAATTTTACAGAAAATTAAGACTGGAATATCAATTTGCAGACTCAGATGGTGGGGGCAGAGGAACATTTTTTTTTTAAATGTATGTGGGGGTTAGGTCCAGCTACAACCCTCGCAAGATTCTATCACAACCAATAGAAACCTATGTCAAAGTGGTAAACAAGGACATAGAAACACTCAAAAGAGAGACACCAAGACCAGAGAATATGAATTTGACAAGAGCACAGAGAGAAGCCTTAAAACAATTGGAACAGGATAAAGAAATCATAATCAAACCAGCAGGCAAGGGAGGGGAGTGGTAGTGATGAACTACAAACAATACAAAAGGAGAATGTGAAAGACGGTTGTCTAACGTAGTAACTATGAAAGATTAGACACATATCCCCTTCCAGAAATAAAATGGAAATTAAACAGCTAATTAATCAGGCAGTAGAAATGGGATGGATTTCTTCCTGGGAGGCAGACATCATAACTAAAGTACACCCAAGAACGCCAGCCTTTTACTGTATCGCCAAGATACACAACAACCTCCAGAATCCCCAGCAGACCTACTATCTCAGGCATCCACCAGTACTTGAACCACTTTCATCATACATAGACTGTCATAAAACCATTAGTTCTATTAATGGTCTTGTATATCAACGATTCCAGGAACTTTTTAGACATTCTTGACAAGATTAACAATGGAAGAGAGGAGCATAGAATGTTTAACAAAAAGCGTGAGGACAAGACAGCTCATACAGAGAAAAAGTATCAGAACAGAGAAAGTTCAGTGGCAGGCTTACTATCAGTAAAGTGAGAAAAAGCAAGTCCCACATCTAAGAAGACCACCACTGGGCCCTGAAGAAGTGGCCCTATGGCCATGAAACATTGGCTGGACCTGATTAGGTGGCAATTAAAAACAATTATGAAATAATATTTTATTTATAATAAAATTTTGAGTTTTTCCGTGCCCTCACGATCTGTTCAGCATTTTTAACGGCCAACCAAAGATAACTCCTCCACCTATATTTTGGATAATTTATAGCCATATTTAGGGCTGGGTTAAAGTGATTTTGCAAGTTTGCCTTAGCAAATGGGAGTAGAAATCTGTAGGAGTTGTGAATCAGTCTCCTACCATTCAAATTGCCAAATAGTGCTGTTATCCATGAAAAAATCCTTTTATTTCGGTGCTCTGCTTCATTTGCATAACCCGCCCCTTTTTTTCTCAGTGCTGCAACCTCCAACCATGACATCATACCAGGAAACAAAGTTTTAAAGGACACTGTTAGTATTTAGCTGCCTCTTTACATTGTTTGCAAGTAGCTGTATCTAGCATTATAACGTAGAAAAGTCTAATGATTTGACTGGCTGAAAGCAGCTCAGAACTCAATCATTGACTCATAATTGCACTCTGAATTACACAGCCATTCAAGCCCTATAACTTAAACATAGATAAGTATCATCACACTCCCACATTCTGACAGGAGCTGTCACTTCAGACCTGTCACTTCACCAGCAGCAGTAAAAGTGAAACAACATCTACACAGAATGGCAAAATATATTTTTGGCCTACGTGTATCACAAAAAAAACGTTTTCCAGAAGATTTTCTACAGACTGTACTGCTGTAAACACTACCGAAATTGGAGACTGCACCCTGATTAGGTAGATAGAAAAATCAGCTATTTACTGTACCCACAATGCCTCACTATGTAAATTAGTATACAGACCATTATATTTCTGTGTTCACTACAGAAATAGAAGACTACATCTCTCAGTAAAAAAGTCTTTAGCTAGATATGGTATGCACAAAGCCTTGTTTTGAAAATAAACATACAAAAGCTTATATTGTTGATGCCACTATAGAAATACAAGATTGCACCTCACAGTAAGGAACTTGGAAATCAGCTTCTTACTGTACCCACAATGCCTTACTATGTACATTTACATATCAGGTGCTCACCACTACCAAAATACAAGACTGTACTTCTGAATAAGGCCCATAAAAGTCAACGTTATAAATTACTCAGAACTTCTTGTTGTTGTATATGACATATTGACAGCTGCCTTGTATGACATCATTCTGGGGGTGTGGCCGCACAGAGAAACTGGAAGACAGCCGGAAACAAACCGCTGTTAGAACTTTAAGCTGAGTGGCAACCATATCATGAGGGGCACAGTCTTATGCTGGAGGGTGGGAGTTTAGGAGGGATGTCAGGAAGCACTTCTTCACAGAAAGGGTGTGGTGGACACTTGGAATGCGCTGCTGGAAGAGGTCATCTTGTTAAAGACAGTGAGCAGCGTTAAGAGAGGCTGGGATAAGCATAGGGGGAAGATAAGAATCATGGGTAGGGAGGATGGGAGGAGTGGGGCGAGAGGGCAGGGACATTAGCTCAAGCTGTGGACCCTGCAATATAAGCAGACTTGATAGACCAAATGGCCTTCTTCTGCTGGCTTGTTTGTATGTTCGTATAACAATAAAATGACTATGACAGCTTTTTTTGCAAAACAAATTGCAGCTTCAACTTCTGAAGCATGGCTAGCAATGGCATACTATGTGAAACAGGCATTTGGGTAACCTTCCAATATCACTTTAAGCATCCAGGATCCCAAACCCTCCATTTAGTGCCTGCATCATACATGCCTGTCCCAGAGCCATGGAAGAGGGATTGAGGGATGTATAGAGGCATCCCTACTCCCACATCTTTCTACTATGGTATCACAAAGCCACCGAGTCTCCAGAATCCTTACCTAACCTCATCTCTGGGCTTCAGGTACTGCAGATTGAACTGGGTCACAACACCCTTGACGTGATTATCCCCACAGTGCAGACTAATGGGGTTGGATGCACTGGGTAGAAAGGCTTTCTTCTCTGCACATTTGATGAGGTGCAGCCCAGGTAGCAGCCTGTGGGTGCCGATCATGACTGCAGCTGCACACTGTGCTAGCTGCCAAACTTGAAAGTTAGCCCTGCAAGATAATGACATTGCTATTAAGGCTGTGGAGAAGGCATGGCAGCTGTCAACTGCATCCTACGATGCTAGTGAGGTGGCCTCCAGACTGGTTGGAGCAACCATCTGCACCAGGCAGATATCATGGCTTTGCTTTTCGAGACTTGCACCTCTGACTCAGTGTAAGGTATAAAACTCACATTACTCCTAGGGTCAGGCAGCAGTTGTTTGGGGGAGCCTCCTGCCTCAGTGCCAGAGGCCACCTCTTGCCCTGACCAGTCTGTGGTCCTCCAGACTTGTGAGAGCTCCTGCCCCCAGTATTCTCCCCCACAGAGGGCTTAGGCCATCTTGATAGCCATAAGTTGAACAGGCTCCTCCCTTATGATAAGGAAAGCTTGGTACACTGGACCCATACGTGGGACTGCATGAAGAATATTAATTCTGGAGGAATATGGAAAGGCAAATAGTTACCTACTTACCAAAACTCATCTTCTCCATGGAGTATCACTACCTGCCTACCATTCCCCACTCTAGTGAAGCCAGGGTTATTGGGCAGCTCACAATAACAAAAAAAAAAAAAAAACAGAAAGTTGCACTCAAGATGTGAGAGTGATGCTGTAATAAGAGGCAGCTAGCCAGCTACTAAGAAATCTTGCAAGTAAACAGCACTCAAGGCAAACACTCAAGATATGAACCAAAACTGAATTGTTTAATGTGGCAGTGAGAAAGCTGACTAAAATCCTGAGCCCCTGTGCTTTAGCTCAATCAGGGTCTTCCTCAGGGGGTGTATCTGGTAGCTATCAGGTACATCCACGTTTAATACAATACACATGCATGATAACGTGAAAATTCCACTCGTGAAAATACAACATTCAAATTTCAAACTGTCTCAAACATTTGATTTTACAATGACATGTAATGATACAGAAGGGAGATAAACATTTCCAATACTGTATGCTTAGATGCAAACATTTAACAATAATAAATCAAGGAAAACCATCTAACATGACGGTAATGATTGTAAACGCTGGGCTAGGTAGGTGTTCCTATATTCATACCCTTTCAAGGGGCATTTAAAGACTGGAGAAATTCTCAAACCAGTACATGTCAGATGTAAAAATGATTTTCAAGCTGGTTATGAAACTGATTTAAAGGCAAGAAGTCCCTGAGGGTACTGGCAAAGTCTTGAGGTTCCCATAGATAACAAAGATAAAACAAAGGAATCTGGGGTGGGGGTACAAAGAATATCAACAAAAGATATAAATACCAAGACTGGTAAGAAAAACATACCGGAAGAGAGAGATACAGTGTGAAATAAGTTAATAAAATACAAAACAAATGAGTTTTTTACTTCAATTAACTAAGGCAAACATATCTTCATCATACACTAATAACTCAATCATGGTATAAAATTTGTCAGGTATGTAGTATATACTTTAGACTTTTAACAGATTATTAACAAAGAGGTCACCAAGGACAGTGCAACAAGGTTACCACATCATACCATTTGAGTTACTCTGGCAAACCTGCCTCTGCTCGAACAATTTTTAGTTATATTCTGATCTCCCCTCTTTTCCTCCCCACAGATTTTGAGCCCCTGACCGGACGCGCAGCTCAGCGGTGCAACTTCCCACTCTGATGCTGCCTGCTTTACACAGCCTGCTAGCCCAGGACTCGAGCCCATGGTATGATTCTACTGCTGCTCTAAATTCAAGTTCTGGTGCCCATGCTCTGTGCACCAATGATTGGCTGCTGTTACGACCGAGAAGACTGCAATTGGCCCCCCAACTCTTTTCTACTTGCCACAATTTCAACTGCAGTCTCTTCCTGCTTTTTCTTTATTACTTTCCTTGGTTTAACTTCTGGGAAGAATTTTCCCACCCACTCACCCTCCCCTGACACCATCCTCTATTAAATACACCTTCCTTAGTCAGCCCAGCCCTTCTCCAATTGGGCTCAGCTTTTACCTTAAAGGGCAACCACCACCTAACCCTAGCAAACACTGGGTTGTTCCACTAAAGCAGCTCAGATCAGCACCTTCACTGCATTTCCTAACTGTCTTGCAAACTTGCTCAATATATTTGCTGCCCTGGCTAGTGGAACCTACTTCTCCCTTGTGCAACTACTATGGGGTTCCTTCAGTATCTGGCAGTTTTTAACTTTTTTCTATCCCAAGTACCCCTTAACTGCTCTAGCACCACTCATCCCCCATCATATCTCCTGCTCATCGGAGTAGAAGAAATAACTCAGTGCACTGATGTCACTTCCACTTCTGAAAGATGCCCCCCCTTTTCCCTCAGTTTTGACCACTTATGCTATTACTTTACTACCCATTCCTACAATACTTCACCTCCCCTTCCTCACCCCCTCTACCAAAAACAAACCCTGACTCCAGGAAATGTAGTACACGCAGGACACTCCAGCACTACCTATACAGATTCCTGTTACACCTCCCCCTCCTCCTGTCAGGTAACATGCACCCTAATCCTGGCCCATATGATGCAGTCCCTCATACCAGGTACAACTGCTCCCTGACATTTGCCTCAATAAACATCAGAAGTTTCTTATCAAAAATGAATGACCTTCAAGTCTGGGTTATGCAACACAACCCTGATGTGCTAGCCATTAATGAAACCTGGCTATTCCCAAAAGTCCCAGACATCTCCATCTCACTGGCAGGTTACACGATATTTAGGCATGACTGAACAGGAAAGGGGGGGGCTATGCACTCTACATTAAAGAATCATTGAACGGGCAAGCCCTACCACACCCAGCCACTGAAAGCAATTCCCAATTACTTCCTGTCAGGATCATACTTGGCCAGAATGGCAAAACAATAACCATACTTTCTGTCTACATCCCACCCTGAGATCAATCAGCGGATTTCCAGCTGGTCTTTGACTACATAGCTGACCAGCCCGCTAACAACGATATCGTGATCCTTGGGGATTTCAGCACAAACTCATTGGCCCCTGAAGCTGACCCTTTCAAGGACACCATTGCAGCTGTCAACATTGCACAACTTATAACTACCCCCACTAGGATCAATTACAGAACTGGTAATTGCTCTCTCCTTGACCTTGTCCTTATCACCCATCTGGACAGGATAACCCTCACCAAGGTATTACCAGACATGCTAAGTGACCACTCCCCAGGCATCTGCCACTGGTCAAAGCCTCGAAAGTTCTTGCTAAAATACAAACTCAGAATATGCTTAACAAAGAGCAACTTAAGCACCTACAGCACCTCCTTGCACACACTGACTGGTCCCCATTCACAACACCCACTGTGTTGATACTGCCATCAACTACTTCATCCTCCAGTTTAATAAAGCCTGGGACATATACACCCCTTCTGTAAGGAGAAGGCAAGGAGGGGTAACTAACCCCTGGATCACCCTGGACCTCCTAAAAATTATACGTGATGGGGATAACCCGTGGCACCTTGCAACTGCCTCGGGGGAGTCAAGCGGACATGCAACAGTACAAAGCCGCAAGAAACTCCTGTGCCATAGAAATATGTCATGCTAAAAGAGAACATTATAGACTAGATGTTGCGAACTCATGGGGCAATTGAAGGTGACTCTGGGACAACATTAAAAACCTCACTGGAAAGCCATCTAAAGCACCCCCAAACCTGATCATTGCAGGTGGTGTCCTCACTCAAGACCCCACTAGTATTGCGGACACAATAAACAAGGTCTTCCCCGATCTCTCTGGTATACTCCCCACTGACTACCTAATGATGAATGCTAGTCCTAGTACCAGCGGCCCCCCCCCAATGGTCCCCCCTCATTTTATTTTAAACGAGTCCCCATGCTGGAGGTGAAGAAATACTCAAAGGTACTGGGAAAAGTCAGGTACAGCAGCAACATGCTGGACCTTAAACTTCTCAACCTCGACTCGGTCCTCAGACCCCTTACCACATTGATCAACCTCTCCTTTCATGTCAAAAACTCCCCCAGCTGTGAAATCTGTCTCCTTAGTGCCCATCTATAAAAGTGGTGACAGGGCTAACTCACTAATTATCGACTTATCTCCATCCTTCCCCCTTTCCAAAGCACTAGAGCATATTGTCGAGACCAACTCATGGAACACCTGACCAAGTACAACCTCCAGTGTGCAGAGCAACATGGCTTTAGGAAAGCTCATAGCACTTCTACTGCCTTGTTGACGATACTGACTTCCCACATGGTGCACTTGACTGCTGGCTATTGGTGGGTCAATCTACATTGACCTCACCAAGGCCCTCTCACACTGTAAACAACTCACTCCTACTCTGCTCGCTTCAGACCATCGGTCTCCAATGAGGTCACCAGCTGGTTTTCCAGCCATCTTGGTAGCAGGTCAGCAGTGTTAAAATCAATGATACACATTCTAGCCACCACTTGGTAAGCTCTGGAGTTCCCCAAGGCACTATCCTTGGACCATTACTATTCAGCCTACTTCTCATTCTCTCCCAAAAGCATGTCCTAACAACATCATCCTGTACACAGATGATGCTGCCTTTCTTCAGCATATACTGACCCCACTCTACTCACCAGTGACCTTCAAGATGGTTTTGTGGAGGTTGAACGCTGGTTGAAGGACCATAAACTGCTGATGAACTACAAAAAAACAAAGGCAATGCTTTTCACTACCCCACAGAGCAATCACAAAACAAGTTGCCTTAACATACTAAACAAGCAAAACCTCCCACTCAACAAGTCAAGGAATTTAAATATCCAGGCATAACACTAGACAGCACCCATCCTACTCTGTGCACATCAACCTAATATCTCGAGCAATAAATTTCGTGTTGGTAGCCATTTGTAGACACTGGCATTGCCTCAGCCCTGAGGCTCTCAAACTAGCTGTATCCAATTCAATCATCTCCATAGTCAATTATGGACTGATATTCTATGGGGCAGCATCGACACAACCCTGAAATGAATCACAGTTGCTCTCAACAAGGCATTGCTGGATTACGGGTGCTCACAGATACACTTATACCTGTGACCTATACATGCAAACTAACTGGTTGAATCTTAAAAGTAGGATCACATACCAAACTTGTCTATTTGTGAAAATAAATTAGCCTTGGCAAAGCTCCACCAAGCGCCCTGCCCCTGCTACTACCTGCCTCTAATCTCCACAACACACTCAGTGCTTCCTCAGTGAAATACCTGGTCCCTTACTGCCAGACTGGCCAGGGACAGTGATGCTTTCACTATAGAGCTCCTTCCTGGCTAAATAACCTCTCTCCAGACATCCACAACATAGCCTCCCTGGACTCCTTTAAACTTTATCTGTGCCAGCACCTCACCCAACAAAGCGATTACGACTGCCCCCTAACACCTAGACACAGCTCAGCTCCAGGATTCTGGATCACCCTGCCTCACCTGGTTAGTTCTCCCTATCCCGGCCCTCACCCCCACCAATGCTTCACCCCCTCCCTCTTCCCCATCCATCCCCCAACTTACTTCCACCTCCCTCAACCTGACTTAACAAGGACACATGCTGTCTGCCCCCTTTTTTCTTATCTTCCTCTTCTTTATTCCAGTATCCTCTCTTTACTTCCCCTCTTTGCTTATCCTTCCTCTCTGAGCCCTGACTAAGTCATAATCAGCTGACTGCACCCCTCTTACTCTCTCACCTCCTTATCCTATTGCTCAGGCAATTCTTCCTATAAGTTGAAATCCCTACTGTATTCGTACATTGTACCTTGCACACCAACTAGCATGCTTATTTCTGTTTATTATGTAACTGCGTATTAAGCACCCTTGTTGTCTTGTTAATTGTTTACCTTCCTGCCTTGTAATGTAAAATTCTGACTTAGTATGCACAACTTCTGTGTTTTGTGTCTGTTGTTGCAAAAGAGCCTTTGGTTCAAAGGTATTTCAATCCTGGCAATCAATCAATAAATAAATAAATAAATAATGTGAATAAGTAATTATCAAGTGAAAATAAGATCAAAAATGCTGGCCCGGTGGTGCTGAGGGTTGAGGAGCTGAACGCCACACCTCGCATCACACTGGTGACCCGGGTTTGGGAACGAGCTTGGGTCATAGGGGGTCAGCCGGAGGAAGGAGGATAGAGTGTCCCAGGGACTGTTCTTCTGGGAGAGTGGGAGGGATAACTGCACATGTGCTGGCTCCTAGCGGTGTGGCTGGGGCTAGGGCGAGTCATGGAGCAAGAAAGGTTTACATTACAGACGCCTCACGAGCGGTGAGCGGAAGCTGCAAAACACCGCGGCCATTGGCGCCATTGCATGCCCATGCTACGAGAAGGACTTGGGGTTAAAATCTACTGAATCATCCAGCACATGAGGGTCGGGCACAGCTGCTGCGCTTGATCTCTCTCTAGGGCTCCTCTGTCCCCGCCCCTTGGCCTTCCATGACTGGGGACTGCAATGTGGCCCAGAGAGAAGGTGAAGGCAAGGAGGTGGTAACTCGGCACAGCGTCCGCTGCAGGAGCCACCAGCTGAAGACCTGATATGGGACATCATAGGAATACCCGATCTGAGGAGGTAAGGCTAAAAGAAATAAACAAAAAAAGAAATGAGATAAAAATAAGACAGCAATAAGGTGAAACTCCGCTTTAGGATTTTAACTTATGAACACATTAGCAGACGAGTATCTAATGATGGGGTAATAGTTTAATACATTGAAAATAATAATATGGTTTAAGAATTAGTTCATCTTTCTAAATTAAGTTATTCCTAATAAATACAGTAATACATCATGCTAACAGTTAAAAGGAATCATAGCATGAATCTCTCGTATGATGACACAAACCAAAATAAAAATTATCCCTAGGTCTTTCTAATAAGTTGAGACACAATAGAAAACCAAGTCACCCCATATATACATATAAATAAATCAAACAAGGGCACTCTGTCCCTTCTTCTGGGGTGTCAAGGTACATGTTCCAGACCACCTATTTCAAGCACTCAGGATTGCAGTTGTGTTCTCTCAGAAAATGTGCTTTGAGGGCATTGTTCTGGTTCCATTTAAAGAGGACAGGAAATCATTTCTTTTTTTTTTTTTCGTGGTAGGGTCCTGAAGCTTCTGTCTGTCACTGCTAGACCCGCTTCACCCACCGCCTCACATGGCCGCCAACCACCCTGGCTTGCCTCCACAAGGCGGGGCCATCGAGATGGCCCCCTCATGGACACTTGTCCAGATTACTGGCAGCATCACTGCTGCTGGCAGGGCTCCACCTCCCTCCCCCCCCGGGTGGGGCTGTAGGAGTGAGCCGACCCACGGAACACGTCTTTGGCTGGGACTGGGAGGCACGGTGCAGGAGAACAGGACCAGCAGGGGGCATCATAATGGATCCCTGGCCATTTTTGTGTTGCTTGCTCCCCAGGGGCAGGAAGTGCAATGATGTGCCACATTTGCCCCACCCCCCATGAATTATGGTGCCAGCCATGGCAGAAACCTCAGCCTCCACCAGGGGTCCATAGAGCACTGAACACTCTTCCCTCCCGAGAAGGAGAGCCATCCCCAGGGCGCTCAACCCTTCTCCCCCCCCCGACCAGCCCTCTGACTCCCGAGTCCGTCCCCGAACCTGGAATGTTGGCGGCACGAGTGGACGCCTTTCCGCTGCACCAGTGGGCTGACTAGGAAATCATTTCTAATTGGCAGCTGTTTATAAAGTTCTTGAAATTATATTCATTCCCTCGAGTTATCCATATTTACAAACGTATGAACATATGATATTGCCAGCAGAATAATGGCCTTATGGTCTACTGAGTCTGCTCGATTGTGCAGCTAGTAGCCTCTATATTGCAGCTGCCCCAAGTGGGGCTGTGGGGGTGAGCCGACCCATGAAGCATGTCTTTGGCTGGGACTGGGAGACATGGTGCAGGAGAACGGGACCAGCGGGGGGCATCATAGTGGATCCCCGGCCATTTTTGTGATGCTCGCTCCTCAGGGGTGGGACATGAAATGACGTGCCATGTTTGCCCCACCCCCTATGAATTACAGTGCCAGCCATGGCAGGAATCCCCAGCCTCTGCCAGGGGTCCATAGAGTGCTGGAAACTCTTCTCTCCTTCCCCCAGGAGAAGGAGAGCCATCCCCAGGATGCACAACCCTTCTCCCTCTAGCTGGCCCTCCAACTCCTGAGTCCGTCCTCAAACCCGGGATTTCGGCACCGTAAGCTGACACCTTGCCGCTGCACCGGCGGGCCGACTAGGAAATAATTTCTAATTGGTAGCTGTTTATAAAGTTCTTATTTTTAGAAATGATATTCATTCCCCGAGTTATCCATATTTACAAACATATGAACATATGATATTGCCAGCAGAATAAAGGCCTATGGGTTCATCGAGGCTGCTTGATTTGCAGCTAGCAGCCCCTATATTGCAACTGACCTCCTTCCTCCCTCCCACAGACCCTCCCTCACTCCCATCCCATCCCCTTTGAAGCAGCCTACTGTATTACAGGACACCACTTCCACAGGCAATGCATTCCACCCAGAGACCACCCTCTCTGTAAAAAAGTGTCATCTCATTTCGCTCCTGAACCTTCCCCCCCTCCAGTCTCAGATCACGGCCTCGAGTGTCCCTCTCCCCCCTTAACTTGAAAAGCCCCTCTGTACCTGTCTTGTTTATTCCTTTCATGTACTTAAAGGTTTCAATCATATCTCCCCCCTGTCCCTCCTTTCCTCCAGTGAGTACATGTTCAACTCCCTCAGCCTGCTCTCGTAGGGTATGTCCCCCAGCCCTTGGATCATCTTTGTTGCCCTGCACTGCACCCCCTCCAGTAACCTAATGTAATTCTTCAGGTAAGGGCACCAGTACTGCATGTAGTACTCCAGGTGTGGCCTAACCAGTGGCCTATACAATGGCAGGATTACCTCCCCTTTCCTGGAGGATATACCCCTGGCAATACACCCCAGCATCTTGTTGGCCTTTGCAGCTGCCTTCCTACGTTGTGCTGAGTTATTCATTGAACCCATAATGATTACCCCATGATCCTTCTCCTCCTCTGTCGTGGCTAGCTGAACCCCCCCCCTCAAGCTAGTAGCTCCTCCTTGTTTTTTTTGCGTTAAAATGTAGCACCTTGCACTTTTTGGCATTGAGCCCCAGTTGCCAGGTATCCAACCAGGTCTATAATTTTGACAGATCATCTTGCAACCCCTGCTACCCTCTTAGGTCATCCATCTTGGTGTCATCTGCAAACAGAGTGATCTTACTCTTTTTTTCAATTTTTTTACTTGCCTGGCTCCCACGGCTTTTGGAGGAGGCCTCATACCTCCTCCTATTCCGATCCGCCTGGGCATCCTCATGGCACCCCACTCTGATTTCATCTTGCAGGGAGCCAGGGCGTAAACATTTTTTCCTCTGGTTTTCTCCCCTTTTAGCCCCGAGGACGCCGACATGAAGGACGTTAAGTCCTAGCAGAGGTGCATATGCACGCTGTCGCAAGTGCCTGCAGTGTCCTCCCCACCCCGGTTCCCCAAAGGAACTGCCATTGCCCTCGAAAGCCCATGCTTCCACCAGTCCCAGGAGCATTGGGTGCTCTAAGCACCCCCAGTAGCCCACCCCAGGAGGAGGAGAGCATCCGTTGGGATGCTCAATCCTCCATCGCCTCACTGACCCCGGCAATCCTGAGTCCATTCCCAAACCCGGTCGCCAGGCGTGTGAGGTGTGGCATCCAGCGCTCAACCCTTAGT
Source organism: Neoceratodus forsteri (assembly GCA_016271365.2). NCBI lineage: Eukaryota > Metazoa > Chordata > Ceratodontiformes > Ceratodontidae > Neoceratodus > Neoceratodus forsteri. Next base: position 86,672,112 of record CM057451.1, read on the forward strand.
GCCACCGGGCCGCCCAGAGTGATCTTTACTCATGCCCATCGAGATGTCTGCTGTGAATGTCCCAAACAACACCAGCCCCAGCAGCTGCCTTATGGTACCCTGCTCGCCACCACCCGGAGATGAGAGCTCCTCCCACCACCACCCTCTGCTGTCTCCTGCAGCCAGTTCCCTACCCATCCCACCATCCTTGCCCCTGCCGCTGTGCCTTCCAGCTTACTTCCTAACCTCCCATGTGGCACCGAGTCAAGTGCCTTACTGAAGTCCAGGTACAGGACATCCACTGCACGGCCCTTGTCCAACTGGCTGGTTACCCAGTCATAGTACTGCACCAGGTTGGTCTGACAGGATCTGCCCATGACAAACCCATGCTGTCGACCATCCTGCAGCCATTGATCTCCAGTAGGAACACTGGCCTCTCCTTCAGGATTGTCTCCATCAGCTTACCCACGATAGATGTGAGACTTACTGGCCTGTAATTCCCTGGTTCATCTTTGGGGCTGCCCTTGTGGAGAGGTACCATGTGAGCCATCCTCCAGTCCTGAGGTACACTCCCTGAGTCCATGGATGCATTGAACAAGTATGCCAAGGGCCCTGCCAGGACTTTTGCCAGCTCCTCTAGTACCCTGGGGTGTATGTCATCTGGCCCTGGTGCCTTGTCCACCCTCAGTGCCCTCAGGCCCTCCAGTATTCTGCCCCTGTGATTCCCCTGCCTGTCACCTCCTCCTCCCCCTCATACCTGCCATCCCACCCCCCAAGAATTGTCCTTCCGCTCTCTTTAGTAAATACTGAGCAGGCGTATTCGTTGAGCACTTCCTCCTGCTCTGCCCCTGCTTTTACCCATCTCCCATCCCTCTTAATCCTTATGATTTGGTCCTCAAAACTGCTCTTCTCCCTGATCTACCTGAAGAAGTCCATCTCTCCCTTCTTAATGCCTTACACCAGCCTGAGCTCCTTAGACACATTGTGTGCCTTTACTGCCTTTGTTACATACCTTGATTCCTTCAGAAAGTCCTCTGTGTCCCCCCCCCCCATTTTTTCAACCTCCTAAAGGTGGATCTTTTCTTTCTCACTATTTCCATAACCCCTTGTTCACTCAGCTAGGTTTCTTGGCTCTAGTCCTCTTACTCTGGACCTTGATATAGGTTTTGGTTGCCTCATCAATCCCCAGTTTGATGACCTCCCACCTCTGGTTAGTGTCCATATTAGGATGGATTCTGACCTGATACTCTTTACTACTTTTCCCATCTTCCTGAAGTTGGCCTCCTTGAAGTCTAATACCCTTATACCTGTTACTACTCCCTCCCTACCCATGTTTAACGTGGACCGTGACTGAGTGGTGGTTGCTCTCGCCAGCTGTTCCTTCACCCCAGCTCCTTCACAAATTCCCATTAGTCATCACGAGGTCAAGTCGGTTCCCTAACCTAGTTGGCTCACTGACCATTTGCAGCAGGAAGCTATCCTGAAGGCGCCCAGTAGTACCTGCTCCCTTCTATTTGTGGTATAGGGTACTCCATCCACTCCTGGCAGGTTTTACCTGTGATTGAATGAAGAGTAATATGAAAACTTAATTTTGTACTGTTTTGTTTTTACGGGCAGCATTCTATTACAGTTCTCTTCCTGGAACCTGTGATGTGGAGTTTTAACTATGTCATGGTTTGTGCACAGAAACAAGGCAGAAAGGGTAGTGCTGCGATCGGTGAAATTAGATGGTGCTAGTGTAGAAGGACAGCAAGCCCACACATAAAGCAAAGCAACAGAGTTTCACACCAACACTCAATACTTCTTAAGCACAGATGCAGGGCCAGGCAAAAATGATAAACCAAAAAGAATTTATTCAAACAAAGCCAGACCAGAGGTCCACATGAAAGAAGTTACTTTGCCCCAGCTCTTCGACTCTAAATGAGTCTTCGTTAGGGGTGAAAAATACAGGTTACGCACCTGTAACAGGAGTTCTAGGAATGGTATATGTTGTTCATCCACACTTATTGGCAGGTATTCTTGCCGCTTAAATCTTGCCGAAGGTCTTCAAGTTGGCTCCTCCCACCCACCGGGTGGTAAAACTCTCAGCTCTGCCCCATGACGCCCAGATCTGGAAGCCTCAGGTTGTGCGTCAGCCGGAGGTTTGATATCGTGATGAACAACATATACCATTCCTAGAACTCCTGTTACAGGTGAGTAACCTGTATTTCTAGGGACATGGATATGTTGTTCATCCACACTTATTGGAGACTCTCTAGCAGTTCTCCGGGAGGAGGGAGGCAAGGCGACACCCCTACTTAGGAATAGAGACTGGAGAACTGAGGCCCCAAACCAGCATCCCGGCGTGACTCAAGGCTCGATGTGGTAATGGGTGATGACAGGATGCTGACTCAGGTAGCAGCCCTGCAGATTTCCTGGATAGGGACGCCCTGAAGCAGCCACCGATGAAGCAGTATGGCGGGTAGAATGAGCCTTATCCTCTGGGAGGCTCCATGCCCGCCAACTTATAGCAGAGATATATGCAGGAGGTGACCCACCTGCTTATCGTCCGGCTGTTGCAGGTCTTCTTCCAGGCAGCTTCAGCGTGAGGTGACAAACAGCTGCAACTTCTCCTGACTCTCAGCCGCAAGGCCCTTATAGTAAGCAAGCGCCTTCTGGGGTCCAGAGTATGGAGCCATATTTGGCCTCCGAGGTGTGATTGGGTAGAACACCGCAGAGTCAACACCTGTTAAGGTGAACCTGACACCACCTTCAGAAGGAATTTCAGGTGGGGCGAGGACAACCTTTGTCCCTGTGGAAGATCAGGTAAGGAGACTCGATGGAAAGTGCCTGAGCCTCCCATCCTTCTGGCTGACGGATAGCCACCAAGAAGGCGGTCTCCATGACAGGTAGAGAGATCACACCTGTGCATTGGTTCGAATGGCCTGCCCATGAGCTTTGCCAGTACCAGCAGTAGATCCCATGGAGGTGGAGGTTCTCACACTGAGGGAAATGGTCAAGGCCTTGAAAGCGCCAGACCACCTTCTTCTGCGCCACTGACTGCTCCCCAGCCCGCACCTGTAAGCAGAGATGGCTGCCAGGTGCACCTTAAGGGTCAGCGACCTAAGCCCTTGCTGAGAAAGGACCACAGGTGTCCAATATGCTCGTGGGAACAGGAGGAAGGGTCAAGGCTCTCACTCTGACACCAAATGGAAAATCTCTTCCATTTGAAGGCGAGCATTTCCTGGTCGACTTCACGGGACGCCTCAACTACATTGAGGACCTCGTCGAAGACCCAAGGCCTGGAACCTAGCTGCTCAGAAACCAGGCCGTCAGGTGCAGGGATTGAAGGTCCGGATGGAACACCTTCCTGATTGACTGAGAGCAGGTTCGCGAGCTGGAAGCTGCCTTGGGAGCCTGGAGCTGAGGCTGAGGAGATCTGGGTACCAGAACTGGCGGGCCAGTCTGGGGCTATCAGAATCACCTGTGCCTTGTTCCTCCTTGCTTTGAGAAGCACCTTGTGTATCAGGAAATGGGGAAAGGTGTGAAGAGGCTCGGGGTCCACTGCCTCGAGAAGGCATCCTCTGCAGTGAGCCCTGCTGAGGGGCGGGCATGGAACAGCCTGCTTTGTGTTCCTCCTGGAGGCAAACAGGTCCACCTGAGTTGTGCCCTCAATGGGAGAACAGATCTTGTACTACCTCCGCAGGAGAGACCACTGTGGGACGCAGCCTCATCTGGCTTAGGGCATCGGGCCAGGTGTTGGAGGCCCGCCACGTGAATGGCTAGGAGATCCGCCTCCAGGCTGCGCATAAGTGACCAAATGCGAGAGCCCTTGCACAGAGGCATGGAGCGCCGCCCTGCCCTGGCGTGTTTAGATAGTACATGGTCGTGGTATTGTCCGCCTGACTCAGACCACTTGACCTCGGAGAAACGGAGCAAAGCGCGTGAGAGCTAGGTGGACCGCCGAGCTCCAGCAGGTTGATGACATCGACTCCCGCTGGGGACCAAAGGCCATGAGCTCGGTGTTCCCCAGATGGGCACCCCAACCCATCAGAGAGGCATCAGTCGACAGAGAGACCGCCGGCTTCGGGCAGACAATGGATGCCCTCCTGCAGATGAGAACTGGAATGGTCCACCACTGGAGAGCGTTACACATCCCCTGGGTCACAGTCAGTAGCTGGTCCAATGGATCGCAGCATTGAGATCACTGGCTGGCCAGCCCCCATTGAAGGGGGCGCATGTTCCAGTGGGCCCAGCGGACCACGCTGGTACAGGCCGCCATGAGACCCAGGAGGCGCAGGAAGTCCCGGGCAGGGTGCGATTGCCCAAGCAGAAATGATTGGGCAAAGGAGGAAAGAACTTCGGCCCTGTCCACCGAGAGCCGTGTTTGGCTCAAGAGAGTCAAGCTCTGCCCCGATGAAAAGAATCACCTGCTTGGCTCGAGTTCTGACTTGGCCTCGCATAATGAGGAGGCCGACTTGAGAGCAAACCTGAGGCCAGATCTCTGACCGCCTCCACCTCCTGCCTGAGGCTGCTATCAGCCAGTCGTCCAGGTAGGGTACACTTTGGCCCCTCGGTGCCACAGGAATGCTGTCACCACTGCCATGCATTTGGTGAAGACCCTGGGAGCTGGAGACAAGCCGAAGGGCATGGCTCGGAACTCGAAAAGGGATCTCTCCGCTCGAAAGTGAAGGAATCTCTGATGTGACGGATGGATAGGGACGTGAAAGAATGCATCCTGCAGGTCCAGAGAGCAGAACCACACGTCGTGTTCCAAGGATGGTACTATCTGGGCCAGAGTGACCATCCTGAAGGTCCGAGACCTTAAGAACTTGTTTAGGTCGTGCAGATCGAGAATGGGGCGCCAGCCCCCCGTCCGTTTCGGAACCAGGAAGTACCTGGACACAAACCCCGGGTCTGAGCGAGGGTCCGCTACCTCTCTGATCACCTCCTTCTCGAGGAGGAGAGCAAGTCGGCTCAGCGAGCCGATTGCGAGGCTGCGGACCCCCGAGGCCCCCGAGGCGCATTTACTGAAGGCGCGGGCGGGCCTGCTCGATCTCCAGAGGCAGGTCTTTCTGACCACTTCCAACACCCACTGGTCTATGGTAATAACGACCAGGCGGAAAGAAAGTGATGGAGCCGCTTCATGGGGGGAACTCTGGGGTGAGGTGGACGGGTTGAGGCGACACCCCTCAACCCGTCACTGGGCAGGCTTGGAGGAGGGACCTGCCAAGGGACCTCCAGGGCTTTGCACTTCCTGCTTCCTGGAGGAGGGTAGCCGAGGCTTGGGTTTGGGATGCCAAGCTCAGTGCCTGCTGGCCCCGACGCTGCTGTGCTGGATACAAGGGTGCAGAGGGATCTAAAAGGCTTAGGCTGTGGTCTGCGGCCTTGTCCTTCTGTGCGGATGAGACCGAGTCCAAGTAGCATTGACTTTCGATCCTCTGCAGGTGACCTTCCATCCCAGGGCCGAAAGAGGTCGGTCCCCAGGAAGGGGACATCTGCCAACTTGTGCTGGGTATCCAGTGAAGGTGGATATCTCAGCCATGCCCCGATGGCGCATAGCCACTGCGCCGCTACTGACCTGGCACATGAGTCTCCAATGTCCAGAGCAGTCTGAAGCTGCTGTTTGGCCACTACTCCTGCCTCTGGTCCCCAAGACCTGCCAACCGGTGGTCTGCAGGTCCGCCGAAGATGAGGAACTATCATCCAGGGAGCCCAACAGGGCATGAGAGAAATGTGCTGAGTACGGCCAAACTGGCCTGATTAAGGCCGAGAGAGGATGCAACGAGACTTGCACTGCTAGTCCACCCCTTGGCCCTTGTTGTGTTTGTCCATATCCTTGTATTCTCCGGGCGCCTGAAAACGCTGTTGAGACTAGCCCTTCGGCTGAGGGTGTTCCGAAAACTGACATGAACTAGACCGATATTTCTCTGGGTCCTGGCCGAGGTGGTGGGACAGGTACAGGGCACTGCCAGAGCCCAAGGTTGGGCCCACTATGGCCTCGCCACCGGAAGACTCCGAGGGGAACTTCTGTCCAGTATTCCATGAGGGATACCTGGCTCCCAGACACAGGTTCGAAGCTCATCCCAGTGGACTCGAGATGAGCCAAACAATCCCAGATAGGACGAAGGGCTATCGTCCATCGACTGACCTCCAGAGGACTCCAAGTCTACTCGCCTGGAGAAAAGGGAGGAATCGCCGTCGGACTCGGAAGTGTCCGCAAAGAGCTGCCTCGGGCCTGAGCCACCCTCCACCTGCTGAGGTCGATCGGGAGTGAGGGTAACAGACAGCCTATGGGGCAGGCCCTGAGCCGACCGAGAATTCTTGGTCAGAGCCCCAAATAACGGCTGTGGAGGTGGAGGTGGAGGTTCCACCGGGATCGGTGGAGCAGCTGGTTTTGGCCGAACAAACGGCCTGGGAGCAGGCTCCTCGGGTAAGTCGAGGGGTTGTTTCGTCAGCCCGTGACAGCCACTTAATGGCGGCAGAGCGCGCCGGCTTGTTCCCGGTCAGAAGGAGCTGTTGCCACATGAGGTCTCGTGATCGCCGACGTAACTTACGCCGGTTCTCCACTCGCCCAAGGAAGAGGACGAGATGAGCGGCGGCGCCGCTTGTCATTGTGGTGCCGAGACCAGACCGCCATGACAGCGGATCGCTGGACCTCGAAGAAGTCCAAGACCGAGACCGAGAACCTTGGCTTTTCCGAGGACAGTGTGGGGAGGGGACGGATGGAACCAGCTCTCCCCTCGGCTCGGAGGGTTCACCCGAGGGCTCCAGAACTGGAGGCACTGGCAAGCCCACGGGATCCTCAACTCCCACCGGGGGAACTGGGGAGAGAGGATTCTCGGCTTCGCCTGGCGACAACTGTTCCAATGGGTCAAGAAAAATCTCGATGCATCGGGAGTCTCGGTCAACTGACCTGATGGGGACACCGTGAGACCAGTGGCCGAAACCGAACGATTGACTGAAGTCGATGGCCGACAACTCAGGGAGAGGGGCTTTTCCTCCCAAGAGCATCGACGGAGGGACTTACCCTTGTCTTCTATTTGGACCGAGAAGAAGGTCCAGCAGATGTGGTCCCTCTCCTTAGTGGAGAGGACAGACAAAGCTCCTAAAGGAAGCTGTATAAGAGGAATCCAGGAGAGGGGATAAATGCTGCTGCCAAGGAAGATGCGGCCCGCGCCGCCTCTTCGAGGGCAATCATCTGCTCTAGCTGATCCACCGAGCCCGCCGCCACGGAAACCGCCGACCGGGCCTCTTTTGATTTCACTGGAGGAAAACGCTTCTCGGGACGCACTCAGTTGTAAACGGGCAGCACGGTCTTCAAGGACGGAGGCTGAGAAAGAAGAGCACAGGTCGCAAGCCTGCAGGTCGTGCTCAAGGCCTAAACAGTAGACACACGTGGAGGCGGATCCGTCTGAGACATCTTCTGTTCGGCAAGGGCATCTCCGAATACTGGGAGTCGATTTGTCCATCACAGCCATGAGGGATAGAAGACCAAGTCTAGAAATGCAAAACTTTTAAATTCGCAAAACCAAGAATTAGGAACCAGTCTTATACGCAGAGCGTATGAGGGAACCTGAGCTTCCAAGCGGTAAGGAAGATCTAGGCCATGGGCGAGCTAAGAATTTTACCACCCGGTGGGTGGAGGAGCCAACTTGAAGACCTTCCGCAAGATTTAAAGGCAAGGATACTCGCCAATAAGTGTGGATGAACAACATATCCATGTCCCTAGAATAACTAGTTACAGATGACCCTTTATACTGGGTCCAATTCAGGAAGATTCAAATCACGGGTTATACAAAACAAGAATTAATGGCCAGGTTTGAGGAGGGGATATACTAGAGAATATTACTACAAAGTAAAGAAAAGTGTCCATTTTGAATAGGAGGTTCTACTTAGAAGTGCAGACACATACTTATGCACAGGAGAACAAACATGCACCTTTGTAACTGAGTGCAATCATGTTGCAGGCCAGATTGAAATACACTACACCATAACTGGCCGATACTACTGGGAAGACACTGAGGTAGGCATGTATGTAGGGGTCAAACCCAGAGTCATATTCAGTAGGGGATCAATCTACAAGATAAACATGTTCACAGTAGGACCCCAAACCCATCAGAATTAACACCACGGCTCCTACAAAGATTAAATGGCTACTATAAGTAACCCCAGATTTGAAGACACAAAATTTAGATTAAGGTCGTTACTATTTACACCATACATCTCTAACCCCCTACAAATGGGGTTCCCAAAAGTCTTCCAGAGCTTGCCTAAATGCTCACTGTCAGTTGGTGTTTGGTGCTATAGTCATTTAAATGTTATTGCTAGTGAGTGCCTTTAAAGCTTCCATGTACTGTCTCTTTATGTTGCCTGACTGTAGATATAATTAGTCTGAATAGGGAGTCTGAGTGTTTCCCTGTCGAGTCCGCCTAAGCTGCTGAATAATCACTCCGCTTCTGCCATCGCTAATTGTGCAAAGGGAGCCCTGCTGAAAGATGTAACTAATTTGCGGTAATCATTTAGAGTAGTGATGATAATGTAGTTTGATCTAACTTGCCTTATTTGCAGCAAGAACTGTTCTGTTTAGCCCACCATTTTGGTCCTGAACTGCGAACTGGACCAATCAGTATTTTGTGACTCTAAAATGGAGCCTGCAACTGAAGGGATATGTGGAGCCAGACTCTGGTAATTAGTAGTTTTGGACTGTTGACTTTTTGCACCAACAGGGAGCATTTTTGACTGACAGCAGAACCGACCAATCAAACCTTTTGGATCTGAGGGAAATCCTCCGAGCTGTCTGCTGGCAAGCCGGATTCGAGTTGGACGCTGAGAGAGAAGAGCTTGCATAGTTTGAGCAGCCATTGGTGCAGTTGCTCGCGTGGAAGAACCGTGGAAGACCTGACTTCTGGCCTGCTTTTCTGCGAGAGAGAGAGAGAGAGAGAGGGAGAGGAGAGAGAGAGGGAGGGAGAGAGAGAGAGAGAGAGAATTGTTTGGACTAACTCCGAGCTGTGTGCTTTTGAACAGCTACCGAATGGGGACCAGGCTCAACCTGTAAAGACCAAAGATTTTACTGAACGCGATCGCCTGTGCAGAACTCTAGCTACTTCTGAGCTCTCAGTCTTTGCAGGGACTTTGCGATCATGACTGAGGAGCATTTGGCCTGGTACAGTAATATTTTTACGTATAAATATGGTTTGTGCTGAGTGGAGGTTGCGATCTCGTTCCCTTGTGTGAGCCGTGGTAATTGCTGGAAGCTGTATCCAGCACAAACTAACTGCCTTATTGTTGTCTCTATGCAGCTGGGCTTGCCAGATTATCCTACTGCACAGGGAAGAGCCATCAACGAGAGACCGGCTCAGGGATCAGCCTCTGCTTCGCCTGGTGCTCCACAAAGGTTACCTGCTGTCTCAATTTTCATCCTCCTGTGTCCGGGTCTTGGGAATCGCAGTAACCACCAGGGTAGCTCCCTGCAACATAAAGCTAAATCAAAAATGTGTCATCCAATTACTTTGTTGTTTTGTTTCCACAAACTGAGCCCTCCAGCTCTGGATTACAATTAGGGTGTGTGCATGTTGTTTCTTTCTTCACAGGGCCCCGACCAGCTGCAATGCCGGCCTACCCGGGCAACGGTCTTGGCTAGGCTTTCCCGCCATCCTGGGTACCCAGAGAGTGTGACTGTTAGGGACTCTGACTGCATGCACAGCTGTATGATTTATAGAGCTAGTAAGCTAATTAACCTGATTACCCCACATCCGTGTTATAACTCCTGAATAAATCGGAGCTACTCTTTTTCTGCAGTTCAACCAGACTGTGGTTCTAGTTTGTGCTTGAGGCATTACTGTTGTAATTTGTGCTGCCAAACCTTGTTTTACAGGGGGTCCTCAGGGTCAAACTGTAGAAATCAGCTCTGGTGGTAAATGTCATTTGGGAAGGTACCTATTGTGTATTGTGTGGGCCATTAGCAGGAACTGAGGGGGGTTACAGTGTTCCAGAGGCTGTGCCCAGACTAGTTTGACTACTACCAACCCTGACCTCTGGGTGGAGGCACCTGTTTCAGAACTCAGTCCCCTTAGCCTGTTTGTAGCCAAGCAGGCAGGGTAGTAGCTCTGGGATAGTGCCACCTAGGGGTTATTCTTGGAGGCACCGCTGGGATTAGTGTCCTCAACCTTGGTGGGAAATGGAGGAGCTTGCCACGCTTAAACTCAAACTCACGCCATAAGCTGTTAGTGCACCGGATGATGGGTTGGAGCGAGGCTGAGGGGTTAGACTCACGACAGACCTGTTATTATTGGATGTCCTGTTAGAGACCACTAATGCTGTTATTACAGAAACTGTGGAATATGTTAAATGTTTTGAAAAGTTGAAGTGAAGGGAGGATTTACACCTGTTTGAACAGACCATGGTGGTGTTACTTCCTGCAGTAATCCCATAGATCCAGAGAAGGCACCCCTGGTTATTTTCCCAGAAGGGTCCCAGAAGGGGTGGAGGGTCATTCACCTGCATAGTGATCCAGCTACCTCGGGGGGGGGGGGGGCCTCCAGTATAGAGGAGTTTAAGGACAAGTTGCTTAAGTTATTAGCATTTGAAGGACGAACCACTCAAGAGTTAGTTAAGGTACTAGACCTTTCAGAGGAACACACACACCAGTGCAGTCCCCAGCCATGTCTCCTGCTTCCCTAAGAGTTCTCCTGTAGTCCCCCATAGTAATTCCATCTATACATCTGGACTCATACCGTAAACTCAGACTTTTTCAGGCACAGTTCCAGTGCCACGGGAGGATGACCTGGAAACACTGATGGACTATGCTACCCCCTTAGTACAGGAATGGCAGTGTTCTGAGGGGGAAAAGAGAAAGAGACTTATGGAGAGCTTAAGGGGCCTGGCACTGGAGGCCATTCAGTTTTTGCAGACCACTAGCCCAGAAGCTACTGCGACTGAATACCTCCCTACACTGGAAGGAGTGTTTGGCAGCACTGAGTCGGGGGATGACTTGTTGTGGAAGTTCAAGTCTGCTAAGCAGTGGAAAAATGAGAAGTTGTCTGCATTTGTTAGAAGAATCGACAGGGCTCTGCAGAGGGCCCACAGGAAAGGGGGAATGCTCACAAATGAACTGTACTGAGTCAGATTGGACCATATTCTCAAGTCAGCTAGGTATTCCAGTGTAATGCTGTTGAAACTCAAGTTGCAAGACTGGAAGGCTAATCCTCCCAAATACTGTTACCTTATGTAGGAGATCCGTGAGGCAGAGACTGATGAGAGGCTGGGAGCCTGTGCTGGGGCTGTTGTTACCTGCCAGCCTCCCGAGAGAAATGACCCAGATGAAGCACAGCAGCTGAGAGAGCTAATCAAGGAATTGACTGAGGCAGCCAGAAAAACTGACCTTTATCAAGCACCCCCTGAGACCAGAAGTGGGGTGGGGGTACATGTTGTTGCTTCAGAAACCCGGACCGAGGGTAACATATTGGAAGAAGTATGCAAATTGAGATCCCTGGTGGGAGACCTATTGCGAAGCACTCAAACCACAAAAATTGCTGAGAGTTCAGAGGATCAAAGATGCAAACCGCCAGTAAAGGAAGAACAGCCAAGTGCCCCTAGTGTACCAAAACCGGTAGACTGCCTGTGACCACCAGAGACCTTAGAGAACCAACTTGCTACCATTGGTTGGAGGATGGACACACCTGTTTCTATTGTCACTCACCAGAGAATCTGAGGAGGTCACTGCTAGATTATTAGCCCTGATCTCGACGTGGAACAACAACCAGCTACCATGTGGGCTGCTCAAAAGTTACTCATCAAAGGCTACTGCAAAATCGACACCTAAGTCTGCACCACCTCAGTGGTCCGAGGTGGTGGGTCCTTCAATGGAAACCACAGTCAAGGTGAATGGTGTGTCTACCCGGGCTGTGCTTGATAGTGGTTCGCAAGTGACTATAATGTTTCAGGAATGGTATCGGAAGCACTTGCCTGATGTGCCTTTACAGCCCTTGGAAGGTTTGCATGCCTGGGAGTTGAGTGAAAAGTCGTATCCATACTCTGGCTATGTCCAGATCTGGCTGTCTTTCCCTACTTCAGTGGCTGGAGGGGGAACAAGTAGAGACCTTGGCCTTAGTGTGTCCCCTACTGGACTGTATGATGGGGTTCCCCTGCACTGGGACCAATGCTCATATGTTTGGAAGACTGGCCCAACTCTGCTATGAGAAACAGGGGCACTGGACTGGTAAGGCTCTGAGAATTCCTGCCCTGATTAAGAGGGCCTATGAGTTGCAGCAGAAGCCAGAGGCAGTGGATCAGGATGAACCATTAGGGATCGTGTGGAAAAAGGATCCGATTCGATGGTGTTGGCCCCTAATGCCCAGTGTACCCTCCAAGGGGAGGTCCGCCTGAAGAAAGATGTCAAGAGTAGAATATTGATGTTGAATGTGCCAGGCGATGGAAAATTGACAGAAGGGCTATTGGTCAAGCCCAACATCTTGCCCGCTCTTGCTCATGATACGCATGACGGGAGATGGTTCAGATTCATAATGTGTCAGATCGGGAGATTCGGGTGATCAGAGGCTGCACCCTGGCTACGGCACACTGTGCAGACACTGTGGTGATAACCAGTAACAAGCAACCTGGTGCAACTGATAGAGTGACTCCTGACTTGTTTGACTTTGGTGACTCCTGTTGCCAGCTGAATGGAAGACTAGAATCAGCAAGAAACTTGCCTAGAGAGACCAAGTGTTTTCATTGAAGGAATGGGACGTGGATGTGTCCAGGTGCAGAGCATCACACGCCTGCACGATGAATGGCCATTTCATGAGAGGTCTCAGCATTTAGCTCCAGCAGACATAGATGATGTGAGAAGACACCTGCAGGAAATAATTGCGCCTGGTGTGATACAAGAATCCAGAGAGCCTATGCTTCACCCATTGTGGTTGTGTGAAAAAGATGGGCTGTGAGAATGTGCTTTGATTATCGAACTCTGAACCGGAGGACTATCCTGACCAATACACCATGCCTTATATACAAGATGCTCTGGATTGTCTAAATGGGGAGCAAGTGGTTCTCCGTGTTGGATCTTCACAGTGGATACTACCAAATTCCAATGGCCCCAGAGGACCGTGAGAAGACTGCTTTCATTTGTCTCCTGGGGTTCTACGAATTTCTAAGAATGCCCAGAGGATATCGGGCACCCCGCCACCTTTCAGTGGCTGATGGAACGTGCAGTGGGGGATATGAATCTACTGGAATGCCTAGTGTACTTGGACGATGTTATTGTGTTTAGGAGCACTTTGGAGGAGCATGAGAACAGACTGTTTAAAGTAATAGACCGACTGGAAGATTTAGGCCTTAAGCTGTCCATAGATAAATGCCACTTTTTCAGACCTCCGTGAAGTATGTGGGCACATGTATCCACAGATGGAATAGAGACTGATCCCAGTTGTTGTTGGAGGTTTGACTTTTTGCCCCAGCCCCACAACCTCAAAGAACTGCAATGCTTTCTGGGGTTCCGTGGTTACTATCATAGTTCATGAAACACTATTCCAAGGTGATTCGCTTCTAAATCTCACCCAGGGTTACCTCCCACAAATCGCAACATAGAAAGTGGCTAGCCCTGGACAAGAAAGTATACTTCCTTCCAGGAGAACTTTTCGGCCTCGCGATGCCTGATTGCGATGCAGCTTTTGATGAACTCATATACAGCCATCCATGCCCCTTTCTCACTTATGGTCAACCCCACCAAACCTTATGTACTGCTGTATACCAACGTGGCCTATTCATGGTTTGGGAGGTGCTGTATCAGGACCATGAGGATGGGTTGAGACCAGTGGTTTCGCTAGCAGGAATCTGACCCCATCCGAGCAAAACTGCCCTGCATAAGTTGGAATTCCTGGCATTAAAGTGGGCAATCATCAACCAATTCCATCAATACTTATATGGGGCCAAGATACTGGTGAAAACTGACACTAACCCATTCACTTACGTACAGACGTCAGCCAAGTTAGACGCCACAGGGCATCGGTGGCTTTCTGCATTGTCCACCTATGATTATGCTGTTGAATGCAGGTCAGGCCTGAATCACATCAGTGCTGATGGCCTATCCCGAAGGCCCCCTTCCAAGAGTGATTGTGTCAGGCTGTCTGAGCCTGACATTTGAGCTTTGTGTCAAAAGTTTGATAAAGATGAACAGATGTCTGCGGACACAGTGGATTGCTTAGTAGATTGCTTGGGCCCTTCTGATACCTGTATACCAGATGCGTACTGTCATTTTTCTGCCTTAGATTATTAGTGCACTTCCTCAATTCGACAATGACAGTGTTCAGTGGGCTTAGTCCCAAGCCTCTATGATTCAGCCAGCCCTTGATGCCCTCCGTGCAGGGAAAGATGTGTCAAAATTGCATTCCACCGATTTGAGAACTGCTTTACTCTTTAAAGAAGGTCCCAGATTGAAACTGCTCAATCAGCTGTTGTACAGAGAAACAGTAGACCGAGGGAGCCAATTAGACAAGCAACAATTGGTCCTACCCACAGCCTTCAGAGATTTGGTGCTGAGGTCCCTCCACAACCATATGGGCCATCTCAGTATCGACAGAACCCTTGACCTAATTTGATCACAGTTCTACTGGCCCAAGATGGGGGCCGATGTTGAGCATCATGTAAGGACTTGTAGTCACTGTCTGCAGAGAAAAGCCCTGCCTCAGCAGGCTGCCCCCTTGTCAAAATCACTACCAGTACCTCAATGGAACTGGTCTGTATAGACTTCCTGAGTCTAGAGCCTGGTCAGTGAAACATTAGTAATGTGTTAGTGGTTATGGATCATTTCACAAGATGTGCACAGACTTTCCCCACAAAAGATCAAAAGGCATCCACCGTGGCCAAGGTGTTGATGGAAAAGTTCTTTGTCCACTACGGAGCCCCCCAGAGAATTCATTGTGATCAAGGTAGAGACTTTGAGAGCTGATTAATCAAAGAGATGCTCTCTCTATGGGGGTACTGAAGTCAAGAACTACCCCTTATCACCTGCAGGAGACCCACAACCAGAACGCTTTAATCACACCCTGCTAGACATGCTAAGCACCCTTCACCAAGAGACAAGCATAAATGGAGCCAGCAGATTAGCACCTTAGTACACGCCTACAACTGCACCAGAAATGATGCCACTGGGTTCTCTCCCTCACCGCCTCATGTTTGGAAGAGAGGTCTGCTACCAGTTAATGTTTATTTTGGGGTCTTCCAGATGGGGTCCGAGCCAAAATTATCTGCAATATGTGCAAAATTTAAAGCTCAATTGAATCCTGCATACCAACTGGCCCAGACAATGGCTGAAAGAGAAACTTAGCCAATAAAGAGAGACATGGTAAAAGAGTAAAGACCCAAGAGCTTCAAACTGGAGACAGTGTGTTGTTACAGAATTTGGGACTGCATGCTAAACATAAAATTGCTGACCGATGGCACCATCTTCCCCATATAGTAGTAGTAGGCAGGTTGGATGATTTACCCGTGTACAAAGTGCTGTCTGAAAACAACTCAAAAGCTGTCAAGAGCATGCACTGTAACCACTTACTGCCTATTGGTCAAATCATGATTGAAGATGAACCCCCTGAAATTGTTCCCCCTGGACCAGTGACTCGTGCTGCCGCTAAAAAAAGACAGTCAACCTACCCTAGTAGTCCCTGACTTAAGGTTTTCTCCCCAGCAAGCCCAGAATAATGACCGTCAGTCCACTTCTGATGAGAGTGAGTGCAACTATGTTTATTACCCCTCTTGTGAACTGAGTCATCTTTTTCGAGGTAACCCCATGATTAATTGTGGGGATGAAGCTGGGACTTCTGGACTGCCTAACCCCGCCAGCTTCGGCCCTGGAGCCAATGATCCCTGAAAGTGAAGTGCAAAGTGTCATGTCTGATGACATTGAGTCACTATGTATGGTGGAATTGTATGATTTGCCTGAGGGAGGGGCTGATGATATGAGTCATTCTGGTAACATGCCAGAAGCTGAAGAATATTTTGAGTGTGATGATGATTCCTCCAGTGCCAGAGTGTCATCAAAATGAGCAGAGTCTGACTGAAATGGAGCCTAATGAGCAAGCAGTTAACATTGCCCCAACTCTGAACATTTCTGCCCAGGCAGAAGCACCCTCTCAAGTGAGAAAAGCCCGAGGCTGTTGCTGATGGTATCAAGACTGTGCTTGTTCCCCAGAAAGACTGGCCAAGCTGTCAAGCCTGTGGTACACTTTAGTTATGATTCCCTGGCAGGCCCGTGGATTTGCCTCTCAATGTGGTCCATAATGGGGTGTATGTTTCTCAAAGCTCACTGCCCAAACTGAGCCTAAGTAACAATTCCAGGTTAATTGTCCTGCCCTCTAGGTATGGTGCCCTGTCCCACCCAGCCCCAGGTTAGATGATAGGAAGGTCCCTCCCACAGTGTTCAATGTACAACGGTTACTACATGAATCCATATAGTAATATGTAAATTACCTGTGTGAAATATGCATGCATGTAATTCAAAATGGATATTGTATTATGAGATATAGAGCATATGTACAGTAAAAGTTAAGTATGTTGATTGATGCATCAGAAGGTATTTGCCTAATCTGCTAATGGTATAGATGTATAGTATAACTTGCAATTGCAATTATTGTGGCTGTACTTGCCCAGCTCCCACAGCTTTTGGAGGAGTCCTCGTACCCACTCCTACTCCGTCTGCCTGGGCATCCTCATGGCACCCCACCCTGGTTTCATCTTGCACGGGGAGCCAGGGGTGTGTAAATTTTTTCCCCTGGTTTTCTCCCCTTTTTTATCCCCCTGAGGACACCCATGCGAAGGACGTAAGTCCTAGCAGATGTGCATATGCACGCTGTCGCAAGCACGTGCATATGCACGCTGTCGCAAGCGCCTGTAGTGTACCACCCCGGTTCTCCAAAGGAACTGCCATTGCCCCCAAAAGCCTGTGCTTCCACCAGCCCCAGGAGCTTCGGGGGCTGTAAGCACCCCTGGTAGCCCACCCCAGGAGGTGGAGAGCATCCGTTGGGACACTCAATCCTCCATCCCCTCACCGACCCCCGGCAATCCTGAGTCCGTTCCCAAACCCAGGTTATCAGCGTGGTGTGAGGTGTGGCGTCCAGCGCCTCAACCCTCAGTGCCACCGGGCCGCGGCCCAGAGTGATCTTACTCTTGATGCCCATCAAGATGTCTACTATGAATGTCCCAAACTACACCAGCCCCAGCACCGAGCCCTATGGTACACTGCTCATCACCACCCTCAGAGATCAGAGCTCCCCTCCCACCACCAGCCTCTGCTATCTCCCCGGTAGGCAGTTCCCTACCCATCCTATCATCTTCGCTCCTGCCCCTGTGCTGAGTCCAGTGCCTTACTGAAGTTCAGATACAGGACATCCACTGCATGGCCCTTGTCCAACTGGCTGGTTGCCTAGTCATTGTACTCCACCAGGTTGGTCTGACAGGATCTGCCCATGACAAACACATGCTGTCAACAATCCTGCAGCCCATTGGTCTCCAGCAGGAACACTAGTCTGTCCTTCAGGATTGCCTCCATCAGCTTACCCACGATGGATGCGAGACTTACTGGCCTGTAGTTCCCTGGTTCATCCTTGGGGCCGTTCTTGAGGAGAGGTACCAGGTGAGCCATCCTCCGGTCCTGAGGTACACTTCCTGAGTCCATGGATGCATTGAACAAGTCTGCCAAGGGCCCTGCCAGGACTTTTGTCAGCTCCTTTAGTACCCTGGGGTGTATACCATCTGGCCCTGGTGCCTTGTCCACCCTCTGTGCCCTCAAGCTCTCCAGTATTCTGCCCACTGTGATTCCCCTACCTGTCACCTCCTCCTCTCCCCCATGCCTGCCATCCCACCCTCCCCAGGAATTGCCCCTACTTTCTCTTTAGTAAATACTGAGCAGACGTATTCATTGAGCACGTCCTCCTGCTCTGCCCCTGCTTTTACCCATCTCCCATCCCTCTTAATCCTTATGATTTGGTCCTTAAAACTGCTCTTCCCCCTGCT
The DNA here is from genome assembly GCA_016271365.2 of Neoceratodus forsteri. NCBI lineage: Eukaryota > Metazoa > Chordata > Ceratodontiformes > Ceratodontidae > Neoceratodus > Neoceratodus forsteri. Next base: position 86,690,076 of record CM057451.1, read on the forward strand.
GTACCTGAAGAAGTCTGTCTCCCACCTTAATGCCCTACACCAGCCTGAGCTCCTTAGACACCTTGTGTGCCCTTACTGCCTTTGTTACATACCTTGATTCCTTCAGATCGTCTCTCTGTCCTCCCCACCCCATTTTTTGAACCTCCTAAAGGTGGAACTTTTTTTCTCACTTTTCCATAACCCCTTGTTCACTCAGCTAGGTTTCTTGCTCTAGCCCTCTTACTCTGGCCTTGATACAGGTTTTGTTGCCTCATCAATCCCCAGTTTGATGGCCTCCCACCTCTGGTTAGTGTCCATATTAGGATGGATTCTGACCTGATACTCCTTTACTACTTCTCCCATCTTCCTGAAGTTGGCCCTCCTGAAGTCTAATACCCTTATACCTGTTACTACTCCTCCCTACCCATGTTTAACGTGGACCACACTGAGTGGTGGTTGCTCCCATGATGGTTCCTTCACTCCCAGCTCCTTCACAAATTCCTATTAGTCATCATGAGGTCAAGGGGGTTCCCTAACCTAGTTGGCTCACTGACCATTTGCAGCAGGAAGCTATCCTGGAAGGTGTCCAGAAGTACCTGCCCCCTTCTATTTGTGGTGTATGGGGTACTCCAATCCACTCCTGGCAGGTTTTACCTGTGACTGAATGAAGAGTAATATGAAAAACTTAATTTTGTACTGTTTTGTTTTTATGGGCAGCATTCTATTACAGTTCTCTTCCTGGAACCTGTGATGTGGAGTTTTAACTATTTAACGGTTTGTGCACAGAAACAAGGCAGAAAGGGTAGTGCTACGATCTGCGAAATTAGATGGTGCTAATGTAGAAGGACAGCAAGCCCACACATAAAGCAAAGCAACAGAGTTTCACACCAACACTCAATACCTCTTAAGCACAGATGCAGAGCCAGGCAAAAATGATAATCCAAAAAGAATTTATTCAAACAAAGCCAGACCAGAGGTCCACATGAAAAGAAGCTTACTTGCCCCAGCACTTCGACTCTAAATGAGTCTTCGTTAGGGGGTGTAAATAACTGGTTACAGATGACCCTTTATACTGGGTCCAATTAAGAAAGATTCAAATCACGGGTTACACAAAACAAGAATTAATGGCCAGGTTTGAGGAGAGGGGATATACTAGAGAAACATTACTTCAAAGTAAGGAAAAAGTGTCCATTTTGAATGTGGATGTTCTACTTAGAAGTGCAGACACATACTTATGCACAGGGGGAACAACCATGCACCTTTATAACTGAGTTCAATTATGTTGCAGGCCAGATTGGAAATACACTACACCATAACTGGCCTTTATTACTGGGAGACACTGAGGTAGGCATGTATGTAGGGGGCAAACCCAGAGTCACAAATTCAGTAGGGGGAGCAATCTACAAGATAAACATGTTCACAGTAGGACCTCCAAACCCATCAGAACTAACACCACGTGGCTTCCACAAAGATTAAAGGCTACTATAAATGTAACCCCAGATTTGAAGACACAAAAATTGAGATTAGGGTGCTGATTACTTGTGACACCCCATACATCTGTAACACCCCCTACAAATGGGGGTTCACGAAGAGTCTTCCTAGAGCTTAGCTACCTAAATGCTTGGTGCCCGTTGGTGTTCGGTGCTATAGCCATTTAAATGTTGCCATTGAGCACCTTTAAAGCCTCCATGTACTGTCTCTTTAAGTGCTACCTGATTGCAGATATAATTAGTCTGAATGGGGGGGGTCTGAGTGTTTCCCCTGCTCGAGTCCCGCCCAGGCTGCTGAATAATCGCTCCGTTTCTGCCATCGCTAATTGTGCAAAGGGAGCCCTGCTGAAAGATATAACTAATTGCTGGTAATCATTTAGAGTAGTGATGATAATGTAGCTTATTCTAACCTGCCTTCTTTGCAGCAAGGACTGTTCTGTTTAGCTCCACCATTTTGGTCCCGAACTGCCGAATTGGATCAATCAGTATTTTGGGACTAGAAAATGGAGCCTGCAACTGAAGGGGATATGTGGAGCCAGACTCTGGGAATTGTAGTTTTGCACTGTTGCACCAACAAGAGGAGCATGTTGTGACTGACAGCAGAACCGACCAATCGAACCTTTTGGATCTGAGGGAAATCCCCTGAGCTGTCTGCTGGCTAGCCAGATTCAAGTTGAACACTGAGAGAGAAGGAGCTCGCATAGTTCGAGCAGCCATTTGTAGTTCGCTCAGGAAAACCATGGAAGGCCTGATTTCTGGCCTGCTTGCCAGTTTTTCTCCCCTTGAGAGGAGAGAGAAAGAGAGAGAGAGAGGGAGAGAGAGGAAGGGGGAGAGAAAGAGAATGAGAATTAATTGTTTTGAACTAAATGCAGCTTTGTGTTTTGAACAGCTACTGAATGGGGACCAGGCTCAACCTGTAAAGACCAAAGATTTTGCTGAACGCGATCGGCCTGTCAGGAACTCTAGTTACTCTGAGCTCTCAGTCTGTGCAGGGACTTTGCGATCATGACTGAGGAGCATTTGGCCTGGTACATTAATATTTCCTTTACATATAAATATGCTTTGTGCTGAGTGGAGGTTGCGATCTAGTTCCCCCTTGTGTGAGCCATGTGGTGATTGCTGGAAGCTGTATCCAGCATGAACTAACTGCCTTATTGTTGTCCTTATGTAGCTGGGCCTTGTCACGAGGGCCTTGCCAGATTATCCTACTGCGCAGGGAAGAGCCATCAACGAGAGACCAGCTCAGAGATCAGCCTCTGCTTCGCCTGGGGCCCCACAGAGGTCACCTGCTGTCTCAATTTTTGTCCCTCCTGTGTTCAGTCTTGGGGAATCGTGAGTAACCACCAAGGTAGCTCCCTGCGACATAAAGCTAAATCAAAAGTGTGTCATCTGGTTACTTTGCTGTTTTGTTTCCACGAATTGAGCCCTCCGGCTCCGGATTACAATTAGGGTGTGTGCACATTGTTTCTTTCTTCCTTCACAGGGCCCTGAACAACTGCAATGCCGGCCTACCCTGGGCAACGATCCTGGCTAGCCTTTCCCACCATCCTGGGTACCCAGAGAGTGTGGCTGTTAGGGGCTCATACTGCATGCACAGCTGCGTGATTTATAGGGCTAGTAAGCCAGTTAACCTGATTACCCCCATCCTTGTTATAACCCCTGAATAAATCAGATCTACTCTTTTTTCTGCAATTCAACTAGTCTTTGTTTCTAGTTTGTGCTTGAGGCATTACAGTTGTCATTTGTGCTGCCTAAACTTGTTGTAGAGGGGTCCTGAGGGTTTAACTGGAGAAATTGGGTCTGTAGGTAAGTGTCATTTGGGAAGGTACCTATTGTGTATTGTGTGGGCCATTAGCAGGAACTGAGGGGCGTTATAGTGTCCCAGAGGGCTGTGCCCAGGCTAGTTTGACTACTACCAACCCTGACCTCTGGGTGGAGGCACCCGTTTCAGAACTCAGGCCCCTTAACCTGTTTGTAGCCAAGCAGGCAGGGGTAGTAGCCATTGGGATAGTGTCACCTAGGGGTTACACGTCATATATGTATTGTGGTGCACTTGCAAACTAGTGTATGTGGGCAAGACAGTCAGACCTCTCAAACAGAGGATTCAAGAACATGTTTGTTCTATTTTGAATGACAAACAGGATACTCCAGTTGGGATATACTTCACTCAAGTGCATAGGTCTAAACCAAATGACCTCAGGTTTTTGGGGTTAGAATATGTTCCACCACTTAAGAATGGGGGTGACAGACCCAGGTGGTTGCTACAGAGGGAGAGTATGTGGATTCACATGCTCCGAAGTGTCAAGCCCATTGGTCTGAATGATAAATGGGACCTGAAACCCTTTCTAAAACAGAAATGATTTTAAGAAATGACTCCAAAAGTAAAGAAATGACTTTGAAAAAAAATTAGTCACTATACAAATTATGATTTAATATTGCAAGTATGAAGCTGTTTTTGTACTGTATAATGTATTTATTTGCCTTTTCATTTTCTCTCAATGCTCTCTTACAGGTCTCTCCACCTCACCAGATCCAAACATTCACCTAGGATCCTCAGTCACATGGAGGTCCTATAACCATTTTGCCTTGAGGTTATGAATAATAATGATACAAGTTGAAGGTTTGATCTATTTTATCCTTTTTTCTCTCTCTGTGTTTGAGTGAGTGAGTTACTAAATATGTCACTGATCTTACTTGAATGGTTTAGCGCTCATTATAGCAGCTCCATCTAGTGACTTAAATAGGTACATGTAATTTGAATTTTCTTTAATTAGATCCACTATAAGGGGTCATCTGACGAAGACTCATTTAAAGTTGAAGCACTGGGGCAAGTCAGCTCCTTTTCTTGTGGACCTCTGGTCTGGATTTGTTTGAATAAATAATTTTGGATTACCATTTTGCCTGGACCTGCATCTGGCAGAGATACCGAGTGCCTGGTGTGAAACTTTGTTGCTTTTTTTTGTGCACAGAACCCTGAGCAAGGTTCTGATAGGTCAACAGCTTATATTTAGCATTCTGTACACAAGTCATGTCATAGGAAAAACTCCAAACCACCAGTTCTGTGAAAATAACTCCTGCATGTTGTCTTTAAGAAGAAAATAACTGAAAACAGAGTTTTTCACATCCGTGTTTATTCAGGTACCATTAAGTATGAACTATTCAGAGATATAAATGAGACTGCTGGGAACAGGAACATTACTAACTGCTTCCGGTTAGTTACTCTGGGTGCATTGGCAATACATGTTTTTAACATTGGATCAGTTAAAAGAATGGGCCAGAACTTATGTATCAATCCACAAAGTCTTCCTGCTAATGGACTGAATTCAGTGATGAAGTTAATCACTGGAAGTACACTCAGGTTGCTAGGATTTGAAACAGTCCTTCCTCTCTTTTGCTACTGCTTAGAAATTAATGAATCCTCTTGATACATACTTTCAGCTCTATCTGAAACTTCCTGTAAAGTTTGAACACTGTAACCCCTAGCTCAAAATATGTGTTTCAGTTCTGACATTTATTTCACAAATGTCTCATCATCCAAACAGTTCCTTCTCAGTCTTATAATTTCCCTGCAAGGGATAGATGAAATCAGGCGTTTGGGGTAGGCACTCTAGCGTGCAAGACTGAGTTAGCTGCTGAATCTTTGCGATACCCCGCAAAATTGATTTATGTTTTCTTCTGGTTTACCCATTAATTCTAAATCCAAAAATTTGATGGACTGATTATCCCACATTTGGGTAAATCATAGATTAAGGTTATTACAACTGAGATACTCCATAAATTCTAAAACTGTTTCCTGATCCCCATCCCAAATTGCTACGATATTATCAATAAATTGAAACCATATTTTAATATGGTTTTGAAATTTATTGTTTTTTGCATTAAAGATGAACTTCTTTTCCCATTAACTCATAAATAGGATGACAAAAGTTGCCCCCTCCGCTCTGCCACAGTTCTGTAAGTAGACATCGTTAGTAACAAACAAAATCAGCGGAAGTAATCAAAACTGTTTTGAAATGTCAGAATTGTCTGGAAATAGTGTCCACTGCTTCAAGCCCTTTGGCATCCTGAATGGATGTGTACAAGCTGGCCACATCGCTTGTTAGCCAGCTAAAATTCATGTCTGAAATACTGTCTTTTAAGTTTATTCATCAGTTTCATGCTATCCCTGATGTAGGATGTCAAATTAATTACTTTTGGTTGAAGAAAACTATCAGTGAAAGTGTCCAAGTTATATGTAAGTGAACCAGTACTTGGGATGGTGGGGCACCCAGTGGGATTTAATAAACTTTTGTGTGTTTTGGGTAATATGAAAATGTAGGAATGGTTGTTCTGTAATCCAAGAGCACTGTACTGATAAATCAAGACTTCTGCACGTCGAGTGCGGGAGCACCCCCAATCATGTGCCAAGGTCACTGCATGACTGGACCTGCCATGGACAGGTGGGAGGGGACACATACAGGAATAAAAACCTCAGTGCGAGACCCATGATGCTGGCACCTACCCTCTGTGTACACACACTCAGAAACACAGATACCCGCCTGGGCTATACCACCATGGCCTCCTCAGTTGGTCAGGCAGCATTCGCCATTGAATTCCCAAGTTATGGAACTCCCTCCCTGCAGTCATTTTGGCTCACACCCTCCTGCCAGCGTCTAAGCTTCCTCATCGTCCATTTCTCCTCTACATGTTCCTGCAGTTAGGTTTAGCTGCTGTCTTTTTCTCCTTGGCCTGGTTACCCAACCCTTAGATATGGCCCCAGTCCTTGACTTTGTTTTACTGATTTCATTAGTTGCTACATCTAGAGCTAAGTAGCTGCTTATTCTGCTACTGTACAAATTATTGTATGGCACTCTACTATTGCACTATGTATCTATTGTACCCTTGCTCATGTTTATGTACATTGTTGCCTCCTGTATACTAGGTATGTTATTGTACATGTTGTTTTCTCCCATGCCTCATCCCCCAGGACGCACCTGGAATTGAGCAGTACTCTGCTCAGTGTGCCGTCCTGGTAAAACTTTTAAATAAATAAATAACTTAATACTGTCCCAGTGGTGCCTTAAACCATGAATTGCTTTTGTGCCCACCACCTCTGCTGATAGGCTGTTCCATGGCTCAACCAGTCTCTTTGTAAAATATAACATTCTCACATCCCTCCTGAATTCTCCCCCCAGCCAGCCAGCTTCTACTCATGTCCACATGTTTCCGACTCCCTATTCCTGCTGGATCTCACAGTTTACCCTGTTCATTCCTTTCAGGAACATGAAGGTCTATCAAATCGACCCTCTCCCTTCTGACCTCAAGCAAGTACATGATCTTACTTTGAGACACAGCTCTTGCAGCAGGTTACACCATTAGAACTGAAGCCGGCAGGCGTCAGGACCCGGAAAAATTCTGGCTATCTATCTTCAGTTGGGACCACCGACGTCGGTCCCGCCTCCGACAGGCGTGGTACAAAAGGCGGTCCTTAGTATTCTCAAGTCTCTTCCACCGTCCGACTTGCATGTCTCGGCCCCTTCAGTTCCAGTTCCAGCGCGACGGGTGGTTCAGAGCTTTCTCCGGAAATTCTTTTTTCTTCAAGCAAGATTGTTGCTGATGTCCTCTCCGACCTCCGGTCATCCCTCCAAGTGTGTTTGGAAACAGATCCCTTCAAGGACCCCCACACGGCCTGTGTTGGTGCCTGGGCCCAGACCACGATACCGGCCTGTTGCTTTGCCAGGGCTTCAACAGCCGTACCAGGATCCGACGTCAGAAGGCCCTCCAGGCTTTTTTGTTGGAGGAAAAACTGAAGACCATGTCCTCCAAGGGGGAATCTTCGTCCAAATCCCACAAGCACGCGGAGAAAAGAAGGGAGAAGGCCCCTTCCAGGTCCCCGTCCAGGGCTTCGGAGTCCCGCAGCTCCGGTTCTCGGTCCGACTGCTCTCCTTCCAGGGCCAGCTCTCAGCCTCCCCCGGCTGCGGTAAGAAAGCCTTCTTCTTCTCAGGCCAAGTCCGCCAGGCCGTCGTCGTCTTCCTCTTCCAAGGCCTTGGCGAAGTCCGGGGAGCGCCACCACCATCATCATAAGTCGGGTTCCCGCCTTCGGCCTGACGTCGGTCGCCTTCTGTGCCTCCTCGCAAAACTTTGGAGCTCACACCGTTGAAGAGACCTGTGGACCCGACGACGGTCGAGTCGTCATTCCTCCCTGGAGCCGTCGTCGGCCGGACGGCCATCGTCGGCCAAACCATCCCAGCGGACACCGGTTGGGGGACTGGCGCCTGCCCTCCTGAGAAGAGGGCTCACGCCCGACCGACGCCAGTCAGGAGACGTTGACTGAGGAGGACTTAACGCAGCCCGAGGACCAGACGGCGACCCCAGCCCGGCTAAACTCCCAGGGCCCTTCGCCTTACCCAAGCCCCTGTGGAGCCGACGCCGACCTGACGACGCCTACAGGCGCCTGGGGCCATCGACTTTCTATAGCGGAAGTGAAGGATCTCTTCACTTACTGGTGGGACACCATTAAAAGGACATGGCCCCACTGCCCCTCCTCCTCCGCACTGCCTCGCCTGGGTCGGTAGGTCATACTCCCCCGGGAGCCTGGATCCTCTCCCAGGGGAAGATCAGAAAAATGGAGACCTCCGTCGAAATCCTCTTCTGGATCACCCAGCCCCAAGAGATCCAGGAGACACCGACGTTCGCCGTCGACGGAGGACACTGGATCAGTCTAGTCTTTCTCTAGATCCCCATCTCCTCTCTCCATCCCTTCTCCGGACCCACGTGAGACACCGAGATCTCCTCCGGATGACCCTTCGTTCATGGATATTATGCGACATATCCAGGAGAACTTGGGATGGGATGCAATGCAGAAGAACTAGACCTCGAAAGGTTACGCCTGCCAAATATCTTGGCAGAAGGACCCCAAGCCTGTGGTGGTACCACCCTTGGTGGACACTTTTTGTGACATCACCGGCAGTGGAAGCTGCCCACATTCGCCCCGGCGCAAGTTGAAGAAAGCTGATCGCCTGTACAAGGCTCCTAAGGACGCTCAGTACCTGACACAGCAGCCTCAGGCCGACTCTCTGGTCATCACAGCCTCACATGACCGGGTCACAGAGGCCGCAACATTTGAGCACCCTGCCACGGACCCAGAGTCCAAACAGCTGGACGACTGGGCAGGCGCGAGCGACGCTTCCATTACCTGCACCGGCCAGATCTCTGAACTACCTGACCCACATGGTTCAATTTCAGAACGCTTTGTGGGAGCAGGGTCTGAGGCGGCTGAAAGCTGCCCGAAGGTGAGCAGAAGGAGGAGATGCTCCAGCTCCTCCGCACGGGTTCAGATATGGGGACCTTAGTGCTTCGAGCCGCCAGACGCACTGGGCGGACTCATCGCCCGAGCAGCAGCTTCTGGTGTATGCCTCCGGAGACACTCCTGGTTACGTGTTCTCGCTTTACCCCGATGTCCAGAAAAACATTATGGACGCCCGCTCGAGGGAGAAGTTTTATTTGGTAACTTCCGAGAAGATCATTACCAAACTTCAAGAGGCCGGAAGGCGGAAGTCGGGTTCAAGCCATGTACGACCCAAGCTTGGTTCCTTCAGAGGAACCAAAGCCGCTTGCGGGCGAACACAGAGGCAGAGCCCCGCCCGCTACACATCAGAGGGGCTCCGGTTTCCAGAGAACCATGGAAAACAACCCGCTAGCCGAGGTCAGCTGCCCCCCAGGCCGACCCAGCCAGCGGGCCCATCTCGCCGCCACAGCCTGATTCCTTCCGGCCCCCTCAGGATCAATGGGAAATCATGGTGGGGTCCATTGCTAACTTCCTGCCGGGATGGCAGGCCATTACCACTGACAGGTGGGTTCTGCAGTTGGTCAGTCTAGGCCACTTTATAGAATTCGCAGAAAAGCCACCCTCGAGGCCTCCTTTGCTCTCCCGGTATCCGGGTCAGCACAAAAATTTGATCTGGCAAGAGGTACTCACGCTCCTAAGAAAAGGAGCGATAGAGTACGTCCCGGAGAACCAGAGAGGACAAGGATATTATTCCCACTTCTTCCCGGTTCCCAAGAAATCAGGGGACCTCCGTCTCGATTCTGGACCTCAGCGACCTCAATGTGTCGGTCGCCTCAAAAGATTCCGTGATGGTGACTCTTCCGGCCTTATTCCCATGCTGAAACAAGACGCCTTTTTAGCCTCTAGACATGCAGGACGATACCTGCATATCCTCATAGCTCACGCCAAGACCAGAGGTTCCTGCGCCCGAGTTTCTCGACCACCACTTTCAGTTCCAAGCTCTTTCGCTCGACTGTCATCCGCACAGGGTCTTACCAAGTGCATGGCAGTCGGCAGCATCTCTGAGGAGACAGGGCTACTATGTGTTCAAACAACATGAAGTCTTGCTATATTATAGACATTAGCAGTTTGATCCAGCTCTAGAACTGCCCGGAGTGAAATGGTTAAAACCATTCCAAAATAGAATTTTGCACAGAGCAGCTCTATCTGTGTCATTTCAAACTTGAACTGTCAGATTCTTTACTCACTCAGTGAACAGTCGCCCGAGATTTCTCCTTCTGTCGGTTCATTTTCGGTTTAAAAGTGTTTTCTCGGTTGATTTAACCAGAATAGTTTTATTTAACCGCAAAACCGCTCGTTCAAGCTCTATCTGTGGTAAACTGTAAGCAAATGAAGGTTGCTTGGTCTGTGTGGAACTTGTGTTATCGGTTCGTTTTGAACTGACTCAGTGGGTTTAAAACTCATTTAAAACTAAAAGTTACTATTTTAGAGGCGGTTCTCGTTCTTATCGGTTCTAAAAAACGGATTTATTACTTGTTTCAATACCTTGACACGGTTAGGAACCGATAAGGGTGTCTTGCCTGGCACTGCGCAAGAAAGGGCAAGTTTTTGGTTAGGCTGGCATTATGTCTGAGAAACCCAAAAGAAAAAACCGGCCCACTGGTTTCAACACTGTGATGTTTGTGGGAAGTCTTTGCCAAGGCTGACCCACACACCACATATGTTTATTGTCTGGGGTTTGACCACCTCCAGTCAGACTGCCAGGTATGTAAGAATTTCCCTGCAGCCACCCTGGAAAAAAGATTGGGCAGGCTCAGGGAACGAGAGGCTAAAAAGTCCGCTGACCGATGGCCAGCCCGGTTCGGTGCCAGCAGAACCGAGAGGAGTGCCCTCTGACCAGGGCCAGACTTCCTCGGCAAAAGAAAAGCTGGCTCTGAGGAACCAATTCCAGTAAAGAAAACAAGAAAATCAGCAGGTCTGAGTCCAAAATTCCTTCTCCAACTGCTGCAGAGATAGCAAAAGCTATACAAATTGTCCAGTCACTGTCTCAGGGTCCGTCCGAACCACCACTATCTGGTAAAGGTCGGTTCGTCCGGTCCCAGTGGTTCAGGATTATGATATTGAGGAATTTTATGAACCAGAGGAGGGGAGGAGGATTATGAACAGTATGAATGTGGCTGGGAAGGTCTGGTGTGCCTATTGAACCGACATCCCCAGACAGACCTTTAGAATCTCCCCATGCTGTCTGAGTCCCTTCTCATTTTATGTTTTATAAAAAGTTGCTGAAACCCTCCAGCTTCCTTTAGAAGAGGCTGTGGATGAGCAAGAGGAGCCTGATTTGTAGAAATGATGGATATTCCAGAGTCTAGGAGATTGTCTATTCCTTTACATAAGTCTTTTGGGAAACAAACAATTAAAATTTTAAAAGCTCTATTCTGTGCCTCCTGTAGATAAAAGATGGACAGAAGGTATACATTGTCAGGCCCTGATACAGAATTCTTTCTCAGCAATGCAGTCATGTTAGTAGTTCAGGCTGCTGCCTGTGATAAAGCTAATATTCCTTGGCTTCACATCCTCCTGACAAGGATTCCAGGAAGACTGATGCCATGGCAAAAACAGTATATGGCAGCCTCTCTGGGACTCAGGCAAGCAAATTATATGGCTTATGTAGCTAGGTATCAGAAATCTAGATGGGATACTGTTATGCAATTAAGCAGGCCCATGGCCAGCTGGACTTGTGAACTAGAACAGGCGGCTGCTGATGGCATTGAAGCCTCTAAGGTTCAGTTTCATGCTGCTGTGGATGTTAATGATGTTTCCTCTAGGGCTGCGCCACATCTGTAGCTTGGAGGTTGGCCTGGCTCAGGTGTACTAGTTTGTCACAGGATACCCAGACTAAGGCTATGGATTTTCCTGTGGTGGAAATTCTCTGTTTGGAGAGCAGACAGAGAACTACATGAAGAAGATGGATGAATATAGGACTACTTACAAGAGTGCCCAGGCTAAGGAGCTGCAAGCCACCTCAAAGGCATGCCCAGGGTAGGGGTAGGCCTTTTCACAGGCCTTCTACCAGACTCAGGCCTCCCGCCTATGCTCAGAGGGGCTTCTTCAGAGGCAGGGTAGGACGAGGGTGGGCAGACCTGCTCCCACCCCCAGCCTAAAGCTCCTTGGAACAGGCACCCTGATGGGGTGCCCAGGGTCGATTCTCCTGTACCAGTGGGGGCAGGCTGGCTTGCTCAGTCAGAATTGAGCTTCTTTAACCTCAGACAAGTGGGTTCTGAAGGTAGCTAGGTCTGGTTCTCAGCTTCAAAAGTTTCCCAAGTTGAGAAGCAGACTTTTCTACCTGCAAGTGTTTAGAGACCTCGCCTGGAAACAGAGGTCTCATCCCTGTTAGCTCAGAGCAGTAGAAAGGGTTCCTCCTGCATCAGGGCAGGGGTCTGTATTCCAGATGCTTCCTTACCCCAAAAAGACAGGAGAGTGGCGGCCTGCTTTAGATCTCTCGATATTTGAACAAGCATCTTTTGAAACCAAAGTTCAAAATGGTAACTCTGGCAATGATTTTACCTTCCTAAGGCCAGGGGACTGCTAGCCTCCCTGGACCTCAAGGATGCCTATTTCCATGTCCTAATCAGAAGATCCCATCGAAAGTACCTCAGATTCGAACTGCCCTCAGGTCATTACCAGTTCAGAGCAATGCCCTTTGGCCTTACCTCTGCTCCAAGGGTATTCACAAAGTGTCTAGCAGTGGCAGTGGGCCCACTTAAGGAGGCAGAGGATTGCTGTTTTTCCCTATCTAGACGACTGGCTCATTGTAGGCCAGTCCCCAGAACAGGTAAAATCTCACCTGCAGGTCACCCAGCAGCTTCTCACCTCCCTGGGTTTTCTGCTAAACCTACCAAAGTCGGTTCGGAACCAGTCCAGGTACTCACCTTTATAGGGGCAGAATTGGACACAAAGTTAGCCAGAGCCTTTCTTCCCAGAAAGGGTAAGGAATTTAGTGGCTCTGGCCTCCTCCTTCACTCTGCAGGTCTCTCGACCAGCAAGATACTTTCTGCGCTCTTGGGGCACATGGCTGCATCCACAGCTGTTGTGCAGGGAGCCAGATTTCAGATGAGAGACATCTAGTTTCACTTGAGAACCTTTCTGTCTCAGAGAAGAGACCCCTTCCAAGTTGGTCCCAGTGACTCGAACCTTGATCCTAGCTCTCCAGTGGTGGCAGGATCAGAGCAATTTAAGAGCGGGGTCCCTTCATTTCCCTTTCTCACGACTTGACTCTCACTACAGATGCTTCCCTTCTGGGTTGGGGAGCCCACGGGCCACCTTTCCACTCAGGAGTTTGGTCCCCAGGAATCTCTGCTCCACATCAATTTGCTGGAACTCAGAGCTGTCTTTTAGCTCTTCGATTTTCTGCATCTGTCCACCACAGGTGATACAAGTCAGAACAGACAACACCACAACAATGTGGTACATCAACAAACAGGAGGACACTCGGTCTTGACCTTGTGCACCGAGGCAATGAAGTTGTGGTCTCTGGCCTATTCCCTGAACACTTCCCTCATAGCAGTTCATCTTCCAGGGAAGGACAATGTCTCAGCGGATGCCCTCAGCAGGATTTCCCAGGGCCATCACAAATGGTCCCTGGATCCTCAAGTGCTGGGGATAGTTTTGCCAGGTGGGGCATCCCTCAGATAGATCTTTTGCAGCCCCAGACAATCACAAACTTCCTCTGTTCTGTTGCAGGCCTCCAGTGCTGGGCTCAGTTCCCTGGATGCCCTTCTTCTGGATTGGGAGGGAAGTTCCTCTATGCTTTCCCCCCTTTCCTCTCTATTCAAAGTACTAGTCAAAATCAGATCTCAGCCTTGCAGGGTGATTCTGATTGCCCCGGATGGGCCAGGCAGCCCTGGTACCCTCCTTCTGTCTCTGACAGTCCATCTTCCCCTGTGCCTCCCCAGGGATCACAATCTGTTGACTTGTGCCCAGGGAAGGGTTTGGTATCCGGACCTCAAATCCCTCAACCTCAAGGCCTGGCTCTTGAGGTTAGAGTTTGCTGATTTACACCTCTCTCAGGGTGTTCTTGAGATCCTAAAGGCTTCCAGGAAGCCTTCCACTGGGGCTACTTATAGTTCTAAATGGAAAAGGTTTTCCATTTGGTGTGCTGGGAAAAATATTTCCCCAGAATCTGCTGAATTGCCCATTTTGTTAGATTACATGGTACATCTTAATTCCTTGGGTCTCATGCCAGCTACCCTGAGAGTTCATTTGGCAGCTGTGTCTGCTTTTGTGTCAGCAGGAAAGTCATCCCCTTTTCCTCTCATCCTGTGTTTTCCAAGTTTTTAAGGATTACCCATACATCCTCCCTTTCGGAACCGCCCTGCTTGGGACCTTAATGTTTGCATTGCTCAGTTAATGCAACCCCCTTTTGAACCTCTGTCTTCTGCAGAGCTTAAGTACCTAACTTGGAAAACTGTTTTTCTAGTGGCTATCACTTCTGCTAGACGCATAAGTGAATTGCAAGCCTTGTCAGTGGAGACTGACTTTATTTCTTTCCACAGGGATAAGGTAGTCCTTAGGACTAATAGGAAGTTTTTGCCTAAGGTGGTTTCAGATTTCCATCTTAATCAATCTGTCTCCCTTCCAGTATTTTTCACTGATCACCTCTTCGGGTGAGAGGAGGTTGCACAGCCTGGATGTTAAGAGAGCTCTTAGTTATTATATAGAGCGTACAAAGGTCACAGGTTCGAATCCTCCAACTTTTCCTTCCCTATGGTGAAGTTGGGAAAGGCAACCTGCTACTAAGAGATCAATAGCCAGGTGGATTGTCTCTTGTATCCAATTTTGTTATCAGAAAGTGGGCAGAGCCCCCACCCGGTTTGAGGCTCATTCTACCAGGGGTACAGCTCGTCTCTAGCTGCTGCCAGAGATATCCTTTATTAGAGATTTGCCAGGCTGCTACTTGGAAAGCGTGTACACACTTTTTACCAAGCATTACTCCCTGGATGTCCAGGCCAGGAGAGATGCTCGGTTTGGCACAGCTGTTCTTCAGAGCCTATTCCTAAGTAGGTTCTGCCTCTCCTCCATGGAGGTACTGCTGTGTATTCTGTTAATGTCTATAATATAGCAAGACTTCATGTTGTTTGAAGAAAAATTACTCACCTTAGTAATGTTGTTTCTTCTAATGGAGTCTTGCTATATTATAGACCTCCCACCAACCTGCCCTCTCAGAACCTCTACTTGGTGGGTGCGGGCAACTTATGGTGGGCACTACTTATGTCCTGTTAGCATTTTGTCCCCTTTGGGACTTTGGGGGTGTGTGTGTGTATGCGCGTGTGTGTTTTATTATACTTATGTTCCATTTTCATATTATTAGAATGGTGTTAGTATTTCTGGTCCCTGACTTGAGTCTTGGGTGTTGGGACCATCAATGGTTGTTATTATTTAGGTAGCCATTTGGCTAGTGTAGGTTACAGCTTCCACACAGACCTTAGTGAGTTTGGCTCATAAAGATCTGACAGTTCAAGTTTGAAATGACACAGATAGAGCTGCTCTCGTGCCAAAATTCTATTTTGGAATGGTTTTAACCATTTCACTCCGGGGCAGTTCTAGAGCTGGATCAAACTGCTAATGTCTATAATATAGCAAGACTCCATTAGAAGAAACAACATTACTAAGGTGAGTAATTTTTTCTTCCCGTACCTTGACTACTGGCTTCTCATGGCCGCCTCCAGAGAGACGTTGTTACTCGCGGTTCAGAGCCCAGGACTTGTTCCAATCTCTGGGCATTCTCATAAATTACGAGAAGTCTCTCCTGGTACCCGTTGCAGAAACTGCAGTTTATAGGCGAGTCCTGGGCACTGTTCAGGAAGAGCTTTTCTTCCAGGCGACAGAAGCGGAGCACATCAGATCCCTCATAAAGGTTTGTCGTCGAACAAGATCGTACCTGCCAGGTCGGTCGCCCGCTTGCTCGGACACATGGCTCGGCCATTCCTACTGTCCTTTCGCAAGGCTCCACATGCGGGTAACCAGTGGATGCTCAAGGTACAATGGGACCAAAGGCAAGACCACTTGCAGCATCCAGTCAGGATCACGAACTCAGTCATCCGAGACTGGCAGTGGTGGCTAGTCCCGGATTGCGCTCTCCAAGAGGCGTCCCGTTTGTAGCGCCGTCCCGGAGGTAACCCTCACCACGGACGCCTCAGGTCTTGGGTGGGGGCACACCTGGACGGGGTAAAGTCCCAGGGTACGTGGACCTCATGAAGCTCATCTCCATATCAGTGTCCTGGAGATGAGGGCGGTTCTCTATGCCCTGCAGGCCTTTCAGTCAATAATCCCACCGTGTACTCTCCTGCTTCAGACAGACAACACGGCGGTGATGTATTACCTCAACAAACAAGGAGGCGCACACTCTTACCCCCTTTGCAGGGAGGCCATGAGGGTGTGGGATTGGGTAATCGGACACGGCGCATATCTGATCACTGTGCATGTTCCCGGGATGGACAACACAATTGCAGACGGCCTGAGTCGATCCCTGGCCAGAGTCCACGAGTGGGAACTTCTTCAAGAGGTAGCAGAGGATCTGTTTCTTCATTGGGGAATTCCAGAACTAGACTTGTTCGCATCCCCATCCAACGCAAAACTGCCCAGTTTTTGCTCGCTAGATCCAGGGCCTGGTGTTTTCTGGCGGGAGCACGTTATCCCTCTCCTGGGCGAACAGATTCCTCTCGCTTTCCCTCCCTTCCCGTTGATCCAGAGTTCTTCTCAAACTGCGCAGGGAGCACGCACTCATGATCCTGGTGGCCCCGTTCTGGCCCAGACAGATCTGGTTCCCTTTGTTGGTGCAACTATCTCGGGAACCCCCACTCCCGTTGCCACTCAGCTCCCACCTCCTTTCTCAGGAGAAAGGTTCATTAGTCCATCCGGACCTACGCTCTCTGAACCTGCATGCTTGGCTCCTAGAGACATAGCCATCTTGCGTCATGGGGTCTCGCAAGAGGTTGCAGAGGTTCTTTCTGCAGCCAGAAAGCCGGCAACGCATGCGACGTACGCCATGAAATGGCGCCGTTTTGTTTATGGTCGCGGGCGTGATCTTTCCCCTTAGGTTGTCCTGTGGGAGTAGTTTTGGATTACCTCCTCTCCCTTTTTCATTCAGGCCTAGCCTACTCCTCCTATTAGGTGCACCTCTGTGCCATTTCTGCCTATCACCTCCGGTGGGACATCGTACAGTAGCTCAGTTGGATGCCTCTCGTGAATTTCTTGAAGGAGTGTTACACCTTAGGCCTCCCATTAGGGACCCTGTGCCTCCATGGGATCTGCTCTTTGTCCTGGAACAGCTCACGCTCCCTCCTTTTGAACCTGCCGCGGATTGCGAGCTACGTTTTCTGTCGTGGAAAACGTTATTTTTAGTTGCTGTTACTTCAGCGAAAAGAATTTCTGAGCTTCACGCTCTTATGTACAAAGAGCCTTATTTAGTTTTCCACCGGACAGAGTATCCTGAGGACCAATCCTAAGTTTTTACCTAAGGTGGTCTCTTCACTCTCTCTAAACCAGGACATTGACCTTCCGGTCTACTTCTCGAGTTATTCAAATAGAGGAGAGGCTTTGCTCCACACCCTGGATGTTCACCGCAGCCTGAGGTATTACCTCGACAGAACTAAACCCTCCCGTAGTTCTGAACAGCTTTTCATTTCCTTCTCTGAGAGAATGATGGGCCAATCAGTATCCAAACAGTCTCTGTCTCGCTGGCTTGTCCAGTGTATTTCCTACTGTTATGATATAAAACAAAGCCCCTCCCGGCTCGGAACCGGGGTCATTCTACTACGGGTGGCCACATCCTCGCAGCACTCAAACGCTCCACCTCTGCTATTTGTGCTGCAGCCACTTGGAGCTCTTGCATACCTTCATCAGGCATTATAAGCCTGGACACGCCTCGCCTGAAGGGCTGGTTTCGGCCTTCATGGTGCTACAGGGTCTCCTGTCCTAGGTTCAGGACCTGGAATGTACTTCCATTTTCCTCCTCCCGGAATTTCTGGCAGCGTTACTGCTTGGGAATCAGTCCTAATGGTGTAACCTGCTGCAAGAGCTGTGTCTCGAGTAAGATAGTACAGTTGCCGCATAATCATCGTAACAGTAGATCTCTATAGCCAGCTCTGCAGCAGGTAATTTCCCGCCCACCTTCCCCTTGAGGAGGCATGGCCAGTCTTTCTGAGCAGGGATTTATATCTTTCTGTCTTCTGACGGCGAATCTCGGTCTCCCATTTCGATGTCAGCCTGCGTCGGAAGTCTCAGCGGGAGAACCTGGGAATCTGGGGGACCGCCCTTTTGTACTACCGCCTAACGCCTGAGGCGGGACCGACGTCGGGCGTGTCCCCGCCGAAGATAGCTAGTTAGAATTTCTTCAGTGGTCCTGACGCCCGCGGCTTCAGTTCTAATGGTGTAACCTGCTGCAAGAGCAGTTCTTGAAGATCTGCTGTTACGGTAGTTCTTACGTAACTGTACTTTCAGTGCCCTAAACTGATCTTGGTAGGGTCTGCTCTGTTAGCCCTGAATCATTCTGGCTATCTTATGTTGCACCGTTACTGCAGCCAGCCTGTATTTGTCTTTTCTTAGCTGAGGACTCCAGAACTGGTAGTGATCTGTTAAGGCTGCATCTGGGATACCATGCCAGGCCTGCTATGTAGTAAGGTGCACAAAAGAAGAGAATAAGGCCAGCACCGGCTACTTACTGGATACTGCTGCCTTTTTTTTTTTTTTTAAAAAGGATTTGCACGGAGACTAGTTCTTTTCAAAAAAGGTGCTTCATTTTATTTATTTGTGGCACACAGAAAAAGCAACTTTGCTCCAGCATACCCCCTCCTGTCTCAATGGTATGAGTCTCCCGACGAGTTTTACACCCCCTGGCGCTTAATTATAGGATAACAGTTACCAGCCACCTATTCCAATAAATACTGTGAAATTTAAAGCCACAGTGTCCAAATCACAAAGTGCATATGTTAAAAAACAATGTTTGAAAATTGTTTCAAGATATTTTTCTTCTCCTTAAATGCCATATTTGGACCTATATTAGTAGATCAGAATGCAGTTATAGGCCAGCCCAGTGGTGCTGAGGCGCTGAACGTCTTGCCTCGTACCACGCCAGCAACCCGTATTCGGGAACGAGCACGAACCGCCGTGGGTCAGCCAAGGAGGAGAAGGATGGAGGCCCGACAGCTGCTCTCCTTCTCGGGTATTACCCGCAAACTCCCACTGCGATACCATCACCTGGGGGTGCTCGGGTGGAAGGTGCGGTATGTGGAAATAACAGTAGAAAGGGACGGGCAGGGGGGCGGGCAGAAGGCACATCTCGGCGTGTCTCCTTGCTCCTAGCCCCTCATTGCACACTGATGTCTGGGGCTGAATAGAGGAAACAACCCCCGTCGCTCCTAGGTGACGACTAGTCTATGCGCACTCCCGGTTCGTCGGGGCAGACTCCGTTGTGCATGGGTCCATGGCTGAACAGTTGCTGGGGAGGTTCAAGAGAGAGTTCCTCCTCACCCCACCGGGGGGTCAACCGGGCATCACGGGACTTAAGGTAGTGTGACCAGGTACTCTGGGGCAGACTCCGACGACCGAGGTGTGTGTGTGTGTGTGTGTGTGTGTGTGTCTGTCCTTGGGGAGTCTGATTGAGTGGAGAAGGGGTAGCAAAGACTGAAAAATAAAAAGTACAAAAAAAAAAAAAAGGAATGCAGTTATAAATATGGCTAACATAACATTTAAATCATTTTCATGTGCAACATATTGCAATTAAAAGCTCCTTGTAAATAGTCAACTAATGAATAAAGCATGTCCTAGCACAGATCATTACATCTCTATAAAGTCCTCTGACTTTTAGCTTTTACCACTTTGGACTATCCACTCCTGGTGTCCTTGATTTCAATCACGGTTTCCAACAAGAACCCACTACAGCATCATATTTCCCAGTGTGAGGACATAGCGCTCTAGGAAAATATATAAACAGACTCAAATATAATTTTTTAAAAGGTTTTTAACATGCACGCTTTGTGGTTTGGACACTGTGACTTTAAGTTTCACAATATTTATTCGAATAGGTGGTTGTAACTGTTATTATATGATTAAGCATCAGGGGGATTGAAAAAAATGGATTTATGGTGATATGGCCTAAAGTCTGTCAGCGTTTTTGCGAGCCAGAGTGCCAAAATCTGTCATCACTCTGACTCTTGTATTTAATGTTTTATGTTGGGGTTGTACTGTTGCCTAATTTAAGGATTCTCAACCCAGGAGTGCATGGGGGGCAAAAACAATTAAAAAATTATTTGGGCCGGGAGCAACAAAATGTACCAGTGCCCAAACCCAGCACCTGCCCTGACCTGAGCCACAAACCCACACACACCACACCGAGACCAGCTCGGCAACCCACCGCTGACACCACCCCTCACAATCCCATACATTACATAAAAGCGACATCCCTTCGGCTATATTCACGAAACCCCCCCCCCCCAATCCAGTTGCCCTACCCTGAAGCAGAACAAGCATTGTGCAGCCACTGTCAAGGGCAACTAAAGGCTAGGGTGCTTTAAACGGGGTAACCAGCAGAGCAGGAGAATTAAGCCTGCCATTGTGCAATGTCCTAGTCAGACCCTCATGGAGTACTGCAGGCAGTTTCTGGCATCATCCATAAAAAAAGGACATTGAGGCATTTGAAAGGGTGTAGCACAGGGCCACTAAAATGATAAGAAAGATTGGGGACAAAAGCTATGAGAGGTTGGAGGCCCTAAACATGTTCTTCCTGAAGAAAAGGAAGGCTGAGGGTGGACAGGACTGCATGCTGAATGATTGCACACTCAAGGGTATTAAGAAGATGGAACTTTTGGAGATGTTTGATCTGGTGTATTGCATCAGGATGCGGTGACACACCCTGAAACGGGGTGGGGAGGGGTAAATTCAAGGATAACATACAAGGCCCTGTTCCTCCAGAGGGTGGTCAACCTGTGGAACAGCTTACCAGTGGAGGCAGTGAACATGAAGCTGTACGGCCTTTAAGGTAAGCCTGGACAGGTTTCTGACTGTCAGGAGAATCACTGGGTACCCAGGGTACGGGAGTGGGTAGGGAAGCCCTATAAATTGGTACATCTTTGCACAGCATACTTATTCCATCCCTGATTGTGAAGCAGGGGGTGATGACCTGATGGGCCTAGATTCCCTTCTGACCTTAAATTACTGTTTGACTTAAATTCACTTCTCTTGCCATTTATCACTTCTTTTCTTCAAGCCTCTTCCTTTTTTTCTTTCCCCACGTATATTACCCTTATTTTACCTCCCCTCTTCACTAACTTAGCTTTTTTCTCTTTTAGATATTTCCCGAAGAAGACCTAAGGTTGAAATGTTGATTTTTAACTCTGTTTTCTATTTTCAGCATGCATTTAATATTACTCTATATATATATATATATATATATATATATATATATATATATATATGCATGTAGTGTGTGTGTGTGTGTGTGTGTGTGTGTATGTATATTATATATATATATATATATATATATATATATATATATATATATGTATATATATATAAACTTCGACAATGCATCAGTTAGGGTGAGTACTATAGCGTTAGAGTTTCCAACTCAACACCTCACCCCACCCTGCAGACAGACAGGCATTAGTGAGGTGACTTAGGGTCGTGGACCCTAACGCTCACCCCATTCCATAAGTAAATGAGCTCAGATGGGTACAGTATAAAAGAATGGGGTGAGCGTTGGGGTTCACGACCCAAGTCACCCCACCAGTGCTCCCTAGTGTCTGCAGGGTGGGGGTAGAGAGTTGAGGTTGAAACCCAAACGCCTCATTTTCTCCTGCTTTTGTCGCTGTAGATACACCCTAACTGATGTATTAACGAAGTTTTGCAATGAATTTCCTTACTTTTTCAGACAGTTATAACTGTCCTTGTGTCACAGCGGAGCGAGGTCCTTCGGGGCCTTAGAAGCCCGCATGCTCGGGCTTTTCCTATTTTACTGTGGGAGCGAGGGTCCTTCAGACTCTGAGACCTATCCCCTCCATAGATGCGTGATAAATTATCAGCATAGCCATCTTATTACCCAAACATTAGTACCAGTAGACAGTTTTTTCGACTCTCTCAAAACATAATTCTGCACAACAGCAATACTTCATTCTGTGCCACAGGTGCAAAACATGTTTTGAGAGGATTTTGAAAATTACAGTTGTACTGTTCATGAGGTAGTATGAAAAGTGGCTATGTTGAAAATTTGGAGTAAAATACTCAAACATTACGAAGTTTCACGCCATGTGAGAATAGTTTCAAGGAATACACGCCAGTTGGCCATTTTAGGAATTGTTTCACCAGATTTTCAACATGGGCTTTTTGTGACCCCACCTCATGAACACTGACACTGTCATTTCATTAATCAGTCCTGAAAGGTGATTTTGCGCAGTGACCGTGCCATTCCATGCCACAGGTGTGAAAACACATTTTGGGCAGGATGTGAGAAATGACAGCTGTACTGTTAATGAGGTAATGCGAAAAAATGTGCATGTTGAAAATTTGGAGTGAAAATATTAAAAATTAGCAACGTTACACATGTGCGTAAGAAAATTTCAGTGACAGCTCATAACTGGGGTGTTTTGGGGTATTTTTGCACCAGATTTTCAATATTGGCTTTTTGGGACCCTACCTCATGAACACTGGCACTGTTAATTCATTATTTGGTCTCGAAAGGTGATTTTGCGCAGTGTCTGTAAAATTTCTTTACGGATCAGATTAACGAAACGACGGTGGCAGTGTTCATGAAAAGGGGTCCCAGAAACCCCATGCCAAAAATTTGGTGCAAAAAGACCTTAAAATGGCCACGCTATCAACATAAGTTGAAAATGCCATTGACAGCCATTATGCAGCACTTACTTTGATTCCTCAGTTTGCAGTTTGACTTTGAAGAGTGCAGACATGTCACGGTCCACAGAGGATGACAGTAGACGACCCCCGGAAGTAAGTATAGGATGGGGGTGTGTGTGGGGTGGTGGATCCGCAGTGGGAGGGTCAGGGTTGAGGGAAGGAGATGATGAGAGGCCTTTTTTTTTTTTTTTCCCCCAGGTAAAAACGTGAACAATTTGTTGGTGGACAGTTTTCTACTTTACAGCTTTTAAACCAGAGAGATTTCAGGACACTAGGAGTGGGCTCCCTAGTGTCCCACGCTGCTTGAGGGTGGGATCATAACTCTGGATACTGAGAGTGAGCTCCTTAGTGTCCCACACTGTTGGGAGGGGGACGACATGTGGCAGTTGCAGAGGACCAGATGCATGGCTGCCAGGAAAAAGATCCCGAGTTCCAGGCCACTTGTTCCATTTTCTTTTTTTGCCTTTATTGTAAGATGAAAAGGAAAAAAAAAAAAAAACGAAGTGCCTGGTTTTGAACTCTGCACCCTTGGCTTGTCAGCCATGCATGTAGTCCTCTGCGCCACCAGAGAACCAGCTCTAAAATCTTTTTTTTTTGTTTGTTTTCTGTTGAGTACTTTAAAGGCTGATTACTGGTTTGGGAGTGCCACTACACATGGGTGGGTGGAGTCTTAGGGCTGACTCTGTAGCCATCAGCATGAGTTCAAGAAAATACCGGTGTTCTTTTACTGAGAATGGGAGAAAAGCGGTCCTTTCTCTGAGCTCAGCACCCGAGATTTCAGGTGCTCAGGAAACTTTCAGGCCACATTTAAAAAGGAAAAAAGATAAACATCAGAATGTAGCTAAAGGGCTCCGCTTTAGCTAAGTTTTGATTTTTTTTTTTACTACAACATTGATTTTCACATGTTTTCTTCACTTTGTTACGCTTGCCAAGAGCAAAATAAGATGGCGGACACAACAGAGCTCTGCCATGGCAAAGCCATATTATACTCTTCGAAAAGATTGACTAACTTTGTGAAACAAACAGTCTGTTTAAAAACAGGTTGTTTTGTGTGCAAAGTAAGTATTTTTCGAAAAATAGTTTTTCATGCCTGACATATAAAGTTTCCCATAGGAAATAATGGAGAAAATTAAAAATGTAGTAACTTCTGAATGGATTAATATTTTTCACCAAACCTTCAAAAGACGCATCTGTGAGACAGACTTTCTATCCTGGAAATTTCGTACCACAACCTAGAGCAGTTTCTGAGATCCAGGTGGACAAAGAAATGGCAAAAAACACTGATTTTTTTCAGTTTTTTCAACACTCTGTGTCTCAGAAACCACACAACAGATGCGCACAAAATTTGGCACATCAAGAGACCTACCCCTAGAAGATTATGCATGCTAATTTTCTGGTAAATCCGTAGAACGGTTCCAAAGTTATTCAGTTTCAAACATTCAACTTTAACATGGAAGTTACCGTTCACCCTAACTATAGTGGCACTACCATGTTACTATAATAGATAGATAGATGTATGTGTGTGTGTATGTATATGTTTGTATTTGTTTGTATATGTGTGTATGTATTTGAGAGAGAGAGAGTGGTGTCTGGGTGTCTTTTGAAATCCTACTGCATTATATGCCTTTCTTGTGTTAAACCACTTGGTCTGATCTTTTGAGTAGTTTTTCCCTTGTCTTCCAATGTGCATGCCATTATAGATCTCTTTTGTATTGTGTTTGTTCCAGTTTATGGGGAGTTATGGAAGACAGGAATGTTTGAACGCATGACCCTGCCAACAGATGAAGATGAACACAGTATTGAAATGCATTTGCCTTACACTGCTAAAGCCATGGAAAGGTATGTGTGTTCACCCAGGCATGTGTTGCATTTAAAATACACAATTAATTTATACTTCAGTATGAAAGGCCAAAAAGATTGGATTGATTTATAAAGACAGCATGGTCCTGTGGTTAGAGCAGAAGCTATGAAATTGGGTATCACAAGTTCATGTTTCATGACCTTGTGCAAGTCTCTCAGCCTCCTTATTCATCACTCCCTCTCAGCTGTAGAATTGAGAAGCAGGACCTTACTGAAGACTAGATGTGATGTCTGTTGGGCTATCCAGAGTAAATGAATAGTAAAATTAAGAAACAAAAATAATGGTCTGATACAGGTTTTGTACAAATATGTTCTAATATATACATTTTTTTGGTAACTGGGTAAGGCCCTCTAGGCAAAAGTGCCCGTTTTCAGGGGCGACCCAGAAGCACTGGGCTGGTTAAGTGAATTGCTCAGTCAACACAGTATGCAAGTGGAGGTTGTGGGAATCCGATCTGGGTCTGTTGAATGTACCAAGCTCATCCACAGCTTGTTACCCTGACATCTAGGCTATGCTGCCAGCTCCAAACATGCTACACAGTCTCTCAAGATTGCACAAGTGCTTATGTCAGGTACTGTATTTTTATGCCCTGAGCAGAGGGAACAGGTTGCATATTCAGATCTGAATTGTTTTTACATGCATTCTGATTGTTTCATGTCATGCCATTGGGCCTCTCCTTAGCTCCCAGGCTCTTCACCAAGTGCATGGCAGTGGTGATGGCCCACTTGTTGTGCCTGGTGGTCAGGATTTACCCCCTACATGGATTACTGGCTGATAGTCAGTCCATCCAGAGAGGGTGTAGTGAGTTCCACAGACCTAACTCTCCAGACCTGCTGAGACTTGGGCTGGTTGGTCAACCCAGACAAGTCTGATTTTGTACCGAAGTAGGTGATGAAGTTCAACGGGGGCAGAACTAGAATCTCTGTGGGCCAAGGCCCGCATCCTCGCAGACTGAGCACAGGATCTTACCTCCTTTGCTCAGTCATTTCAGGTTGGACTTTTGTGCCCTGTCCAGGATTTCCTATGGCTGCTGGGGTACATGGCATCCTACACTAGCATGGTCCACTGCTCTTGCCGACGGATGTGCCACCTTCAGTTGGAGCTGGGTCGTCATTGGTCTCAGCACCTAGGCCACTTAAACCAGCTGGTCACAGTGACCTAGCTGATGTGGGACACCATCCAGAGGTGGCTAGTCCCAGAACATTTGGAGGAAGGAATCCTGTTTGTACAGCCAGAACCAACCATCATGCTGACGAAGGACATGTCTCTGGTAGGATGGGGAGTACACCTGGGAGACCACATGTCCCTTTATTTCTGGTCAGCCATAGAGTCCCATCACCACATAAAACCTGATGGAGCTCCATGCTGTGTGCTTGGCTCTGACAGAATTTGCTCTGGTAGTCAGGGGTTAGGTCGTTCAGGTCCAGACTGACAACACTGCAACCATGTTTTACCTGAACAGATAGGCAGCACACACTTCCTTCCCTTGTCGGGAGGCAGTCCACACCTGGACCCTCATACACAGCCTGGGTGCCGATCTCCTAGCGATTCATGTCGCGGGGAAGAACAGTCTTGGCGCTGATCTCCTACTGATTCATGTCGTGGGGAAGGATAATCAGCTGGCAAATGCTTTCAGTTGGATAGGAGAGATGTTGTACGAGTGGTCTCTAAATCAGGAGGTTGGGAACTACCTGTTCTGTTGGCAGGGATCACCCTCGGTGAATCTGTTTGCCTCCTAGGAGAATGTCAAACTGAGGCTTTTCTTTTGTGCCCCCTCCCAAAGTCTGGAACACTGCTGGGGTTGCCTTTGCAAGGCCTTGGACTCCAAGCCTCTTAAATGTCTTTTCTCCCTTCCCCTTGATCAACAGAGCACTGGTCAAGGTTAGGAAGGACAAGGCATGGATGATCCTGGTAGCTCCAGACTGGCCAAGGCAGTTCTGATACCCAGATCTCCTCAGCAGCTCTGCGGCAACTGCCTCTCTGCCCAGATCTGCTGACCAGACTTTAGGGGACAACCCTGCACCTGGACCTTCAGTCCCTGTACTTCACTTCCTGGTTCCTGAGTGCCTAGAGTTTCAGACCTTGGGTCTTTCTGAGGATGTCCTCCATATCCTGAAGGCAGCCAAAAAGGAGCCAACTTGTAGATGCAGGGCCTTCAAATGAAAGAGATTTTCCTTTTGGTGGCAGGGCAAGGAGCTTGACCCCCTTGCCTTCCTTGCCTTCCTTGTGGCTAGCATTCAGGACTACCTCTGGTCCCTTTCCCAGCTGGGACTGTAAGTAATGACCCTTAAGATGCACCTGGCAGCCATTTCTGCTTACCAGGCATGGGTCAGTATGCCGACAGTGTCCCAGGAAAAGGTGGTCAGGTGCTTTTTCAAGGTCCTTGACCACTTGTCCCCTCAGGTGTGTGCCCCATCTCCACTGTGGGACTCACTGCTTGTTCAGACTATGCTCATGGCAAGCAGTTTGAGCTGATGCATGGGTGTGAAGTGTCACATCTTTCATTGAAGCCTGCCTTTCTGGCAGCCATCACATCTGCCAGAAGGATGGGAGAGCCCCAGGCTCCCTCGGTGGACTCTCCCTGTTTGATCTTCCATAGGGATAAAGTCTTCCTTCACCCAACAAGTTCTTTCCGAAGGTGGTATCTGAGTTTCACCTCGACCAGGTCATTAACTGACCAGTATACTTTACCAACCCATCTTAAGAGGCTGACTGCTGGCTCCATATCTTGGACCTGTGGAGAACATTATCCTATTATGTTGAGCATATGGCTGAAATTTGGGGACAGGTTTGCCAGCTATTTGTCACCCATGCTGAAGCCATGCCTGGCAGACTTGCAGCAAAGAAGATGATTGCATGGTGGATTATATCTTGTATCGACTTCTGTTACAGGTTGGCTGACCGGGAGCTCCCCTTTGGGATTAGGGCTCATTCCACCAGACATACCACTGCCTTGGTGGATTCTTCTGGGTATATGCAGTCGTGGCCAAAAATATTGGCGACCTTGCACTTTTTCAGATAACTCACAATTTCCTATAAACATAAGTTAAAATTAACAACAGTACAGTATTTGGTCTCCACAATTCTTTATTTCTCTGTTAATATTACAGAACCTTTGTTTTTGATTAAGAATTTAATATATCCTTTTAAATCAGAAAATGAAAAGAAATGGCACTGACAAAATTATTGGCACCCTAGACTTAATATTTGGTAGCACAGCCTTTGGTCAAAATAACTGCAATCAACCGCTTCCTATAGCCATGAATGAGCTTTCTGCACCTCTCTACTGGTAGTTTGGCCCACTCTTCTTGGGCAAACTGCTCCAGTTCTCCCAGATTTGAAGGGCGCCTTCTCCCAACTGCTGTTTTCAGATCTCTCCACAGGTTTTTAATGGGACTTAGATCTGGACTCATTGCTGGCCGCTTCAGAACAGTCCAGCATCTTGTCTTGAACCATTCCTGGGTGCATTTTGAAGTGTGTTTGGGGTCATTGTCCTGCTGGAAGACCCATGACCTTCGACGGAGACCCAGCTTTCTGACACTGGGTTCAACATTGCGCTCCAAAATGGCCTGGTAATCTCCAGATTTCATGATGCCATGAACACGTTCAAGGCACCCAGTGCCAGAGGCAGCACAGCAACCCCAAAAACATCACTGAACCTCCTCCATGTTTGCCTGTAGGGAAGGTGTTCTTTTCTTTTCTATGAAGGCTTCATTTTGTTTTCTGTAAACAGAGATGATGTGCTTTACCAAAAATCTCTTATTTGGTCTCATCTGTCCACAGGACATTCTCCCAGAAGGATTTTGGCTTGCTCAGGTGTGTTGGCAAACCCCATTTGGGCTTTCTTATGTCTCTCTCTCAGCAGTGGGGTCCTCCTGAGCCTCCTACCATATAACCCCCTTTCATTGAGTTGGCGATGGATGGTGCGAGTTGAAACTGTCGTACCATGTGTCTGAAGGTCAGCTTGAATCTGTTTGGCAGTTGATAGAGGTGCTTTCTCCACCATTCGAACAATCCTGCGCTGCAATCTTCAATCAAGTTTTCTCTTGCGGCCACGTCCAGGGGAGGTTGGCTACAGTGCCATGGGTCTTAAACATCCTGATAACATTACGTATGGTGGAAATGGGAACATCAAGGTCTCTGGAGATTGATTTGTAGCCTTGAGATTGTCCATGCTTGGCTACAAGCTTCTGTCTGACCTCCTCAGACAGTTCTCTGGCTGTCTTTTCTCCATGCTCATTGCGGTACACACAGTGACACAAAACAGGAGAATGAGTCCTTTTCTCTGTTCAAACTGGTTGAATTAGTGATTTTTATATTGCAGGCACCTGCAGTTCTCCACAGATGAGTTCAATTCCAAAGTGAAGGAGAATCACCTGCTTGAAATCTGATTATTTCTAACTACTTCTAAAAGATGCCAATAATTTTGTCTGGGTCATTTAAGGATTTCTGTGTGGAATAAGCTAAGACTTAGCACATTTTTCTGCTTTTTATGTTTTATTCCACTGTAAACCAAAGAAATACATATTTGGATACCAAAATATTTTTTAATTTCAACACTTTTTTGGAAGGAATGGTGCATTATTAGAAAAAACTGCAAGGGCGCCAATATTTTTGGCCACGACTGTACCTATACAGGAGATTTGGAGATCAGCACACACCTTCATTTTCCACTACTGCATCAACTTCGGCTCTCATAGGGCTTCATGTTTTGGGACCTTGGTTCTCCAGTCTCTGTTCACCAAGTTGGAGTGCTTGCTTTGCTCCTTCCTCCCGAAGAACTGCTAGGAATCTGCCAGTGTGTGGATGAGTGAACCATATCTATGCCCCTGGAAGACTAGACCTTACTTCGAGAAGGTTCCTGCAGTAGGTCTTCACATATAGGACTGTGCCCCCTGCCGTCAGGACCACCACGGCAAACTTGTAGCTAGCAATCATCGGTGGAGACCGCCCCCGGCATCAGGTGATGGACATCAGTGTGACTGTAAAGGGTGGTCCCCTCCGCCCACCAGTTGTCTCCCTCCATCGCATGGTATCTTTGACAAAGCGGTGGAACAGCTTTCAGTCGCCCACCATTTTCTATTGGCGAATTTCCTTTTTCTAATTCTTATTCCCGATCTGTTATGGTGTATGTCATCTAGTCGGCCCAAGAAGAAGTGCTTCAAGTGCGGTGCGCAGATTCTGCATGGGCTTTGATAGAGAAAGAGCTCCAGGAGTTGAGGGAAAGATCGCAGTTGCCGGCCCTGGAGAAGAAGAAGGAGGAGAAACACTGGGAGTGGAGCCATTCTCCTCAAGAGAAGTCCAGCCAGACAGCTGATGACTACCAGAGTGGGTCCTCCACTTCCGTGAGTACCCTGCCTGCAGGGCCTTCTTCCGCTCCGGCGGACCATCGCCCCCGCTGCGGTTAGCAGGCTGTCGGGGGTTGCCTCTTTGGAGGGTCCTTCAGGGTCTCCTGCTTTGAGCTCTGCTGCTAAGTCGCCCTCCGACTCCGCTGCTGGGCACCCAGCCTAGACCGATCAGTCTGACACTAGCCTGTTGGCTTTTGTCAGCCTGGCTGCGAACAGTAAGTCGTCCGGCTCCTCTGTTGACGGCATGGACGCCTCCTCTCTCCCGCCGGACTCCGTTGTGGTCCCTGATGCTGAGCAGAGAGAGCTCACGGGTACCCCTTCATCCCCTCGGGGTTCTCTCCTCAGGGATTCGCTACTGGCATCCGACCTCTCTGGAGTAACCCTCTCACCAGATACTCTACCAGACCTGTCATTGGGGGACTCACCTGATCTCCCCCCCCCCCTTCGCCAGGCTGTCTCCCGCCGGCAGATCGTCACCTTTCACCGGATCCCTTGCCGGACCTTCTCGGGGGCAGTAAGGAACCCCCTCCTTTGGGACCTTCGGCTCCTCCACCTACCCTGTTGCTGGACCCACTTACCAGTGGGCCTTCGGCACCCCCTCTGGCAGGGAATTCTGCCCCACCTTTGGGCACTACTGGGTTCTTTCCGGGAAAACCCCATTTTCCACAGTATCTAATGCTGGAGGGTCCATTGCCGGGTTATAACCCACCGACGCCAGGCTATCCGGCTCCAGGATGGGCATATTACCAATACCCTTATTGATACCAGCCTCCCAGCTACCCTCCTCATGTAGAGTACCTGGGTTACCTGCCACCTCTGCCTCCTCCGCAGCCTGAAAGTGAAACCATTCCTGCGTGGTGGAAGGACACTGAGTCCCAACTACTTCTAGAGTTGGGCCAGCCTTAGGTCATAGTCGGGTCCACCCCTCCTATCAGGGTGCCCCCAACTAGTCCCAATACCCTCTAGTCGAGTCTCTGAGGGAGACTTTGGGAGCTCTGCCTCTTGGAGATCATAGACCCTGGACCCGGCCTCTGGATGCATCCTTGCCCAGTAAACCGAAAACCTCAGACTCGGACGAAGGCTCAGCTCTAGGGATTCAGTCCAAACCTCATTCCCCGGTTGAGCCTCAACCGAAAGAATCCCCAGAGCCTCCTCCTGAGGATCCCTCCTTTGCGCGGAGCTCCTTGGGACCATTCAAAAATCACGCGGATGGGCCTTCAAAGAATTGGACCCCAAGCGCAAAAGGCTGGCAGAGCACTTAGACCTGGTTAATGTGGTCCCCCTACCCGTTCCACACTGCATGGGTCCACATGAGGACCTTGTGTCCACCATTTGGCAGCAACCTTCATCCATACCGGCTATATCCAAAAAGGCCAGTGGGCGTTACTTTTCCCCCAGAAGGAGTCTCCCACATAACTGCCAAACCTAAGGCTGATTCTATGGTCATCACGGCTGCCCACGGTAGATCAGCCCAGCCAGAAACATCTTAGTACCTCTCCACCAGATAAGGAGTCCAAGCAAATGGACCAGTATGGTAGGAAAATCTACTCATCGGCCACCTGCGCTTTCGTTTCCTTGAATTACGTAGCCCATATGATGGCTTTCCAAAAATCCTTGCTCTCGGAATTGGAAAGAGACCTCCAGGAGATCCCTGATGAGCAGTTATGGAATAAACTCCTGGAGAAACTCAGGATGAATAAATCTTCCTGCCGCCATGCCCTATGCACCACATATGATTAGGTGGACTCTGTGGCTCGAGCGGCAGCTACAGGAATCTGTCTGATGTCTAGCCTGGCTTCATCTGGTGGGATTGGCACAGGATGTACAAAGCACTGTTTTGGATGCTGCTTTTAGGGGTCCAGTTCTGTTTGATGGTAATGCCAAGGATATTATTACTGAGCTGCAGGAGAGCGGCAAATCCCTCAGGGATGTCCCTTCCATGTACGGTTCGGGTCAGAGACAACGGCAGCAACCATTTTGTCGCCAACGGAAATGGAACAAACAGAATCAGGGCCAACGACAGAACAAGCGTTGTGCCCCAGATTCTGGTGCCCAAGCCCCCCAGGCCAAGTTCTCCAAAGCTGCTTCCGGGGGAAAGGTGCCCCTTCCCTCTGTGTCCTGATTTCCTCCCCCCACCTTCCGCTCCCTCTGACTGCTTCGGAGGAACCAGTGGGGAGAAGATTCGGCCCCCACCTGGATGGGTGGAAGGCCATTACTGCAGATACATGGGTTCTTCAGCTCAAAGAAAGAGGTCACTCGACAGAGTTCCTGGAGAGACGACCTCCCAACTCACCGGGAAGGTAGTTTTACCTGTCAGGCAAACAACAGCTGGTCTCGCAAGAAATACAAGCTGTGCTGCAAAAGGCAGCTATAGAGAGTGTACTTCCAGAACAAACAGGAAGGGGATTCCACTCCCACTTCTTCCTGGTTCCAAAGAAAATGGGGGAGCTAAGATGCATCTTGGATCTCAGCATGCTCAGTCTCTTTGTAGAAAACAAGAGATTTCACATGTTGACTGTCCAGGGACTGTTACCCCTGTTCCTCCCCAACACTTGACTGTGATCCCTGGATATGCAGGATGCCTACCTCCATATCCCCATTCTTCCAGCCCACCACCACTTACTGAGGTTCTCTTCTGGACCATCATTTCCAATTCAGAGTCCTACCTTTTGGCCTGTCCTCAGTACCTCGGGTGTTCATCAAATCTCCCAAGTGACACTGGTGGCTTTCTCACAGTGGACCACTGTGCGTTCGGTCCTTCGACTTTTGGGTCTAATGGCAGCTGCTATACCCACAGTCCCTTTGGCCATACTGCACATGAGGGTCACCCAGTGGTCTCTTGGAGTCCAGTGGGACCAGCGTTTGGACAATATGGACCAGAAAGTCCTTGTCTCCAACAGTCTTCGAAAGGATCTCCTTTGGTGGCAGAACCCAGCCAACCTTTCAGTGTGGGTTCACTTCCAACCTCCATCTCCCTCTCAGATTCTCACCTTAGATGCCTCGAATTCGGGATGGGGAGTGCATCTGGGAGACCACCGAACTCGAGGCTCTTGGTCTCCCATGGATAAGAACCTTCAAATCAATATTCTGGAGATGAGAGCAGTACTCTGTGCTGTCAAAGCCTTCCAGTTGCTCTTAAATCCCGGAACACTTCTTATCCAGACAGACAACATGGCCACTGTCTGGTATCTAAATAAACATAGAAACTTAGAATTTGACGGCAGATAAGGACCGCTTGGCCCACCCAGTCTGCCCATTTCCCTACCTACTGGATAAGCTGCAGATCCTAGTTAACCAGCAGCCTACTTCTTCCTACCCCCACCCCCCAGAACTGCCTTATGACTATCCCATGCATGCTTGAATTCCACCACTGATTTTTGACTCCACAACCTCCTCCGGAAGGCCGTTCCATGCATCCACAACCCTCTCTGTGAAAAAATACTTCCTTAAATTACCTCTGACACGCCCCCTCTATCTTCAAATTGTGCCCTCTTGTTCTTGCACACCTCTTTTTGAAAGATGCTACCCTCTTGGACTTTGTTGATTCCTTGAGGTACTTGAAAGTTTCCATCATGTCCCCTCTCCCTCCTTTCCTCGAGGCTATACATATTAAGCTCCTTAAGTCTCTTCATATGTCTTCCGGTGCAGACCCTGCACCATTTTAGTTGCCCTCCTCTGGACAGCTTCCATCCTGTCTATGTCTTTGGGAGATTGGGTCTCCAGAACTGCACACAGTACTCCAGATGGGGTCTCACCAGCTGTCTGTACAGAGGGATAATAACTTCCTGTTTTCTACTGGTGATGCCTCTCCTATGCATCCCAGTATCCCCCAGCCTCCTTGCTGCCCTCTCACATTGCTTGCCCATCTTTAGGTCATCTGATATGACTACCCCCAGGTCCCTCTCCATTTTGTTGTTGTTAGTATCTCACCCCCATTGTGTACTCTTCCCTGGGTTTTTGTTTCCCAGGTGCATTACCTTACACTTCTTAGCATTGAATCTAAGCTGCCATACATTTGACCATTCCTCTAACCTTGCCAAGTCCCTTCTCATCCTTTCCACCCACCCTGTGCATGTCGACTGTGTTGCAGATCTTTGTGTCATCTGCAAAGAGACATACTTTTCCTTCCAGTCCTTCTGCAATGTCGCTTATAAAGACATTGAAGAGGACTGGTCCTATACTGAACCCTCGGTACCCCACTAGTAACCCTCCTTTCTTCTGGTGGACTCCATTTACTATTACTTCTGTGTCCTATTCTCCAGCCAATTTTTACCCAGGCTGTCATCTTGGGACCCACTCCCAGGCTGGCTAACTTGTATATTAATCTTTTGTGTGGGACTGTGTCAAATGCCTTGCTAAAGTCTAGGTAGGCCATGTCCACAGCCCTCCCGATCTACTACTTTGGTCACCCAGTCAAAGAAATCTATCAGATTAGTCTGGCATGACCTTCCGCTGTGAATCCATGCTGCCTAGGGTCCTGTGCCCTCTGGCCTCTAGATACTCGACAATTCTTTCCTTTAAAGTGATTCCATCATTTTCCCTATCACTGAGGTTAAACTAACAGGTCTATAGTTTCCTGCTTCTGCCTTGCTCCCACTTTTGTGAAGGGGAATCACATCTGCCCTCCTCCAGTCCTCGGGTACCACCCCATCCTCCCATGATTTGTTAAAAAGGGTAGTCAGTGGTGTCACTAGTTCTACCCTTAGTTCTTTTAGAATTCTGGGATGAATCCCATCAGGCCCCATTGCTTTGTCCACCTTCAGTTTTAAGAGTTCTTTCAGAACCCTTTCTTCTGTAAATGGGCCGGTATCAACTTCTGTATCCAGCAGGGAGACATCCAGTCATACCCTGTTACGTGAACAATCTCAGATAGTAGAGTAAATAATAATTATACTAATAATACAGATTCTTGTGTCTTCAGCGTCTGCCAAGAAACCTTCGTAAACAAGCAGGGAGTACTAATAAAACTTAATTTGCTACTTACGCCAAGCATGTGACAGAGAAAATCACAAGGGAGATGGGTTTCTCACCACTCTCCTGAAGAATTTGGCAGCAACCTTCATCCATACCGGCTATATCCAAAAAGGCCAGTGGGCCATACTTTTCCCCCGGAAGGAGTCTCCCACATAACTACCAAACCTAAGGCCGATTCTGTGGTCATCACGGCTGCCCACGATAGATCGGCCCCGCCAGAAACATCTCCAGAATTGCTAGAGATCTCAGGCTCTGCGAGATCTCATTCTCTCTGTGATCTTATTTTCTCTGCATGTGAAACTAGGTTCCAGAAGGCTAAATACTACAGATAACAGTATAGCAACAGAGATTACAACGTAGTTACAGATATGAGAAACATTATGTTTTGGATAATGACTTAGGAGACAGAATTACTGATGAGTAAGCATTATAGCTTGGACAAAAGAAATGCTGATGGGTTCAAACTACACGTGACATTTCTTGCCTGTGTATAAGACATAACAAAGGTTTTCTTTCTCTATCTGCTAGTTTAGACAAAGAAAAGTGCTGACTGGCCACTATTACATATGATTATATGAGAATATTTATATATTGGCCCAGATATTCAGACTGCGCCAGGCTGTGGCGCAAGCCAGGGCGCAGCGCAGCTTGGCTGCGCAGGGGCATTGACCAGGCGATATTCAACGGAGCTGCGCCATGGTTCAGCATCATTGAATATTGCACCCTGGCCACCCGCAGTGCGCATGGCGCAGTGGCACAGCGCTAGCGCCATGGCCAGAGTGGAGCATGTGGATGCAGTAGCGCAAGTTCCATTGCACAAGATGCAGCACCTGCGATATTCAAAAGTTGACATGCAAATGGGGCCATAATGTATGCAAGGCACACATGGGGCCATTTGCATGTCATTATGGCCCCATTTGCATGCAGTTGCACCTGGCGCCCTGCCAGGCAGCAGCCGTCAGGGACCGATGCCCCCTACAACGCGGCATTGTGCCCCACAGCCCGATCGCGGGCTGCAGTACAAAACAGAATAATCATTGTATCCCTGGTGGTCCAGTGGACTGCCTGATCGCGGGCTAAGTAAATAGAAGATTAATCATTTTATCCCTGGTGATCAAGTGGACCGCTGCCCGCCTGATCGCGGTCTTCAGTAGAATAAAATGAGATCCCCAATATCCCTGGTGGTCCAGTGGACCGCTGCTCGCCAGATCACGGGCTTCTGAGAATTAAAAAAGATCCCTAATATCCCTGATGGTCCAGTGGACCTGACGGCCCGATCGCAGGCTGAAGTAGAATAAGAAGAAACTCGTCATCCCTGGTGGTCCAGTGGACCCCCACCCACTGATCCCCACCGCCCGCTCCCCAGTCAGCGGCGTGCGGTATCCGCCGTGCCTTCGGCACGTTGATGAGGACTGGACCCATTGGTCCCTAGCGTGAGCCAATGGGCGTACAGCTATACCGGCTACATTTCAGATATCTGAATGCATGCCATATAATACTGCGCCCATTGGCTCACACTCTGAACCGGGGGCATCTGATCCTGCGAAAAGTGTTAGGCGGCAGGCGGGTGAGTGCTAGCCACCGCTGCTGACGAGGGGTGCGGGGCAGTGAGGATCAGTGGGCGAGTGAGAGGTCCACTGGACCACCAGGGATGATGGGCTTCTTCTTATTCTACTTCAGCCCAACCAACAGTAGTCGGTCACTGGACCACCAGATATTAGAGACCTTTAAATTCACAGAAGCCCGCATCGGGCGGGCAGGTCCATTGGACCACCAGGGATTTTGGGGATCTCATTTTATTCTACTAATGCCTGCGATCGGGCGGGCAGGTCCACTGGACCACCAGGGATTTTGGTGTTCTCCATTTCTACTGATGCCTGCAATCGGGCGTGGGGGGGCCGCACCACGGAGGTGCAGCCGGAGCTCGGGTGGTGGCTGCCATGTTGTGCCCTGCAATACGACAGCTTATCTATGGGTGGCCATCCATTGTTCCTTTTTTGTTTTGTATCAACTTTGTGCTGGCGCAGGTAGGGGTTGCGCATGCATGGCTCCGCACATCCCGGGCTGAATATCAGGCCGTGCAGAGTATGCATGGGCACTCCCCCCCCACCTGCGCCTGCATATATTACTGATGTGCTCCGGCGCATCGGGATTTGTGCCGTGCACTTTTCCCATTTGAATATCGCGCTGGGGTGCATCAGTGGGTTTCGCATGGTGCAACCCTTTTGAGTATCTGGGCCAGTGTGTATAAAGTAATCACTGATGATCCCTCAGAGTCACCTTATCATTGATTAGGTAGATTATATATGGAATATATGTAAAAAAACAAACATAGTACATTTTAGTGAGGTATAATAGTCATGCATGATGTGATCCTTTTTTTTTTTTTTTTTAAGTGGCTAGTTTTCCATTAGCAGGTTATACAGACCTGCCACTAGAGGGATTCTTGGCCTTCTGCATAAATCACTGTATTCATTTGTGCGTAATATGGCCTGCATTATCATTCTACTTCTTTCCCGGTGCTGCTACAAAGGGACTTGAGTCTGAAGGGTGGATGGCCACTAACTAAGCTGCTCCTGCTCTCCTTGTTCCGCTTTCTGCTGTATTTTCTCATCTAGGTTTTAAGTGAGTACCTAGGTGGGCAAATTACTTGCCTAGAAAATAATGCACTAATACAAATCACGAGACCACTCAATCTGGGACCATGGCTCTCCTTATTGTGTTTTTATTGCTCCTAAGGTGCAGAGTTTTCAGCAATACAGTGCAATTCGAAGTACCTCAATGCAATTCAGTTCTCCAATGTACCTTATCAATACCTAATGTTATAACAGTCTACCGTGCAGACACTGTCATTCTCCTCTCCCCTTTTAGTCCATTCTCCCCGGTTAGCCTACACCCCTTGCTACTGTCCTCACCTATGTCTACCCAAGCCCACATTGATCACGATCAACTGTCATTACAGTAGTGCCGCCTCTTGCATGGCCAGATATGAGTTGCTGTGAAGAAATAAAAGCAGTCTCCATTCTTATAAGCTCCTTAAAGAAAGTTATACTTCTGCTTCTTCTCTGCTCAGGAAATGTGGAGCTCAACCCTGCCCCCCACACACACACAACTTACCTCGCCTATCGATTTTGCTGAGGCCACAGGTCTCAAAATGATGATGGTCAATATTTTAAGCCTGCCTAAAAAACTTGTACAGCTGCAAGCCTGGGCTGCACACGTTAACCCAGACCTTATCATAATTACTGAGTCGTGGTTAAAAAAGACAAACACTGATCAACAAATATCACTGCAGGGCTACAATTTATTTAGAGCAGATAGAGAGTCTAGAGGTGGGGGTGTGGTTATTCGCCAAATCTAAGTACTTGGTCACCAATATGAGTTGCAAATCTCTAGCCAAGGAATTTGAGTTCGTTTAGCTGAGCCTTCATCTCCCTCCTCGGAATGTATCACTATCCTAGGTGGCTATAGACCCCTGTCTGGTGGTGATGAAGTCCTTAATCTTTTGAAATCCATGTTCGTAGATGCAAAACTGAAACAATATTTCTAGGAGATCTAAATATGGACTGGCTGTCACCTAAATCACACGGCCTCAAATCCCTTTGTAGCGAGCTAGGTCTTGGGCAATTAGTCAGTGAACCTACTAGGAACAACACTCTAAATACTGCCAACAGTTCCATTCTAGATGTGGTACTAACCACCCATCCACACAAAATATCTCATTTGGCAGTGTTTCCAGCGACATGGCGATCATGGAATTGTTGCTTGCATAAGATCTCAAATTAAGGCCGGCCGCCAACCATCTTATAACAAAAGATCCTTTGCAAATTCAGTGCAGTAAACTCCCTATCTGACCTGAGCATGATCAGATGGCAAGATCTTTACCTAGCCAAAGATGTCAACAAGGCAGCTTGCATCCTTAATGACAAACTCACTACAATAATAATAAGCATGCCCCTTTCATCAAAGTAAGTGCAGAACAAGTCCAACCCCTGGTTCACCTTGGATCTCAAGGCAGCCCTTATAGCTCGAGATAAGCTCTGGGCTAAAGCTAGACATTCCAAAGAATCTTCAGATTGGCAGGCCTTTAGAACAGCCAGGAATAACTGTGTGAAAAAACTTCGCTCTGCTAAAGCTATTATATTTCTACTCTCGAACAAGCTAAAGGTAACCCTCATAAAATATGGAAGACTATCAAAACTATAGAAGGACGGCCCATGGCCACCTCTGTCCCAACAAAGATAGTTGCAAATGGCAAGATTGTGGAAAACAAGTCCCTAATCCTGGAGGAACTTAACTCCCACTTTGCCACATCTGGATTAGCTTTTGACTCGTCACCTTATGCTGGTGCTGCGGTGAGCCAGCATACCCCTCCCGCCACATCTAGTCCTGCACCCAGCCTCTTCCAACTACTGCGCGAGATAACTTATAAAGAAGTAGAAGATTCTCTTCTTAACTTAGACACCATAAAAGCGCAGGGGCGATGGCTGGAACCCTTTTCTAAGGTCCGACTACGCCCATCTCACTGCCCCAATTCTCCACATCTTCAATCTTTCCATTACATCTGCTACTGTGCCGTTCTGCTGGAAATCGGCACATATCCTCCCTCTATTTAAATCTGGTGACCCATGCGATGTAAACAACTATAGGCCTATCTCCATATTGCCTATCCTTTCTAACGTTCTCGAAAAACTGATCCATATTCAGTTAAAATCTCACTTGGAAACCTTCTCTCTGATTAACCCAACTCAATCTGGCTTCCGGGCTAATCATAGCACAATCACTGCACTAGCAAAAGTAACCAATGATTGGATCTCTGCTATAGATGCTAAGAAGGTAACTGGTGCAGTCTTTTTGGACCTCAGCAAAGCTTTTGATACTGTCGATCACAAACTATTAGTCAATTGCCTTGCAAAGTTGGGTGCCACATGCCATACCACCCAGTGGTTCTCTAGCTACCTAACTGGAAGATTCCAAAAAGTAAAAGGCGGAAGGCTTTTTCTGCTGCCTTGCCAGTTGCAAGAGGAGTCCCCAAGGATCCATCTTAGGCCCTATCTTGTTTTCTCTGTACATTAATGACTTAGATGCTAACATATCTCGTCC
The DNA here is from genome assembly GCA_016271365.2 of Neoceratodus forsteri. NCBI lineage: Eukaryota > Metazoa > Chordata > Ceratodontiformes > Ceratodontidae > Neoceratodus > Neoceratodus forsteri. The sequence continues at coordinate 86,730,003 of CM057451.1, forward strand.
AATCTGCACTTTTTTCAGATGATACTGTGTTGTATACTTCTGGCTCATCGTTATCTGAAGTCATAGGAGTGCTTCAAGCGGACTCAGCACAACTTGAGCATAATCTAATAAAGGCAAAGCTTCTGCTCAATGCTAAGAAGACTAAAGCGATGATATTCTCCCGCAGTGCTGTCACAGGCCCCCAATACCCTTGCCCAAGACTTCATTGTCACCACGCTCTAAGCGGCCTCTGGAAGTTGTAACCAAATTTAAATATCTAGGTATCTGGATGAGCAAATTATCTTTCAGTGACCACGTCGAAGATGTCTCTAGAAGGTTAAAAGCAAGGTTAGGTTTCTTCTACAGAAATAGGCCCTTTTCCCCTTGAAACTCGAAACAAGCTTGTACAGGCCACTTCTCCCCCCTACTCTACTATGGCGATGTAATCTATTCCTCCACCACTCTTGCAAATCTAAGTAAACTGGACATCCTGTATCACCGCGATTCTCGGTTCATTACCAACTCCCTTACCGTTCGCACCACTGTGACTTGTATGCAGCTGTTGGTTGGACATCCCTTACTACTAGACGCCTGCTCCATGCTGGGCTATGGACTCTTAAACTGCTCCTGCAGAAATTGCCAAGCTATCTCTCTTCCCTTATTAGTATCTCACATAGTGCATACTCGTTAAGAAAATCAGACTTTATTATGCTTGACATACCAAGGACGCGGACTTCCTTTGGTAAACGTGCTATTGCATATGCCCTTCCCTCCATTTGGAACCAATTACAAACCCGCATTGAAACTAACTAGCACAGTTTCAATAAACTTCTACAAATCGCTAAGTTCAGCCAAAATAAGACACCTGTAACTGTCATTAAGTCTCTTCCTTCCCATGTGTGCCATATTTATCCACTGGTAAGGTATAATTGGTTTGTCATATTAACTGCTTTCCCTTCCCCTTCTACTCCTGGCTTTATCTTTGCTTACGCTCCACTGCTACTCTATCAAATCACTCCTTCCCCCCCCATATCAGTTGTAGACTGTTGTTTGTTCTAGCTGCCAAAATACTGTATATGTATTGCACACACCAGTCATCATGTTTCATTTAACAGTATGCAACCTGTAAGTCTCTTCCCTGTCTCATATCCATGTTTACCACCTGTGGTCACCCTGTGTGGTACCCTTGTATGTATATCCAGCCTGTATCATGTAACGTGCATTTCATGTATATATTGTTATTACCTATCTGTGTTTGTACTTTAAGTGTTTGTGTCACAGGACCTCCTTGTGAATGAGCTTGCTCAATGGAGTTTTCCTGCAATAAACTTGAACTTGATCCTATGAAAGGATGTAAACATTGGCATATATTAGCAGCAAAGCACATTCCTGGCACGCATGCTTATATGATGGGTGCCTAAAATCTACATGTTGACGCAAAATAGTATCACAGTATAATAAACCAGGAATACAGTGTGAGATATATGTGAGATGATAGGGGGCATAGCCCAGGCGTAACAGTCCCCTCTTTGTTGCTCTGATTGCAAAAGTGGCAACACAACAAAAAGATGATGGTTAGGCACCATTCGTCTACAGGCCCGAGCCTGATTGAGGAATTTTTAACTGGTCACGGTGATGTTTCGGGGTATTCCTTAAACAACAAAATGTAATTATAAGGGAAAATATTAGTAAACCTTGTATTACTATAAGCATTTGGAATAAAACTTCACAACAGGGTTATCCAATATCAAAACAATAAGTAAATCTTCCCCCTCTCACCCTCCACCTTACTTGCACTTATACGTCTATTTCCCCTCATAGACTAGCTCTTAAATAGGGGGGACTGGTTCCTGTGTGTTCACCATGCTGCATATTGCATCACTAGCGTACTGCCTGTAATATATGCATTATCAATCTTGTATCCTACTGCTCGTTACCTGTACTGATACTATTTTGTATGCTGCTCCTAAGAACTGCCTGCACAGTAACTCTACAACAGCGTATGTCTCATGTGCCATGTTCCTGTTTTACAACTGTATGTATAATTACACCATCTGTATGTATTTATCTGAACTGCGTGCTCTGTATATCCCTTTCCCTTCTCTCCAGGACATACCGTGAGGCGAGCATTAAGTTTCTCTGTGCATCTTTCCTGGTGAAACAATTCAATAAATAAATAAAATAAATAAGTAAATACTGACACATATCAGGTGTGTATCTCTTCTTTTAGGGAAGAAATTGAAGAGACAAACTTAAGTTTCCTGTATGGGTATTAAAATAGGTAAAATCGAGATACAGCATCAAGATAGTTAGGACTAGACTTGATGATATCTGGTTCCAGGATGGAAACAGGTGAAAGATTACCATATAATTACTGGGTTCCGTTTTTTTCAATGGAAAAAGCTGTGTGTTAAATACCGTAACACCTGAGTAGGTGTTACGGCATTCACGCGCCTTCTTCCAATCCTAAAGCACTAGAAACAGAAAGTTAGCGGACCTATCCATACAGAGCCCTCCAGACACAACACAGCTCAAACCTCTCAGTGTTCGTTTCTCCTCAGTCACTCACCTTCTCAATCGTGTTTCCTCTGTATTAAATCTTCTACCCTTTCGCTGCATTTCCTGACAAACAAACAAATCCAAAGCTGCTCAGCCAGAGACGTTTCCACAGCTCACTACCCGGCCAACACGATGAAATAACTTCCGGTAACATGAAGGCTATGTTTGGGATCGTCTGCATTTTCCATACCCCAGTAAAAATTAATATTCCCTAATCGAAGCAACACCCACAGAAACAATGAAGAATCCAAGTTATCAAGGACTCGGACAACTCTCACGAAGATATTCTTAAAACAGTAAAGCCACCACACAGCACTTTATTGCCAAAATATAACATTTTCTGTAGAATTGTACATTGCTACAGTAAACACTTTACCACCATCCTAAGTAATCTCCGTTTCAAGCCTACTCTTTCCTCTGCTGTTCAGAATGCTACAGCACTGAAAATAGAGCAAAAAGCGGAACCCTTCAATTATATACAACAAAATATGGGTGCAGTGTGTTTACCTCGGTTTAACACACACCCTCGTTGTTGGATGGCTATAATAAACCCCTGGGCTTGGCCACCGGGGTTTATGTGCCATCCAACAACTCAGACTGTGTGTTAAATCCTCGTAACACACTGCACCCCATACTTTATCCTATATATAACCTATTACCTGTTTAGGGAGTAAAAACAGAAGTTAGAAAAGTTAACTTTGCATAACTTTTAGTCCATATCAGAAGAATGTGTAGTTGGTCACCACACATTGTTCCACATCAGCAGAATATACCACCTTGGATGATGGCATTTTTAAGTTGATAAGTTAAACAGGACACAAAATGTCAATGTCCACAAGCCATAAACTGCAAACAGTTCCAGGGATAAATCCAGGGTTTCTTCAAGTGTTACATGAAGATTCATAGTTCAAATTCGATGCATTCAGATTTTCCAAAGGTAGATCAAAATGTTCAGGACACAGCAGTATTTTCAGAGGCCTCGGGGGGTGCATTAGAATGCACAATGAGTTTTACAATGGAACAACAACAGTGTTCATTGGAAGACTATCATGTGGCTGCATAAAGTGTAAAGGTTTATGACAGTACTCTGTATGAGGTGCCAGCCAGGCTTGGAAAATGAGCAGTGAAGAAAATGGATTTCTTGATAGTAGATCGAATGCAGAAGAGTCTTCTTGCTGAAGTTAGGGGATTGCCCCTACCCCAGACTTGCTTCATAATATGCATAACAATGAGCTTGATTGTAGAATCTTAATTGGCTGGACTGAATACAGTTTATTTGAAAGTTCACAAGAGGAAGCCTAATTTCATTTATTAGGCCAGTATTCACGAGTTGGTAAGACAAGTTGGAAAATGTCATATCTGCATAAAAGGTGATGATCCTATTGGGTACGACAGTCAATGTTCAGAGTCAGTCACGATTCCAAGACCTCATGGTAAACAAAAAAGCGTTAGTTTCAACCTTTTCACTATAAAAGTTCCCATCAAGATGATCAATAGAATGGACAGTTGGCGAGCGATCAGAGATGGATGTTGCCAGATGAAGATGTGGCAATGACACTGTGATAGTCACAAACAAAGCTTCTTGGATTGTGCAGGAATAAGTTTCAAAGCATTGGAGCAATACTGGTGTGTGGTGACATATCCAAGGTTCCTTGCCATTGACAAGGGAATAGTGCTAGATTCAAAAAAAACATGTGTTAACCGTGCAGTAGAAGTGCAAAATGTGACAATGCCACTGACCCATCGTCCGTCATGTATGAGATCAAGGTTATGTCCTAATTCCAGATCCTGAAAGAGATAACCAAAGGGTTGTAAGAAGATAATAGCTATAGGCAGTGCAAAGGACTTTCCTAGCTATGTGATGCTCATCTGCTTCCTTAATGTGAGCAGAAATAAATTCATTAACATAAACATTTGTCAGGTCAAACCTCTTCACAATGTCCTATAATGTTGGAAATGTAAATCACTCTTAATGAGCAAAATCATGTATACCATGCAATGGGGAGGTTATGCTATTATATTTCATACTATCATGACCTTTTAACATATGTGCTTAAATAATGGCTATATCAGCCCTATTTCAAATAGATATGTCAGAGCCAAACAGGCCTGAGTCTAAACCTGTGTTCTGTTTTTTTTTTTTTTCAATAACACAACAAAAAACAAAACACCTAGTCGTTGGGTAGGTTTACAGTCATAAGATGTACCACTAGCAGTCAGGATGTGAAACTCCTATGTTGTGTGTGTGTGTGTGTTACTATCAGTCCCTGTGTGGGGTCATTAGTGAGTACCTGGTATGCTGCCAGGGTATCAAATCACATCATCATTATTATTAAAAACAAAAGTGGGAAATGTTTGTTGTGAAACATATAACAAATAACTTCAAGTTTAAAGGTGAGATTTAGAATCACTGGGATGTTAATGAGCTACAATCATTAACTAGGGTACCTGGTTGAAAAGTGGCTATTAGACCACTGGGTGGGCCAGGGTTGTATTTTGGGCACTTGGTATTAGTGTCACAAATTATGGGGCATCATAGGGTAAAACCTTGAGGTCTTGACTTTTATTACCATATAAATTTGGATGCAAAATTCCTGATAATCAATAAAATATCATGAGGAGTCCAGATCAAGTCTGACTGCTAGAATTGATCCAAAGCAATGATCATAACATTCAGTAAGGCCTTACTACCCTCCTGGATGATGAACATGTCTTTTAGGACCTTAGTCTGAATTTCACGGATGCAATTAAATCATGTGGGCTTGTGAGGTATTCTGCCTGAACAGTCTGTTTAGATTTAGGTCACTGGTTCTTATCTGCAATAAAATGTGGAGTTTGGGCTTTTAAGAAGACCCATACTTCTAAAAGAATAAACATAAAAGCAAGCATCTCTCCCTCTCTGGAACCTAAAAGGAAAGAGAAAAGAAAAAAAACATAGTTTAGTACTATTCCTCCCACTGGGGTATGGAAAAGTAATTTAATCTCTCTTAATCAGGTTCATTTGATTGGCATGTAGCCATTTATCAATGACTGTTATTGTGAGGCAGCCTAACTTGGTAGACTGTTGGACTGCATTTGTTTATAATGAAATAGGGGCCTGTTGTTGGGCCTTGCCCATACATTGTGAAGCAAAGAAGCGTACCTTTTGGATGTCTTGTTTGAGTTAACATATTTATCTACTGATGCTCCATCAGCAGTGGCAGTACACAGGTCAAGAATTAAGTGTTCTGGGAGCCTCATGGACCGTTCAGTCATGATTTCAAGAATGGGGTACGCTGTGTATCTGCAGAGGGTGTCCCTCTTATTGCCATAAGGAGTAAAGGAAATAATAAATCCCAGTCCTTTTGGGTGTTTTCTGAACAAGTTTATTATAACATAACTTTGATCTGTCTGTTAGCCCATTCCACCTGTCTTGATGACTGTGGGTGGTAAGGGATATGAAACTTTTGTTTTACCCATAACAAATCCAGAGTTCTAGGGACATGGATATGATGATCAATCCACACTTCTTGGCAGGTACCTTGCCGCTTTAAATGCTGCCGGAAGGTCTTCAAGCTGGCTTCTCCCACCCACCTGGGTGGTAAAACTCTCGGCACCGCCCCATGACGCCAGATCTTCCTTACTGCTTGGAAGCTCAGGTTCCCTCCTTAACGCTCTGCCTCTAGACTGGATCCTAACTCTTCAGTTCACCCGAAAATAATTTTAAAGTTTTCCAGACTTCAATCTACTTCTTCCTTCGTGACTGTGATGGACAAATCGACTCCCGGTTTTCGGCGGTGCCCATGCGGGCAGAAGATGTCCAGGACCGATCTGCACTCCACGTGCATCTACTGTCTCGGGCTTGACCACGACCCGCAGGCCTGCAAGTTGTGCAGGTCTTTTTCGCCTAACGTCCTTAAAGACTGTGCTGCCCGGCTCCAACTTGGGTGCCCCGAGAAATGTTATCCGCCAGTGAAGTCCAAGGAGGCCCATTGGGCGGTGTCTGCGGCGACTGGCTTGGCTGAGCAACTCAAGCAGATGATCACCCTCGAGGAGGAGGCAGCCCAGGCCGCATCTTCATCTTCATCGGTCGCGGCATTTATCCCACTCTCCTTGGGATCCTCCTACACAGCTTCTTATAAGGAGCTTTGCCAATCCCTCTCTACGAAGGGTGAGGGGCCATCGGGACACTCATCTTGGTCAGAAAACAAGGACTCGAAGGGTAAGTCCTGCCGTCGACGTTCGTGGGAGCAGGAGAGGTCCCCTTTCCCGGAAAGTCGACACTCTGCTTCGGTCGAGGTTGCGGCTAAGGCCGCTGGCTTCGCGGTGTCCCCATCAGGTCAGCTGGCAGAGACACCTGTCGACGCGGTCAAGATTTTTCTCGACCCATCGGACGGGCTGTCGACTGGTGAAGCTGACAGCCCTTCATCACCGGTTCCCCCAGTGGAGACTGAGGACTTGCCTCGCCTCCTGTGCGGAGTCCCGGTCAAGGCTCCGAGCTGAGGGAAGCGAGTTTCCCCGCTCCTCCCAGACCCACCCTCGGAAACCCGGGTCTCTATCTCAGTCTCGGACCTCGTCTTGGTCCAGGCGATCCCACCGACACTGGCAGTATCTGTCGGCACCGAGGAAAGCGGCGGCGCCGTTCATCCTCGTCTTCCTCCTCGAAGGAGGAGAGGCTTTGGCGCAAATTGCGTCGATGCTGAGACTTAATGTGGCAGCAGCTCCTTCTGTCTGGGAACAAGCCAAGCGCGTCACCTTCCCGGCCATTGGTGGCTGTCACCCGAAAGGCAAAACAACCCCTCGCGGTGGTGAGGTCCCGAGCCTGAGGCTGGTTGTTCGGCCAAAACCAGCTGCTCCACCGATTGTGGTGGAATCTCCGCCTCCTGGCGAAATCGGGGCTCTGACCAAGGATTCTTGGTCGGGTCAGGGTCTGCCCCACCGGTTGTCAGTCACCCTCACTCCCAACTGTCCTTGGCAGGTGAAGGGTGGCTCAGGCCCTAGGCAGCTCTTCGCAGACTCCTTGGAGTCTGACAACGACGACTCCCTATTTTCCAGGCCCCTTGACCTGGAGTCCTCTGGCAGGGGGCAGTCAGTGGATGAGAGACCATCATCGTTCATGGGTCTGCTTGGCTCACCTCGGAGTCCACTGGGATGCAGCTCAAGCCCGTATCAAGCGGGCCGTGTCCCCTCACGGAGATACTGGACCGGGGATTCTCCCAGGAGGCCTTTCCAGTTGCTGAAGCCATTGTTGGCCCAGCCTTGGAGCTATGGCAGCAGCCAGCTTCCTGTTCTGCACCCTCGGCCAGGATGGATAGGAAGTATCACGGTCCCTACGGCTCTTTGTCGGTTTAAGTTGGAACACCCTCTGCAGAGGGTTTGGTCACCGATAGTGTTTTCCGGTGTTCTGGGAATACTAGGGATGTGGATAAGCCCCGCCCCGACAAGGGTCAAAAGCTGGACTATCACGGGGCACAAGGTATACGCTGTGTCCTCCCTTGGCCTCTGTCAGGCCAGTTCGGCCGTACTGATGGTGCACTTCTCCCACGCCCTCATGAGCTCCCTAGATGAGGTGACCCCTCATCTCCCGGCTGATCTGCAGACTACGATCGAGCAGGTGCGGGATCAGGGAAGGACTGTGGCGAAACAGCAGCTCCAAACGGCTCTTGATATCGGAGACTCCTGTTCCCGGTCAGTAGTGGCCGCAGAGCCTGGCTGAGGATATCCACCTTTACAGTGGATACCCAGAACAAGTTGGCAGATGTCCCCTTCTTGGGGACCGACCTGTTCGGCCCTGGAATGGAAGGTCACCTCCAGAGGATCGAAAAGTCCAGTGCCACCTTGGACTCTGTCATGTCTGCTCGGAAAGGACAAAGGCCGTCGGCAGCAGCATAGGTCCTTTCGCCCTTCTGCCTCTGCAGCACGTCCGGCCCCTGCAACACCAGCATCAGGGCCAGCAGGCTCGCACTTGGCACCCCAAAGCCAAGCCTGCAGCTTCCTCTAACAGGGAGCCGGGAGGAAAAGGCCCAGGAGGTCTCTCGAACGGTCCTTCCTCCAAGCCTGCCCAGTGATGGGTTGAGAGGTGTTGCCCCCAACCTCGTCGCTTCTCCCTGGGATCCCCCTGTGGGGGAATGGCTCCACCACTTCCTTTCCACCTGGTCTGCTATCACCACGGACTGTTGGGTGTTGGAGGTGGTAGGAAAGGGTCTGACTCTGGAGTTCGAGCAGGCCCCGCCCTTCTGAGCCGTCGCCCCACGGTGGGTTATGGGGTCCGCAGCCTCTCTGTCGGCCTGTTGAGCTGACATTGCCCTGCTCCTCGAAAAGGAGGTGATCAGGAAGGTGGCGGATCCTCCACCAGACCTAGGGTTTGTGTCCAGGTACTTCTTGGTCCCGAAACGGATGGGGGGCTGGCGCCCCATTCTAGACCTGCACGATTTGAACAGGATCTTAAGGTCTCGAACCTTCAGGATGGTCACTGTGGCTCAGATCATTCCATCCTTGGAACAAGGCGTGTGGTTCTGTTCTCTGGACCTCCAGGACGCGTTCTTTCACGTCCCAATCCGTCCATTCCACCAGCGATTCCTCCGCTTCAGAGCAGTGGAGGTCCCTGTATGAGTTCCGGGCCATGCTGTTCGGCCTTTGTCTAGCTCCCAGGGTCTTCACCAGATGCATGGCAGTGGTGACAGCACTCCTGCGGTGCCGAAGGGTCCAAGTGTACCCCTACCTGAACGACTGGCTGATTGCGGCCTCCTCCAAATTGGAGGTGGAGCGGTCCTGGAATCTGGCCCTCCAGGTTTGCTCTCAAGTTGGCCTCCTTATCAACAAGGCCAAGTCGGAACTCATGCCAGAGCAGGTGATCCAATTCATCTGGGCAGAGCTCGACTGTCTGCGAGCCAGAGCATGGCTCCCGGCAGACAGGGCCGAGGTTCTTTCTTCCTATGCCCAGTCATTTCAGGTTGGGCAATTCCGTCCTGCCCGGGACTTCCTGCGCCTCTTGGGCCTCATGGCGGCCTGCACCAGCGTGGTCCGTTGGGCCCGTTGGCATTCACGTCCTACAGTGAGGGACTGACCAGCCAGTGGTCTGGCGCTTGGTCCTTTGGATCAGCGGTGACAGTGACCCAGGAGATGTGGGCAGCTCTTCAGTGGTGGATCGTTCCAGCTCATCTGCAGGAGGGCATCCCGTTTGTCGCCCGAGCAGCGGTCTCTCTGTCGACGATGCCTCTCTGATGGGTTGGTGTTGCCCATCTGGGGAGCCTGAAGCGCCGACCTCTGGTCCCCTTAGAGTCGATGCCATCAACCCTGCTGGAGCTTTGGCGGTTGAGTCTAGCCTCACCGCCTTTGCTCCATTTTATGCGGGGTCAAGTGGTCAGGTCAGGCGCTATCACCAGGACCATGTACTGCCCTAAACCACCAGGGGCGAACACTCTCCATGCCCCTGTGCAGCGAAGCTCTCCGCATTTGGTCCCTCGTGCGCACCCTGGAGGCAGATCTGCTTGCCATTCATGTGGCATTAGCCTCCAATATTCTGGACGATGCCCTAAGCTGGATAGGAGCTGCGTCCCACGAGTGGTCTGTCCTGCCGGAGGAAGTACAAGATCTGTTCTCCCACTGGGGCATGCCTCAGGTGGACCTGTTTGCCTCCAGGGAGAATGCGAAGCTGAGGCTGTTTCATGCCGCCCCCCCTCAGCAGGGCTCGCTGCAGGGGGATGCCTTCTCGAGGCAGTGGACCCTGGGCCTCTTCTGTGCCTTTCCCCCATTTTCCTTGATCCACAAGGTGCTTCTCAAGGCGAGGAGGGACAAGGCGCAGGTGATTCTGGTAGCCCCAGACTGGCCCCGCCAGTTTTGGTATCCACATCTCCTTAACTTCAGCTCCAGGCTCTCAAGGCCGCTTCCAGCCCTCCCGGACCTGATCTCAGTCAGTCAGGGGAAGGTATTCCATACGGACCTTCAGTCCCTGCACCTGATGGCCTGGTTCCTGAGCGGCTAGAGTTCCAGGCTTTGGGTCTTTCCGACGAGGTCCTCAACGTTGTTGAGACTTCCCGTAAGGAGTCGACCAGAAAATGCTTCGTCTTTAAATGGAAGAGATTCTCCATTTTGTGTCCAGGCAAGGGCCTGGACCCTTCCTCCTGCTCCTTGGCAAGCATTCTGGGCTACCTGTGGTCCCTTTCTCAGCTTGGGCTGGTCGGCGACCAGCAAAGTGCACCTGGCAGCTTCCATCTCCGCTTGCAGGCGCGGGCCGGGAAGCAGTTGGTGGCGCAGGAGAAGGTGATCGGGCACCTTTTCAATGGCCTTGATCCCATATCTCCTCCGGTGTGAGAACCTCCACCTCCGTGGGATCTACTGCTGGTATTGGCTAAGCTCATGGGCAAGCCATTCGAACCGATGCACAGATGTGACATATCTCACCTGTCACGGAAGACTGCCTTAATTGTGGCTATCACGTCAGCCAGAAGGATGGGAGAGCTCCAGGCGCTTTCCATCGAGTCTCCTTATCTGGTCTTCCACAGGGACAAGGTTGTCCTGCGCCCCCACCCGAAATTCCTTCTGAAGGTGGTGTCGGAGTTTCACCTTAGTCAGGTGTTGACTCTGTCGGTGTTCTACCCCAGTCACACCTTGGAGGCCGAATATATGCTCCATACTTTGGACCCTAGAAGAGTGCTCGCTTATTATAAGGAGCGGACGGCTGAAGTTCGGGAGAGGTTGCCAGCTGTTTGTCACCTACGTTGAAGCTGCACCTGGCAGACCTGCAGCCAAGTGGACGATAGGCAGATGGGTCACCTCCTGCATAGATCTCTGCTATAGGTTGGCGGGCATGGAGCCTCCCAAAGGGATAAGAGCTCTTTTACCCACCATACCGCTGCTTCGGTGGCTGCTTCCAGGGACGGCCCTATCCAGGAAATCTGCAGGGCTGCTACCTGGAAGTCAACACACACCTTCATTACCCACTACCACATCGACCTTGAGTCACGCTGGGATGTTGGTTTTGGGACCTTGGTTCTCCAGTCCTTGTTTCCTAAGTAGGGGGTGTGCGCCTTGCCTCCCTCCTCCTGGAGAAGTGCTAGGAGTCTGCCAAGAAGTGTGGATTGAACAACATATCCATGTCCCTAGAAATACAGGTTACTCGCCTGTAGCAGGAGTTCTATGAATGATATATGTTCATCCACACAACCCACCCAGCCTCCCCGGCTTCGACGCACAACCTGACTTCCAGTGGGCTAGATCTGGCATTATGGGGCGGAGCTGAGAGTTTTACCACCCGGGTGGGTGGGAGGAGCCAGCTTGAAAACCTTCCGGCAACATTTAAAGCAGCAAGGTACCTGCCAAGAAGTGTGAATGAACAACATATACCATTCCTAGAACTCCTGTTACAGGTGAGTAATCTGTATTTTCCTGCATTACTTAGGCTATAAAGCCGGATCCCTGTAATCAGAATTTACTTTTAGGGGTAACCCCTACTTAGTAAATAGCTGGTTTACCAAGATGTTTGCAGTCAGTCTGGATGTTGTTCCAGGAGCCTGATTGCCTCTGGGGTAACAATGCATTTTTCCTATCTGGTATAGGATTGTTCTGGTCACAGATCAGACAGTTCTATTCAGGGAGGTGATGCGGAGTGGTACTGGGCGATACAGCATGGCCTGTCTTTGACAGCAGTCCACGTGCCAGGTGTTCACAACATTCTGGCAGACAGTCTCAGCCGATCAGTTGCCAGGGCTCATGAGTGGGAACTAAAACAGGCAGTAGTAGAAGACTCGTTTCTTCAGTGGGGTCGGCCAGACCTAGATCTAGTCACCTCTCCATCTAACGAAAAACTACACAGCTTTTGCTCGCTCATTCCCGGGCGTGGTGCTTTTAGGTGAGATGCATTGTCTCTATCCTGGACAGGGAGATTTCTATACGCTTTCCCTCTCTTTCCTATTCTTCAGAAGGTTCTGCTGAAGCTCCAAGCAAGTTCCATGACCCTCATTGCCCTCCTGTGGCCTCGGCAGATATGGTTCCCTTTGCTACAGCAGCTGACACTGGATCCTTCAGTACCTCTTCCTCTCTCTCACGACCTTCTGTCCCAGGAGCAGGGCACGCTGGTACATCAAAGCATCAAGTCTCTCCATCTTCATGCATGGCACCTGTGGACTTAGCGGTTGCTCGCTACGGGGTATCCTTAAGGGGTAGCTCAGGTCTTAGTGGAAGCCAGAAAGCGCTCCACTAGATTCACTTATGCCATGAAGTGGAAGAGACTTTCTATCTGAGCCTCAGCGAAAGGCCTAGATCCCTTTTCTTGCTCCGCCTCCCAGGTTTTAGAGTACCTCTTGCATCTGTCAGAGTTGGGCCTCAGCTATTCCTCCCTGAAGGTCCATATCTCTCCAATTTTGGCCTACCACCTCCTGGTGGAGGGTAAAACCCTAGCTCAGCTAGAGGTTTTGAAGACTTTCTTGAAGGGGATCCTTCATATCAAACCTCCGGTCCAGAATCCTGTTCCTCCCTGGGATCTCAACTTTATGTAGAAAAGCTTACTTTGCCCCCGTTTGAACCAGCAGCAAGCTGTGATATGGGTTTTTTAGCATGGAAAATGCTCGTTTTAGTTATTACTTCAGCTCGAAGAGTTTCAGAGCTTCAGGCTCTGGTTTGTAGAGAGCCTTATTTAATTTTTCACAGAGACCAGGTGGTTCTGTGGACTAACCCTTAATTCTTCTGAAAGTGGTTTCAGAATTGACCCTTAACCAGAGTGTTGAACTGCTGGTGTTCTTTCCAGAGCACTCCAACAGCGGGGAATCTCGTGCACACCCTCGATGTGCATAGGATTTTGAGGTATTGCACCTCTTGGACTAAGGAGGTTCAAAAGTCAAACCAGCTCTTCGTAGCCTTTGTCTCCAAGTGTCAGAGCAAGGCTATTACGAAACTGACTCTGTCTAGGTGGCTGGCTGATTGTATCCATTACATTTACCAGATGTACGAGAAACCCCTTCCAGGGATGGTTACGGGCCACTCCACCAGGAGTGTGGCCACTTCCACTACCTTTTTCAGGAATGTGTTCACTGCGTACATCTGTGCAGCGGCCACTTAGTCTTCCGTCCATACCTTCACTAAGCATTACAGTCTGGGCATTGCCTCTAGGCATAGGGTTGGCTTCGGCCTTGCAGTTCTGCAAGGTCTTCTGTCTTGAACAGACCTTTAGTTGGCAGACATTTTCCTCCTCTTGGAACCTCGTCTCTGACTCCTTCTTTTGTGTTAGACTGCTTGGTAGTCAGTCCTATATGTGGAGACCTACTGCAGGAACCCTCTCGAAGTAAGATATAGCAGTTACGTAAGAACTTACCGTAACAGTAGATCTTCAAGAGAGGTTCCTGCAGTAGGTCTGGTTTCGCAGTCACCTTTCCCCCAGCTCCTCCATTTTCCTTTCTCTGCCCAGGTTTCTGTCTCTCCCAAGGCCCAGGGTCCCAGGAATCTGTCACTCCTCTTTTGTGCTTCCTTTTCATAGGTCTCCGATGGAAAAGAACTGGAGGGCTGGCAGGGGACGCCCCTTTTATAGTCACACTGACGTCCGTCACCTGACGCTGGGGGGGCATTCCCTGCCGATGATTGCTAGCTACAAGTTTGTCATGTGGTCCTGACACCAGGGAGCGCAGTCCTGTATGTGAAGACGTACTGCAGAAACCTCTCTCTAAAATTCACATTCACACACCCACCTAGCCTCCTCTAGCAAGTTGCACCTGATCCTGTTTCCAGCATGCAAGATCTTGCTGTACATAAAGTCCCCACCACTCATTCACACTGATGGGATCTACGCTGGAGGCGCTAGGACCCAGCGGGAGCAAACTTTTTTTTTGCAGGAGGGTCGGCACCAGAGATGGAGCCACTAGGAGCGGCGCCGCGAGCCTTGGCTCGTGTGGCAATGACTCTCTCGGCGTCGACCGTCCAACTGCCTCAGTTTCTTTTTTCCCGCCATCGAGTGTGCTCAGTGACTACATCATTCGCCCGCCCGGAGTCAAACTTCAGACTAGCGGCATAGTTTTGAGTTTATTATTTTGTAGTATTTCTCAAATAAAGTACTGCTTATGATTTATTCTTACTAAAGAAAGACGTCTCAGCCTACGTGGACGGAGTCGATCTTGAGCAGGTCAGGTGGCGGTAGAGAGACTTCGTATGAAAGCTGTTCAGTCAGCCGGGCTGGATCTGGTCCGCTGCCCTCTCCTGAGGGAGGGTCTGACAACAGACGGTCCAATGCCCGAGGGGAAGGGTGGTCCCACTGGAAGCATAAAAGAAAACAGTCGCATTCTCTGCACCATTTGGCCTTGAGCGTTTCTTCGGCCCGTAGGTCAAAAAAGAGAATGCATCACTTGAGGTCACCCTCTGATATGTCTGTGCGTCGATGGTCGGTCATTGGGGTCAGTTGCCAGTCTCCTCGTTCGGAGTCGCCGGTTTCTGGTTCTGGTCACCGACCTCTTTGAGATCGGAGCCCTTCCCCACCTTCTGGTAGGGCTTCAGATGAGCAGTTTCATCAGTGGGCCACTCTGATGGAGCAGTGAGCTCGGAGGTTGGTCCAGCTGCCTAGCCCGGTCACTCTGGGGCCCTCAGGCTCTTTGGGGGCTCGGGCAGGGCGGTTGGGCCTTCCTAGTCATGCAGCGGCTTCCTCCGTGCCATCGACTCCGCACTCAGGTGTCCCCCTTACATGGCTGCGGCACAGCGGGCCACACCGATGCCTCTATCTCCTGCTACTTTTCTTTTCTCTTTTCCTCAAATCTTGGTGTTTGGGGCCTACGTTGGTTGGCGCCCGTTGGTGTCCGATGGCTCGCTGGCACCATCCTCGCCGCTGATGCGCCTGTCAGCACCGTCCTCGGCGTCGTGCAGCCTTTTGGTGCCGTCGGGTTTTTCGGCGCTGTGCGGCCTTTCGGTGCCATCTTTGGCACCGTGTTCCTCTTCGGAGCCGTCAGGTTTGTCTGTGCCGTGTGGCTTTTTGGTGCTGTGTTCTTCTTTGGTGCCGAGGCCTGTTTTTTCATTGGTCAGTCTTCAGGGCTTCTCCTCTCCAAATCCTTTTCCTTCCTCATTTCCTTCTGATTCTCATTCCTTTCCTGACCACACTGTCCCTCCTGGACTGTCATGAGATATTGAGCCTGACCCAGACCTTCGACTGGGTGATGATGTGGAAGGAGCAGGACCTAATCCTGTTGCAGAGCCTGTGGTCGAGGACCTATCTTTTAAGTCTCTGTTAAAGAATTTGAATTCCACTCTTTCTCTCCTGACTACAAATGTCAATCCTGGGAAGCTTTTAAAACTCCAATACCTACATGTCACGGAGATCCATATGGATCTAACTCCCCGGTACAGCTCTCCTTTGAGACACTTTCTCAAATGGTATGGAATAATCCCACTCTCATTCCTTCTGTGGCTAAGTCCATAGATATAAAGTACACTGCTCCCAAAGATCGACCCATTTTGGCCTCCCAAGCCTTTGCGGACCCTATTGTAGTCCTGGCAGAGAACGATAAGGTCGTCCTTCCTCAAGCTACTACAGCACGACCTATAAACAAAGAATCTCATAAGATAGATACTTTAGGTAGCAGAGTATTTGCTGCATCCACCCTGAGTATGCTTATTGCCAGCTACCAGGGTTATTTCTCTCAATACGAGTATGTTCTTTGGTATTTGCTCAAACAATTGGTCGAAGCTCTACCCGAGTCGGACTCCAATTCAGAGCTTCTTCAGACCATAACCAGGGGTATTGAGTCCAACAACCAGCAGGTTAAAGCAGCAATGGATGCTTTCGATACTGCCTCCAGAGTGGCAGCGGCGGGTATTTGTACTCGCCGTCACTCCTGGCTGCGCACCTCAGGCTTCACGAATGATGCCCAACAACAGATCATGGCATTACCCCTCAACGGTGTGTATCTCTTCGGTCCTCAAGTAGAGCAAGCTCTAGAGGCCACTCATAGTCATAAGAGTAGGTCTGCCATTAAATTGGCTCGACCTGCTCCTGCCCCTTCTCGGGGGGTTGGGGGTGTTATAAGCATTAATTTCACACCCGTCAGTCCTTTCGAGGTAAGGGCAGGGGAGGTTTTAATAAGAATCGAACCCCCCAGCCTCAGAAGAAAATGCAACGGAAAGCACAAGGGCCCAAAGCACCCAATGCCCCCTTCTGAGTTTCTGGCCCAAGTCCCACCTCAGCTGCCCGAGGGGGACTCTTTCTTGGCGGTTGGGGGTTGTCTTACTCTATTCTACAACTGGTGGAAGTCCATAACTCCGGACAAATGGGTTCTCCGGATCATCCATGAGGGGTATTCCCTCAATCTTTCAGAGACCCCTCTGGATCGTCCCCCCAAACGTCAGCCCAGGCTGTCAGTTCTTCAATCAGAGCTTCTCGCCGCCGAGATACAAGGCCTTCTGAACAACAGGGCAGTAGAAATAGTTCAGATGGATCAACAGAACACAGGGTTCTACTCCTATTACTTTCTAGTTCCAGAGAAAACCGGAGGCATGCGCCCTGTTTTGGACCTCAGAAAATTGAACAAATTTCTTCCCAAAGAAAAGTTCAAAATGATTTCGCTAGGAACTCTTGTTACCTTTGCTTCATCAACACGACTGGCTAGCCTCCCTGGACATGCAGGATGCTTACCAGCATATCCCTATTCACCCAATGCATCACAGATACCTAAGGTTTGTGGCTTTGGGCCAGCATTATCAGTTCAGAGTCCTACCCTTTAGGCTATCCTCGGTGCCGTGAGTTTTTACAAAGTGTTGTGCAATTCTCGCGCAGCACATCTCGGAAAGATCGGAATACAAGTGTTCCCAAATCTGGACTACTGGCTTCTAGCAAGCCCTTCCAGGCAAGGAACTCTAGACGCCGTAGCCACGGCCTCAGACTTTCTTACATCCATGGGAGTCCTGCTAAACCTCAAGAAATCATAGTTGCAGCCCTCCCAGAAGCTCCTTTTCATAGGAACTCTTCTGGACACCACCTGTGCAAGAGCTTTTCTACCAGAGGACAGAAGGAGTGATATCCTACAGATGGCCCGCTACATCAGAGAGAACAGCTCGGTTCAAGCTATCTTGATGCAACGGATGCTCGGCCTCATGGCGTCCTCGGTGTTTACTATACCTCTAGCTCGCCTCCACATGAGGACCTCTCGGTGGATGCTCAGTGCTCAGTGGTCCCCAACCACTCACCCTTAGTCCTTTCTCAACAAGGCGACAGAACCTTTGAAGAGGTCTCTCACCTGGTGGTCGCGAGAGGACAATCTTCTTCAGGGATATCCCTGTGGTCCATCCCAATCTGCGATTGATTCACCTTTACGCTTGGCTCCTGAAGAGATAGAGGTGAACAGGTTCAATGTCTCTTGCAGAGTTTCAGATATTCTTCTGGCTGCGCGCAAGCCAGCCACTAGAAAAACTTACATAGCCAAATGGAAGCGTTTTTCGCTCTGGTGTGCAAAATCCTCTTTGAATCCTTTTTTCCTGCCCACCCAATAAAGTTCTAGAGTACCTTTTAGACCTCTCAAATTCAGGTCTGCAATACTCTACAGTCAGAGTTCACCTTTGTGCCATTTCAGCTTATCATGAGCCAGTACTTTCCTTGTCACTGGCTCAGTTACCTGTGGTTAAGAGGTTTCTTAGGGGAATTCCACATACCAGACCTCCTATCAGATGTCCAGTCGCAGCTTGGGACATTAATCTTGTACTAGACATGCTCACTCGAAAGACTTTAGAGCCTCTAGCTAGTCGTGAGCTGAAATTTCTCACTTGGAAAACGGCCTTCCTGGTGGCCATTACCTCAGCCCGAAGGGTCTCTGAGATACTGTGTTTCATGAAGACAAAGTAGTTCTTAGGACCCATCCTAAGTTTATCCCTAAGGTTGTTTCAGAATTCCATCTAAACCAACCTTTGGTCCTCCCTACTTACTTTGCGAACTTCCAAAATGAAGGAGAGCATGCCCTTCATTCTTTGGACGTCAAAAGAGCTCTGCATTTCTATTTAGATAGAACTAAAGAAATTTGCAAAGCTCAACAACTGTTTGTTTCCTTTAGCGAGACCCGGCTGGGTCAGCCAGTTGCTATCAGATGCATTTCAGCATGGCTGGTGGCATGCCTTCGCCACTGTTATTCCATGGTGCAGGTTAAGCTGGAGGGCAGAGTGTATGCTCACTCTACTAGAGTGGTCGCAGCATCCCTGGTGGAAATCCGCAACTTGCCCATTGCAGATATTTGCAGTGCAGCTACCTGGAGCTCAGTGCATACTTTCGTCAAGCACTATGCCCTGGATGTCCATGCTAGGCGACATATTGCGTTTGGCAGAACCATCCTTAATGGACTTCGGTCCTGAATTTGTGAGCTCTTGGTCTCTCATGCCGCCCTCTGGGGGTTATTAGCTCGGTACTCTCCCATCAGTGTGAATGAGTGGTGGAGACTTTATGTCCAGGAAGATATGGAAATTACATACCTACTGAAATTCTTGATCTTCTTGGACGAAGTCTCCACTCATTCACACGCCCACCCACCATCCCCCGAGCTCACCTCTGTTGTTAGTCTTCACTCCCTCAGCCTTTAGGGTGTGAAGACTTCTTTCTTGACCTTTCTTATACGGGTCTTCCGGACTATCTTATGTCCGGTTTTTGTTAGGCTATCCTTCTAGGTTAATTACCCTGCACCTCTTCGGAAAAAAAGGTACTGAGGCTGTTGGAGGGTCGACGCCGAGATAGTCATTGCCGCACGAGCCGAGGCTCGCGGCGCCGCTCCTCATGGCTCCATCTCTGGTGCCGACCCTCCTGCAAAAAAAAAGTTTGCTCCTGCTGGGTCCTAGTGCCTCCGGTGTAGATCTCATCAGTGTGAATGAGTGGTAGAGACTTCATCCAAGAAGATCAAGAATTACGGTAGGTACGTAATTTCCATATTTGACATCATGGAGCAGAGTTGGGGGTATATCCACCTGGGTGGTGGGAGGAGGTTAGCTTAGATATTTGGCCAATCATTTCATTCTAGTGGAACTGACAGTGTGGATGTGAGCCATATACCACTCCTGGAACTACAGATCTTACTTCAAGAGGGCTCTTGCAGTAGGTATTTACATATAGGACTGAACCACCAGGCGTCAGGACCTCCCCACGGAAAAATTTCTAGCTAGCAGTCTGTGGCGGGGGACCGCCCCCACATCAAGTGACCGACGTCATGCAACGTCAGTATAAAGGGGCGGTCCCCCACACCCGCCTTCCAGTTCTTTCCTGCCGTCGACTTGTGGAAGTTCCTCTCAGTAGAGTTCAGCACTCGTCAGTCGTCCGTTGGTTCAGTGTTCAAGCTTTTCAGCCATTTTTTTTTTCTATATTTCCACCCTCAATACACTGTGTATGTTGTCCCCGACGCCTTCCAAATCGCATAAAAAATAAGTGCGACTCGTGCGGTTCCCAGCTGCCGCATAAGGACGGCCATTCCCTGTGCCTCTTCTGCCTAGGCCCGGATCATCCTGTGGAGAAGTGCCAGCACTGCCAGAAATTTAGTTCAGCTACCCGAAAACTGAGGCAGCAGTCCCTGGAGGCCCATATTTTAAAGAAAAAAGTGGCATCTGTGGAGAAGGAGTTGCAAAGGTTGAGGCAGGCATCCACTTCTCCCGAAGGCCACAAGAAGAAGGAGAAGCACTGGGACCGGGATTCAACCTCCATGGCCTCCGGCAGGAGTTGCGGTTCTGAAGGTAACGTCCCCTCTGGGGGACCACTCCACGGCGACCGTCTTGGCAGTGTCCAAGAAGGTGTCACTTCTCCCATCGGGCTCACGCTCGGGCCCCTCGGATACCTCTGGGATAATGGAGCCTCCGCTCCCAGGAAGGCCGCTTCCCCACGGCCCTCAGGTTCGAACAGATCTGCTAAGTCGGACGCCGGTGCCACCAACGTCCAGCCGGACAAGACTGGAAAGCCGCTGGCTACTTTGGGAGGGTGCATAGTCGCTCTTTTGCCCAGCAAGGCTGCATCTCCAGCGCGGCCTTCTTCGAGCAAGGGATCCGATAAGCCAGACGTCAGCCCCTCCGACGACCGCCCAGCCAAGGAGCCTGTGTCGGACCCTTTTGACCAGTCTGACACCCCAGGCTCCCCGCAGTGCTTGGTGTTGCCCTCTTGAGGTCCCTGTGTCTCCTCTACTGAACCCCGGGGCTTCCATCCCTCCCTCCCTGGTCGCCACCAGAGGACCTGGACACTCTGCTGTCAGGGCCCCCTCCTATTGGATCAGACTCCCTGACGCCAGAGCCTCAGACACCGGTTCCGACGCCGGCTTAGCAGATGCCAGCAGACATCCCCACCCCAGGATGGGCGCTCCCACGCCAGACCCCAACGCCTCGCAGGGGCCACCTTTGCCTGGCCCACCAGCGGGCCTCTGCAGGTCCCTCTGCCCGTCTGAGCCCTTGGCACCTGGGTATACGATACGACGGTGCCGACCTTCGCTCCACAGTATCCGACGCTGCAGTACCTGGCACTCTCAACCGCCGGCGCTTCCCGCCGTCTGGTTATGGATACTCGATGTACAGCTATCCTCAGTATCCATTTCCCCCTCCTCCTCTGCCACCCACACCCTAGCCACCGGCGGACTTGAAGGAGACTCTAGGTCCCTGATGGGCTGAGGCCAAGGCTCAACTCACCAGAGAGGTAGAGAGCCATTTACCGGCACCGGGCCCTTCACAGGATACCCTGCGCTGGAGACGGGAGACTCCTTCCCCCTTACCCGACATAGAGGTGAACCTTTGGACGCCAGGTGGGGATGATGCACGTGCCAGAGGGCTTCCCTAAGGGACCGTCCCGCCCCCACATCAGGAGGAGTCTTCCTCTTCTCCGTCGGAGACCTCTGACTCTGACTCGGGGGATACTGTGACCCAGATGACGAGCCTCGTACTCCAGACCGACCTAGGCCAAGGACCCCTCCAAAGTCTCCTCTGGAGGATCCTTCTTTTCTGGAGCTACTGAGAAAGATCCAGGAAGTTCATCAGTGGCAATCTCTGGAGCCAGATTCACAGCGTAAAATGCTCACTGCCCACTTGGATCTGCCCAAGACCACTCCTACATTGATTCCACCCTGGATAGAGCCTCATGCGGACCTTGTTTCCACTATTTGGAAACAACCTTCCGCATTACCCCCCCCCCCCAGCCTTCTGAGAAAGGCAGATTGGCTATACCAGGCTCCTGAGGGAGTAGATTTCTTGAATCTACACTCCAAAGTGGACTCTGTCCTGGTTGGCGCCGCCTACGCCCGCTTCGCTAATACTAACATACTAAAATGCCAGCAGAATAGGCCTAACGGTCTTTCGCATCTGCTCGTTTGGCCAGCCCCCACCCTGGGAGCTGACCTTGCTGCCCCCGTCGCCTTCTCTGGCTTCTCCGTTCCCAGTTCCGGATATTCTCGCTGCATTGGATTTTGCTTCCAGAACCCTTCCCCTGTACCTGTCCACCCCTCTTGAACCCTTCCACCATCTCTGCCTCCACTAGTAGCACCTCCTCCTTTCTACCCTGAATCTTCCCCCCCCTGCAGCTTCCACCCATGCCCTCTAGTGGCCCCTTCCTCCTTCCTTCGAAGCATCCTGCCTGTTCCTCCCCTGTTTACCCCATTCATGTACCTGAAGACCTCTATCATGTCCCCCTGGTCCCTTCTCTCTTCCAATGTGTACATATTTAGCTCTTCGAGCCTCTCCTCATAGGTCCTGTCCCCCAAGCCCCAAATTATTTTGGTTGCCCTCCTCTGGACTCTCTCCAGGAGTTTAATGTCCTTCTTTAAGTGTGGCCTCCAAAACTGCATGCGGTACTTGAGGTGCGGCCTCACCAAGCAGTTATACAGAGGGAGTATCACTTCCGTCCTTCTGGAGGCGGTCCTCCTAGCGATGCATCCCAGTATCCTGTTGGCCTTGGCTGCTGCCCTTCTACAAGCCTCCGAGTTGTTCATCTTGACATCAACCATCACCCCCAGGTCCCTCTCAGCCATCGAGACTTGTAGTATTCCCTCCCCCCCACGGTGTACACTTGGCCTGGGTTTCTGGCCCCCAGGTGCAGTACCTTGCATTTCCCTACATTGAACCTCAACTTCCACTTTCTAGACCATCTTTCCAGAGCCTCCAGGTCCCACTGTAGGGGCCACCCTCCCTCCCTCCTCCCCATCCACCCCCAGTTTTGAGTCATCCAAAGAGACTCATCTTACTCCTGATACCTGTCCTTATGTCAGAGATGTAGGCGTTGAACAGGAGGGGCCCAAGAACTGATCCCTGTGGGACCCTACTAATGACCCTCCTTGGGGATGAGACTATCCCGCCAACTACGACCCTCTGGGTCCAGTCCTGGAGCCAATTGCCTATCCATCTGATCATCTGGTTCCTCACCCCCACTTCTCCCAGCTTATCTAACAGGCCCACATGGAGAACAGAGTCAAATGCCTTGCTGAAGTCTAGAAAGAGGACGTCCACTGGTCTACCCAGGTCCAAGGCACTCGTCACCCAGTCATAGAATGCCACAAGGTTTGTCTGACACGATTTCCCTGTGATGAATCCATGCTGTTTATTGTCCAGGCACCCTGACTTTTCCAGGTCTCCCCCCCAGCCGATCCTTGACAATGCCCTCCATCACCTTGCCCACCACCGATGTCAGGCTAATCTTAAACATCTCAGCTCGTCTCCACCTGACAAGGAGTCTCAGCTTCTGGCCCAATATGGGAAGAAGGCCTATGCGTTTTCTACCCTGGATATTAGGACCCTGAATTATGTAGCACATATGGGGGATTACCAGAAGACCATCCTTAGTCAGGTGGAATCAAAATTAGACTCTCTTTCTGAGTCTCGGACAGTACAGAAAGTGGTGGATCTTGTCCATTCTGCTCATTCGGCCAGTCAGCACCTGCTTCGTGCCACTTACGATGTAGTGGACGCCGCTGGATGGAGCTTGGCTTTCGCTGTGGGTCTTCAGCGTCTTGCCTGGCTCCATGTGTCAGGATTGGTCCCTGAAGTGCAATCCGCTATTCAGGATGTGCCCTTCAGGGGTTTGGTGCTGTTCACTGGTGATATCAAGGACATCATTACCGACCTGCAAGAAAAGGGCACTGCGCTCAAGTCCATGGACTCTTTGTACAGACCCCCTCAGGGGCAGCGGCGCTCTTTTTGTCGACGTAACCGACAAAAACTAAAACCACAGGGCAAACGGGCCAACAAGCGTCGGGGGCCCCTCCAGCAACCTAGACTCCCCCTACCAAAAAAGCCGTGGGAGCCTCAGCCGCTGCGCTGCCCCAGACCTCCTGACACCTCGCCTGTCCCACGGCCTCTGGAGGTACCAGAGGAACCAGTAGGAGGGAGGTTCTCCTTCCATCTACCAGGTTGGGAGAGGATAACGTCGGATACTTGGATGCCCCAGCTGATTGCAACTGGACACTCAATAGAGTTTCTACAGAAACCACCCCCAAGTCGTCTTACTCCCCGGAACATCTTCCTTTGGTTCTAGAAGAAATCACCTCACTTCTCTCGAAGGCGGCAATAGAACCAGTTCCCAGCCACCTTTGGAGGATGAGTTACTATTCCCATTTCTTTCTAGTTCCAAAGAAGACTGGAGATGTGAGGCCTATTTTAGACCTCAGTTCTCTAAACATGTTCGTGGAGTACAAATGCTTCGGAATGCTCTCCCTGCAGTTCCTTCTGCCTCTTCTTCGTCAGGGACTGTGGCTGTGCACTTTGAATATGCAAGATGCTTACCAGCTTATTCCCATGCACCTCTCCCACTGCAAATTCCTTCAATTTTGTTTTCAGGGGGACCACTACTAATTCAAGGCTCTCCCATTTGGTCTTTCCTCGCCCACCACCCCCATGATATTTGCAAATGCCTGTCTGTGGTGGCGGCCCTTGCGTAGCCAGGGAGTGCAGGTTTTCCCGTACCTAGATGATTGGCTTCTGGCGGCCCTGCCCAGGGAGGAACTCCTGTGCTCCCTTTCCCTTACCCTGCAGGTTTTCACCAGCCTGGGTATCACCATCAACCAGGCAAAGTCCCATTTGGTCCCTTCCCAGTGACTCCAATTTATAGGGGCGATCCTGGACACGACTATTGGCAAAGCCTTTTTGCCTCCGGACAGGGTGGACACTCTTCAGACTCAGGCCCGTCTTCTGTCCAGTCGCAGAAGGGTCGGAGCCAGGTCAGTCCTTTGCCTCCTCAGGCTAATGGCGGCTGCCATTCCGACAGTCCCACGCGCTCGGCTCCATATGAGGATTTCTCAGTGGATGCTTCGGTCTCAGTGAGACCAAACACTGGACAACCTAGACCAGGAAGTACTAGTTTTTGACCCCATGATCAGGGACTTGCAGTAGTGGATGGTACAAGAGAACCTTTGCCGGGAAGTTCACTTCAGTATTGAACCCCCCCTCCCAGATGTTGACAACAGATACCTTGGGAGAGGGCTGGAGAGCCCATCTCGGGTCTCACAGGACTAAGGGCAGCTGGTCCCGGTTTGAACAAAATTTGCACATAAATGTGCCTGAACTCAGAGCAGTCCTTTATGCCCTACAGGCCCTGCACTCCTCCATACTTCCAGGTCATCTCCTCATACAGACAGACATCATGTGTTTAGTCTGGTATCTCAACAAACAGGGAGGAATCTGTTCCTACCCTCTATGCAGGGAAGCAATGAGAGTGTGGGTCTGGGCTACCCAGCACAATCTTCACCTGATGGCCATTCACGTTCCAGGAGTGGAAAACACACTGGAAGTCAACCTCAGTCGGTCCTCGGCCAGGGCCCTTGAATGGGAACTGGATCAAGAGGTCATACATGACATTTTTCTGCAGTGGGGAACCCCGCAGCTAGACCTGTTCGCGTCTCCTCAAAACACAAAACTTCCCGCCTTCTGCTTGCTCACTCCAGGGCGTGGCATTTTTTGGCTTTAGCTAAAGCATGCTTTGGGGTTTCCCCGCTCATAGCAGACAGGTTCGTAGAAGCCAGAAAGCCTTCCACAAGGTCCACCTACGCTATGAAGTGGAAACTATTTTCTGTTTGGGCCATGTCAGGACTTCGACCCTTACTCTTGCCCAGCCAACACAGTCCTGGACTACACTTGTCATCTCTTCGATCTGGGTCTCTGCCATTCCTCTTTAAAGGTCCATATAGCAGCGATTTCTGCTTACCATGTCCCTTCCGGAGACAGGACTTTTGAGCAGTTAGAAGTCTCCAAGACTTTCCTCAGAGGGGTTCTCCATTTGAGACCCCCCCCCATCCGCATTCCTACCCCTCCTTGGGACTTGAATTTTATTCTGGAGAAGCTTACCCTGCCTCCCTTTGAGCCAGCAGCTACAGCAGATTTGACGTTCCTTTCTTGGAAAACACTCTTCCTAGTGGCCATTACTTCAGCTAGGCGCATTTCCGAGCTTCTAGCCTTGATGTGCAAAATCCTATACTTGATTTTCCACAGGGAACATGTGGCTGTACGCACCAACCCTAAGTTTCTTCCTAAGGTGGTGGCTGAATCTACGCTGAATCAATCCATTGAGCTACCCGCTTTCTTTACGCAACACTCCAGTCAAGGGGAGTACCTCTTGCACACTTTGGATGTTCACAGAATACTGAGATACTACACCTCTCGGACCAAGGATCTCAGGAAATATGATCAGCTTTTTGTCTTTTTTTTTTTTTTGCTCTCAAAAGATAGGCATTGCTTGGAAATGGCATTGCCCTATCTAAATGGTTGGCTTATCGTATCACTTTCTGTTACAAGTACAACAAGACCCTGCCGAGTCAAGTCAGAGTCCACTCCACAAGAGAAGTTGCTGCCTCTGCAGCTTGTTTCAAGAATGTGTCAGCAGCAGAGATCTGCGCAGCCTCGACTTGGACTTCTGTCCATACCTTTACGAAACACCACAGTTTGGATATTGCCTCTCACCGTAGAGCAGGCTTCGTGTTGCCTATGCTTCAAGGTTTTCTTTCATAAGACCCATTCAGCCGAAGGCTGCATACCATGGATAGTTTTCTTCTTACCAAGGGTTTTTCCTTGTTCCAGACTGCTTGGGATTCAGTCGTATATGTAAATACCTACTGCAAGAGCCCTCTCGAAATAAGATAGTACAGTTACGTAAGAACTTACCGTAACTGTAGATCTTCGAGAGAGAGAGGCTCTTGCAGTAGGTATTGCCTTCCCGCCCTCCATCCCCCTTAGCTTTTTTAGTTCCTTTTCCATGACGGGAAATATCCACTTCTCTCTTGTGTTGCCTCTTCTGGGCCTTGGCGGGAAAGAACTGGAAGGCGGGCGTGGGGAACCACCCCTTTATACTGACATCGCATGACATTGGTCACCTGACGTGGGGGCAGCCCCCTGCCAGAGACTGCTAGCTAGAAATGTTTTCGTGGGGTCCTGATGCCCGGCAGCTCAGTCCTATATGTTCATATCTACTGCAAGAGCCTCTCCTGAAGATCTACTGTTACGGTAAGTTCTTACATAACTGTAGTTTACAGATAAGCAACATATTTTTCTGCTCCAACAAGGGGATCAGTGTGTGTCCATCCTGAACCAAATTGGCTATTTTTAAACCGATCTGAGCACTACTTTCCTTCTGCACATAACCTTTATTCTGTGAACTGTCTCACACATAGGTTCCCTGGAAGTGGGCTAATTCTGGGCAGTTTTTTGATGTATAAAATATTATTGGTCAACCTTGAGCAATTATTATATTATTCTGCAGAGCGTACTGTTAAGTCATAAAAGTGGTCTCATGTACATTCTTGGGCTATTGTAACTGCTCACCTTTTGTTCGCAGTTCTTGTACCTTAAAGGGGAAACGCTCAGCACGAAGGGCCCCACACCCAAGTGTGGTGCTACTGCCAATGTGCACTTCATGTGCAAAACATTTTGATCTTCCCTATGTCAGTCTTCACCATTCATCACTGGTGGGTGTAAGCCGGGGGCGCAGCACCCTGTGGGAGCATTTTTTTTTTCTTCAATGGGAGGAGACGAGGCGGCGCTGCCCTCGATGCCATCTATGTTTGTATGTAACGTATACATGACGTTCAAGGGTTGGCCAGTAACCGCTGCTGACTCCTCCTCCACCTCAGTTCTGCTTCTCCTGCCGTCGAGCGTGTTGCACCTCGACAATAAAAGAAGAGATGCTATCATGACCTGCCTCCTTTGTGGCCTAGTAGTTCGACCCAGTTAGACACCGTGGCCTAGTACTTTGCCGTCAGTCGTGCCATCTCCTATTACTTTGCGCGCTTTCTCTTCCAGCACAGGTTTTTTTAGTTATTTTGTACTGCGAGTTATGTCTGGTTCGAAAGGGGCCAAACAACATTCATGTAATGCGAGCCGGCCTCCTATGTGTCAGTGTCCCTGCGACTGGCAGATTTCCATCTCTGTCCAACATGAATGATGCCTTACATGCCTGGGTCCAAATCGCAACATGGACAACTGCGATCCTGCTTCTCCGTGGATCACCGCGTCCTGGAACGCTACGCATTAAAGGTTGGCCACGCTCCGCGGACCTTCAGAGGATGGCACTGCACTCGGGACGCCAAGTCCAGGTCTTTCGGCACTTCTTCTAGGTCGTCTCCTGGTTCTATACCGGGAGGGGAAGGGGCCTCCACCTCTTCTAGCCTCGCCAGGATGGAGGCTGCTACCATAGTGCTGGAGGCGATGGTCCAGTTCTTTCGGGGACCGGGCCCGGAGCACCATACTGGCAGTCACCTCCTTGGAAGTGCAGGTTTCCTCTGTATCGTGGCCTACGCTTGCTGGGCCTGGCCCGGTGGTTACCTCACTGCCGCCTCGGATCCTGGAGCCGTTTGCAGCTCCGGTGATTGGGGCAGCACTGCAGGCAGTACTGCAAGGGTGGGAGGACCTTGAGGGTTGCCTTTCTGGAGGTCTTCTGGATCTCCTCCTCTCTGGAGGAGGATGATTGGGAGGCTTACCTGAACTGGCGACCTGACTCTTCGAAATCCGAGGGTTCGCCCGTGCTCAGTTCCTCTGCACCCTTTCAATCTTCTCTTCCCTTGGTACCGGCTATTGCAGTTGCCACCAGCTCCAATGTTGGCAGCGTCAGGAGCCCTCCTGGAGCCGATCGCGGTGCTGAGGGGCCTATAGTAGTTGTGTGCAACTCTCGGTCTGAGGGAATTGAGGTTGCGGGTCCCGGAGATCGGACCGGCACTGTTCCCAGCACTGTTCAGTCTCCCTGGGCTGGGACGGGAGCTCCTGCGGCCGAAGAACAATTTCTTCAGAGGAGCCTGTGAGAGCGGAGGAGCTTCTGAAGTTGAGAGTGAGGAAGAGGTCAATCTTAGAGTCGGTGGGAATGAGAGCGCGAGGAGCAGTGGCTTTCCTTGAGGGCCCTTCGGGGTTCACGGAAGAGCCACAGTGCTGAGCCTTCCTTTTCGCCCTCATCGTCTTCAAAGGAGACCTTGTTGTGTGGGGTTAGAGGCTGCCCATCTGGACCTATGCAGCCCCGGTCGCCTCACGGGGGTTTTTCCCCTTCAGGGCTCAATCCTAACTGCCTCAGTCTGGTTAAGGAGCTATTTACTGCACAGACCCACCGATCCTTCCTTGGTGTTGGATCGTGGGTGCGGTCCCCCAGCCCTGGCAGAGGTCATTCTCAGTGTGTGAGATGCATCTCCCCCTTGCTTCTACCCCCAACCCTTCTTTCCCATGCCATTTGGGTCCTGCGGGACCTCTCGCCTGGAAACAGTTCAGGGCCACTGCTGCCGTCTTTCCCAGATATGTTAGAGCCATGGGTGAGCAAGTCTTTCGCCTGTTGCCCCACCAGCAGCCAATCTCTGAATCTTCAGATTCCTCAGCCTCTTCGTCTTCCTCCAGCAAGGAAAAGGATACTTCCGTCCACCTGTCCTCCATCGCTGATCAGACTTACTATCAGCTCTTCCTCTCGGGGTTGGTTGAGGAACTCCACCTCTCCAGGTAGCAAGTCGCAACCCTGAGCATGCGACACGCTCCTTCTTGAGCAAATTCAGTGCTGACCACCTTGTGGTCCCTGCCTAGCCAGTTCTGTTGCAGAAAATGTTGCACCGCATCTGGCAGTGTCCATATGCCCCTTCTCCAACCCTAATGGACTGCCAGCGCAGGTATTGCACACCCTAGGGGTCTCCAGGTACTTTGCCTTATCCAAACTCAGGAGTGAGCTTACTAGACACCCTTACTGGGCATAGAAGCCTGAGGCGTGACCGACCCCCAGAGGTGGACTCTGCAGAGTTTGACCTATGGGGAGGAGGGTTTTCTGATTGGCATGCTTGATGCTTTGCACAGCTGTGCATCAGGCTCATGATGGTGCCTACAACAGGTATCTGTAGTTGATGCTAGGCCAAGCGCTTGCATCACCGCCTGCCTCGGAGGCAACCAGACAAGCCATTGCCCTCTCCTCACAGGGCCTGGAGCTTGTGAGGCACCAGACAAGGGCGTCTTACAACACCAGTGAGGTAGTATCCAGGCTAGTGGGGACTGCGATCTGCATCAGGTGGACGGTGTGGCTTCATCTCTCAAGGTTAACATCCCTGGCCCAGCAAAGGGTACTTGCCTTCTTCCCAGGGACCCACCTTTTCTCTCGCAGGCTAAGGCGTGAACTACAGGGGTGATTTCCATCTCCCAAGCAGCAGGAGACTCCGCCTCTCCCTGACATTCATGGGCCTAGTTTGGCCTGTATGGGTCTTCTCCTCCTCTTCCTGCGTTTCCCTCATGGGGGGACTGAGGGAAAGTCTTTCCCTCAGGGAGGTGCCAGGTCCCATTCGGGGGGCTTTGTACTCAGCCACTAGTGATGAATGGTGAAGATTGACACAGGGAAGCTATGAAAATTACGTACGTACCATAATTCTTGCACTTTCTGTGCATCTTCACCCTCTCTCACTTCTTCCCGCCCTCCATCCCCTCTTGGGCCTCAGTCTTTGGGCGATGCTTCCTCCCTGCTTGCCCCCCCACCATGAGGTCAGTTGTGGATCAATCCCACTGGTTCCTCTGGGCCCTCTGCTCCTTCATGGAAGTGACAAAGGACCCACACTGTGGGGGAGGGCAAGTAGGGCTCCTTGCCCCTTGCCTCACTGGGACTCCCTGGACCCTCCTGTTGGTGCCCTGATGGGGTTCCTCGCATGACTTGGTCTGGACTTGCCTAGGTCTGCTGACTGACTCAAGGTCTGAGGGCCCATAGGTACTCCCTTTTTCCCTTTCTCCTTTCTTGCGATTTTAAAACCCCTTCCCTTGATTCTCTGGGGAGGTTTCTTCGGACAGCATCCCCTCTTGAACCCTGTGGGTTCAGTCCTTGGGTTTCCAAGACTGTCCAACCCTCCAGCGCCATGTATATGTCGGCCTCGAGGATGATGCCGCCCTGGCTTCTCCCCTTGGAAAACAATTCTCCTGTGAGGTGCTGCGCCTCCGGCTTACACCCACCAGTGATGAATGGTGAAGATACATAGGAAAATAAATTATGGTAGGTGTGTAATTTTCATTTTTACATACTGTTCAAAGTAAGTAATGAGCCATGACAGGGTGTTCATTAAAGGATTTTAATGCACGCTCCAGGGGAATGCTAAGGCAGGGGCTGTAGGCTGAGTGTCCTTATGCCCCTGGGAAGTGCATTAAAATCCTTTAATGCACACTCTAGAGTTGCTTATCACACTTATAAATGGCTCACTTTTAATGTGATAAAATAATTAAAAAAATTTTTTTTTGTTACAATAACATAGTATTTGTTTTAAATTTTTGTTTAAAAAAGGGGATTTTAAAGCACCAAAGATAAAATAGTGCTCTTCGCAGTATGTGGCCAGCAGGTGGCGCCGTGTTGTTGCACTTGGTGTGTGTTCCAGACCGGAGCAAGGGAAAGATCAGGCAGCTTATTTGTAGTTTTGGTGTCTTGGGAGTTATGGTTGATGGTTGGCAGTGTAGTACAGGATGAGCAGGACAGCTTTCTGCAGTTACATATCACCACACTATGCGTTTGGATGAATGAGCCAGTTGCTCTCACTTCTCACTAACGGCCCCCCTCCCTACCACTCCAGATGCTCTGCTCGACCACAGTATGTGGGTCAGAACTACCACGAGGCAGATGAGAGAGAGAGAGAGAGAGAGACATTATTGTAGGCTTGGTTTTTACTGTGTAGTAGTGTCATTAGTTTAGACTGCAGTTTGAGAGAAAGCAGCACAACACTGTTTTCAGCCTGGTAGATTCCCGTTCTGTCTCCTATCACTCCTCCCTCTCTCACTGGAGACACATGAGTGAGGAACAGCACTTTGCGATGGGATTTGCATGTGAAAATTGAGCTGACTTGCTCTCCCAATTCCAAACTTATGGACAGCGTTCAGTCGCTAGTCTTTCTTGCTGAATGGGTTGCTTCTGTGATGCTTCCCCCTCCTCATCGTGCCGTGAAGTTTCTTCCCCTTGACCTCACGCCGATGTGCCTGATCTGAGGTAGACAGCAGTAATCAGGAACAGTGAAGGAGCACTGGCTGTGTGTTTCTGTTCTGTCCCTACCTTTCAATTTTTACAGCCCCACTCTGTCCGTCGTGAATAATTGATGGTGGCTCACAGTTTGAAGAGGCCGGGTTTCTGCTTCTTGCCATCTAGGTGCCAGTAACTGATCATTGGTCAGCAGTAAAGGATGTTGAACTTTCTAGTGATTGAGTGTAAACTTCAGATGTGGTGGGGTTATTGTGTAAGATTTAACATTGCAATAATAATAGATAAAATGAATCTGAGCCGGCTGATGCGGTGCTCAATTGTGTGTGCTAGCAGAGGATCAAGTGTGAATATTGTTATTTTTTATGGAGGCTATAATGTTTATTTTGGGCTATTTACAGATGCATTTTTTTTTTTTTGTAAATGGTGGGGTAGTGTTTGATAGTATTGTAAGTATGCAATTGTACTTTGTGTGTTGAACTATTGCACACAGATTTTAACAAATAAGTTTTAAATAGTAGTAAAGGCTGGATTTTCAATATGGTGGCTAGTGGAATGTTTTAGTTTCTGTTTGGAATGAAGGTTTAGTGATATTGTTCAATAAGGTGGTTTTTGGAGGGTGGAAAATGAGATTCGGCAGCTGACCATGCGTTTCAAGAGATTTAATGCACAATCAGCTGATGTCTCTCGGCCAGCAAAATTTCTAGATATTTTCTAGCCATTTTAAAATTATCAGACTAATTTTGCTTACTTCTAGGCTGACATCTTCTGTAACTACAAATCCCAGAATCCCCTTCAGCTGACATCAGAGCAGGACTAGGGCATTGTGAGATTCACTATTTTGCAGTGCGTGTTAGGCTTTATATAATCTGTAATTTTTTTATTTAATGGTCCCACTGTCCACCCAGGGCTAAGTACAATCCAAGAGGACTGAGCCCCTAGAGAAAAGCAGAACCGTAAAACATCAGGGGCCAGATATTAAAAAAGGCTCAGAAGCGGAATGCAAAGGTTTGTGCTGCGCTTGCACCTGCGCCCAACCTGGAGGTTATTATTTTCAATACGATAGCACACAGGTGCTATTTGATTAAATATTGGGCCATGTCGGCACACTTTGTGCTGACCCAGCAGGGACCTCAGGCTGGATAGCACTGGGAGTCGTGGCACAATATTCAGCCTCTGAAGGCAGATAAACCCTTTGGGCATGCAAGGTGCTAAGGGTCCATATGTTTGCCCATTATGGACTCATTTGCATGGGAAGCAGCGACTTGCTTGAGCCCGTCGTGTGGTCACCAGCCATGACAGTTATGGTGGTGACCACCACCCCCGACCCTGAACACCTGTCCTCTGTATGTTACTGTACTCCCTACTGCGCGGTGGCATTCTCCACCCTCAAATCACCTGTTCTAGAACCTTAAATGTCCTTCCTGGTGTCTAGTGGCACTCCCCACCATCTGATCACCTGTCCCAGTATTGCACTTGTTCTCCCTAGTGGCACCCCCCCGATCCTATGTCCTGTTACTGTGCACATTCTCCCTGGTGTGTAGTGGCACCCCTCACCCCGGTCATCTGGCCTGTTTATCTGTGTGTTATCCTTGGTGTCCAGTGGTGCCCCCCATCCGCTGATCACCCCTCTTGGTGCATTCATCACTGACCTAGTGGCTAGTGGAACTCATCAACTGTCAAGCACCCGTCCCAGATTCCCAGTGGCTAGTGGACCCCCCCCATTGGCCCCTTTACCCGGACCAATCCCTGGAGTCCAGTGGTAACCCCCCACGACCGCCAGTTGCCACACAGACCGCCAAACTCTGGTGGTGTGTCTGATCCCCACCCACTCAGCCCACACCCAGCACAAACCCAGCCAGCTCTCACCATACCTGTGATGGCAGGTCCGTGCAGGGAGCCCGTTATGATGACCGGCACAGCCCTCCACTCTCCTCCACGGCAGACCACTATGTGGGATGACAGTGCGTATATACAGTACATATGTGCACTCGCTGTCATCCCATATGATGGCCTGTCACAGAGGTGAGTGGCGGGCTGTGCCAGTTGTTGTACTGGGCTTTTCACATGGCTCCGCCATCACACATACGGGGGGAAGGGACTGGCTGGGGTGTGCTTGGTATGGGTTGAGCATATGGGAAGGTGGTCCATGACACCTATAATGTCCGACGCATACCTTGCAACTGTATGTCACTGAAATGAGGGACACTGATCCTCATAGTGAGGAACACATCCTCTGTCATGAAGATACATGCTCAGAACACTGTAGACACCATTGTGTTTACTTATACCACTTTTATTTGTGATGTTGCATCTTAAACTATTATGAGCGTCTGATTTGACAGCACATTCTCTGAGCAGCATTGTTTCCATGAGGGCTGTGTGAGGGACAGGACAAGTTTTGGGGAGTGGGGTAAACTGAGGGATGCCCTCGTAATCAGGGACAGATGAGAGGTATGGTTTGCTGGTCCATGTGGTGACTGATATTTGAGGGTTGGTACCACTGGACACCATGGATTGGTCTGGGTACAGGGCTAGAAGCTCGGTGGTGGGGTGATGATGTCACTGATAGCAGGGAGGCATGGAACTGTCCCAGCCAGGCAGCTGCCACTGGGAATCTGTGTTGGCACCAGGATGAGTGCTTCTCAGCTGAGAGGTTACACTAGCCACCTGGGCAGTGAAGTGATGCACCAGGAGGGATGATTGGCGGGTGGGTGTGGGGTTCCAGTACCCACCATGGCATCAGTGGCCTCACTGGGTGGGGTGATCAGCGTTTGAGTAGGTGCCTCTGAACACCAGGGATGACCCACGGATATATGGACCAGGGGACCGGTGGCCGGGGGTGTCACTGGCCACCAGGGGGACATGCATGGCAAGGGGAGTGGAGATCAGAGTATGGAGGTGCCACTAGACACCAGGGAGGTAATTTATGACCAGGCGCAAATTCCGGTTTATGCGGGCAATCCATTCTAGGGATGATAATGATATGGTTCACTTTTCCAGACAGTTATCAGTCTTCCTTTGAGACTGATTTGCTGGACCGTCTTTAAGAAAAACTCCTCTCACCAGCCGGGTGGTATATCCCTCGGCTCCACCCCATGACATCAGAGCTTCCTTTCCTCTGGAAGAATAGCAAAGAGAGGCAGTATAATGTAGTGGTTTTGAGCACTAGCTGCAAACCTGGAGACCTGGGTTTGAATCCCACAGCCACCACTTGCAAACTGTGTGACTGTGAGCAAGTCACTTAACTTCCCTGTACTCCCAGGACACACTTGGAAACAAGCGTCAGCTTAGTGTGCCTTTCCTGGCTGAAAACTCTAAATATAAAATAAGCAAAAATAAAAGGATCCGGTCTCCTTCTCATCATCTCCATGCATAGTGTATGCCTAAATCCAAGTCTGCCATTTGGCAGTCTTGCTATTTATTCTTCAAATTCAACTACATTTTCACGTTTAACATTTTCCCTCTGTTCTTCTGTCTTCAACCAACACTTCTGATGTAATGTGAGGATTCCAGTCTGGCTCCTGACTTCAAACAGTGCATCCAAGTACCAGCAAAAGATGTCCTGGTTGGACCTGCATGTGTTGTTCCTTTACTGCCTGGGACATCACATGATGTTACTGCTTGCGGCCTGTGCCAAGCAGTGCTACTCTCATCCCTGGAAGACCACCAGGCTCGTCTTCTCCTTGGCTGACTGGGCAATCAGGACCCAAAGCTTAAGATTAAAGCAGCTTGCAAGGTGGTCCCCTTGGCTGCAGAGTCCATGGCCCAGCTTGCAGCGATGGCAGAAGCAGCTGCCTAGGGCCCGGCAGGTACCTAGATGGTCTTGGCGTGGCTTCCGTTTTAGGCAGGTGTCGGAGCTCCGTTCATGGCGGAATTCCGTGAGATATACCAGGCCCTCCAGACCTTCGAGGAGAGTCTTCCTGCCAAGTGAAGAAATCCCACCGTCCGTCCTAGGACCAGGAAAGAGCACACTCTTCCTGCTTCTGCAACTCCCTCAACTGCTCGAGGCCTCTCAAGTGCTTGGCTTCAGCAGAGGCCTTACTGGTTGAGTGACAGACCACTAGCCCCACAGTGATCCCTTCAGACTTGTCTGCCTCGGCACAGGTCGAACAAGCAGTTGAAATACTTCTTGAGTCCTGTTGACCTGTTGTCAGAAAGGATTGAGGATCACTCGATTTCTGGGACCCCAGATTTGCAGGGCCTCATGGTCCAGGAGCAAGTTGGCGAACTTGGCCATCTCCTCTCAGAAGTAGCCTCCCCCTGGGGTTGAGCAGTCGACATTGGTGCAGGTGGTGTACCATGTGACCCCTGCTGCATCTCTTCAACATCGATGTCCAAGTCAGTGGTTGAGGTCTTGGTGGAGGGGTTCATTGCACTTTTGATCCTACTTGACTGGGAGGCTCTGATGGCACGTGCAGCAGCGCTGTGAGGAGCTCCTCAGGCAGCTGTGGGCCTTGACTGGGCATGGAAGGGCTCTGCTGTCGATCCCTGCGGTCGGTTGTTCATCACCAATCATGCCCTTGCTGGTCCTGCTGAGACAGCTGTCACCCACACGCATCTTGTCACCTCTAAGGTTTACACCGCCTACATGACAGCCGTTGTGGGTAGCTCCTCATAAGGACTCCTGTCAGGCTACCAGCTTTCCAGGCCAGTTGTTAGTGGACATTTCCCACTGGGATGAATCCAAAGTAGTGCACAGTGGTAAGATGTCGAAGGCCATCTTTGATGAGTCCTTGTATGACTCCAGTGAGGCCTCGATGCAGTCCTCGAGGACTCCTACATTCAGGCATAATTCGGTTGAGGGACTGACCACTGACCATGGGTCGGTGTCGTTCAGCGCAGTTCTCAGGCTTATGTCTGAGTCCATAGAAGTCCCCTGGAAGCCAGTTCTGAAATGTGCCGAATACCTTTCACGGACATCCTGGTTAGGGATGAATTCCCTGAGATTGCCTTTCCTGTGGCTGAGGGCCATTATTAGACCGCAGCTGGAGCATTGGCAGCATTCAACTTCCTGTCCGGCACCCTCAGCCTGTATGGTCCTTAAGTATGCAGTCTCTACTAGCATTATGCCTGGATTTGTGAACTACCTGTTGGTCAAGGGTCTGGTCACTGACTCAGTGTTTCGCAAGTCCCGGAAATACCAGGGATGTGGACAAGCCACCTGACAAGGAGTACAAGAAGCTTCACCATGTGGTGAAAAAGGTTTATGCTGTACCCTTCCTAGATCAAGCATGGGCAGACACCAGCTTCAGACAGCCTTGTACCTTAGCGATTGATGCACCCGTGCCATGGCAGCAGCTGTTGCGATGTATCGCAGGACCAGGCTACAGATTTCCACCTTCTAGGCAGACACGCAGCACAAGTTGACCAATATTCCCATCTTGGGCATTGACCTCTTTGGCTCTGGGGTGTATAGGCAACTCACTATAATCGAGAATCCAGTGCCACCCTCGATTCTGTGTCTTCCTTCCAAAATGACTTGAAAGGGCAGAAGCAGAAGAAGAAGAAACCTTTTCAGTTTCAGCCCTTTCCTTGACAGCAACAGCCAGCAGGGCAGTTTCAGGCTTTTTTTTCCTTCTGTTTTTAACCCTGCCCCAACCCAGCACTGTTACCTGACTACTCACTCAGAGCCACCTCTTCCCATCATAGACTCACTCCATAGAGCCCTGGCTTCATCCTCCCAGGCAGGGACATGGTGGGGGCGCTCCAGACATCCTCCACCAGAGGAATCAAGTCTTTGTCAGGAAGCCCCCTTCGGTACTGCAGCTGCCAGGAAGGAGGACCCCCGATCATGTCCTCGCATTGGTGTCACGCTGGGAGACTCATTTTTTGTGTACGCCCTCTCAGAGCGTGATGTGCCATAACGCCAAGGCTCACGCCAGCGTCCTTCACTCCCCCCCCCCCCAATCATTGCATGAATCAGGGCTGTGATACCTCTTTTTGTCACCAGAGGTCAGGCCACCCCCGAGCCAGTGCGTTGTCCTCCCCCCGGAGGAGCTGAGCAGTCCGATGGACACTCGGACATTCTCCCGCCGGCAGGCCTTCTAACTTCCGGGTCCACTCCTGAACCTGAGTCCCTAGCGCCGCAAGCAGAAATCCAATCTCTGCACCGACGGGCTGACAGGTCAGTTTCAGGCTTGGTGCAACAAGATCAAGTTCCCTGGTCAGGGTCCCAAAAAGGGCAGGGGGTAGGGCAGTGGAGCCTCTCCAGCAGCAATGGATGGTACCCCCTTCAGAGCTGCCCAGTGACAGGTTGGGGGGGGTGTCCACCTCCCACCCATCCAGTCTCTGCCTCCACTCCCTGTGGGAGGTCGGCTTCTTAACTTCTGGCATCATTGGTCCATAATTGCCTCGGAAAAATGGGTCCTAATTGTGGTAGGCAGAAGGTTGCCTCTCGACTTTGAGGCTTTCCTGCCTTACCAGTCCACACTCCAAAAGGGGTGTGTGGTGTCTCAAGACTCGCTGTCCATCCTTAGGGCAGGCATTGCTCAGCTTCTTGTCAGAGGGGGTCATAGGTCATGTCCCAGACTCAGTGGCAGGCCAGGGATTCTTGTCCAGATACTTTCTGCTCCCAAAGTGAATGAGGGCTGGCACCCAATACTGAATTTTCATGCTTTAAATCAGTTTCTCAGGAAGCACAAGTTCAGGATGGCCACGCTGAACCAGATTATACGATCTCTGGAGCAGGACATGTGGTTCTGCTTGGAACTCCACAAAGCATTCATCCACATTCCAGTCTGCCCCACTGTTGGTACCTCCAGTTTCGCTCCGAAGGGGTTCTGGAATACTTCCAGGTCATGCCTTTTGTCCTCTCCCAAGGTCTTCACCAGTTGCATGGCAGTGGTGGTAGCCTTCCTATGGTGCCATAGGGTCAGGGTGTATTCCTGCCTGGACAACTGGCTGATATCGGGATCGTCCAAGGAGACAGTGGAGCAGTCTAAGGGCCTGGCCTTCCAGGCCTCCAGAGACTTGGGCCATCTGATCAACCTGCTCAAGTCCGAACTGATCCTCTCGCAGGTGATTCACTTCACTGGGGCAGAGCTAGACTTCCATTGGGCCAGGGCCCACCTCCCTGTTGATTGAGGATCAGATATTTCCTCCTTTGCATGCTAATTTCAGGGTGGGCAATTGCACCCTGACCAGGACTTCCTGCGGCTGCTCGGGTACATGGTATTCTGCACCTGCATGGTCAGATGGGCTCGCTGGTGGATGTGGCACCTGCAGTGGTCCCAGTGCCTAGGTCACCTAAACCAACTAGTCACAGTGACGCAGCTGATGTGGGATGCCATCCAGTGGTGGCTTATCCTCGAACAGCTGGAGGAAGGAGTCCCATTTGTCTGCCCAGAATCGACGGTCACTCTTACAACTGACTTGTCTGTGGTAGGGTTGGGAGCACACTTGGGAGACCACAGAGCCCGAATCCTGTCACCATACTGACCTGCAGGAGCTCTGTGCAGTGTGATTAGCTCTGATGGAACTTGCTTCTCTTATCCGTGGTCAGTTTGTGCAAGTTCAGACAGACAACACCACCATGTTCTACCTGAACAAATGGGAGCACGAATTCCCTTCCACTTTGTTAGGAGACCCTCCACACCTGGACTCTCGTTCGCAGCTTGGGTGGAGACTTTGTGGTGGCACATGTGTGGAAGCACACAACCAGCTTGCAGACGCCATCAACTGGGTGGGTGAGACATTGCACCAAGTGTTCACTGCATCAGGCGGTGGTGAATCCCCTGATCTTACTTTGAGAGGGTTCCTGCAGTAGGTCTTCACATATAGGACTGCACCCCCTGGCATCAGGACCACAATGCAAACTTGTAGCTAGCAATCGTCGGCGGGGACCGACCCCTGTCGTCAGGTGACGTGATGTCAGTGTGACTATAAAAGGAGTTCTCACACCGTCCCCACGTCAGGTGACCGACGTTATGCGACGTCAGTATAACGGGGCAGTCCCCCACACCCGCCTTCCAGTTCTTTCTCGCCGTCGACTTGTGAAAGTTCCTCGCGGTAGAGTTCATCACTCGTCTCGTCAGTCTTTGTCGGATCAGTTCTCAAACTTTTCGACCGTTTTTCTTTTTTTCCTCCCCCAATATTTTTTTTTACATTTTTTTCTATTACTGTACTGTGTATGTCATCCCCGACGCCTTCCGAATCGCATGAAAATAAGTGCGACTTGTGCAGTTCCCAGCTGCCGCACAAGGACGGTCACTCCCTGTGCCTCTTCTGCCTAGGTCCAGATCATCCTGTGGAGAAGTGCCAGCGCTGCCAGAAATTTAATTCAGCTACCCGGAAACCGAGGCAGCAGCCCTTGAAGGCTCATATTTTGAAGAAAAGGATGGCATCCATGGAGAAGGAGTTAAAAAAAAAAGTTGAGGCTTCCTCAAAGGCCACAAGAAGGAGAAGCACGGGGACCGCACTTGACCTCCACGGCCTCCGCGACTCTGGCTGGAGTTGCGGTTCTAAATGTACCATTCCCTCCAGGGGACCGATCTGGTGAAGTGGGAAAGGGCAAACCTGCTACTAAGAGGGCTATTGCCAGGTGGATTGTCTCTTGTATACAATTCTGCTATGAGAAGCTAGGCAAAATACCCCCTTCAGGCCTGAGGGCTCATTCAACTAGAGGTAGAGCTGCTTCTCTGGCTGCTGCCAGAGATGTACCATTATTAGAAATATGCAAAGCAGCCACCTGAAAAACAGTCCATGCATTCACCAAGTATTACTCCCTGGATAGCCAGGCTAGGAGTAATGCTAGGTTTGGTACAGCAGTACTGCAGAGCCTATTCCCAAAATAGGTTCATCCCTCCTCCATGAGGTACTGCTTGGTAGTCTGCATAATGTAAGAATACAGCAAGACTTCATGTTGTTTGAAGAAAAAATTACTCACCTTAGTAAGTGTGTTTCTTCTAATGGAGTCTTGCTTTATTCTGACCTCCATCCCTGCCTCCCCTCTCAGAACCTGTTTTTTGAGAAGTGGGCTGGCAGGTACAGTGCTGCACCTCAGGGGTGCACTTAGCACTCCCCCCATATAGAGAGGGGGAGTGGGTTATGTTTATATTGTTTTTTTATAGTTATGTTCACTACCGAGTTTTGTTTTGGAGTTCTCGACTTGAGTCTTTTGGGGACCCAAAACATTTGGTTGCCTTTTGGCTAGTAGCTTTACAATTTCCACCTAGCAGGTGTACTTAGTATTAGCTTATAAGAATCTGATGGTTACACTTTAAAGTGCAGTAGATGGAGGTTTGAACCGAGCTAGAGCTCAATGTTCTATGCGCTGGGATAGAATTAACTCTTTCCTGTCCGGAGCAGTTCAAGTATTAGGGCTAACTGCATAATGTCAGAATACAGCAAGACTCCATTAGAAGAAACACAATTACTAAGGTGAGTAATTCTTTCTTCAAGGCCCTCCCATTTGGTCTTTCCTCAGCCCCCCGAGTATTTAGCAAATGCCTGTCGGTGGTGGCGGCCCACTTGCGTACCAAAGGAGTGCAGGTATTCCCGTACCTGGACGATTGGCTCCTGGTGGCCCCATCCAGGGAGGAACTTCTGCACTCCCTTTCCCTTACTCTGCAGGTTTTCACCAGCCTGTGTATCATCATCAACCAGGCCAAATCCCATTTGGTCCCTTGCCAACACCTCCAGTTTATAGGGGCAATCTTGGACATGACTGTCGGCAAAGCCTTTTTGCCTCCAGACAGGGTGGACACCCTTCAGACTCAGGCCCATCTCCTGTCCAGTCGCAGAAGGGTCAGAGTCGGGTTAATCCTTCGCCTCCTCAGGCTTATGGCAACTGCTATTCCGACAGTCCCACGCGCTTGGCTCCATATGAGGATCTCTCAGTGGATGCTTCGGTCTCAATGGGACCAAACACTGGACGACCTAGACCAGGAGGTTCTAGCTTCTGATCCCGTGATCAGGGACCAGCAATAGTGGATGGTACAAGAGAAACTTTGCCTGGAGTTCACTTCAATATCGAACCCCTCCTCCCAGACATTGACAACAGATGCCTCAGGAGAGGGCTGGGGAGCCCACCTCAGGTCTGTCAAGACTCACAGCAGCTGGTCCTGGTTAGAACAGAATCTGCACATAAATGTGCTTGAACTCAGAGCGGTCCTGTATGCCCTCCAGGCCCTACACTTCTCCATACTTCCCGGTCATCTAACCATACAGACAGACATGTGTAGTCTGGTACATTAATAAGCAGGGAGGAACACGTTCCTAACCCTGTGCAAGGAAGCAATGAGAATATTGAGCTGGGCTACCCGGCACAACCTTCACCCGACGGCCATTCACGTTCCGGGAGTAGAAAACATGCTGG
The DNA here is from genome assembly GCA_016271365.2 of Neoceratodus forsteri. Taxonomy (NCBI): domain Eukaryota; kingdom Metazoa; phylum Chordata; order Ceratodontiformes; family Ceratodontidae; genus Neoceratodus; species Neoceratodus forsteri. The sequence continues at coordinate 86,772,173 of CM057451.1, forward strand.
CAGACCACCTCAGTTGATCTTCAACCAGGGTCCACGAATGGGAACTGGATCAAGAGGTAGTAGACAACATCTTCCTGCTTTGGGGAACCCTTCGGGTAGACCTGTTCGCATCTCCTCAAAACGCAAAACTTCCCGGCTTCTGCTTGCTCGCTCCAGGGCAAGACATTTTCTGGCAGGACGCTCTATCTCTCGATTGGAGGGACAGATTCGTCTATGCCTTCCCTCCAGTTCCTTTAATTCCGAGGGTCCTGCAGAAGCTCAGAACAGAGGGAGCGCAAATTATCCTCATTGCTCCATTGCGGCCCAGGCAAGTTTGGTTCTCTTCTGCAACAATTTTCAGAGGAACCTCCAATTCCGATTCCTCTGTCACTACACTTTTTGACCCAGGATCGGGGGACCCTTGTCCATCCAGGCCTCAGATCCCTTCATTTGCATGCGTGACTCCTGCAGACGTAGCTAAAGCCCACTTCAGGGTTTCGTCACTCGTTGCAGATATTTTGGTGGAGGCCAGAAAGTCTTCCACCAGGTCCACATATGCCATGAAGTGGAAACGATTCTCTATTTGGGCCACGTCAAAGGACTTCGAACCTTTCTCTTGCCCAGTCAATAAGATCCTGGACTACATGTGTCATCTCTTCGATCTGGGTTTCAGCCATTCCTCTTTAAAGGTCCACATTGCAGCGATTGCAGTCTACCATGTTCCCTTCTGAGATGGGACTTTCACTCAGTTGGAAGTCTCTAAGACTTTCCTCAGGGGGTTCTCCATTTGAGAACCCCATCTCATTCCTGCTCCTCCTTGGGACTTGAATTTTGTTCTTAAGAAGCTTACTCTGCCCCTTTGAGACGGCAGCCTCAGCAGATTTAAAGTTTCTCTGTTGGAAGACTCTTTTCCTAGTGGCCATTACTTCAGCTCGGCAATTTCCGAGCTTCAGGCCTTGATGTGCAAAATCCTGTATTTGATTTTCACAAGGAACATGTAGCTCTGCGCACCAACCTAAATTTCTCCCTAAGGTGGTGGTGGAAAATCTGCTGAATCAATCCATTGAGCTACCTACTTTCTTTATGCAACACTCCAATCAAGGGAATACCTCTTGCATACTTTGGATGTTCATAGAATACTATGAGGTAGTCATATCAGATGACCTAAAGGTGGGCAAACAATGTGAGATGGCAGCAAGGAGGGCTGGGGGATACTGGGATGCACAGGGAGGCATCACCAGCAGAAAACAGGAAGTTATTATTCCTCTGTACAGACAGTTGGTGAGAGCCCATCAGAGTACTGCGTGCAGTTCTGGAGACCCAATCTCTGCAAGGATATAGACAGGATAGAGGCTGTCCAGAGGAGGGCAACTAAAATGGTGCAGGGCCTGCACGGAAGACATATGAGAGAGAATTAAGGAGCTGAATATGTATAGCCTCGAAAGGAGAGAGAGGGGGACATGATAGAAACTTTCAAGTATCTCAGGGAATCAACAAAGTCCAAGAGGTAGCATCTTTCAAAAAGGAGTGTGCAAGAACAAGGGGCACAAGTTGAAGATAGAAGGGGCGGCTCAGAGGTAATTTAAGGAAGTATTTTTCACAGAGAGGGCTGTGGATGCATGGAATGGCCTTCGGAGGAGGTTGTGGAGTCAGAAACAGTGGTGGAATTCAAGCATGCATGGGACAGTCATAAGGCAATTCTAGGGGGTGGGGGTAGGAAGAAGTAGGCTGCTGGTTAACTAGCATCTGCAGCTTATCCAATAGGTAGGGAAATGGGCAGACTGGGTGGGCCAAGCGGTCCTTATCTGCCATCAAAATCTATGTTTACTGAGATACTACACCACTAGGATTAAGGATCTCAGAAATTCCGATCAGCTTTTTGTCTCTCTTGCTCACAAAAGAGAGGGCAATGCCGTTTCCAAGCAATGCCTATCTAAATGGTTGGCTCATTGTATCACTTTCTGTTACAAGTACAGCAAGACCCTGCTGGGTCAAGTCAGAGGCCACTCCACTAGAGGGATAGCTGCCTCTGCTGCTTGTTTTAAGAATATGTCAGCGGCAGACATCCGCATAGCCGTGACTTGGACTTCTGTCCACATCTTTATGAAACACTACAGTTTGGACATTGCCTCTCGCCATAGAGCAGGCTTCGGTTTGGCTGTGCTTCAAGGTCTTCTTTCATAAGACCCGTTCAGCCAGAGGTTCCATTTTATGGGTAGTTTTCCTCCTTCTGAGTGCTTTTCCTTGTTCCAGACTGCTTGGGATTCAGTCCTATATGTAAATACCTACTGCAGGAGCTCTGTTGAAGTAAGATAGTACAGTTACTTAATAACTTTCCGTAACAGTAGATCTTCGAGAGAGGCTTTTGCAGTAGGTATTGCCTTCCCGCCCTCTATCCCCATTAGCTTTTTTAGCTCCTTTTCCATGAAGGGAAATATCCGCTTCTCTCTCATCTTGCCTCTTTTGGCCCTTGGTGGGAAAGATCTGGAAGGTGGACATGGGGCACCGCCCCTTTATACTGACGTCGCATGTTGTTGGTCACCTGATGTGGGAGCGGTCCCCCGCCAGAGACTGCTAGCTAGAAATTTTTCCTTGGGGTCCTGACGCCTGCCGGGTCAGTCCTATATGTAAATACCTACTGCAAGAGCGCCTCTCGAAGATCTACTGTTACAGTAAGTTCTTATGTAACTGTATTTTCTTCCTGTGGGGCACTCCTCTGGTGGTCCTCTTAGCCTCCAAGGAGAACGCAAAGCTGAGTCTTTGTGTCTGCCCCAAGTCAGGGATGCTTCTGGGGAATGCCTTCACATGGCCCTGGATCCTCAACCTCCTGTACACCTTCCTTCCCTTTCCTCTGATCTACAAGGTGGTGGTCCAGTTGCAGAGGAATAAAGCATAGATGATCTGGATCGCTCAGAACTGCTAGGAATCTGCCAAAAGTGTGGATAAGTAAACCATTTCCTTGTCACTAGAAATTAGGGATCTTACTTCGAGAGGGTTCCTGCAGTAGGTCTTCACAAGTAGGACTGCGCCCTGGCGTCAGAACCGCATGGAAAACTAGTTGCTAGCAGTCATCAGCAGGGACCACCCCCAGCGTCAAGTGACGGACGTCAGCATGTCTATAAATAGGGGCGGTCCCCCACCCGCCCACCAGTTGTTTCCCGCCACTGACCTGAATTGTCGGACCTCGCGGTGAAACAGCTTCAGTTGCCTGCCATTTTTGCGATAAGTACAGTTAGTTAATTTTCTTTCCACCTCTCCAACATTGTGTGTCTTCATGTCAGCGCAATAAAAAGTACTCCCAAATATGGCGTGCAGATCCTGCACGGGAATGACCACTCCCACTGTGTCCTCTGCCTAGAGCCTAATCACCAGACCGCCGATTGTTCTATCTGCCAGGCCTTCAACCAGGCCATGTGCACCCGTCGCCAAAGGACCCTCGATGCCCACTTATTGAAACAACGACTGGCATCGATGGACATAGAGCTCAAGCAGCTGAGGGAATGATCGTTGTTACCTGCTACGGAAAAGAAAAAGAAGGAGAAACACCGGGAGCGGAGCCATCCTCCTCAGAGGAAAAGCAGCCACACAGTCGATGCCATATCTGGTGGGGCCTGCACCCCTGTGGTACCCCACCTCTTGGGTCTTCATCCACTCGGGCGAATTGGGTGCGCCCCCCCCGCCGAAGTAAGTGGGCAGTCAGGGGTTTGTGGTTTCAGAACCTGTTCTCAGCTCGGCCACTAAGCCGCCCAGTCAGACTGAATCGAGACTCCCGGCTCCTGTCAGCCCGGCTGTGGTCTGTAAGTCGACTATCTGCTCCTCCAGTGCCCTCCAGACCATCACCTCTAAGTCTGTCACCGGTTTGCCTGATGACCGCATGGTGCCTGCTCTCCCATCGGACTCCCTTGTGATCCCCAACGTCCAACAGTGCAACCTCGCAGGTTTTCCACAGTCCTGCGAGGGTTCTCCCTCTAGGGAACCATTGACACTACCCAACCTTTTTGGGCCTGATTTACAGGAACCCCTCACATTGGACATCCATGAGACTCCTGCCTCTCCGGCAGACCTGTCGGCGGGGGCCTTTCCATATTTACCCTCTTCGCCAATCTCTGTCCCGCCGTCGGATAGGCATCCGACACCAGACCCTTCGCTGGACCCTCTTCAGGGCTGGATGGACCAGAATCTTCCTGGGCTTTCGGGGGTTCCACCTTCGACCCCTGGCCCGTCGACGGACCCAAATCCTGGTGGCCCCTTGGCACCGCCACCCTCTGGACTTTTTGCTCCTCCTCCATCAGGCATAACGGGTTACTACCCTGGCTAAATGCCACAGTTTCCTCAGTACCTGACGTCAGGTCAGACTTTTCAGTACCAAGGTTACCATCAGTACCCCTTCTGCTACCAACCACCTAGCTACCCCTCCTATACTATGGGGTACTCAGGATACCCGCTGCCGCCACCTCCTCAGCTGGCACCCCAAGGATCCATCCCGGATTGATGGCAGGATGCCAAGTCCCAACTCTTACCCAGCTGGTAGTCAGCGCTAACCTATCCGGTAAGGTGCCACCAGGAAGCCCTTCGCCTTCCAGCAGAGTTTCTGGCAGAGATATAGGCAGTCTGCCATTGGGAATCTCTCTGGGGGCCAGGGTCACGGAGGCAATTCCAGATGCCACTTCTTTGCCAGACAGGCTGGAATCCTCTGACTTGTACGAGGATTCGGACTTGGGGGACCAGTCTGATCAACACTCTTCCACAGAGCCTCAGCCAAAGATGTCGCCAAAATCACCTCAGGAGGATCCGTCTTTCACAGAACTCCTCTGGTCCATTCAACGGTCCTGGAATTGGACCCTAAATGCAGAAGACTTGCAAAGCATCTAGACCTGGTTAATGCAGAACCCCTTCCCATTCTACCTTGGACGGGGCTGCATGAGGATCTGACATCTACGATTTGGCAAGGGCCGTCATCTGTTCCTTCGGTTTCGAAAAGCCAGCAGGACTCACCACTCCCCGGAGGAGTTTCCACCTCACGGCACAACCTAAGGTGGACTCTGTCATCATCACTACAGGTCATTATAGGTCAGCCCAACCCAAACAGCTCTGTGCCTCTCCTCCTGACAAGGAGTCGAAACAAATGTACCAATATGGAGACAAGGTCTGTACCTCCTCTACCTGCGCCATACGTTCACTCAATTACGTAGCCTACATGGTGGCTTTCCAGAAGTTGGCTCTGTCTGACCTGGAAAAGGACGTGCAAGTAGTACCTGATGAACAACTCAGGAATAAACTTCTGGACAAAATCAGAATGAACAAATCCTCCTGCCGCCATGCTCTATGAGCCACCTACAACTCGGTTAATTCGGTTGCACGGCTACAGGCATCTGCCTAAGGCGCCTTGCCTGGCTCTATCTCACAGGTTTGGCACAAGATGTACAGAGCACACTTCTGGACGCTCCTTCAGGGGTCCAGTTCTGTTTGGGGGAGATGCTAAAGACATAATTACTGATCTGCAAGAAAGCGGCAAATCCCTTAAAGATGTCCGCTCTATGTATCGTTCGGGTCAGAAACCCAAGCAGAATTTTCATCGCCCCCAACGGAAATGCAACAAACAGAACCAGGGCAGACGCCAAAACAAGCGTAGGGCTCCTGACTCCAGTGCTCAAACCCCCCAGGCTAAGTTCCCAAAGACAGCCACTGGGGGCAAGGCATCCCTTCCCTTAGCATCCTGACTTTCTGCCCTCCCTTACCTGTGGAGGAACCAGCAGAACCAGTCGGGGGGGGGGGGGATTCTGCCTCCACCTGGAAGGGTGGAAAGCTGTAACCGCAGACGCGTGGGTCCTACAGCTAGTTGCAAGAGGTCACTCGATAGAGTTTCTGGAGAGACCACTAAACAAACCTCTGGGCAGGTTTCATTACCCACCAGGTCAACAAAGTTTGGTCCTCCAGGAAATCCAAGCTCTACTATAAAAATCAGCCATAGAGCGGGTTCCAACAGAGCAGATAGGAAGGGAATTTTATTTCCACTTCTTCCCAGTACCAAAAAAGATGGGAGATCTCAGCGTGCTCACCCTCCTCGTAGAATGCAAGAGGTTCCGCATGTTGACCCTCGAGGGAGTCTTGCCCCTGCTTCAACAAAACAATTGGCTATGTTCCCTGAATATGCAGGATGCCTATCTACATATCCCCGTTCTACCGACCCACCACCACTTTCTGAGATTCTCCTTCCAGGAGGATTATTTTCATTTCAGGGCCCTCCCACTTTGGCCTTTCTTCAGCACCTTGGGTTTTTACCAAGTGCCTAGCGGTGGTGGCGGCGACCCTGCGTCACAAGGGCATTTATGTGTTCCCATACCTGGACGATTGGCTGTTCTCAGCCCCATCCCAGGACAGTCTGAAGGATTCCCTTTCTTTCACCCTGGACCTTTTCTCCAGACTTGGCATCATGGTCAGTTATCCCAAGTCTCAGCTGTCACCCTCCCAGCACCTCCAATTCATAGGAGCAGTACTGGACATGGTCCAGGACAGGGCCTTCCTTCCTGTGGACAGGGTCGGAGACCCTTATCCTACAGGCCGTACTGGTGGCCTCTTCTCGTTGGACCCCAGCGCGCTCTGTCTTAAGACTGCTGGGCCTGATGGTGGCTGCCATACCCACAGTTCCACTGGCCAGACTGCACATGAGGGTGACCCAGTGGTCTCTTGGAGTCCAATGGGATCAACGTTTGGATGACATGGACCAGAAGGTGCTTGTCTCCAAAAGCTTACAGAGGGATCTCCTCTGGTGGCAGGACACTTTCAATCTCTTGGTGGGGGTTCCATTCCACTCCCGTCCCCCTCCATGACTGTCATGTCAGATGCCTCGAGCCTCGGATGGGGGCCCACCTGGGAGACCATCGAACTCAGGGGACATGGTCCCCATGGAGGAGAATCTTCACATCAATATTCTGGAGGCAAGAGCAGTGCTCTATGCTCTCTAAGCATTTCAGTCCCTCTTAATTCTGGGAACACTTCTCATCCAGACCAACAACATGGCAACGGTCTGGTACATCAAATAAACAGGGAGGCACCCGTTCATACCCCCTTTGCAGGGAAGCGATGCAGGTGTAGTACTGGGCTGTTTAACATGGCCTATCCTTGAGAGCAGTCCATGTTCCAGGTGTTCACAATATTCTGGTGGACAGTCTCAGCCGCTTGGTCACCATGGCTCATGAGTAGGAATTAAAGCGGGAGGTAGTGGAAGATTTCTCCCTTCAGTGGGATCGGCCAGAAATAGACCTTTTCGCCTCCCCATCTAACGCAAAACTACCCAGCTTTTGCTCACTCGTTCCTGGGCATGGTGTTTTTTGGCGAGACACCTACTCTCTATCCTGGACAGGGAGATTTCTGTACGCTTTCCCTCCCTTTCCTATTCTGCAGAAGGTTCTGCTGAAGTGACAGGCAGAGGGGGGCCACATGATACTTATTGCCCCCCATGGCCTCAGCAGATACGATTCCCACTGCTACAGCAGCTAGTGCTGGAACCTCCAGTACCTATTCCTCTCTCTCTCATGACAATTCTGTCCCAGGAGCAGGGCACCCTGGTACACCTGAGCCTCAGATCGCTCCACCTTCATGCGTAGCACCTTTGGATATAGCGGTTTCTCACTATGGCATGTCCCTTAGAGCCGCTCAGGTTTTAGTGGAGGCCAGGAAACCCTCCACTAGATCCATGTATGCCAGGAAGTGGAAAAAATTTTCTATCTGGGCCACAGCCAAAGGCCTAGACCCATTTTCCTGCTTGACTTCCCAGGTCCTAGGGTACCTCTTGCACCTGTCAGAGTTAGGCCTCAGTTATTCCTCTCTGAAGGCCCATCTCTTTGCGGTTTCAGCCTACCACCTTCCGGTGGATTGCAAAACCCTAGCTCAGGTAGAGGTTTCCAGAACCTTTCTGAAGGGGATCCTTCGCCTCAAACCTCCGGTCCGGAATCCTGATCCCCCACCCACCCCTGGATCTTAATTTTATTTTAGAAAAACGTACTTTGCCCCCTTTTGAGCTGGCAGCAAGTAGTGATATGTGTTGCCTCTTGTGGAAAATGCTCTTATTAGTTAATATCACTTCAGCTCAGAGTTTCAGAACTTCAGGCTCTAGTTTGTGGAGAGCCTTATTTAATTTTCCACAGAGACTGGGTTGCTCTGCGGACTAATCCTTCCTTCCTTCCTTCTGAAGGTAGTTTTGGAGTTCACCCTAAATCAGAATGTTGAACTGCCAGTGTTTTATCCAGAATACTCCAACAGGGGGAAGTATCTCCTGCACACCCCTGACATGCACAGGAATTTGAGATATTTACGACTCAAGGACTAAGGAGGGTTCGCAAGTCAGATGAACTCTTCGTAGCCTTCGCTCCCAAGTGCCAGGGCAAGGCTAGAAATAGGTGTTGTCTAGGTGGCTGGCAAATTGTATTGATTACATTTACCAGAAGTATGAGAAGCCCCTTCCGGGGACGGTCAAGGGCCACTTAACTAGGGGAGTTCCCACTTCCACTGCCTTTTTCAGAAATGTGTCCACTGCAGACATATGTCCAGTGGCCACTTGGTCCTCTGCCCACACCTTTACAAAACATCACAGCCTGGACATTGCTTCTAGACGCAGGGCTGGATTTGGTCTAGCAGTCCTGCAAGGACTTCTTTCATGAACAGACGGTCATTGGCAGACATTTTCCTTCTCCCGGAACCTAGTCTCTGACTTCTTCTATTTAGTTGACTGCTTAGTATTCAGTCCTACATGTGAAGACCTACTGCAGGAACCCTCTCGAAGTAAGATATATCAGTTACATAAGAACTTACCGTAACAGTAGATCTTCGAGAGAAGCTCCTGTAGTAGGTCTTTTTTTTTTTTTTTCTCTCTATTCCCTTCCCAGGCCTTTGTTTTATCCAGGGCTCAGGGTTCCAAGTTTCCACTCCTTTTTCTGCTTCCTCTTTAGAGGTCTCCGGTGGGAAGAACTGGAGGGTGGTGGAGGGCAGCTATTTATAAGTCCTTCGGCGTCCGTCTCCTGACGCCGGGGGCGGTCCCCGCTGATGATTGCTAGTTACAAGTTTTCTATTCAGTCCTAATGCCAGGGAGCACAGTCCTACTTGTGAAGACCCACTGCAGGATCCCCCCTCAAAGATCTACAGTTATGGTAAGTTCTTGCGTAACTGCTATTTATTCGCCTGTAACCGTAGATCTTTCACGGAGTGGTCTCTTGCAGTAGGTAATACTTCTGGGTATCCAGCAGAGGTCGCTGTGGCACATGGCAACTCTTCTAGCAGTGTTTTCCAGGGCCCTCCCACACATGACATCAGCTTCCTGTTTCCTATATAAGTGTGGGCGGTCCCTGGTATGTTCAGTTTTTTGCCGTCTTCAGCTCACATGCAGCAGCTAGAACAACTTCTGAAAACAGCAGTCATCGACGAGAAACAACGTTGAAGATTCTACGAACAAGGGGTTCACTCAGCAAGAGCTCCCCCATCTACTGATCTGCATTTCTGGACACACATAGAGCAGGAGTACCCCTCCTTGCCCTCTGTTTCTCTCACTCATTGACGGCCACCAAATCGTCAGCGATGCATCTATATTCTCATTGACGGCCATCATCATCCATGTTCTCATCGACGGCTATCACCGTCGATGCATCTATATATTTTTCATTGATGGCCATACCCGTCAAGATCCTCATCAGCGGCTACCACCGTCGATTATGCATCTCTATTATCATTGATGGCCACCGCCATCAACGATGCATCCATATTCTCATAGATGGCCATAGCCGTCGACGCTGCATCCATATTCTCATTGATGGACATCCCGTCAACGATGCATCCCTGTTTCTCATCAAGGGCTGTTCCCCCGGCGATGGTGCATCATTATTCTGCCTTCTCATTGACTGGACGTTTTCACTTCCTTATCAACAATGCTAAAAATAACCAACATTATAAAAAGGTAGTACATAAATAACCCTTTCTGTGTTCCATTTGAGTCACAGAGTGGGAGAGATCCTCCTCAACCTCTGTGCTTCACACCTGGTCAGCCACCACTCCTGGTGTCCCTCCATCGACGGCGTGTCCTCATACTCCTTAGTAAGATGGAGCTTCATAAATATCCAAAGGCTTATGCCAGATTTTCTACCCCTTCACCTTCTTAGGTGGTTAATCACAGGGGTCAGGTGGACAGAGATCAGAACCCTGGACTTTACCACCCAGGGGCAAGACCTGCTCAGGCTACATGACAACTCCCCTCCATCACCCGCCCTTTCTCAGAAGGAACTGGGCGTCACCACTGTAGTATGGCACTTCTTGCATACCATACGGCACTCCCAGCGCTCCGATCCAAGGGGGCAGGGCAACCCTCCAAGATCCCCTACTCTTCTGCCTAAGAATTTTCATGATGACCGGGATCCATTACCACCCTGGTCACTTCTTCCTTATATGGAAGACTATTTTCAGATGAACAAGTGCTCCCAGTTGACCTTACTGGTGACCTTGAACACAACGATTTCGGGAGCTGAAATTTCTTTCTCAGTCTCCCTTTTTTGGAAATCTGTCTTTGGATGAGGGCCTGCCTAGCATCCCCAGCACCCCCTCCCGATGACCCTTCATTCCACGAAACGATGATACAAATATAGAAAGTCATGGGATTCTCTACCACAGAAACATGACAAAAGAAGTATTTGGCAGAATACCTTAATCTGAAAGAACACAGCACTAACACTTCTTAGAAAATATATAACTGTATTAAACTCGCATATAGATGAAAGCGATTGAAAATACAGTGGCGCCATGCAAGGCAACAACAGCTCCCAGAAAAACGAACAGCCTGACCGGTTTCGCGCCGAAAAGCGCCTCCTCAGGGACTGATTTGGTAATTACAAGGAACCCTTTAAATAAGGAATACAATTTAAAGTGACAGTGCAACAAAAAAAGATTTTGTGATTTTGTGAAAGAACATTTTAACACCAGTAACACTAAAACCAAATTCATTATAGTATTCATACAATGATAAAAAATATTTACTTTACCAATATTCATACTATAAATCAAGAATACTAAATTAGCAAATAATTCTCTCAATGGGCATTTCAAAAAATGTTGCAAAAAATATGTTAAAAAACACTAGTACATTATATACCAGAGTTGTTGAAGGGACTCCAACCCAGGGAGGACTTGTCTAGATTTTGCATTCAGAGAAAAGGGGGATATATTAGTATTTAGCTATATTCTATTCTCTCGAGAGAAAACAAAGAAAAGAGGGGTGGGGAGGAGGATAGAGTGGGGTTAAGGATGGATCTTACTTCGAGACACAGCTCTTGCAGCAGGTTACACCATTAGGACTGAAGCCAGCAGGCGTCAGGACCCCACGGAAAAATTCTAGCTAGCTATCTTCAGCGGGGACCGCCCCCGACGTCGGTCCCGCCTCTGACGTCAGGCGTGGTACATAAGGGGGCGGTCCCGTCAGAATCCCCAGTTCTAGGGACATGGATATGTTGTTCATCCACACTGTCTGGCAGGTTCCTTCCGCTTTAAATCTTGCGGAAGGTCTTCAAGCTGGCTCCTCCCACCCACCTGGGTGGTAAAACTCGCTCGCCCCATGGCCTAGATCTTCCCTTACTGCTTGGAAGCTCGGGTTCCCTCTTAGCGCTCTGCGTATAAGACTGGTTCCTAATTCTTGATTTTGAAATTAAACAAGTTTTGCTTTAAAACTTGGTCTTCTCTCCCACCGGCTGCGATGGACAAATCGACTCGGGTTTCCGGAGATGCCCCTGCGAATCTGAAAATGTCAGGACCGGATCCGCACTCACGTCGTCTACCACTGCTGGGCATGAGCACGACCCACAGGCCTGCGACCTGTGCTCTTCCTTTCAGCCTCGTCCTCGAGAACCGCTGCCCGTTTACAACTGGGGCGTCCCGAGAAGAGATTTCCTCCGGTTAAGTCAAAAGAGGCCCGGTCGGCGGTGTCCGCGGCGGCGGGCTCGGCGGATCAGCTCGAGCAGATGATTGCCCTCGAAGAGGAGGCGGCGCTGGCCGCTTCTACCTCAGCTGCGGCATTTGTCCCACTATCTCTCAGTGCCTCTTATTCGGCTCCTTTTAAGGAGCTTTCTGACCCTCTCGACAAAGGTGAGGGTCCAACTTCTTCTGGACCGTTTCCTCGGTCCAAAAGAAGACAAGAGTACAAGTCTTACCGTCGGCGCTCTTGGGGAAGGAAAGATCCCTCTCCCGAGTTGTCGGCCGTCGACTTTAGTCGACCCCTCGGCCGGCCACTGGTTTCACGGTGTCCCGTCCAGACCGGTTGGCGAGACTCCCGTCCGGCAGCGGTCGAGATTTTCTCGACCCGTTAGACGGAGTTGTCGACTGGAGAAGCAATCCTCTCCCGGTTTCCCCGGTGGGATTGAGGATCCGTCGGCTCGGCTGTGCTCCGGTTCCGAGCGGCCGGTTAGTCGTCCGACGAGCGGAGTACCGCTTCCCGCGACACCTCCGCCCGTCCTCGGCCCTAGCCGAGGTTCACGATCTCTGGCGTCTTAGCGGTCAGCCGATCCTGCCGTCATGGCGGTCTCGGTCTCGGCACGCGGCAGCGGCTGCGCGTATCCTCTTCCTCCTCCTCGGACGAGGAGGCTTCTCTTGTAAGTTCTGCATTCGGTATGAGGAACTCATGTAGCAACTCCTTCTGACCGGGAATAAGCCGATGCTGTAGTCTTCCCGGCCATTAAATGGCTGTCACGGGCTGAAACAACCCCTTGTTCTAGCCGAGCCTGTTCCCAGGCGGTTGTTGGCAATTCCAGCTGCCCCACGATTCTGGTGGAACCTCGCCTCCACAGCCGTTGGTTGGGGCTCCGACCAAAATTCGATCGGCTCGAGGACTGCCCATGGGCTGTCTGTCACCCTCGCTCCCGATAGACCTCGGCAGGTGGAGGGTGGCTCAGGCCGAGCAGCTCTTTGAGGACTCTTCGAGTCTGAGGATGATTCCTCCCTTTTCTCCAAGTGAATGGACTTGGGTCCTCAAGGACAGTCGGTGGACGATAGCCCGCCGTCCTTCCTAGGATTATGCTACTCCAGAAAATGCTACGCCTTCAAATGGAAAAGATTTTCCATTTGGTGTCAGAGCAAGGGCTTGGACCCTTCCTTCTGTCCTTTGGCAAGCATCTTGGACTACTTATGGTCCCTTTCTAGTCAAGGGCTTAGGTCGACGACCCTAAGGGTGCACCTGGCAGCCATCTCTGCTTACCGGGCGCGGGCCGGGGAGCAGTCGGTGGCGCAGGAGAAGGTGGTCTGGTGCTTTTCAAAGGCCTTGATCACATTTCCCTCAGTGCGAGAACCTCCACCTCCGTGGGATCTACTGCTGGTACTGGCAAGCTCTTGGGCATGCCATTGAACCAATGCACAGGTGTGAACTCTCACCTGTCGTGGAAAACCGCCTTCTTGGTGGCTATCACGTCAGCCAGAAGGTAGGAGAACTCAGGCGCTCTGCATTGAGTCTCCTTACCTGGTCTTCCACAGGGACAAGGTTGTCCTCTCCACCGAATTCCTTCCGAAGGTGGTGTGGAGTTTCACCTTAACCAGGTGTTGACTCTGGCGGTGTTCTACCAATCACACCTCGGAGGCGAATACAGGCTCCATACCGGACCCTAGAAGGCACAAGCTTATTATAAGGAGCACATGGCTGAAGTTCGGGGAGAGGTTCGCCAGCTGTTTGTCACCTACGCTGAAGCGGCACCTGGCAGACCTGCAGCCAAGCGGACGATAAGCAGGTGGGTCACCTCCTGCATAGATCTCTGCTATAAGTTGGCGGGCATGGAGCCTCCCAGAGGGATAAGAGCTCATTCTACCCGCCATACCGCTGCATCGAGTGGCTGCTTCCAGGGGCGTCCCTATCCAGGAAATCTGCAGGCTGCTACCTGGAAGTCAGCACACACCTTCTATTACCCATTACCATCGACCTTGAGTCACGCCGGGATGCTGGTTTTGGGGCCTCGGTTCTCCAGTCTTTATTCCTAAGTAGGGGTGTGCGCCTTGCCTCCCCTCCGGAGAACTGCTAGGAGTCTGCCAGACAGTGTGGATGAACAACATATCCATGTCCCTAGAAATACAGGTTACTCACCTGTAACAGGAGTTCTAGGAATGGTATATGTTGTTCATCCTACGACTCCACCCGACCTCCCGGCCGACGAAGACAACTGAGCTTCCAGCGGGCAGATGTGGCGTCATGGGGCAGAGCCGAGAGTTTTACCACCCGGGTGGGTGGGTGGGAGGACCAGCTTGAAGACCTTCCAGCAAGATTTAAAGCGGCAAGGAACCTGCCAGACAGTGTGGATGAACAACATATACCATTCCTAGAACTCCTGTTACAGGTGAGTAACCTGTATTTCTTTCCTGCCGTCAACTTGCATGTCTTGACCTTTCGGTTACAGTCTAGCGCGCGACGCGTGGTTCAGAGCATTCCTTCAGGAAATTCAATTTTCTTCAAGCAAGATTGTTGCCGATGTCCTCTCCGACCTCCGGTCACTCCTCCAAGTGTGCTTGCGGGAAACAGATCCCCTTCAAGGACCCCCACATGGCCTGCGTTAGGTGCCTGGGCCCAGACCACGATACCCGGGCCTGTTTGTCCTGCCAAGGGTTCAACAGTCGAACTAGGATCCGACGTCAGAAGGCCCTTCAGGCTTTTTTGTTGGAGGAAAAGCTGAAGACCATGTTCTCCAAGGGGGAATCTTCTTCTAAATCCCACAAGCACGCGGAGAAAAGAAGGGAGAAGGCCCTTCCAGGTCCCTTCAGGGCTTGGAGCCCCTAGCTCGGTTCTCGTCCGACCGCTCTCCTTCCAGGGCCAGCTCTCAGCCTCCCTCGGCTCAGTGGAAGCCTTCTTCTCAGGCCAAGTCCACAGGCCATCGTCATCTTCTTCATCCAAGGCCTTGGCGAAGTCCGGGGAGCGCCACCACCATCATCACAAGTTGGGTTCCCGCCCTTTGGTTCCCGACGTCCGGTCTTCGTCTGTGCCTCATCGGAAAACCTTGGAGCTCACACCCTTGAAGAGACCTGTAGACCAGATGCCGGCATGACCGTCGTCGGCCGTGAGTCATTCCTCCCTGGAGCCGCCATCGGCCGGACGGCCGTCGCCGGTCAAACCATCCCAGCGGATGCCGGTAGGGGGACCGACGTCCGCTCCTCCTGAGAAGAGGGCCTTGATGCCTCCGACCGACGTCGGTCAGGAGACTTTAACTGAGGAGGACTTAACGCAGCCCGAGGACCAGACGGGCGACCCCAGCTTCGCCGAAACTCCCAGGGCACCCTCACCCTTACCCGAGGCCCCTGTGGAACCGACGCCGGGACCTGACGACCGCCCACCGGCGCCCGGGCCGTCGTCGGGCCTTCTTTCGCGAGTGAAGGATCTCTTCACTTACAGGTGGGACACCATTAAGATCGACATGGTCCCCACCTCTCCTCCTCCGGTTCCTGCACCCCCTTCGCCATCGGGGTCGGCAGGCCGTTTACCTCCCCCCCGGGAGCCTAGATCCTCTCCCAGAGGAAGATCAGAAAAATGGAGACCTCCATCGAAATCCTCTTCTGGGTCACCCAGCCCCAAGAGATCCAGGAGACACCGACGTTTGCCGTCGACGGAGGACAGAGTCAGTCTACTCTTCCTCTAGATCCCATCTCCTCTCTCCATCCCTTCTCCAGACCCACGTGAGGCGAGATCTCCTCCAGATGACCCTTCGTTCATGGATATTATGAGACATATCCAAGAGAACATGGGATGGGATGCAGAAGAGCTAGACCCGAAAGGTTCGCCTGCAGATATCTTGGCAGAAGGACCCCAAGCCTGTGGTGGTACCACCCTTGGTGGACACTCGTGGGCGTCACCAAGATAGGTGGGAGATCCACATTCGCTCCTGGCGATGCCGAAAAAGCTGATCGCTTGTACAGGCTCCTAAGGATGACCAGTACGACGGCAGCCTCAGGCCGATTCTCTGGTCATCACAGCCTCACATGACCGGTCACAGAGGCCGCAACATTTGAGCACCCTGCCACCGGACCCAGAGTCCAAGCAGCTGGACGCGCTGGGCAGGCGCACGTGTGCTTCCGCCACCTGCGCCATCAGATCCTTGAATTATCTGACCCACATGGTTCAATTCCAGAACGCTTTGTGGGAACAGGGTCTGGAGGCGGCTGAAAACTGCCGGAAGGTGAGCAGAAGGAGGAGATGCTTCAGCTCCTCCATACGGGTTCAGACGTGGGGACCCAAGTGCTTCGAGCCGCGTACGACTCCGCTGACTCATCGGCCCGAGCAGCAGCTTCTGGCGTATGCCTCCAGAGACACTCCTGGTTACGCGTCTCTGGTTTTACCCCTGACGTCCAGAAGAACATTATGGATGCTCCGTTCGAGGGAGAAGTCTTGTTTGGTAATCCTTCCGAGAAGATCATTACCAAACTTCAAGAGGCCGGGAAGGCGGTAAGGTCGGTTCAGGCCATGTACCGACCCAAGCTTGGTTCCTTTCGTAGGAACCAAAGCCATTTTCGTGGGCGGACACAGAGGCAGCAGCCCCACTCCGCTACACATCAGAGGGGCTGCGGCTTCCGTAGAACAGGGAAAACAGCCCGCCAGCCAAGGTCAGCGTTCTCCTAGGCCGGCCCAGCCAGCGGGCCCATCTGCCGCCACAGCCTGACTCCTTTCCGGCCCCCGCCCCTCAGGATCAACGGGAAATCATGGTCGGGGGTCGCATTGCGAACTTCCTGCCGGAATGGCAGGCTATAACCACCGACAGGTGGGTTCTTCAGTTGGTCAGTCTAGGCCACTTTATAGAATTTGCAGAAAAGCCACCCTCGAGGCCTCCTTTGCTCTCCCGGTATCCGGGTCAGCACAAAAATTTGATCTGGCAAGAGGTACTCGCGCTCCTGCGAAAGGGAGCGATAGAGTACATCCCGGAGAACCAAAGAGGACAAGGATATTATTCCCTCTTCTTCCTGGTTCCCAAGAAAACAAGGGACCTCCGTCCGATTCTGGACCTCAGCGACCTCAACGTGTCGGTCGCCTACAAGAGATTCCGCATGGTGACTCTTCCGGGCCTTATTCCCATGCTGAAACAGGATGCCTTTTTAGCGTCTCTAGACATGCAGGATGCATACCTGCATATCCCTATAGCTCAGGCGCACCAGGGGCTCCTGCGCTTCGAGTTTCTCGACCACCACTTTCAGTTCCGAGCCCTTCCGTTCGGACTGTCATCCGCACCAAGGGTCTTTACCAAGTGCATGGCAGTTGTGGCAGCATCTCTGAGGAGACAGGGCCACTATGTGTTCCCGTACCTGGACGACTGGCTTCTCATGGCCGCCTCCAGAGAGGCGTTGTCATTCGCGGTCCAGAGCACCCAGGACCTGTTCCAGTCTCTGGGCATTCTCATAAATTATGAGAAGTCTCTCCTGGTACCGTCGCAGAAACTGCAGTTTATAGGCGCATTACTGGACACTGTTCAGGGAAGAGCTTTTCTTCCGGACGACAGAGCGGAGCGCATCAGATTCTTCATAAGGGATTTGTCGTCGAACAAGATCGTACCTACCAGGTCGGTCCTTCGCTTGCTCGGACACATGGCTGCGGCCATTCCTACTGTCCCTTTCGCAAGGCTCCACATGCGGGTAACCCAGTGGATGCTCAAAGTGCAATAGGACCAAAGGCAAGAGCACTTGCAGCATCCGGTCAGGATCACGAACTCAGTGATCCGAGACTGGCAGTGGTGGCTAGTCCCAGGGTCGCTCTCCACGGGCGTCCCGTTTGTAGCGCCGTCCCCGGAGGTAACTCTCACCACGGACGCCTCAGGTCTTGGGTGGGGGGCGCACCTGGACGGGGTAAAGTCCCAGGATATGTGGACCCCGATGGAAGCTCATCTCCATATCAATGTCCTAGAGATGAGGGCGGTTCTCTATGCCCTGCAGGCCTTTCAGTCAGTAATCCCACCGTGTACTCTTCTGCTTCAGGCAGACAACACGGCGGTGATGTATTACCTCAACAAACAAGGAGGCGCACACTCTTACCCCCTTTGCAGGGAGGCCATGAGGGTATGGGATTGGGTAATCGGACACGGCGCAAATCTGATCACTGTGCATGTTCCCGGGGTGGACAACACAATTGCAGACGGCCTGAGTCGATCCCAGGCCAGAGTCCACTAGTGGGAACTTCTTCAAGAGGTAGCAGAGGATCTGTTTCTTCGTTGGGAATTCAGAACTAGACTTGTTAGCATCCCATCCAACACAAAACTGCCCAGTTTTGCTCGCTAGATCCAGGGCCTGGTGTTTTCTGGCGAGACCATTATCCCTCTCCTGGTGAACAGATTCCTCGCTTCCCTCCCTTCCCGTTGATCCAGAGGTTCTTCTCAAACTGCGCAGGGAGCACTCACTCATGATCCTGGTGGCCCCGTTCTGGCCCAGACAGATCTGGTTCCCTTTGTTGGTGCAACTATCTCGGGAACCCCCGCTCCCGTTGCCGCTCAGCTCCCACCTCCTTTCTCAGGAGAAAGGTTCATTAGTCCATCCGGACCTACGTTCTCTGAGCCTGCATGCTTGGCTCCTAGAGACATAACCATCTTGCATCATGGGGTCTCGCAAGAGGTTGCAGAGGTTCTTTCTGCAGCCAGAAAGCCGGCAACGCATGCGACGTACGCCATGAAATGGCGCCGTTTTTGTTTATGGTCACGAGCTCGTGATTTTTCCCCTTTAGGTTGTCCGGTGGGAGTAGTGTTGGATTACCTCCTCTCCCTTTTTCATTCAGGCCTCGCCTACTCCTCTATTAAGGTGCACCTCTGTGCCATTTCTGCCTATCACCTCCTGGTGGGACATCGTGCAGTAGCTCAATTGGATGCCTCTCGGGAATTTCTTAGGGGAGTGTTACACCTTAGGCCTCCCATTAGGGACCCTGTGCCTCCATGGGATCTGCTCTTTGTCCTGGAACAGCTCACTCCCTCCCTTTGAACCTGCCGCGGATTGCGAGCTACGTTTTCTGTCGTGGAAAACGTTATTTTTAGTTGCTGTTACTTCAGCGAGAAGAATTTCTGAGCTTCACGCTCTCATGTGTAAAGAGCCTTATTTAGTTTTCCACCTGGACAGAGTATCCCTGAGGACGAATCCTAAGTTTTTACCTAAGGTGGTCTCTTCACTCTCTCTAAACCAGGACATTGACCTTCCGGTCTATTTCCCGAGTTATTCAAATAGAGGAGAGGCTTTGCTCCACACCCTGGATGTTCACTGCAGCCTGAGGTATTAACGCAACAGAACTAAACCCTCTCGTAGTTCTGAACAGCTTTTTGTTTACTTCTCTGAGAGAATGATGGGCCAATCAGTATCCAAACAATCTCTGTCTCGCTGGCTTGTCCAGTGTATTTCCTACTGTTATGATATAAAACAAAAGCCCCTCCCGGCTCTGTCCGGAGTCATTCTACTAGAGTGTGGCCACATCCTTTGCAGCACTCAGAAACGTCTCCACCTCTGCTATTTGTGCTGCAGCCACTTGGAGCTCTGTGCATACCTTTATCAGGCATTATAGCCTGGACATCGCCTCTCGGCGAAGGGCTGGTTTCGGCCTTGCGGTGCTACATGATCTACTGTCCTAGGTTCAGGACCTGGAATGTACTTCCTATTTTCCTCCTCCCGGAATTTCTGGCAGCGTTACTGCTTGGGAATCAGTCCTAATGGTGTAACCTGCTGCAAGAGCTGTGTCTCGAAGTAAGATAGTACAGTTACGTTAGAACTTACCGTAACAGTAGATCTTCGAGAACAGCTCTTGCAGCAAGGACCTCCCCCACCTTCCCTTGGAGGAGGCATGGCTTTGCCTTTTCATGTTGGGATTTTCCTCCTTATTGTCTTCTGGCGGTGGAGCCTCGGTCTCCCACTCTGATGTCATCCTGCGGCCGGGGTCTCCGGCGAGGAGAACTGGGGATTCTGGCGGGACCGCCCCCTTATGTACCACGCCTGACGTCAGAGGCGGGACCGACGTCGGAGGCGGTCCCCGCTGAAGATAGCTAGCTAGAATTTTTCCGTGGGGTCCTGACCCCTGCCGGCTTCATTCCTAATGGTGTAACCTGCTGCAAGAGCTGTTCTCGAAGATCTACTGTTACGGTAAGTTCTTACGTAACTGTATTTTTTCCTGTTTCTGAGGGGTTAACCTCAAGGCCCATCTGGTCCATGTGTTCTGGTATGCTTCAGCCTTGTTTTGTAAATGATGAGTTAATTGCTCAAAGCCTTTTATATAATTTACTATATTAAGCCAGTCTTCTATCGTAGGAGGACAAGGCTGTAGCCACCTCTTGGTTATGGCCTTGTAAACCGCTCCCAGTAGAATTGAACATAGGTACTGAAGATCTTTACCTTTTTAAATCTCTGAGGGGCAAACCTAACAAGAGGTTCTCTGATCTAGGTTGTTCCTGTAGGTTAAGAACATTTGAAATTTGCTGTGAGATAGATTGCCAATAAGCCTGAATTCTAGGGACATGGATATGTTGTTCATCCACACTGTCTGGCAGGTTCCTTACCGCTTTAAATCTTGCTGGAAGGTCTTCAAGCTGGCTCCTCCCACCCAGCCGGGTGGTAAAACTCTCGGCTCCGTCCCATGACGCCAGATCTTCCTTACCGCTTGGAAGCTCAGGTTCCCTCCTTAACGCTCTGCGTGATAGACTGGATCCTAATTCTTCGGTTCGTCCAAAACTCATTTTAAAATTTTCAAGACTTTGGTCATCTTTCTCCCTTGCGGCTGCGATGGACAAATCGATTCCAGGTTTTCGGCCGTTGCCTTTGTTGTGAAGATGTCCAGGATGGACCCGCACTCCACGTGCGTCTACTGCCTCGGCCTAGGACATGACCCGCAGGCCTGCGAGTCATGCATTTCGTTCTCGGCCAGTGTCCTGGAGGACCGTACTGCCCGGTTAAAGCTAGGGCACCCCGAGAAGCTCTACACGCCGGTTAAGTTGAAGGAGGCCCGTTGGGCGTTTACCGCGGCAGCTGGCTCGGCTGAGCAGCTCGAGCAGATGATCGCCCTCGAGGAGGAGTAGGAGGTGGCCCAGGCTGCATCTTCCTCCTCCTCGGTCGCGGCATTTATCCCGCTCTCTTTGGGTACCTCGTATTCAGCTACGTTCAAGGAGCTTTGCCAATCCCTTTCCACGAAGGGAGAGGGACCATTGGGACATTCCTCTCGGGACAGAAAGAAGGATTCTAAGGGTAAGTCCCATCATCGGCGTTCGTGGGAGCGGTAGAGGTCTCCTTCCCCAGACAGCCGACTGTCTACTTCGGTCGAGGTTTTGGCTAAGACTGCTGGCTTCACGGCGTCCCCGTCAGGCCAGCCGGCCGAGACTCCCGTCGCCGCGGTCGAGATTTTTCTCGACCCATCGGACGGGCTGTCGACTGGTGAAGCCGACAACCCATCTTCGCTGGTTCCCCCGGTGGAGACCGAGGATCTGCCTGCACCACCGGTGCAGCAGTTCCCGGTTAAAGTGTCCGAGCCGAGGGAAGAGCGGGTGTCCCCCGCTCCTTCCCAGACCCGTCCTTGGAAACACCGAGGATCTCGGTCTCAGACTTCTTCTCGGTCCAGCCGATCCTGCCGTCATCGGCGGTCTCGGTCTTGGCACCGAGGTAAGCAGTGCCACTGCTCGTCCTCATCTTCCTCCTCTGAAGAGGAGAGGCTTCCGCGCAATTGCGTCGGCGCACGAGACCTGATGTGGCAGCAGTTACTTCTGTCTGGGAGCAAGCAGACACCCTCCCTGGCCATCAAGTGGCTGTCACCCAAGCGGCCGAAACAACCCCTTGCTGCAGTCGAGCTGCCCAAGCCTGGGCCGGTTGTTTGGCCGAAACCTGCTGCTCCACCGATTGTGGTGGAACCTCCACCTCCACAACCGAAATCGGAGGCGCCGACCAAGGACTCTTGGTCGGGTCAAGGCCTGCCCCACAGGTTGTCGGTCACCCTCACTCCTGACCGTCCTTGGCAGGTGGACTCCTCGGAGTCCGACGACGACTCCTCCCTCTTCTCCAGGCCGGTTGACCTGGAGTCCTCCAGGGGCCAGTCGTTGGACAAAAGCCCATCGTCCTTCATGGGTTTGCTTCGACTCATCTCGGAGTCCACTAGGATGCAGCTCGAGCCTGTATCCAAACGGGCCAAGTATCCCCTGACGGAGATACTGGACCGAGGGGATTCACCCACGGAGGCCTTTTCGGTGGCTGAGGCCATTGTTGGCCCAGCCTTGGAGCTTTGGCAGTGGCCTGCTTCCTGCTCTGCGCCCTCAGCCAGGATGGTCAGGAAGTATGCAGTCCCTACCGGCTCTTTGCCCGGGTTTTCTGAACACCCCTCTGCCGAGGGGTTGGTCACTGACAGTGTTTTCCGGCATTCCGGGAACGCTAGGGATGTGGACAAGCCCCTCCCCCGACAAGGAGTCCAAAAAGCTGGACTACGCCGGGCACAAGGTGAACGCTGCCGTCCTCCCTTGGCCTCCGCCAAGCCAGCTCAGCCGTGCTGATGGCACACTTCTCCCACGCCCTCATGGGCTCCCTGGATGAGATGATCCCTCATCTCCTGGCTGACCTGCAGACCACAGTCCGGCAGGTTCGGGACCAGAGTAAGGCAGTGGCGAAGCGGCAGCTCCAAACAGCTCTGGACATAGGAGGCTTCTGTGCCAGATCGGTTGAGGTTGCGGTGGCCATGCGCTGCAGAGCATGGCTGAGGATATCCACCTTCACGGCGGATACCAGCACAAATTGGCAGACGTCCCTTCTTGGTACCCGACCTCGGCCCTGGTGGAAGGTCACCTCCAGCGGATCGAGAAGTCCAATGCCACTCTGGACTTGATGACCTCCGCCCAGAAGGACAAAGGCTGCCGACAGCAGCAGCACAGTCCTTTCACTGTTCTGCGCCCGCACGTCCGGCCAACAACACCAGCACCATGGCCAGCAGGCTCGCTGGTATCCCAAACCCAAGCCCGCGGCTTCCTCTAACAGGAAGAAGAGGACCAGGAGGTCCCTCGGTCGGGTCCCTCCTCCAGGCCTGCCCAGTGACTGGTTGAGGGTGTCACCCCAGCCTCGCTACTCCCCATGGGTGCCGGCCCGCCACTTCCTTTCCACCTGGTCCGCTATCTCCACAGACCGCTGGGTGTTGGAGGTGGTAGGAAAGGGCCTGCCTTTGGAGTTTGAGCAGGCCCCACCCTTCTGAGCCGTCGCCCTCGGGGGTCCACGGGTCCACAGCCTCCGCTGTCGGCCCGCCCGAGCCGATATTGCCCTGCTCTCAAAAAAAAAAGGTGATCAGGAAGGTGGCGGATCCTCCTCCAGACCCGGGTTTGTGTCCAGGTATTTTCTGGTCCCAAAGCGGACGAGGGCTGGCACCCCATTCTCGACCTACACGACCTGAACAGGTTCCTAAGGTCTCGGACCTTCAGGATGGTCACTCTGGCTCAGATAATCCCATCCTTGGAACGAGGCATGTGGTTCTGTTCCCTGGACCTTCAGGACGCGTTCTTTCACGTCCCAATCCGTCCGTCCCATCAGAGATTCCTCCACTTCAGAGCGGAGGGATCCCTTTACGAGTTCCGGGCCATGCCCTTCGGCCTCTCCCCAGCTCCCAGGGTCTTCACCAAATGCATGGCAGTGGTGACAGCATTCCTGCAGCGCCGAAGGGTCCGGGTGTACCCCTGCCTGGACGACTGGCTGATTGCAGCCCCCTCCAGAGTGGAGATGGAGGCGGTCCAGAGATTTGGTCCTCCAGGTTTGCGCTCAGATTGGCTTCATCACGAGGCCAAGTCGAACTCATGCCAAAGCAGGTGATACATTTCATCGGGCAGAGCTCGACTCTCTGAGAGCCAGAGCACGGCTGCCATGGACAGGGCCGAGGTTCTTTCCTCCTTGCCCAGTCATTTCAGGTTGGGCAGTTGCGCCTGCCGGGACTTCCTGCGCCTCCTGGGCCTCATGCGCCCTGCACCAGCGTGGTCCGTTGGGCCCGCTGGTACATGCTTCCCCTTCAATGGGGACTGGCCAGTCAATGATCACAGCACTTCGATCCGCTGGATCAGCTAGTGACAGTGACCCAGGGGATGTGGAACGCCTCCAGTGGTGGACCGTTCAGCACATCTGCAGGAGGGCATCCTGTCTGTCCGCCCGAGCCGGCGGTCCCTCTATCGACCGATGCCTCTTTGATGGGTTGGGGTACCCATCTGGGGGAGCACAGAGCACACGGCCTCTGGTCCCCTTGGGAGTCCCGATGCCACAGCAACCTGCTGGAGCTTCGAGTGGTTCGTCTAGCCCTCACCGCCGTCGCTCCGTTTCTATGTGGTCAGGTGGTTCAAGTCCAGACGGACAATACCACGACCATGTACTATCTAAACTGCCAGGGCGGGACGCACTCCATGCCTCTGTACAGAGAAGTTCTCCGCATTTGGTCACTCGTGCGCAGCCTTGAGGCGGATCTCATCGCCATTCATGTGGCAGGAGCCTCCAACACCCTGGCCGATGCCCTAAGCTGGATAGGGGCTGCATCCCACGAGTGGTCTCTCCTGCTGGAGGTAGTACAAGATCTGTTCTCCCACTGGGGCATGCCTCAGGTGGACCTGTTTGCCTCCAGGAAGAATGCGAAGCTGAGACTGTTTCATGCCCGCCCCCCTCAGCAGGGCTCGCTGCAGGGGGATGCCTTCTCGAGGCCGTGGACCCCGGGCCTCTTCTATGCCTTTCCCCCATTTCCCTTGATCCACAATGTACTTCTCAAGGCAAGGAGGAACAAGGCGCAGGTGATTCTGGTAGCCCCAGACTGGCCCCGCCAGTTCTGGTATCCAGATCTCCTCAGTCTCAGCTCCAGGCTCCCGAGGTGGCTTCCAGCCCGCCCACCTGATCTCTGTCAGTCAGGGGAAGGTATTCCATCCGGACCTTCAATCCCTGCACCTGACGACTGATTCCTGGCCGGCTAGAGTTCCAGGCCTTGGGTCTTTCCGGCGAGGTCCTCAGCGTCGTTGAGGCATCCCATAATGATCGACCAGAAAATGCTACGCCTTCAAATGGAAGAGATTCTCCATTTGGTGTCAGGGGCAAGGGCCTGGACCCTTCCCTGCTGTTCCTTGACAAGCATTCTGGACTACCTGTGGTCCCTTTCTCTGCAAGGGCTTCGGGTCGACACCCTTAAGGTGCACCTGGCAGCCATCTCTGCTTACTGGGCGTGGGCGGGAAGCAGTCGGTGGTGCAGGAGAAGGTGGTCTGGCACTTTTTCAAAGGCCTTGATCACATATCCCCTCCGGTGCGAGAACCTCCACCTCCGTGGGATCTACTGCTGGTATTGGCTAAGCTCATGGGCAAGCCATTCGAACCAGTGCACAGGTGTGACATCTCTCACCTGTCGTGGAAGACTGCCTTCTTGGTGGCTATCATATCAGCCAGAAGAATGGGAGAGCTCCAGACGCTTTCCATCGAGTCTCCTTATCTGGTCTTCCACAGGGACAAGGTTGTCCTGCACCCCTACCTGAAATTCCTTCCAATGGTGGTGTCGGAGTTTCACCTTAACCAGGTGTTGACTCTGCCGGTGTTCTACCCCAGTCACACCTCGGAGGTCAATAGGCTCCATACTTTGACCTTGGAAGAGCGCCGCTTTATTATAAGGAGCGGATGGCTGAAGTTCAGAGAGGTTTGCCAGCTGTTTGTCACCCACGCTGAAGCTGCACCTGGCAGACCTGCAGCCAAGCAGACGATAGGGCAGATGGGTCACCTCCTGCATAGATCTCTGCTATAGGTTGGCGGGCATGGAGCCTCCCAGAGGGATAGGGATGCTGGTTTTGGGGCCTCGGTTCTCCAGTCTTTATTCCGTAGTAGGCGTGTCGCCTTGCCTCCCTCCTTCCGAGAATACTAGAGTCTGCCAGGACAGTGTGGATGAACAACATATTCATGTCCCTAGAAATACAGGTTACTCACCTGTAACAGGAGTTCTAGGAATGGCATATGTTGTTCATCCACCACCCACCCGACCTCCCTGGCTTCGACGCACAACCTGGCTTCATGGGGCGGAGCCGAGACTTTTACCACCTGGGTGGGTGGGAGGAGCCAGCTTGAAGACCTTCCAGCAAGATTTAAAGCAGCAAGGAACCTGCCAGACAGTGTGGATGAACAACATATATCATTCCTAGAACTTCTGTTACAGGTGAGTAACCTGTATTTTTTGGGCACAATAAGAAAATATGAGCATGTGAGGCATCCATGGTGCCACAGTCTCCAGCAACTAGATGCATGGCCCGGGCAGCGTCTGGCTAAAAACCTGGGCACCAAAAAGAATCTGGTGTGAATTTTCCAGACAAATTCTTGCCACTCTGGGGAGAGGGTAGTGGTCCATGTCATGTGCCATATTTTAGGCCAATTTGTCTGCAGCATTGGGAGGCCCAAATCTTGCTCCCACCGAATTTTCAAGGCATCTGAGACATGGGCTTGTTGAGATAGTAGAAACTTATACAGTTTGGAAGTTTCATGATCACTCTCAGTAACTGTCCATATTTGAATGAAAGGAGACGTGTCCTCTCTGATATAGTTGTTAGAGGTTTGTATTCTAAATTGAGAATTTATAAAGTCCCTGATTTGAAAATAATAAAGTAAATCATTTGAGTCCCAAGAGAATTTTTTTGTGGCTTCTGTAAAGGACTTAACTGTGTTTTGTCTAATTATTTGCCATGGGGCCCTTAGACCTCGGGACATTTGGATATCATACCAAGATTAGACTGACGCAGGGGTAAGATCCAGGTTTGTGATGAACCATGCATATTTCCAGCTATGAGTCCTGTACTTTCTTTGAGGGTAGCCTCTAGCCCAGCTCTCCAATATAGTAGTGGAACTGTTTGGTAATAATGTCAGCTGTTGTTTCAGCTGGGCACTAGAGAAAGGACTGCCACTGGGGAGAGCGACCCAGATCTTTCTAAGTCCATCTGCTTCCAGTGTGCTATATAAAAGGATTCCCCATAGGAGGGCCAGTCTCATCTGTTCAGAGTTCCAGTAATATTGCAAGTTAGGTATGGCTATCCTCCACTTTCCTTAGGCTACTTTAGGAGATGTGATTTTAACCTTGGTTTCCTGTCTTGCCATTGAAACTGAGAGAGGCCAATTGCCACCTGAGAGAGATCTGATGGTTACAACACAGGGGACACATTGAAATATATATAATAACCTTGGGAGGGCATTCAGTTTAATTGCCTGGTTTCTAGCATAAAAAGAAAGAGGGATAACAGTTCATCTTCTTATCTGTTTTAAGGTTTTTCATTAAGGGAGAGTAGGATCTTCATACCTAAATATTTAATATCCGATAGGTCCCATTTTAACTTATTTGTCTCTTATCTGATATGTTGGGATATAGTTGAAGGCTAGGACTTCTGTTTTAGAGGTATTCAATGAGTAGCCTGCCAAATTGGAAAAGAAGTTAAGTGTTTGAAATAAGTCCCAGGGTGGTAGCTTGGGTAGCAAACTGGCTGCACAAGCAGGACACAGAAGGTAATAGTGAATGGAACACATTCTAAAGAAAGGGGGTTACTAGTGGAGTACCTCAGGGCTCAGTACTGGGTCCAGTCCTCTTTAACGTCTTTATAGGTGACATTGCAGAGGGTCTGGAAGGAAAGGTATGCCTCTTTGCAGATGACACAAAGATTTGTAACAGAGTTGATACACAATGGGAGGGGGTAGAAAGGATGAGAAGGGACTTGGCAAGGTTAGAGGAATGGTCAGACATATGGTAACTTAGATTCAATGCGAAAATGCAGTAATGCACCTGGGAAATAAAAATCCAGGAGAAGGGTACACAATAGCAGGGAGGTACTATCGACAACAATAATGGAAAGGGATCTGGGTGTAGTCATATCAGATGACCTAAAGGTGGGTAAGCAATGTGAGAAGTCAGTAAGGAGCCAGGGGGATAGTGGGATGCATAGGAGGCATCACAAGTAGAAAAAGGAAGTGGTTATCCCTCTATACAGACAGTTGGTGAGACCCCATCTGAGTACTACGTGCAGTTTGGAGACCTCATCTACGCAAGGACATAGACAGGATGAAAGCAGTCCAGAGGGGCAACTAAAATGGTGCAGGGTCTACATCAGAAACCATATGAAGAGACACTGAAAGAGCTTAATATGTATACCCTTGATGAAAGGAGGACAGGGGGACATGATAGAAACTTTTAAGTACCTCAAGGGAATCAACAAAGTCCAGGAGGGTAGCATCTTTCAGAAAAGAGATGTATAAGAACAAGGGGCACAATTTAAAGTTAGAGGGGGGACGGCTCAGGGGTAATGTGAGGAAATTCTTTTTCACGGAGAGAGTGTTGGACGCATGGAACCGCCTTCCTGGAGAGGTTGTGGGGTCTAAAACAGTGGGGGAATTCAAACATGCATGGGTCAGACATAAGGCAATTATAGTGGGGGGTTGCAGGAAGTAGGCTGTTGATTAAGTAGAATCCTCAGCTTATCCAATAGGTAGGGAAATGGGCAGACTGGGTGGGCCAAGTGGTCCTTATCTGCCATCAAAGTCTACGTTTCTATGTGTGAGGAAGGAAAATGTCCGGGTTAGAAAGGTAAACCAAAACATTGTCTGCAAACAGGGCTAATTTATGTTGCATATTGCCAAATTGTATTCCTGGAAGATTTGTGTTTCTCTAATATATTGGGCTAGTGGTTCATATAAAGGGCAAATAATAACGGGAGATTGGGCATCCCTGCCTGTTTCCTCTGTGTAGTGAAAATTTTAGGGATATATGGCTATTTGATCTAATATATCCTTGTGGGTTTTGATAGAATTTGAAAATAAGGTTAATAAATTGGTCAGGAAATTGAAAGAAAGTTATAACTTCCTTAAGTAAGGCCAAGAAACCATATCAAATGCTTTTCTGCAGCTAGGCTAGTAAAGCGAGGGATTTTGTTTAGTTATATGTTCAATAATGTATATACTACATCTGATGTTAGGGATCTCAATTTTATGATAAAAAATTGACCCTTGAACCTTTGTACCAGTGACCTTGGAAACATCATTTTCTTTCCACGGAAAACCCTATTTCTGGTGGCTGTCACTTCCGCTCAACGTATTCTAAGCTTCATGAGCGATGTGTAGTGAACCTTGCTTGATTTTCCACAAAGACAGGGTGGTCCTTCATACCAACCCTTCCTTCCTTCCTAAACTAGTCTCCGAACATACTTTAAATCAGTCCTTGAGCTCCGGTCTACTATCCTGACTACTTCATTCGGGGTGAACATCTACTACATACTTTACGCTACTATACTAATTGGACAATAATCGATTAGAAAGACGCCTCAACTATTCGTCTTTTTAGCCCCGGGTTGCAACGGCCTCCCGGTTGCTAAATGTACTCTTTCATCCTCGTTGGCAAATTATATTACATTTTGTTACAAAAAATACAGCAAACTTTTACCTGGACCTGTCCAATCCCACTCCACTAGAGCTATAGTGATTACTGTGGCTTCGCGTTAAAGGAGTCCCCATTTTGGATATCTGCAGTGTTGCTACCTGGTCCATGATTCATACATTCTGAGCATTACAATCTGGATATTGCCTCCCGACATAGGACGGCCTTCAGCCGTGCAGTCCTACAAGGTCTTCTATCATAACTGTCCTCCCACATGGACATTACTGCTTGGGATTCATACCAAAAGTATTACCTACTGCAAGAGACCACACCGTGGAAGATAGTAGTTACGTAAAAACTTACTGTAACAGTAGATCTTCGAGGAGTGTCTCTTGCAGTAGATTTGATCCCACCCTCTGTCCCCCTTCTTCTATAAGAGAGCAAGTCTAGTCCAGTGACTATGGGTTGGGACGTCTTTGGTACCTCGGCTTCCCCTTGGTCCTCGCTTTGTGAGCCGAATCCGGAGGGGGAACTGAGGATACTAGGGACCGCCCACACACATAGGAAACAGGAAGTTGATGTCATGAGGGTGGTCCCTGAAAAGACTGCTAGAAAAGCTGTTGTGTGCCACAGCAATCTCTACTGGATACCCAAATGTTACCTACTGCAAGAGAGACTCTCAAGATCTACTGTTATGTAAGTTTTTATGTAACTGTACTTTCAAACAACATGAAGTCTTGCTGTATTCTGGCAGTATGCAGTTAGCCCCACACTTGAACTGCTCTGAGATGAGAGTTAACTCTATGCTAAGAGCATAGAACATTGAGCTCATGCTCAGTTCAAACCTCTGTCTGCACTTTCAAGTGTGACGGTCAGATTCTTTACTCCGCCTAACTGAACAGTCACTCCAGAGTTTCTCCTGTTGTTTTTGCACGCTAGTGAAAATCGTCGGTTTAAACTGAAAATGTTATACTTTTTCCTGGTTCAGATCCCTGTCTGTGGTACAGTAAGTAGTAGAGGTAGTGGCTGTAGTAAATTCTGTGGAAATTGTAAAACTTAAAAATTATTACGTTAATCGGCTGAACCGATCACTCTTTGATTCTGTGGTGATTCGTGCATATCTGTTCCAAAAAAACGTGTTTAACATTTTTTCTAATACCCGTGACACGGTTAGGAACCAGTAAGTTTGTCTTACCTGGCCTGAAGCCATGTAAAGGGTAAGTTTTCTGTTTACTCTGGCCATGTCTGAGAAACCCAAAAGAAAACCAGGCCCTGGGTTTCAGCATTGTAGTGTGTGTGGGGAGGCTAAGGCTGATCCCACACCACCTGTGTTTATTCTCTGGGGTTTGACCACTTCGATTCAGACTGCCAAATATGCAAATATTTCCGTAAGGCCACCCTAGAAAAAAGGTTGGGCAGGCTTAGGAGAAAGAGGCCGACAAGTCCGCTCTCGGATGGCCAGCCAGGTTCGGTTCAACTGAACCTGAGGGAGTGCCCTCTGACCAGGGCCAGACTTCCTTGGGCAAGAGGAGTACCGACCTGAGGGTTGGGTCCTGCAAAGACGAAGAAGGAAAAGTCAGCTGGTTTGGATTCAGATCCCACCATCCAACCACCGAGGAAATTGCCAGGTGATTAGTACTGTGGAATCTCTCCGTTCGGTTCTGACTGATCCGGCACCTCTTGGTAGCCCGCTCATTTTGGTCGGTTCCCCAGTTTACGATTATTCTTTCAAGAATATTATGAGCTGGAATGGGAGAGGGGGAAGAAGAGTTTGATGATGATGAGGATGAAGACGGTGGAGAAGGTCTGGATGAGCCCATTGAACCGAACATCTCCCCAGACAGACCTTCAGGAGTTTCCCCTCCCAGGCTTTGTGAGTCCCCCTTCCCATTTTGTTTTACAGGAAAGTGGCTGATACCCTCCAGCCCCCTGTGGATGAAACTGTTGAGGAGCAGGAGGAGCCTGATTTTGTGGAAATGATGGACATCCCAGAGTCCAAGAGACTGTCTATTCCCTTACACACATCTTTTGGGAAACAGAATCACAAGCTCTTGAAAACTCCAAATTCATTGCCTCCAGTGGACAAACGAATGGGCAGGAGGTACATGCTGTCAGGTTTAGCTGTGGAGTTCCTGTACCAGCAGTGCAGCCATGTTGGGGCAGTGCAGGCTGCAGCCTGTGACAAGGCTAGCATACCCTTGGCTTCACACCCCCTGGATAAGGACTCCAGGAAGATGTATGCCATGGCTAAAAAGCAATACCTGGCGTCTTCTCTTGGACTCAAACAGGCTAGTTACATGGCCTATGCAGCTAGATACCAAAAGTCCAGGTGGGTGTCTATTTTGGATCTGGCTAAACAGACGTCCCCCCAGCTAGCCAAGGAGCTGGAGGAGGTAGCTGCTGATGGGATAGAGGCATCTAAGGTTCAGTTTCATGCTGCTGTGGACTCCAATGATGCTTCATCACGAGTCATGGCTACATCTGTGGCTCTTCGGAGGATGGCTTGGCTCAGATGTACTAGCCTCTCACAGGATACCCAGGCTAAGGCCATGGATTTCCCTGTTGAAGGTAATTCTCTGTTTGGGGAGCATACAGAGAACTACATGAAAAAGATGGATGAGTACAGAACCACCTATAGGAGTGCACAAGCCAAGGAAAGGCAGTCAACTCCTCAGAAGCAGCAGGCTAGGGGCAGGCCTTTTCACAGGCCTTTCTACCAGGCACAGGCCTCCTCTTCTTTTTCCCAGAGGGGATTCTTTAGAGGAGAGAGGCAGGAGGGGATGAGCAGGGCTTCATCCACCTCTTAGCCTAAGGCTCCTGCCAAGCAAACACCTGAGGTGTCAGCCGGGTTGACTCCCCAATCCCTGTAGGAGGCAGGCTGGCTTACTCTTCCAGGCCTGGAAGTCTGTTATCTCAGACAAGTGGGTCCTGGGTAGTAAGCCATGGACTAACCCTCAGTTCGAAAAAATGTCCAAAGCTGAGGGTCAGGTTTTTCTGCCTGCAAACATCTCCAAACCCATTGCCCTAGAGGCAGAGGTTTCCTCTCTGTTGGCTCTCCGAGCCATAGAGAGAGTTCCTACATCCCTCAGGGGCAAGGGTCTGTACTCCAGATACTTTCTTACCCCAAAAAGACAGGAGTGGGCCCATCCTAGACCTGAGATTCTTAAATAAGCATGTACTAAAGCCAAAGTTCAGAATGGTGACTCTGGGAATAATTCTTCCCTCTCTGAGGCCAGGGATTGGTTAGCTTCCTGGATCTCAAGGATGCCTACTTTCACATTCCCATCAGGTGCTCCCACAGAAAGTATCTCAGATTCGAACTGCCCTCATGCCATTATCAATTCAGGGCAGTGCCTTTCGGGCTAACATCAGCACCAAGGGTCTTTACACAATGCCTAGCAGTAGTAGTAGCCTTTTTAAGGAGGCAGAACATCTCTATTTTCCCATATCTCGATGACTAGCTCATTGTGGGCAGTCTGCAGACCAAGTCAAGTCAAATCTACAGGTGATCCAGCAAGTGCTCACTTCCCTGGGATTCCTCCTCAATCTTCCAAAGTCAGTTCTCGAACCATTGCAGCTCCTCACCTTCATAGGGGTGGAGTTGGACACCGTCCAGGCAAAGGCCTTTCTTCCCTTGTCAAGGGTAAGGGCCCTTACAGACCTAGCTTCCTCATTTCATCTCCTGGTTTCTCGCCCAGCAAGGCATTTTCTTCAACTACTGGGCCACATGGCAGCTGCCACTGCAGTGGTTCCAGGGTCCAGGTTTCAGATGAGGGACATCTAGTTTCACTTGAGGGCTTTTTGGTCCCAGAAAAAAGACCTTCTTACCAAACTGATTCCAGTGACTCAGACCTTGATCCATGCCTTCCAGTGGTGGTTGGATGAGGACAACCTCAGACAAGAGTCCCATTCATATCTCAAACTCATTCTGTGGTTCTGACCACAGATGCTTCTCTCCTGGGATGGGGAGCTCATTTGGAACCCTCACAGTACAAGGGTGTGGTCCCCTCAGGATCTCTTCTCCATATCAATCTTCTAGAACTCAGGGCAGTATACTTCGCCATACGGACTTTCACAAATTCAGTACAAAACAAGGTGGTTCAAGTGAGGACAGACACCACCACCACCATGTGGTACATAAACAAGCAGGGAGGCACTCGGTCAACGGCCTTGTGCACGGAAGCCATGAAAGTCTGGTCTCTGGCCTATTCTCTACAGACATCCCTGGTAACAATCCACCTTCCAGGGAAGGACAATGTTTTTGGCAGATGCCTTGAGCAGGATTTCTCGGGGCCATCACAAATGGTCCCTGGATCCCCTAGTGCTAAAAGTGATATTTCTAAGATGGGGCACTCCTCAGATAGACCTCTTTGCAGCCCCAGACAATCACCAGCTTCCTCTTTTCTGTTGCAGACCCCCAGTATTGGGCTCGGTCTCCCTGGATGCTCTACTTTTGGATTGGTCAGGGAAATTTCTGTGCCTTCCTCCCCTTTCCCCTATTGTTCAGAGTTCTGGTCAAGATAAAGTCACAGTCTTGCAAAGTGATCCTGATTGCTCAAGACTGGGCCAGGCAGCCTTGGTATCCTCTCTTGCTGTCTCTGGCAGTCCATCTTCCATTGGCTCTCCCCAGAAATCACAATCTGTTAACTTCCTCTCAGGAGAATTTGGTATCCCAATCTTCAGTCTCTCAATCTCAAAGCTTGGCTCTTGAAGAGCTAGAATATGCAAATTTGAATCTCTTGGGAGGTTCTAGGCATCCTCAAGGCTTCTCGTAAACCTGCCACTAGAAAAACCTACAACTCCAAATGGAAAAGGTTTGGTATTTGGTGCTCTAGTAAACAGATATCGCCAGACTCTGCTGACCTGTCTGCAGTTCTGGACTATATATGGTTCATCTCAATAGCCTAGGCCTCAAACCAGCTACCCTCAAGGTGCATTTACCTGCTGTCTCTGCATTTTTATCAGTGGGGAAGCCTTCTTCTCTAGCTTCTCACCCTGTGTTCTGTAAATTTTTTAAGGGGCTACTTCATACTAATCCCCCCCCTTTAAGGAACCTGTTCCTGCTTGGGATCTCAGTGTTTGCATTGCTCAACTTATGCAACCACCCTTTGAGCCTTTGGTCTCTGAAGACCTTAAGTACTTGACTTGGAAAGCTGTCTTTTTGGTAGCTATTACCTCTGCCAGACGGATCCATGAACTGCAGATTCTGTCAGTGGAGCCTGACTTCATTTCATTCCATAGAGATAAATGGTGGTCCTTCGAACCAATAGGAGGTTCTTACCCAAAGTGGTGTCAGATTTTCATCTGAACCAGTCCATGTCCCTTCCTGTCTTTTTCATTGATCATTCCTCTTCAGGGGAAAGGAGATTGCATAGCCTGGATGTTAAAAGAGCCTTAGCTACTACTTAGAATGTACTAAGGATTTTAGATCTGGCTCGTCCCAACTGTTCCTTACTTATGGTGAAGTGGGGAAAGGTAGACCTGCTACCAAATAAACTATTGCAAGGTGGATTGTTTCCTGTATACAATTCTGCTATGGCAAGCTAGGCAAAATACCCCCTTCAGGCCTGAGGGCTCATTCTACCAGAGGTGCAGCTGCTTCTCTGGCTGCGGCCAGAGATATACCTCTCTTAGAGATCTGTAAAGCAGCCGCCTGGAAAACAGTTCATACTTTTACCAAGCATTACTCTCTGGACATCCAGTCTAGGAGTGATGCTAGGTTTGGTACAGCAGTGCTGCAGAGCCTATTTCCTAAGTAGGTTCTGTACCCTCTTCCTGGGAGGTACTGCTTGGTAGTCTGTATACTGTCAGAATACAGCAAGACTTATGTTGTTGGAAGAAAAATTGCTCACCTTTGTAATTGTGTTTCTTCAAATGGAGTCTTGCTGTATTCTAGAATCCCACCTTCCCTCTCAGGAACCTGTTTTGTGGGAAGTGGGCTGGCTACAGATGCTGCACCCCAGAGGTACATTGGCTCCTCTCCTTTGAGAGGAGCTCTGCATAGTGGTTCTATCCTTTGTTATTTATAAAGTTATGTTAAGTTCACTACCTGAGTTTTTTGTTTTGGGGTTCTCGACTTGAGTCTTTGGGATTCCATAACTTTTGGTTGCCCTTATGGCTAGTGTTTTTTACAGTTTTCACATTGTAAGTGTACTTAGTTAGTCTTGGCTCATAAGAATCTGATGGTTACACTTGAAAGTGCAGCAGACAGAGGTTTGAACCAAGCACGAGCTCAACATTCTATGCTCTTAGCATAGAGTTAACTCTTTCATCTTCGGAGCAGTTCAAGTGCTGGGGCTAACTGCATACTGTCAGAATACAGCAAGACTCCATTAGAAGAAACACAGTTACTAAGGTGAGTAATTTTTTCTTCTAGGATAATACACGGTACACATCCAAACAGCTCACCCGACCTCCCCTGTCGAGTTGCATACGGATCCCTGCTTCCAGCAGCAAGATCTGGCACCAGGCTGAAAACAAAAAAAAAAAAAACATACAAAAAAGGATGCCTTTCATATGAAAAAAAGAATTTGAATTTAGTGTTTTTCCTGTTCTTTTTTTGTATGAAGCCATTTTTCATATGCCCATACAAAAAAAGAAAACTGGTTCACAAAAAAAGGATTTGAAATGTAAAAAAAAAAAAGTACAATTCTGGGTCATTTTTCCAGAAACGAAATGCAGATTCCACCTAACGGGGTCCCAATAGCAAGATACATGCGTTCATGTGTGTGCAGGAGGTCTTTTTTGTAGGTTTTGAAATATTTTTTTTGTGTGTGTGGGGAAAAAAACGGAAACAATTTTATTTTTAATAGTTTTTTTTAAATATTGTCCCTGAAGGTTTGGTGGGATAAGAGTTGTTATTGTAATACTCATTAAGACATTTGTTCTGATACAGTATATAGATTGTCCCTTAAGTCCATATATTGAGGGAGTTATGGCTTGTTAATGTTCCAATGTTGTCTTATGAGAATTGTCATTTTTTTAATTTAATTTTTTTTTATGTGGGCCCATCATTTTTAGAGAGATTATGTATTATTCTTGTAGTACTCATTAAGATCTTTGTTTTGACATATAGATTGTCCGTAAAGTCCATCTATAAAATGAGTAGTGACAGTCTGCTAATGTGATTGGCTGGCACCCCTTGCCAGCCACACAGTTTATTTTGATTATACCACTGTAAAAAGCCCCACCAAACTGCAAGCATGCCCAAAAGATTATCCGTGTGCCACCTCACTTCAGACCTGCGAAATCTGTCATGATTATTCCTCGCTGATGTGTGGTTTTAGTGAGCAAAATCTGAAGGCACACACGTAAGAGTCACAGTGCTTAAATGTGTTGCTCCTAATTACAGATCGTC
This sequence comes from Neoceratodus forsteri, assembly GCA_016271365.2. Lineage (NCBI taxonomy): Eukaryota > Metazoa > Chordata > Ceratodontiformes > Ceratodontidae > Neoceratodus > Neoceratodus forsteri. The sequence goes on from CM057451.1 coordinate 86,808,817, forward strand.
TTTTTTTTTTTCTCTTTTTAATTTACATTTATCGTTTCTCCCCAATCCTGAGACCCAGCAGACATAGCATAACCCCGTGCATGTCTTGCACGTGGCGTCGCCTGGTACCATCTCGGCCTTCTGCCCACCCATGGCTGTTGCCAGGCTCCTCATTGCCCGAACTGCCAACCGTGCCTGTACCAGGTGGCAGTTCGAAGGCAGGAAAACCCTCATCCCTCCCCGGAGAGGAGAGCTGGCTCGCAGACTTAATCCCTGCCTCGCCGCCCGCCGACCCCAACATCCCGGCCTCGCTACAAACCCGGGTCGCTAGCATAGCATGAGGTGGGCGCCCAGCTACTCAGCCCTCCGCACTGGCTGGCCCGTACAGATTCTTTCTGTCCTCCCTGAACTGCTGTCTTTCCTTACTTAGCTGCAACTTTGCAAATGCTCCAAACTGCCATTGAAGTTAAAGCAGCTGAACATACTGCCCGCACTCTCACAGAAGTTGCTACCACAAGAGGTAAAGCCTGAAGCCAGAAAGAGCCAAAGAAAACTGTGGTCTTTCCTGCAGCCTGACATAGTGACTGTATGCCCTCTTTCCCAGGGGCAAAGGAAACAAAAAGCTGTGAGGACTTTTTTTTTTTTTTTTAACTGGGAAAGGAGAACTAGACAGTACTGCCTAATCTAGGGGCATGGATATAGTTCATTATCCACATCGTCGGATGTCTAGAAGCTAAGCTGCTTGCACCACCTGGGCGGTATTTATTCTTCTACTCCACCCCGTGAAGTCGGATCTTTCTGCTGGAAGAACAAGTCACCTTCCTAGACTGCAGCTGAGTAGGCCATGGAAATTTTCCTTGAGCCTGTCGGACGAGATTGAGGAGTCAGTCTTGCAGACACTGGTGCTCCCGGTCCTCACTCAGGAGGCAAGGCAAATTTTATTTATATGTCACCCTTTCCAAATGCTCAGAGCGCTTTAACAAAATAACAGTAAAATGACCCCAGAATAAATTTATTCAGAGCAGATTAAAAGCTTTATCAAATAAATACATTTTTTAAATTCTATTTATTCTCCCTGAAGCCTGGCAGGTGGCTATGGCCCTTCCTCAGAGGGACTCTTCTTCTGGCCCCGAGCATCCCTGCTCACGCTGATCTCCTGGCATTTCCCCTGTGGCTTACCCCCCCCACGGCACTGCCAGGGAGGAGAGTGCCGGAATACCCCCCCCCCCGAGCACAATCCAGAAGCCAGGGGGCAGCACAGGGACACAGGACCATCATGGAGCCTGCCAGCTAGCTCCCTTTTCCTCCTTTTCTCCTTAGCTTCCTAAGAAACGAGGGGGCAGTGGTGATGGTGCTTCTGCATGCAGTTGCAGCAGCCATTGCCCTCACAAAGGCTGCAGTAGACGAGTTTGGGGAGGGATCAGGGGATCATCCTTCTGCCTGTCTTATACTGGGTGTAGATTGGTAGAAGACTTTTAGTTCATGTAAAACCGTTCCCCACATTAGTGGGCGCATTTCAACCTTGTATCCCTTTATCATTTGATCTATTCTTTTTTTGAATTCTGCAAATGTTTTACTAGCCATCACCTCCGTTGGTAACATGTTCCATATTCTCCCACTTCTGTTCAAAAATGAATAATATACCCTATTATTATTTTTTACTGTATCCAGTTTAATTTGCATGTCCTGTCCTGTACTTCTGCATTTCTTGCCACGTTAGTTCACTATCATAACGGACAAGTGGGTGTTAGAAGTGGTAGGCAGAAAGCTGCCTCTGGACTTTGAGGCTCTCCACATTATAGGCTCCATGCTCCTCAGGAGTTCAGGGTGTTGCAGGAAACGCTGTCTGCCCTTCAGGAGGACATTGCTAAGCTCCTTGCAGAAGGAGCCATAGCCCGTGTCCTGAACACCCTTGCCAGTTGGGATTATGTGTCAAATGGAACATGGGGGTAGGTGGCTGGCGCTGGCGCTTACCTGCATGACCTGAATCAGTTTATGTGGAATCACAAGTTCCCGATGGTCATGCTGACTCTGATCATTCTGTCTGCAGGAACAGGACATGTGGTTCTGCTCCCTGGACCTCTAGGATGCGTTCTTCCACATCCCCATCCATCTATTCCACCTCTGGTTCTGAGCAGAAGGGGTTCTGTACTAGTTCCAGGTATTGCCCTTTGGCCTCTCTGTGATGCCCAGTGTCTTCTCCAAATGCATGACTGTGTTGGTGGCCTACTGGTATCAAGATGTACCCCTGCCTGGATGACTGGTTGATAGCTGGGTCATTCAAAGAGACCTTCTGGAGACCCAAGGATCTGTCTCTCCAGACCTGTCGAGACTTGTGCCTCCTGGTCAATCTGGACAGGTCTGAGCTAGTACCCTTACAGGTGATCAAGTTTAGTGAGGCAGAACTAGACTCCCTGTGAGCCAAGACCCGCCTCCCTGCAGACCGGGCCCTGGATCTTACCTCCTTTGTCTGATCATTTCAGGTTGGGCTGTTGCACCCTGCTCGGGATTTCCAACAGCTGTCTGGGTACATGACATCCTGTGCCAGAGTGGTCCATTGGGCATGCTGGCGGACACATCACCTCCAGTGGTGGTTGGGCCTTCAGTGGTCCCAGTGCCTAGGTCACTTGGACCAGGCGGTCCCAGTGACCTAGCTTATGTGAGATGCCATCCAGTGGTGGCTGATCCCGCAACATCTGGATAAAAGAATCTTGTTTGCCAAGAGCAGACCATCACGCTAGCACTGGATGCATCTCTGGTAGGGTGGGAAGCACACCTGGGAGACAGCAGAGCCCACAGGATCTGGTCACCCAGGGAGTCCCAGTTCCATGTAAACCTGCTGGAGCTCTGTGCAGTGTAGCTGGCTCTGACAGAATTTATCCCTCTAGTCAGGGATCAGATCGTGCAGGTCCAGATGGGCAACACCACAACCATGTTGTACCTGAACAGGCAGGGTGGAACACACTCCCTTCCCCTCTGTCGGGAGGCTCTCCACATGTGGACCCTTGTGTAGCCTCGGTTCAGATGATCTGACGGTCCATGTCTCAGGAAAGAACAGTCAACCGGCAGACGCTCTCAGCCTGGTAGGAGAGACATTGCTCAAGTGGTCCCTGCATCAGGAGGTAGTCAACCACTTGTTCTCCCTGTGTTGCACACATCTGGATCTTTTTGTCTCCTGGGAGAAAGCCAAACTGAATCTGTTTCGTGGCCCCCACCCCAGCAGCTTGGGACACTGTTGGGCTATGCTTTCATGAGGCATGTAACTCGTATACATCTTTTCTCCTTTCTCCTTGATCCACACGGTGGTGGTCAAGGCCTGGAAGGGCAAGGCATGGATGATTCTGATAGCTGCAGAGTGGCCATAGCAGTTCTGGTACCTGGATCTCCTCAACCTTAGCAGCAGATCTCCATGGTGGCTGCCTCTTCAACCATATCTGCTGACCAGACAACAGGGGATGGTCCTGCTCCCGGACATGAAATCCCTGCACCTCTTGGTCTGGTTCCTGAGCAGCTAGAGTTCTAGGACCGGATTCTTGCAGGTGTGCTCCGCATTGTGGAGGCCTTCCGGATGGAGTTGACTCATCAGGTATATGCATTCATATGTGAGAGGTTTTACATACAGTACCATGGCAAGAAGCTTGATCCCCTTACCTGCCCTGTAATGAGCATCTTGGACTACCTCTGGTCCTTCTCTCAGCTGGGACTGCAAGCGACCACCCTCAAGGGGTGCACCTGGCAACCATATCTGCTTACTGGGTACACTATGGTAAGCCAACGGTGACCCAGGAGATGGTTGTTGAGTGCTTTCTCAAAGGTCTGGATCACCTGTCTCATTGCATTTCATTTCATTTAGTTGTTAACCGGGTTAAAGCAACTGGGCCGAGGCCCTTTGTCAGGCCCAACCCTGCATGAACCCCCGCCACAGGACTTATTGCTGGTGTTGGCTATGCTTATGGGCAAGCCATTCAAACGTATGCGCATTTGTGAGATGCCACACCTCTCATGGAAAGTGGCCTTCCTGGTGGCCATTACACCAGCCAGAAAGATTGAGGAGCTTCAGGTGCTTTCGGTAGAGTCTCCTTATCTGACTTTTCATATGGACAAAGTCATCCTTCTCCCAAACCCAAAATTTCATCTGAAGGTAATATCAGAGTTTCACTTTAACCTGGTAATTAACATTCTGGTATCTTTTACTAACCCTTCTTCAGAGGCTGACTGCAGCCTCCATACTCTGGACCTGCAGAGTGCTATCCTATTACAGGGAGCCCATAGTTGGAGTTTGGGGACAGGCTCACCAGCTGTTCATAATATACACTGAAGTTGCGCTTGGCAGACAGGCAGCAAAGTGAATGATTGGCAGGTGAATAACATCTTGCATCAACTTCTGCTTTTGGTTGTCTGGTAGGAGCCTACTGTAGGACTTAGGCTAATTCCACCAGACATACCGCTGCCTTAGCTGATTCCAAGGATGTCCCTTTACAGGAAATCTGCAGGGCTGCTACCTAGACGTCCGCACATATCTTCATTTCCCATTACAGAATCAACCTTAAGTCTCTTTGAGATGCTGCTTTTGGGACCTCAGTTCTGTCTCTCTTTACCAAGTAGGGGTGTGCACCTTGCCTTCTTCTCCTGGAGAACTGCTGGGAGTCTGCCAGTGTGTGGATAGTGAACTGTATCCACGCCCCTGAAAAAAATAGGATCTTACTTCGAGAGGGCTCTTGCAGTAGGTGATTACATATAGGACTGAAGTCGGCAGGCGTCGGGACCCCACTGAAAATTTTCTAGCTAGCAGTCTCTGGTGGGGGACCACCCCCAAGTCAGGTGACCAATGTCATGCGACGTCAGTGTAAAGAGGTGGTCCCCCACGCCTGCCTTCCAGTTCTTTCCCACCTTTAGCTCGAGTTAGCGCCTCACGGTTAAGTTCATTGCTTCGCCAGTCTATCGGTAGTTTTACCATCTCTTTTTCGATATTTCTTTGATGTTCGTCAGCATTTTCTTCAGCTGCCATGTATGTCGTCCCCGACTCCTTCCAAGCACAAAAACAAGTGCGATTCCTGCAACGCCCAGCTCCTGCTCAAGGACGGACACTCCCAATGCCTTTTTTCCCTAGGCCCCAACCACCCCGTGGAGATGTGCCAGCACTGCCAGCAGTTCAGTGCGGCCACCAGCAGAGGCAGCAGTCCCTGGAGGTCCACGTTCTAAAACGGAAGATGTCCTCCATGGAAAGGAGCTGAAAAACTTAGAGCAGGCCTCTACTTCCCCTGCGGAACATCGCCAGAAGAGAGCACGGGACTCCTCTACTACAGTCGCTGTGGCTCGGCTGGGAATCCGCGGTGCTGAAGGTAACATCCCTTCCGGGAGACCATTCTGTAACGGCTGTCTTGGAGGCTTCCAAGGCCGCGTCGACCCTTCTGTCGGACTCGTGCTCGGGCCCCTCGGGAGCCTCCGTGTCAAAGGAGGCCGTCGCTCCCAGTAAGCCGGCCACCATGCGGCCTTCTGGTCTGAGCAGCCCCAGTAAGCCATACGTCGGCTCCTCCGACGCCCGCCCAGGGAAGGCTGATGAGACGCCCGACCCTTCGAGGCAGCGCACGCCCTCTAAAGCACCCGACAAGGCCGCCCTCCATCGTGGCCTTTGTCGAGCTAAGGGTCCAATAAGTCAGACGCCGGCTCCTCAGACGTCCACCCGGATCCCGCTGGTAAGCCAGACATCGGCTCCTCCGACGGCTGCAAGGCGTTAGAGCTGACACCATACCCTTCGGAACTGTCTGTCATCCCGAGCTTGCCGTAATGTTCGTTGCATTCCAAGACTCCAGTGTCTCCCTTGCTGGATCCCGGGGATGTTAGCCACACTTCCCTGGGTGACACAGAAGGTGATGTCACGCTGCAGTCTGTTTCTCCCTCCCGCTGGGTCGGATGATCTGACGTCGGATCCTCAGACACCAATGCCGGCCTACCCGATGTCGGGCGACATCCCCTTGCTGGACACCATCCCTACGCCGGGCCACCACCCGCTGGGCAGTTCCCAGGGCCTTCTGCTCTTTCAGAGCCCCTGCTGCCTGGGTACCTGACTCCATTGTATCCAACACCGTCATATCCAGGTCCACAGTATCCAGCACCCCAGTACCCGATGCTGGCCTACCCGACACCACAATACCTGGTGCCCCAGTACCCGATGCTGGGCTTCCCACCATCAGGTTATGGATACGCGCCGTATGGATATCCCCACTATCCGTACCCACCCTTTCACCGCCCCCTCAGCTGCTGGTGGATCTGAAGGAGACTCTGGCTTCCTGGTGGGCTGAGGCCAAGGCTCAGTTCACCAAGGAAGTAGAGAGCTGTGTTCTGAAGCCGGACCCAGTTCCGGACCCCCGATGTCAGAGGCGAGAGACTCTCCCTCCCTCCTGACACCAGAGGCAAGCCCTCCGGTTCCAGTGCAGGGGAGGATACGCTTCCCTGAAGGTTTCCCAAGGGGTCCATTCCTCCCCCGTGCCGGGAGGGGTCTTCCTCTTCCTCATCCTCCTCGGAGACCTCGGATGACTCAGGCGGGTGCTCCTATCTGGACGACGAGCCACACACTCCAGACAAGCCCAGGCCAGGGACTCCTCCGGAGGATCCTTCTTTCCTGGAGTTGCTGCATAAAATCCAGGCTGTTCATCAGTGGCAATCTTTGGAACCAGATCAACAGCGTAAAAAACTTGCTGCACACTTGGATCTGCCCGAGACCGCTCCCACTCTGATTCCACCCTGGCTCGAGCCTCATGCCGACCATGTTTCCACTATTTGGAAACAATCGTCGGCAGTAGCCCCCCTTCCGAGGAAGGCTGACAGGCTGTATCAGGCTCCGCAGGGTGTCAATTCCTTGAATTCACACCCCAGAGCTGGTTCGGTCATGATTAGCGCCACTCACAGACATACGGCTAACCCCAAGCACTTGAGCTCATCACCACCCGACAAGGAATCCTGCCTTCTGGACCAGTACAGGAAGAAGGTCTATGCTTCTTCCACTCTGGGAATCAGGGCCCTGAACTGCGTTGCTCACATGGGGATTACCAGAAGGCAGTCCTTAGCGAGGTGGAATCTAAATTGGACTCCCTTCCTGAGTCTCAGATGAAGCAGGAAGTGGCTGCCAGTGGCTTGGCGAATCACCTTCAAGGTCGGTTTGCTGACCTATAAAGCCCTACATGACCTGGGACCTACCTACCTGAAAGAACTCCTTTGCCCCTACTGTCCCTCCCGCTCCCTCCGATCCACTGACGAGGGATTGCTAGAGATTCCTAGGGTCCGTTTGAAAACATCCAGTGCTAGATCATTTAGTTTTATGGCACCGACCCTATGGAATTCTCTACCTCGTCAGGTCGAAATTGCCCGACCGTCCTTAGTTTTAAAGGAGCTTTGAAGACCCACCTTTTTAGCATAGCTTTTAATGATTTATATTAGTTTTAATTCTATTGTATTTATTGTTCGAAATGTACAGGCGCTTTGGTTTTAAGAAAAGCGCCTTTTAAAAATAAAGCTGAATTGAATTGACCTACTCCATTCTGCGCGTTCGGCCAGTTGGCACATGCTTCATGCCACGTACGACGCAGTGGATGCTGCTGGTTGGAGCTCGGCTTTCACCATGGGTTTGCGGCGTCATGCCTGACCCTGGGTGTCAGGTTTGGTCCCGGAGGTGCAGTCTTCTATCCAGGATGTGCCCTTCAGGGGTTCAGTGCTGTTTGGTGGCAATGTCAAGGACATCATCACCGATCTGCAAGAGAAGGGTACTGCACTAAAGTCTGTTGACTCCTTGTACAGGCCCCTTCGGGGTCAGCGTCTCCTCTTTCACAGATGTTCTTGGCCCAAAGCGAAACCTCAGGGAAAGCGGGCCAACAAACATCGGGCCCCTCCGGCTGTCAAGCCCCCGCCCAAAAAAGCAGCGGGAGCTTCAGCTGCGACGCTGCCCCACACCTCCTGTCTCCTCTCCTTTCCCACAGCCTCTGGGCCTCCCGGAGGAACCGGTAGGAGCTAGATTCTCCTTTCATTTACCGGGTTGGGAGAGGATCGCTTCAGACACTTGGGTCCTCCAGCTGATAGTAGAAGGACACTCAACAGTTTCTTCAGAAACCTGAAGAACCCCCAGTTGTCTTACACCTTCTTCTGGTTCGGGAAGAAATAGCCTCCCTTCTTCTGAAGGCGATAGAACCCGTTCCATCCCACCTTTGGGGATGGTTACTACTCCCGTTTCTTTCTGGTTCCGAAGAAGTCAGGAGATGTGAGGCCTGTTCTAGACCTCAGCTCCCTGAACTTGTTCATGGAGTACAAGCGGTTCAGAATGCTCTCTTTGCAGAGTCTTCTGCCCCTCCTTCCGCTAGGGCAGTGGCTGTGTGCTCTGGACATGCAGGATGCCTACCTGCATATCCCTATTCGCCCTTCCCACCACAAATATCTTTGTTTTTCTTTCCAGGGGGACCACTACCAGTTCAAGGCCCTTCCATTTGGTCTTTCCTCGGTGCCCCGAGTATTCAACAAATGCCTTTCAGTGGTGGTGGCCTACTTGCGTACCCAGGGAGTTCCGGGTTTCCCGGACCTGGACGACTGGCTCCTGGCAGCCCCGTCCAGGGAAGAGCTCCTGAGCTTCCTTTCCCTTACCCTGCAGGTTTTCACCAGCCTGGGAATTACCATCAACTAGGCCAAGTTCCATTTGATCCCATCCCAGAGGCTCCAGTTCATCGGGGTGATCCTGGACACGACCTCCAGCATGGCATTCCTGCCACTGGACAGAGTAGCCACCCTCCAGGCTCAGGTCAGCCTGTTGTCCAGTTGCAGGTGGGTCAGCGCCAGGTCAGTCCTTCGCCTCCTCGGGCTCATGATGGCTGCTGTCCCGTCAGTACCTTGTGCTTGGCTCCACATGCGAATCTCTCAGTGGACGCTTCGGTCTCAGTGGGATCAATTGGCGGATGACCTAGATCTGCTGGTCCTGGTCACCAGTCCTATGGTTTGGGACTTGCAATGGTGGATGGCTCAGGAGAACCTTTGCTGGGGAGTTCTCTTCTGCCTCTCTTCCCCCCCTCCCAGATGCTGACAACAGATGCCTCGGGCGAGGGTTGGGGAGCCCACCTGGGGTCTCATAAGACTCAGGGCTTCTAGTCCAAGCTTGAACAGACTTTTTACATAAATGTGCTTGAGCTCAGGGCCGTGCTGTATGCTGTACAAGCTCTGCATCTGTATCTGCTTCCCAGTCATTTGGCTGTCCAGACCAACAACATGTGCGTAGTGTGGTACATCAACAAACGGGGAGGAACCTGTTCCTACCCTCTTTGAAGGGAGGCGATGCGAGTTTGGGATTGGGCAGTGCAACACAACCATGACCTCACGGAAATTCATGTTCCGGGAGTAGAGAACACGTTGGCAGACCACCTCAGTTGGTCGTCTGCCCAGGCTGACGAGTGGGAACTGGATTGGGGGGTAGCAGACGATATCTTCCTATGCTGGGGAACTCCTCAGTTAGACCTGTTTGCGTCTCCTCACAATGCAAAGCTTCCCACCTTCTGCTCGCTCGCTCCAGGGCGAGGCATTTTTTAGAGAGACGCTCTGTCTCTAGACTGGAAGGGCAGATTTGTCTATGCCTTCTCCCTGATTCCCTTGATTCCGAGGGTCTTACAAAAACTCTGCTTGGAAGGAACTCGCATGATCCTAATTGCTCCTTTCTGGCCCAAGCAAGTTTGGTTCTCTCTTCTGCAGCAGTATTCAGAGGAACCTCCTCTTCCTCTGTCGCAACTTTTCCTGACCCAGGATCAGGGGACCCTGGTCCATCCAGGCCTCAGGTCCCTTCAGTTTCATCCGTGGCTCCTGTAGACATAGATCAAGCCCGATTTGGGGTTTCCCCGCTGGTGGCTAAGATTTTGGTGGACGCCAGAAAGCCCTCCACTAGATCTACTTATGCCATGAAATGGAAACTGATCTCTATTTGATCCTCTTCCAAAGATTTCAAGCTATTCTCTTGCTCTGTTGGGAGGTTTCTGGACTACATGTGCCATCTCTTTGATCTGGGTCTCAGTCATTCCTCTCTTAAGGTTCAAATGGCGGCCATCTCCGCTTACCATGTTCCTTTTGGGGACAGAACTTTTGCGCAGTGGGAAGTCTCTAAGACTTTTCTTAGAGGGTTTCTCCACTTGAGACCTCCTATTTGCGTTCCTGCCCCTCCTTGGGATTTGAATTTTACTCTTGAGAAGCTTAACCTGCCTTCTTTCGAGCCAGCAGCCTCAGCAGACCTAAAGTTCGTTTCCTGGAAGACTGTCTTCCTAGTGGCCATTACTTCTGCTTGAAGGATTTCCAAGATCCAGGCCTTGATGTGCAAAATCCCGTATTTGATTTTTCACAAGGAACGTGTGGCTCTTCGTACCAACTCTTAAGTTTCTTCCTAAGGTGGTAGCGGAATCTATGCTGAATCAATCCATGAAGCTGGCTGCTTTCTTTACGCATCACTCCAGTCAAGGGGAGTACCTCTTGAATACTTTGGATGTTCACTGAATTCTGAGATACTACACAACCAGGACGAAGCATCTCAGAAAGACTGATCAACTGTTTGTCTGTTTTGCACGTAAAAGAGAAGGCAATGCTGTCTCCAAGCAATGTCTATCTGAATGGTTGGCTCATTGTATCACTTTCTGTTATGACAAGTACCTCCGCCAATGAGGGATTGCTGGAGATTCCCAGGGTTCGATTAAAAGCATCAGGATCTCGTGCTTTTGCTTTCTCAGCACCAACCCTGTGGAATTCTCTACCTCGTTGGTTGAGAGAATGTCCAACCGTCGAGAGATTTGAAATGGAGTTAAAGACGTATTTATTTAGTTTAGCATATCCTAGTTATGGCTTATTAATTTATGACTGTTTTAATTTATATGTATGTATGATTCTTTTGTACAGCGCCTTGGTTTTTAAAGGTGCTTTAGAAATAAAGATGATTTGATTTGAGTTGAAGACCCTGCCGGGTCAAGTCAGAGACCACTCCACCAGGGGTGTTGCTGCCTCTGCTGCTTGTTTCAAGAATGTGTCAGCGGCTGACATCTGTGTGGCCGCAACTTGGACTTCTGTCCATACCTTTACGAAACATTACAGTTTGGACATTGCCTCTTACCATAGAGCTGGCTTCAGATTGGCTGTGCTGCAAGGTCTTTTTTCCTAAGACCTGCACAGCCAGAGGGTTTACATTGGAGTAGTTTCCTCCTCCCATGTGCTTCTCCTTGTTCCAGACTGCTTGGGACTCCGTCCTATATGTAACTACCTACTGCAAGAGCCCTGTCGAAGTAAGATAGTACAGTTACGCAAGAACTTACCGTAACAGTAGATCTTCGAGAGAGGCTCTTGCAGCAGGTAATACCTTCCCACCCTCCATCCCTCTTAGCTTTTTTAGCTTCTTTTCCTGGAAGGGAAATATCCACTTCTAACCCCAGTAATGCTCAGGATATTCATAACCTTATGCAGTAAGCCCGGAGAGATGGAACACATGCAGATGAGTAGAATTCTTTGCACGTAAGCATCGTTCAAATGCCAACTGTGGTGTTCTAACCTCTTCAGATTTTTCTCTCCACCTGAAAGTCTGGTCGCTCGGAGTGGTCGTCTTACTCTTTCGCGTGAAAGAAGATTCAGAACCTTAAAAAACTTAAGTATTTTCTATTTCTTTTATTGCCTCTACTAATTGTTAGTGTAAATCTTGTTTACTGTTTAAATTACATATTTTTTCCAGTTCCTTGCGGTTCGACATAACCGTAGGGGAACCGGGCTAGTTGTTTTAAGTTATTGGGGTTCTCTGATTAAGGAGCCTTGATTTGGTCTATTATTAGTTTCGTTTTTTAGTCAGTTGTATTGTTTTTGTAACAGTTTTTATCGGTTACAGAACTGCTGATCTGGTTCTTCAAACACCATGAAGTCTTGCTTATATTAGGACTTAATGCAGTATGCCCTTGGCTTTGAACTGCCCCGGAGATGAAATAGTTAACTTCAGTGTAATCTGGAGTTTCACAGCGCGAGGGCGCTATCCAAAGCTCTATCTGGGGAGTTTGAACCTAAACTGTTAGATTCTTTACTCCGCTTTCACTGAACAGTCGCTCCGGAGACCAGCTCCTTCAGCTCGGTTCGTTTTGCGGTTTTATTGTTTTATCGGTTCATTGAACCGGCAAGTATTTTAAAATTACCGCGGTTTCGGTCTGAAGCTCTATCTGGTAACCGTAAGTACAAGAAAATTAAGTCTGTGTGGAAACTCATTATCGGTTCACTCTGAACCGATCGGTTTATCAAAAACTCATTTTCTTTGCATTTAGAGTAGAGGTACCGGTTCTTATCGGTCCTAAAAACTTTTATTTTTGGGGTTTTCCAATACCGTGACACGTTAGGGACCGATAAAGTGTCTTGTCCTGGAAGGCCGGAAAAAAGGGCAAGTTTGGATAGGCTGGCATTATGTCTGAGAACCCAAAAGAAAAACGGCCCACTGGGTTTCAACACTGTGATGTCTGTGGGGAAGCCTTTGCCAAGCGACACACACCACTGTGTCTATTGTCTGGGGCTGACCACCTCCTGTCAGACTGCCAGGTGTGAAGAATTTCCCTGCAGCCACCCTGGAAAAGAGATTGGGCCGGCTCAGGGAACGAGAGGCCAAAAAGTCCGCTGACCCGGATGGCCAGCCCGGTCCAGCTCCAGCTGGACCACAGGGAGTGCCCTCTGACCAGGGCGAGACTTCCTCGGGCAAAAGAAAGGCTGGTCCTGAGGAACCAGTCAAAGTAAAAAAGACAAAGAAATCAGTTAGTGTGGAGTCCAGTTTTGTCTCTCCTCCTGCTGCAGAAATAGCTAAAGCCATTCAGATTGTCCAGTCTTTGTCTCAGGGACTTGTGAAACCCCTATGGTTGGTAAAGGGGTCTCGTTCAGGTCCAGTGGTTCAGGATTATGATGTTGAGGATTTTATGAACCACAGGAGGGGAGGAAGATTTTGATGATTGTAATTGTGATTGGGAAGGTCTGGAAGTGCCCATAGAACGGACATTTCTCCAGACAGACCCTTTGAGTCTCCCCTTTGTTGTCTGAGTCCCTTCACATTTCAGGTTTTATAAGAAGGTAGTCAAACTCTCCAGCTCCCTTTAGAAGAGGCTGTGGACGAGCAAGAGAGCCTGACTATGTGGAAATGATGGATATTCCAGAGTCTAGGAGGTTGTCTATTCCTTTGCATAAGTCATTTAGGAGGCAAACCATTAAGATTTTAAAAATCCTTTTCTGTCCCTCCTGTAGATAAAAAATGGACAGAAGGTGTACTTTGTCAGGCCCTAATACAGACTTCCTTACTGAGCAGTGTAGTCATGTAGGTGTTGTTCAAGCTGCAGCCTGTGACAAGGCTAATATTCCCTGGCCTCACATCCTCCTGATAAAGATTCAGGAAGATTGATGCCATGGCGAAAAAACAGTATGTGGCAGCTTCTTTGGGACTCAGACAAGCTAATTATATGGCTTATGTGGCTAGATATCAGAAATCTAGATGGGACACTATATTGCAGTTGGCCAAGCAGGCTCAGGGCCAGCTGGCTAGTGAGTTGGAACAGGTGGCTGCTGATGGCATTGAAGCCTCTAAAGTTCAATTTCATGCTGCTGTTGGCGTTAATGATGTTTCCTCTAGGGTCATGGCCACTTCTGTAGCTCTCCGTGGATTGGCATGGCTCAGATGCACTAATCTGTCCCAAGATACCCAGTCAAAGGCTATAAATTTTCCTGTCATAGGAAATTCTCTGTTTGGGAACAAACAGAAAATTACATGAAAAAATGGATGAATACAGAACTACTTACAAAGTGCCCAAGCTAAGGAGAGGCATGCCACTCCTCAAAGGCATGCCCCAGGGGTAGGGCAGGCCTTACCATAAGGCCTTTTACCAATTTCAGGCATCCTCTGCTTTTGCGCAGAGGGGTTTTTCAGAGGCAGAGGAAGACGAGGCACAGGCAGGCCCTCTCCCTCTCCCCAGCCTAAAGCTGCTCCTGCCAAGCAGGCACCCTGACGGGGTGTCTGGGGCCGACTCTCCTGTACCGGTGGGGGGCAGACTGGCTTGTTTCGGCCAGAACTGGTTGTCCCTAACCTCGGACAAATGGGTTCTGGAAGTGGTAAGCCAAGGTCTGGTTCTCAGCTTCAAACAATTTCCCAAGATGAGAGCCAGACACTTTCCTCCTTCAAGTCTTTCAGAAACCCTTGCGCTAGAAGCAGAGGTTTCTTCTCTTTTGGACTGCAAAGCAGTAGAAAGGGTCCTCCCTTGCCATCAGGGCAAGGGTCTGTACTCAAGGTATTTCCTGGCCCCAAAAAAGACAGGAGATTGGCGGCCCATCTTGGATTTAAGATTTCTGAACAAACATCTTGTAAAACCAAAGTTCAAAATGCTAACTTTGGCAATGATTTTGCCATCCTTGAGACCAGGGGACTGGTTAGCTTCCCTGGACCTCAAGGACGCCTATTTCCATATCCTAATCAGGGCCTCTCACCGAAAGTACCTCAGGTTCGAACTGCCCTCTGGCCACTACCAGTTCAGGGCAATGCCCTTCGGACTCACTTCTGCTCCAAGAGTTTTCACAAAATGTCTAGCTGTAGTAGTGGCCCATCTAAGAAGGCAAGGGGTAGCTGTGTTTCCCTACTTGGACGACTGGCTCATTGTGGGTCAGTCACCAGAGCAGGTAAAATCCCACTTGCAAATCACCCAGGAACTTCTCACCTTTCTGGGGTTCCTGTTGAATGTTCCAAAGTCAGTTCTCGAACCAGTTCAGGTACTAACTTTTATAGGGGCAGAGTTGAACACAAAGTTAGCCAGGGCATTTCTCCCCTCCGAAAGAGTGGACAGAATCATTGCCCTGGCATCTTCCTTCACCCTGCGGGTCTCCCGACCAGCAAGGCATTTTCTACAACTCCTAGGGCACATGGCTGCTTCTACAGCTGTCGTGCCAGGAGCAAGATTTCAGATGAGGGACATTCAGTTCCACTTGAGGTCCTATTGGTCTCAAAGGAGGGACCCCCTTACCAGATTGGTCCCAGTGACCAAAACCTTGATCCTAGCTCTACAATGGTGGCTGGATCAAAGCAACCTGTCTATAGGGGTCCCATTTTTACCTGTTCTTCATTCCCTCACCCTCACCACGGACGACTCCCTGCTGGGTTGGGGAGCTCACCTGGGCGACCTTTCCACTCAGGGAGTGTGGTCCCCTCAGGAATCTCTGCTTCACATCAACCTACTGGAGCTCAGAGCTGTCTTCTTAGCTCTCCAGGTTTTTTCGGAGGCTGTCCAGAACAAGGTAGTCCAAGTCAGGACAGACAATACCACAACAATGTGGTGCATCAACAAGCAAGGGGGCACTCGCTCTTCAGCTTTGTGCACCGAAGCAATGAAGTTGTGGTCTCTGGCCTACTCCCTGAACACCTCTCTGATAGCAGTTCACCTCCCAGGGAAGGACAATGTCCTAGCGGACGCCCTCAGCAGGATTTCTCAGGGCCATCACGAATGGGCTCTGAATCCTCAAGTGCTGGGGTCGGTCTTTGCCAGTTGGGGCACCCCTCAGATAGATCTCTTCGCAGCCCCAGACAACCACCAACTTCCCCTGTTTTGTTGCAGGCCTCCAGTTCTGGGATCAGTTCCTCTGGATGCCTTTCAGCTGAATTGGGAGGGAAAGTTCCTCTATGCTTTCCCTCCGTTCCCCCTCCTCTTCAGGGTACTGGTAACAATCAGAACTCAGCCCTGCAGAGTGATTCTGATTGCTCCAGACTGGGCCAGGCAGCCCTGGTACCCTCTTCTCCCTCCCTCTCATTTCGCCCTCCCTGACCTTGCCCAGGACCCACGATCTGCTGACCTGTGCACAGGGGAGAGTGTGGTATCCGGACCTCAGTTCCCTCCACCTCAAGGCCTGGTTCTTGAGGAGTTAGAATTTGCTGATTTACACCTTTCTCAAGGTGTCTTGGATATTTTGAAGGCTTCTAGGAAGCCTTCCACTAGAGCCACTTATAATTCTAAGTGGAAGAGATTTTCATTTTGGTGTTCTGAGAGGCAGATTGCTCCAGAATCTGCTGACCTGTCTATTTTGTTGGACTATTTGGTCCACTTAAATTCTTTAGGCCTCAAACCAGCTACCTTGAAGGTTCATTTGGCAGCTGTTTCTGTTTTTGTTTCTGCAGGGAAACCAGTCTCCCTTTCCTCTCACCCTGTGTTTTCCAAGTTTTCAAAGGGTTACTTCATACTAACCTCCTTTCGGGAACCAGCTCCTGCATGGGACCTGAATGTTTGCATTGCCCAGCTAATGCAACCCCCCTTTGAGCCTCTGGTTTCAGCAGACCTCAAGTTTTTAACTTGGAAAACTGTTTTTCTAGTGGCTATCACTTCTGCTAGGCGTATAAGTGAATTACAAGCCTTGTCAGTGGAAAAGGATTTTATTTCCTTCCACAGAGATAAAGTGGTCCTCAGGACTAACAGAAAGTTTTACCTAAAATGGTTTCAGCTTTTCATCTTAACCAATCCATCTCTCTCCCAGTATTTTTACGAGGCACTCTTCCTCTGGTGAGAGGAGGCTGCACAGTTTGGACGTTAAAAGAGCTCTTAGCTACTATTTGGAACGTACCAAGGGTCATAGGTTCGAATCCCTCCAGCTCTTCCTTACCTATGGAGAAGTGGGTAAGGGGAGACCTGCTACTAGGAGGACAATCGCTAGGTGGATTGTCTCTTGTATCCAGTTCTGTTACCAAAAACTAGGTAAGGAACCTCCCTCAGGCCTGAGGGCTCATTCCACCAGGGGTACAGCTGCATCTCTAGCGGCTGCTAGAGATATTCCTATCTTGGAAATCTGTCAAGCTGCTACCTGGAAGACAGTCCACACTTTCACTAAGCATTATTCTCTGGACGTCCAGTCCAGGAGAGACTCTCGTTTTGGCACAGCTGTGCTTCAGAGCCTATTCCCTAAGTAGGTTCTGACCCTCCTCCATGGAGGTACTGCTGTATAATCTGCATTAAGTCCTAATATAAGCAAGACTTCATGGTGTTTGAAGAAAAAATTACTCACCTTAGTAATTGCTTTTCTTCTCATGGAGTCTTGCTATATTAGGACAACCCCACCCTCTCAGAATTCCTACTTGGGTATGGGGTTGACAATTTAGCGCAAAGCACTGTGTCATGCCATTTAGCTTTCTAGTTCCTCCCCTTTCTTCTTTTGGGTTAAGGAACTAGATAATTCTGTTTTTGTTGAGTGGTAGATGGGCCCTCTGGACTTGAGTCTTTTGGGGAGAGGGGCCTATTAGTGCTTGTCGGGGTTATCCTAACAATAATAGGTAATATTGTTCTCATTATGTGTTTGTTGTTGTGTTCTGTTGTTCTACTACTAGTAGGTAGCCAATGGCTAGTGTAGGGTTTTCACACATACTTGCTATGTTAGTTTAGCTTAAAAAGAACCTGACAGTTTAGGTTCAAACTCCCCAGATAGAGCTTTGGATGCGCCCTCGCTGTGGAACTCAGATTACACTGGAGTTAACTATTTCATCTCTGGGGCAGTTCAAAGCCAAGGGCATACTGCATTAAGTCCTAATAGCAAGACTCCATGAGAAGAAAAGCAATTACTAAGGTGAGTAATTTTTTCATCTGTCATATCCTGGGTTTGGTTCCTCCGATTCGAACTGACCCCCAAAAAAAAAAAAGTTTAGCTTTTAAGTAATCGCAGACTTTATTCTTTACTTAGGGTTAGTGTTTTTCTCGCTTTAGACATTATCATGTCAGAGAATCCCAAAAAGAGAACCCGGTTTCAAGAATTGTTTAAAATGTGGAGATGTATTTGCTAAAGCAGACAAGCACACCTTATGTGTGGCTTGTCTGGGATTTGAACATCTGGATCAGGATTGTGAAGTCTGTAAAACTTTCCTGGAAAAATAAAACGTGGAAAAACGCCTAGAAAGGCTGAACAAAAAATGTCCTAGGGTCCCTCCGGCTCTGACCAGCCGGCACCCCAATCTGCTGTGGCTGAACCCACAAGTTTGCTTACCCCTGATACAGGCGAGAAAAGGGGCAAAAGAGGGAAAGAACTGGCTAACTCCCCAGTTCCCTCAAAGAAACTCAAAAAAAACCAAGCATGCAGAATCCTCCCCTGCTAAACCAGGGACCTCTGTGCAGATGCCTGCTATGCCCTCGGCTCAAGAGATAGCCTAGGCTTTTAAAATTATCCAGGCACTGCAAAACATTGTTCCTCAGCAGCCTGCCCCCACCCAGGGTCCCCAGGCCAGCAGTGGTGTGTTGCCCTCTTTACAGAAGGAGCAGTATTATGAAGAGGAAGATGATCCTTTTCAGGATGACGAACCAGTTCTTCCAGAGGTATCTCCTGAGCAAGAGTTTGGTTCTCCTTCCAGGGTGTCAGAGGATTACTCCTCACATTTTACATCTGTAAGGAGAATGGCAGATGCTCTGGATATTGCTACCACAGAGCAGACTGAGGATGAGGAGGAAATTGAATATTTAAATATGATGGGTTTGACACCCACAAAAGCTCTCCTCTTGCCAGTATACACATTTTTCAAAAAAGACACCCTAAAACTTCTACAGACCCCTAATTCTGTTTCTCCTATTAATAGGAGAATAGATAAAAAGTATCGGTTGGACAGGACGGGAGCTGATTTCCTTTTCTCCCATCCTGACCATCAAGGGGTTATACAGCAGGCAGCCTACGACAAAGCCAGAGTCCCCCACACCCCTCTGGACAAGGACTCCAGGAAAAATGGATAGCATGGCCAAAAAAGGCTACTTATCAGCCTCTTTGGCCATGAGACAAGCTACTTTTCAAGCTTATGCTGCCCAGTATCAAAAATCTCTGTGGCAGTCGGTACTGGACATGTTCATGAAAGCCCCCTCACCCTTGTCTGAAGACGTGGCTGGAACTGCCAGGTTTGGGCTGGAGGCGGGTAAGTACCAGTTCCAGATGGCTGCTGATTCTAATGACACTGCAGCCAGATGGACGGCTAACACCGTCGCACAGAGAAGGTTTGCTTGGCTCAGGGCCACTAATCTTACTCAGGATACTCAATCCAAGGCCCTGGATTTTCCTTTAGAGGGAAACTTTCTTTTGGGGAATCAACGGTTGCATATATGAAAAAGTGGATGAGTATAAGGCGACCTATAGAAGCAACTCTGCTAAGGAGCGTGCTTCCATTCACTAGGCCTTATATGGGGGGCAGAGGAAGGTCTTTATGACCAGACCCTTTTTCCAACCAGTAGCTGTGCCCCAGCACCAGCAGCATCCACAACAGGGATTCTGTAGGGGTAGAAGGGGCTCTAGGAGGGGCTCTCAAACGCAACCCCGGCCCCAATCAAAGCAAAACCCCTGAGGCTCAGGCTGCCTCCTCCCTCCCTGTCAGAGGCAGACTCTCCCACTTCCTTCAGGCTTGGCTAAGCAACACCACAGACAAGCGGGTGCAGGAGGTAGTGGGTCAGGGTCTGTCTCTGGATTTCAAATCTTTTCCTCCACAAATGACCAGGGTTTACTGCTCACCTCCTCTAGCAGAGAGAACACTACTAGAAGCAGAGGTTCAGAAACTGTTGCATCTTGGAGCAGTGGAATTAGTCCCTACCACCCTGAGAGGAAAGGGTTTCTACTCCAGATACTTCCTAACAACAAAGAAAAGTGGGGAGTGGCGGCCAATATTGGATCTCAGAGCTTTGAACAAGCATCTGAAAAAAAAAGTTCAAAATGGTAACTTTGGCACGAATATTGCCAGCAATCCAAAAAGGGGACTGGCTGGCATCACTGAACTTGAAAGATGCCTATTTCCACATCCCCATAATGTAATCTTACAGGAAATATCTCAGATTCAGACTCCCTTCAGGCCACTGTCAGTTTTCAACTCTTCCTTTCGGTCTCTCCTCAGCACCAAGGGTATTCGCAAAGTGCCTAGTTGCTTGTCACAGGCCGTGGGAATGATGGACCAAAGAGGCATCTTTGATGTAGGAAATTCAAAATTGTTTATTCAAAATAAAAATAAAAATAAGGAAAAAATATGAACTGAATACGACAAACTTAAGAGGAGGAAAACAAACGCATAACTAAATCATAGGCTAGCAGATACTAGCTACCTAGGATGCTTACAGCAGCATATCCAGGTCTGATCTCTTCAGATCAACTGATCTCCATTAGACTGAGGACACAACTTTTTATACTGTTCAGGGGTCATGTGACTATTCAACTGCTCCCCGAACCTGTTCTAGAACATTATTTCTTTAATTACAATACATTTAAACCATTTCCAACATTATTATACTTTTATTTTAATGCAGCATTATTTTCTAAGGCAAAGAAGTGATATACAGCCCTTTTTAAATGATTTGTGAAGAAATGCTAGCTGAAGCAAGCACTGCCCCTTTAAGCCAGCATAAAAACAGCAGACTCTAGGCCAGCCAGCTCCTATAGGACTTGCAGCAGCAGGGAGAGACACACAGAGCTGCCAGGAGAACCAGCAACACCACAGAGCCCTCGATCTCTAGAACATCCCATAGAGCGCTTCAAACTGCAGAATTTACCTCCTCAAGGTATGCCCAGACAAAATTAAGTAGTTTTGCAGCAAAACGCCATCATTTTGAGTTACTTGAAGGCAAAACGCCTTCACGAGCGTCTTATGTGATCGTCACGGTAACTTTACAGCTGATCATAGCGCCGAGAGGGTTTTAGCAAAAGCAGGAGCTAGAACAGCCGCATTTTTAAGCGCCTGCAGGAAAAGGGCTTAAGGGGGAATTCTAAGGCTACAGGCTTCATTCTTTCTTTGACCAGCACATTTATAAAATGGCAAGAAAACTATATACACCCTATACAAAGCCATTCTTAAAGAAGCAGTGTCCTGCTATAGTAATAAACGCAACAGGTCTTTTTTTTATACCTTTCAGACACACTTTATTGACTATAATCATTCCAATTTTTATCAATAAGAGTTTGTATCATATAAAGGGTGTTTGTAAACCCCATCTTATAATGAAAACCAGTTGTTTCTGTGGAAACCATCTTAATGTAATTATGGATATATAAATGAAGGGTTTTAACACAGCATGTGTAGTCCTGACGTCAGCAACTGTTTAGGAATGTTTTTGAATACCACTTTTCCTTTACAATAGGATGGACAATGGGATTTTTATGCACTGAGGAAATGACACATATACAAACAGACAAACACACATACAAACAAAGTGGGTGGCCAGCCCAACAAACGAACATATAAGCAACAAGACAAAGACAAGAGGCAGCAGTACATTCCAAACCCACTATCATTCTTATGAATAAAGGGGGAAAAAATCAAAAATTGGAAGGAGTGTTTCCTCTTTCACATTGCTGTAGTGGCATATCTAAGAAGACAGGGAGTGACTGTCTTTCCTTACCTGGATGATTGGCTGGTGGTGGGAAACTCACCAGACCAAGTAAGGAACTCCCTAAGAATCACCCAGGTCCTCTTAGAGTCTCTAGGTTTCATAATAAACCAAAATAAATCAGTTCTAACCCCTGCTCAAATGTTGCAGTTTATAGGGGCAGAAATCAGCACACTTCAGGGAAGAGCCTTTTTACCCTTAGACAGGGTGCAAAGTCTTCAGTCAGTAGCAAACTCCTTCATCCTGAACAGGCCAAAAACTGCAAGGCAGTTTCTGCAGTTACTAGGCCATATGGCTGCATCCACAGGCACAGTGCAAGGATCCAGATTCCATATGCAAGACATCTGGTTTCACCTCAGGTCTCACTGGAGTCAGAAAAAAGTCCTCTTTTCCAAGCTTATACCAGTAACAAGGCCACTATTAAGGGCCCTCTTGTGGTGGAAACAGGAATCCAATTTAAGGCAGGGAGTGCTTTCCAGAGAGAGAACCCTCTCTGGTACTCACAACAGATGCGTCCCTATTGGGCTGGGGCACCCACTTAGGAAAGCACACGACAGAGAATCTGATCAGCAGCAGAGTCCCTTCAGCACATAAATTTACTGGAGTTAAGAGCAGTCTTCCTAGCCCTAAAGGCTTTTTCTTCACTGATAATGGACAGGGTGGTTCAGATCAGAACAGACAATAACACTACAATGTATTACATAAACAAACAGGGAGGCACCAGGTCAGGCCTCCTCTGCCCAGAGTCCATGAAGATTTGGACACTGGCATTCTCTCTGAAGGTCTCTTTACAGACAAGCCACTTGCCAGGAAAGGACAATACTTTGGCAGATGCACTAGGCCGCATCAACCAGGCCCATCACGAATGGACTCTGAACAAGCAGGTGGTACAAGTTATTTTCAGAAGGTGGGGTACTCCAGAGATAGACTTGTTTGCATCCCACCAGAACCACCAACTACCTCAATATTGCTGCAGACCACCAACACAGGGCACAGTTCCTCTGGATGCCCTGGTTCTGGACTGGGTAGGCAGGCACCTGTATGCTTTCCCCCCTTCCCCCCCTGGTTTTCAGGGTGTTACTGAAGCTAAAGTCCCTCTCAGCATCTCTGATCTTGCTAGCTCCGGACTGGCCCAGGCAGCCAAGGTACTCGCTTCTGCTCTCCATGTCTGTCAGCAAACCGATACAGTTGCCCCTCAGACACAATCTCCTGACTTCCAGTCAGGGAACATTGTTATATCCGAATCTCAAGTCCCTTCATCTCAAAGCATGGCTCTTGAGGAATTAGAGTATGCGGATTTAAATCTTTCAGAAGCTGTCTTAAATATTTTAAAGGGTTATAGAAAACCCTCCACACAGAAAACTTATTCTTCCAAATGGAAGAGATTTTCTCTGTGGTGTTCCAGCATGAACCTTGTGCCACAAAAGGCCAGAGTTTCAGTTGTCCTGGACTGTCTCACTCATTTGCACTCACAAGGTTTGCAACCCAGTTCCCTTAAGGTTCATTTAGCAGCGGTATCTGCCTGCCTTTCTGTAGGGACCAAGGTGTCAGTAGCATCTGATAAACTTTTCAAAAGATTTTTTAAAGGACTGATGCATTTATGCCCACCTCACAGGGCACCAGTGCCTATTTGGGATTTGATTGTGTATATAGCTAAGCTCATGGGCCCTCCCTTTGAGCCCATGGCTACTGCCCACTTGAAATACTTTACTTGGAAAACAGTCTTCCTAGTGGCTATTACTTCTGCAAGGAGAATTAGCGAGCTGTAAGTGCTCTGCATTGACCAAGACTATATCTCATTTCACAGAGATAAGGTAGTCCTCAGAACTAACAGACAGTTTCTCCCTAAAGTGGTTTCAGACTTTCATCTGAGTCAATCAATCACTCTACCTGTCTTTTTCACAGAACATACCAGTTCTGGTGAAAGAAGATTACACAGTCGGAATGTGAAAACGGCTATCAGCTATTACATGACAGCTACTAAAGACCATAGGAAAAATGGAAAACAACTTTTCCTTACATATGGGAATGTAGGAAAGGGTAAACCAGCCTCAAAAAGATCCATCTCACGGTGGATAGTCTAGTGTATTCAGTTCTGCTACAGTAAGGTGGGTAAAGAGCCTCCAACTGGATTGAGGGCGCATTCTACGAGAGGAACTGCTGCTACCCTTGCAGCTGCAGGGAGGTTCCCTTGGTGGACATTTGCAAAGTAGCTACCTGGAAAACAGTATACACTTTTACAAAACACTATAACCTGGATATTTTATCCAGGGGTAATGCTAGGTTTGGCACAGCAGTCCTGCAGAGCCTGTTTCTAAAATAAAGTTCTGTGCCCACCTCCAGTGGTATTGCTTGGTAGTCTGAATAAAGTTAAGAATATCCTGAGCATTACCGGGGTTAGAAGAAAAAATTACTTAACATAGTAATCTTATTTCTTCCCCGTGATGCTCAGGTATTCATAACTCCTCCCTTCCTCCCCTTCCAGAACTTCAGCCTCTGCAGTCCACATGCTGGTGCTACTAAGCCATATTGATTTTGTTGCATTTCTCTGTTTTAATCATTTTTAAACTGGAGTTTTTCAGTGTTCTCCTCTTGGAGTTTTTTTGTTGCGGTTTTTGTCAAAGAGTTATCTTCCCTTTGGAGTTTTTTTCTAAATTCTATGCTTTAATTAGGGGACAACCCTCTTTTTATAGAATATTACTTAAATTAATTCCTAATGCCTGACTTCCAGACTTCTCACAAATCTGAAGAGGTTAGAACACCACAGTTGGTTGAGGCAGTATTTGAAAGATGCTCACGTGCAAAGAATTCTACTCATTTCCATGTGTTCCATCTCTCCGGGCAGTCCAGCCCTCCAGGCTTGCTGCATAAAGTTATGAATACCTGAGCATCACTGGGAAGAAATAAGATTTCTATGGTAAGTAATCTTTTCTTCTCTCTCGTCTTGCCTTTTTGGCCCTTGGCGGGAATGAACTGGAAGGCAGGCATGGGGGAACGCCCCTTTATACTGACGTTGCATGACGTCAGTCACCTGATGTGAGGGCAGTCCCCTGCCAGAGACTGCTAGCTAGAAATTTTTCCGTGGGGTCCTGACGCCTGCCGACTTCAGTCCTATATGTAATTATCTACTGATATGGTAAGTTCTTATGTAACTGTACTTTACTCACCTGTAACCATAATTCTAGGAGTGCTGTGTAGTTTGCACAACTCATGTGGCCTTCCCTGGCAATTGGCACATAAATCCCTGCTTCCAGCATGCACGATGTGATGTCACTGGGCAGAGTCGCATACCCCTGGATGGTGGGATGAGCTTAGGTTTAAGACACTGGGGACTAATCAGCAGTTCTGGTGGAAGTGCCAAAGTGTGGGTGTGTACTACATACCACTTATAGAACTACGGTTACGAAGTGAGTAACCTATTTTTTCCCAGGCTCATTCGGGTGGAGGGGGTAGGTAACAGATGCAAACCAACTGAAATTGAACTGGATTAAGCTGATGGTGGTTGTAACAACTTGATATTTAACTTTGGTATTGTGGCGTTTTTATTTTCTTATTTTAACTTGTCTTCTAAGGGGAATGGAGATGTGCTGGGGAAATCAGATTGGTTGACAGAGGCAGACTAGCTGGCCCTGGTAGGTAATTTCAG
Source organism: Neoceratodus forsteri (assembly GCA_016271365.2). Classification (NCBI taxonomy): domain Eukaryota; kingdom Metazoa; phylum Chordata; order Ceratodontiformes; family Ceratodontidae; genus Neoceratodus; species Neoceratodus forsteri. Next base: position 86,833,807 of record CM057451.1, read on the forward strand.
TCCCTTTGTCCTGCAACAATGGGACCCTTTGGTCAGTTAATGAGGAAGCTTCAACGAGTTTTAAAGAGGCCAAGATCTTTCATGTCAGGAAACTGTTCTGACCATGCAGCCAGCCCCTGCTGGGGTAGACATGACTCAGAACAATCAGAGGGGGGTCTGTGATTCCACATAACCCAAGATTCTGGTTTAGGCCAACTTTCCAGAGAGTTGGCAACCCCAGGAGACAGAGAGAGAGCATCAAATCCATGATATCAGAGTGATATATTTGATGATGCAGCATGGGGTGCTGGCAGCTGAAGGTTTTTGAGGTCTGCTTAGACCATAGCAAGTCAGGCAGTATTGGGGCTTTATGCTTCCACTATCTAGGTTTTAGTCCACCAGTCCTGTGTGGTAAAAAATCTTTACTTTGCTAAGAGTTAAGTTACAAAAAGTTTTTTCTGTGCGTTTCTTCTGCTGTGTGCAAAACATTTTTTAAGTTTTGCAGTAACCTTGTAATTCCCAAAGCCTTTGTGTATTGTATATCTTGTAGACTGTGTAAGTATTGTGAAGTAGTAAATATTATTTTTATATACTTCATGCCACTGTGACTGAATCTTTTGGGGGAACAGTCAGCTGTTAGTATTGACAAATCCAAGATTCGCCTCTGAAGAGGGAGAGGATGGCTACAGTTACCATATTCTAAGAAGTGAAGTCTCTTCTCAGGTGTGACAGTGGAAGGCCGTTTGTCCTTAGTCAAAGGAGCACTGTACTGTGTGAGCAGTGGCTCTGGTGGGATACGGACCGAGAAAGTTCTCAGGTAAGAAAATCACTTCTGAGTGCTGGCAGCTAGTGCGGTGCCCTTGCAGATCTGGAGAGCTAAGAAAATTTGCAACCGGATGCAGACTGCGTACTGAGTGTGGACAGCTTTTGACAGTCATTCTTTAGTGGATGGGGTTAATTTGACCATGACACTGAGGAAATTACCTTGTTCTCATTGAAATGCCATGGAATCTTTAATAACATCCATCTGAACAACCACCAGAATAGGCAGACCTGACCTCGATTTAACATTTCATCAAAAGGATGGATGTTAACAGACTAGTTTTTGGGATGAAGTGAATTACGCTGACTTTTCTGAGCTACGCGTCCTGGTTTGTCATTGCTTTTATGACACTTTTCTAAAGCTGCATTTATGTGGGAAATATTGATGGGATGTCTTGGTTAAAAGCTGAAGTAGACTGCAGAATTGTGGATAGTTGCAAGATGGGACAGTATGTTGCTGACCTCTGGGAAGACTATAGGTTTGGAGAACTTATCTGCTGTAGTAATGATTCTAGAATTAAACTTTGCAGCTGAAAAAAAACAAATTCTGGTAGAGAGCCAATATGGCTGTGGAGAGCTTTTGGTATGCTTTTACCCATTATTTCTAATGAATTTGCACAATGTAGATCTGCTTAAAGGCAGTTTCAATGTGGTCTTCCTTTTACACATTTTTACAATGTATTTTCCTAGACTATGCCTGCTGATTGCTATTAATTTAGCCTCAATAGTTCACAGAAGAAATGACATCTTATTTTCGGGTGGAGGAACACTGGCAGTAGGACGCTGGAATGTGTCATACATAGGCATGAGCTGTGCGCGGGCGATAGCCCCAGTGGCCATACACCTCAGGCGCTCGCATGCGGATCAGTCATCCCGGTGCTGTTGCACTGCTCAATGCGGGTGACAGCTAATGATGTACCAACTCACACAGGTCTCGGAACAGGCATGTTACAGCCGACCTCCAATTCGTTTGTACAATCGGGGAACCGTGATCACACTATCCATAGCCTGGAGTGTACACTGCAAATGGCATTGCAAGATACCACACCCCATGGCACCCAGGATACCTCAGCAGTCCGGAGGGTGGCATGTTACACAGGGGAATGGGGGTGAGTGTGGGCCTGCAGCAGTGTATGACAGCAGGAAGATACTGCATCGACAAGGCATGCATTGGAGGTATGTCAATTCCCTCTTAAAGTTTGCCAGGGACATACACACAGCTGCATATACTGGTGGGTCTGCAGCTTGCGTAGTGCCCCAATGCATAGTACTGCCACTTGGGTCATTCCTGAGTGCAGGTCCCCGGCCCGGGTCCAGTGCAATCGGCGGCTGGCCATGGCAGGGTGTGGAGGGCAGTGCCAGTTTCCGCAACAGGTGGGGGAGCAGGGGTGTCTGTGTACTGAGGCAGTGGATGGGGGTCCTCTATGCTATGGATCTGGACCGTGGTTTCCTCTGGTGTGAAAGGGTCCAGGGGGCCCCTACAGTATGGAGCTCTTCGGAGATGGAGTTGGATTGATTGGGATGGGAGTGGGGTACCTCTAGTCCACCAGGGCTGCTGCCAGGCTGCTGTGCACCTGGGTGCACTTCTGCAGCCCGCCTGTGGGTAGCTGGCTGGGTTAGACCAGTTACTCATGGCCTAACTGTGGGCCGTGCTGCTCTGGACTGCGAGGGGCGCATTCCCACTGAGTATGCCACAGCGCGGCATGTGCATGGGAACGCACCCTCAACTTGCACAGCGTACTATTTGTGTGAACCCTGGCCCATTCCGTTGCGGCCGGCGCATCCCGCACATTTGAATATCGCGCTATGGCACATTGTTGGAGTTGTGTGGCACATCTCCCTTTTCCGCTGGGATGCGACATGCATCTCCTTTGAATATGGGGGCCCTGGACTAGGCTACCTTAAAGAAATACATTATCAAAATGATAAAATCATGACCACACTGAAAACAAGATATTGCATCTAATCTGGGACAGCCTGAGTAAATACAGTGCAAAAATGTGTAAATGAAGATCCCTATGACAATGAGATATAGCATCTCCCCTGCGCTGTTAAGGATACAAAATATAGGATAAGAAATATTGGAAGGAAATCTACTCTGAACTGAACTTCACTGTGTTCACTGGCATACACAGTTTCTTTATTACATTAGAATGCAGTATTTATTTTGAATGTTGTGGCCGTGTGGATGGTGTGTATGGAGTATGAATCTTTCTTGAAAGACAATACATCCCCAAGTGAAACTAGTAGCAAGAAGCTGTTTAAATGGTAAGTATTTAAATGTGCAAGTTGTTTCATTCCGAAGTGGATAAACAAATCTCCAGTTTAATAGGCAACTAATATTTAACAAATATTTAACAAGCTGTTTCAGTTTCCTAATGGCATCTGATAAGCAGCTTGGAGTTGCATCTCCAACATTCTTAACAGAAAGAAAGGAGTATTTTATTTCAGTTGACATGGAAGGATACATTGAAAAGTTCAAAACATATTCCAAGATGCTCCATTTTCCAGCTACAGATAGCAAGATGGCTGTCGGCTCCGCCCACAGCCATGAAAAAATACTACACAATAATACATCTGACCCTGTTTTGGCATCTGCTGACTTGTTCTTTTGTTTGTGATTTTAGCCATAAAGACGAATTTACAATTGTTCCTGTGTTGGTGGGAGCACTAAGCGAAACAAAAGAGCAGGAATTTGGAAAGCTCTTCAGTAAATACTTAGCTGATCCTAGTAACCTCTTTGTGATATCTTCTGATTTCTGCCATTGGGGTAAGTTAACATGGTGACTTTGGGGAACCTTCAGCCACGTTTACCTTTCTCTTTTGCCTAAGATCACTGTACATTTGAAAATGCTCTTCTTTTTCCTGTTTCGGTTGCTGATTTTCCTTGTTTTTGTTTTGTGTTTTTTTGGTTTGTTTTAAGGTCAACGTTTCCGTTATACCTATTACGATGAATCTCAAGGTGAAATCTACAGGTCTATTGAACATTTAGATAAAATGGTGAGTTTTCTGCTGCCAGCCATCGATGCTGGGGATCAGATGTTTCTCTGTAATCCTAGGAATGGGATAGTCCCATCTCTGGATTTTTTTCTCTATGGTCTTAAAGCAGCAGTATTTGGTTAGTTACCAAAACATTTCATCAGATATTTTTTTTAGCAGAAACATATTTCTGACATCCTTATATTCCTTCTGTGTGCATTTTTAGTTTCTCACCTATTTTTCAAATAGCTTTTATAGCTGATTTTGTATTAATAACTCATGTCATTAAAGATGGCGGCCACTCACAATTCTTGAATCTCTTCCGTTGAGGTTACTTGTTTAATGTAATGTACATGCTAGATTCATGAAGTGGCTGTATTGAGATGGTGTTTCCACAGAACTGCAAATCACTGTACCAAGATATTTAATTTTTTGTTGTTGGCAGACATGGCAAGGGAGTTAGAACTTTTAAAAACTTAAAATCCTATATATACCTTGGTTCAGGAATGAAAGAAAACGAAAAGAAAAATGGGTATCTTTATATTTTTGCCATAAAAACATAACTGCTGAAAAGATCTGTGTGGTGACGGTGACAGACTTGTCTGTCCCAGATTCAGCCTACGACTGTTATCAGCTTTCTCAACTCTTCAGATGCCTAAAAGGGTCACCTTAGTATGCCGCCACCACTCAGCCACAGCCTTACTTGGGGTATCTGTAGGTCCAAATCCCACTAGAATCACTGTTCACACAATATAGTGCTCCTCAAAAAGGGCAAACGACCCACCTCTGCTGCACAACTGAGAATCACTTTGCTTTACAAACAAAATATGGTAACCTAGCCTTCTTTTCAAAGATGGACCAGCGTTTTTTGTCAGTTACAACTCAGTCATCTGTACCTCAAAGGACTCCGTTTCAGAAACATGAAGTACATAAAAGATGTTTAATATTTCAAGATAGTTACACATATAATACAGGGTGCTACACTAAGACTATGGGGAACAGTAATTCTACAGAAATAAAAATAATATTTTGAAAAGTAGGCAACACACGAAAAAACATTATCCCACCCTTCACACTCTATTAAGCAAGTAGAATGGCTTACCACACGGGACATCTTAGTGAATTAGGGCATTCTCAAACCATAGATGGTAACTGTTCGTGGTTCCAAACCTAACTACCCAGTCTTTCACAAAACTAAGATGCAACTCTGCTCCCAAAAACCAGTCTCCACCCAGCCTCAGCACATGTCACATGACATCACTACCAGGCAGTTCATTGTGTCTTCTTTGTGTCTTGAGAGCTGAATCCTCTTGGGAAACTGGTCTGATTTGGACTTTGGGGGTGCATATTCCAAAGGAGACCCCCTTTGTCATACCTTCTGTCTCACACAGCAGGAGTGACTGCTTCAGTCGTTGGCCATGGCCTCTCCCATAACATGGAAGGTCTGTTTTGGTTTTCAAGCATGAAAGGGCTGGTTTGGCTTACAGCACTCCCTTTAACTGCCCAGGAGTCCTGTAGTACAGGTCAAATAGATTGTAATCACTCTTCAGATTCACCTGGCATGCCTCTGGCAACTAACGTAATTTAATTTCCCCTCATAGATACATTCAAACCTATCAATACAGCTAGAAGGGGGAAAACACAGTAATCAATTACATGGCGAGTTGTTACCCCACCCCTGCAAAATTAAAAAAACAGTCTTCTAGCACCCCTAAATGCCATTTTTCATGTGAGCTGGCTGGCTTCCGCTGCTATGCCCTTGGGTCACTCTTTGTGTGAACCCCACATTAGTTTCTCATAGCACTTCTCCTACGTAAAAGGGGCACTAACTATGGTCTAGACAATCTGTCTGCCTTGCCATGCTGCAACCCACTGCAGTGTGTAATGTCCATATTATAGGATTGCAGCACCAGGCTTCACCTTAGCAATTTCACGTTCTGTCTGCTGGTCCTTTGAAGCTGTGTAAGGGATTGTGGTCAGTGAACAGGGTAAACTCCCTCCCATGCAAATGAGACTGCAGCTTCTACAAAGTCTAGACAGTACCTTGACACCATTTCTTGGCTGCAGCATAGGCCTCCTCTTTGGACAGCAGCTTCCTGTCAGGTACATGACTGGGTGTTCCTCTCTCGGGTGCGTAACCTGACTTAGATCTGCACCTAGCCCATGATCAGATGTGTCTACGTGCACAGTAAACCTTAGCAAATAGTCCAGGCTGGTGAACACAAGTGTCTGACACAATGCCTCCTTCAGTTGGCAGAATACAGTATTGCAGATTCTAGGAGCATGGATACAGTCAGTTCCATTGGAAGTGTTAATTTTACGAATGGCTTGAAACCAAGTGCCTCCTACCACCCAGATGGTGTATTCCCTCATCTCCATCCCATGACATCAGATCTGTCTTTTCACTGGAAGAACAGGTCACCTCCGTTGCAGCTCTTGCTTAGGATTTAGTGTTCCATCGGCGAACCTGTATTTCGAAGTTTTCATCTCTATTTCGGTTCCATTCTCTGCCCCTTCAACTCCACTTAGTGACTGATCGATGGAGCAATGGAAGCCGGGCTTCATAGTTTGTGTATGGTGCAGAGGATGTGTGTCACGGACCCACACGACACATGCCTGTTCTGCCTGGGTAGGCAGCACGACATGGCCAGGTGCATGATGTGTCACTCGATGCTTCCAGAATCCCTTGAGGATCAGAAGCACCAGCTTACTCTTCATAGTGAGATCTGAAAGATCTGCCAGTGAGCCATAAGAAGGCCTCGACAACTACAGGGACTGTATCTCTGCTTGTGGCCTTTGAGGAGGAAGTGAAGGCTGTCACAGTGCGCACTGCCTCTGTTTCAATAGTGCTTACAGCTGGGGCCTGCGTCAGAGGGTCCTTCATGGAAGGGTTCCATGATATTTGCTTGTCCTTCCAGATCCTGGGGGAGAGCCTTGTCCATGGCAAGAAAAACAGGCACCGCCAGTGCCAGTCGTGAGACTGGGAGATATAGAGTTTCTCCTGAGCCCTCGACTCCCCTGACTGCTCGACTCTGGTTGAGACCCCTTTGAGGAGAAGGTCACACTATGGTCAAGACCCCTTCGATCAAGGGGAAGGTCAAGAACTCCTTGGTACACCCATTGGGCTAGTCTGCCTCGACTGTGATATAGCAGGACGTGCAAATCATCGAGCCTGTCATTTGGCTATTGGATGAGATTGAGAACTCATTCTCATAGACCCCTTTGCTCCTGGTCCTCACTCAGGAAGATGTAATCCGGTCGGTTTCTCCAGCTGGTACGCCTCTGGAGTCATCTCTGCCAGCAGCCAAGCCTTCCAAGTCTGTTTTGCTTACTGTGGCCTGGCATCTTGTCTACAATGACCACCTAGAAGGCTGTCCTCAACATTGACTGGTTGACATCATGGTTCGAGTCTTGATCAAGTTGTTCATGTTCTTCATCCCAGTTGACTGGGCAGTGTCACCATCGCTGCATCTCAACCTTCTCATCCTTGAGGATATGCTGGTGCTGAGAGGAGCTCCACTGGCAACAGTGGCCCATTGCTGAGCAGGGCACTACCCCCTGAACCTTTGGTCAGCTGGTAGCTGCCAGTGATCCCCTCGCTGGTCCAAACCTTGCAGGTGCTGCCAGCAGCTGCTTCCTCACCACTACAGGTTGAAGTGGCCACCACCATAGCTGAAGATGGGACCATGGAGGCCCGGTTGGCAACCTGCTTGCCCTGCCGGTTGTCAGTGGAGATCACCCAAGCTGAAAATACTCTGGTGGTCTGGCAAGAAATGGTTGAGGGCTGTTTTTGAGGAGTCCTCGAATGACTCTGACCTTGTGTCCTGCTCAGGGACTCGCATCCTTGACTGGGAATCAGTCAAGAAACTGACCACCAACCATGACCCAGTGTCATTGTGAGCTCTTATCCAGTTAAATTCAGAGTCCATGTCAGTCCTGCTAGAGTCAGTCCATAAAAGGGCCAAATACTGTTTCACGGATGTTTGGAAAGGGACGAATCCCTGGGGGTTGTCTTTTCCATGGCTGAGGCCATCTTGGGACCAGCCTTGGAACCACTCTCCACCCATATGGCCCACAAGTATGTAGCCCCTACTGGGCCCCTTTCTGGGTTCTTGGACCACGCTTTGGCTGAAAGGCTGGTTTCTGCTTCTGTGTTCCATAAAGCTGGAGACCAAGGGGATGTAGACATGAGTCTGGACTAGGAGTCCAGAAGGACTGAACACATCACTGAAAAGGTCCATGCTGTGACTTCCTTGCATCTTCATCTGAAGAGTTATGCTGTCATGATGGTCAACTTCGGTTATGCTCTGCTTGTGAGTCTCTTCATCTGGGTTGCATACTCTCTCACCTCTCTGCTGAATGGCAATTGCTGGTAAAGATCGTTTGAGACCAGAGTCAAGTCGCCTTCTAAGCACCAGCTTCAGACTGCCTTGGGCATCGGTGACTCCTTTGTCCTTGCCATGGCAGTGGCCATCACTATATGTCGCATGTCCTGGCTGCACCTGTCCACCTGTATGGCAGACACTCAGCACAAGCTGGCCGATGTTCCCTTTTTGGGCACCAACCTCTTCGGCCCTGGGGTGGAAGGACAGCTCATTAGTAGTGAAGTCTTGGCCTGTCTAGAACTATCAGGATCATCTGCAACCTGTCCTTCTGGGCCTTGACCACCACTATGCAGATCAGTGGGAAGGGAGGGAAGGCGAACACGAGACCTGGGTTCCAAGGCCTCAAGAAGGCATCCCCCAACAGTGTCCCATACAGTGGGAGGTGAGCACAAAACAGCCTCAGTTTGGCATTATCCCAGGAGGCAAACAGATCTACTGGAGGAGTGGTGCACAAGGAGAACAGGTGGTTGACCACTTCCTGATTCAGGGACCACTCGTGCGCGATCTCTCCTACCTAGCTGAGAGCATCAGCCAGCTGACTGTTCAGTCCTGCAAAATGGATCGCCAGGCAACCAGGCCAGGCACGAGGGTCCAGGTGCAGAGGGCCACCTGTTACATGGGAAGGGAGTATGTTCTGCCTTGCCTGTTCAGGTAGAACATGGTTGTGGTGTTGTCCATCTGGACCTGCACAACCTGAACCCTAACGAGAGAAGAAAATTCCATCAGAGCTAGCCCCACTGCATGGATCTCCAGCAGATTTATGTGGCACCAGGACTTCTGGAGTGAACAGTGTCCTTGTTAGTTGAGTAGTGCCCCTGATTTGATCGCTATAGCCATCTAAAATAGAAAAAGGCGGCGTTTTAAAAATTGCCCCTTCATGTCTCTGGATCATGTCCTCCACGCTTTCCATATGTGACATCACGAAACGTGCTAGTGCAGGGGTGGATCTAAGTATCGGGTAGTGGAAAGGGATTGGCGGCTCGGCTCCACAGAGCCAATATACAATCCCTTCCCTTTCAAAATAGGGGCATAGAAAATAATCTGATTTTGGCACCATTCGACTTGGGGGCAGGCAAGGGTTCTGCATGGTTCTTTTGGGGGGGTAATGTGAAAGACTGGGAAAGGTGCTCTTTAACAACTCAGAAATTGGCTGGAATACACAGTAAATAAGGAGCCAGAAAGTGTCACAAAAAGGCAGCTACTCAAAACACCCAGAGCCAAAACGTGAAAAACAGTAAAAACCAGCACATGAGTCTGGCTGCCCAGTACCAAAAACTAAAAGACCTAAGAGCTGGGTAATGTTAAAATACTTTTTATTACATAAATACAATAATAAAATCATAACAGTGTACTCTTAAATAGAATACTAACGTTTGTGTGGGTCATATGCACTTTTTCAAGGTGTAACCATGTGAATGTGTCCAGATACTGTACTTACATACAATCTTCTTAAACAAGATGGGAAATGGTTTTATGATAATTTTACCTGCTAAATAAATCACAAATAACTAAAAAATGGCCTTTGTATGGCTCTCTTTATTTAATAAATGTTCAAAAGCATACTTGTACACTTCTGACATCTGTTGAACTGTCCACTGGCTTGACACTGTCTGTTTCTGTAACGGGAGTCAGCGAGTGTCAAGCCTTGGCATGCCTCTGTCACAGACTCCTAATACAGAATGCTGTCCTCTGACTGCAACTGTTATAGAAATTGAATTCAATGCTGGTGCTATAGAATATTTAACTAAAGGCTGAGTCCCACTTGAAAAAATTCCTACCCCCTCCCTTCTTGACATTCCAAATACCGGAAACGGATTCATTATTCTGTTTATTTTTAAACTATACTATTTTATGTTTTTTTGTTTATTCCCTGGTGCAGTGCAGCTGAAAATCTGAATTTTCCAAGCAGTAAAGCTGAATTATTTTTTCTTTATTCCTCACAGTGTAGCTCCTGAAATACAGGTAATAAAGTTGATTGTACCTTTTGGGTTCCCCACTCCTTGCACGATTGTTAAAGCTGCGGTGAAAGTAATAAAGGTGGATGTATGTTTTGGCCTCCCCGTTCCTTTTAGCTGCTAAAAGCTAAAGCTGCTGTGAAAGAAAATCGTGTCCTCCAACCCAGACTACCCCTTTCCTGCGGTCAGTGAAGGACTGTGGAGCAAGCCGCGTACTGTCCTATTTAAGCCTCCTTGTCCTTTTTTGAATTTGACGACTTTTTCCTCTGCCGATTGGCTGCCTACTACCCCTTTGTAGTTTGTGCTCTGACGCAGTCCCGTTCTCCCAAACTACGGAACAAAGTTAGCCTTGCAATTTAAAAATGTCCAGCAATAAGGGTGAAAAGATTCCCTGTCTTCAGAAATGTAGAAGCACTAAAGTGAAAGATTCAGTTAGTGTTCCCCTCTCAGTGCAGTTGAAAATCTGAAATTTCAAAGCAGTAAAGGTGAGCACCCGATTGGGGGCTGGGGTGGGGGAGGTCGGGGGTAAAATTCTCAAAAAAGTAGACTCTGTTGTAGTAACAGTAAATACTCGGCAACTGACATAGCCCTTTCTTTCACCTCCTCAGTCGTTCGCTGAACAATACGAATAGTACTGTAATTAATACAGTAAATAACGGCATTTGTCATACACCCATAGGTAGAGTAGGGAGCCAGGACACAGGAACATGAGAGAATAAATTAAAATATTACATTAGATAAACTGCATGTAACATAGAGGATTTTAGTTCCGCTGTAAGGCAACCGCAGCATTGGGGGGGGGTTGCTGAGCCATTATCCAAAGGATGAGTTATTGATTCAAACTTGGGCATATACCCAAATGACAGGGTGGCATCAGAAGCGTGTCCAGCAGCCACGCGCTTCATGCTGAGTGGGAGTCAGTGACGCAGGCATTGCAAAGCTTGACATGTGCTGACTCCATATTCAAAAAGCAGACTGGCAAGCTGAGTCTCTTCCAAAAAAATTGTATGTAGCACACAAATTAGCATTTTAAGCAGTTATACCCTAAAACACACACACACACGGCATTGTTTGATGTTTAGGATTTATTTAATCAGTAAAAACATTACAAAATAATTTCTAGGGACATGGATATGTTGTTCATCCACACTTTCTGGCAGGTATCCTTGCCACTTTAATTCTTGCCGGAAGGTCTTCAAGCTGGCTCTTCCCACCCACCCGGGTGGCATAACTCTCGGCTCCGTCCCATGACGCCAGATCTTCCTTACCGCTTGGAAGCTCAGGTTCCCTCCTTAGCGCTCTGCGTTTTAGACTGGATCCTAACTCTTCGGTTTGTCCGAAATTGGTTTTGAAGTTTCCTAAACTTCAGTCTTCATCTTCCCTCGCGGCTGAGATGGACAAATCTGTTCCCGGCTTTCGGAGGTGCCCTTGCGGGCAGAAAATGTCCAGGACGGATCCGCACTCCACGTGCGTCTACTGCCTAGGCCTAGATCACGACCTGCAGGCCTGCCCGAGTTGTGCGGCTCTTTCGTAGCGTCCTGGATGATCGCTGCCGATTGAAGCTCGGGCGCCCCGAGAAACGTTTCCGCCGGTAAAATCTAAAGAGGCTCGTTGGGCGGTGTCCGCGGCGGCTGGCTCGGCTGAGCAGCTCGAGCAGATGATCGCCCTCGAGGAGGAGGCGGCCCAGGCCGCATCTTCCTCCTCCTCGGCCGCGGCATTTATCCCGCTCTCTCTGAGTTCCTCGTATACGGCTTCGTTCAAGGAGCTTTGTCAGTCCCTTTCCACGAAGGGAGAGGGGCCATCGGGACATTCTTCTCGGCCCAAGAAAAAGGAGTTGAAAGGTAAGTCCCACCGTCGGCATTCATGGGAGCGGGAGAGATCCCCTTTCCCGGACAGCCGACCGTCGACTTCGGTCGAGGTTGCGGCTGAGGCCGCTGGCTTCGCAGTGCCCCCGTCAGGCCAGCCTGCCGAGACTCCCATCGACGAAGTCGAGATTTTTCTCGATCCATTAGATGGGCTGTCGACTGGAGAAGCCGACAGCCCTCCTTCACCGGTTCCCCCGGTGGATACCGAGGATCTGCCTGTGCCTTCTGGGCTGCAGTCCCCGGTTAAAGTGCCTGAGCCGAGGGAAGAGCGGGTGTCCCCCAACCCTTCCCATACCCACCCTCGGTCCCCTCGAAGGTCTCGGTCTCGGACCTCTTCTCGGTCCAGCCGTTCCCGCCGACATCGGCAGTCTCGATACTGAGGTAGGCGGTGACGCCGTTCTTCCTCGTCCTCTTCCTCGGATGAGGGGAGGCTGCGGCGCAAATTGCTCCAGCGCTACGAGGACCTTATGTGGCAGCAGTTGCTGTTGTCCAGGCCTAAGCCGACCCCGGTCAAGACCCCGGCCATCAAGTGGCTGTCGCCTGAACGACCGGAGCAGCCACTTGCTCCAGTCGAGTTGCCCGCTCCAGGGCCGGTTGCTCAGCCAAAACCAGCTGCTCCACCGATTGTGGTGGAACCTCCGCCTCCACAACCGAAGTCGGGGGCACTGACCAAAATTCTCGGTCAGGTCATGGCCTGCCCCACAGGTTGTTGGTCACCCTCACTCCCGACTGTCCTCAGCAGGTGGAGGGTGGCTCAGGGCCGAGGCAGCTTTGCGAGACTCTTCGGAATCCGACAACGACTCCTCCCTGTTCTCCAGGCAGTTCGACCTGGAGTCCTCCGGGGGCCAGTCATTGGACAATAGCCCATCGTCCTTTCTGGGTCTGCTGCGACTCATCTCGGAGTCCACCGGGATGCAGCTCGAGCCCGTGTCCAAACGGGCCAAGTATCCCCTGACGGAGATTCTGGACCGAGGGGATTCTCCCATGGAGGTCTTTCCAGTGGCAGAGGCCATTGTCAGCCCAGCCTTGGAGCTTTGGCAGTGGCCTGCATCCTGTCCTGTGCCCTCGGCCAGGAAGTATGCGGTCCCTACCAGCTCTTTGCCCGGTTTCTCGGAGCACCCCTCTGCCGAGGGGTTAGTCACCGACAGCGTTTTCCGGCGTTCGGTAATGCTCGGGATGTGGATAACCCCCGACAAAGAGTCCAAAAGCTGGACTTGCCGGGCACAAGGTGTACGCTGCATCCTCCCTCGGCCTCCGTCAGGCCAGCTCGGCCATGCTGATGGCACACTTCTCCCACGCCCTCATGGGCTCCCTGGATGAGGTTGTTCCTCATCTCCCACCTGACCTGCAGACCACGGTCCGCCAGGTGTGGGACCAGGGTAGGGCGGTGGCGAAGCAGCAGCTTCAGACTGCTCTGGACATAGGTGATTCCTGTGCCAGGTCAGTAGCGGCCGCGGTGGCCATGCGACGAAGGGCGTGGCTGAGGATATCCACCTTCACGGCAGATACCCAGCACAAGTTGGCGGACGTCCCCTTCTTGGGGACTGACCTCTCCGCCCTGGAGTGGAGGGACACCTCCAGCGGATCGAGAAGTCCAGTGCCACCCTGGACTCTGTCACCTCTGCCCAGAGGGACAAAGGCCGCCGTCAGCAGCAGAAGTCCTTTCGTCCTTCAGTCCCTGCATCTCGACTGGCCCAGCAGCACCAGCAACAGGGCCAGCAGGCTCGCGCTTGGCATCCCAAACCCAAGCGGCGGCTTCTTCAACAGGAAGCAAGGAGGTAAAGGCCAGGAAGTTTCATGGCGGTTGTTCCTCAAGCCTGCCCAGTGACGGGTTGGGGTGCACTCTACTCGTCACTCCCCGGGTTCCCCCGTGGGAGGACGGCTCCGCCACTTCCTTTCCGCCTGGTCCGCTATCACCACGGACCGCTGGGTGTTGGAGGTGGTAGGAAAAGGCCTGCCTCTGGAGTTCGAGCAGGCCCCACCCTTTCGAGCCGTTGCCCCTCGGGGGGGCCACGGGGTCCGCAGCCTCGCTGTCAGCCCGCCGAGCAGATATTGCCCTGCTCCTCGAAAAAGAGGTGATCAGGAAGGTGGCGGATCCTCCTCCAGACCTGGGGTTTGTGTCCAGGTACTTCCTGGTCCCAAAACAGAGGGGGGGCTGGCGCCCCATTCTCTACTTGCACGACCTGAACAAGTTCCTAAGGTCTCGAACCTTCAGGATGGTCACTCTGGCTCAGATAATCCCATCCTTGGAATGAGACGTGTGGTTCTGTTCCCTGGACCTCCAGGATGCGTTCTTTCATGTCCCAATCCATCCATCCCATCAGAGATTCCTCCGCTTCAGAGCGGAGGGATCCCTTTACGAGTTCCGAGCCATACCCTTCGGCCTCTCCCTAGCTCCCAGGGTCTTCCCCAAATGCATGGCAGTGGTGACAGCATTCCTGTGGCACCGAGGGGTCCGGGTGTACCCTTACCTGGACGACTGGCTGATAGCAGCCCTCCAGACAGGAGGTGTAGCGGTCCAGAGATCTGGCCTCCAGGTTTGCTCTCAGGTTGGCCTCCATCAAGCGAGGCCAAGTCGGAACTCGTGCCAAAGCAGGTGATACTGTTCATCGGGGCAGAGCTTGACTCTCTACGAGCCAGAGCACGGTTCCCGGCGGACAGGGCCGAGGTTCTTTCCTCCTTTGCCCAGTCATTTCTGGTTGGGCAATTCCGCCCTGCCCGGGACTTCCTGCGCCTCCTGGGCCTCCTGGCGGCCTGCACCAGCGTGGTCCATTGGGCTCGTTGGTACATGCGTCCCCTTCAATGGGGACTGGTCAGCCAATGGTCACAACGCTGCAATCCGTTGGACCAGCCCGTGACAGTGACCCAGGAGATGTGGAACGCTCTCCAATGGTGGATCGTTCCAGCACATCTGCAGGAGGGCATCCCATTCGTCCGCCCCGAGCCAACGGTCTCTCTCGACCGATGCATCTCTGATGGGTTAGGGTGCCCATCTGGGGTAACACCGAGCGCATGGCCTCTGGTCCCCTTGGGAGTCCCAATGCCACATCAACCTGCTGGAGCTCCGAGCGGTCTGTCTAGCTCTCACCGCCTTTGCTCCATTTCTACGGGGTCAAGTGGTTCAGGTCCAGACGGACAACACCACGACCATGTACTATCTGAACCGCCAGGGGGGGACGCGCTCCATGCTGTTATGCAAGGAAGCTCTCCGCATATGGTCCCTCATGCGCAGCCTGGAGGTGGATCTCCTAGCCATTCACGTGGCAGGAGCCTCCAACACCCTGGCCGATGCCCTAAGCCGGATAGGGGCTGCGTCTCACGAGAGGTCTCTCCTTCCGGAGGTAGTACAAGATCTGTTCTCCCACTGGGGCACGCCTCAGGTAGACCTACAGTATTTGCCTCCAGGGAGAATGCGAAGCTGAGTCTGTTCCATGCCCGCCCCCCTCAGCAGGGCTCGCTGCAGGGGATGCCTTCTCGAGGCCGTGGACCCCGGGCCTCTTCTACGCCTTTCCCCCATTTCCCTTGATCCACAGGGTGCTTCTCAAGGCAAGGAGGGACAAGGCGCAGGTGATTCTGGTAGCCCCAGACTGGCCCCGGCAGTTCTGGTATCCAGAACTCCAGAGCCTCAGCTCCAGGCTCCCTAGGCGGCTTCCAACCCGCCCGGACCTGATCTCAGTCAACCAGGGGAAGGTATTCCATCCGGACCGTCAGTCCCAGCACCTGACGGCCTGGTTCCTGAGCAGCTAGAGTTCCAGGCCTTGGGTCTTTCCGACGAGGTCCTCAACATCGTTGAGGCATCCCGTAAGGAGTCGACCAGAAAATGCTATGCCTTCAAATGGAAGAGATTCTCCATTTGGTGTCAGGGGAAGGGCTTGGACCCTTCCGACTGTCTGGCAAGCATTCTGGACTACCTGTGGTCCCTTTCTCAGCAAGGGCTTGATCAAGCGACCCTTAAGGTGCACCTGGCAGCCATCTCTGCTTACGGGTGTGGGCAGGAAGCAGTCGATGGCATGAGGAGAAGGTGGTCAGGCACTTCTTCAAGGCCTTGACACATTTCCCTCGGTCGGGAACCTCCACCTCCGTGGGATCTACTGCTGATATTGGCCAAGCTCATGGGCAAGCCATTCGAACCAATGCACAGGTGCGATATTTCACACCTGTCATGGAAGACCGCCTTCTTGGTGGCTATCACGTCAGTCAGAAGGATGGGAGAGCTCCAGGCGCTTTCCATCGAGTCTCCTTATTTGGTCTTCCACAGGGAAGGTTGTCCTGCGCCCCCACCCGAAATTCCTTCCGAAGGTGGTGTCGGAGTTTCACCTTAACCAGGTGTTGACTCTGCGGTGTTCTACCCCAATCACACCTCGGAGGCAGTATAGGCTCCATACTTTGGACCCTAGACGCACGCTTATTATAAGGAGCGGACGGCTAAAGTTCGGGGAGGGGTTCGCCAGCTGTTTGTCACCTACGCTGAAGCCGCACCTGGCAGACCTGCAGCCAAGCAGCCGATAGGCAGGTGGGTCACCTTCTGCATAGAGCTCTGCTATAGGTTGGCGGGCATGGAGCCTCCCAGAGGGATAAGAGCTCATTCTACCTGCCATACTGCTGCATCGGTAGCTGCTTCCAGGGATGTCCCTGTCCAGGATATCTGCAGGGCTGCTACCTGGAAGTCGGCACATACCTTTATTACCCACTACCACATCAACCTTGAGTCACGCCGGGTTGCTGGTTTTGGGGCCTCGGTTCTCCAGTCTCTCTTTCCCAAGTAAGTATCTGGGGGGGGGGGTGCGCCTTGCCTCCCTCCTCCCGGAGAACTGCTAGAAGTCTGCCAGAAAGTGTGGATGAACAACATATCCATGTCCCTAGAAATACAGGTTACTCACCTGTAGCAGGAGTTCTATGAATGGTATATGTTGTTCATCCACACGACCCACCCGACCTCCCCGGCTTCGACGCACAACCTGAGCTTCCAGCGGGCCAGATCTGGCATCATGGGGCGGAGCCTAGAGTTTTACCACCCGGGTGGGTGGGAGGAGCCAGCTTGAAGACCTTCCGGCAAGAATTAAAGCGGCAAGGATACCTGCCAGAAAGTGTGGATGAACAACATATACCATTCGTAGAACTCCTGTTACAGGTGAGTAAGTGTGTATTGGCTTTAAAATGATTGGGGGACATACCTTTGTAAATGAAATTGCCACTTTTCATTGCTGCTTTTGTATATGTCTTTTGTTTGCATTCCATATATAATCTGTACACATTTTTTCTAGTGCTGTAAATTGTGTTTAATGTTTTTATTGCTTTGAATAGAAAGGGTCTATGTTGATTGTATAATGAATTACATTTGGGCTTTCTTGTTGAGAAGATTGTATTTAAGTATGTGGACACATTCAAATGGTTACACCTTGAAAAAGTGCACGTGACCACATGAAACGTTGGTATTCTGTATATACAGTAAGTATGCTGCCATGATTTTATTATTTTATTTATGTACTAAATAATATTTTAACGTTACCCAGCTCTTGGGCGTTTTATTTTTTGGTACTGGGCAACCTAACTTGCATGTTGGTTTTTAAGGAGCCAAAAAGGCCAGAAGTTTGTGGAGGTTTTGCAGGACCACTTCCTCACCCAGTGGGTGTGAGAACTAACCAAGAGGGACGTAATATTAGCTCTCATAATATCCAATCAGCACATTATCAGGGACATCACGGTAGAGAATCTGATAGGCCAGAACAACCGTAACAGTGTAATATTCAGGACTGTGCTGGATCCCCGGCGACGTAATTCTAACACCCTAAGTTTAGGGAAAAAATGGTGCACTCAGTCAAAGGTCAGTTGGAAACATTCATGAGCTAGAAGGGACAGAAAATAAATGGGCATCAAAAAAGGGGCAGTAATTATCTGGGACTACCATCTAATATTATCAAGTGGGCTTTACATATTTTGGCAAGCAGAAAAACAGAGGATTAAGATAAATGAGCTCCTCTGTAACTTGAAGGGGATGACCAGTGAAATACTACAAGGATCAGTGCTGAGCCCGACACTGTTTAACATCTGTGTAAGTAAAATGAGAACCAGTGCATGGCTGACAGAGTTTGCAGACAGTGCTAAATTGGAGCATATAGTGTATGATGCAGATGTGGCCAGACTGTTGCAGTCCCTGTTGGATTCTCTAGGGGAGTGGATGAATGGAGCCAAAATGTTTTTTAACATCTCTTAAGTGTGTGGTGATGCATTTTGGGACCAAAAATAAACCACCCATACACTCGTCTTGGTGAGGAATTGAGACCCTCAAATAGTGAGGGGGATTTTGGGGGTAATGGTTACAAATAACTTAAGGCAGTCGGTATAATGTAGCCAAGTGGTAAACTAGTGTCTTATAAAACCATGCATTGCATTGAAAGGAATTTCATCAATAGGGATGAAGACATGATGGTACTATTGTACAGGTCTCTGGTCAGACTACGTGGAGTACTTGGAGTACCAAGTTGCGGTTTGCTTTGTTGGTTTGGCGTGTTGCTAATAATGCCGAGGTCATGGATTTGATCCCCATACTGGCCAGTGTTTGATTTCTTTGCTGAACTATGCTCTTAAACCTCAAGGCATGTTGCACGCCCCCAGAGGTATCCTGTTAAATCCTGATGACCGTAAGTTCTTAACTGTTGTCTTCTGTCAATCTTACCTCCTTACTGTATTCTAAAATGTTTACCATGATGTACCCCTAAATGCATTCTGTACTGCTTTATGCTGTTAACTGTTGTCTACCTTCAGTAATACCAGTTCACTGTATCCTGTAATCTTTACCATGATGTTTACCTCTAAATGCGTTCTGTACTGATGTGCGCGTTTGTAATTCTAAACCCAGGAATTCTTCAATATGTTTAACTGTTGCAGTCACCCTACAGTGTTGAACTGCCCGGAGAATGGAATTTATGCAAATGATGGAACACTCACTAGCTCATGCCGCCATTCAAACTGCTGCCTTTACCAATTGCTGCATTCTAAAACACTCAGATTTCATTCTCCCCCTGCTCAATAAGACGTCCTGGAGACCTCTCCTCTAGAAGAAACTCTAGTCATTGATTTCTGTGAAAAGCTTAAGTACAAAAGTTTTATTTTTTCATCTGCTGCCTTCATTTAACTTTAGCGCTGATTTAGTTTTTACCTCAGTTTGCGGTTCCTCCTCGGTTCTCAGTAACCCACGAGGAACTGGGATTTTTTTACCATTATTTTCTCATTTTAGTAAGAAAAACTCTATTTGGTTCTGTTTATTTTACTGTGTATTTGAGATTTATTACAGTTTCTTTCCCCTTTGGGAACGGACCATTTGTAAGTTATCGGTTGCTTTTTAACCTTCACTGGGTTAAAGTTTTATACTTTGATGGTTGGAACCGAGCTGCTACTATATTGGGGTGTTTTCCTAATTGTGTCAGAGAGACCTAAAAAGAAAACAGGACCCGCTGATTTCAAAAATTGTTTAGAGTGTGGTGAAGTATTTGCTAAAGCAGATAAGCATGATTTATGCTTATTCTGCTTGCGTGAATCACACTTCACTGCAGATTGTGAGATTTGTAGAACCCTTTCTGAAAAAACTAAATAAAAAAAGAGTATAAAGGTTCAAGAAAAAAGATGGCATCTCCATCGGTTCCGGAGGGGTCTGAACAACCCAATACTCCAGCTAGTTCAAAGAATGATAAAACTGTGGATACCGAACCAACCAGAAACAAAGGAAAGCCTTCTAAAACAAAAAGAACTGGAGAAACAGACACTGAACTGGCTCCAGCCAAGATGAAACATCAAACAAAACTCAGTGAACATCTTGCTGACAAAGCAAAGCAGCTCCCAAGGTCGAACCCTGTAATGCCTGCTGCTGAAGCATAATGAGAGGTCCTGCAAGTTCTTAGGCACTTCAGGCTGCAACCTTTCAAGGTTTAACACGATTCTGATTGTATTGGTTCTAACCTCAGTAATACTCGGGTATTCATAACTCTTGCAGTGACCCTTTAAGATAGAAATGACCCACTTTAAGATGGAATTGCCCAGAGAGATGGAACATATGCAAATGATGGAATATTTCACATGTGCCACTTTTTCCAATGCTGCCTTCTACTAACTGCGTTAGTTCTAAACCCCTCAGATTTCTCTCTCCGCCTGTCAAGACTAGATGCTCGGAAATCCTCTCCTCATCATGTTGTTCTGACGTGAGAAAACTTATAAAAAATATGTAAGTATTCTGTACATTTCATTTGTTGCCTTTTACTTTTTGTAATTTTAAGTTAAACTGTAGTTTTAGTGTTTAAATTGTAAGTTTTCCTGGTTTCTCCCGGTTCAGTATAACCGGGGATAAACTGAGGTTTATTTGAGATTTATCAGAGTTTTCTAACTAAAAAAAACTCCGTTAGTTGTGTTAAATTTTATTAATTTAAGAACCGCCAATACTGGTTCCTGAACCGATAGCCTCAGTACACTTTTATCTCAGTTTCCGATCAGTTCCTCATCGGTTCCAGAACCAACCGCAGCCACTAAATAAACTTTAAACTTAAAACTTTTATAGTGGTTGCAACTTTTATCGGTTTTAGATTGAGAATGTCAGAAAAAACAAGAAGATAAACTGGTGATCCTGGTTTCAAACCATGTATTGAGTGTGGTGAAATTTTGCTAAGACATGAACATTAAAAGCAGGTGAAATCTGCATACATGTCCTGAGAAAACTATTGAAAATGCCTGGATAAGGCTAAAGAGAAAACTGTCACCACCTAGGGTTCCTCAGGCTCTTGACCAGCCGACACCCTAAATTACTGTGGGTGAAACCACAACTACTGTAACTGCTACCCTGAGACAGGTATACAAGCAGTTCCTCAGAGGCTTGCTGAACCGGCTGACTCCCCAGTTCCCTCAAAGAAATTAAAAAACTAAGCACACAGAACCCCTGCTGGACGGCATTGGGGACTTCTGTGCCTGCTATAAACCTGCCAACTCCTGAAGAAATTGCACAGGCCTTAAAGGTAATTCAGGCTTACAAGGGCTTTGTGACTCTGCTCAGTGTTCCTATTATTTGAGAGTAGAATATGGTGATTATGATGAAATGGAGGAAGGGGAACCTATTGAGCCCGTGGTGTCTCCTGAACAGGAGTTTGGCTCTCCCCACAGAGCATCTGAGGTTTATTACTCACACTTCACATTTGTGAGAAGGATGGTAGACGCTTTAGACATCACCACCAGTGAAGTGATTTCAGGATGAGGAGGAAGCTGAATACTGGGAAATGATGAGGCTGACACCCACTAAAAAGCTTCTCCTTCCTGTAAAATTCTTCAAGAAAGATGCTTTAAAGATTTCTGAACTCCAAGCTCTGTTCTCCCTCTTGACAAGAGGCTGGATAAGAAATATCAGCTGGACAAGGAGGAATTGAATTTTTCCTCCCCTGTCCACCAGGGAGTGGTACAAGTGGTGTCCTGTGTCAAGGCAAATGTACCCTTGACATCCCATCCTCCTAACAAGGATGCCAGGAAAATTGACAGCATGGCCAAAAAAAAGATAATTATCAGCTTCCTTGGCCATCAGGCAGGCAAACTTTCAAGCCTATGCTGCTCAATACCAAAAGTCACTATGGAAGTCTGTCCTTTGTATGGCAGTTGAGGCCCAGACTCCCCTGTCAGATGATCTAGCTGAAACCACTAAATTTGGTTTGGAAGCAGCCAAATACCAGTTTCAATTGGCTGCTAACTCTAATGACACTGCTGCAAGATGCATGGCAAATACAGTGGTTCAGAGGAGGTTTCCTGGCTGCAGCCACAAACCTCACTCAGGATACCCAAACCAGGGCTTACATGAAAAAGGTGGATGAATACAAAACCACCTACAGAAGCAATTTGCAAAAGAAAGGGCTTCCCCATCCACTAAAACCTATGGAAAGGGAGGCAGAGGCAGATCATTTCACAGCAAAGCCTTTTTATCAGGCCATGACTAAAATGGTGCTGGGTCTGCAACAGAAGCTATATGAAGAGACAAAAGAAGCTTAATATGTATACCCTTGAGGAAAGGAGGGAGAGCAGGGCCATGATAAAAACTTTCAAGTACTTCAAGGGAATCAACAAAGTCCAAGAGGGTAGCATCTTTCAGAAAAAGAGATATGCAAGAACAAGGGGATACAATTTGGTGACATAGGGGGATGGCTCAGGGGCAATGTGAGGAGGTATTTTTTCACAGAGGGTGGTGGACACATGGAACGGCCTTCCTGAGGAGGTCTGTCCAAAAACAGGGGAATTCAAGAATGCATAGGACAGACATAAGGCAATTCTGGTGGGGTTGGAAGAAGTAGGCTGTTGGTTAACTAGGATCTGCAGCTTATCCAATAGGTAGGGAAATGGGCAGACCTAGGTGGGCCAGCGGTCCTTATCTGCCATCAAAGTATATGTTTCTATGGCTGCACCTCTGTATCAGCAGTACACACAGCAGGGGTACTTCAGGGATATGGGCATAAGGGGTTCCAGGCATGCTTCCCAGGCCCAGCCTCAAACAAAGCAGACACCCTGACATGTTTCTTTCAGGCTGCCTCCCCACTACCTATAGGAGGCAGGCTGACTCACGTTTTCCAGTCTTGGCAAAAAATCACCACAGACAAGTGGGTTCTGGATGTAGTGAGTCGGGGATTGTCTCTAGAGTTTCAAATTTCGTCCAGCAACAAACGTTTCTAGGATCGTGGATATGTTGTTCATCCACACTTCTTGGCAGTGTCCCTTTCCCTTTAAATCAGCCGGAAAGTCTTCAGGCTGGCTCCTCCCACCCACCGGGGTGGAATAACCCTCGGTTCCGCCTTATGACGCCAGATCTTCCTTTCTGTTGGAAGATTCAGGTTGCCTCCTTCATGCTGTCGCATTTTGTAGGCCCTGGCTTCAAAACGTTATTCCGAAAATTCGCCTCGTTTGTGTTAGCAATAGCGATTGCTTTTTCTCGATCGTGGAAGACAAGTCTTTCCCCGGATTTTGCCGGTGCTTGAGTGGCCAGAATGTCGCGCACTGACCTGCATGCTGCGTGCATTTACTGTTTGGGTGTCAGCCATGACACAATGACGTACAAGTTTTGCCTCGCGTTCCAGCCTAAAGTCCTCCACGACTGTCTACGCATACCTTAAGCTGGAAACCCAAGCAGACCTACCGATGTAATCCAAGGAGGCCCGGTGGCGGTTTCTTGATCGGTCAGGGATCTGCCCGAGCAGTTGAGCATCACGAGGCATTCGAGGAGAAGTGGCTCACACTGGGAATCTTCTTCTCTGAACTTCTTCATTCCGCTTAACCTGGGCTCCACCTTCTCAGGTTCCTTCCGAGTTGCCCTCTCTCCCGACTAAGGGTGAGAGTCCTGCGGGTACGCACTCCTCTCAGTCCCGTAAGTGGGAGAAGGCCCTGGGACCGTCTTCGTCTTGACAGAGACACTCTTGGGATTGGGAGAGATCTCGGTCCCAGGAGCCAGCCATTTCGACCTCAGTTAAAATCGCCTTTTTGGCCGCTGGCTTCTCAGCCTTGCTGTTTGGTCAGTTGTTGATCAATGTTGTTGAGATAATTCTCAACCCGATCGACCCTTTGTCGCCAACTCCGGTCAATGACTCCCTCACTCGGACTCTGGTCCTTGCTTTCCCCCGATGAGGAGACCCAGCCCACTGGGAATCCTGCCAAGGAAGTGGTCCCTGACCCCGGGAAGTCACCGGTTCCACTGATGTCTCCTGAGCGACCAAGTCGGGCTGCCCGATCTCGATCAAGGTCTTGGACCCCCTCGACTGATGGAGTCTGCCAAGAAGTGTGGATGAACAACATATCCACGATCCTAGAAAAACAGGTTACTCGCCTGTAACAGTAGTTCTAGGAACATGGATATGTTGTTCATCCACACTCTTTGGCATGTCCCCTTCCGCTTTAAATCTCACTGAAGTCTTCAAGCAGGCTTCTCACACCCACCCGGGTGGTATATATCTCGGCTCTGCCCCATGACGCCAGATCTTCCTTTCCGCTGGAAGATTCAGTTTTCCTCCCTCGTGCTCTTGCATTTTGTAGGCCCTGGCTTTCAAATCTTCAGTTTTACCGAAAATTTGCATTGTGCATATTAGCGATCACAAGTTTGCAGCTTCGATCATGAGAGAAAAATCTTCCCCCGGGTTTTATCGGTGCCCGTGTGGCCAGATGATGTCGCATACTGATCCCCATACCGCGTGCGTCTACTGCCTTGGTGTCGGCCATGACACCTCGACTTGCAGTTTTTGCTTGGCTTTTCATCCCAGTGTCCTCGATGACTGTCTCGCATGCCTGAAACTGGGGAGACTGGAGAAGGGGAACCCTCCGGTGAAATCCAAGGAGGTTCGGTGGGCGGTTCCCATGGCTGTGGGATCTGCCGAGCAGTTGGAATGCATGCCAGTGTTCGAGTTGCAGGCGGCTCATGCCATGGAGTCTTCTTGGAGCTTTTTCTTTCCGCTAAACCTGGCTCCACCTTCTCGGGTTCCTTCTGGGAGTTGTGCCAGTCTCTCCTACCAAGGGAGGCGCCTGAGAGCATTCCTCTCGATCCCGTAAGCAGGAGAGGGATCTAAGTGTTTCTTCGTGTCGACGGAGACGGGTCTTGGGAGCGGGAGATCTCGGTCCCAGGAACATGCGGCTCGACTTCGGTCGAGATCACTTCGGCCGCCGGGTTTTTGAACTTACCGCTAAGCCAACCGACTGAGGTTTGGTCGACAATGTGGAAATCGTCATCAACCCTGTTGACACCTTGTCACTGACTCCTGGAGAGGACTCAGGTCGTTGTTTTCCCTGATGAGGAGACCTAGCCTGCTGGAGTCCCAACGAGGAACCGGTCCTGGACTCTGGGAAGTACCGGCCTGACGGTGTCTCCCGACCGACTGAGTTGGCCTGCCCGATCTCGGTCACGGTCTAGGACCCGCCGATTGACAGGCTGAGGAACAGTCATAAGCGCTCCAAAAAGGCGATGCCATCCAGGCGTCCCTCGTCCTCCTCGGATGGAGGAGGCTCAGCGGAAACTCGGTGCTCTAGAGGACCTCATGTGGCAGCACCTGATTTTGTCCATGCATAAGCCTTCCACGGCTTCCACCCTGGCCATTACTTGGCTTTCACTCCCAGGCCAAGCCGACTCCTTCAGAAACCCGACCAGATTGGTTCCCGGCCTGTGGAGCAGCCAAGACCACCTGTTCGACCCAAAACGTCTCTCCACCTATTGTGGTGGAACCACCACCACCCAAACAGCCTGTGGGAGGGGCTTACCTGTATTGAAATGGTCACGGGTCACCTCAGACGCTTCGCCGCATTCAAGGTGACATGGGCGGTAAAGTTGACAGTGATGAGCGAGGGTATGAGCGTCAAGTGCGAAGTGGCAGAAGGAGTTAAAGAGGGTGTCCAGTCTGGCTAGGTAGGTCTTAGGCATGGCACTGTAGACTACGTTGCAGTAGTCAAAGATGGGGAGTATCATTTTCTGGACAAGTTCATGCCTAGCCGGGAGAGGGAGTTCCAGTTCCTAAATAGTGTGCCGAACTTGGGACGCAGCTTTTTAAGGATGGCGTCCACATGACCAGAGAAGGTGAAGTGTTGGTCAAGCCAAACCCCCAGATATCTGAATGAGGAGGTGTCCTTGAGGACCGTCCCGTTGAGGATGTGGAAAGTGGGTAGGGAGGGGAGCCTTGAAAGTCTTTGCCTAGTGCTGAAGGTCATGAAGACAGTCTTCTTGGCATTTAGGAAAAGCTGATGTAAGCAAAACCAGTGCTGAACATTGTTGAAATCGTTCTGAAGTCTGGTTGCAACATCGATGGAGCAGTGGCCAGAGGTGTAAAGGACCATGTCATCGGCATACATATGAATAGAGGTAGATGTGCAGACAGACAGCAAGTCATTGAGAAAGATGGAGAAAAGTATGGGGCCCAACACTGATCCCTAAGGGACCCCTGTGTCAATAGGGAGGGTGAGGATATAGAATCTGCTATTCCAACTGACTGAGTCCAACCTACCAGGCATGGAACCAGTTTGTGGCGGCAACCCGACAAAGCCTGCAATGGAAGAGTGTGTAACAGGATAGAGTGGGAGACCGTGGCGAAAGCCTTGGCTAGGTCGTGATTTGACCACTGTCCATCTCAGGAGGATGGAGTCAGTGAGCCTAATGAGGGAGGGTGGTGGTGGAGTGGTTTTAAAAGCCAGATTGGAAAAGGTGAAAAGTTAGAGTGAGAGAGATAGGCAGAGAGTTGGGTAAGAACTAGGTGTTCTTGTAGCTTAGCGAGGGTGGGAAGTAGGAATATGGGGCAATGGTTCCCAGCGAAGGATGGGTCACTGCCCTTAGGGAGGGGAAGAACAGTGGCATGTTTCCAGACAGAGGGGATAGCTTCCAGTGTGAATGAGAGGTTGAATAACTCAGTCAGTGGGGCAGAGATAGCCATAGCAGAAAGGTAAAGCAGCTTGGGGGTCCAGCCCATCAGGCAAACTGCCTTTAGAAGGGTTTAGGGTAAGCAGGGCATCCAGGGTGTCAGAAGGTGTAATGTTAGTGAATGAGAAAGGAAGGGGCTGGAGATAGGTGTGTGGTGAGTTAGGTGGAGGATCAGACTAAGGAGATGGTAAGGAGGATAGAGGAGAGGCACAGGAGGTGAAAAAGAATTAAATTCAGAGCGACATTCAGGTGGTCAGAGGTAATTGTGGTGTTTATAGTGAGAAGGGGGTAGGAGGAGAAGAAGGGAGAAGAGAGAGTGAATGACTTTCTAAAATTTTGAGGGGCTGTTTATATTCGATTGAAAAGTAGCCAGCTTTAGCCAAATGAGTAGCTTTGGTGCATTTGTTGTGAAGCTGACGATAGATGTCGTCTTTCTGGATCTTGGAGACTTTGTACTGCTTCAGGCTTGGTCCCTTGCTCTTTGGCATACTCGAGGTTCCAGTGTGATCCAAGATAGGTAGTTTCCTACGGACTCTAACTTTGCATAGAAGGCGTGCCAGTTCAGACTTAGAAAATTTACCTTTGAAATATTCTGCGGCTGCTTCGATCGTGGCTGATGGTGTTTGTCTCATTCCACAGAGACAAATTGGTCCTGAGAACAAACAGGAAGTTTCTTCCTAAAGTGGTTTCTGATTTTCATTTGAACCAAACCATTACCTTACCTGTCTTTTTTTCACTGAACACTCTAGTTCTGGTGAAAGGAGACTCCGTAGTCTGGACGTCAAAAAAGCTCTTAGCCTACCTGACAGCCACTAAAGTCCATAGGCAGGACAGAAAATGGCTGTTCCTGACCTATGATGATGTTGGAAAGGATTACCCAGCATCAGAAAGGTCCATTTCTCGCTGACTAGTACAGCATATCCTGTTTCATTACTCTAAGGCTGGAAAGGAGCCCCCAACAGGGTTAAGGGACCATTCCACAAGGGGCACGGCTGCTACCATAGCAGCTGCCAGGGATATTCCCCTGGTGGACATCTGTAAAGCAGCTACCTGGAAAGCAGTACACACCTTTACAAAGCATTACAGTGTGGACATTCAGTCCAGAGGTGATGCCAGGTTTGCACAGCAGTCCTGCAGAGTCTGTTTCAAAGTAGGTTCTGTGCCTCCCACCTCCAAAGGTACTGCTTTTACCTCAGTATTACTGGGGTTAGAAGAAAAATTACTCACCGTAGTAATATTGTTTCTTCCAGTAATATTCGAATTCAGAACTCCCACCCTGCCTTCCCTTCTAGAACCAGTAGCCTCTGCTCTCCTAAAACACTTGTGTTCTCGGGGTATCTGTGCCACACTCTGGCCCGTTATGATTGTGTACACTATTATTGTTTCCCTTTCAGGTGATTCTGATATTCAGGGTATTAAGAATAATGTCTCACGGTGGGTGTTATGCTGGGATAACATCCCTTGGTGGTTGGGCTAGAGGCCACGCAGCCAAGGCGTCCGGCACCCAAGAAGGATGTTATCCCAGCATTACACCCACCCTGAGGGCATTATTCCTATTACACAATGGCTTGTTGTTTTATAATAAAAGAATTATTTTAAAGAATGTTTTGTTAGTGTGTAAAAATATTTTGTTGGAGAAGTAAGAGCTTATCCTCCTAATCATCCAAATCCTACAAACAATCAGCGAGATGTTATGCCAGGATAACATCCCTGCTGTGATGGCCAACTGACCAATCAGAAGCCAGGATTCTTTCTTGCCATTGTATAATCTTTCATATGTTATGCCCTTCAGTTGGAGGCCTTTTTGGGTGTTAAGGGAGTTCCTACAATAATTATTATTATGATTAATATTGTTGTTATTGTTATTACACTTAGTCCTTGTGGGCCTGTCTTTCCAGGCTTCCTGGAAATATGAGGGGTTTAGAACTAAGGCATTTAGTAGAAGGCAGCATTTGAAAAAGTGGCACATGCAAAAGATTCCATCATTTGCATATGTTCCATCTGTCTGGGCAGTTCTATCTTAAAGGGGGGCAGTTCTATCTTAAAAGGTCACTGAAAGAGTTCTGAATACCTGAATATCACTGAGAAGAAACAATATTACTACGATGAGTAATTTTTTCTTCCAGTTCCAAGTATGGTTCAACAGACTGTACCGTCATCGCTTCATGGTTAGGTTCTTTTGTCCCAAGACCCAAACTGAGAGCAGTATGAGGAAGAGGATGAAGGGGAGCCTGTTGAACCAGAGGTCTCCCTGGATCAAGAGTTCGATTCTCCTCCAAGACTAACCTAGGATTATTCCTCACATGATAATTTGTCAGGCAGATAGTGGATGCTTCAGATCTTGCTACCAATGAGTCTGTACAAGATGAAGAGGAGGCAGAGTTTTTGGAGATGATGGGCCTGGCACCAACAAAAAGGCTGCTGTTGCCAATTAATAAATCAGTGAAGAAGCAAGTGCTTGAGGCTCCAAACTCTGCTCCACCAGGTGACAAAAAGGCTGATAAAAAATATCAGTTAGACAGGGCAGGGGCTGAATTCCTATTTTCACACCCTGACCACAAAGGGGTTGTACAGACTGCAGCCTGTGACAGAGCCAGAGTGCCCCTTGCTTCACACCCCCTAGAGAAGGATTCTAGGGAAATAGATAGCATGGAGAAAAAAGTCTGTTTCACGCTGGATAGTGCAATGTATCCATTTTTGTTACAGTAAGGCTGGTAAGGAGCCCCCAGTAGGCTTGAGGCCACATTACACAAGGGGTACTGTTGCAAGGATTGCAACTGCCAGGGACATTCCCCTACTGGAAATATGTAAAGCTTCTACCTGGAGAACAGTGCACGCTTTCACAAAGCACTGTTGCCTGGATTCAGTCCAGAAGTGATGCCAGGTTTGGCACAGCAGTTTTGCAGAGCTTGTTTCCAAAATAGGTTCTGTGCCCACCTCCAAAAGTACTGCTTCGTAGTCGGCACGAGTTAAGCATATGGAAGAATTTCTGGGATTAGAAGAAAAAAACTACTCATTTTATTAATCTTTTCTTCCAAGGTATCCTTCATTATGCTTAACTCACCCTCCCTATCTCCCCTTCCAGAACCTATGGCCTCTGCATAGCAGCTGGGTGTCTGAGTTTGTTGGATTCATACCATGTTGTGTTACAGGAGGTTTTTGAATCCAGATAAGTTTTGTTTCCTCTTTGGCGCTGTCTGACTGTTAGGGACTTTGTTATGGGGGATTTTGTTATTTAAAAATTTAGAGTGGTTTAGATAGCTTAGTTAAGGGGATCTTGCCCCACAGGCTGCCATGACTGCAAGAGTTAAGCATATTGAAGAATACCTTGGAAGAAACAAGATTACCAAGGTAAGTAATTTTTTCTTACAGGTTGCCCCTGGAAAGGGGACTTTTAGTCTTGGTGGGCTCAGCTGGTTAACAAAATAAGTACTGCATGCATTGTTGGGCTTCAAAGGAAGTGGGTAATATGAATAAAACTGAAAAAGTACAGCACAGATTTACAAAATACATCGGAACCACAAGACATTTGACATAAGCAGAGGCCAACTAGGCTGGAACTTTTCTCCTTCAAATGTAGACAATGAAGACAACAAAAATGGTGCAAGGTCTTCTTCACAAGCCCTATGAGGAGAGACTGAAGGAACTCAGATGAACATGCTGGAAGAGAGGAGGGAGTGGGGTGGATATGATAGAAACCTTTAAATACCTCACTGGGGTAAATAAGGTACAGGAAGGAAGTTTTTTTCAGGGAAAAAAGATGCACAAGAATAAGGGGACGTGCTGCAAAGCAGGGAGTGGGGTGGTAGATTCATTGAGAGATGTGAGGATGTTCTTCATAGAAAGGGTAGTGGATTTGTGGGATAGTCTGCCAGCTGAGGTGATGGGGGCAAAAACAGTGATGGGGTTCAAGAGTGCATGGGGGTATGCATAAGGGTATTTTAGTGAAAAGAAATGAGGGGAGGGAAAAAGAGCCGGAGAGATAGAGTTGAGTCTACAGTGATACTGTAGGTAAGAAAAAATGGGCAGGCTGGGTGGGCCAAGCGTTTCTTATCTGCCAACAAATTCTTTGTTTCTGTGTTTTAAGGGGGGGACTAGATTCTAGTGTTCATGGCTGTGAAATGATATCTTGTTTTGCCTAGGCATACAGAGAAGTAGTAGTGTGCAAACTGCAAGGCCTCTAATTATAAGCTGAAAAGGGGGACTACTCGGAACAGAAAAGAGAGGAGGGTGATTTAATCAGAGAGTGGTCTTTGGATGAAACCGCCTACCTGTAGAGCTTGTTGATAGTAGGACAGAGAGAACATCAAGAGGAAGGAGGTACTGTTAGAACTACTACTCTACTGGGACATATCTGTGCAGTTAACTAGGTGAAGAAGGGAACTGTGAATTAAGGGGAGTGTCTTAGGCAGCAGGAAGCCAGGTGTTTGGATTTAAAACTGCCTAGTTAGCTTTGTGGCAGAGAACAGCAAGAGGAAGGAGGTGCCGTTAGAACTTTACTACTCTACTGGGACTATATTGTCCTACCTCCCCACCATCCCAGCCTTAGCTAGTTCCACTTTTATAGGCACAGGATTTGACTGACAACAGGAACTTCCTGTTTGGGAGCAGGAAGGGAGTGATCACACAGGCACAAAAGACTCACCATCCTAGAAGGAAAAGCGTAGCTCTCCATCCCCCCCAGCTGCTGGAGGTCTGACTCTGAGCAAGTAACATGGAAACATAGAAGTTGACGACAGATAAGGACCGTAAGGCCCATCCAGTATGCCATTTTTTCTACCTATGAAAGTGCCGTGAGCTACTGTACTCTGTCAATAGCCTATCTATTCATACTGTCTGTATTGCTGCCTTATGCCTATCCCATGCCTGTTTGAAGCCTGCACTGTATTCATATCTACCACTTCCTGAGGTAGGCCGTTCCATGCATCCACCACCTTTCTGTGACAAAGAACTTCCTTACATTACCGCTTAATCAGCCCGCCTCTAATCTCATGCTGTGTCCTCTTGTCCTGCTATTTTTCTTATATTGAAACATGTTAGACTCTTTCACCTCGTTAATGCCCTTAAGATGTTTGAATGTTTCCATCATATCACCTCTCTCCCTCCCTCCCTCCTTTGCTCTAGGGTATACATATTGAGCTCCATTAATATGTCCTTATATGTTTTCTGATGCAGTCCCTGCACCATTTTGGTTGCCCTTCTCTGGACTGCCTCCATTTTGTTAATGTCCTTGTGCAGGCGCGGCCTCCAGTACTGCATGCACTACTCCAGATGGGGCCTAACCAGTGTCTTGTAAAAAGG
This sequence comes from Neoceratodus forsteri, assembly GCA_016271365.2. Taxonomy (NCBI): domain Eukaryota; kingdom Metazoa; phylum Chordata; order Ceratodontiformes; family Ceratodontidae; genus Neoceratodus; species Neoceratodus forsteri. Next base: position 86,865,491 of record CM057451.1, read on the forward strand.
GATTATTACCTCCCTCTTACGACTTGACACCCCTAGTAGTACACCCCAACATCCCTCTAGTCTACTGCTTTAGTGGTCTGCTGGATGATTTCAGGTCATCTGTGATGATGATGCGCAAGTTTTTCTTCCCTTGTGATTGCCAGCAAGTCCCCTCCCAACCTATAGGTGGCTTCAGAGTTTCTCTTCCCTGTGTGCATGATCTTGCACTTCTTTGCGTTAAACCCCATTTGCCACTCTTCCGACCATTTTGCCAGTTTTTCCAGATCTCTTCTCATTCTGCCACCCCCATCTGCTCTGTTGCAGATCTTATTTTCATCCACAGACAGACAAACCTTACCCCTCCAGTCCATCTCCAATATCACTGATGAAGATATTTGAAGAGGATTGGCCCCAGGACTGAATCCTGAGGTACCCCACTTGTAACATGCATCTCTTCTGACTGTATACCGTTTACCACCACTTTCTGTTTTCTGCCCACCAACCAGTTTACCGCAGTTGATCAACATCCCGGCCACGAGCCTACCCAGCTTGTGTCGGTCTGCTATGTGGAGCCAGGTATCAAAAGCTTTGTTGAAGTCAGGTAGGCGACATCAACTGCTCCCAATTGTGGCTACAGATGACTACATGAGATGCAAGCAGACGGAAGTGAACCTACGACCAATACTATGCTAAAAGTGTGGCTACCGGTTTGATTGTAAAGACTACTCAGTTTGGTCCCTAGTTTAAAATCATTTATTCAAAGGCTTATAGCTAGCAACATCTTCCCCACACATGTAAAGCGTTTTCAACGTACCTGATGCTTTCTCAAGGCGTTGAGAAAGCATCAGGTGGCATGCGCTATATTTAACGTGTATGGAAGGTAATGCTGCTATCTGAACAGAAATGATGACAACAGGACAAGCAGAATGATCTTACATCGTACCCGATAACACAACATAATATCAACTGCTCCGCCTTGGTCCACCACTCTGAGTTTTTAGTCAGTGAAATCTGAGATTAGTCTGACAGGACCTTCCTGTTGTAAACCCATTCTGTCTTGGATCCTGTGCCCTATGGATTCCAGGTGTTGCACTATCCTTTCCTTAAGTAGTGCCTCCATAATCTTGCCTACTACTGAGGTAAGACTGACTGGTCTGTAGTTCTCTGCCTCCTCCCTGCTACCATTCTTGTGGAGCGGGATCACATGAGCCCTTCTCCAGTCTTCTGGGACCTCTCCTGTGCTCAGAGACTCACTAAACAGTTCTGATAATGGCTCTAATTCCGGCCTTCGCTCCTGTAGTACCCTGGGATGTATGCCATCAAGTCCCATTGCCTTGTCCACCCTGAGCTTAGCGAGATCTTGTAGGACCCTTTCTTTTGGGAAAGGACTAGTGCACACCTCCCTTACCACTGTGTCCATGGTGCTGATCTGTGGGCCCTGTCCTACCTTCTCCTCAGTAAATACTGAGCAGAAGTATCTATTTAGGATAGATGCTTTTCCTAACATATATAGAGCAACCCATATGGAACAATGGGAATTATTTGTTTATGCTGGGGGCTCTGCCTCCCCCCCCAACATGGCAACAGTTGAGGGCCACAAATAAGTAAGGAGGAGACTAATGAGAATACAGGAATTTCCTGTCCCAGAACAGGAAGAGCAGGAGCTTTGAGGCACAGAGGCAGTAGAAAGTAGGGTGAAATAAAATAAACAAGAGAGAGGAAAGAAGCATACAGAACAACAGTTATGGGCCTAAAATAAGATATGATGGGAGTAGTGCGGTGCAGTGGCGCTGTGGGCGTCAGTCTTCTGGAAGACATTCTGGAAGATGCAGTGTTATCCTATCTGCAGGCACCTATCTGGGCTGAGGAGGAGGTTGCTTGTCTCAACCCGAGTTAGCCAGGATTCGGAGAACCTCCTCTCCACCCGGCACCACCACTGCCTCAGGGTTGCCAAGAAAAGTGCGGTTGGACCACAGTGAGGCTCGAGGAGGTGAGGGTGGTGGAATGGAGCGCATCCCTCAGTTGTGCCTCTCCACAATTCATCGTCGTTCTGGCACAGTGGGTTCCTCTATGGAGACACTTGCAGAGGACACAAGGAGGATGCTGGGAACCTCCACAAGGAGACCAACAGGAGGGTGGCATGGGACCCCATGGGAAGATAACTCTGCTGGGAATTCCATTCTTGGGAGGGTAGAACTGGGGAGGAGGTAGGTAGGTGCCTTCATGGCGCCATGGCTTGGAGGGAGAGGACGGAGCGAATCTCAGGATCGTGGGAGCAGCTGCAGGGAGGATTGGGTGTCATTGTCCACCTGGGACAAATGACCTGGCTGGGAAAGGGGTCAGGGCAGTGCAGGAGGGAGTTTGTGGAGTTGGGGAGGGGCCTTAGACAAAGTAGCACACCACCAGTAACCTCTGGAGTGCTGCCTGTCTATGGCATGGGTGAGCTGGGGTGCTCCGAACCATGGGATTCAACCAGTGGTTGAAAACTGATGTGGAGCTCAGGGTTTAAAGCCGCTACAAGGGGACTGGGTGTCGACCTGGAGGGATACAGAGGCTTATACTGGTCGCAATAGTCTGCCATCTGTCCAAGAGGGAAACCTGGATCCTAGGTGATGGGTTTAAATGCCTCATTAGCAAGTATAAACTAGCCAAGGGGAGGCACCGAAAAGAGCAGCAAAATTCTAGTTCCCTTCCCACCCACCCAAAAAAATCGGGGTAGTTAGTGAGGTAAACACCAAGATAGAGAAGTTGATAGGGAGAAGGACCGGGGTAAATGGAGAAAAGGCAATAAGGACAGGGATGGGGCAAAAAGGGGTAAAGCCATCAGAAAATGGAGGGTAATGAGTACCAGTGCCCATAGTCTAGGTAACAAGCTCCCTGAACTGGTGGCCTTGATGGAAGAGGGACGCCTGGATATCGTGGCAGTCACAGAAACGTGGTACACAGAGAATCATATGACTGGGATGTCAACATACAGGGTACACAATCTACAGGAGGGACAAGGAGGGTAGAAGAGGAGGAGGAGGAGGAGTAGCTCTCTACATAGGAAGGGATCAAAGTAACAGAACTAAAGGGTAAACAGGGAGGAGAGGAGGGAGTGTGGGTCACCCTGGAGACCAGAAATGGCACCGCAATCCGCACAGGGGTTGTATAGAGACCCCCTTCTCAGGGGGAAGAAATGGACAAGGAAATGATAGAAGGCATTCTTGGGATGGCAGAAATAGGGGAGATATTGTTGTTGGGGGACCTGAATATGCCAGATGTTAACTGGAGCAACTTTGCTGCAGCCACATCCAAGTGCAGGGTCATTCTCGATGCCCTACAGGGGGCATGTCTCAGACAGCTAGTGTTGGAACCCACTCGGGAGGGAGCAATCTTAGACCTGGTATTCTCAAACGGGGATGGAGAGAGGATCTCCGATCTAGAAATGTGTGGCCATCTGGGAACAAGTGACCACCAAACAGTGTGGTTCACGATAAACAGTCAGGCCATACAAAAGTGAGGTACTGGACTTTAGGAGGGCTGACTTTGTCAAACTGGGAGAGTGCCTCAGAAAAGCACTGGCATACAGGCAAGGAGGAGGGGGTAGAGAAACAATGGGGAAACATCAGAACTGCCAGCACAGAGGCAACAAGCCTTTGTGTGAAGTAAATAAATCAAAACGAAAGAAAAACCACTATGGTTCTCAAAAGAGGTGACAAGGAAGATTAGGGAGAAAAAAATGGCATTCAGAAGTATAAGGAGACACAGAAAGAGCATGACATAGAACTGTCCTAGTTAAAGCAGAAGGAAGCAGGGAAGGCAGTGAGAATAGCAAAGGCCCAAACGAGCAAAAGATAACCAACTCGATTAAGAAGGGAGATAAAACCTTTTATAGGTACATTAGGGAGCGAAGAAAGACCAAGGGAGGGATAGTGAGGCTTAATAAAAGGGAGGGTGGATGAGCAGAGAGGGACAGTGAAAAAGCAGGGATACTGAATGAATACTTCTGCTCAGTATTCACAGAAGAAGAGAAAGGGGAAGGTACCTAATCCAATCAATAGAAGCACTCTGGATAGGGGAGTCGATAGCAGTCCTTTCACAGAAGAAAGGGTTCTGAAAGAACTCCTAAAACTGAAGGTGGACAAAGCAATGGGGCCTGACGGGATTTGCCCCAGAATTCTAAAAGAACTAAGGGGAGAACTAGTGACACCACTGACTATCCTTTTTAACAAATCGTGGGAGGATAGTGTGGTACCTAAGGACTGGAGGAGAACTGATGTGATTCCCCTTCACAAAAAGGGGAGCAAAGCAGAGGCGGGAAACTACAGACCTGTTAGCTTGACCTCAGTGGTAGAGAAAATGATGGAATCACTACTGAAGGAAAGAATTTTTGAGTACTAGAGGCCAGTAGGACACAGGACCCAAGGCAGCATGGATTCACAGTGGGAAGGTCATGTCAGACGAATCTAATAGATTTCTTTGACAGGGTGACCAAAGTAGTAGACCAGGGAGGGGCTGTGGACATGGCCTACCTAGACTGTAGCAAAGCATTTGACACAATCCCACACACAAGATTAATAAACAAATTAGCCAGCCTGGGAGTGGGTCCCAGGGTGGTAGCCTGGGTAAAAAAATTGTCTGGATAACAGGACATGGAGGGTAATAGTAGCGGAATCCACTCCGAAGGGGGTTAATGCGGGATACACATGAGGTTCAATGCTGGGTCCAGTCCTTTTAATGTCTCTAAGTGACATTGCTGAGGGTCTGGAAGGAAAAGTATGCCTCTTTGCAGATGACACAAAGATCTGCAACAGGGTTGATACAAAGGGGGGTGGAAAGGATGAGAAGGGACTTGGCAAAGTTGGAGGAATGGTCAAAAGTATGGCAGCTTAGATTCAGTGCAAAGAAATGCAGAGTAATGCACCTGGGAAACAAAAACCCTGGGGAAGAGTACACAATTGGGGGGAAGGGGTTATTAACAACAACACAAATGGAAAGGGACCTGGGATAGTCATATCAGATGATGTAAAGGTAAGCAAGCAATGTGAGAAAGCAGTAAGGATGGCTGGGGGGATACTGGGATGTATAGGGAGAGGCATCACCAGTAGAAAACAGGAAGTTGTTATCCCTCTGTACAGACAGCTGGTGAGACTCCATCTGGAGTACTGCGTACAGTTCTGGAGACCCCATCTCCGCAAGGGTATAGACAGGGTGGAGGCAGTCCAGAGGAGGGCAACTAAAATGGTGCAGGGTCTGCAACAGAAGCCATACGAAGAGAGACTAAAGGAGCTTAATATGTATACCCTTGAGGAAAGGAGGGAGAAGGGGGACATGATAGAAACTTTCAAGTACCTCAAGGGAATCAACAAAGTCCAAGAAGGTAGCATCTTTCAGAAAAAGAGATGTGCAAGAACAAGGGGACACAATTTCAAGATAAAGGGGATCAAAAACAGTGGGGGAATTCAAGCATGCATGGGACAGACATAAGGCAATTATGGTGGTGGGTAGGAAGAAGTAGGCTGTTGGTTAACTAGGATCTACAGCTTGTTCAGTAGGTAGGGAAATGGGCAGATTAAGTGGGCCAAGCGGTCCTTATCTGCCATCAAAGTCCATGTTTCTATGACAGCTGCATTCCTCAAGGTCGGGTTGGGCAAGCATATGAACAAGTCTGCTAAAACATGTTTCACCACTGTTGAGGGGTGGACATTCTACATGGGCTACACTGCTTGCGTCTGTAATCTTTCTTATGTTCCTAAAGTAGCCCAAAAGTGCATTAAATGTGTGAGTCAGACAAAAATAAAGAAGACTTTTACAGTTGGACAGATAAGTAAGGAATGTAATTCAAGACCAAAAAAGATCTGTCAGCATCTATAAAGCAGAGCAAAATGAAGCCAGTAAGGAGGGATAGAAGGAAAAGTTACAGAAAAGCAAATAAGGTCATTAGGAGGAGAAGGCAAACACAGAGCTGAGATTAGCAGAAGGAGTTCAGGGAAATAATACATTTGGGTACTTTAGGAAAAAAGACAAATGAGAGCATTGAATGGAGAAACTAAGATGGAGAGAGAGTGTAGGAGGACAAGGGCAAAATAAATATATTGAATGAGTAATGATATGCTTCCAGTGGATGCTACAGTCATGGGCCAATACAGGACAACAAACTTGGGGTTACAGCTAGTTACAAGTTAAAATGGGTCTTATGTCTGAAGGAGGAGGTACTAAAGAGTTGTGTGACTTAAAGATAAACAAGTCCTGTGGCTACATGGATGCTTCCAAGGGGCTGAGGGAGGCAAAGGTAGGCTGTTGCACCTACCTTGGCAGACCTATTTAATGAAGCCCTAGGCAAAGGTGTGTTTCAGAGGGACTGGAGGGTGTTGAATGTGGCCCAGTTGCACAAGAGTGGGAGCATGGTGAATGCAGAAAATTACAGGTCAGTGAGCCTAACATCTATAGTTGTCAAGCTACTGATTCCTGGAAGAAAATAGACTTCTCCATAGGAATCAACATGAGAGGCAGAATTAAGTATCAACCCAATTTGATTTTTTTCCTTCAGTTCTAGTAACTCTAATGGCTAATAGAGCCAGCAGTTGATACCTTCACCTGGATTTCAGCAAGGCCTTTATTTTCAGTGCTGCACAGCAGAGTGTTGAAGAAGTAGAGTGGTCTAGGGCTAGAAGAGACACTAACAAGACCAATTGGAAATTGATTGACAAATTGAACTGAGAGTGATTCCAAATGGAAAGTTGTCCAGTGTTGGAGTAACCAGTAGGGATGCCTAGATACAAAGATGTTTAGAATTTGATGGCAGATAAGGACCGCCAGGCCCAAGTAGTCTGCCCATTTTCCCCTGCTGCAAAACCAAAGCCCTACTTGATCTCTGGCTTTGTTCTCCTACCTATTGCTAAGTTACCCCATAGTATCCCGCATTTTGAATTCCCTACCACCTTCCCTGGGAGGCTGTTCCATGCATCCACCACCCTTTCTGTGAAGAAACATAAGAAACATTTCCTCATGTTATTCCTCAGTTTACCCCTTCCAGCCTGTGTCATGACTTCTTGTTCTAGAACATCTTTTCTTAAAAGATGCTACCTTCCTGTACCTTATTTATGCCCTTGAGATATTTGAAGGTCTCTATCAGATCCCCCCACCCCACCTCTCCTCCAGGGTATACAAATTGAGTCCTCCAATCTCTCTCATATTATTTTTGTTGCATGCCCTGCACTATTTTTGATCCTTCTCTGAACTACCTGTCCCGGTCTATGTCTTTACAGAGATGTGGCCTCCTGAGCAGGACACAATACTCCAGATGAGGTCTCACTAATGATCCATACAGAGGCATCACCACCTCCTTTCTTCTGCTGGGTGATACCTCTCTCTGTGCACCCCAGTACCCCACTGGCTTTCTCCACAGCCTTGGCACATTGTTTGGTCACCTTTAGATCATCTGATATGATTACCCGCAGATCCCTTTCCTGTTTGGTAGCCGTCAGTATTTCTCTCCCATCATGTAAGCCTCCCCTGGGCTCCTGTGCCCCAAGTGCATGATGTTGTACTTTCTTGCATTGAATTTTAGCTGTCACACTCTTAACCATTCCTCACATTCACCTGGGTCCCTCCTCATGTTTTCCACCCCTTCCAGAGTGTCTACCCTATTGCAGATCTTAGTATCATCTGCAAAGAGGCATACCTTCCTTCCAGACCCTTTGGAGTGTCACTTCTATGAAGACATTGAATAGGACTGGTCCCAGAACTGACACCTGTGGCACCCCACCGTTTCCTCCATTCCTCGGGATGAGCTCCATTTACCACCACCTCTGTGTTCTATCTCTCAACCAGCTTCTAACCCAGTTTACCACCTTGGGCCGATTCCCAGGCTGCCTAACTGCTTACAAGCCTTTTATGTGGAATGGTGTTGAAAGCCTTGCTGAAATCTAGGTAGGCCACGTCCACTGCTCCCCGATCCACTTCCTGGTTACCCAGTCAAAGAAATCTGTCAGATTTGTTTGACATGACCTTCCACTGTGAATCCATGCTGCCTCAGATCCTGTGCTTTGCTGGATTCAAGATGTTCCGCAATCCTTTCTTTTAGCAGTGATTCCATTATTTTCCCCACCACTCAGGTCAGATTCACTAGTCTGTAGTTTCCAGCCTCCTCCCTGCTTCCACTTTTGTGTAGAGGGGCTACATCAGCTCTCCTCCAGTCCTCTGGAACCACTCCTGTTTCTAGTGATTCATTGAACAGGGCTGCCAGTACCTCCCTAAGTTCCTGTAATATTCTGGGATGTATCCTGTCTGGTCCCATTGCTCTGTCCACTTTGTTTTGCGAGTTCCTTTTGAACTCTGTCCTTCATAAATTAACTGGTGTCCACCTTCCTGCCCTTATTGCTTCTGCCACTTAATTTTGGTCCCTCACCTTCCCCCTTTTCCGTGAACACTGAACAAAAATATCTGTTCAAGATTGATGCTTTTTTTTCCCCAAGTCCCCTTCTTCACACTCCCTGTCTTGCCCCTTAAGCTTTATGACACCACCCTTTGCCCTCCTCCTTTCACTAGCATGCCTCTGGGATATGGGTTTCGATTAAGCACAGCCCCAAAAACACATATAGTGTTGCTTACTCTCAGTTTAGAGAATATGCCCCAAACAAATTTTTTTCTCTGGCTGTATTTTTCAAAATCCCTCGTAAACCAGCTCCGTGGAGCTTCTGCTAACAGCAGCTCACTACCACCTTGCTCGGGCACTTCCCCACACTTTCACATTTTGTGATGTCAGTACCAGAATGGTGCAGGGGCACACTCCATAGACTTCAATGGGGACACTTTTTACAAGTTTTATTTTTTTTTATACCTTTAAGTGCCAATTTTGCGAAACAAAGGCCACCGCTCAGCTAAAAAAGTCCTGTGCTTATTCGAAACCTGCTCTTTAACATGGACATAAGTGATATAGAGGTGGGCTTGCAGAGGAAAGTGAGTCTGTGTGCAGACGATGCAAAAATCTGCGGATTATTTAGAAAGGAGGGAATCGGCAGCATGAAGAGGAATGTAGAGAGGCTGGAGAAGTGGTCTAGTACTAGGCAACTGAAATTCAGTGTCAAGAAATGTAATGCACATTGGTAGCAGAAATCCTCATACAGATTGTTGTATCAAACCAAATTTTATTTATAGTGCACTTTTCTAAAACCAAAGCACATACACAATATAATGTCAAATCAGGCATACACAATATGATACAAAATCAAATATACAATCTAAAAAAGATATAAAGATAAAAAGGCAGCAGCAGTAAAACTAAATCTAGTCCCCAAAAGCTAAGCTAAATAAGTTTTTAATGAGGACTTAAAGGTCTCGGTGGACAGGCACTCTCTAATCCGACGAGATAGAGAGTTCCACAGGGTCGGGGCTACAAAAGAAAAAGCCCTAGCACTTCATGTTTGAAGATGGACCCTAGGAACCTCAAGCAATCCCTCATCAGTGGAGCGAAGTTGGCGGGAGGGGGAGTAAGGCAGAAGAAGGTCTTGCAACTAACCCAGTCCCTGTCCATGTAGGGTCTTATAGGTCAGCAGTGCGACCTTGAAGGTGATCTTCCATCGCACCGGCAGCCAGTGCAGTTTGCGCAGCAAAGGAGTGATATGGCTAGTTCTTGACAGCCTTGTCAACAGCCTGGCCGCAGCGTTCTGCCCCAGCTGCAGGCGACGGAGATCCACCACCGGTAACCCAAGGTATAGAGCATTACAGTAATCAAGACAAGAGGACACAAAGGCGTGAACCAACACAGGAAGGTCCTCTGGCGGAACAAGGTGCTTTATCTGGGCAGTGTTCCTCAGATGATAAAATGAGGTCTTGACAACCGCTGACACTTGCGCTTTTAGTGTCAGTTCGTTATCAAGCACAATGCCCAGATTTCGCACCTGTTCAGAAGGTCTCAACTGGTTACCCCCAAGCACAAGGCCAGACAGTTGCCCAGGAGTCAGCTTCTCTACCCGCTGACCTGGATCCACTACCAACACCTCAGTCGTATCCGGTTTAGTCTCAACCAGTCAGCACTCATCCAGTCCTGAATCTCAGTGAGGCAGTTGTTAAAGACAGAGACTGCACTATTTTGTTCCGGTACAAAGGTACATGTAGGCTGAGTATCATCTGCATAGCAGTGAAAACTTAGCACATACCGCCTTATAATGTCTCTAACAACAACATATACACCGTGGACAACATTTTTGGGGCAGCATGGAACCCTGCGCCACCCCATAGCACAGGAGTAAAGGGGTCGAGGAGAAAACCCTGACACCACCCACTGGGCCCTGCCTGTGAGGAAAGAATGAAACCATATGAGGACTGTCCCAGACAGTCCACAAAGCAACATAAGCATTCCAGCAATACCCATGATACATGATGTCAAATGCTGCTGAGAGATCAAGGAGGACCAAGATCGAACAATTCCTCTGATCCCTTGTTATCAGGAGATCATTAAGTACCTGAACCAGTGCTGTCTCGGTACTATGCCTCTTCCTGAAACTGAACTGGAGAGGATCATAGATTTCGTGGGTAGTAAGAAAGTTCTCGAGCTGTAACGCTGCTACCTTCTTAATAACCTTGCCCAAAAAGGGCAGGTTAGAGACAGGTCTGTAGTTCACAAGACAGTCTGGGTCACAGGAGGGTTTCTTTAAAGGGGTGTCCCACGGCCTCCTTCAAGAGGTCCAGAAACACCCCTTGGTCCAGTGAGCACCAGACTATCTTGGCAAGGATCGAGTCCGATCAGTGGGCTACAGGTGGAACATTCAAAGGATGAAAGGGCCTGGATTGATGACTAACAGTAGTCTAAAATCTTTTCCTAATTTATTTATTTCAAGAGTTTCATCAGGGAAAATGTACTGAGCATTTCTAAATGTGTCTTGGATGCAGTAAAACATATAGGAAGGCAGGCAGGATGTTAGGATGCATAAGAATTTATTTATGTCTTTGATAACTGGGTAGGTGAGCTGATGCAAAGGACCATTTTCACTCATGACCCGGGCCACAAAGTGGCAGTTGACAGTCATTAGCAGTGGCACAATACATTGGTGATGGTCACAACAGAAATATAATACATGGGAACAGGATGATGCACACCTCAAACATGAGGCCAGAAAAGGCAGCAGTGAATGTACAGAGAGGTATCCAAGTTCAAACAACTATGCAAAGAATACACTGTTAATACCGTGTTGTACATGGGCAGATGGTACAGTCATCAGCGGCCTCATGTTATGGCATGCTAACCTAGTCTAACAGAGGATTGCTAACAGGAGAGTGAAACACTTAGACATAGTAATCATCAAGCTTCATAGGGCACTAGGAGATTGGAAAATGGGAGTACTGGAAAGAGTGCATAGAGGTGCTAGAGGTGAAGGAGATGGGGTAATGAGAAAGGGCAGGCTGTACATGGTCTAATAAGAGGTGAAGGAGTAAGGTTGAGAGTAACCTGGAGAGGAGGATCTGAAAATATGGCACAGTTGGAAACATGTACATAAGTGATAAAGGGGTGGGCTTGCAGGGGAAAGTGAAGAAGGGGACTCGCCATTTGCAGAAGGGAGGTAATGCTGCCGCTGTACAGGTCATCAGCTTAACCACACCTGGCATACTGTGTATAGTTCTGGAGCCCACATCTGAGGAAGAATGATAGATTGGAAACCACACAGCGTTGACCACAAAAATGACCCAGTGGCAGCAGGGTGGGTTCTGCTATATTAGGAGAGACCGGAAAGGCTCAGTATGTACTCTCTGGAGGATAGAAGGGAGGATCTAAAAACATTCAAACACATACAGTGGTTACAGTAAGGTGGACTTCACACAGGTGTTCAAGTTGAGGGATGGCTTATCCACCCGGTACAATCTCATGTTTGAAGTGGGGGAGGGGTTTAAAAGGACATCAGGAAGTATTTTTTCACAGAACAGGTTGTGGATGGGTGAAATAGTCTCCCCAGTAATGTCGCAAATGTTGGGACTATAGCTGGGTTCAAAACACAGTGAAACAGCTTTAAAGGGGTTATTGGGAATGAAAAGGTGGTAAAAGATGGAAAACCCTGAGGGGATGACTAAATCAGTATTACATTGTAGTGCATCAGGACAGACCTGATGGACTTATGGTTTTGTTCTGTCCTTCTGTTTGTGTGAGCCAACTCCAGACTGACTATCATTTTCATGTTTACTTTCTGTATACATTGTACCTGATTTTTCGATTTAGCATGTATTTCAGATTCCTCTAATGTTCTCTTTTTGCTCCACACCCTGAGCCAGCTTTTTCCCCTTTATATTTAGCTAATAAATAGCTTATATTTTGTGTTTTGCTTTTGCTTCACAGGGAATGAGTATTATAGAACAACTAGATCCAGTATCCTTTAGTAACTACTTGAAGAAATACCACAATACAATATGTGGACGACATCCGATTGGAGTATTACTACACGTAAGCTACTTTTTAGTTATTATTGACTTTATGCCATGTGCATGTTCAGCAAAATGATTTGAGATGACTATTTGGTGGAGGAAATGAAATTCCACAGGATTATACCAGTGAAAATTGTGGGAAACATAGAAGTCATTTCAGATTTGTGTTTTATAATAGCACTGTATGTAATGTGTAAACAATTTTTTTTTAACTCTTGTAAAAGACTTAATTCAACGTCTTGAGCGACCTAGAAGTTAATGTGGAGCGCAGCATATTTTTGAAGGGTTCTAATATAAATCTCAAGTTTCAAAAGACTGCATTTTAAAAGAGAAATGTTTGTGTTAATTTTAAATATGGTGGTTTATAAAACCACAAAAATGGCATAGAGAATAATGGATGAGAGTATTGTACATTATGAGTTTTTTTGTTTGTTTATATACATCAAGGTGTGTAATCCGCACAAACCACAGTCAGCAGTACAGGTGGTTTGCGATAGTATTACACACAGTAAATATGTAAACAAAAATATTAACACTCATGCTTTATCTTACATACTTTCTTGGTTTAGTGCTGCGTGGTTTAAAAAAAAACATGGTTGTCATCCTTTCTGAGGTGTTTTGTTTCTGTGAGTGCGAGATGGCAGTGACTTTCAATTTCTGTTTGACTGGCTGACCTGACACCGTAATAACCAGTTGGTTATTACGGAATGGAATCTAGTTACTACAGTGTTTGAAAATGGTGTCAGTCACTCAGTGAATGGGCTAACTAGTAATAATAAGATTAGGTTCACCTATGCTGCAAAACTATTCAAATTTAGGGTTGTTAATCCAAAATGGCCACACTCTGTTTAGGCATGGGTTTTGTACTTGGTGATTTAGGGTTTTGATCAACAATATAGAAGTAATGTATGTGTAACCCTACACAACAAGGCTATGTTTCCATAGAGGATTGAGATGATGGCGTATGAACCTTGAGAGGTCCCTGCTGTCATCTTCACTCTGAGATGGAAACACATGGAGAAGTTGATTCGTTCATGATTTTACTTTACATAGTATATAAGTATATAAAAACCTTGTTAGCTGAACCCTGGCATCAGTTGGTACCAAAACCTGATTTGAAATCGGGAAATCAGCTTTGAAAAAGACGCTTCATTCAAGTTAATGGAGTGTGCTTCCACGCTTTCCCAGTAGAGACATCACAAAACGTTGGAGTGTGGTGGTGGATCACAGTGTCAGGAACTGGATATCAACATTACATACCACTACCATTGCAAGGAAACCTCCAGCAAACACTCTGGTCTGTCGTTCTCCACTAGACCTTCCTCATGGTGCCCAGGAATACATAACAAGGAGAGCAACCAAACTGGTGAGTGGGTTGCACAAGAAACCATATGAGGAAAGTCTGCAGGAACTGGAAGAGAGGCGAGCAAGAGGTTACATAATAGAAAACTACAAATATCTCTCAGGAGTGAGCAGAGATGCAAATGGAGGGTCTGTTTCAGAAAGAAAGGCACAAGAACAAGGGTATGCAGTGAAGTTAAGAAGGCAACGTTTAGGAGTGATGTGCAAAATACTTCATGGATAAGGTGGTGGATAACTGGAACAGCCTGCCAGAGGAGATGTTGGTGGGCAAAGATGGGGAGGAGCTTCAAACATTTGTGGAATAGGAACAGGGGCATATTAAGGTGGAGCAGTGGGGGGGAGGCAGTGACACCCTGTGACCAGCTAGGGTCCATGGTGATGGAACAGGCAGGGACAAGGTGCAGACTGGATGTGCCTAAAGGTCCTTCTCTGCTGACAAAATCGATGTTTCTATTTCTTTTACTGCTAAAAAAAAAAAACACACACTTTATGATGAATTGTTTTGCCGACCAGCAAACAGTGACAACACTGCTTTAACCTGGGGTTGAACCATATACCATACAAATAAATGATGGGCAAAAATGAGTTATGAGGGAACTATTCAATTTCATGGTTTATTATATCACTGTAACCCTTCAGTAAAATTCCCATGTAACTCACTGCTGACCACAATTTATTACTGTATAGTTACTGGTGAGTCCATTTATTGAATGGACTGACACCTTTTTTTTTTTTTTTTTTTCAGGACTATTTTATTTCCTCCCCACTGCGGCACACTCTGGCTTGGGGCATCTAGCCACTGGATCTGCCTGCCCGGAGAGCTGGGTAGCTCGAACTGCACCCAGGAGGATCCGGGACGGCCATCATGCCATCCTGCTGGAGGGCTCCCTGCTGCCTTTACCAGCCAGGACAGCCCTGGACCGTCCTCAACAGGACTCTGTTAAAGTCCTCCGGGCAGCTCGGAGGACAGCCATCAAGCTGCATGGTCGCACCCTAGCCATTTTTCCTCCAATTAGCCCCTTGGAACGCGGACGTGCAGTGATGTCCAGGCACAATGCGCCGACGTTCGCCACGCTCCCCCTCTATTATCACTGACGCTAGTAGTGCCCCCGGGCATCCCCAGAGGCCACTGCAGCGTGGTGAAGTTCCCTAACCCACCCCAGGACTAGGAGAGCAGTCTACAGATGCTCAATCCCAGTCCTTCCCGGGTTTGTTCCCAAACCCGGATCGCTGGCGTGGCGTGAGGTGTGACATCCAGTGCCTCAAACCTCAGCGCCACCAGGCTGATATCATGCTTTTTTTTAATGCCGTAATAACCTGATTCCATCCACAGTGCAGTTGTTTTAAACCACCCTAGATTCCTGACTCCCTACGCCATTACTGTCTTGGTGTCCTCCTCCGGTACGTATACCTCATAGTTTCTACATGTCTTACCACACCTTTCCTACCCCACCACTTACACATCTCTTCCTCCCCCACCAACACTTTCTTCCCATGAGTTTTACTACCTCAGTCATTCCTACCTACTTGTTCCCTCTTTGGTGTCATATTCTTTATGTTATAGCCAGTTTAGTAGAGTAGCAGAACTGTTTAGTGAGTCTCTGAGCACAGGAAGGTCTAGAGACTGGAGAAGGGCTCATGTGATCCCGCTCCACAAGAGTGGTAGCAGGGAGGAGGCAGGGAACTACAGACCAGTCAGTCTTACCTCAGTAGTGGGCAAGATTATGGAGGCACTCCTTAAGGAAAGGATAGTGCAACACCTGGAATCCATAGGGCACAGGATCCAAGACAGCATGGGTTTACAAAAGGAAGGTCCTGTCAAACTAATCTCATAGATTTCTTTGACTGGGTAACCAGAGTGGTGGACCAAGGGGGAGCAGTTGATGTCGCCTACCTTGACTTCAGCAAAGCTTTTGACACTGTTCCACATAGAAGATTGATAAATAAGCTGGGTAGACTTGGGGTGGGTCAGAAGTTGGTCAACTGGGTGGTAAACTGGTTGGGCAGAAAACAGAGAGTGGTAGTAAATGGTATACAGTCAGAAGAGATGCAAGTCACAAGTAGGGGTACCTCAGGGATCAGTCCTGGGGCCAGTCCTCTTCAACATCTTCATTAGTGACCTTGCAGATGGACTAGAGGTAAGGCTTGTCTGTTTGCAGATGACACCAAGATCTGCAACAGAGTAGATGATCCAGATGGGGTGGGCAGAATGAGAAGAGATCTGGATAAACTAGCAAAATGGTCAGAAGAGTGGCAACTGGTTTAATGCAAAGAGTGCAAGATCATGCACATAGGAAGAGAAACCTGAAGCCACCTATAGGCTGGGAGAGGAGTTGCTAGCAGTCACAAAGGAAGAAAGAGACTTGGGCATTATCATCACTGATGACCTGAAATCATCCAAGCAGACCTCTAAAGCAGTAGGTAAGGCTAGGGGGTGTTACGGTGTGATAGTAGGGTATCACAAGTCATAAGAGGAGGTAATCCTCTTTACAAGACGCTGGTTAGGCCCCATCTGAGTACTGCGGCAGTATTGGAGGCCACACCTTCACAAGGACATTAACCAAATTGAGGCAGCCCAGAGAAGGACAACCAAAATGGTGCAGGGACTGCATCAGAAGACATATGAGGACAGATTAACAGAGGTCAATATGTATACCCTTGAGCAAAGGAGGGAGGGAGAGAGGTGATATGATCGAGGCATTCAAACACCTTAAGGGCATTAACAAAGTGAAAGAGTCTAACATGTTTAAATATAAGAAAAATAGCAGGACAAGAGGACACCGCATGAGATTAGAGGGGGGCCGATTAAGGGGGAATGTGAGGAAATTCTTTTTCACAGAAAGGATGGTAGATGCATGGAATGGCCTATCTCAAGAAGTGGTGGCTATGAATACAGTGCAGGGCTTCAAACAGGCATGGGATAGGCATAAGGGAGCAATACAAATGAGTATGAATAGATAGGCCACTGACAGAGCAAAGGTCGATGGCACATTTATAAGGTAGAAAAAGAAATGGGCAGACTGGATGGGCCTTGCGGTCCTTATCTGCCGTCAACTTCTATGTTTCTATAATAGAGTTTATGCCTAGATTGATAATCGGCTGTTAGATCTGAACTTACCTTTGTTGTGCTTTGATATGTGAAATGTCTGTATTGTCTCCTGGTTACACCAATTGCTCAAATCGTTATCCATTTTTACTATACCCTTAAATGCTATAGTATAATATGCACTTACTTTCACTTCTGATATGAAGTACATCAGATATTTCTCCCATCACCTCAAATTGCTCAAATTGTTATCCATTTTAATTGTATCCCTAATATGTTGTACTCCTATATCGTACTGTATCATCACTGTTTTTTCCTGTTGATGTTGTAACCTCCGGCCTGTGCCTGAAAATAGTCACTTTTGTGTCTACTGCACTTACCCAGTTATCAAAAACTAAATAAATAAATAGAATAAATTCCATAATAACCGTCCAGTTATTACATTGTTGGTGTCAGCCATTCAAATTGAAAGTAAAAGCTGCGCTGTCTCTATTGCTGAAAGAAATGTCACAGAAAGGACAAGTCTAGAGGTTTTTTGTTTTATACCACACAGCACTAAACTGACAAGCAATTATATAAAATGAAGTACAGTATAGGATGTCACATTATCACGGTTGTTTTTTTACACACCGTTGTTTGTTGAAACACTCAAGTCCTGCTAAAATTTGAATTTAATATTACGTTCACTGGACCCATACAACCTACCTAAACTAGCCACATTAAGTGGAGAAAAATCAATGCCTAAGAACTCTACAAGCTTATTTCAGTTGGTACATCCAGCAGCTAGTTCTGTTGAAGAACACTGGCGATATGTCATGCAACAACTTTGAGTCATGGAGGCTGCGATGGTTTCCAGATCAAGAAGCTGCTGCAGACAGTATTAAAAAATAGCCACATATAAGACATTGGTAGTGGACATGGAAGATGACAAAAAACAACTTGGAACAAGTGCCACTGAGATCTGTCTCTTATGTAGACAAGGACATGTGCAATGAGGCATGGATCCAGGAACTTGAATTGATGGTGAGCCTGCTCTGGAATAGGACTGAAGATGCAAAAAAAATGGGAACAACCTCTTGTTTTATCAGCCTTCTGGGGGGACCAAGCAGAAGGATGTTGTCAGTTTTCTGCAACAGGAACTCTCTTGGCTGCTGAAATACAATTTGTGCCTTTCTCTTGAAATTGAGAGGGCACACAGCTCCCTGGCACCACCACCCAAGGCAGAAGGGAGGCCCCATCCCATCATATGAAAGGTTTTGTGAATACCTTAAAAAGAAAGGATTCTGGCTCTAACAAGAAAGGTTGGGCCGTTATCCTGGCAAGGACACAGAAAATGTATTTTTCTAGAGACTTGAAAATAATTCACTATCCAAATTCTGGCAGTTTACTTGAACAGTCTGATTTACTGGACATCTTTAAGTTAAGCTCCTCCCACCACCCAGACGTTGTATCCCCCAAGTCTGCCCTGTGATGTCAGATCTATCTTTCCACTGGAAGAACAGGTCGTCATCTTCGTGTCTCCTGCTTAGGTTTTCATGCACCGTAAGCAAACTTCACTTTCAAAGTTTTTGACCTCTACAACTTTTTCTACTAAGGCCCTTCAACTCTCACTAATCTTCGATGGAACAGAAGCTAGGGTTCAGATTTTGTATGCAGTACCAACCAAAGATGTCAGTCACCAGTCTGCATGACCGTGCTGAACTGCCTGGGTGGGTGACACATCATAGCTGGGTGTGGCTCACTGGAGGCTTCTGCGGCGTGTTTGGCCCTCAGACCTTGGGGAGGCCCTGCTGCCACCGTGAGTCTAAGCACTGCCAGTGCTGGTCATGGTACTGGGAGAGATCGAGGTCCTCCTGGTCCCTCAGTGCATCCAACCTCTCGGTGGTAGAGCACTGTTTGGTTGAAAGAGCAGGTCATACATTTCCAGGGCTCTTGCACGCCCATAGAGCCTACCAATTTGATTCGGTTGAGCACAGGCTGTGGAATTTCCTTGAGCCTGTTGACCGTTTGTCGGATGAGATCAAGAAGTCGATCTCGCACACCCCAGTGCTCCTGATCCTTACTGAAAAGGACGTAGATTGGTTGGTGTCCCTATCTGGTCCACCGTGAGAGTAGCCTCCACGGCAGTCGAGACTTGGCAACACCTGTGCTACTTAATATGAGCGTGCATGTGGTATACCACAACCAACTGGAAGTCTCCCCTTGCCGTCGATAGTCTGGTCCATAATCAGTGTCTCTTGTCGAGGTACTCTCGAGCCCATTCAACCAGTAGGCATCATCGTTGATCTTCTTGACTTGCTTAGGCAAGGAGAGGCACTGTTGAAAGCTGCACAGGTGCTACAAGGAGCTTCTCTGGTAATAGGGCCACCACGGGGCAGGAGTAGAGCTCTAGCTTCTGGACCTCCATCCCTGGCAGCCACCAGTGGAACCCCTGCCAGTCCATGCTATGCAGGTACTTCCGCAGCTGCTTCTGCACCACTTCAGGTGGAGCAGTCACAGCGTTGAAGGTGGGTGCTCTGGCCAAGGAGGTCCATTCAGCCACCGGCTTGCCTGGCTGGTTGTCATTTCAGATCCCTGAGGAAGCGCGCATGCGCGAAACCGGTCGGGCCTTGTAGGTGTGGGGTCAGCACTTTATGACACTTTTCGCTTTGTTTTTTGTTTCGCAGAATTTATGTGCAATAAAACATTGCAGTATATTTATTGAGCATTGGGTGGTGCCTTTATTTCCTGTGATACTGTGATTCCTGTTTGGATGGCACATCGGCGTGTGGAACCTGCTTCTCTGTGTTCTTCCTGTTAGTTCGGATCACATGGGGGGATGGGTACAGAATGCCCGGGTGGTCCGTGGTGAGAAACAGTTGAGGGCCATTTTTGAGGAGTCATCAGACCACTAGTTCATGGCCTTCTCCTCTGTGACTCTGCTCCACAACTGGGGATCATTTGAAGAATTCTCCACTGAGCAAGACCCGGTGTCTTTTGGGGCGCTTTTCTGATAAATTTTGGAGTCCATGTCGGTACCGTTGGAGCCAGTTCAGAAAAGGGCCCAAATCCTTACTGGCATTCTGCATTGGGACAATTCCAGTGGTTGCCGTTCCCATAGCTGAGGCCATTGGGGGACTGGCCCTGGAGCTTTGGCGGCGTCCAGTATCCTGCCAGCACCCTCTATCCATATGGTCTGCAAGTATGGCGTCCCAACAGGGTCCCTTCGGGGTTCTCTGGCCACCGCTCTGGGGAGGGGCTGCTGACTGACTTTGTTTTCTGAAGCTG
Organism: Neoceratodus forsteri; assembly: GCA_016271365.2. Taxonomy (NCBI): domain Eukaryota; kingdom Metazoa; phylum Chordata; order Ceratodontiformes; family Ceratodontidae; genus Neoceratodus; species Neoceratodus forsteri. The sequence goes on from CM057451.1 coordinate 86,885,541, forward strand.
GGAAACCAGGGAGAGGTGGACAAGCCACTAGACAAGGAGTCCCGTAAGACTGACCACACCACTAAAAGGTGTACACTGCATCCTTGGTTTCTGTCAGGCTAGCTATGCCATGAAGATGCCAATTTCAGTTACTCCTTAATGGGAGTGTTTGATTCCATACTTCTTCACCTTCTTGTCTCCCCAGTCATCATCCCTAGTTGGCTCAGCCTCTGATCCGTTCCACCCCACCGGGACTTACCTCAAGCTAGCAATCTTCCTGGGACAGGGCCACAGAGCAGGCATACCCCAATGGAGACTCGAGGTACCAGCAGCCTAGCATCTGCCAGTAGTACTCCCTGGCTTACCCCTAGGGTGGGACCATGGGGCCGGGCCTGCCTAACAGAAGACTGATCTAGGTTGTGGCCAGGGTCACAGGTGCAGTGGGACCAGGCAGCAAGGTGTCATCAGTGGGACTGGCGTTTTTGCATATTTCCAGCAGGAGTTGTGGCATGAAATGACGTAGTCATCAGAGCACAAAGTCCGTCACACCTCCTTAACTACTCTACTTCAGTTGCTGCTTTTTCTGGCCTCCACCAGGGATCGACCATGCATCAAATGCTAGCCCACACTCTCCTCCTCCCCGGAGAGGAGAACAGTCCTGGGATGCTCTCCTCCTCCCGGAGGAGGAGGAGAGCGATCCTCCTTTCCCCAGCTGGCCCTTGAGCACCCTGGGTCTGCTTCTGAACCCAGGCCGCATCTCAGATGGAGCCTTACTGCTGCGCTTAGCGGGTGGCTCCTCCTTCACCTTCTCACTGAGCAGCAGTCATTGGTGACCATCATCAGAGACCAGGGTGCGTCGCTGGCTCAACATCAGCTCCAGATGGCCTTGGATATGGGTGATTCATGCCCATGCCATGGCGGCAGCTGTCACCATGCATCATAGGTAGAGACCTGTGTTTTTCTTAAATAAGAAATTCAAGGTATAAAAAGAAATGAAACAAACACAAGAAAAAAGTTAAAGTACTTTTTTTTGGCAAAAAATAAATGCTTGCAGTAATTGTTGTTCTAGGATCATGGATATGTTGTTTATCCACACTTATTGGCATGTCCCTTTCCCCTTTAAGGATCACCAGAAGTCTTCAAGCTGGCTCCTCCTACCCACCCGGGTGGTATTTACCTCGGCTCCACCCCATGACGCCAGATCTTCCTTTCCACTGGAAGATTCAGGTTGCCTCCCTCGTGCTCTAGCATTTTCTAGGCCCTGGCTTTCAAAACCTCGGTTTTACTGAAAATAAAAGTCATTCGAGTTAGCGATCGCGCTTTTGTTTCTTCGATTATGGAAGAAAAATTTTCCCCCAGATTTCGCCGGTGTCCTTGTGGCCAGAAGATTTTGCGCACAGATCCCCACCTCACGTGTGTCTGCTGCCTAGGTGTCAGCCAGGACACCTCATCCTGCAGCTTTTGCTTGGCCTTCCATCCCAGCGTTCTGGGCGACTACCTGGCACATTTAAATTGGGAGACCAGAGGAAAGGAACCCTCTGGTGAAGTCCAAGGAGGCTAGGTGGGCGGTTTCCAGGCTGCAGGCTCCTCTGAGCAATTGGAACACATGCAGGTGTTCAAGGAAGAAGTGGCTCGTGGCCAAATCTCTGAGCTTCTTCGTTCCGCTCAACCTAGGCTCCACCTTCTCAGCTCCTTCTAGGAGTTGTGCCAGTCTCCCCACCCGGGAGAGGCCATGGGCTCACACTCCTCCTGATCCTGTAAGCGGGAGAAGGAACCAAGTAAGTGTTCATCTCAGCGAAGATGCTCTTGGGACCCAGAGAGGTCCCAGTCCCAGAGCATGCGGTCTCGACCTTGCTCGAGATCACTTCTTGGCCGCTGGCTTTTAGATTTTCCATCAGGCCAGGCGACTGAAGGTCCGGCCGATGAGGTCAAGATCATCGATCCTCTGTCGCCAGCTCCGGCGGACGACTCATGGAAGGACTCCGGTCCTTGTCTACCCTGATGAGAGACCCAGCCTGCTGGTGTTCCCATCGAGACCAGTTCCAGACCCCCAGGCGTCACGGTGTCTCCAGAGCAACGAGTTGGCCGCCCGATCTCGGTCACAGTCTGAAACCCCTCGACCGACAGGCAGAGGAAGAGCCATAAGTGCTCTAGAAGAAGCCGCCATCAGTCGATCTCGTCCTCCTCAAATGAGGAGAGGATCCAGTGGAAACTCTTGTGCTACGAGGACCTCATGTGACAACAGCTGATCTTGTCCGGGCACAAGCTGACACTGGCTTCCTTCCAGCCATTATTTGGCTTTTGCCTCCCTAGGCCGAGTCTACCCCCGCTAGCCAAAATCTTCGGTTCCCCTGCCTGCAGGGCTGGCAGATCCACTTTTTCGGCCTAAACCGGCTTCTCCACCCGTAGTGGTGGTACCGCCACCTAAGCAGCCCTTGGGAGGGGCTCCTTTGAAGGAAGGAAGACAGACAGGACTCTGTGCTCCCCCAGCGTTTATCAGTCACGGTCACCCCTGACCGCCCTCGGTGTGTTGAAGGTGATTTGGGCAGCAAGCCACTGTATCCCGACTTCTCGGACTCGGACGTCACAGGCTTCACTCTCACCCTGGGGATGATGAGTCGTCCGTTGGCCTAGAGATGGAGGAAGGTCTTCCTCCTTCTAAAGGGATCCTTCGCCTCATCTCTGAGTCTACAGGGATGCCCTGGATCCCATCCAAAAAAGGCGGAGTACCTCTTACGGACATCCTTAAAGTGGGATACTCTGGCCAGGCCTTTTCTGTGGCGAGGCCATTGTTAGTCCAGCACTCGAACTTTGACAGCCCTGCCTCTTGTCCAGCGCTGTCTGCCCTATAGCCCACAAATGCGTGGTGCCCATGGAGTCCCTTCGAGGTTCACAGAGCACCCTTGGACGAGCCTGGTGACTGCCTCTGTGTTCAGGCGTGCTGGGAGTTCTACCAATACTGACCGACCTCGCGATAAGAGTCAAGCTTTTGGACTATTAAACAAAAGGAAGGTCTATGCAGCTTCCTCCTTGGGCCTTCATCAGGCAAGTTTAGCCGTTGTCATGGCACACTTCTCTCATGCCCTCCTTGGGTCATTAGACAAAGTCCTCTACATCTACCCACAGACATGCAGACCATGGTCAAGCAGGTCTGAGACCAGTCTCGAGCTGTTGCCAAACAGCAGCTCAAGGGCCCTGGACATTGAGGATTCTTATACCAGCTCGATGGCCGCTGCAGTTGCCTCTCGCTGCAGGGGTTTGGCTGAGGCTTTCCTCCTTCCCGGCGGGATACTCAGCGCAAATTGGCTGCCGTGCCCACCCTTGGGACCGACTTGTTCGGCCCAGGAGTGGATGGTCACCTTTGCACATAGAGCAGTCCAGTGCCACCTTGGATGCCACGTCTGCCAAGGTTCTTGAGAAGAACCAGCAGAAAGAAGAAGCCCTTCGGCATTCTTCCACTGCAGCTCAGCAGTCCACATTCAAGGGGACAGAAGCACCAGCATCAGGCTCAAGCTTACGTCATTGGCCCAAGCCTGGACCTCCAACAGGCCCATAAAGGAGCCCGAGGCTCAGGTGCTGGAGCCTCCTCCAAGCCTGCTCAGTGACAGGGTGGGGGCTGCCCCCCTACTCCCGTCATAACAGCTCTGGGTCCTCCGTGGAGGCCTGCTCCCCCACTTCCTTTCCACCTGGTCGCTGTCACTTGGACAGGTGGGCCTCAAGTGGTCGGTCAGGGACTGCCTCTAGAGTTGAGCAGTACCCTCCCAGCCGAGCCAGCGCCCCTTGGAAGGGCAGCTATCCGCTCACACCAGAAGAAGAAGAAAAATCGGCATTTATAAAGCACTTTTCATACATCCAAAGCACTTTACAAGCAATTCTAGACTGGTAGTGAAGTGACCCAGGCGGCTCTTTGAGATGACGTTGCTCAGCTTCTTCTCAAGGAGGCAGTAGTTCCCATGGCAGATCCTCCAGCAGACCCAGGCTTTGTCTCCAGGTACTTTTCTGATGCCCAAGCGGATGGGGGTTCTGGTGCCCCATTCTGGATCTCCATGAGCTGAAGCAATATATCTTGGGTCTCGCACCTTTTGGATGGTCACTCTGTCCCAGATCATTCCATCCTTGAGGCGAAACATGTGATTTTGTTCACTGGATCTCAGGGCCAGCGTTCTTTCATGTCCCAATCCTTCCATCCCATCACGGTTCCTCCACTTCAGGGTCAAGGGACCATATAAGAGTTCAAACCATGCCGTTCGGCTGTCATCGACCTCCGCGGTCTTCACGAATGCATTCCAGTGGTGGCGGCCATCTACAGCATCAGGGGATCAAATTTACCCCTATTTTGACAACTGGTTTCTGGCAGGTCAGTCCCTACAGGAGGTGGAGAGCCAGGATGTCCCTCCAGACCTGCTCCCAACTCGGCCTCCTAATCAGAGGCCAAGTTGGAACTCATGCCTTCTCGGTGATCGGCTTTATCGGGGCAGAGCTTGAATCTTGTCAAGCCAGAGCTCGGCTCCCGGCGGACAGAGCGGAGGTTCTTTTCTCCTTTGCCTAGTCATTTCTGGTTGGGCACTTGCACTCTGCCTGGGACTTTCTACGCCTTCTGGGTTACATGGCGATGTGCACCTTGGTGGTCCATTGGGCCCGGTGGCACATGCGTCCCTTCCAGTGGGAGCTGGCCGCCCAGTAGACTCTGCGTCACGGTCAATTCGACCAGCTGATCACTGTAACCCAGAAGATATGGGACACTCTCCAATGGTGGACCGCCCCAGACCGATTGCAGGAAGGGATCCTGTTTGTCCGCCCCAAGCTGACTGTCGTTCTCACGACCGATGCCTCTCTCATGTGCTGGAGAGCCCACATTGGGGACAGAAGGGCCCGGGCTGTGGACCTCGAGGAGTCCTGATGCCACATCAACCTGTTGGAGCTCAGAGCAGTCAGACTGGCACTGCCAGCTTTGCGCTCCTCAGCTCCGGGGTCAAGTGGTTCAAGTCCAGATGGACAGTACCACGACCATGTACTATCTCAACAAACAGGGCAGTACGCACTCCCGTTTGCTGTGCAAGGAGGCACTCCACATCTGAACCCTCGTGAGCCGGTTGGAGGCAGATCTCCTAGCCATCCATGTGGCAGGAGCCTCGAACCATCTGGTGGATACTCTCAGCTGCTTAGGCTGGACATCCCATGAGTGGTCTCTTCATCCAGAGGTAGCTTACAGTCTGTTATCCCATTGTGGAAAACCGATGGTGGACCTGTTTGCCACCAGGGAAAACACCAAGCTGAGGCTGTTTCGTATCCACCCCACTCAGCAGGGCTCGCTGCAGGGGGATGCCCATCTTGAGGCCGTGGACCCCAGGCCTCCTCTACGCCTTCCCTCCATTTCCCGTGATCCCTTCAAATGAAAGCGGTTTTCCGTTTATTGTCAGTACAGAGGCCTAGACCCTCTGTCCTATCCGTGGCTAACATTTCGACTACCTTTGGTCTCTCTCCAGAGGGGGGTCTACAGTCATCGACCCTTAGGGTGCGCCTGTCAGCCATCTCTGCTTACCGGGCGCGGGCCGGTCAGCCGATGTTGGCGCAGGAGACAGTGGTTGGGCGCTTTTTCAAAGGCCTGGATCACCTATCCCCTCCAGTGCGTGAAGCTCCACCTCCATGGGATCTATTGCTGGTAGTGACAAAGCTCATGGGCAAGCCATTCAAACCCATGCGCGAGTGTGAATTGTCACACTTGTCGTGGAAGACTGCCTTCTTGCTGGCTATCGTCGTCTGCCAGAAGGACAGGGGAACTCCAGGTGCTTTCAGTGGACTCCCCTTATCTGGTCTTCCACAGGGAGAAAGTTGTCCTGCGCCCCCACTGAAATTCTTCCGAAGGTGGTGTCAGAGTGTCACCTTAACCAGGTGTTGACTGCTGGTATACTACCTTAATTACACCTCGGAGGCCAAGTACAGGCTTCATACCTTGGACCCGAGACGTGCTCTCTCCTTTTACCAGGAGAGGACGGCGGAAATTTGGGAGAGGTTCACCAGCTGTTTGTCACCTACAAACCGCTTCTGGCAGACCTGCAGCGAAGTGGAGTATTGCAAGATGGATTACATCATGCAAAGGTCTGTGCTATGAGTTAGCGAGCAAGGAGCCTCCCAGTGGAATAAGAGCCCATTCTACCCGCCATACTGCTGCATCGGTTGCTGCTTCCAGGGACATCCCTATCCAGGAAATCTGTTGGACTGCTACCTGGAAGTCAGCAAACACCTTCATCACCCACTACCACATCAACTTTGAGTCACACCGGGATGCTGGTTTTGGGGCCTCAGTTCTCTAGTCTCTGTTCCCTAAGTAGGGGGTGTGCGCCTTGCCTCCCTCCTCCCAGAGAACTGCTAGGAGTCTGCCAAGAAGTGTGCATGAACAGCATATCCACGATCCTAGAAGAACAGGTTACTGGCCTGTAACAGTAGTTCTAGGAGTGGTGTATGTTGTTCATCCACATGGACCCACCCGACCTCCCTGGCTGCAGACACACAACACCTGGCTTCCAGCGGGCTAAGATCAGGTGTCATGCGGCGGAGCTGAAGTATATACCACCTGGGTGGCTGGGGGGAGCCAGCTTGAAGACTTCAGGTGATCCTTAAAGGGGGAAAGGGACATGCCAATAAGTGTAGATGAACAACATATACCACTTCTAGAACTACTGTTACAGGTGAGTAACCTGTTCTTTTGGCTTAGTTGTTACCACAGAGATGGCCCATAAGGAAGTGGCAACAGAACTGTCTGAGTCACAAAACCTTTCAAGATCATAGCATAATGCTGCTTAATACAATGTGGTATACTAGAAATACGTCATCTAGTGTGAAAAAGGTCATTTTGAGGTATTTTATGACTGTAAATGTGATAACAAGAAATAAAACTACATTTTCAATGAATAAAAAGAAATAACATGAAATTCAGAGAAATAAAAGACTAATAATAAAAATTAAAAATTTCAGGGACTGTAGTCATAGGGCCTAGCTATGTCTGTCCTCGTTCTATGAACACCAGCACAAACTGCCTGATGTCCTGTTCTTGGACTTCGGTCGAGTGCGGCTCTTGCCGCTGGCTACATAGTGCCCCGTCAGGTCAGCGGCCAGTACTCCCTATCGATGTTGCAGTCTCTCGACCCGTCATTTGGGCTGTCTTCTGCTAGAGCCGCCATCCCTTCGCCCGGTTCCCCGGCGAGAGGAGATTCTGCCTGCACCTTTAGGTCACAGACCTCAGCCCTTTCTTCAGAGCCGAGGGAGGCGGGCGCCCGATCCTTCCCAGGCCGCCTCGGTTCACCGGTTGAGTCTCGGTCCTCGGTCTGCCGCTCACGCCCGACCTCGGCGTTCTCGTTCAGGGCACTGAGTTAAGTGGCATTGCCGTTCTTCCTTGTCCCCTCTAGGATGAGGAGTGGCTTCGATGGCGTCGACGTTACGAGGAATTCATGTGGCAGCAGCTGTTATTGTCCGGGAATCAGTCGACCCCGATTCATTCCCCGGCTAGCAAGCAGCTGCCGCCCGATCGGCCGACTCAACCGCTCGCGGCAGTCGAGCTGCCCTCTCCGGGGCCGGTTGCTCGTCCGATCCCTGCTGCTCCACCATCCTCGGTGGAACCCCAGCCGGGTCATGACCTGTCCCACAGGTTATCTGTCCCCCTCACTCCCGACCGCCCTCGGCGGAAGAAGAGTGACTCAGGCCTGAGGCAGCTTTTTGCAGACCCCTCAGAGTCCGAAGTCGACTCCTCTATGTTCCCTAATCGGGAGGACCCAGGGTCCTCTCCGGAACATTCTGTGGACGACAGCCCATCATCCTTTATGGGTCTGCTTCAGCTCATCTCGGAATTCACCGGGATGCAGCTCGAGCCCATTTCCAAACGGGCCCCTTACGGAGATTCTAGACCGAGGGGGTTCACCTTCAGAGGCCTTCCGGTGGCTGAGGCAATTGTTGGCCCGGCCTTGGAGCTCTGGCGGCGGCCTACTTCCGCTCGCCTCGGCCAGGAAGTACTCTGTCCTATCGGTTCTTTGCCCGGTTTCTCGGAGCACCCCTCGGCTGAGGGTTAGTTACTAACAATGTTTTCCAGTGTTCTGGGAGCGCTGAGGATGTGGATAGGCCCCTGAGAAGGTCAAAAGGATGGACTATATCGGGCGCAAGGTTTCGCTGTGTCCTTCCTGGGCCTCGACAGGCCAGCTCGGCTGCACTGATGGCATATTTCTCCCGCCTTTTTGGGCTCCCTGGACGAGTGCTCCCTCATCTCCCAGCCAGCCTTGGGACCACGGTCCGGTAAGTCTTGAGGACCAGGGGTAGGCGGTGGCCAGGCTTAGCAGCTCAGAGCGGCTCTGGATTTAGGTGACTCCTGTGCCAGATCGTGGCGGCCGCGGTGGCCATGCGCGCGCAGGCGTGGCTGAGGTTATCCTCCTTTTCTTTGGAAACCCAGCACGAGTTGGCGGACATCCCTTCTTGGGGACTGACCTTTTCAGCCCTGGGTGGAGGAACACCTCCAGGGTCTGAGAGTCCGATGCCACTCCCGGACTTGGTCCTCCCGCCCGGAGGACAAGGGCAGCCGGCAGCCTTGCGTAAGCCCTTTGCCCCCAGTCCCTGCGGCTCGACGAGCGCAGCATAAGGGCCAGCAGGCATGCGCTGGGCGGCCTGACTCCAAACCAGCGTCTTCCTCCAAAAGGAAGCAGGGAGGTAAGGGCCCGAGAGCTCCCTCGGCCTCTTCCTCCACCAAGCTTGCTCAGTGACGGGCTAAGGGGTGCTGTCCCGGCCCCGTCGCCCCTGGGTTCCCCCATGGGGGGCGGCTCCGCACCTCCTCCACTTGGTCCGCTTTCCCGGACCTCTAGGGGTCGGAGGTGCTAAGGGAAGGCCCTGTCTCGGGTTTGCGAGCAGGTGCCACCCTTTCGAGCCGTTGCCCCACGGGGATCTTGGGATCCACAACCTCTTCTTCGGTCCGCTGAGCCGACTTGCCTGGCCCTCTAAATAGTTGCGGATCCTTCTTCTGACCCTGGGTTCATGTCCAGGTATCCAGCGTCCCATTCTTCCACATGCCTGGATGGTCTCTCTCTGACTTAGATATCCCATCCTCAGAACGGGCGTGTGGCTTCGCTCCTGGGCCTCCAGGACGTACTTACACCTCGTTCCGTCCGTTTCCTGGGAGACTCCTCCCTTTCCTAGCGAGGGATCTCCGTACGAGTTCCAGGCCAGGCCCTTCGGTCTCTACCCAGCAGCCTTCTGCGGCATAGGGGGGCCTGGGCGTAACCCCACCCGGATGGCGGCCTGACTACAGCCCTTCCAGGTGGAAGGGTGGTCCAGAGTTCTGGATCTCAGGCTGGTCTCCTGTTATTAGAGCCACATTGGAACTCGTGCCTTGCGGGTGACCCTTCTTCGGGACCAGGCTCGACTCTTGAGTCCGAGCTCGGCTCAGCCCGGACAGGGATTAGGTTCTTCGTCCCTTACCTGGTCAGGTCTGACTGGGCAATTCAGCCCGGCTGGGCGTCCTGCTCCTCCTGGGCCTCGCGGCAGCCGGCTCCAGCATGGTCTATTGGACCCGCTGGTTCATGCGTTCCCCTTGTGGGACTGGCCAGCCGGCGGTCACAGTGCTGCGTTCCTTCGGACCAGTTTGTGACTACAGCCCAGGAGTTGGGGAACGTTCTCCTTCGGACCGTTCCCGCTCTTGCAGGAGAACATCCTGTTCGTCCGCCCTGAGTGCACGGTCTGCTCCGACCGATGCTTCTCGGATGGGTTGGGGTGCCTATCAAGGGGAATGCAGAGTGCTCCGTCTCTGGTCCTCTCGGGAGTCCCAGTGTCTTTCCTACCCATTGGAGCTCCTGGCGGTCCGCTTTGCTTGCACCGCTCACTCCGTTTGTGCAGGGTCTCGGACGAGTCCCTTGCATCTCGTAAGGAGGTTCTCCGTATTGGGTCTTTCGCGCAGCTGGGAGGCGGTTTCCTAGCCATTCGATGGCAGGAGCCTCCAGCACCCTGACTGATGCCCTAAGCTGGACATAGGCTGTGCCTTATGAGTGGTCTTCCCTGCCGGGGGTAGCACAGGATCTTCTCCCTCCTTCCCTCCAGGGAGAATACAAGGCCGAGACTGTCTCATGCCTGCCCCCTCAGCGAGGTTTGCTGTAAGGGATGCCATCGAGGTCACAGAACCCGGGCCTCTTCTACGCCTTTCCCCCATTTCCCTTGACCCACGGGCAAGGCGAGGTGGGACTAGGCGTAGGTGATGCTGGTAGCCCCAGACTGCTTGGCCAGCTCTGGTATCCAGCTCTCTTCAGTCTCAGCCCCAGGCTCCCGAGGCGGCTTCCAGCCCACCCGGTCCTGATCTCTGTTTTCAGGGGAAGGTTTTCCATCTGGACCTTCAATCCCTGCACCTAAAGGCCTGGTCCCTGTGCGGCTAGGGGCCAAGCCTGGGGTCTTTCGGCAAGGTCCTCGATGTTTTCGAGGCGTCCTGCCGGGAGTCGGCCAAACATGCTCGCCTTCAAATAGTAGAGTTCTCCATTTGATGTTGGGACAGGGCCGGGGCCCCCTGTCCCGTCCCATGGCGAGCATTCCGGACCATCTGCGGTCCGTTCCTTTTGAACCAGAGCTTCGGCCGACGACTCTCTGGGTGCTTCTGTTGGTCACCCCTGTCTTCCGGGCGCAGGCCGGAAGGTAGTCGGTGATGCAGAAAAGGTGGTCTGGCGCTTTTCTAGTCATGTCAAGTCAAGTCATGTTTATTTAAAAAGATGCCCAATCCTGAAGACTCTGTGTGCCGTACAAAAACTTCGTAGCATTTCATACCACATAAATATATAAAAAGAATATAATAAATATAATCAAAATTAAACCCCAAAAGCTTGCAAAAATAAGAAGGTCTTCAGGCGGACCTTAAAGGCGGTTATAGTAGGGGCCTCTAACTGCAGCTGTGAGGAATTCCAAGAGCGGGGCGGCAACACTAAATGCTCGATCGCCGAGATTTTAATCTACTCTTGGAACAGTTAGGAGGCCACCACTAGAAGAGCGGAGATTACGGGAAGAGGAAGAAGGTACCAGGAGAACTGACAGGTAACCAGGGCCCTGTCCATGTAGGGTCTTATAGGTGAGAAATCCCACCTTGAAGAGCACTCTCCACCTGATAGGCAGCCAGTGCAATTCGCACAACACAGGTGTAATGTGACAGAATTTACTCTGCCCAGTTAAAAGCCGGGCAGCAGCGTTTGCACTAGCTGCAGTCTGCGAGAAGAACCCTCAGACCCCAAGATAGAGGGCATTACAGTAGTCAAGCCTAGAAGTGACTAAGGCGTGTATCAAGGTAGGGAGGTCCAGAGATGGAACAAGGGGCTTAATCCTGGCAATGTTTCGAAGATGGAAAAAACAGGAACGGACCACGGAAGATATCTGAACCTCCATGGACAAATTCCTGTCAAACATCACGCCAAGATTTCGCACCCAAGGGGAGGCCATCAATGACGCAGCTCCTAGCACAAGGCCAGTTGCAGAGTCAGAGGCCATCCCATCACAAACTCTATTCGACTCCACTACCAATACCTCAGTCTTGTCAGGGTTCAGTTGAAGCCAACTGGAGGCCATCCAGTCGCTAATCTCAGCCAGACAGATATTTAACACATCTACTGCGTTGGATGTTCCTGGGGCAAAGGATAAGTAAAGCCGAGTATCATCAGCATAGCAATGAAAACTCAGACCATACTTCCTAATGATCCCCCCCAAGGGCAGCATATATACTGCGAACAACATTGGGGCAAAAACCGAACCCTGAGGGACTCCGCACAAAAGGAGACTGGGTGTTGATGAGAAATTTCCCATCACAACCCGCTGTCTCCTATTGGTGAGAAAGGACTCGAACCACTTGATGACAATACCGGTGAGTCCACATAATTCTCTCAGGCGGAGAAGCCACACACACAATGGTCCACAGTATCAAATGCTGAAGAGAGATCAAGGAGAACAAGAATTGTCTTGTCCCCTTGGTCTCTAGCCCTGAGAATCATTTTGCAGACTAACGCAGTTTCAGTGTATGTCGCTTGGCCGACCCGGAAGGATCGTATAATTAAGTGAGTCATGAGATGTTCCTCCAACTGAAGTGATACCACCTTCTCAACAATCTTCCCCAAAATGGGAGATTGGAGATAGAATGATAATTTGCCCTGACCTCGGGTCCAAAGAAGATTTCTTTGAAGGGGTCTAACCAGAGCCTCCATCAAGGCATCCGGAAAGACACCCTGACTTAAGGAACACCGGACAATCAGGGCAAACACCGGGCCAACAGAGTCAATGCATCTCATTAAAAACACGTTGGCACTGGGTCCAGTTTACAAAGGTATGCTTCAGATTGACTGCCACCTCAATAACCTCACGGTCCTCCACTGGCCTAAACTCTCCCCAACTAAGTGAGTGCACTCAGCACTGCGACTGGCGACCACTGACAGCAATGGTATTGCTGGCTGAAAAACCTCCCGCGGATCAAAGACACCCTGTCCGAAAAAACCGAGCAAAATCCTCACAAGGCCTCGATCACACCTCCCTTGCGGAGAGTATCCCCATTTCTGTGGGATCTTCGGCTGAGTATGCGCTTAGCTCATGGGCAAGCTGTTCGGAACCTTTGCACGGTGCGAGTTTCTACCTGTTGTGGAAGAACACCTTCTGGGGCTACTCTGCCATCCAGATGGGCCGGAGAGTTCAGGCACTCCTTTGAATCTCCCAATCAGGTCTTCCACAGGGACAAGGTTGTCCTGCGCCCCACCGAAGTTCCTTCCGTTGGCGGTGGCGAAGTTTTTTCCCTATCCGGGTATTGCCTCTAGCGGGGTTCTCCCCATTCACGCCTCGGAGGCTGTATATAGGTTCCTTTGGGACCCTATTTAAACGCTCGCCTACCCAGGGAGTGTAGGGCTGAAGTTCGGAGAGGTTCGCCAGCTGTTTGTCATCTACGCTGAAGCCGCACCTGGCAGACCTGCAAGCCAAGCGGATTAATTTAGTGGGGTGGGTCACTCTTTTGCATAGGCCTCATAGGTGGGCGGGCATGGAGCCTCCCAGAGGGATAAGTGCTCATTTTACCCGCCCTTCCGCTGCATCGGTGGCTGCTTCCGCGGATACTCCGGTCCAGGATATCCACAGGGCTTCTACCTGGAAGCAGGCTTTACCATTTTTCCCCTTCCACATCGACCTTGGGTCACGCCGGGATGTTGGTCGGGGCCTCGATACTCCAGTCTTTCTACCTAAGTCTGGGGTGTGCGCCTTGCCTCCCTCCCTCCTCCCGGAGAACTGCTAGGAGTCTGCCAATAAATGTGGATGAACAACATATCCATATCCATGTCCCTAGAAATATAGGTTACTCACCTGTAACAGGAGTTCTAGGAATGGTATATGTTGTTCATCCACCGAGCCCACCAGCCTCCCGGCCGGCCGCATGACCTGGCTTCCAGCAGGCTAGATCTGGCGTCATGGGGCGGAGCCGAGTTTTGTATCACCGGGTGGGTGGGAGGAGCCAACGAAAACCTTCCGCAAGATTTAAAGCGGCAAGGAACCTGTCAATAAGTGTGGATGAACAACATATACCATTCCTAGAACTCCTGTTACAGGTGAGTAACCTGTATTTTCTGGTGCTCCAGACCTGCAGAGACTTGGGCCTGCTGGTCAACTCCAACAAGTCCTAACGGGGTACCCACACTGAATCAAGTTAATTGGGGTAGAACTAGCCTTCTTGCAGGCCAAAGACCACCTCCTGCTGGACCAGACACTGGATCTTACCATCTTTACGTGATCATTTCTGGTTGGCTCTTGCACACTGCCGGTATTTCCTGCAGCTGCTGGTGTGATGTACTGCCAGCGTGATCTATTGAGCAAGCTGGCGGATGTGCCACCTTCAGTGGTAGTTGGATCATCAGTGGTCTCTCTGCTTAACGCCACTTGGACCAGTCTGTCGCGGTGACCCAGTCGATGGTATGCCATGTAGTTGTGGCTGATCCCCAAACACCTGGTGGCAAGAATCCTGTTTGTCCTCCCAGGACTGATCATCATGCTCATGACTGACACATCTCTGGTGGGGTGGGGAGCACACCTGGGAGCCCACAGGTTCTGGTCACCCCGGGAGTCCCATCACCACATAAACCTGCTGCAGCTCTGTGCAGTGCGGCTTGCATTGACGGAATTTACTCCTGTAGTCGGGTGTCAGGTCATGCATGTCCAGACAGACAACACCACAACCATGTTCTACCTGAATAGGCAGGCCAAACTCACTCTGTTCCGTTGTCTGGGCCCTCCGCACCCGGACCCTCATGCACAGCCTGGATGCGTATCTGATGAGCCATGTCATAGAAGAGAACAGGCAGCTCTCCAACGCCCCTAGCCAGGCAGGGAGGAGAGACGTGCTGCATGAGTGGTCCCCTAGATCAGGAGGTTGTGAGCCACCTGTTCTCCCTGTGGGCACCCCTCTGGTGGATCTGTTTGCCTCCTGGGAGAACGCCAAACTGAGGCTGTTTTGTACCTGCCCAGCCATAGTCCGGGACACTGTTGGTGGGTTCCTTTGTGTGGCTTTGGACTCTAGGCCTCGTGTATGCCTTCTGTCCTTCCCCTTGATCCATAAGGTGGTGGACAAGGCATGGACGGACAAGGTGTAGATGATCCTGATGGGTGCAGACTGGCCTCAGCAATTCTAGTACTTGGATCTCCTCAGCTTCAATAGCAGATCTCCAAGGAAGCTGCCCCTTCACCCAGGTTTGCTGACCATACAACAGGGGACAGTCCTGTATGCGGACCTCCAGTCCCTGCACCTCACAACTTGGTTCCTGAGCAGCTAGAGTTCCCAGCCTTGAGTCTGTCAAATGAAGTGCTCCACATTGTGGAGGCTTTCCGGAAAGAGTTGACTTGCCAGTGTTAAGCCATTAAATAAAAGGGGTTCTCCATTTGGTGCCAGCGCAATGAGCTTGATCCTCTTGCCTCCCTTGTGGTGAGTATCTTGGACTACCTCTGGTCTTTCTCTCAGCTGGAACTGCGAGCGACAACCCTTAATACGCTCCTGGCAGCCATCTCTGCTTACTGGGTGCAGGCTGATATGCCCATGGTGGCCCAGGAGTTGGTGGTTGGGCACGTTTTTGAGGGCATGGACCATCTGTTCCCTCCGGTGCATAACCCACACCCATCAGGAGACTTGCTGCTGCTGGTGTTGGCTAAGTTCATGGGCAAGTCTTTTGAGCCTATGTACAGGTGCAAGATGTCACATCTGTTATTAAAGATGGCCTTCCTGGTGGTTCTTATGTCAGTCAGCAGGATTGGGTGGCTTCTGGCACTCTCGGTGGTCTCCTACCTGGTCTTCCACAGGGACAGAGTCTTCCTTTGCCTCAACCTGAAGTTCCTCCCAAAGGTGTGGTATCAGTTTTGCCTCAACCAGGTGATTAATTCCTGAATACTTCACTAACTCCTCTTCAGAAGCCTACTGCAGGTTCCATACCTGGGACCGATGTAGGGCACGTTCTTATGTATACTGCATGGTTGGAGTTTGGGCAGAGGTTCTCCAACTGTTTGTAGATAATGCTGAAGCAGCACCTGGTAGACTGACAGCAAAGAGGACTGTAGGAAGGTGTATTACATCCTGCATCAACCTCTGCTGAAGGTTGACTTGTAGGAATCCTCCTGTAGGACTTAGAGCTCATTCCACCACACATATTGCTGCCTCGGTGGCTGCTGTCAGGGACGTCCCTATACAGGAGATCTGCAGGGCTGCTGCCTGGAAGTCAACACACACCTTAATTTCCCACTGCTGCATTGACCTTGAGTCATGCTGAGATGCTGGTTTTGGGGCATCGGTTCTCCAATCTTTGTTGGCCAAGTAGGGATGCACACCTTGCCACCTCCTCCCAGAGAACTGCTAGACATCTGCCAGAGTATGGATAGTGAACTATATCCACACCCCTAGAAATAGGACACTCACCTGCAACCATAAATATTTCAAGAATTAGGTTTCGCCATTCCTACTTATGTGTCTGTGCAGGAAGCACTAGGAACCTTCAGGAGTAAAATCTTTGAAAAGTCTACAGCTTAGGGGGGGCGACACCAGTGCTGGTGCCGCCCACAAGGTAGGTGCAGTGACATAGTGCTCGTGGGCTGGCCATTAGCCGATGTAGGCCCCTGGCCTTCCTCAGTTCTGTTTTTCCTGCCATCAAGTACACACTGTGGGAGCTCTAGTTGTTGTGTTACTGTGTCGCAACTCCTTCCTTGGTTCATTGCCATTTGTTCATCTCTGTACCTCATGGCACTGTCCTTCTTCAGTGCCATTTTTCTTAGTTTGTTTAGTGTAGTGCAAAATCTTTCCTATCGTTTTTGTTGTCTTCTTTGCGGTGCCATGCCACGTGCAAGGGAAAGAAGGCCCAAGCAGAAGTAACATGACAGCGCTGCTGTGTGTCAATGCCTCCTGTGGGGGCACATCACCATCTGGGACTGGCATGATGTGTGTTGGATCTGCCTCAGTGTTGACCGTGACATGGATGGGTGCATCACCTGCTCCTCTATGGACTTCGCACCTCGGAAATCTGGGCATTAAAGTGGGGTCGTCAAGCCTTCACTTGTGGAGGTAGGCATCACACCAGAGGACACAATGGAAAATTCCCTGGGCTCTTCCCTGAACCTCTTCCCAGTGTTATACATACTGCGGAAGACCAGGCCTCTCACACTTTCACCCACCGAGACATCGGAGGACCTGTGGGAGGGTTCTGGGGGACAGTCGGTCTCCTCTGGGGATCAGCCGAGCACCTCTTTCAGTCTGTTGGTCCTTCGGGGAAACAGATGCTCCCAGTGGTGAGGCCGGAGCTATACACAGGGTCTACACTGGTGGGCACCTTGGTGTTGCGGCTCAGCACCGCCTCGGCTCCAGTTACAGAAGCCACTACCCATGAACAAGACAGTGCCAAGAGCAAGCCCAGACCCCCTTCCAGCACTGTTTGCGGTGCCAGCAGAGGGAAGGCTTTCGGAGCTTGTTCTGCTAGAGCCATTGAGATAGTCGTCCTATCTTCTCCTGAGTGGTTGGATACCTGGCAAAGGACCTTGGTGAAGACCTCAGGCCTGTAGAGGGGACTGGTGAGGATGGAGGTCTTCCTGGGTCTAGTTCTGAGCTGAACTCAGACCTGGGAGCTTCCGAGGGGATGGTATCTGTGGTCAGCTCTGGGAGCAGTGCCAGGCTCATTTAGACACTGTTCACAGTGCGGTTTAGTCTCTGTGTCATTCCGGTGCTGACCCTCTTACTGTTACCATCCATTGTGCTGAGGATAGAGCCAGTGCCATTCACAATGTTGACTCTGACCCTCACTCTCCTGAAGGCTCTGGCGTGGAGTCTGGGCCTGGCCCAAGGGGCTGGGTTGGCTCTGGTGAGTGGAAGATCTTGGAGTCTGGGCCTGCAGCTCACTCCGTGCTTAGAGTAGGTGGTAGCTCTAGCAAGAGTGGCAGTGCTGGTTCGGACCCATCTTTCTCCCTGTAACAGACCGGCTCTGTCACTGGTGGGGATCGGGGCCATCCCGTGGGACGTATATGGTTTCACTCTCCCACCTGGGAGCTTCCACCCATGAGCACCGTCTTGCTCGGTCCGCTGTTGATCACTCATTGACGGCGAGTTTGCCAGGCCTTTACCCCGGGAGAGGTCCTCTGTGCACTCTCGCAACCCTGGCAGAGGACTTGACCTAGTCTCCTGTGACCCTCCCCTTCGAACATTTGTGGCCCTCTTGGGCCTATGACTTGGACTCAGTTCATGACGGCTGGTGTATTTTCTCAGTACCACCTTGAAGCTGACCAGGCCATCTTAAAGATCAACTGCAGATATATTATAAACTTTACTCTTTTTCCGTCAGGTCAACCAGGTCTTATTTATTACATATGAAAAGAAAAAATTGCAATTTGTCATGTACAAATACTGTTTTATTGCTCTCCTAATTGATGGTTTCGTAGATGGTCCAGTGGTACTGAGGGTTGAGGTGCTGGATGTCACACCTCGCGCCACGCTGGCGACCCGGGTTTGGTGATGGACTCGGGTTGGCAGGAAGGAGAGGATGGGGCATCTGGAGGACAGCTCTCCTCTCCCTGAGGTGGGATCCATGGATGCCCGTTGTCCTGGCAGCCCTCAGTCGAGATTGGGGCACTCACGGGTTCACCGACCGACATAAGGGTGGGCGTGGTAGATCCCAGCGGGGCAGTCGTGTGCAGATGACATTACACACCACACTCCTTGGGAGGAACCAAGGAGAAAATCCCCATCCTTGGGGATAGGCGATGGCACCTCTGTCCCGGGCCACACTCTCAGTACTGGGCATTCTCCTCTCTAGGTCTCGCTCGCCTGGCCCGGCACTCTAGATTGTAGATAGAGCGCCCTGGGTGGATAGGGTGGTCCTACCTCAGGGGGTTCAGAGCCAAGGGAATGTCAGGCTGGAGCGAGGGAGTAGGAGGAGTCTCAGGTGGGAAGTAGAGTCCAGAGGATAGAGGATAGAAACACAGATTTTGATGGCAGATAAGGACCACTTGGGCCACCCAGTCTTCCCATTTCCCTACCTATTGGATAAGCTGCAGATTCTAGTTAACCAACAGCCTACTTCCTGCAACCCCCTACTATAATTGCCTTATGTCTTCCCATGCATGTGTGAATTCCCCCACTGTTTTAGACCCCACAACCTCTCCAGGAAGAGGGTTCCATGCTTCCACCACTCTCTCCGTGAAAACAAATTTCCTCACATTACCCCGAGCCGTCCCCCCTCTAACTTTAAATTGTACCCCCTTGTTCTTACACGTCTCTTTTTCTGAAAGATGCTACTCTCCTGGACTTTGTTGATTCCCTTGAGGTACTTAAAAGTTTCTATCATGTCCCCCCTGTCCCTCCTTTCATCAAGGGTATACATATTAAGCGCTCTCGGTCTCTCTTCATATGGTTTCGGATGTAGACCCTGCACCATTTTAGTTGCCCTTTTCTGGACTGCTTCCATCCTGTCTATGTCCTTGGGTAGATGAGGTCTCCAAAACTGCACGCGGTACTCCGGATGGGGTCTCACCAACTGTCTGTATAGAGGATAACCACTTCCTTTTCTACTTGTGATGCCCTCCTATGCATCCCAGTATCCCTGACTCCTTACTGACTTCTCATATTGTTTACCCACCTTTAGGTCATCTGATGTATCTACGCCCAGATCCTTTCCATTATTGTTGTTGTTAGTACCTCCCTGCTATTGTGTACTCTTGTCTTGGATTTTTATTCCCCAGGTGCATTACTTTGCACTTCTTTGCATTGAATCTAAGTTGCCATGTGTCTGACCATTCCTTCAACCTTGCCAAGTCCCTTCTCATCCTTTCTACCCTTCCTTGTGTATCAACTCTGTTACAGATCTTTGTGTCATCTGCAAAGAGGCATACCTTTCCTTCCAGACCCTCTGCAGTGTCACCTATAAAGATGTTAGAGGACTGGACCCAGTACTGAGCCCTGAGGTACTCCGCTAGTAACCCCCCTTTCTTCAGAACGTGTTCCATTCACTATTACCTTCTGTATCCTGTTGTGCAGCCAGTTTGCTACCCAGGCTACCACCCTGGGACCCACTCCCAGGCTGGCTAACTTGATTATTAATCTTTTGTGTGGGACTGTGTCAAATGCCTTGCTAAAGTCTAGGTAGGCCATATCCACAGCCCCTTCCTGGTCAATTACTTTGGTCACCCAGTCAAAGAAATTGATTAGATTCATCTGACATGACCTTCCTGCTGTGAATCCATGCTGCTTTGGGTCCTGTGCCCCACTGGCCTCTAGGTACTCAACAATTCTTTCTCCCACTTTTGTGAAGGGGAATCACATCTGCCCTCCTCCAGTCCTCAGGTACCACCCCATCTTCCATGGTTTGTTAAAAGTGTGGTTAGTGGTGTCACTAGGTCCTCCTTAGCTCTTTTAGGATTCTAGGTGAATCCGTCAGGCCCCATTGCTTTGTCACCTTGAGTTTTTAGGAGTTCTTTCAGTACTCTTTCTTCTGTAAATGGACTGCGTCAACCCCACTATCCAGGGTGCTTCTACTGTTTGGTTTCGTAACTCCTCGTCGTCTTCTTTTGTGAATACTGAGCAAAGTATTCATTCAGTATCTCTGCCTTTTCACTGTCTCCTCTGCCCACCTCCCTCTCCTTTATTAATCTTCACTATCCCTCCTTAACCTTTCTATGCTCCCTAATGTACCTATAAAAGGTTTTATCCCCTTCTTAACTGAGTTGGCTATCTTTTTCCTCGGTTTGGGCCTTTGCTTTTCCGACTGCCTTCCCACTTCTTTCTGCTTTAATTGATACAGTTCCCTGTCGTGGTCTGGCTGTGATTCCTTATACTTTTTGAATGCAGTCTTTTTCTCCTTAACCTTCCCTGACACCTCTTTTGAGAACCATAGTGGTTTTTTATTCCGCTTTGTTTTCTTTGTTTCACACACAGGCTTGTTGCCTCCATGATGGCAGTTTTGATTTTTCTCCATTGTTCTTCCACCCTTCTTTTCTGGCCATTTGCTAATGCATTCCTCAGGTATTCACCCATTATACTAAAGTCAGCCCTTCTAAAGTCCAGTATCCTTGTCTTTGTATGGCTTGTCTCCATGGTTGTGTTTATTGTGAAGCACACTATGAAGTGGTTGCTGGTTCCCAGATGTCTACTGACTTCTAAATTTGTGATCCTCTCTCCATTTGAGAGTACCAGGTCTAATATTGCTCCTCCCAAGTGGGTTCCACCACTAGCTGTCTAAGGCATGCCCTGTAGGGCATCGAGCAATGACCCTGCTCTTGGTTGTGGCTGCAGTCCATGTCGCCCAGTTAACATCTGGCATGTTCAGGTCCCCATCAACAGTATCTCCCTTTTTCAGCCATTTTGAGAATGCCTCTATCATTTCTTGTCCATTTTCCTCCCTGGAGACAGGGTCTGTATACAACCCCGTGCGGTTGTGATGCCATTCCCGTCTCAAGGTGACCCAGAGTTCCTGTTGGGTGAGGGAGTCCCTTGTTGTTTGGTACTCCTTCACGAATAAAACACTACTTTAGTTACTGGCTTGGTTGTTGCAATATTTTCAAGGAGAGACCGAGTGACACCTGTTTTTGAATTTCCTCTTGTCCTCCCCTTACTTTTTAGTTCTGTAGCTTTGATCCCTTCCCTTATGTAGAGAGCTACTCCACCTCTTACCCTCCCTGTCCCTTCTGTAGATTGTGTACCCTGGTATGTTAACATCCCAGTCATGGTTCTCCGTGTACCATGTTTCTGTGACTGCCACAATATCCAAGTGTTCCTCTTCCATCAGGGCTACTAGCTCTGGAAGCTTGTTTCCATGACTACGGGCATTGGTACTCATTGCCCTCTATTTAATGCTGGCTTTATCCTTTTTTACCTCATCCCTGCTCTTATTGCCCTTGTCCATTTTTCCATTTACCCCTGTCCTGCCCTCTGTCAAGCTCTGTACCTCAGTGTTTACCATACTGCCTGCCATGTTTTGTGGGGGGGGGGGGAGCTTGAACTTTCCTGTTTCCTATCAGCATCTCCCCCCTTGGCTAGTTTAAAAGCTTGCCAAATAAACCTTTAAACCTGTCACCTAGTAGCGTGTTTCCCTTCCTGGACAGATGCAGACCATCTTGCCAGTATAGACCTTCATCTCTCCAGGTGGACCCCCAGTCCCCAGTGAAGCCAAAGCCCTGTGCTCTGCACCAGTTTTGCAACCATTCATTAAACTGCATGGTGTGCAGTACCCTAGCCTCACCCCTGCCATAGACTGGCAGCACCTCTGAGAAGGTTACCGTGCTTGCTACCTGTCTGAGGCCCCTCCCCAACTCCACAAATTCATCCTGCACTGCACTGATCTCATGCCTAGCTAGGTCATTTGTCCCGAGGTGGACAATGATATCTAGTTTCCTCTCCTGTGATGCTGCTTCTGCAATCCTGAGGATTTGCTTCCTTTCCCTCCAAGCCATGGCACCAGGCAGGTACTTTACTTCCCTCTCCTTCACTTCCCTAGGTCTACACCCCTAACAATTGAGTCCCCTATCAGAAGCTGTTTCTTTCCCCTGTGGTGTCCCTTGCCACCCTTTTGTGGGTCTCCCTTATGGATGTCCCCAGCATTCTTCTTGTTCTCCAATGAGGGTGTCATCATAGAGGAACCTTGATTTGCCAGACTGACATATGATTTGTGTAGAGGTGCAACCCGGGGGTTACGCCTCTGTTCCACCACTCTCACCCTCCCAGAACCTACTGTGGTCCATCTGCTCTTTACACATGGCAACCTCTGAGGCAGTGGTTGTGGAACTGGTGTACTTACCCTTTATGCACTCTGCTGGGTGATTAAGAATATGACAGTTCTGCCCCAAGACCTGCTGAGAAGTGATGTCAGAACCTTGGCTATAAAGGAAATGCCACGCCTGGGGTGGGCAGGGTGAGGAAGGGTGGGTGGGTAGGCCACAACCACTGGTGACTGTTAGAAACAATCAAATACACCACTGCTCCACCACCCTGGTGAGTACTGCCCTTTATAGTAAGTCAACCAACACCACAATTTACTAGACCACTGCTCCTACACAAACCACTCTGCTGAGTCAGGGATAAAAACAAACTCACTGATCTTACTTGAGACACAGCTCTTGCAGCAGGTTACACCATTAGGACTGAAGCCGCAGGTGTCAGGACCCCACGGAAAAATTCTAGCTAGCTATCTTCAGCGGGACCTGACGGCGGTCCGCCCGCGTCAGGCATGGTACATAGGGGCGGTCCCGCCAGATTCTCAGTTCTTTCCCCGCCGACTTGCATGTCTCGACCCTTGTTGCCCAGCGCGACGCGTGGATAAGTTCTTTCCACGGGAAATTTGGATTTCTTCTAGCAAGTTTTGCTGATGTCCTCTCCGACCTCCGGCCACTCCTCCAAGTGTGCTTGCGGAAACAGATCCCCTTCAAGGATCCCCACGGCCTGCGTCCGTGCCTGAGGCCCAGACCACGATACCGGGCCTGCTCCTTTTGCCAGGGGTTTAACAGTCGAACCCAGATCCGGCGTCAGAAGGCCCTTCAAGCTTTCTTACTGGAAGAAAGCTAAAGACCATGTCTTCAAGGGGAATCCTCTAAAAGACCCACAAGCGCGGAAGCTGAAAAAGGAAAAGCCTTCCAGGTCCCCCTCTAGGGCATCGGACTCTCAAAGCTCCGGTTCCAGGTCCGACCGCTCCCCCTCCAGGGCCAGCTCTCAGCCTCCCCTGGCTGCGGTCAGGAAGTCCTCTTCTCAGGCCAAGTCCACCAGGCCGTCCTCGTCTTCGTCCTCCAGGGCCTTGGTGAAGTCTGGGGATTGCCATCATCATCATTATCATAAGTCGGGTTCCCGCCCTTCGGAACCCGACGTCAGGTCAGCTTCTTTGCCTCCTCGCAAGACGTTGGAGCTTACTTGCTTGAAGAGACCTCAGGATCCGGCGGTGCATCCGTCGTCGGCCTCTCGTCATGCATCCCTGGAGCCGCCGTCGTCCAGACGACCGTCGCCGTCTAAGCCAGCTCCTCAGCGGACGCCGGTAGGGGGGCCGGCACCCGCTCCTCCTGAGAAGAGAGCCCAGACGCCTCTGACCGACGTCGGTCAGGAGACCGTAACCGAGGAGGATCTGACACAGCCAGAGGACCAGACGGGCAACCCCGGTCTCGTTGAGACTCCCAGGGAACCCTCGCCATTACCCGAGCCCCCTGTGGAGCAGACGCCGGGACCCGACGACCGTCCACCGGCGCCCAGACCTTCGTCGGGCCTTTCTTTAGCGGATGTGAAGGACCTCTTCACTTACTGGTGGGACACCATAAAGAAGGATATGGTTCCTCCTCCTCCTCTTCCTCCTACACCTCCGGTTCCTGCACCCCCCCTCGCCATCGGGGTCGGCAGGCCGCTTACCTCCTCCCCGGGAATACGGAACCCCTCCCAGGCGGAGACCAGAAAAACGGAGACCTCCGTCTAAATCCTCTTCTAGGTCACCCAGCCCCAAGAGACCCAGGAGAAACCGACGAGCGCCTTGACGGAGGACACGGGATCAGAGTACTCATCATCTAGACCCCATCTCCCTCTCCATCCCTTCTCCGGACCCACGTGAGATGCCAAGTCTCCTCCGGACTGACCTTCGTTCTCGGATATTATAGAGACACATCCAAGAGAACATGGGATGGGATGCGGAAAGCTAGACCCGAAGGATACGCCTAGCCAGATATCTTGGCAGAAGGACCCCAAGCCTGTGGTGGTGCCACCCTTAGTTGACACTTTAAATGGGCGTCACCAAGGCAGCGTGGAAGCGTCCACATTCGCTCCGGTGATGCCGAAAAGCTGATCGCTTGTACAAGGCTCTGAGAAGACCAGTACTTGACTCAGCAGCCTCAGGCCGACTCTGGTCATCACAGCCTCACATGACGGTCACAGAGACCGCAACATCTGAGCACCCTGCCACCTGACCCAGAGTCCAAGCAGTTGGACGCTATGGGTAGGCACACGTATGCTTCTGCTACCTGCGCCATCAGATCCTTGAATTATTTGACCCACATGGTTCAGTTCCAGAATGCCTTGTGGGAACAGGGTCTGGAAGCGGCTGAAAAACTGCCGGAAGGTGAGCAGAAGGAGGAGATGCTTCAGCTCCTCCGTACGGGTTCAGACGTGGGAACCCAAGTGTTACAAGCCGCGTACGACTCCGCGGACTCATCGGCCCGAGCAGCAGCTTCTGGCGTATGCCTCCGGAGACACTCTTGGTTACGCGTCTCTGGCTTTACCCCGGACGTCCAGAAGAATATCATGGATGCTCCATTCGAGGGAGAAGTCTTGTTTGGTAAACCTTTGGAGAAGATTATTACCAGACTTCAAGAGGCCGGGAAGGCGGTGAGGTCGGTTCAGGCCATGTACCAACCCAGGCTTAGTTCCTTTCGTAGGAACCAAAGCCCGTTCGTGAGGCGGATGCAGAGGCAGCAGTCCTGCTCGCTACACAACAGAGGGCTCCGGCTTCCGTAGAGCCCAAGGGAAACAGCCTGCCGGCCGAAGCCAGCGTACTACTAAGCCGGCCCAGCCAGCGGGACCCTCAGCCGCCACAGCCTGACTCCTTTCCGGCCCCCGCCCCTCAGGATCAACGGGAAATCATGGTCGGGGGTCACATTGCGAACTTCCTGCCAGGATGGCAGGCTATAACCACCGACAGGTGGGTTCTTCAGTTGGTCGGAAGAGGCCACTATATAGAATTCAAGAAAAGCCACCCTCGAGGCCTCCTTTGCTCTCCCGGTATCCGGGTCAGCACAAATCTATGATCTGGCAAGAAGTACTCGCACTTCTGCAAAAGGGAGCGATAGAGTCGTCCCGGAGAACCAGAGAGGACAAGGATATTATTCCCACTTCTTCCTGGTTCCAAAGAAAACAGGGACCTCCGTCCGATTCTGGACCTCAGCGACCTCAACATGTCGATGCGCCTACAAGAATTCCGCATGGTGACTCTTCCTGGTCTTATTCCCATGCTGAAACAAGACGCCTTCTTAGCGTCTCTAGACATGCAGGACGCATATCTGCATATCCCTATAGCTCAGGCACACAAGAGGTTCCTGCGCTTCGAGTTCCTCGACCACCACCTTCAATTCCGAGCCCTTCCATTCGGACTGTCATCCGCACCCAGGGTCTTTACCAAGTGCATGGCAGTCGTGGCAGCGTCTCTAAGGAGACAGGGCCATTATGTGTTCCCGTACCTGGACGATTGGCTTCTCATGGCCGCCTCCAGAGAGGCGTTGTTACTTGCGGTCCAGAGCACCCAGGACCTGTTCCGATCTCTGGGCATCCTAATAAACTACGAGAAGTCTCTCCTGGTACCATCGCAGAAACTGCAGTTTATAGGTGCAGTACTGGACACCGTTCAGGGAAGAGCTTTTCTTCCAGACGACAGGGCGGAGCGCATCAGATCCCTCATCAGGGAGTTATCGTCGAACAAGACCGTCCCTGCCAGGTCGGTCCTTTGCTTGCTCGGACACATGGCTGCCGCCATTCCTACCATCCCTTTCGCAAGGCTCCACATGCGGGTAACTCAGTGGATGCTCAAGGTGCAATGGGACCAAAGGCAAGACCACTTGCAGCATCCGGTCAGGATCACGAACACCGTGATTCGAGACTGCAGTGGTGGCTAGTCCCAGGGTCGCTCTCCATGGGCGTCCCGTTCGTAGCACCGTCCCTGGAAGTGATCCTCACCACAGACGCCTCAGGTCTAGGGTGGGGGGCACACCTGGACGGGGTGAAGTCCCAGGGTATGTTGACCCCGATGGAAGCTCATCTCCATATCAATGTTCTAGAGATGAGGGCGGTTCTCTATGCCCTGCAGGCCTTTCAGTCAGTAATCCCACCGTGTACTCTTCTGCTTCAGACAGACAACACGGCGGTGATGTATTACCTCAACAAACAAGGAGGCGCACACTCTTACCCTCTTTGCAGGGAGGCCATGAGGGTGTGGGATTGGGTAATCGGACACGGCGCGAATTTGATCACTGTGCATGTTCCCGGGGTGGACAACATGATTGCAGACGGTCTGAGTCGCTCCCAGAGTCCACGAGTGGGAACTTCTTCAAGAGGTAGCAGAGGATCTGTTTCTTCGATGGGGAACTCCAGAGCTAGACTTGTTTGCATCCCCATCCAACGCAAAACTGCCCAATTTTTGCTCGCTAGATCCAGGGCCTGGTGTTTTCTGGCGAGACGTGTTGTTCCTCTCCTGGGCGGACAGATTCCTCTACACTTTCCCTCCTTTCCCGTTGATCCAGAGAGTTCTTCTCAGACTGCGCAGGGAGCATGCAATTATGATCCTGGTGGCCCTGTTCTGGCCCAGGCAGATCTGGTTCCCTTTGCTAATGCAGCTATCCGGGAACCCCGCTCCGTTGCCGTTCAGCTCCCATCTCCTGTCTCAGGAGAAGGTTCCCTAGTCCACCGGACTTATGCTCACTGAACCTGCATGCATGGCTCCTAGAGACATAGCCATCTTGCGTCCAGGGGTCATGAGGTTGCAGTTCTTTCTGCAAGAGAAAAGTCGACAACGCCATGCAACTTCGCCATGAAATGGCGCCGTTTTGTTTATGGTCGCGAGCACGCGTTTTTCCCTTAGGTTGCCCAGTGGGAGTGGTGTTGGACTACCTGCTCTCCTCTTTAGTTCGGGTCTAGCCTACTCCTCTGTCAAAGGTGCACCTTTGTGCCATCTCTGCCTACCACCTTCCGGTGGGGCATACGTCACGTGGCACAATTAGATACCTCTCGGGAATTTCTGAGAGGGTGTTACACCTTGACCACCGGTAGGACCCTGTGCCTCCATGGGATTTGCTCTTTGTCCTGGAACAACTCGCTTCCCCCCCTTGAACCTGCCGGCGGTTAGAAACTCGTTTTCTGTCGTGGAAAGCGTTGTTTTAGTTGCTGTTACTTCAGCGAGAAGAATTTCTGAGCTTCACGCTCTCATGTGCAAAGAGTCAGTATTTGGTTTTCCACGGGACAGAGTATCCCTGAGGGCTAATCCTAAATTTTGCCTAAGGTGGTCTCTTCTGTTCACCCTAAATCAGGACATTGACCTACCAGTCTACTTCCCGAATTACTCGAATAGAGGAGAGGCTCTGCTCCACACCCTGGATGTTCACGCAGCATGAGGTATTACCTCAACAGAACTAAACCTTTTCGTAGTTCTGAGCAACTTTTCGTTTCCTTCTCTGAGAGGATGTTGGGCCAATCTGTATCCAAACAGTCCCTGTCTCGCTGGCTTGTCCAGTGTATTTCACTCTGTTATGAGCTCAAACAGAAGCCCCTCCCGGGTTCAGTCTGGGGTCATTCCACTAGGGGCGTGGCCACCTCATTTGCAGCACTCCGAAACGTCTCCACTTCTGCCACATGTGCTGCAGCCACTTGGAGCTCTGTGCATACCTTTTTCAGGCATTATAGCCTAGACGTCGCCTCTCGGCGTAGAGCCGGTTTCGGCCTGGCGGTGCTACAGGGTCTCCTGTCCTAGATTCAGGACCTGGAATGTATTTTCTTTTTTCCTCCTCCCGGAATTTCTGGCAGCGTTACTGCTTGGAATCAGTCTAATGGTGTAACCTGCTGCAAGAGCTGTGTCTCGAAGTAAGATAGTACAGTTACATAAGAACTTACTGTAACAGTAGCTCTTCGAGAACAGCTCTGCAGCAGGTACCTTCCTTACTTCACCTTCCTTGGAGGAGGGCTGCTCTTAAGTCTTTTCTAATAGGGATTTATTCCCCTAATTATCTTCTGACGGTGGACCCTCGGTCTCCCATTCTGATGTCATCCTGCGGCGGAATTCTCCGGTAAGGTCAGGGGAATCAGCGGGCTTCCTTATGTACTACACCTGACGTCAAGGGACCGACGCCGGGGTGGTCCTCTTACCAAGACAATCTAGCTAGAATTTTTCCGTGAGGTCCTGACGCCTGCCGGCTTCAGTCCTAATGGTGTAACCTGCTGCAAGAGCTGTTCTCGAAGATCTACTGTTACGGTAAGTTCTTACGTAACTGTACTTTCAGCCAGCAGGACACTTCTAAAATATTGCACAAATATCCTTCCAAATCCTATGTGTCTAGCACAGAAATCAAGGATGCCGGAGAGAGTTCCCTTAGGATAGTGAAGAAACAGAATAAAAAAAAAAATTAAATGAATGGTTTCACAGAAAAACCCTCAGACATTTTTAGACCAGCTAGCAAAATCTTGGGTGAGTGCTGCTGTCGTTCAGGCAATAATGACATCATTTTCCTCAAGGTCCTGGCAGATCAGTGCACCCCCAAAAACAACTGTACATTGGACTGTAAAATGGCGGTCTCATGTTTACTTTCAATTATCTGAGGACCTTTCCCTGTTTAATTTTATCAGCCCAGCATTACAGATAAATATTTAGTTACTTTCACAGATTAATCAGCAATTTTTAGGAGACAGTACTTTGTCTGAAATAAGGCAGAAGCTGTGGGGGAGTTAGTCAGGGCTAGAAGAGATAAAGGAAACAAAAATGTAAATCTTAAGAGCCTGTCAGGTTGTCTGTCTGGGGAGAGGGAGGTACGAGGTGATAATGAGCACAAAATGTTGGTGATCAACTCAGGGAAATTGCCAGATATTTACTTGTGGTGTTTTACTGGAATAATTCAATAAATAAGGCCACCATCAGAAAATTAGATGCAAAGACTGATTTTTGAGTGTCATGACCTGGTATACTCTGTATATACTGAGCTGCCAGGACCGTGAGGAAAATTATGTAATTGTTGCTTGAATATTAGCACTCGCCCAAGATTTCGCCAGCTGGTCTGAAAATGTCTGAGAGGTTCTCATTAAAACCATCAAATAAGACTGGCAGTAAAGTAGCATCTGGAAATGAGACATGACCGGTCCTGCACTTTACTTGCAATATGTATGGACGGATTGTTCTCATGGTGAGCAAATAAAATATGTTAAAAGCATTTTTAAAAACACTGCAATTGATCTTTAAGGCCTGAAGTCCCTGTGCTGCCTCCTGACTCCAGCACTTCCTCCTCTGAGGAAGAGGGATACTCCTGTTGGGAGTATTACGTTTGACTGAAACCCACTTCCCCGAGTTTCAGTATCCTGACACCAGCAGTCCGACACATGGTTGCCCGACATTGGAATTTTGCCCACGGCAGAGTTAGTTATATAAATTAAAGGGGTGTGGGGGCAAAGCCTCAAAACATGAAATGAACTGTGCCATGGCAAAATTCCAATGTTGGGCAACCGTGTGTCTGGCTGCTGGTATCGGGATACTGAAAATTGGGCAAGTGCGTTTCAGTATTTCATAGTATATTCCCTCTGTTCTCCTCCCCTCTGATGCAGAGTACCCCTGGTACCCTCAGTTCTTGGGGTGGTTGGTGCAGGAGCTGAGCCTTCAGCATTTTTCGGGTCACAGTACTGCTACCCTACCACTGTCATTCCTTGGGGAATGCAGCAGAGAGACTACTGCCTCTGTCCCTCTTCCCCCCTCTCCAGCCCCGGGGGATATCCATCGAAGATATTGCACTCCCGTGGGATCTTCAGGCTCCATGCCTCATGCCTCTTATGGGATTCTGGTACTGCAGACCACTTCAGGGCCTACGTGCCTGGTGTATGCTGCTCCCCCTGTCACTGACTCTGCGGAGTTTGATCCCTTGGGCTAATGGTTTTTTATGGCTGCACGCACAATAATGTATATTTCTGCACAGCATGCACACCAGGTGGCTTACGGCAAGTGCCAGTGGGTGATGCTAAGTCAGCTCATAGCGTCCTTTGCAGTTAGCGTGACAGTCAGACAGGCCATATACCTTTTCGCCCAGGGTCTGGAGCTGGCAAGGCACCAAGCAAGGGCATCTTATGAAGCCAGCAAGAAACATAGAAGCTGATGGCAGATAAGGACCGCAAGGCCCATCCAGTCTGCTCATTTCTTTTTATACCGTATAAATGTGCCATCGTCCTTTGCTGTCAGTGGCCTGTCTATTCATACTCGTCTGTATTGCTCCCTTATGCCTATCCCATGCCTGTTTGAAGCCCTGCACTGTATTCATAGCCACCACTTCCTGAGGTAGGCGTTCCATGCATCCACCACCCTTTCTGTGAAAATAACTCAGGGACATGGATATGTTGTTCATCCACACTGTCTGGCAGGTTCCTTACCGCTTTAAATCTTGCCGGAAGTTCAAGCTGGCTTCTCCCACCCACCCGGGTGGTAAAACTCTCAACTCTGCCCCATGATGCCAGATCTTCCTTACTGCTTGGAAGCTCAGGTTCCCTCCTTAACGCTCTGCGTATAGACTGGATCCTAATTCTTCGCTTCGCCCAAAAATAATTCTAAAGTTTTCAAGACTTCGGTCTAATTACTCCCTCGCGGCTGCGATGGACAAATCGACTCCCAGATTTCGGCGGTGCCCATGCGGGCAGAAAATGTCCAGGACGGACCCGCACTCCACGTGCGTCTACTGCCTCGGCCTTGATCACGACCCGCCAAGCCTGCGGTTATGTAGTTCGTTTTGTTAGCGATGGAGAACCGCTGCGAGGAGATGATCCAGCTTAGGCGCCCTGAAGGCGCTACCTGCGGTGAAGTCCAAGGAAGCCCGTTGGGTGGTTACCGCGGCGGCTGGCTCGGCTGAGCAACTCGAGCAGATGATCGCCCTTGAGGAGGAGGAGGTGGCCCAGGCCGCATCCTCATCTTCCTCGGTCGCGGCATTTATCCCGCTCTCTCTGGTGTCCTCATACACAGCTTCTTTTAAGGAGCTTTGCCAATCCCTTTCCACAGAGGGAGAGGGGCCATCGGGACACTCTTCTCGGCCCAAAAAGAAAGACTCAAAAGGTAAGTCCCTCCATCGGCGTTCGTGGGAGCAGGAGAGGTCCCCTTCCCTGGACAGTTGACACTCAACTTCAGTCGAGGTTGCGGCTAAGGTCGCTGGCTTCACGGTGTCCCGTCAGGTCAGCCGGCTGAGACACCCGTCGCGTGGTCGAATTTTCTCGACCGATCAGATGGGCTGTCGACTGGTGAAGACCGACAGCCCTTCTTCACGGTTCCCCGGTGGAGACAGAGACTTGCCTCGTCTCCTATGCGGAGTCCCTGGTCAAGGCTTCTGAGCCAAGGGAAGAGCGGGTCTCCCCTTCCCAGACCCGCCCTCAGAAACACCGAGGGTCTCGGCACCGAGGTAAGCGGTGGCACCTCTCGTCCTCGTCTTCCTCCTCGGAAGAGGAGAGGCTTCGGCGCAGATTTCGTCGACGCTACGAGGACTTAATGTGGCAGCAGTTACTTTTGTCTGGGAATAAGCCGACGCCATCGCCTTCTCCAGCCATCAAGTGGCTGTCACCCAAAAGGCCGAAACAACCCGTCGCTGTAGTCGAGGTGCCCAAGCCTGGGCTGGTTGTTCAGCCGAAACCAGCTGCCCCACCGATTGTGGTGGAACCTCTGCCTCCACAACCGAAATCGGGGGCGCCGACCAAGGAGACTCGGTCTGGTCAGGGTCTGCCCCACAGGTTGTTGATCACCCTCACTCCTGACCGTCCTTGGCAGGTGGAGGATGGCTCAGGCCCCAGGCAGCTCTTCGCGGACTCCGCGGAGTCCAACGATGACAACTCCTCCCTGTTTTCCAGGCCCCTTGACCTGGAGTCCTCCGGGGGGCAATCGATGGACGAGAGCCCATCGTCATTTATGGGTCTGCTTCGGCTCATCTCGGAATCCACCAGGATGCAGCTAGAGCCCGTATCCAAGTGGGCCAAGTATCCCCTGACAGAGATACTGGACCGAGGGGATTCACCCACGGAGGCCTTTCCAGTGGCTGAAGCCATTGTTGGACCAGCCTTGGAACTCTGACAGCGGCCGGCTTCCTGCCCTGCACCTTCGGCCAGGATGGCCAGGAAGTATGCAGTCCCTACCGGCTCTTTGTCCGTTTTTTCAGAGCACCCCTCTCTGGAGGGGTTAGTCGTTCCGGGAATGGTAGGGATGTGGATAAGCCCCCCGACAAGGAGTCCAAAAAGCTGGACTCGCCCGGAGCAAGGTGTATGCTCGCGTCTCTCTGGGTCTCCACTAGGCCAGCTCGGCCATGCTGATGGCACACTTCTCCCACGCCCTCATGGGCTCCTGGATGAGTGATCCCTCATCTCCGGCCGACCTCCAGACCACGGTCCAGCAGGTTTGGGACCAGGGTAGGGGCGGTGGGCAAGCAGCTCCAAACAGCTCTGGACATAGGGGACTCCTGTGCCAGATTGGTTCTGCGACGCGGTGGCCATGCGCGCAGAGCTTGGCTGAGGACCCAGCACAAGTTGGCGGATGTCCCCTTCTTGGGACGACCTCTTCAGCCCTGGAGTGGAAGGTCACCTCCAGCGGATCGAAAAGTCCAATGCCACTCTGGACTTGGTCACCTCCGCCCAGAAGGACAAAGGCCACCATCAGCAGCAGCACAAGCCCTTTTCGACCTTCTCGCCTGCGGCATGTCCGACCCAACAATTTCAAGCATCAGGGCCAGCAGGCTCGCTGCCAGCATCCAAGCCATGGCTTCCTCCAACAGGAAGCAGGGAGGTAAAGGCCCAGGAGGTCCCTCGGCGGTCCCTCCTCCAAGTCTGCCCAGTGCGGGTTGAGGTGTCAGCCCCAGCCTCGTCCACTTCCCAGGTTCCCCGTGGTGGGGCGCTCCGTCACTTCCTTTCTGCCTGGTCCGCTATCACCACGGACCGCTGGGTGTTGGAGGTGGTAGGAAAGGGCCTGCTTCTGGAGTTCGAGCAGACCCCACCCTTCGAGCGTCGCCTTCGAGGACTATAGAACCGCAGCCTTGCTGTCGGGCGCTGGCGGTGTGCCCTGCTCCTCCAAAAAGAGGTGATCAGGAAGGTGATGGATCTTCCTCCACACCCGGGGTTTGTGTCCAGGTATTTCCTGGTCCCAAAACGGACGGGGGGCCTGATGCCCCATTCTCTACCTGCACGACCTGAACAGGTTCCTAAGGTCTCGGACCTTCAGGATAGTCACTCTGGCTCAGATAATCCCATCCTTGGAACGAGGCATGTGGTTCTGTTCCCTGGACCTACAGGACGCATTCTTTCATGTCCCAATCCGTCCGTCTCATCAGATTCCTCCGCTTCAGAGCGGAGGGATCCCTTTACGAGTTCTGGGCCATGCCCTTCGGCCTCTCTTTAGCTCCCAGGGTCTTCACCAAATGCATTGCAGTGGTGACAGCATTCCTGCAGCGCTGAAGGGTCCGGGTGTACCCCTACCTGGATGACTGGCTGATTGCAGCCCCCTCCAGAGCGGAGGTGGGCGGTCCAGAGATCTGGCCCTTCAGGTTTACTCTCTGATTGGCCTCCTCATCAACAAGGCCAAGTCGGAACTAGTGCCAAAGCAGGTGATACATTTCGTCGGGGCAGAGCTCGACTCTCTTCAAGCCAGAGCATGGCTCCCGGCGGACAGGGCCGAGGTTCTTTCCTCCTTTGCCCAATCATTTCAGGTTAGACAATCACGCTCTGCCCGGGACTTCCTGCGCCTCCTGGGCCTCATGGCGGCTTGCACCAGTGTGGTCCGTTGGGCCTGCTGGCACATGCGTCCCCTTCAATAGGGACTGGCTAGCCAGTGGTCACAGTGCTTCGATCCGTTGGATCAGCTAGTGACAGTGACCCAGGAGATGTGGAACGCTCTCCAGTGGTGGACCATTCCGGCACATCTGCAGGAGGACATCCCGTTTGTCCACCCCGAGCCGATGGTCTCTCTATCGACCAATGCCTCTCTGATGGGTTGGGGTGCCCATCTGGGAGCACAAGCTGCGGCCTCTGGTCTCCTGAAGTCGATGCCCATCAACCTGCTGGAGCTTGAGTGGTCGTCCCCAGCCCTCACCCTTTGCTCTGTTTCTCGAGGGTCCGTGGTACAGGTCCAGACGGACAATACCACGACCATGTACTACTTAAACTGCCAGGGCGGGGCACTCCATGCCTCTGTGCAGGAAGCTCTCCGCATTTGGTCTCGTCGCAGCCTGGGCGGATCTCCTAGCCATTCATGTGGCAGGAGCCTCGAACACCCTGGCCGATGCCCTAAGCCGGATAGGGCTGCATCTCACAGTGGTGTCTCCTGCGGAGGTAGTACAGGATCTCTTCTCCCACTGGGGCGTGCCTCAGGTGGACCTGTTTGCCTCCGTAGGGAGAATGCGGAGCTGAGACTGTTTCATGCCCAGCCCCCTCAGCAGGGCTCGCTGCAGGGTGTGCCTTCTCGAGGCCATGGACTCCGGGCCTCTTCTGCCTTTCCCCATTTCCCTTGATCCACAAGGTGCTTCTCAAGGCGAGGAGGGACACGGCGCAGATGATTCTGGTAGCCCCAGACTGGCTCCGTCAGTTCTGGTATCCAGATCTCCTCAGTCTCGGCTCCAGGCTCCTGAGGCGGCTTCCAGCCCACCCGGACCTGATCTCAGTCAATCGGGGAAGGTATTCCATCCGGACCTTCAATCCCTGCACCTGATGGCCTGGTTCCTGAGCGGCTAGAGTTCCAGACCTTGGGTCTTTCCGACAAGGTCCTCAGCGTCGTTGAGGCGTCCCATGAGTCGACCAGAAAATGCTATGCCTTCAAATGGAAGAGATTTTCCATTTGGTGTCAGAGGCAAGGCCTGGACCCTTTCTCCTGTTCCTTAGCAAGCATTCTGGGCTACCTGTGGTCCCTTTCTCAGCAAGGGCTTAGGTTGGCGACCCTTAAGGTGCACCTGGCAGCCATCTCTGCTTACCAGGCACGGGTCGGGAAGCAGTCGGTTGCACAGGAGAAGGTGGTCAGGCGCTTTTTCAAAGGCCTTGATCACATATCCCCTCCGGTGCGAGAACCTCCACCTCCGTGGGATCTACTGCTGGTATTGGCTAAGCTCATGGGTAGGCCATTCAAACCAATGCACAGGTGTGACATCTCTCACCTGTCATGGAAGACCGCCTTCTTGGTGGCTGTCACGTCAGCCAGAAGGATGGGAGAGCTCCAAGCGCTTTCCATCAAGTCTCTTTATCTGGTCTTCCACAGGGACACCACCCGAAATTCCTTCCGAAGGTGGTGTCAGAGTTTCATCTTAACCAGGTGTTGACTCTGCCGGTGTTCTAACCCCAATCACACCTTGGAGGCAGAATATAGGCTCCATACTTTGGACCCTAGAAGGCTCGCTTATTACAAGGGAGGCGACTGAAGTTCGAGGAGAGGTTTGCCAGCTGTTTGTCACCTATGCTAAAGCCGCACCTGGCAGACCTGCAGCTAGGTGGACGATAGGCAGGTGGGTCACCTCCTGCATAGATCTCTGCTATAGGTTGGCAGGCATGGAGCCTCCCAGAGGGATAAGAGCTCATTCTACCCACCATACCGCTGCATCGGTGGCTGCTTCCAGGGATGTCCTTATGCATGAAATCTGCTGGGCTGCTACCTAGAAGTCAGCACACACCTTCATCACCCACTACCACATCGACCTTGAGTCACGCCGGGATGCTGGTTTTGGGGCCTCGGTTCTCCAGTCTTTATTTCCCAAGTAGGGGGTGTGCGCCTTGCCTCCCTCCCGGAGAACTGCTAGGAGTCTGCCAGACAGTGTGGATGAACAACATATCCATGTCCCTAGAAATTCAGGTTACTCACCTGTAACAGGATTTCTAGGGACATGGATATTTCATTTCATTCCTGTCTGAACGTATCCTTATGCTTTTAATCTTGCGGAAGGTCTTCAAGCTGGCTCCTCCCACCCACCGGGTGGTAAAGCTCTGGCTCTGCCTCATGACGCCAGATCTTCCTTACGCTTAGAAGCTCAGGTTTCCCTCCTAGCAGCTCTGCGTATAAGACTGAATCCTAATTCTTGTTTTCCGAATTTAAAGTTTTATAGACTTCGGTCTTCTATCCCTCGCGGCTGCGATGGACAAATCGACTCTCGGTTTTCGGAGATGCCCTTGCGGGCAGAAGATGTCTCGGACGGATCCGCACTCCACGTGTGTCTACTGTTTAGGCCTTGAGCACGACCCGCAGGCTTGCGACTTGTGCTCTTCCTTCTCAGCCTACGTCCTCGAAAACCATGCTGCCCGTTTACAACTGGGGCGTCCCGAGAAACAGTTTCCTCCGGTGAAGTCAAAAGAGGCCTGGTCGGCGGTTTCCACGGCGGCTGGCTCGGCGGTTCAGCTAGAGCAGATTATCGCCCTCAAGAGGAGGTGGCGGGCCGCATCTTCCTCGACCGCTGCATTTATCCCACTCCCTGGGTTCCTCTTACACAGCTTCCTTTAAGAGCTTTGTCTGTCCCTCTCCGCTAGAGGAGAGGACCAACGTCCTGCTGGACCTTCTTCTCGGGTCCAAGAAGAAAGACAAGGGTAAGTCCTCCGTCGACGCTCTTGGGGAGGGGAAAGGTCCCTCTCCCGAGTTGTCAGCCATCGACTTGGTCCGATCGCTCGGCTTGCCACTGGTCTCACGGTGTCCCTGTCAGGTCAGTTGACCGAGACTCCTGTCCGACGCAGTCAAGATCTTTCTCGCCGAAAATCCCTCTCCCAGTTCCCGGTGGAGTTGAGGATCCCAGGCTTGCCAGTGCCTCGGTTCCGAGCCCTCGGCAAACCCTCCGAGCCGGAGGAGGCGGTTCCACCGTCCTCCCGCTCCCTCGGAAGGCCGAGGTTCTGGTCTTGGACTTCTTCGCGGTCCAGCCGATCCCGCCGTCATAGGTGGTCTCGTCTCGGCACTGCGATGGCAGCGCTGCAGCTCGTCCTCCTCCTCGGATGAGGGGAGGCTTTAGCGTAAAGTCTACGTCGGCAATACGAGGAGCACTCGTGGCAACAGCTCCTTCTGACGGGGAACAAGCCGGCCGTCCGCCTTCCCGGCCATTAAGTGGCTGTCACCGGAGCGGCCGAAACAACCCCTCGTTTTACCTGAGGAGCCTGTTTCCAGGCCGGTTGTTCGGCCAAAACCAGCTGCCCCACCGATTCCGGTGGAACCTCCGCCTCCACAACCGCTGTTTGGGGCTCCGACCAAGAACTCTCGGTCGGCTCAGGGTCTGCCCCATAGGCTGTCGGTCACCCTCACTCCCGATCGCCCTCGGCAGGTGGAGGGTGGCTCAGGCCCGAGGCAGCTCTTTGCGGACTCTTCTGAGTCCGACGATTCCTCCCTTTTCTCCAAGTGAGTGGACTTGGAGTCCTCTGGAGGTCAGTCGCTGGACGACAGCCCTTCATCCTTCCTGGGTTTGCTCAGGCTCATCTTGGAGTCCACCGGGATGCAGCTCGAGCCCGTATCCAAGTGGGCCAAGTATCCCCTCACGGAGATATTGGACTGAGGGGATTCCCCTGGAGGCCTTTCCTGTGGCTGAAGCCATTGTGGGCCCGGCTTTGGAGCTCTGGCAGCACCCTGCTTCCTGCCCTGCGCCTTCGGCCAGGATGGCCAGGAAGTATGCGGTCCCTACCGGTTCCATGTCCGGTTTTTCGGAACATCCTCAGCCGAGGGGTTAGTTACCGACAGCGTTTTCCAGCGTGCCGGAAATGCTAGGGACGTGGACAAACCTCCCAACAAGGAGTCCAAGAAATTGGACTATGCCGGGCGAAACGTCTACGCTACGTCCTCCCTTGGCCTTCGTCAGGCAAGCTCGGCCGTGCTTATGGCACATTTCTCCCATGCCCTGTTGGGCTCCCTGGATGAGGTAGCCCCTCATCTCCCGGCTGACCTGCAGACCACGGTTAGGCAGGTGCGGGACCAGGGCAGGGCAGTGGCCAAGCAGCAACTTCAGACTGCTCTGGACATTGGAGACTCATGCGCCAGGTCAGTCGCGGCCGCAGTGGCTATGCGCCGTTGGGTATGGCTGAGGATATCCACCTTCACGGCAGATACCCAGCACAAATTGGCGGTTGTCCCTTTCCTGGGGACCGACCTCTTCGGCCCTGGAGTGGAAGGCCACCTCCAGAGGATCGAAAAGTCCAGTGCCACCTTGGACTCTGTCTCATCCGCTCAGAGAGACAAGGGCCGCAGACCGCAACCAAGCCCTTTCGTCTGCCTGCGCCCCGCACGTCCGCCCAGCAACATCAGGGCCAGCAGGCTCGCTCTTGGCGCCCCAAACCCAAGCCCGCGGCTTCCTCCTCCAGGAAGCAGGGAGGTAGGGCCAGGTGGTCCCTCGCCGGTCCCTCCTCCAAGCCTGCACAGTGACTGGTTGAGGTGTGCCCCCAACCTCGTACCTCACCCCAGGTTCCCCCTGTGGGACAGCTCGGTTCTTCCTTTCCGCCTGGTCTGCTATTACCACAGACCGTGGGTGTTGAAGTGGTAGGAAAGGGCCTGCCTCTGGAGTTCGAGCAGGCCACACCCTTCAGAGCCGTCGCACCTCGGGGGGCCTCGGGGTCCGAAGCCTCGCTGTCAGCTTGCCAAGCCGACATCACTCTCCTCCTCGAGAAGGAGGTGATAAGAGAGGTGGCGGACCCTCCCTCAAACCCGGGGTTCATGTCCAGGTACTTCCTGGTTCCGAAACGGACGGGGGGCTGGCACCCCATTCTCGACCTACACAACCTAAACAAGTTCCTAAGGTCTCGAACCTTCAGGATGGTCACTCTGGCTCAGATAATACCATCCTTGGAACACGGCATGTGGTTCTGCTCTCTGGACCTACAGGACGCGTTCTTTCACGTCCCTATCCATCCATCCCATCAAAGGTTCCATCGCTTTCGAGCGGAGGGATCCCTTTTCGAGTTCCAAGCCATGCCCTTCGGCTTATCTCCAGCTCCCAAGGTCTTCACCAAATGCATGGCAGTGGTGACAGCATTCCTGCGGCGCCGAGGGGTCCGGGTTTACCCTTACCTGGACGATTGGCTGATTGCAGCCCCCTCCAGACAGGAGGTGGAGCGGTCCAGAAATCTGGCCCTCCAGGTTTGCTCTCAGGTCGGCCTCCTCATCAACGAGGCCAA
This sequence comes from Neoceratodus forsteri, assembly GCA_016271365.2. Lineage (NCBI taxonomy): Eukaryota > Metazoa > Chordata > Ceratodontiformes > Ceratodontidae > Neoceratodus > Neoceratodus forsteri. Next base: position 86,924,830 of record CM057451.1, read on the forward strand.
GTCAGAACTCGAGCTGAAGCAGGTGATTCTCTTCATCGGGGCAGAGCTCGACTCTCTTCGAGCCAGGGCACGACTCCCGGCGGACAGGATCGAGGTTCTTTCCTCCTTTGCCCAATCATTTCTGGTTGGGCAATTGCGCCCTGCCCGGGACTTCCTGCGCCTCCTGGGTCTCATGGTGGCCTGTACCAGTGTGGTCCGTTGGGCCTGCTGGAACATGCGCCCCCTTCAGTGGGGGCTGGCCAGCCAGTGGTCCCAACGCTGCGATCCATTGGACCAGCTAGTGACGGTGACCCAGGGGATGTGGAATGCTCTCCAGTGGTGGACCGTTCCAGTTCATCTGCAGGAGGGCATCCAGTTTGTCCACACCCAAGCCGACGGTCTCTCTATTGACCGATGCCTCTCTGATGGGTTGGGGTGCCCATCTGGGGGAAAACCGCGCGCACGGTCTCTGGTCCCTGCGGGAGTCCCGATGCCACATCAACCTGCTGGAGCTCCGAGCGGTCCACCTAGCTCTCACCGCCTTTGCTCAGTTTCTTCGGGGTCAAGTGGTCTGGGTCCAGACGGACAATACCACGACCGTTTACTATCTAAACCGCCAGGCGGGGACGCTCCATGCTTCTATGCAAGGAAGCTCCCATCTGGTCGCCGTCTGCCGCAGCCTGGAGGCAGATCTCCTAGCCATTCATGTGGCAGGAGCCTCCAACACCCTGGCCGATGCCCTAAGCCGGATAGGGGCTGCGTCCCACGAGTGGTCTCTCCTGCCGGAGGTAGTACAAGATCTATTCTCCCATTGGGGCATGCCTCAGGTGGATCTGTTTGCCTCCAGGGAAATGCGAAGCTGAGGCTGTTCCATGCCTGCCCCCCTCAGCAAGGATCGCTGCAGGGGGATGCCTTCTCGAGGCCGTGGACCCCAGGCCTCTTCTACGCCTTTCCCCCGTTCCCCTTGATGCACAAGGTGCTGCTGAAAGCAAGGAGGGACAAGGCGCAGGTGATTCTGATAGCCCCAGACTGGCCCCGCCAGTACTGGTACCCAGATCTCCTCTGCCTCAGCTCCAGGCTCCCGAGGCAGTTTCCAGCTCGCCCGGACCTGCTCTCAGTCAATCAGGGGAAGGTATTCCATCCGGACCTTCAGTCCCTGCACTTGACGGCCTGGTTCCTGAGCTGCTAGAGTTCCAGGCCTTGGGTCTTTCCGACGAGGTCCTCAACGTCGTTGAGGCGTCCGTGAGAGTCGACCAGAAAATGCTACGCCTTCAAATGGAAAAGATTTTCCATTTGGTGTCAGGGCAAGGGCCTGGACCCTTCCTCCTGTTCCTTGGCGAGCATATTGGACTACCTTTGGTCCCTTTCTCAGCAAGGGCTTAGGTCGACGACCCTAAGGTGCACCTGGCAGCCATCTCTGCTTACTGGGCGCGGGCCGGGAAGCAGTCGGTGGCGCAGGAGAAGGTGGTCAGGCGCTTTTTCAAAGGCCTCGATCACATTTCCCCTCCGGTGTGAGAACCTCCACCTCCGTGGGATCTACTGCTGGTAGTGGCAAAGCTCATGGGCAAGCCATTCGAACCAATGCACAGGTGTGAACTCTCTCACCTGTCGTGGAAGACCGCCTTCTTGGTGGCTGTTACGTCAGCCAGAAGGATGGGAGAGCTCCAGGCGCTCTGCATCGAGTCTCCTTACCTGGTCTTCCACAGGGACAAGGTTGTCCTGCGCCCCCACCCGAAATTCCTTCTGAAGGTGGTGTCGGAGTTTCACCTTAATCAGGTGTTGACTCTGCCAGTGTTCTACCCCAGTCACACCTCGGAGGCCGAATATAGGCTCCATACTCTGGAGCCTAGAAGGGCGCTCGCTTACTATAAGGAGGCGTCACGGCTGAAATTGGGAGAGGTTCGCCAGCTGTTTGTCACTCACGCTGAAGCCGCACCTGGCAGACCTCCTACAGCCAAGCGGACTATAGGCAGGTGGGTCACCTCCTGCAGATCTCTGCTATGTTGGCGGGCATGGAGCCTCCCAGAGGGATAAGAGCTCATTCTTCCCACCATACTGCTGCATCGGTGGCTGCTTCCAGGGATGTCCCTATCCAGGAAATCTGCAGGGCTGCTACCTGGAAGTCAGCACACACCTTCATCACCCATTACCACATCGACCTTGAGTCACGCCGGGATGCTGGTTTTGGGGCCTCAGTTCTCCAGTCTCTATTCCCTAAGTAGGGGGTGTGCGCCTTGCCTCCCACCTCCCAGAGAACTGCTAGGAGTCTGCCAGACAGTGTGGATGAACAACATATCCATGTCCCTAGAAATACAGGTTACTCACCTGTAACAGGAGTTCTAGGATTGGTATATGTTGTTCATCCACACGACCCAATTCACCTCTCCCGGCTTCCGACGCGACAACCTGAGCTTTCTCCAGCGGCCAGATCTGGCGCCATGGGACGGAGCTTAGAGTTTACCACCCGGGTGGGTGGGAGGAGCCAGCTTGAAGACCTTCCGGCAAGATTTAAAGCGGCAAGGATACCTGCCAGACAGTGTGGATGAACAACATATACCATTCCTAGAACTCCTGTTACAGGTGAGTAACCTGTATTTCTAGGAATGGTATATGTTCATCCACACGACCCACCCGACCTCCCCGGCTTCGACGCACAACCTGGCTTCCAGCAGGCTAGATTTGGCATCATGGGGCGGAGCCGAGAGTTTTACCACCCGGGTGGGTGGGAGGAGCCAGCTTGAAGACCTTCCGGCAAGATTTAAAGTGGCAAGGAACCTGCCAGACAGTGAGGATGAACAACATATACCATTCCTAGAGCTCCTGTTACTGGTGAGTAACCTGTATATCTCTTCCATTGTGTCCACCCTCCCACAGAGTTGGTGTTCGCAAACAGGCACATTTTGCCCTTAATGTCCTCCCCAGTGTCACTGATAAAGCCATTGAACAACACTGGCCCCAGCAATCAGCCCTGTGGGACCCCGCTGGCGACTTTCGTGGTGCTAGATAACTCTCCCCCTACCATCACACTCTGGGTCCTCTCTCTCAGCCAGCTTTCTGTCCACTTGGTCATTTTGTCCCCAGCCCAAAGATTTTCCAGTTTCCTGATCAGCCTCTTTGTTGGGCACTGCATTGAAGGCCGTACTTAAGTCCAGGTAAGGAATGTACAACACTTGACCCCTGTCCGACTGCCCTGATCACTCAGTCAAAGAAGTCAATCAGATTCATTTTGGAATGATCCTACTCCCACAAATCCATGTTGCTCTCATCCTTGACACCTTTCTTTTCCATGTACCTTACCAGCCTTTCCTTAAGAATGGTCTCCATTAGTTTGCACAGGATTGAGGTGAGACTGACTGGTCTGCAGTTCCCTGGGTCATCTTTGGTTCCGCTCTTGTGGAGGGCAACACATCTGCTGTTCTCCATCCCGTGGCACCACGACTGACTCAGGGAACTATTGAAGAGGCTCACCAGCAGCCCACAAGCTCCTCTGCCGCACTCTCTTAGAACTCTTTGGTGTATGCCATCAGGACCCTCCTGCTCAGGAGATCCTTCTAAAAAGGGATCTGGCTATGGTGGCCAGAATACTGCCCCCAGCTCCTTTTGGCTCCATGCTGCTTGGTCCCACCAAGCCGCATTGACATGAAATTTGTCGATCGGCATTACAGTAACAGCAGAGCATGGCACAACAGTTGGCATTGTGCCGTCAGGAGCAGAAAGTGTTTTCAAAGCTGTGGCTCACTAGAGAAGATTCTGTCAAAGATCTGCTGTTACTGGCAAGTAAATCTTTCCAGATATAACTGGCTCTGTCAAATGCAGTTTAATTTTCTCATGCAGTGTATATCACTCCTGTAAGACTTGGCAGAATTGACCCCTAGAAATAGTTTATACCCGAAGTGTGAACCATCTGAAGGCTCTTTTATTCACCTTGAGCCATCATGTTCCCAGTTGGCATAATGTTGACAGAAGATGCACAGAATAATAGAGGGGTTCTGGGTACACAATTCCTGTCAAACTCTGGTACTCTTCTGTTCGAGGTTAACCTCAGTGGACTGAATATGGAGAGGAAAAGACCTGTTGTGGAGATTAGATTTGCTAAAGTTTACATCAGCCAAGAGGATTATATAAAATTGTGTACTCTGAACTAGTTAAAAATGCTTCATATGGGGTGTATATGTATGTACAGTGCAGTCCACCAGGATCAAGCGCTCTGTATGAGATTTCACAGTTTACTGCTTAATAAATTAATTACAGTTGATTACACAGAGTTCCTGCAGTATCCTGCAAGATATTCCAGCACAGATTGATACTGTGCTTGATCCTGGTATATGGCACTATATGTGGGCTTGAGTACGGATTTTCATGTATACCTACTCCGAGGTTTTAGTAACTAAAGGGCTGTTTCTTGCAGGCCACTGCAGAACTGAAGAAGAATGGAATGAATATGAGTTTTCATTTCTGAATTACACCCAGTCAAGCCAGTGTCGAAACTGGCAGGACAGCTCAGTGAGTTATGCAGCAGGAGCACTGACAGTCCACTGAACCTTCAGATACTCAGGACACCACCACCTGCACTCTTCCCCCTGGCCCAGCCTAGCCCTTACAAAGATACAATTGCTGGTCATTGGGTACATTTGAACCTGGAACTGTAAAACCCTCTGTCTTTCATGAGTGTAGTCCTTTCTAGTTTTGAGTCCTAAAAAGGTTTTCCTGCCTGGTGACAAAACAAGAAGGAAAAAGAAAGGCTGATTTCGAGAAACAGAAATTTGTGTATGGAAGTAGTAATGGATTAGGAGATGCGGCTCTGTCTTCAGGAAATATTTACCCTAGGAACATGTAAAGCATTTGTGTATAATAAATTTGCACTCTGCAGACCTGTGCACATGTACTCTGCTTGCAGATTAGTTTTGCAGGATGAAAAGCAGGGCAAAAGGGTGGAAGCATTTTTTTTTCTTTTTTTTTTTTAAACAAAAATAAAAAATGCAAATTACATTTATAAATTATCCTATATATTCTGGTAGACTATATTAAAACAATGGAATAGTCGGTAACTACAAGCATTGTACTGCAGTTACCTACAAGTTTAGTTGCTAATAAAGGGCTACAGAAACCAAAGAAAAGAGCCTGGTTCAAAATTGCTGCTTTGTAATCTGTACCAAAACTCCTTATTGGTTTTCTCCCCAACATTTGTTAATTAAAGCTGATTACTTCTCTTGATAAATGTGCTCTCTTTTTTTTTTTGTTCTCCAATTAAAAGTGAGTCTCACAGGACTGCATGTCTGTCTAGCTGTTTTTTTTTTCTAGGTAAATTGCCTATTGGTTGGAGAAGATGGCAGATTTCAGATACTTGAAATAGCAGACTTGTACAGTTTCCAGATTTTGATGATTCCTCTTGACCATGTACTCAACCGTTGGACTGGATTCAGCTCCAGTGTGTAAGGTCAAGGAACCAATTGAGCAATGACCACAACCAGCTAATCTCCTTGGTTTTGGGCCTCTGCCATCAGGATCTAGAACTTCAGAAAGGCAGACTTTGCCAAAAAAGAAAGAAAAAGGCAACTGATGACCAAGGGGCAGGAGTAGCTGCATCAGGCAACACAGTGCATGTGGGATTTGTTAAAGAATGTACTAGAAACAACTGTGGAGTTCTGCATCATCCTGTAAGCAGTAAGAGGGGAAGGGCAAGATATGACCCCACCCCCTTGCAGGTTTACACCTACTAGATGATGGCTTGATTTTTGAGGTATGTAACAAACAACCAAGGAAGGGGCTGAAGTAGAACAGTGAAACAGTCTAGGGAGGTCAAATCATGGAAAGCCATGTGTGCCAGTGCCAGGAGCCTTAGCAACAAGATGGAAGATTTGGAGGCTGTCATGGTGCAGTCAGACCTGGACATTGTGGCTATCACTGAAACCTGATATAATGATAACCATGACTGGGAGATGGCCATACCTGGCTACAAAATATTCAGAAGAGACAGGGCAGATAGGAAGGGAGGAGGAGTGGCACTGTATGTGAAAAATGACATAAGGGCCACAGAGATCCAGGAGGAACAAAATGGGGAGATGCTGTGGGTTAAGCTGGAAAGGAAAATAGGGCCAGCCATCCGCACAGGTGTGGTCTATATGCTAGCAATCTGAAGGATGGCAGACAAGGGTGAGGTAGTACTGGTTGGAGACTTCAATATTCCAGACGTGGACTGGAGCATTTCAGCAGCAGCATCAACTAGGAGCAGATTTATCCTGGACTCCCTTCAGGGTGCCTTCCTCAAGCAACTGGTCATGGAACCAACTCGGCAGAAGGCAATACTGGACCTTGTGCTCACAAACAGGGACAGTGTGATGGGGGTCACAGTGCGGGAGCACCTGGGGAACAGCGTCCACCAGTCATTGTGGTTCGAAATCACAAAGAGCAGAACCAAACCACACAAAAACACGTATCCTGGATTTTAGAGGGGCAGACTTTGGGAAAATGAGGAGATACTTGAAAGAGGCATTAAGGGGAATGGGGCAGGAATCAGGGGTTGAGGAACAGTGGGCAGTATTTAAAATGGGGATTACAAGAGCAACAGAATTATGCATTAAGCAGGTTAGCAAGAGGAAAAGGAAGAGGAGACCATTATGGTTTTCCAAAGAGGTAGCAAAGAAAGTGAAAGCCAAAAAGGTTGCATTCAGGCAATACAAAAAGACACAGGCAGAAGGGGATAGAGAGAAGTACCAGGAGAAGCAAAGGGAGGCAGAGAAGTGAGTAAGGGAAGCCAAAGCTCAGACAGAAGAACACATTGCAAAATCAGTGGGTAGAGAGGACAAAACCTTTTACAAGTACATAAGTGAAAAAAGGAAGGCAAAGGGAGGTATAGTGAGACTGAAGAGGGAGGATGGGGGCCGCGTGCAGGATGACAGCAGTAAAGCTGACATATTGAACAGGTATTTCTGCTCAGTCTTTACTGAGGAAGAGGAGGGTAATGGGTCTGAAGGGAGTACAAGGGGTGAGAATGGTGCAGAAATGAACACAAGTCCCTTTGCACGAGAAAGGGTCCTGAAGGAATTGGAAGTAATAAGAGTTGATAAAGCAATGGGGCCAGATTGGGTGCACCCCAGGGTCCTTAAAGAACTAAGAGAGGTGGTGGCTGAACCTTTGGCTATCCTGTTTAGCCGATCATTGGAAACAGGGTTGGTACCAAAGACTGGAGGACAGCAGATGTAGTCCCTTATCAATGGAACAAGAGAAGCAGGGAACTACAGACCAGTCAGCCTCACCTCGGTAGTGGGAAGATCATGGATACTACTGAAGGAGAGATTGGTGGAACATCCGGTTGTCAATGGACTACAGGACCCAAGGCAGCATGGTTTCACCAGGGGAGGACATGTCAGACCAACCTCGTTGAATTTTTGACTGGGTAACTAGGGAGGTGGATCGGGAGGCAGTGGACATGGCCTATCTGGACCCAGCAAGGCCTTTGCCACTGTTCACATAGAAGACTATTACACAAACTGGGGAATATGGGTGTGAGCAGGACAGTAGTGGTGGATAGGTAACTGGCTGGGCGGCAGGATACAGAGGGTGGTGGTAAATGGCTGTCACTCCACAGAGGGAAGAGGTGACCAGTGTGGTACCACAGGGATGAGTGCTGGGACCGGTCCTATTCAACATCTTCATCAGTGACATTGTGCAGGACCTAGAAGGCAGAATTTCACTGTTTGCTGATGACACAAAGCTCTGTAACAGAGTAGACACACCAGAGGGTGTAGACAGAGTGAGAAGGGACCTGCAGAAACGTGAAGAATGGTCAGGGGTTTGGCAGTTGAAATTTAATACAAAGAAGTGCAAGATAATGCATATGGGGCACAAAAACCCTGGCACAATATATCAGTTGGGGGGTGAGGATATAGCATGCACCAAGCAGGAAAGGGATCTTGAGGTTATCATCTCTGATGACCTCAAGGTAGGGAAACAGTGCGACAAGGCAACAGGTAAAGCAAATAGGATGCTGGGATGCATAGGCAGGGGCATCACCAGCAGGAAAAGGGAGATCATAATTCCACTATACATGACACTAGTGAGGCCCCACCTGGAGTACAGTGTACAGTTCTGGAGACCTTACCTACATAAGGATATAGACAGGGTAGAGAAGGTTCAGAGGAGGGCAACAAAGATGGTACATGGATTGCATCACAAGTCCTATGACGACAGGTTGAAGGAACTGAATATGTACTCCCTACAGGAGGGAGAGAGGGGATATGATAGAGACATACAAGTATCTTACAGGGAGGAACAGGGTGCAGGAATACACTATTTTTAAGCGAAAAAGATGTTCCAGGACTAGAGGGCATGGGATGAAGTTGGAGGAAGGACGATTCAGAGGAAATGTGAGGAAGAATTTCTTCACAGAACAGGTGGTGGACAAGTGGAACACCCTGCCAGAGGAAGTGGTGGGGGCTGAAATAATCATGGGATTTAAGAATCCATGGGATAGACATAAAGGAATTCTGGAGGTTAGGGGTAAGGGGCAACAGACTTCTAGGAAAGCATAAACTGAACTTACAAGCTCAAATGGGCAGACTGGTTGGGCCACAGGCCCTTATCTGCTGACACTGTCTATGTATCTATGTAGAGGCTATGGCCAGTAAAGAAACTGTAAGCCAGATGATGAGAGTGAATCATAAATTTCACTACTTGATACCTGGAATGCTCATTTGTATTAACAAACAAAACATCTCTTGACCAGAGTGGTGTAGAAGTAGTAGTAGCAGCCACATTTTTATTTGAACCTGAATAAGGCATTTTTCATTGAGCTGAGGCTTATTTACAAGGGATACCATGTGCTTAAACCTGGTTACAGAGTATAAACAGATTATTATAGTAACATTTCTCAGGGTGATAGCCTTGGTATAAATAGCTATAAACATTATACACACATGTACACTGTAGTACTATAAATAAATACACATAATTAATTACTGAATAATTTACCAAAGGACCGTCCAACATTCAATGATAATCATTTATACTAGATAACATACACTGGCAATACTAGATGGCAGTTGTTTGTGCTTTAGACATTTATTTTTTCATTCCTGATCTAGTTCTGAGCTATAAGAGGACCATGTTAAACACATAGAAAGTGACATCAGAAGTGGACCTCCGGATCCATCTAGTCTGCCATAAGTCTACCCCATCTCCCCTAACTGCTATTCAGTGTTATGATTCTTTTGTACCTATCCCAAGTCTTTTTGAATGTTCCAGCTGTTTTTGCTTCCACCACCTCAGGTGGCAGGGAGTTCCATGCATCCACCTCCCTGTCTGTAAAGAAGAACTTTCTGGTGTTGCCCTTAAATTTGCCCCCTTCTAGCTTCATGCTGTGACCTCTGGTTCTTTTATTTTTTTATTTATTTATTTATTTTTTTTAAAGAATATTCAGAATTACAACCCTTTGAGTCAGGGACTCGTTTACAAAGGCTCTTCGTCCAGAAGACAAATACATTAATGGCAAGCAACAGAAAATAAACTAAAATGAGCTCAAATAAAAGCAAACCATCAAAATTAAGGGCTGGTTACAAAGGCCCCACGTCAAGGTAAATTAGCAATAATAGACATAAACGGTAAGAACAGGTTACTAACCTGTAACCAGGGCCCCTGGTGTTCTGCGGCAGAATTTTCTGATTTCTGCAGCAGGGCTCCTTGACTTCTGCGGCATGATTTATTCACTTCTCTGGCAGAATGCAGTCCTTTCATTGGCTAAATATGATGTGATGTCATCAATGACATCATATGCTGAGCATAGAGATGGGGCTTCAGGATAAACGAGGTAGGAAAGAAAGCCTGACACTATGGAAAAACAGTGTATTTATATGAAAATTCACCAAAAACAATGAATTCTGCGCCACTATGTATATTCTACGGCATGATGCAAATTCTGTGGCAAATTCCGCAACTGCAGAATTCCGGGGACCTTGCCTGTAACAGTAGTTACCATCCAGTAAATAACCGAGCAGTAGGAGAAATCTCCGGAGCGGCTGTTCAGTGAGGCGGAGAAAAGAATCTGACAGTCTGGAGCTTAGAGCGCGAGCTCGGTTAGAGAAGCTCTGTCTGGATAATTTCAAACTGAAACTGTCAGATTCTTTATTCGCCTCACTGAACAGTCGCTCCGGAGATTTCTCCTACTGCTCGGTTCATTTCTCGGTTTAAACAGTATTTTCTCGGTTAAATTCAACCGCGAGTATTATTATTTTAACCGCAAACCGATTGGTTCAAGCTCTGTCTGTGGTATCGTAAGTAATAGACAGGTTTATTTCTGTGTGGAACTTGTAAATGTTTATCGGTTCAGTTCGAACCGATCAGGTTGTTTAAAACTTTAAAAAGTAAGCATTTTAAAGCTTTTAGAGTGTGGTTCCCGGTTCTTATCGGTTCTAAAAAAAAAACGGATTTCTTTACGGTTTTCCACGACCCGTGACACAGTTGGGAACCGATAAGGGTGTCTTGCCTGGCACTGCCGTTCAAAGGGCAAGTTTGTTGGTTAGGCTGTGGGGAAGCCTTTGCCAAGGCTGACCCACACACCACATGTGTCTATTGTCTGGGGTTTGACCACCTCAATTCAGACTGCCAGAATTTCCCTGCAGCCACCCTGGATAAGAGAGTTGGCAGGCTCAGAGAGCGAGAGGCCAAAGTCCGCTGACCGGATGGCCAGCCGGTTCCGGTGCCAACGAGAACCGAGAGAATGCCTCTGACCAGGGCGAGAGTTCCTCGGGCAACATAAACCTGACTCTGAGGAGCCAGTTCCAGCAAAGAAAACTAGAAAGTCAGCAAGTGTGGAGTCCAAAATTCCTGCTGCAGAAATAGCAAAAGCTATACAGATTGTACAATCACTTTCTCCGGTTCCGTCCGAACCGCCACTGTCTGGTAAAAGGTCGGTTCGGCCGGTTCCACCGGTTCAAGAATATGATATTGAAGAGTTTTATGAACCAGAGGAGGGGGAAGGGGAGGAGGATTATGAACAGTGTGAATGTGACTTTGAGAGTCTGGATGTGCCCATTGAACCGGACATCTCCCCAGACAGATCTTTAGAATCTCCCCCCACGCTTTCTGAGTCCCCTTCTCACTTTCTGTTTTATAAAAAGGTTGCTGAAACCCTCCAGCTCCCATTAGAGGAAGCTGTGGATGAACAAGAGGAACCTGATTTTTGTGGAAATGATGGATATCCCAGAGTCTAGGAGATTGTCTATCCCCTTACATAAATCATTTAGGAAACAAACAATAAAAATTTTAAAAGCTCCTAATTCTGTGCCTCCTGTTGACAAGAAGATGGACAGGAGGTACACTTTGTCAGGTCCTGATACAGACTTTCCTTCACAGCAATGCAGTCATGTTGGAGTAGTTCAGGCTGCAGCCTGTGATAAGGCTAACATTCCCCTGGCCTCACATCCTCCTGACAAGGACTCCAGGAAGATTGATGCCATGGCTAAAAAACAATACATGGCAGCGTCCTTGGGACTCAGACAAGCAAATTACATGGCTTATGTGGCAAGATATCAAAAATCTAGATGGGACACTGTCATGGCTTTGGCCAAACAGGCCCCTGGCCAGCTTGCCAAGGAGCTGGAACAGGTGGCTGCTGATGGTATTGAGGCATCCAAGGTGCAATTCCATGCTGCTGCTGTGGATTCTAATGATGTATCCTCTAGAGTCATGGCTACATCTGTGGCTTTTCGTAGGTTGGCTTGGCTCAGGTGTACTAGTTTGTCACAGGATACCCAGACTAAGGCTATGGATTTTCCTGTGGTAGGAAATTCTCTGTTTGGGGAGCAGACAGAGAATTACATGAAGAAAATGGATGAATATAGAACAACTTATAGGAGTGCACAAGCCAAGGAGCGGCAAGCCACTCCTCAGAGGCAGACACCCAGGGGTAGAGGTAGACCTTTTCACAGGCCCTTTTACCAAACCCAGGCTTCTTCTGCTTATGCTTAGAGGGGGTTCTTCAGAGGGAGAGGCAGACGAGGTGCAAGCAGGCCTGCTCCCACCCCTCAGCCTCAAAGCCCCTGCCAAACAGGCACCCTGATGAAATGCCCAGGGCCGGTTCTCCATTACCTGTAGGGGGCAGGCTGGCTTACTTCGTTCAGGACTGGGAGTCTCTAACATCAGACAAGTGGGTCCTGGAAGTAGTAAGGCAGGGTCTGGTTCTCAGCTTCAAAAAATTTCCAAAGATGAGAATCAGATCTTTTCTACCTGCAAATCCTCTAGAGACCTTTGCCTTAGAAACAGAAGTCTCAACCCTCCTGGCTGTCAGAGCTGTAGAAAGGGTTTCTCCCACACCAGGGCAAGGGTCTGTACTCCAGGTACTTCCTTGCCTCAAAAGACAGGGAGAATGGCGCCCATTTTGACCTAAGATATCTAAACAAGCACCTTTGAAACCAAAATTCAAAATGGTGACTCTGGCAATGATTTTACCTTCTCTAAGGCCAGGGGACTGGCTAGCTTCCCTGGACCTCAAGGATGCCTATTTCCATGTTCTAATCAGAAGCTCCCACCGAAAGTACCTCAGATTCGAACTGCCCTCAGGCCATTACCAGTTCAGAGCAATGCCCTTCGGCCTTACCTCTGCCCCAAGGGTATTCACAAAATGTCTAGCAGTAGCAGTTGCTCATTTAAGAAGGCAAAAGATTGCCATCTTTCCCTACCTAGAACAGGTCAAATCACACCTGCAAGTTACCCAGCAGCTGCTCACCTCTCTGGGTTTTCTGCTCAATCTTCCAAAGTCAGTTCTGGAACCTGTCCAGGTACTCACCTTTATAGGTGCAGAATTGATACAAAGCTGGCCAGAGCCTTCCTACCCTTAGGAGGTAATGAACCTAGTGGCCCTGGCCTCTCCTTCACTTTGCAGGTCTCGACCAGCAAGGCACTTTACAGCTCCTAGGACACATGGCTGCTTCCACAGCTGTAGTGCAAGGAGCAAGATTTCAGATGAGGGACATTCAGTTTCACTTGAGAGCCTTTGGTCTCAAAGAAAGATACCCTTTCCAAGTTGATCCCAGTGATCAACCCTGATCCAGGCCCTTCAGTGGTGGCAGGATCAGTGCAATTTGAGACTAGGGGTCCCCTTCATCCCTCATCTCACTCCTTGACCCTTACTACAGATGCGTCCCTTCTGGGATGGGAGCTCACATGGGCTTACCTCCACCCAGGGAGTGTGGTCCCTCAGGAATCTCTGCTCCACATCAATTTGTTGGAACTCAGAGCTGTTTTTCTAGCACTTCAGGTGTTTTCTGCATCTGTTCAGAACAAAGTGGTACAAGTCAGAACAGACAACACCACCACAATGTGGTACATCAACAAACAAGGGGGCACTCTGTCTTTGGCCTTGTGCACCGAGGCAATGAAGTTGTTCTAAATGATTTATGTAAGGGGATAGACAATCTCCTAGACTCTGGGATATCAATCATCTCCACAAAATCAGGTTCCTCTTGTTCATCCACAGCTTCCTCTAATGGGAGCTGGAGGGTTTCAGCAACCTTTTTATAAAACAGAAAGTGAGAAGGGGACTCAGAAAGCGTAGGGGGAGATTCTAAAGGTCTGTCTGGGGAGATGTCTGGTTCAATGGGCACATCCAGACACTCAGTCACATTCACACTGTTCATAATCCTCCTCCCCCTCCTCTGGTTCATAAAACTCTTCAATATCATATTCTTGAACCAGTGGAACCGGCCGAACCGACCTTTTACCAGACAGTGGCGGTTCGGACGGAACCGGAGAAAGTGACTGTACAATCTGTATAGCTTTTGCTATTTCTGCAGCAGTTGGAGAAGGAATTTTGGACTCCACACCTGCTGATTTGCTAGTTTTCTTTGCTGGAACTGGCTCCTCAGAGTCAGCTTTACGTTTGCCCGAGGAAGTCTCGCCCTGGTCAGAGGGCACTCCCTCCGGTTCGGTTGGCACAGAACCGGGCTGGCCATCCGGGTCAGCGGACTTTTTGGCCTCTCGTTCCCTGAGCCTGCCAACTCTCTTATCCAGGGTGGCTGCAGGGAAATTCTTGCAAATCTGGCAGTCTGAATTGAGGTGGTCAAACCCCAGACAATAGACACATGTGGTGTGTGGGTCAGCCTTGGCAAAGGCTTCCCCACAGACACTACAGTGTTGAAACCCAGTGGGCCCGGCTTTTCTTTTGGGTTTCTCAGACATGATGCCAGCCTAACCAACAAACTTGCCCTTTGAACGGCAGTGCCAGGCAAGACACCCTTATCGGTTCCCAACCGTGTCACGGATCGTGGAAAAAATCGTAAAGAAATCTGTTTTTTTTAGAACTGATAAGAACTGGGAACCGCACTCTAAAAGCTTTAAAATGCTTACTTTTTAAAGTTTTAAACAACCTGATCGGTTCGAACCGAATCGATAAACGTTTACAAGTTCCGCACAGAAATAAACCTGTCTATTACTTACGATACCACAGACAGAGCTTGAACCGATCAGTTTGTGGTTAAAATAATAATACTCGCAGTTGAATTTAACTGAGAAAATACTGTTTTAAACCGAAATGAACCCAGCAGTAGGAGAAATCTCCGGAGCGACTGTTCAGTGAGGCGGAGTAAAGAATCTGACAGTTTCAGTTTGAAATTATCCAGACAGAGCTTTCTAACCGAAGCTTGCGCTTCTAAGCTCCATGCCTGGCATGGAAGTTAACTCTTCACCTCCAGAGCAGTTCTAATGGTGGGACAAACTGCAGTTTATATTATAATAAGACTTAATATAATAATAATAATATATTATATAATTAATAAGAGCTTGTTAGAGAAGCTGTGTCTGGATAATTTCAAACTGAAACTGTCGGTTCTTCTGACGAAAACTCCTGGGTTCTTGTGGAAGCTGTAACCTACACTAGCCAACTGGCTACCTAAATATGACAGGCCCAGGCCTGCAAGCAGAAATGGCTGCCAAGTGCACCCTAAGGGTTCCATGACTGGAGACCCTCTCCTGAGAGAGACCAAGGTACTCAAGAATATAGCCACAGAGCAGGATAAGGGGTCCAAACTCTTATCCTGATGCCAAATGCAAAATCTCTTCCATTTGAAGGCATAACATTTCCGGCCAATTTTCACGAGATGCCTCCACCACGGTGTAGACATCATCGGAAAGACCCAGAGCCTGGAACTCTAGCCGCTCAGGTACCAGGCTGTGAGGTGCAGGGATTAAAGGTCCGGATGGAATACCTTCCCCTGGTTCAGTGATATTGGGTCCGGGCGTGTACAAAGCCACTCTGGGAGCCTGCAACTGAGGCTGAGGAGATCTGGATACCAGAACTGGCGCGGCCGATCTGGGGCTACCAGGATCACCTTCACCTTGTCCCTCCTCACCTTGAGTAACACCCTGTGGATCAAGGGAAATGGAGGGAAGGCGTAGAGGAGGCCTGGGGTACACAGCCTCGATAAGGTATCCCCCTGCAGCGAGCCCTGCTGGGGGGGGTGGGCATGGTACAGTCTCAGCTTGTTGTTTTCCCTAGAGGCAAACAGGTCCACCAACGGTTTGCCTCAGTGGGAGAACAGACTGTAAGCTACCTCTGGATGGAGAGACCACTCATGGGATGTCTTGCCTGTGCATCTGAGAGCATCTGCCAGCTGGTTAGAGACTCCTGCCACATGAATGGCTAGGAGATCCGCCTCCAGCCGACTTACGAGGGTCCAGATGTGGAGCGCCTCCTTACACAGTAGACAGGAGTGCGTGCCGCCCTGTTTGTTGAGGTAGTACATGGTCATGGTATTGTCCATCTGGACTTGAACCACTTGACCCAGAGCTGAGGAGCAAAAGCTGACAGTGCCAGTCTGACTGCTCTGAGCTCCAACAGGTTGATGTGGCATCAAGACTTCTCTGGGGTCCAGAACCCATGGACCCTGTTGTCCCCATGAGAGAGGCATCGGTCGTAAGGACGACTGTCAGCTCGGGGCGGACAAATGGGATCCCTTCCTGCAACCGTTCTGGGGCGGTCCACCATTGGAGAGTGTCCTACATCTTCTGGGTTACAGTGATCAGCTGGTCAAAGTGACCATGGCGCTGAGTCCACTGGGCAACCAGCTCCCATTGGAGGGGGCGCATGTGCCACCTGGCCCAATGGACCACCAAGGTGCACACCACCATGTAACCCAGAAGGCGCAGAAAGTCCCGGACAGGGCGCAAGTGCACAACCAGAAATGATCGGGCAGAGAAGGAGAGAACCTCCACCGGGAGCCAAGCTCTGGCTTGACAAGAGTTGAGCTCTGCCCCGATGAAGCCCATCACCTGAACAGGCACGAATTCCGACTTGGCCTCGTTGATCAGGAGGCAAAGTTGGGAGCAGATCTGGAGAGCCAGATCCCTGGACCTCTCCACCTCCTGAAGGGAGGATCCTGCCAAGAGCCAGTCGTCAAGGTAAGGGTAGATTCGTACTCCTCGATGTCGAAGATGGGCTGCCAGCACTGCAGTGCACTTGGTGAAGACCCACAGGGCCGATTAGAGGCCGAACGGCATGGTTCGGAACTCGTACAGGGTCCCTTCGACCCTGAAGCAGAGGAACCACTGATGGGATGGACAGATTGGGACATGAAAGAATGCGTCCTGTAGATCCAGTGAAGAGAACCACGTTTCACTCCAGGGATGGTATAATCTGGTTCAGAGTTACCATCCGGAAGCTGCGGGACCTGAGATATTGATTCAGGTTGTGGAGATCTAGGATGGGGCGCCAACCCCCCGGTCTTGGGGACCAGGAACTACCTGGACACGGCCTGGGTCTGTAGGAGGATCCGCATGGAGCTACTGCCTCCTCATGGAGGAGTTGAGCTGTCGCCTCAAAGAGCCGACTGAGTGCAAGCTGAGATCCTTTCCTCCCGAGGGCACAGAGCTCGGCTGGGAGGGTACTGCTCGAACTCAGAGGCAGTCCTGACCAACCACTTCAAGAATCCACCTGTCCAAGTGATATCGGACCAGGCGGAATGACAGTGGTGGAGCCAGCCCCCTCCCCGGGCGCAGAGCTGACGTGACTGATATAGGTGTGGCAACCCCCAACCCGTCACTGAGCAGACTTAGAGGAGGAGGAGGCTCCTGGACCTGCGCTTTGGCCTCCTTTACGGGGCTGTTGAGGACCCTGCTTGGGCCGTGGGCGCCAAGCTTGAGCCTGCTGCTGTTGCTGTTGGCCTCCTTGATAGGACGACTGTCTGGCCACAGGGGAAGAATGCCGAAATGGCTTTTTCTTTCTTTATGCTGGTTCTTGCCCAAAGAACCTTTCGCAGAGGTAGCATCCAACGTGGTATTGGACTGCTCGATACGCTGAAGGTGACCGGCCACCCTGGACCGAACAGGTCAGTGCCAAGGAAAGGAACGCCAGCTAACTTGTGCTGGGTATTTGCCAGGAAGGAGGATAGCCTCAGCCAGGCCCTGCAGTGAGTGGCACTGCGTCAATAAAGAGCGGGCATAGGAATCCCGGATGTTTAGGACCGTCTGGAGCTGCTGTTTTGCAACAGCACAGCCCTGATCATGAACTTGCTTAACCATCGCCTGCATGTCTGCCGGAGATGAGGGAGGATCATCTAATGACCCAAAGAGGGCATGAGAGAAGTGTGCCATAATGACAGTCGAACTGGCCTGACAAAGGCCTAAGGAAGTGGCGATATGTGACCTTCAGACAGAGTGGTCCATATATTTGGACTCCTTGTCCAGACTGGTCTATTTTGGCCAAGCTACCAGTATGTCTAAACACAGAAGTGATCACCAGGCTCTCAGCCAAAGGGTGTTCTGAATCCCGTAGGGACCCATGGGCACCACATACTTGCTATGACCCATGCCCTTAAATGATCTGAGCAGGTAGGGTCTTGCTTCATGAGAGGAGAGGGCCTTGAAGTAGAACGGGGGATGAGCTACTGGATCGGAGGTGGGGGTGGGACTGGGTCCAAAAAACTTTTGAGGGACAGCCGAGTGGCCAGAGAAAGAACTATTTACACAGTCAGCAATAGCCTTAGGATCAGTAGACAAGGCACCGTTGACAAAGTGATGTGGGGTTCACAGCCTTGCCATTAAGTTCCTTGATAGAGTTCCAGAAATTGCAGGAGGAGGCAAGGGTGGACCTATATTGTTCAGCCTTGGCTTTACAGATAACCCAGGTACATTTATTTCTAGCTGTACGGTAAGCTTGCCTGTCTGCAGTCCTACCAGATTCAACAGCCCTGTGCCAAAGGTTGTTTCTGTGACGCTTGAGACCAAGCAGAGATGGAGTGACCTAGAGAGATTCACAGTCCTTAGAGACAACTTTGGAAAGGGGAGCAAAAGTGTCGGGCCTTGTTGAAAACTTGGATAAAACAGAAGGGTGGAATCAGTGTCAGAGGCATGGTCAATGGTGGAGCAACCAGCAAGGTACTCTATTAGTTGGGCAAGTTTACCAGGGCGTAAGAGCCGACGAGTTGACAGTTTGGGTGGATGCTTAGGCCCCATGCATGACCAGGAGAAAGGGATAGGAGAGTGATCAGGGAGCACAGCGAGGTTGGAGATCTTGTGGGGTTTGTTGGATAGAACCAGATTCAGAAAGGAAGAGGTACCAGTGACCAGGTTAGATCTGGTGGGCAGAGTAACGAGTAATGTCTAGGGCGGTGGCAGCATCCCTAGCCTGGCAGGCAGAGTCAGCAAGTCAGTTAATGTTTAGGTTGCCAAGTAAGATTTGCTCCATCTTCGGGGGGGGCAAGGAGGTAAGATGATCAAGGAGGGATTGGAACACAAGGTGCTGGTGCTTAGGAGGAATGTAGGATGCAGTAAGATACGAAAGGGCTCTAGAGGGATCAGGGGTAAGTTTGAGAGAGGTGGCTTGGGAGCCATGACTGAGCTAAGGGGTGGGGAGGGCATGCCCTTGGATTGAGTTGCAGAGGTATATGGCACAACCCACTCCACACTTACAGATCCGGTCCTCCCTAAAAAGCATATACCCAGGGAGGGCAACAGCAGCATCAGGGTGGCCTTGGTAAGCCAGGTTTCAACAATGGTCAAGATATTAGACTGATGTAGAGCAGTTCAACCCTGTAAGTCGGGGAATTTCTTTAGCAAATTGCATATGTTCATGGATGCAAAGTGCAGCGAATGGGGCACTGGAGTGTGAAGGGGGCCCAGGATTTGCGTGGACATTTCCAGAGAGCATGAGGAGGAGGAGAGCGAAGACCCTCAGAGTGGCTAGGTATTGCATGCAGCAGGAAGGGGATGTGCAAAAGGAGAGGGTTGCCGAGGTAGTGACAGGGATGGGAAGGGAGCGCAGCACAGGGAAGGCAAGTAGAGTGGGCACAGTGACAGAGGTGAGGGGTGGTGGGTGAGACAGCAGAGGCTGGGGAGGCCGGGAGGGAACAGAGATGGTGGAGAAGAGGGGGGAAATTGGCATAGAGAGGTGTTAGAGGAGAGAAGAGTTGGGAGAGAGAGAGAGAGTGGCTAGAGAGATTGCTTGGAGGATGAAGGGGATTAATGGGGGAGGAGCAGAGCAGGAAAGAGGTAGAGGAGGCAATGCGAGAGAGGTGCATGACACCATGATAGCTATGGGAGGAAGCAGTACAAGGGGAACAAAAGAGATGAAAACTGGTCTGACCAGATGGTACAGTGGAAAGGTAACCGACTGCGATACAAATGTCTGACAGTTCGGATCCTGGGGGAGAAAAGTGATAGTGCAAGATAGAAGAGCAAGGCAGTAAGGGGAGGGAGGGAAAAGGGGCAGAGAGCAGGAAAAGAGGTAGAAATAGTGACTCTTAGTGGTCAAAAAGGAAGAGCACTGTAGGTAAGGACAGAAGGGGTGGAAGGAGAGGAGAGGTAGGAAGGAGTCAGTGAGAGAGTGTAAGACAAAACAGAGGAGTGACTGAGAAGAGCAGGAACCAGCAATACTGCCCTCAAGTGGAGGGATGGTATAACCTGCAAATGGCAAAGTGAGGACTTAAAAAAATAAATAAATAAAGGCAGGAAGTCATGTGACCAGGGGAGGTCATTAAATCAAGGGACGTCGACGGGCTAACACCCCTCACAAAGGAGGCTGCAGAATTACCTTTAGGGCTCCCACGGTCCTGCTCTTGTGTGAGTCTTGAACTGAAAAAGGTCCTAAACCTGCAGGGGTTGATCTTTACATTATATTAGTGGCCTGGGGCATAGTGCAAATTGAATCAGGCCAGTGCAATGCCCCTCAACTTTCCTGGCTTGGCTAGTGCAATCCTAGCCCATTTTGTACACCTGGCCCTGTAAGAGAAATGCCCTAGTCAGCGCGGTTCCGTTTTTTTTTTTTTTTTACCCCCTTCTGAATAGCTTTTTCTTTTTTGTTCGAAACAGCCTAGCAACTCACTGCCACGAAGCCGTTATTGGAGAAATGTTTGGCGCCAGTCAGTGTCTGCAGCCCATCCCCACCTTGTGAGTCGCTGAGGTCAATCTCTACATGTGCCTTTCATTTGCCATCGTGGTGTGACCGCTATGCCTACTGACAGGCCTACCAAACCAATCCACCATAGAGAGACAGAGGATTGTGCTACCCAACTGCTCAACTTGGTAAGCCAGCAAAGAAGTATGGCTAAACTTGTCTTGTGGCATTAGTTTTGAAAGGCGTTTGTACGAAGGGTGCTGCCATTGTCTGGGCTACTGTTCTCCTGGGGTTTGGGCCAGAAACAGACAGACTTGCTCCTACATCGATTTCCAGCTTTGGGGGGCATGTCGTGGGCCTGATACTTAGTGCTGTCAAATTGTAAAACTGAATCCCAGTCCTAAAAGTATATTCCCCTTGTGTGGCTGGCTGCATTATACACATGTTGAGTCACAAAGTCGAGGGAATTCATTTCTCACTTACACTTAGGATTCGGATACCAGCTTATAATTTAGGACAGTACTGAAGTGTCAGATCCATGATGGACTCCCCAAAAAAAGAGATCGTGTCAAAATCAGTTCAGGAAGCAGGAGTCCCTGGCCTGGTCGTTTCATTCCTGGTGAGGCAGCTGTATGTTTAGATGGGCCTGATCTCCGTTGAGAAATGAGGTAAAGCTTGTAGCTTTGCTTCATGTGTGCTGCCGCGGGTGAGTAGGAGGGTCCTGTACAGTTTGGGGGAAGGGAGGCAGCCAGAAGCTGAGGAACAGAGAGTTTGCTTTGGTGCTGGTTGGCCAGAAGGCATTCTTGTGAAAGTGGCTTCGAGGAG
The DNA here is from genome assembly GCA_016271365.2 of Neoceratodus forsteri. NCBI lineage: Eukaryota > Metazoa > Chordata > Ceratodontiformes > Ceratodontidae > Neoceratodus > Neoceratodus forsteri. Next base: position 86,945,954 of record CM057451.1, read on the forward strand.
GTGGGAGGGTGCCTACAGAGGGAGTAAGTGATGTAAAGCTTTATTTTTAAGCGCTTTTCAAAACCAAAGCACTGTACAAAAATTTAAATAACAGTTAAAAGACAAACAAATTAACATTTGTAAAATCATTCACTGTAAGCTTTAAGAAACAGAAATGTTTTGGGCTCCGATTTAAAACTCAACGGTCAGGCATTCTCTTATCCGAGAGTGTGTGTGTCGGAGGAAGTGCTCGCTGGACTGCAGCAAGTGAGCCAGGGATGCAGAGTGCCTACCATGAGTTCGGCACACAACTTGGAGTGGCAGAACTTGAGGCCCACTTGGGGTTGCAGCCAGCCAAAGATTTGTGATGCTCATTCAGTGTTTCTGCCTGCTGGGTGATTGATATTGCTGGGGACTTCTTCTGGGCTGATGCTGTATCATTCAGGAACTGGTGGCCCAGTGCTGTGGGGTGGGGTCGAGGGGCTGGAGCCACTCAATGTTAGTGCCCCAAAAATCAGCACTGCCAGCTTCTTAATCTTCCCTGACATGAGGAGGACTGAGTGCTTGGGTGTATAGCAAGAACTTAGAAGCCAGCAAACTGACAGATGGATTTTTATTTCAGGGGCCCACTCCTTGCCAGCCACCACAGACCTTACTGGCTCACTCTGGGTTTCATGATCAGAGCGACTCTGGTGTTCTGGTTGGTGGTGTTTAGCTGTATTTGGAGGCCTACGATTGCACAAATTATTTGTGGCCATTAATGCTGGCTAAACTTCGTGTGCAGTTCTGTGTTTGCTAAGTGACTCTGGGGAGTGGGAGATAAATCTTTGTGGTTTACTGGTGGTAATGCAGGATTGGAACTGGTGATGGAACCAATGCTCCTTCTATTGGGCCCAGGGTGGGGTTAGGGGCAGGAGCTGCTGCTCGGATCATAAATAACTCTAAAACACTATCTAAAGTAAAAAATACTTTAAACATCTGTCACTGTGTCCTTTTCATAAAATTATGAATGTTATATTGGGGCTAGTGCAATCTCTGTGGGGACAGTGCAGCTGGGGCATCACTTTCCTGGGTGGACCAGTGCAAAAAAAAGTTAAGTGCGACCCCTGGACCTGTGTCTTGTTTATTCCCTTCACGTATTTGAATGTTTCTCTCATGTCTCCCCTATCTATCCATTGTTCAAGGGAATATTTGTTGAGTTCTTGAAATCGCTTCTCGTCGTTTATATCGTGGAGTCCCAGTATCATTTTTGTAGCTTTCCTCTGCACTATCTCAAGTCTGTCTATATCCTTTTTAAGGTGTGGTCTCACCAAAGGTCTGTGAAGTGGCATGATAACCTTTCTTTTTCTGCTAGTAATTCCCCTCCCTATGCAGCCAGGCACACATTTGTCTTTAATGCTGCTTTTTTACATTGTTTGGATGTTTTCAAATCATATGATATGATTACTCCCAGATCTCTTTCCTGCTTTGTTGATTCTAATTTGACTTCTCCTCCTAGAAGGTATTCTGCATCTGGATTACTCTTTCCTATGTGCATGATTTTGCACTTTTTAGCATTCAAATTTAGTTGCCATGTGTGTGACCAACTTTCTAGCTTTCTAAGGTCAGTCCTCATCCTTTCCACTCCACCAGGAGTGTCCTCCCTATTGCTTATCTTTGTGTTATCTGCAAAAAGACTCACTTTGCTTTATAACCCCAGGAAATCTTGCTGTATTCTTTTTATCACATCTGTCTTTTTCTCCTTGCAGCCACTGACCTGCCATATCTCAGCCACGCTCCACTTCTATCGACCCCAGAGGCCACGCCCCTCTCACCAGTTAGCATATGCAGCTGTACCATGAAAGTGACCCCTCAGGCCCCGTGCCAGGCCAGGAACTAATACTGGCATGGGTCTTCACCAGCGAGCCCTGCTTGGCTCAGGAAGCTGTGGCTATCAAGCTGCCATGGCCAGTGCTGCCATTTTTTTTGTCCAGTTGGTTCCCTGGAGAGCAGGCGTTGAATGATGTCTGAGCACTGATGTGCTGATATCCCCTGCATCTCCCTTCACTGCCAACTCTAGCAGTGCCCCCAGTCATCACCAGGGGCCACTGCGGAGCAGTGGAAACCCACATCCCTTCCCGGGATAGGAGAGCAATCCTCTGGACACTCAATCCTATCCCTCCCCTGCCAACCCGGGCTCGCGTCCAAACCCAGGTCACCAGCATGGCGTGAGGTGTGGCGTCCAGCGCCTCAACCCTCAGCACCACCGGGCTGGCAGAAATCTTCCTGTATTCTGACATATGCAGTACTGCCCCAGAGCCGAAATGGTTAATAGAACTTGTGTAAATAATGGAATGCTAGTCCTGAGCTCTATTTTCAAACCACTGTCCCTGGAATGCATCCTACAGCTGTTAGATTCTTTACTCCGCTTGCCTAAGTAAGACGCCTCAGAGAGCTCTCCATCTTTCTTGAAGATTTTATTTTCTCGTTTTTTTAAAGTACCGATTATTTCTTTTCATTTTTAAACCACTGTCCTTGGTATTACAGGTAGACTAGTATACTAACATATGAAATTTGCCAGCAGATAAAGGCCTAGAGGTCTATCAAGTCTGCTCGAATGTGCAGCTAGCACCCCTTATTCTGCAGCTGCCCCTCCCTTCCACCCTTCCCCTTCATTAACCCTCCCCCTTGTCCTGTCCCATCCTCGTTTGAAGCAGTCCACTGTTCTACTGCATACCACTTCAGCAGGTAACGATTCCACCCAGCCACCACCTCTCTGTAAAAAGTATCTCCTCATCTCCTCCTGAACCTTCCTCGCTCCAGTCTCATATCATGGCTCCTGGTGTCCCTCCTCCCTTACTTTGAACAGCCCTCTGTACCTGTCTTGTTTATTCCTTTCATGTATTTAAAGGTTTGAATCATGTCACCCTGTCTCCTCTCCTCCAGTGAGTACATGTTCAAATCCTTCAACCTCCCTCGTATGATAAGTCCCCAGCCCTTAATCATCTTTGTCGCTCTGCGCTGCACCCCCTCCAGTAACTTAATGTCCCTCTTCAGATACGGACGCCAGTACTGCACGCAGTACTCCAGGTGTGGTCTCACTAATGACCTATACAGTGGCAGAATCGCCTCCTCCCTCCTCGAGGATATACCCCTTACAATACAACCCAGCATTTTATTGGCCTTTGCAGCTGCCTTCCTACATTGTGCCAAGTTGTTAATTGGCCCTGTAATTAGCACACCCAGATCCTTCTCCTCCTCTGTCTGGGCTAGCTGCACTCCCCGTAGCTGGTAACTCCTTGGGTTCTTCATCCCAAAATGCAGCACCTTGCACTTTTTGGCATTAAAGCCCTGTTGCCAGGTGTCTGACCAGGTTTCAAGCTTTGCCAGATCATCCTGCAACCCCTGCCATCCCCCTAGGTCATCCACCACCGCGCCTACCTTGGTATCATCAGCAAACAGACTGATCTTGCTCTTGATGTCCCATGATATGTCTGCAATGAATATCCCAAACAACACTGGTCCCAACACCGAGCCCTGTGGAACACCGCTCGTCACTGCCCTTGGGTGTGAGAGCTCCCCACCCACTACCAACTAGTATAGATTTAGTGTTATTCCAGTAAGTTTTTCAGTTCCTTGCAACCGGGAAAAAACAAGCCTTTGTTTATATTTTGAGGTAAAACTTCTTTAAAATGTACTTCTCTGGTAGGCGGTTTCTTGTTTACCTTTATTTTGTGTTATTTAACTGGGGTAACACTCGGTTTTGCTTCAGCCGCTGAACCGACCGCAAAAAAAAAAAAAAGAGAGAACCGGAGACGTTTTATTTAAAAGTGTGTATTTGGCTCAGGGAAACCCAGCTTTTGTTTTTTTAGCTTATGTCTCGGGCACCCAAGAAAAGTACCAGCCCTATGGGGTTTCAGCATTGTACAGAGTGTGGTGAACCATGCGTAAAAGCTGATCCACACTTAGTTTGTGTTTTCTGCCTAGGGTTTGACCACCTGAACGCAGACTGTGAGATCTGTAAAAAATTTTCCCTAGTCGATGCTTGATAGGTGATTGAACTGACTGAGGGAAAAGATGTCCGATAAGGCTGCTGACCTGGCCTCGGATAAACCGACTCCTCATTCAAAAGAAAAACTCAAGGAATTGGACGAGCAGCCCTCTGACAAGGGTGAAGGTTCCCTTGGAAGGAAGCAAATGGTGGAAGCTGCCACTGAACCAGCAACCGCTTCGGAAAAGAGAAAGAAGGAAAAGCACTTGGGGAAGGAACTGCAACCGACAAACCCGACGATTCCTACCTCTGAGGAAATTGCTAATGCTATTAAAATAATTCAGTCGCTGCAAACTGGTACCGGTTCGGTTCCACAACTTAGTTCGCATCATTCATCGCTTCAAACATTGGGTTGTTCTTCAGTTCCCGGTTGTCTTGAACACTACACTGATGTTTATGGTGATGATGATGATGAGGATTATGATGAGGACTTTGGGGAGCCTCCTGAACCAGAGGTAGTGAGCCAGGGTCTTGCTCTCAGCTTCAAGGTATTGCCCAAGAGTTTTCAGACCTGCCACTCCATCAGAAGTAATCCTATTTGAGGCAGCAATAGCAAAACTGCAGGAGAAGGCAGTAGAGCCCGTCCCCTTGATCCTCAGTGCCCTAAGGGACCTGAGGATTTTACCTCACATTTTGCTTTCATGAAGCAAGTGGCACAAACTCTGGGCCACTCCAACCAGGAATCTGCAGAGGAGGAGAGGGAACCAGATCATGGAAATGACTGGATATACCAGCAACTAAGAGGTTGCTATTTACCCATCCATAAGTCTCTGAAGAGACCGGCCACTAGGATTTTGCAAACCCCTCACTTCTGTTCCTCCAGTGGAAAAGAAGATGGATAGAATGTACTGGGTTGCCAAGGCAGGAGCTGAATTCCTCTCTGGGCATCCCAGTCATGAAGGGGTGATGCAGGCTGCTGCATTTGATAAGGCAGGCATTCCTCTAGCATCACATCCCCTGATAAAGATTCTAGAAAATGGACTGTATGGCCAAGAAATCTTATTTGGGTTCTTCTTTGACTTAGGCAGGCCACTTGATGGCCTATGTTTCCAGATACCAGAAAAGTCTCTGGAACACTGTTTCAGAGATTGCTAAGACCTGCTCTGCTCCCATGGCATCTGACCTAGCTGAAGCTGCAAAAAGGGGCATAGAAGCCTCCAAATACCAATTTAGAATGGCAGTTGATGCCAGTGACATTGCAGCCAGACTTATGGCAACTTCAGTGTCCCTGCTGACGTTTACTTGGCTCAGGGCCACCAAACTATCCCAGGACACCCAGGCGAAGGCCCTGGATTTCCGTTGTGAGCTCACATCTCTCTTTGGTGAACAGACCGAGGCCTACATGAAAAAGATGGATGAATACAAGGTGACTTACAGAGCCCTGCTGCTAAGGAAAAAGTAGCAACACTTCAGAAGTACTGGAGTAGAGGGAGTATGGGTAGAACCCACTACAGACCTTTCTTCCAGACTCTGGCTCTCCCAGCCTACCAGCCATAGACCGGGTACTTCAGAGGCAGGGGGCAGAAGAGGCGGCAGATGGACTGACCCCAGTCCCCAGCTTAGTGCACAAGCAAAACAGACCCCCTGAGGGGTCTGCCATGGTCACCTCCCCACTCCCAGTAGAGGGCAGGCTGGCTCACTACCTCCATGCTTGGAGTTCTATTACCACGGACAAGTGGGTCCTGGAGGTAGTGAGCCAGGGCCTTGCTCAGCTTTCATGGTATTGCCAAGCTGAGGGCAAGAGTTTTCAGACCTGCCATTCCATCAGAAGTAATCCTATTGGAGGCAGCAATAGCAAAACTGCAGGAGGAGGCAGTAGAGCCCATCCCCTTGATCCAAAGGGAAAAGGGACTGTACTCAACATACTTCCTCACTATAAAGAAAACAGTGTGGTGACCCATACTGGATCTCAGACATTTAAACAAACATTTGACAAAACTAAAGTTCAAAATGGTCACCTTGGCACCATCCTTCCTACACTCAGGCAGGGAGATTGGCTGGCATCTCTAGACCTAAAGGATGCCTACTTCCATATTCCTATTGGGCAATCCCACAGAAAGTACCTCAAGTTCAGATTGCCATTAGGCCATTACCAGTTCAGAGCCATGCCTTTCAGCCTGACCTCTGCTCCAAGAGTGTTTACAAAGTGTCTAGCAGTAGTGGTAGTGCATTTAAGGAAGCAGGAGTTAGTCTTCCCATGCTTGGATGACTGGTTAGTAGTAGGCCAGTCACCCCAGTAGGTCAGAGGTGCACTGACCACCATTCAAGATATCCTGCATTTCCTAGGCTTTCTTGTAAACTAGAAAAGTCATGTTGAGACCAGTCCAGGTACTGTAATTTATAGGAGTGGAGTTGGACCATTAAAGGAAGAGCATTCCTCCTCAGGGAAAGTGAACAGCCTGGTACAGTTGGCCAGCTCCTTCCAACTGCATATTTCGAGACCAGCAAGGCACTTTCTCCAGCTGTTGGGGCACATGGCTGCATCAACAGCAACAGTGCCAGGTTCCAGAAGAGACATACAGTTTCATTTCAGATATCACTGGTCACAAAAAAGGGATTTCCTGTCAAAAATGGTGCCAGTCACGTGAACTGTGGTAGCAGGAGAAAGACAACCTCAGAGAAGGTGTGCCGTTCCTTCTGCAGCCACCATCAGCAGTGTTAACAATGGATGCCTCCCTACTAGGGTGGGATGCCCACCTGGGGGAGCACACCGCACATGGTACCTGGCTCCAGCAGGAGTCCCTGCTTCACATAAATCTGTTGGAACTCAGGGCAGTCTATCTGGGCATTCAGTCCTTTGACACAATGCTGCAGAGCAAAGTGGTTCAAGTCAGCACAGACAATACAACCACAATGTACTACATAGCAAGGGGGCACAAGGTCATCTCCCCTGTGCATTGAGGCCATGAAACTATGGAGTTTGGCCTACTCTCTGGGGATCTCCCTCTCAGCAGTTCATCTCCCAGGGAAGGACAATGTCCTCGCAGATGCCCTCCACAGAATTGACCAGAATCACCACGAGTGGTCACTAAACAGGCAGACCCTGCAAGTTTTCAGAAGATGGGGCACCCCAGAGGTGGACCTCTTCACAACCCCAGACAACCACCAGCTGCCACAATTCTGCTGCAGTCCTTCTGCAGTGGGCACAGTGCCTCTGGATGCACTGCTGTTGGACCAGACAGGGAAGTTTCTGTATGCCTTCCCTCAGTTTCCCCTGTTGCTCAGAGTTCTGAACAAGCTCAGGGTTCAACCAGTGGCAATGATTCTCATTGCTCCAGACTGGGTCAGGCAGCCCTGGTATTCACTGCTCCTGGTCCTGTCAGTATCCAGACTAATTTCTCTCCCCAGGAGGCACAATCTACCGACCTCCTCACAGGGCAGGATTCTTTACCCCAATCTCTAGTCCCTCAGGCTCAAGGCTTGGTTCTTAAAAACTTACGAGTATGCTGACCTAAATCTTTATGAAGGGGTTATAGAGGTCCTCAGGGTTTCTAAAAAATCCTCTACTAAGAAGGCTTCCTCCTCTAACTGGAGGAGGTTTTCTATCTGGTGCCAACAATAAGATATAGACCGTAGCCAGGTTGGTTTGCCAGTCATTTTGGATAATCTGGCACACCTTCATTCCCTCAGCCTCAGGCTGTCTATACACTTAAGGTGCACCTGGCAGCCATCTCTGCTTACCTTTCAGCGGGTTAGAGTTCATCCCTGGCAGTGAACCAGGTATTCAGAAAGTTTTTCAAGGGTTTGTTACACTTGCATCCCCTACACAGGGAGCCAGCTCCTGCATGGGACCTCAATATATGCATTGGCCAACTAATGCAGCCACCCTTTGAGCCCATGTCCTCAGCAGAGCTTAAGTATGCAACATGGAAAACAGTGTTCCTGGTAGCTATCACTTCAGCCAGAAGGATCAGTGAGCTCCAGGCCTTGTCCACAAAACCAAACTGTATTTCAGTCCATAGGGACAAGGTAGTCCTCAGGGCTAACAGGAAGTTTCTCCCAAAGTGGTTTCGATTGTCACCTGAATCAGTCTGTCACTTTGCCAGTCTTTTTCACTGACCATTCCAGTTCAGGGGAACATAGGCTGCATAGATTGGATGTCAAGAGGGCTATCAGTTGCTACATGGATCACACAAGAGTCATAGCAGGATAATATTCAGTTTTTCTCGACCTACAGAGATGGGAAAGGGCAAACCTGCCTCAAAGAGGACTGTTGCATGCTGGATTGTTGCCTATATCAAGTTCTGCTACAGCAAAGCAGACAAAGAACCCCCTGTAGGCTTTAGGACCCATTCTACAAGGGGTACAGCTGCATATATAGCAGCTGCAAGAGATATTACTTTGTTGGAAATTTATACAGCAGCTTTCTGGAAAACTGTTTTCTAAATAGGTTCTCTGCCCTCCTCCAAAGGTACTGCTTGGGTAGTCTGCATATGTCAGAATACAGTAAGATTTCCTGGGGTTAGAAGAAAAAATTACTTCCCATAGTAATCTTGTTTCTTCCAAGGGCATCTTACTATATTCTGAGCTCCCAGCTTACCTCCCATACTAGAACCTGTGGGCACTGCACTACAGCTGTCCTTGCTGCTTGAAACTTCAAGAGTTGTTTCTTGTTGGGGCATCTATGACTTGAGTCTTAGTGATGCCCACACTCTTAAATGTAAGGGGATTGTTTAGATCTTCCTGGACTGAAAGTCTCCACCAATCATTCACACTAATGGGACTATGCCCAGAGGCACTGGGACCCCACAGGAGCCAAAAATCTTCAGAAGGGTTGGTGCTGGGATAGGACCATGCATGCGCGGCGCTGCGAGACTAGTTCACACCATATAGGCTATGTCAGTGTCGACCCTGCAACTGCTTCAGTTCCTTTTCTCCCGCCGTGGAGTGCGCTTTGATGACGTCACTCGCCCGCCGGGAGTCAAGTCTTCATCTATACAACAGCAGCTATAGCCATTCAGTATTTATTTAACTTATCAGTGTAAGTGTTCTTTCTTATTTAAAAAGATGAAGAAGAATTTTCAGCCTGCCATCAACTGAGTCAACCTTTGACGGCAGCAGTGATAGGGAGATTTTGTTTGAAAGTTGTGATGGCAGTGGGGCTGTGTGTGGGCCGATGCCCTTTGCGGATGGGGGGTCTGGCCACGGGCAGTCCGATGCTTGGGGGGGATAGGACAGTCCGCCTGAAATGCCAGTGTAGCGGGTCTAGGACATGCCTCTGCTTGACCTCGAGCTCTTCTTCCTCCTGCCGGTGGAAGAAAAATCTGTACCACTCGAGGTTGTCCTCTGGTACGTCTGCATGGGGATCATCGCTGCAGGAGAGTGGTAGGCCTGAACTGACTCCAGTGGGTTCCTCTGTGGCTTCGCTTTTAACGGCCACTGTCTTTGACACCGGATCCCATCTCTGTCCTCGATGGGGTTCCGGTGAGCAGTTTCACCTCTGGGCCGCTCATTTAGAGCAGTGAGCACGGCATCTGGCCAGTGGGCCACAGTCAGATCGGTCGGGCCAGAATGTGCGCGGTGCCCTCTCTGGTGTCAATGCCATTGACGCCGACTCTTCATAACTACCCCTCTCCTTTTTCCCCTGCAGGGGCCAGTATGGGTACCACTTTCCTTCTCCCCCTTTTCTTCAGGTCTAGGTCCAGCAGTGGTTCTGGCACCATTTTTGGTGCCATGTGGTGCCTGTCTGGTGCCAGTGCCGTGTCTGGCACTGTGTAGTGGCGGCGCCATGGATGGTGCCAGGTCTGATGCTGTACGTGGTGCCGGTACCGTGGATTGTGCTGAACTCTTTGCCAATCCAGGAGGTGGTGTCTCCTGTGTTCCTAGTCTAGACCTGTCTTTTAGAGGTTATTCTGGGGTAGAAGTGGATCTGGATGAGTCTCTCCCTATTCTGATTTGTTGAAGATGCAGTGGATGACTCATTTTATGGGTTGGAATTCAAACCCTCTGTATCAGTGTGATGGAAAATCTTCTTTCCAGTTCTTTTTCCTGGATATGGGGTCCACCGTAACATTTCAGTCTTCATCTGTGGACCAAAGCAGACTTCTACGCCTTGAGTTCCTGTATTCCTCAGTACAAGTACACCCTGTGGAACACACTCATTGCAATGGTAGAGAGCTTCCCGAAATCAAACACTCCATTGCTAGGGGCATATAGACCAGTAATCAGCTGAAAGCTTTTATGGGCACCTGCATCTCTACCTCTAGGGCAGCTGCTGGCAGCAGGTGGTTAATGTCTCCTTGACCGTGCTTATCTGTTTGGCCCTCAGGTTGATCTCTAGAGGCCACTCAGAACAATAGGGCTGCCATTTAAACAATACAACATCCTCGTAACTGGCAGTCCTTTCAAGGTAGAGGCCTAGGTGCCTTTTTCAGGAACCAACCCCTCAGCCACGAAGAGAACGCAGTAGAGGGCACAGGGCCTGAAAGTGCCCTATACCAACCTCTTGTGTATCCAGTGCAGGTCCCATCCCAGCTTTTTGAGGGGGATGCCTCTCGGCAGAAGGAGGGGCATCTAATTCAGTTTTACAACCAGTGGAAGTCCATTATAGGTCATCAGGATTGTCTGAGAGGGAAACTCTCCCAATTTCGTAGATTTCCCAGACCTTCCACCCAGATTGAGCCCAGTTTGTCCGCCTCTCAGTGTCACACTCTCTGCTTCTGAGATACAGGACCTCTGCGGGAACCAGGCAGTAAAAGTTATTCCACAGCAGAATGGAGCACAGGTTCCTATTTCCATTGCTTCTGGTTCCAAGTTAACAGGTGACATGCACCCATTTATCGACCTTGGAAAGCTAAACAAGTACCTGTTCAGGGAAGAGAACATTAAAATCTCGATGCTCAAATCTTCACTTCCTGGACTTTGGCTCCTAGCCAGCCCATCTGTGCAAGAGACACAGGAAGCAGTCGCCACAACTTCTCGGTTCTCTCCAGGGGATTCTCTGATTCGGGGAGGGTGCCAATTTCATCTTCTCAACAGCTTCTCTTCTTAGGAGCCCTCCTGGATACCTCTAGGGTATCAGTTTCATTCCAGAGGATGGGAGAAACAACATCTTCAGATGACTTGTTACATCATGGAAAACGACACTCTTTGGGCCTCTTTTTGGTTGAGCGAATACTGGGACTCAGGGCGTCCTCCACAGCCAGCAGTGGTCTCCAACCATGCACCCGCAATCCTCTGTACAAAATGACACAGCCTCGGACAAAATCTTTCCTGGGGAGCTCACTGTCAAGACCTCCACGCTCAGGTGTGGAGCCAGGAGGACCCTCATCTGATCATAAATTTCTCAGAGAGTTATCTTATAAGCAAAGTCCTGGAGGATGCCCTCTACCACGAAGTGATATACTTCAGACAGATGTCAAAGCTGTGATGTATTACATCAGCAAGCAGGGTGGTGTGTCCCCCTACCCTCTCTGCAGTAGGGCCATAAGGTTGTGAGAGTGGTACCTTGAGCACGATGCATCAGTTCAGATTTTGAGCAGTCACTTTTGATGCGTGGGGCAGTTCAGACCTGGTTCTTTTTGCATCTCCTCTCAATGCAAAACTGCCTCTAGCCTGCTTTAGAAATCCAGACCCTGGTGTTTTCTGTCAGGATGTGTTCACTGCAATAGACAAGATGCTCCCTGTATTTTCCTTCTATTCCCTTAATTCAGACGGTGCTGATCAAGTTGTATGCACGGGGGGCAGGATGATTCTCATCATCCCAGACTGGCCTCGGCAGATATGAATTGCATTGATCTACAGTTTGTCAGAAGTTCTCCGAGGCTACTACCCCTGTGAGCAGACCTCTGACACTGGGACTTTAGTCCATCCTAGCCTGCGCTCCCGTCATCTTCATGCCGGGCCCGGAGGAGCTGGAAGTGGGCAAGCTGTAGGTTTCCCAGACCATTACAGACCTCTTGTAAGCTGTGCATAGGTCTTCCATCAGGAGGGCTTATGCGGCTAAGTGGAAACCTTTCTCCATCTGGTGTGCAAGTCCCATCTGGACCCTTCGGTTGCCCACCAATATGGAGTGTCTCTTGGACCTGTTGAACATAGGTCTGCTATACTCAGCAGTGAAGGTACACCTCTGTATGTTTTTGGTCTATCTTGAACCAGTAGACAACATGTCACTGGCTCAGTTACCATCAGTCAAGTTTTGCTTCATTAACTCCAGAAGGAAGCGCTTTCCTCATTCTCTGGATGTTAAGATGGTTCTGTGATTCTACATCGACAGAACGAAGAGATATGCATCCGAGCAACTATTGTATCTTTCAGCATGCCTCAGCTGGGTCAGCCTGTTGCCATGAGATGTTTTCTGTTTGGTTAGTAGCATGTCTTCACCACTACTAATCCATGACACAGACCAACTTGAAGGTCGGGTTCACACCACTCTGTTGGAGTGGTTGTGGCTCCTGGCGGAGTTTCATATGTACCCATTGCAGACATCTGCAAGGCGGTGAGTTGGAGCTCAGTGCATACCTTTGTAAAGCAACTATGTTCTGGATATCCATGCCAGAAGCTTCTTTCTTCAGCAGAACAGTCCTTCTGGACTTCTGTCCTGAGTGAGTTCTGTTTCCTACTACCCTACGTGGGGGTTGATTTTTAGCTTGATACTTTCCCATTAGTGTGAATATGTGGTGGAGACTTGTAGTCCAGGAAGACATGGAAATGACATACTTACTGCAATTCTTGATATTCTTGGATGGAGTCTCCACCACTCATTCACATGCCCACCTACCATCCTCTGAGCTCACTCGTTCAGTTTTGGTCTTCACTACCTGGTTTGGGCTATGAAGACATTGTTGAATTGACCCTTCATCTGGGCCATCTGGGCCTTCACATGCCCAGAAGTTAATTTTAGGTTTTCTTTCATTAGTTTACACTATACCTCCTCAGCTGAAAAGGTACTGAGGCAGTTGGAAGGTCGACACCGAGATAGCCTATATGGCGCAAGCTAGTCTCGCGGTGCTGCACATGCACGCGGTCCTATCCCAACGCCAGCCCTCCTAAAGATTTCTGGCCCATTAGTGTGAATGAATGGGAGAAACCCTGTCCAAGAAAATCAAGAATTATGGTAAGTACGTAATTTCTATTTTTGGGGGGTGCTAGTTATTTATTAGGATAGTTTAGATAGTTTGTTCTTATGCATGCTCCGTAAGTATCTGACGGTTGTAGGATGTATTCCAGGGACAGTGGTTTGATACCGACCTTGAACCTAGCATTCCATCATTTGCATATTTTATTAACCATTTCAGCTCCGAGGCAGTCGTATGGTGAGACCATACTGCATATGTCAGAATACAGTAAGATTCCCATGGAAGATACAAGATTACTATGGTAAGTAATTTTTCCTCCTGGACCCTTAGATATGTTGCTGATAAAAATATTGAATAGGATGGGGCCAAGTACTGATCCCCGTGGTACACCGCTAATCACCTCCCTTTCTTCCAATAGGGAGCTATTTACCACTACCCTCTGTGTTCTTCCTTTTAGTCAAATCCCTATCCAGTCTACAACCTTTTGACCCACCACCATGCTGCCTTCTGTGTGGGACCGAATCAGAGGCTTTGCTGAAGTCTAGGTAAACCATGTCCACAGCGCTGCCCTGGTCCACTTCTTACAGTAGGTCATCCAGTTGAAGAAGTCTATAAGATTTGTCTGGCATGACCTCCCAGCGGTGAATCCATGCTGTTTTTGGTCTAATTTTCCATTATCTTTGAGAAAGGATACAATTCTGTCCTTGAGTAGGGCTTCCATTGTTTTTCCCACAGTTGAGGTGAGGCTAACCGTAGTTAACAGCACTCTGCTTGCTACCATTTTTGTGAAGTGGGATAATTGTGTACCTCCTCCGGTATCTCTCCATGTTCCAAAGATAGGTTGAATAGCCCAGTCAGGGGAGCTGCCAATTCCTCCTTTAGCTTTCTCAGTAATCTTGGATGAACATCGTCCAGTCCCATAGCCTTGTTCACCTGAGCTTTTCTAGTTCTTTCAAGACTCCTTCTTCTGTAAAATGTTCCAAATCAATTCTGCTGCTTCTACTTTTTTCTGGCGTGGGCGTTCCGCTTTCTTCTCCTTCATAAGTGAAAGCTGAGCAAAAATACCCGTTGAGGATTTCGGCTTTTTCTTTATCACCCTCCACATGCCCGCCATTTTCCCTTGCCAGTACGAGTATGCCTCCTCTCTCCTTCCTTTTGTTGCTGACGTATCTGAAGAAGGTTTTGTCTTCCTTTTTGGCCTCTCTGGTTGTCCTCTCCTCAGTTGCTGCTTTGACCACTCTGATTAGTCTGCCTGCTTCCTTTTGTTTCTCCTTGAATGCTTCCATGTCCTTTTCACAGCCAGTCTCCTTGTATTTTTTGAAGGCAGTTCACTTCTCCCTGACCTTGGTGGCCAAGTCCTTTTGAAAACCAGAGGGGGTTTCATTCTTTTCTTTGATTTGCCCACTTTTCATAAACATTGGCTAGAGACATCCAGTAAAGCTGTTATGAGAATGGTCCAGTACTCATCTACTCCCCCCACCAAAGTTATATTGGCTAGGCTCTACATGAGTTCCTTTTTCATTTTGGTGAAATCTGCTCGTCTAAAATTCAGGATTTTAGTTTTGGAGTGCTTGTTTTTTTCTGTTTATATTTGGAACCATACCATGTGGTGGTCACTGAACCCCAGGTGGCTTCCAACTTCTGTTCCAGAGATGTTATCACCATTGGTGAGTAACAGATCAAAGACAGCATCCTCCCTAGAGGGTTCCTTCAAGAGTTGCTTCAGACCTGAGAGCGTAGAGTCTCCAGGAAGTCTCTGCTCCTGTAAGAGGCTGCTGTATGGGTGCTCCAGTTTATATCAGGTAAGTTAAAATCACTGACCACTATCACTTCCCCTTTGCCACTCATTTTGTTGTATGTTTTCTAGGATCTCCTTGTCTCCCTTTTTCCTGATCGCTGGGAGCCTCTACACCACCCCCACCCGAGTGGCCTCCCCCCTACTGCGCTCCAGTGTAACTCAAAGTGTTTCGGTTTCGGAGTGTGTGTCATGGGTCCTTGTAGCTTTTATCCTTTCCTTTACATATATTGCTACCCCACCCTCCTTTTATTTTGGCCAGGTCTGTCTTTTCGACTTAAGGCAGTATCCTGGAATAGTTACTTCCCAGTCATGTTGTTCATTGAACCAGGTCTCTGTGATGGCTAACCAGTCAAGATCTGCCTCTGCGATAATAGTTGTGAGTTCAGCTATTTTATTTGCTAGTCTTTTTGTGTTCATGTACATTGCTTTCCAAGTTTGACTTGCTCCTTTTTTCGAGTTCAGCCTGTCATTAGATCCTTTT
This sequence comes from Neoceratodus forsteri, assembly GCA_016271365.2. Classification (NCBI taxonomy): domain Eukaryota; kingdom Metazoa; phylum Chordata; order Ceratodontiformes; family Ceratodontidae; genus Neoceratodus; species Neoceratodus forsteri. Next base: position 86,961,259 of record CM057451.1, read on the forward strand.
TTTCTAGTGTCTCACAGCTCCTTTTTACTGGATGACACTTTCGGTCTTTGTTGCTCTGATTTGGGAGAGTTTTTAGGAAGAAGTAGCAGTTTCTTTTATTGCCGATACCCAGGGCCCCTGGTGTTCTGCGGCAGAATTTTCTGATTTCTGCGGCAGGGCTCCTTGACTTCTGCGGCAGCCTTTTCTGATTTCTGCGGCATGATTTATTCATTTCTCAGGCAGAATGCAGTCCTGTCATTGGCTAAATATGATGTGATGTCATCGATGACATCATATGCTGACCGTAGAGGAGAGGCTTCAGGATAAACGAGGTGGGAAAGAAAGCCTGACACTGTGGAAAAACAGTATATTTATATGAAAATTCACCAAAAACAATGAATTCTGTGGCACTATATATATTCTGAGGCAGGATGCAAATTCTGCGGCAAATTCCGCAACTGCAGAACCGCAGAATTCCAGGGGCCTTGCTGATACCCTCTCCCCATATCCTAGTTTAAACTCTCCACTGAGATGTCAAACTTTTGACCCAGGACCCACACACCCTCCTTAGTGAGGTGCAGTCAGAACTGAAGAGACCTCTGTCCCAAAAAGTCCCTCCAGTTTCTGATGAAGAGGTGCCCTTCTCTAGGCACTATTTTGAGTCATGCATTCAACTCCTCTATTTCATCCTCACATATTTGTTGTGTACTGCCCCATCTCTTCCGTACTGGAAGGACCTCTGAGAATGCAGTGATCGGCAAGTGTGTGGTTAATCTAGTCCCCAGCTGAGACAGGTGCATTTGGTCTCCTCAGCTGTTCATTCTGCCAGATCATTACTACTTAGATGGATGAAAATGCCTGCACAGTTTCCTCCCTTTATATTAGTCTGTCTATTCGGGAATCTTTTAGCAAAGGCTCCTGGAAGTCACTTGACTATCACACTAGTGTCAGGGTGATGAATTAGTTGTAATTCCACTCCTCGGATCATGCAATCATTACCTACAATGAGAATTGTTATTTTTCCCGTGCCGCATGGTACTTTTGGCATGTCACCAATGCATTTATTTGAAGGGGAATTCGACTGATGGTTGTTTGGGCTGGCCACGCTTTCTTTTTCCGTTGTGTGGGCCAAAGGTGCAAATCGCTTAGTCATCCAGATGGGTGTGTCCAGGTTTGGAAGCTGCTGTTGTGTGCTATGGTACCTGCCCCTTTTTAACAACTGCCATCCCCCTGTACCAGGGAGATGCTGATGGTGTGTGGTGTTACCCTGGTGGAGATGGTATGACTTACCCTGCAGAAAATCAGTAGAGGCAACTGTAGAGAAAACAATCAACTTTTGGCAGTGGCTTCAACAAACACCACCAACCTCGGATGAAAGTAAAAGTAATCTGACCTTTAAATCTTCCTTCTGTTGAAAGTACTAAGCCTTGTCAGCTCAACACCCCAGTTACACTCCAAATCTCCTGGAAGAAAAAAAAACAATTATCTCCTTCAATGTAAGAAAGAGAGTGCAAAACCTATAAGCTCAAAACAAAATAGTAACAAAACAGTACTTCCTCTGCAGAAAATCGGTAGAGGTACCTGTAGAGAAAAACAATCCACTTTGGCAGTTGCTCCAACAAATACCAACCACAGCACCCTGTGGAAAAATGTGTGCATAGTCATAAATGATCAGTCTACCTTGACAGTAACATCTTTGCAAAGGAATAATGCAGTTTCAGACAGAGGCACTCCACCACAACTTCCCTGCTGAAAGTTTCAGACTATTTCAGATGCAGTTGACTCTGGGAATCTCACTGGTGCCTTTTTCATAGACCCCACAAAGGCAGTTAACAAAGTAGGCCACAAACCACTGCTCATAAAACTAGAGAAAATAGGAATGTTGGAGACCACTGTAGCCAGGATGGAAAACTCCCTGACTGGGAGGACACATTAGTGACAGTAAATTGAAGTACATGCGGTGACAGATGTTCAACAATATGTAGACGACGCAGCGGTGTACACTAGCTCTAGATCTGAGAGGGACCAAAATAAGCAAGTGCATTTTGTATTTGATGAAGAGCAGTACTGGATGTTTGTGAACGGCCTGCTAATAAAAGCAAAGAAAACTGGAGTAATGCACTCTTTTCAAATAAATGTAGAAACAATGCAGACTTTTATATCTATACTACTGAAAGGGAGAGCCTAGAAAAAGTCAAAAGCTTCTGGTATCTGAGGCTATGATACGGCTAGATCCCCATCTAGTTTTTGATCAGCACTTAGAAAGTTAAGCAAAAAACGTGTCCCAAAAATATTGGCATGCTGTACAGACACAAGTGCTACCTGGACATGTGAACCAGAAAACTGATCCTAATGCAGTCTCTTCTCCCCTAGATCATGCTGATGTGGTCTACAGGATGCCAAACCGAGCATCTTCTCTCCTAGATTATGTGGACGTGATCTACAGGATGCCAAACTGAGCATCTTCTCCCCTAGATTATGTTGATGTGATCTACAGGATGGCATGCCAACAGCACTGCAAAAGCTGTTGTCTACAACCAAGTATGCAGATTTACACTTAAAGAGGTAGTCCACTCAAAAGTAATACATTGCAGAATTAGCATCAGCATACCCCCAATAAATCTTATACCAAAACATAGGTTTTCTATGTTACTTCATTTTAAAGTTATGAGCTATTTTGTAACCCTGATTTCACTCACTGTTCAAAAAAAAGTCAGTTTCGAGAGTGATGTCACAACCAGAACTCGCAGCCTAGTCCTCTCTGTTAGCAACATTGTAGGACCTTTTTCTCCAAAGTTTAAGAAACTGTAGTGGTATTAATCATTTGAAAAATAAAAATTGGCAGGGTTGACTGCAGCGCTTGTGTTTCCAGATTGTTCAGATGCATGGTTCTGTACCTTAGAATTGTCAGAGATGGTTTTGGAATGCAGTGCTGCAACAAGGTATAGAATTTCAAGGTAGTGTGGAATTTAGAATGTTGGGGAGGACATGGCATCTCAATGAGGCAGGGATGCACCATTTTGAAATGTGGTGGGACACTCAATCTCGGAATGCAACAGGGACACAAGTCGAGGAATTTGATGGGACTGCAATTTCAGAATATAGTTGATGCACATGTCAGAATGTGACAGGATGCATTATTGTATTCTGAAATTGCTTGCCCCGGACACATTCCAGAATTGTACGCACCCACCATATTTCAAAACTGTGCATCACATTCTAACATTGTGCATCCCAGCCACATTCTGAAGTTGTCACCGCCACATTCCAGAACCCTGTGCCACCGCCACATTCCAGAACCCTGCACCACTGCCATGTTCTGATATGTGCTGCTGCCACATTCTAAAACTCTGCACCACCATGCCACTGCTGCATTCCCAAATTGGCACCACATCCATATTCCCAAATTGTGCACCACCACCACAGTCCAAAATTGTGCACCACCACCACATCCTAAAATTGTGCACTACTGCCACATTCTGAAACTTTGTGCCACTGTCACGTTCTAAAATTGTGCATCACCTCCACATTCCAAAATTGTGTGTCACTGCCACATTCTGAAATTGTGTACCCCAGCTACTTTCTGAGATTGTGTCGATACTGCATTTCACAATTGCAGCCTGGTGGCATTTTGAAATCGCATCCCTGCGGTATTCTAGAAATTGCACACAACTTTGTCATTGTAAAGCAATGTTTGTCAATGCATTCCAACACCATCACATTCTTAAGTACTGTACTTTGCTTCTGAACATTACGGAAATACATGCTGTGACCTACCCAGTGTCAGCTTTCCTTTTTCAGATATTTACTACAACTGCAGTTTTATGTAAAGTGGGAGGAGTAAGTCCTATAAGGTAGTTTGCAGGGAGAACTAGGCTGCGAGTTCTGATTTTGACATTACCAGTAGTTCTTCACTGAAACTGGCTTTTTTTTGAACAAGCAATGAATTCAGGGTTACAGAATGACTTGTAACTTATAAACAAGGTAACTCAGAGAGCTCATTTTTTTGGCACAAGGCTGATTGAGGATATGCTGATCCAAATTAGGAATTTAATGATGCTAGAAATATTGGCCGGACTCCCTCTTTAATGTGTGGTGCACAGCACTTAGTCTGACCTATATGTCACTTGGCATCTTAGATGCTGAGGATATGCTGAGGATAGAAGTATGCAACCCCCAACAACTGGGGTGGTCTACTGGCCGCAACATCTTTATTTATGGGCTAATGCCACAGACAAGAGAAGACCTACATTCATTTCCCAAAAAACAAAGCGAACGATGGGTGAAAAAGCAATTTAGCATTGCTGCACCAAAAAACTAGAATATTTGGCAAGACCATGTGAAGTGTGTGGGAAGCCTTTCCCAGTTCAAGTCTGTTATGTAAGCAATAAACCACAACATGGCATGTGTTTCTAGAGAATGAATACGTGCCCTGGGTGAATTGGAAGACATGAGGCCAAAGACTGAGTGACTTTCAGTGCACACAGGAAGTACGTTAACTGTTAAGAAACCCATGGCCAAAAGTGGGTTATTGCACTTATAAAATGGAAAAAAGTTTCATTTCTAGGGATGTGGATATGATGTTCTATCCACACTGTCTGACAGTTGCCTTTCCCTTTAAGGATCACTGGAAATGTCTTCTAGCTGGCTCCTCCCACCCACCTGGGTGGTAACTCCCATGGCTCCACCCCATGATGCCAGATATTCCTTTCCGCTGGAAGGTTCAGGTTCCTCCTTACTGCTCCCACTTTGAGTAGGCCCTGGTGCTCAAAATCTTTGATTTACTTCAAAACTTACTCTTAAAACTCATTTGAGTTTTGTCTTCACCTTGATCTTCGATCACGCCGATGGAGGATAAGACTGTTCCCGGAGCCTCGCTTGGTGCCTCAGGCAGAAGATGTCCCATAAGGATTCTCACACTGCATGCCTACTGTCTGGGCCACGATCACGATCCACAGGCCTGCAACTTATGCTGGTCTTTCCACCCGAATGTTCTCCATGACTGCGCTGCCCGCCTGCAGTTGGGCAGACCGGAGAAATGATACCCGCCAGTCAAATCAAAGGATGCCCATTGGGTGGTCCACCGAGCAGTTAGAACAGCTCAAGGCCTTCGAGGAGGAGGAGGTGGCCCAGGCCGCTGCTCAATCCTCTTCTGCCTCTGCCTTTGTTCCACTCCAGTTGGGTTCCACCTATTCGGCCTCCTTCAAGGAGCTGTACCAGTCCCTCTTGACTAAAGGGAGAGGGCTTCACCGAGTCACACAGTTCCCGCTCACGCAAGAAGGAGTCCAAGAAACAGATCTCTCTCTCTGTCTCTCTCTCTCGGACACCCTGCACTTGGGGCTCCACCCCCACCACGTCTCTCCAGATTTTCTATGCGCTAACCCCCTTGTGTTGCTGACAACTAACAGGCTCCCCATTGGGCACAGTTATTTAGTCTGTTCCTGTATGTATCTGACTGTGTTTACTTATTCTAGTTTTGGTTTTCACTGTATTTTTTGCATTCCTTTGTTTAAAGACCAAATGTACCTAAATGATCTCATTCTAATTCTATTGCCTTGTTTGTCTCAATCCTCTGTATTACCACCTACTTGTTCTAAATGTGCTAATGTGGAACTTACGTAAAGAGCTCTGACCTCAAATGGTTAATCCGAGATCAGAAATAAATAAATAAATAAGGGCCAAAAGAAGACTCATCGTTGATGCTCCTGGGACTGGGAATGCTTCTGCTCTCAGGAAACTCTGGTTTCAACTACGGTTGAAACCGCGGCCTTCGACTCTGGTTTCATGGTAACCCCTTCAGACCAGTTGGCTGAGATGGGGGCCGATGACGTGGACAAGCTATTTCTCAACCCTGTCGGCCGGTTGTCATCAGAAGAGGCCGACAACTCTCTTTTCAGGACTCCAGTCCTGCCGGTGACCACTGACTGGTCAGCCCAGCTTACTGAGCTGGAACATCAACCAAGACCAGGAGCAGCCGCTGATCTCCCCAGCTCCCTCTAAAGCCCTCCGTCGGCACCGCCAATGGCCGAGGTCAGGGTCTCAGTCATCTTCCATTTCGGGATCAAGCAGGTCCCACTGACATCGCGGTCTCACCTCTTGACACCATAGTTAGTGGTGCCGCTGCTACTATCTTCATGCTCCTCAGGTGAGGAGAGGGTTTGGTGCATATTGCATCGACGCTATGAAGACCTTATATGGCAACAGTTGGTTCTGTCCAGGCCAAAGCCAACACCGGCAACCACCCCAGACATTACATGGCTGTCACCTGAAAGGCTGATGCCGACTCCCCCAACGGGGCCAGTCAACACCGTTCCTCCTCCAGCGGAGCCAGTTCAGACCCAGTTGGCTAGGCAAAAGCAGGCTTTTCTGCCAATCATGGTGGAGCCACCACATAAATAGCCGATGGCCGGGGCTCTGACCAAGGAGTCTCGGCCAGCCAAGGGGTTTCCCCATTGGCTGATGGTCACCCTTACACCTGACCATCCACAACGGGTCAAGGGGGACACAGGTGGCTGCTCACCTTATGAAGATTCAGAGAATTCTCTGCACTCCCATCCGCTGAAAACGGAGTCGATCAGGATCTTTCAATGGACAAAGACCCTACTTCATTCATGGCATTCTTCGCCCATCTCTGAATCTACAAGGCTGAAGCTGGAGACTGTCCAAAAGCGGGCTCAATATCCGCACAGAAATTCTGGACAAAGGGGATTCTCCCACAGATGCCTTCCCAGTGGCCGAGGCCATTGTTGGCCCTGTCCTGGAGCTTTGGCAGTGCCCTTCTTTTTTATTTGAAATATCAGATATACCTGTGAGCCAGAGGCTCTTTTACAGAGGTTCCACATCATACATATAATACAAGATGTTGTAAAGGTATACACAGGGTAATAACATTGAGTTACAGCAATACATTGATACAAAATGACATGACTACAAAACATAGATTGAGGAGCCAAGGTACAGTGAATAGGAAAGGTTAAACTACTAACAGAGACGGTATAAAAATACAAGTACATAAAGATTATATTTACAATCAAGTGCCATCAGTGGGCAGAAAAGTGCATCACAGAGAGAGAAGAATACAAAAGCAGTCAGAAAAAGGCCAGTAGGAGGGTGAAGGGGAGAGGGGATAGCTGAGAAAAAAATAGTGAGTGGAGATAGTGTGGAGCAGGGAGAATTATGGGCAGTTGCAATGGTTCAGTGAGAGGAGGTGCTGGCGAAGTTTAGTTTTAAAAGGGCGAAGTTTGTCAGTGGCCAGGATATCATGGGCAGGCTATTCTACAAGTAGGGGGCCTGGTATGGAAAGGCATGCTGCCCAAGGGCAGTTTTACAGACAGGAACAAGGTACGAGCCTTTTAAGGTGCTCCTGGTAGTGTGCAGAGAGGGGGTGGGAAGCAGAAAATGAAGGATCTGGGTGGGGGGGAACAGGCAGGACATGACTTTCTTGTCTGTTAAGCAAGTATGGTATGTTAGCCGACCTTTAAAGTCCAACCAGTGTGCTTGCTGGTAAAGGTCGCAGGTATGGGTAAGCTGATGGGATCCAAGAACAACCTGGCAAGCTTTGTTAAGAGAGACTTTGAGCCTGTTGAGGACTGCGTCAGATGCAGAACCGTAGATTACTATGCCGTAGTCTACTATGGAGAGTACCGAGCTGGTGACAGCAAGACGGAGGGCGTCATTAGTTAAGCATTTTTTATGGCTATACAAGAGGCCAATCCTAGTATTAACAGCTTTGCAGACTAAGTCAACATGGCTTTGAAAGGAAAGGGTGGACTCAAGGGTAACTCCAAGGTATTTACAGGTGTTGACCTGTCCTAATGGTTGGAGATGGTCATTAAGAATTGTGAGGGGGGCATTTTTGTGTTTGTTTTGTGTGTTTACAAATAACATAAATTTCAATTTTTTTATAGTTTATGATAAGCTTGTGTTTAGTGAACATTAACTCTAACTCAGAAATTAGCCCAAAGAGATGCGAGTATGGACAGGTCCGAGTGACAGCATAGAATAATAGGTTTCAGAGCAGGCTGGAGGGAGGGAGGTATTTAGAAAGAGACTAAAGAGGAGAGGCTTGAGACCCCTGCAGGACCCTAGAGCAGACAGGTAATGAGAAGGAGAGGGAGTTACCGATTTTCACTTGCTGGGAGCGACCATTGAGATAATTCGCAAACCAGAAGGTGGCTTCAGGAGAGAGGCTGATTGAATGGAGGGATGAGTCCAGGAGGTCATGGTTAACCATGTCAAATGCCTCTGTCAGGTCAATGTACACAGACCCTACCAATTGTCCCTGATCAAGGGCTTTGTGGGTAAAGCCGCAATATTCCAAGACAGCAGTTGTGGTACTGTGTCCCTTATGGAAACCATGCTGTTGGGTACACAGGAGGTTGTGCTCCACTAGGTAGTCATGCAGTTGATCTGATACAATTTTTTCCAATGCTTTGGAGATGGGGGGGGGGGCAGGGAGGAGGATGGAAATAGGGCGGTAGTTGCTGTGGGCAGTTTTGTCACCACTCTTGTGGATAGGAGTGACAATAGCGGATTTCCATAGGGTGGGAAATTAACTACAGTGAAGGGAGAGATTAAGGATCTTGGTGAGGGGGAGAAGCACAGCATCAAGGGCCAGATGTAGTAATTTCAGGTTTAATGAGTCGCTGCTGAACCTTGACTTACCCAGTACTCTGTGGAAGTAAGTTTTTGCTTCAGTAGTGGAGATCAACCTGAAATGGAAGGGGGAAGTAAGTCAGAGCAGCTGAAGGAGAGGGACAGGCCGGCTTATTAAAAAAGAAGTCAGAAGGAAGTACCCCATTCAGATCAGTAAGGGCCAGGTTGAAGGTATCAGCTATAGCCAGAGGGTCCTGGGTGATGGCTCCATTAATGTTAAGGGGGGGGCAGTGTTAGATTTCCCCATGAGTTCCTTTATGTTAGCCCAGAATTGCTTACCATTACCCCAGGAGGAGGCAAGGTTCTCTAAAGTGATGAGCCTTAGCATGACAGATTTCTCTAGTGCAAGCATTTCGTATGGCCCGTAGTTTTTCTGTCGTGAGGTTTTCCAGAGGCGAGGGCCTTATGCCACAGGTTATCCCTGTCAGCCATTAGTTTAAGAGAGAGGGAGTAATCCAGGGATTACTCAGGTTCTTGACTGTATGCTTTGAGTAGGGAGAAAGATATCACAGGCTGTATTAAATGTGGAGATGCAAAAATTAAGGGCATAATCTATGTTGGTGGCAGAATCTAAGGGAGACCAGTCACTAGTGAGAAGGAAATCATAGAATTTTCCCTAGCATGTCTTTTTTAAGTACACGTTGATATGTGGTTTTCGGAAGGGATTTTTTGTGGCAGTTGGACCAGTGGCAGAGAGTGGGGGAATGGTCACTCACGGAATCACGGAGGACCTGGTACTCATGTTTGCTAGCTCTGGCTCTGTACTATGTCCATATATTGTACTCTGGCCCCACCTGTGTGTGGGTGAGTTTGTTACTCTGTCTATGCACTATGTTCCTTGTACTGAATTCTCTCTGGCCCACCTGTATTGTGGGCTTGTATGCTACCTTGACTATGTACTACGTTTTTCTGTATTGTAACCTCCCGGGTCGCACCTGAAAATAGGCACTTGTTGTCTAGTGTGCTTACCTGGTTAACAAAAACAAATAAATACTCATTGAATCAGGGAGGACTGTTGCCCTGCTTCCTCGGCCCGAATGACCCACAAGTCTGTGGTGCCCACTGGTACCATTCAGGGTTCACAGAGCATCCCTCGGCTGAGGGGTTGGTGGCTGACTACGTGTTTTGGCGCTTGGGCAATACTGGGGATGTCAATAGACTGCTGGACAGAGTCCAAGAAATTGGATCATTTAGCCAAAAATGTCTGTGCTACCTCCTTGCTAGGCCTCCGCCAGGCGAACTCGGCTGTCTTGATGGCACACTTCTCTCATGCCCTATTAGGCTTCCTGGATGAGGTGATCCCTCATCTTCCTGGAGACCTTCAGACCACTGTGAAACAGGTCAGAGACGAGGGTATGGAGTGGCAAAACAGCAACTCCAGATGACTCTGGATGTTGGTGATTCTTGTGCCTACTCAGTGGTGGCCACGTTGCCATGCACTGTAGGGCTTGGCTGAGGATCTCAACCTTCATGGCAGATACCCAGCACAAGCTGGTGGAGGTCTCCTTTGTGCACCAACCTATTTAAGCCTGGGGTGGAGAGTCACCTCCAGCGCATTGAAAGTCCAGTGCCACCCTGACTCCATGACATCTGCCCAGAAGGACAACAAGGGCTCTAAATAGCAGACGACAAGCCCTTTGGTTCTCCACACATGCGCCAAACCAGCCCAGCATCAGCCTCGCCAGTAGGCCCAGTCCTGGCAACCTCGTGCCAAGTCCATGGCCTTAGCGGTCTGACAGCCCGAGGGAAGGGACCCAGTGGCTCCTCAACCAGATTCTCCTCCTCCAAGCCTGCTCAAGTGACGGGATGGAGGTTGCCACCCTCATTCCTGTCACGCCTCCCCTGGGCCCTCCTGTGGGGATCCAGCTCCACCACTTCCTTTCCGCCTGGTCTGCTGTTACCACGGACAGGTGGGTTCTGGAAGTGGTCATTGGGGTCTGCCTCTGGATTTCGAGTAGTACCCTGCAAGCTGAGCCCACCCCCCATGGGAGGACTTGGTATCTGCAGACTACTTGGTCGGCTCTTCAAAATGACATAGCCCAACTCCTCTGCAAGGAGATCGTGGTCAGAGTTGTGGATTCTCCAGAACACCCAGGGTTTGTCTCCAGGTACTTCCTGGTGCCAAAGAGGAGAGGGGGCTGGTGCCCCAATCTAGGTCTGCATGACCTGAACCAATTCCTCAGGTCCCGCACCTTCAAGATGGTAACTCTGTCCCAGATCATACCATCTCTGGAGCAAAACGTGATTTTTCTCTCTGGATCTTCAGGACATGCTCTTTCACGTCCCAATCTGTCCGTCCCATTGAAGGTTCCTCCGCTTCCGAGCAGAGGGAGTCCTTTACGAGTTCCAAGCCTTGCCTTTCGGCATCTCCTCGACCCCCAGGGTCTTCACCAAATGCATAGCAATGGTGGCAGCTCACCTGAGGCACCAAGAGTTCCAGGTATACCCCTACCTGGATGACTTGCTGGTAGCAGGTCCCTCCAGGCTGGATTTGGAGTGGTCCAGGGACCTGACCTTCCAGACCTGCATTGACCTTGGTCTCCTGGTCAATGCGGCCAAGTCAGAACTTATGCCCTCGCAGGTGATAAGTTTCATCAGGGCAGAGCTTGACTTGTGCCGGGCCAGAGCTCGGCTCCCAGCAGACAGGGCAGAGGTTCTCTCCTCCTTTGCCCAGTCATTTCTGATCTGGCACTTGCACCCTGCCTGGGACTTCTTGCACCTTTTGGGTTACATGACGGCCTGCACCAGCATGGTCCAATGGGCCCATTGGCATATGCGCTTCCTCCAATGGGAGCAGGTCAGCCAGTGGTCTCAGCGCAAAGGTCACTTCAACCAGCTGGTCACTGTGACCCAGAGGATGTGGGATGCCCAACAGTGGTGGCTTGTCCCAGAACATCTGCAGGAAGGGATCCTGTTTGTCTTCCCTGAGCCGACTGTCATCCTAATGACTGACGCCTCTCTCACAGGCTGGGGTGCCCACCTGGGGAACAGAGTACACAGGCTCTAGACCCTCAGGAGTCCGGATGCCAAATCAACCTGCTGTAGCTCCGAGCGTTCAGTAGCCCTGACTGCATTTGCCTGTTTGTCCAGGGTCAAGTGGTCCAAGTCCAGATGGACAATACCACGACCATGTACTACCTCAACAAGCAGGGTGGGACACACTCCTTGCCTCTGTATAAGGAAGCTCTCCACAGCTGGACCCTTGTGCATAGCCTGGAGGCAGACTATCTAGCCATCCATGTGTCAGGAACCTCAGATCAACCAGCAGATGCCCTCAGCCAAGTGGGGGCAGGCATCTCATGAGTGGTCCCTCCACCGGAAGGTAGTTCACAGTCTGTTTTCCCAGTGGTGCACCCCTCTGGTGGACCTGTTTGCCTTCAGGAAGAATGCAAAGTTGAGGCTGTTTTGTGCCTGCCCCCCTCAGCAGGGCTCACTGCAGGGGGATGCCTTCTCGAGGCCATGGACCCGAGGCCTCTTCTGTGCCTTCCCTCCACTTCCCTTGATCCACAAGGTGCTACTCTAGGTCAGGAGGGACAAGGCACAGATGATCCTGGTGGCTCCGGACTGGCCCCTCCAGTTTTAGTACCTTGATCTCCTCAGCCTCAGCAACAGGCTTCTGAGGCATCTTCCAGCATGCCCAGACCTGCTTTCCATCAGACAGGAAAAGATACTCCACCTGGACCTTCAATCCCTGCACCTGACAGCTTGGTTCCAGAGCGACTAGAGTTCCAGGCTTTGGGTCTCTCCAAAGATGTTCTCAACGTGGTGGAGACATCTCACAAGGAATCAACCAGAAAAGATTCTCCATTTGGTGTCAGAGCAAGGGGTTGGACCCCTTGACCTGTCCTGTGGCCAGCATTTTGGACTATATGTGGTCTCTCTTCCAAGGGGGACTTCAGTTGATGACCCTTAAGGTGCACCTGGCAGCCATCTCTGCTTACCGGGCGTGGGCTGGTTGCAGTTGGTGGCACAGGCGAAGGTGGTCTGGCGCTTGTTTAGGGCCTTGACCATATTTCCCCTCCGGTGCATGAACCACCACTACCGTGGGACTTATTGCTGGTTTTAGCAAAGCTCATGGGCAAGCCATTCGAACTGATGCACAGGTGTGACATTTCTCACCTGTCGTGGAAGACCGCCTTCCTGGTGGCTATCACATCAGCCAGAAGGATGAGTGAGCTCCAGACACTCTCAGTGGACTCTTCTTATCTGATCTTTCACAGGGACAAGGTTGTCCTGCGCCCCAACCTGAAGTTCCTCCCGAAGGTTGTGCCGGAGTTTCACCTGAACCAGGTGATGACTCTACCAGTGTTCTTCACCAGTCACACCTCAGAGACCGAACACAGGCTCCATACTTTGGACCTGAGGTGAGCACTCACTTATTATACAGAGCGCATGGCTGGAGTTCAGGTAGAGGTTTGCCAGCTGTTTGTCACCTACGCTGAAGCTGCACCTGGCAGACCTGCAGCCAAGCTGATGATTGGCAGGTGAATCACATCTTGCATTGATCTCTGCTATAGGTTGGCAGGTAGAGAGTCTCCCATTGGGCTAAGGGCTTATTCCACCCGCCATACCACTGTGTCGGTGGCTGCTTCTAGGGATGTCCCTATCCAAGAAATCTGCAGGGCTGCTTCCTGAAAGTCAGCACATACCTTCATTTCCCATTACCACATTGACCTTGAGTCACGCTGGAATGCTGTTTTTGGGATCAGTTCTCCAGTCTTTGTTCCCAAAGTAGGGGTTGTGCGCCTTGCCCCCCTCCTCCCAGAGAACTACTAGGAGTCTGCGAGACAGTATGGATTGAATATCATATCCACATCCCTAGAAAAACAGGTTACTCACCTGTAACAGTAGATCTTTCATGGAGTGGTCTCTTGCAGTAGGTAACACTTTTAGGTATCCAGCAGAGGTCACTGTGGTGCACGTCAGCTCTTATAGCAGTTTTTCACCAGGGACCGCCCGCATATGACATCAGCCTCCTTCCTGTTTCCTATATAAGTGTGGGCTGTCCCCGGTATTCTCAGTTCATTTTCCCGCTGTCTTCAGTTTGCGCAGCAGCTACTGCAACTTCTGGTAGCAGTCATCGACGAGAAATTTGGAACTAAGATGAATGTCTACAAATTCTTTAAAGAAACAAGCTTTATTTCATTCCTGCTGTTGCATTAGAAAGATATACCGCTTTGACAATCACACACTTTGTGTAAGGTGTCTGGGACCCACACACGACACCAATTCCTGTAGTTGATGTCAGGAATTTAATCAGGTAACTCAACAACAGTTACTTGAAATTCAACACCTTTTGATGGAGCAGATAATGTCTCTCTTGGAGAATCAGGGGGCTTGTACCAAGGGCTCCCCCTCTACTGGTTCTCGTTCTAGGCAGAAAAGGGAGAAGCAGAAACCCTCCTCACACTCTCTGCCTCATCGCCTGTCGACAGCCACCGTTTCTGGTGTCCTTCCATCAACGGGGCATCCTTTAAACACTTCTTCCTTGGTAGGGGCTCATACCCTCTCTTCGACGGCACTTTCCAATGATTTAAATGCAGTTCAAACAGTAACTGCTCTGTCGACGGAGGCTTATACCCTATCGTCAATGATACTTTCTAGCACTTTACATGCAGTTAAATATACTGCTGCTCCGACGGCATCTGACAATTTAAGTGAAAATAACATTTTTCCTTTCTCTGTTGGCCTGTTGAGAAGACCCCGAATTCCTCAAGGGAAACCTATGGCTTATGCCTTATTGACTGCCCCTCCACCTACACAGGTGGCTTCTTATAGGGGTCAGGCGGACAGAGATCGAGACCCTGGTCTTTACCACCCAGGGGCGAGACCTTCTATACTACATGTCCCATTCCCACTATCACCCCTTGTTTCCCAACATGCCCCTTCTCACCCCTTCCTACCCAGGAAAGGACCTCACCAATGTAGTCCGACAGGTCTTGCATGCCATGTGGCATTCTCAGCCCTCTGAAGAGCTGGGTGATCTTACCTGATCTCCTCTCCTCTTTCCGCCTGAAAGATTTCATAGTGACAGGGATACCATGCCATTCTGGTCTCCTCCTCCATTCATAGAGGACTATTTGTCAGATGACCAAGATTTGCCACCTGATTTACTGGTGATTTTGAAGATGAAGAGTTTCAAGATTTGGATTTTCCTAATCCTGACTCCCCTATTCATAAATCCCTTCTCTGGATGAGGATCTGCCTCTGCCTCGGCAGCCTGTCCCCAGATGACCCCCAGGCGACCCAATCTTTAGTGAAATGATGGCTCAAATCCCAAAAATCATGGGATTCTCCACTACTGAACATGATAAACAATGTAGGGATACGGTCCTAATACTGAACCTCGCGGTAACCCACTAGTAACCCCCTTCTTCAGAGTGGACTCATTTACTATTACCCTCTGTGTCCTATTCTCCAGCCAATTCTTTACCCATGCTATCATCTTGGGACCCACTCCCAGGCTGGCTAACTTGTATATTAATCTTTTGTGTGGAACTGAGTCAAATGCCTTGCTAAAGTCTAGGTAAGCCATGTCCACAGCCCCTTCCTGATCTACTGCTTTGGTCACCCAGTCAAAGAAATCTATCAGATTCATCTGGCATGACATTCCTGCTGTAAATCCATGCTGCCTTGGGTCCTGTGCCCCTCTGGCCTCTAGATACTGGACAATTCTTTCCTTCAGAAGTGATTCCATCATTTTCCCTGTCACTGAGATTAAACTAACAGGTTTGTAGTTTCCTGCTTCTGCCCTGCTCCCACTTTTGTGAAGGGGAATCACATCTGCCCTCCTCTAATCCTCAGGTACCACCCCATCCTCCCATGATTTGTCAAAGAGGGTAGTCAGTGGTGTCACTAGTTCAACCCTTAGTTCTTTTAGAATTCTGGGATGAATCCCATCAGGCCCCATTGCTTTGTCCACCTTCAGTTTTAAGAGTTCTTTCAGAACCCTTTCTTCTGTAAATGGGCTGGTATCAACTTCTGTATCCAGAGTGTTTCTATTGTTTGTTTTAGGTACCTCCCTCTCCATTTGTAAATACTGAGCAAAAATATTTGTTTAGTATCTCTGCCTTTTCACTGTCACCCTCTGCCCACCCCCTTCCCTTTATTAAGCCTCACTATCCCTCCTTTAGTCTTCCTTCGCTCCCTGATGTACCTAAAAAAGGTTTTATCCCCCTTCTTAACTGAGTTGGCTATCTTTTCCCCGGTTCGGGCCTTTGCTGTTCTGACTGCCTTCCCAGCTTCCTTTTGTTTTAACTGATACAATTCTCTGTCCTGCACCTTCTGTGATTCCTTGTGCTTTCTTTTTCTCTTGAACCTTCACTGCTACCTCCTTTGAGAACCATAGTGGTTTCTTACATCATTTTGTTTTGTTTATTTGCTTCACACAAAGGCTGGTTACCTCTGTGATGGCAGTTTTTATTATTCCCCATTGTTCTTCCACCCTTCTTTCCTGCCCATTTGCTAGTGCATTCCTTAGGCACTCACCCATTTTGGCAAAGTCAGCCCTCCTGAAGTCCAGTACTTTTGCCTTTATATGGCTTGACTCTATTGCTGTGTTTATTGTGAACCATACTGTTTGATGGTCGCTAGTTCCCAGATGGCTACCCACTTCTACATCTGTAATCCTCTCTCCATCTCCATTTGAGAGAACCAGGTCTAAGATTGCTTCCTCTCGAGTGGGTTCCAATACTAGTTGTCTAAGCCTTGCCCCCTGTAGGGCATCTAGAATAACCCCACTCTTACAAGTGGCTGCTGCAGCTGCACTCCAGTTAACATCTGGCATATTCAGATCACCCATCAGCAGTATCTCCCCTTTATCTGCCATTCTAAGTATACTTTCTATCATTTCCTTGTCCATTTCCTCCTCCTGAGAGGGGGGTCTGTATACAACCCCTGTGTGGACTGTGGTGCCATTGCCTGCCTCCAAATTGACCCACAGTGCTTCTTCTCCTCCCTGTTTACCCTTTTGTTCTGTTGCTTTGATTTCTTCCCTTATGTAGAGAGCTACTCCTCCTCCTCTTTTAACCTCCCTGTCCCTCCTGTAGATAGTGAATCCTGGTATGTTTTGGTCCCAGTCACAGTTCTGTGTGTACCATGTTTCTGTGACAGCCACAATATCCAGATGTTCCTCCTCCATCAAGGCCACTAATTCAGGAAGCTTGTTACTCAGACTACGGGCATCGGTACTCATTGCTCTCCATTTTTTGGGGACTTTACCTTCTGTAGCAGCATCTCCCACTGACCTTTCTACCTTGTTCTTTTCTTCATTTAGTACCCTGTTTTGTAGGGGGAGGCTGGGATTTTCCTGCTGCTTATCAGTGCCTCGTCCTTGACTAGTTTAAAAGCTTGCCATGAAGCATTTAGACTGATTGCCCAAAAGACTTGTTCCCTTCCTGGACAGATGCAGACCATCCTGCCAGTATAGGCTGGTGCCTCTCCTGGTGGAACCCCAGTCCCCAATGAAGCCAAACCCCTGTGCTCCACACCATTTTTTCAACCATTCGTTAAACTACATGGTGCAAAGTACCCTCGCCTCACCCTTGCCACTAACAGGCAGCACCTCTGAGAAGGATACTGTGTGTATGCTACTTGTCTTAGGCCCCTTCCCAACTCTACAAAGTCCTTCTGCACTGCTCTAATCTCATGATGAGCCAAATCTTTTGTCCCTAGGTGGACGATGACATCCAGCTCAGACTCCCGTGCAACTGTTCTCGTGATCCTAAGGATGCGCTTCCTGTCCCTCCAAGCCATGGCACCAGGCAGGCACCTTACTTCAGTTTTCCATGCTCCCCCGAGTTCTATCCCCCTAATAATTGAGTCCCCCACCAGGAGTTGCTTCCTTTCCCTGTGGTGCCCTCTGCCTCTTTCCTGAGGGCCTTTCTTGTGACAGTTGTCTACAACCTCTTTAGTCTGCTCTGTGGGTGCATGTATAGGGGAACTATGCTCCCCCAGAATAGTGTATGGATTGTGGAGTGGAACAACTGACTGGGTGTACCTTTGTTCCACCACCCTTACCCTCCCTGAGCCCACTGTTGTCCAACTGCTGTGCTTTTCACAACCTCTGAGGTAGTGGTGGTGACTTGGTGCTCCCTGGATGGGGGAGGTTCCCTTACTACTGTCCAGTGCAGCCTGAAGACGGGCAACTTCCTCCCTCAGGGCAGAGAGTTGTCTGCAAACAGGGCAGCATCTCAGCCTCCAGAAAGACTCCTGGAAGACTGCTGCCCCACATCCATTACATTGCACTACTCCCCACATGTCTGTCTACCTTAGTTTTTTTTTGTGTGTGTGTGTGTGTGATTGGTTTGTTATATAGAAATATATATATTATATAATGTGTATGCTTAAATTGTCAGTGCAGTGTGCTAGAGAGGATATGACAGTGATATGCACCTTGCCCTCTTGAGGAAATGATGTCAGAACCCCAGGTATAAAGGAACTATTTCCAGGGGTGGGTGGGAAGGGTTTGGGCCTAAACTGTGCCCTCACAAAACAATCAGCTAAAAGCTCTGACCTACTGCTGCAATGAGTGCCTTCCTGTCAGCAAGATGCCCTACACGACAATTTGAAAGAGGAAATACCCTGCTAATCAAACAGAGAAAGATCCAAACATCCAAGTCAGAAATAGGTAAACCTCCCCAGCCCCAAAACAGCCATCAAAGTCCACTTGGCCGCCATCTCCACTTTTCATGAGCCTCTGGATGGCAGGTTACTGTACCAACATCATCTAGCTAAGATGTTTTTGAAAGGAATGTTACATATTACACCTCCTATTAGAAGACCCACTGCTCCGTGGGATCTCAGTTTTATGCTAGAAAAATTGACCCTTGAGCCTTTTGAGCCAGCAGCCACTTGTGACCTCCGTTTTCTTTAATAGAAAACCCCTATTTCTGGTGGTTGTCACTTCTGCTTGACGTATTTCTGAGCTTCATGCCCTCATGTGTAAGGAACCTTACTTTATTTTCCACAAAGACCGCGTGGTTCTTTGTACCAACCTTTCATTCATTCCAAAAGTAGTATACGAACATACTTTATATCAGTCCTTGGAGCTTCTGGTCTACTATCCTGACTACTCCAGTCAGGGTGAACATCTACTACATACTTTAGATGTCCATCGTATGTTATACTACTATACTAATCAGACAAAATCCACTAGAAAGATGTTTCAACTGTTCGTCTCTTTTGCTCCGGGTTGCTTCGGCTTCCCGGTTGCGACATGTTCTCTTTCATCCTGGTTGGCACATTGTATTTCATTTTGTTACAAAAAATACAACAAGCCTTTACCTGAACCTGTCCAAGCCCATTCCACTGGAGCTATGGCCACCACTGTGGCTTGCTTTAAAGGAGCCTCAATTTCAGATATCTGCAATGCTGCTACCTGGTCCATGATCCATACATTCACAAGGCACTACAATCTGGATATTGCCTCATGATGTAGGACGGCCTTCAGCTGTGCAGTCCTACAAGGTCTCCTATCAAAACTGCCCTCCCACATGGGCATTACTGCTTGGGATTCATCCCAAAAGTATTATCTACTGCAAGAGACCACTCTGTGGAAGATAGTACAGTTACGTAAAAACTTACCGTAACAGTAAATCTTTGAGGAGTGTCTCTTGCAGTAGGTTTGTTCCTGCCCTCCATCCACCTCCTTCTCTAAGAGAGCAAGTTCTGGTCCAGTGACTAGGGCTGGGACTACTTTGGTACCTCGGCTTCCCCTCGGTCCTCGCTTTGTGAGCTGAATCAGGCGGGGGAGCTGAGGATACCAGGGACTGCCAACACTTATATAGGAAACAGGAAGCTGATGTTATGTGTGGGTGGTCCCTGGTGAAAAACTGCTAGAAGAGCTGCCATGCGTCACAGCAACTTCTGCTGGATACCCCAAAAGTATTACCTACTGCAAGAGACACTCCTCAAAGATCTACTGTTACAGTAACTGTACTTTCTAGGGGTGGTATATGATGTTCATCCACACGGACCTACCCAACCTCCCCAGCTTTGGCGCACAAACTCTGCTACCAGTGGGCAAGATCTAGTGTCATGGGGCAGAGCCATGGGAGTTACCACCCGAGTGGGTGGGAGGAGCCAGCTAGAAGATGTTTTCAGCAATCCTTAAAGGGAAGTAACTGTTGTAGTGTGGATGAACATCATATACCACCCCTCAGAACTATTGTTCTAGGAGCGTGGATATGTTGTTCATCCACACTCTCTGGCATGATCCTTTCCCTTTAATTCACCAGAAAGTCTTCAAGCTGGCTCCTCCCACCCATCCGGTGCTAAATACCCGGCTCCGCCCATGACACCAGATCTTCTTTTCCGCTGGAAGATTCATGTTCCCTCATGCTACTTCTGCAGTTTGTAGGCCCTGGATTCTCAACAATGGTTTTCATCGCAATCGCTTTTAAACTCATCAGAGTTTACAATACCGATCCGGCGCATCAGACATGGAGGACAAGTCGTCCCCAGATTTCGCTGGTGTCCCTGCAGACAGAAAATGTCGCACACGATCCCCACCTCTCGTGTGTTTACTGCTTGGGTGTCGTGCATGACACCACTTCTTGCACCATCTGTTTGGCCTTCCATCTCAATGTCCTGGATGACTGCAAGGTGCACCTAAAACTGGGGAGACCGGAGCTTCGAAACTCACTGGTGAAATCAAAGGAGGCCAGGTGGGCAGTTTCTGCGGCTGCAGGATCTGCTGAGCAGCTCGACCAGATGGTGGCTTTCGAAGAGGAAGCTGCTCAAGCTTCAGCCAGCCAAAGTTTTTTTGTGCCGCTTAACCTGGGTTCTACCTTCACTGAGTCCTTTCAAGAGCTGTACCAGTCTCTCCCCACCAGGGGTGAGGCACCCTCGGGTTTGCACTCCTCCCACCCTAGGAAAAGGGAAAAAGACCCTAAATCTTCTTCTACCCAAAGAAGACGTTCTTGGGACCGAGAGCAGTCCGATTCTCAGGACCTTGCGGTCTCGACCTTGGTCAAGAGCACTTCCTCGACCGCTGGTTTCTCGGACCTTCCGTCAGGCCAAGACACCTAGGCCGAGGACAGGCACTGAACCAGCCGAGATTTCTCTTGACTTCGATCCGAGCCATTTATCGCCAGACTCTGGTCACCACTCCTTGGAAAGGACACCTATTCTTTCCTTTCCCGATGAGGAGACCCAGCCCTCGGGTATCCTGATCGAGGGAAAGGTACCGGAACCTCGGTTCTCCCCGACTCTGGCTTCTCCCGATCGAACCAGCCAAGCACGTCAGTCCCGATCGAGAACCAGGACCCCTTCAGTCAAAAAAAACAAAGGTCACAAGCACTCTAGGAAGAGGCGGCTCCACCGATCCTCATCCTCCTCCTCGGACGAGGAGAGACTTCGACGGAAGGTCCATCGATGTTATGAGGATCTCATGTGGCAACAGCTGATTCTGACCAGTCAGAAGCCGGCTCCACCAGCAACACTGGCCACTACCTGGCCTCAGCCTCTTAGGCTGACCCCTCCAGAACTGAAGATTCAGGTTCCTCCACCTATAGGGCCGGTACACATTCCAGCTCGGACTGTTTCGGTCTCCCCACCAATTCTGGTGGAACCACTGCCTAAGCAGCCTCAGGGAGGGTCTCCCTTGAAAGAGGAAAGGACAGACACTGGTCTCCCCTGTCATCTGTCCATTACGGTGGTCCCCGATCGCCCTTGGCATATCGAGGGAGACATAGGTGGGAGACCTTTATATCCCGACTCTTTGGACTCAGATGCCAGTGGTCTGCACTCGCATCCGGGGGATGATGAGTCATCAGTGGCAGGCTTGAAGGAAGATCCTTCCTCCTTTCAGGGCATCCTCTGCCTCATTTCAGAATCGACCGGAATGCCCTTGGAGCCTATCCAAAAGAAGGAGGAGTACCCTTGGGATATCCTCAAGAGGGGATACCCGACAGATGCCTTTCAGTGGCCGGAGCCATTGTTGGCTCAGCCTTGAGCTATGGCAACACCCTGCCTCTTGCCCAGATCCATCTACCTGCATGGCCCGCAAGTATACGGTACTCATGGGGTCCCTGGCGGGTTTCATAGAGCATCCTCGGCCGAGAGCCTTGTGACTGCTTCTGTGTTTAGATGCATGAGTAGTCAGCTGACACTGACTGCCCTCCGGACAAGGAGTCCAAGTATATGGACTACTCTGCCTGTAAGATTTATGCGGCCTCATCCTTGGGCCTTCGTCAAGCCAGCTTGGCTGTGATCATGGCACACTTCTCTCATGCCCTTCTGGGATAACTAGATGAAGTCCTCCTTCACCTCCCAGTGGACATGCAGACCACGGTAAAGCAGGTCCGTAACCAGGGCCGTGCTGTTGCATAAACAGCAACTCCAGACAGCCCTGGATATTAGAGGTTCCTGTGCCCGCTCCTTAGCAGCTGCAGTGGCCACTCGCCGCAGGGCCTGGCTGAGGTTATCCTCCTTTCCGGCAGATACTCAGCACAAGTTAGCTGATGTGCCCTTCCTTGGCACCAGCCTCTTTGGTCCTGGAGTGGCAGGTCACCTCCAGCATACAGAGCAGTCCAATGCCACCTTGGATGCTACCTCTGCAAAGGGTTCTTCGGGCAAGAGCCAGCTGAAGCACAAGAAGAAGCCTTTTGGCACTCTTTCCCTGTAGTTAGATAGCGCTCTATCAAGGAGGTCAGCAGCAACAGCAGCAGCAGCAGGCTCAAGCTTGACACCCCAGACCTAAGCAGGGTCCGCAACAGCCCTGTATAGGAGGCAGAGGTGGTGGTCCAGGATCCTCCTCCTCCTCCTCCTCTAAGCCTGCTCAGTGACAGGTCAGGGGTTGCCACCCCTACACCCATCACCCCAGCTCTGGGTTCTCCCATGGGGGGCCGTCTCCACCACTTTCTTTCCGCCTGGTCCAGTATCACTTCGGAAAGGTGGGTTCTGGAAGTGGTCAGCCAGGGACTGCCTCTAGAATTCGAGCAGTAGCCTACAAGCCAAGCCAAGCCCCTCAGGAGGAAAAGATCTCAGCTCATACTCAGTCGGTCTTTCGGGATGACATTGCTCTGCTCCTCTGCAAGGAGGTGGTAGCTCCAGTGCCAGATCCTCCTACAGACCCAGGCTTCATGTCCAAGTAATTCCTGATGCCCAAGCGGACGGGGGGTTGGCGCCCCATCCTAGACCTCCATGACCTGAAGCAATATCTCAGGTCTCGCACCTTCCGGATGGTAACTCTGAACCAGATCATACCATCCCTGAAGCAAAACATGTGGTTCTGTTCACTGGATCTACAGTACGCGTTCTTTCACGTCCCAATCCGTCCATCCCACCAGTGGTTCCTCCACTTCAGGGTCGAAGAGACCCTGTACAAGTTCCAAGCCATGCCGTTCAGCCTGTCATCAGCCCCTCAGGTCTTCACCAAGTGCATTGCAGTAGTGGCAGTCCATCTTCGGCGTCAAGGAGTACGAATATACCCTTATCTCGATGACTGGCTCCTGGTGGGTTCCTCCCTTCAGGAGGTGGAGAGATCCAGGGATCTGGCCCTCCGAACCTGCTCCAAACTAGGCTTCCTGATCAGCGAGGCCAAATTGGAACTCATGCCCTCTCAGGTGATTGGCTTTATCAGGGCAGAGCTCAACTCTCGTCAAGCCAGAGCTTGGCTCCCGGCGGACAGGGTGGAGGTTCTCTCCTCCTTTGCCCAATCATTTCTGGTTTGGCACTTGCGCCCTGCCCGGGACTTTCTGTGCCTTCTGGGAGACATGGCAGTGCGCACCTCAGTGGTCCATTGGGCCAGGTGGTGCATGCGCCCCCTCCAATGGGAGATGGCCGCCCAGTGGACTCAGCGTTATGGTCACTTGATCAGCTGATCACTGTGACCCAGAAGATGTGGGGACTCTCCAATGGTGGACCGTCCTGGACCGATTGCAGGAAGAAATCCCATTTGTCCTCTCTGAGCTGACAGTCGTCCTCACGACCGATGCCTCTCTCATGGGCTGGGGAGCCCACATGGGGGACAACAGGGCCCACTGGTTCTGGATCCCCGAGCAGTCCTGATTCCACATCAACCTCTTGGAGCTCAGAGCAGTCAGACTCGCACTGTCAGCTTTCACTCCTCAGCTCCAGTGTTAAGTGGTTCAAGTCCAGACAGACAATACCACGACCATGTACTACCTCGACAAACAGGGCGGCATGCACTTCCATCTGCTGTGCAAGGAGGCGCTCCGGATCTGGATCCTCGTCAGCCGGCTGGAGGCGGATCTCCTTGCCACCCATATGGCAGGAGTCTCGAACCAACTGGCGGATGCTGTCAGCCGCTTAGGCCAGACATCCCATGAATGATCTCTCCATCCAGAGGTAGCTTACAATCTGTTCTTCCATTGGAGCAAACTGTTGGTGGACCTGTTTGCCTCCAGGGAGAACACCAAGCTGAGACTGTACCATGCTCATCCCCCTCAGCAGGGCTCAATGCAGGGGGACGCCTTCTCGAGGCCATGGACCCCAGGCCTCCTCTACGCCTTCCCCCCATTTCCCTTGATCCACAAGGTGCTACTCAAGGTGAGAAGGGACAAGGCAAAGGTGATTCTGGTAGCCCCAGATTGGCCCTGCCAGTTCTGGTATCCAGATCTCCTCAGCCTCAGCTGCAGGGCCCCGGAGCAGCTTTGTACACGCCTGGACATGATGTCATTGAACCCAGGGATGGTATTCCATCCGGACTTTCAATCCCTACACCTTACAGCCTGGTACCTGAGCGGCCATTTCTGCTTACCGGGCGCGGGCCAGTCAGCCGACACTGGCACAGGAGACAGTGGTCAGGCATTTTTTCAAAGGCCTTGATCACATATCCCCTCCGATGCGTGAACCTCCATGGGATTTCTTGCTGGTTTTGACAAAGCTCATGGGCAAGCCATTCAAATCCATGCACAAGTGTGAGCTCTCATACTTGTGGAAGACGGCCTTCCTGGTGGCTATCATGTCAGCCAGAAGGACAGGGCAACTCCAGGCGCTTTTGGTGGACTCTCCTTATCTGGTCTTTCACAGGGACAAAGTTGTCCTGCTCCCCCACCCAAAATTCCTTCCGAAGGTGGTGTCAGAGTTTCACCTTAACCAGGTGTTGACTCTACCGGTATACTACCCTAACTACACCTCAGACGCCGAGTTCAGGCTCCATACTCTAGGCCTCAGATGTGCGCCTCCTATTATAATGAGATGACGGCGGAAATTTGGGAGAGGTTCGCCAGCTGTTTGTCACCACACTGAAGCTGCTTCTGGCAGACCTGCAGCGAAGCAGACCATTGCTAGATGTATTACATCATGCATAGGGTCTGTGCTATGAGTTGGCAAGCAAGGAGCCTCCAGAGGATAAGAGCTCATTCTACCCGCCATATTGCTGATGGTGGCTGCTTCCAGGGACATCCCTATCAAGGAAATCTGTCGGGCTGCTACCTGGAAGTCAGCAAACACTTTCATTACCCACTACCACATTGACCTTGAGTCACACCAGGATGCTGGTTTTGGGGCCTCGGTTCTCCAATCTCTGTTCCCTAAATAAGGGGTGTGCACCTTGCCTCCCTCCTCCCAGAGAACTGCTTGGAGTCTGCCAGAGAGTGTGGATGAACAACATATCCATGCTCCTAGAAGAGCAGATAGACTCACCTGTAACAGTTTAGAGAGGGTATACACCCCATCCACATGCACCCACCTGACCTCCCCAGCCGTGTAGGCACACTACCTTGCTTCCAGCGGGCTAAGATCTGGCATCATGGCACAGAGCCAAGGTATTTACCATCCGGTGGGTGGAAGGAGCCAGCTTGAAGACTTTCCGTGAATTTAAAGGGAAAGGGCATGCCAGAGTGTGGATGAACAAATATATACCACTCCTAGAACTACTGTTACAGGTGAGTAACCTGTTCTTACAGGTGAATAACCTGTTTTGATTGCCTTTTAATGGAAAAAGGATTTAGTTTCCTTTAGTTAGGTTGTTACTAGGTACTAGGGCTGGCAGTATAGTCTAGAGGTTAGAGGAATGAGGTGTGAATGAGCAGGATAATTCTTGATGCCCTAGAGGGGGCATGCCTCAGACAGCTAGTATTGGAACCCACTCGGGAGGGAGCAATCTTGTACCTGGTACTCTCAAATGGGGATGGAGAAAGAATCTCAGATTTAGAAGTGGGTAGCCATCTGGGAAAAAGCGACCACCAAACAGTGTGGTTCACGATAAACACAGCCATACAGTCAAGCCATACAAAAGCAAGAATACTGGACTTTAGGAGGGCTGACTTTGGGAAAATGAGAGAGTGCCTCAGAAAAGCACTAGCAAACAGACAAGAAGGAGGGGTGGAGGAACAATGGGGAGTGATCAAAACAGCCATCACAGAGGCAACAAGCCTTTTTGTAAAGCAAATCAATAAAACACAATGAAGGAAAAAAAATGCTATGGTTCTCAAAAAAGGTGACAGGAAGGTTAAGGAGAAAAGGAGAACATTCAGGAAATATAAGGAAACACAGAAGGAGCAGGACAGAGAACTTTATCAGTTAAAGCAGAAAGAGGCTGGGAAGGCAGTCAGAATAGCAAAAGCCCAAACCAAGGAAAGGATAGCCAATTTTGTTAAGAAGGGGGATAAGACCTTTTATCAATCAATCAATCAATCAAACTTTATTTTTAAAAAGGCGCTTTTCTTAAAACCAAAGCGCCTGTACAATTTCATAGAACAATAAATAAACAAAATCTAAAACTATTATAAATCAATAAAAGCTATGTTAAAAAGATGGGTCTTCAAGGCTCCTTTAAAACTCAGCACAGTCGGACTATTTCGCACCTGACGAGGTAGAGAATTCCACAGGGTCGGGGCCATAAAACTAAATGATCTAGCCCCTGACGTTTTCAAATGGACCCTGGGAATCTCCAGCAATCCCTCATCAGTGGATCAGAGGGGGTGGGAGGGACAGTAGGGGCAAAGAAGCTCTTTCAGGTAAGTAGGTCCCTGGTCATGTAGGGCTTTATAGGTCAGCAAACCGACCTTGAAGGTGATTCGCCAAAATACTGGCAGCCAGTGCAGTCCGCAGAGCATAGGCATTATATGACTGGATCTAGAAGAACCAGTCAATAACCTGGCTGCCGCATTCTGCACTAGCTGCAGACGATGAAGCTCAACCCCGATAGCCCTAGGTACAGGAGTTGCAATAGTCAAGGCGGAGGTAACGAAGGCGTGGATCAATGTTGGAAGATCTTCTGGAGGAACCAGATGCTTCACCCTGGTGACATTCCTCAGATGGAAAAAGGAAGTTTTGACCACCGCTGATACCTGAGCTTTAAGTGTCAAGCGGTCATCAATTATTACGCCAAGATTCCGCACCTGATCTGAGGTCGTCAGATGAACGCCTGCAAGCCTTAAGCCTGAGTGCAATCCAGCCGGCCAACCCGCCTCACAGTGACCTTTGTCCACAACCAACACCTCAGTTTTCTCCGGGTTTAACCTCAACCAACTCCCATTCATCCAATCTTGGATTTCTGCAAGGCAGTTATTAAATACCGACAAGGCAGCATCCTGGCCGGGTACAAAGACATATACAGCTGGGTATCATCGGCATAACAATGGAAGCCCAGACCGTAGATCGCCTTATAATCGCTCCTAACGAGCATATACATCGCAACAACATAGGCGCTTAGAATAGAGTCCCTGGGTATTCTTACAAGATAGGGAGACTGATGCCGAGGAAACAATTCCTGACACCACCCTCTGAGTCCTACCTTCAAGGTAAGATCTAAATCACCTAAGGACCATACCAGATAATCCACAGATGGACTGCAGACGCTCTAACAGCATACCATGATCAACAGTGTCAAATGCTGCTGAGAGATCAAGAAGTACCAAAATAGAACAGGTCTTACGATCTCTCGCTATTAGGAGATCATTTAGTACCCGAACAAGTGCTGTCTTGGTACTATGCCTCTCTCCTAAATCCAGATTGGAGAGAATCGAGATATTGTTGTTGGTCAAATGATCCTCCAATTGCCTTGCGACCACCTTCTCAATAACCTTACCCACAATGGGTAGGTTAGAGACTGGTCTGTAATTTGCTAGACAATCTGGGTCTAAGGTGGATTTCTTTAAAAGAGGCTTAACTATAGCCTCTTTAAGGGGATCTGGAAAGATCCCCCTCTCCAAAGACTTCCAGACTATCAAAGCCAGGACTAGGCCGATTTTATCCACACATAAAGGTACATTAGGGAGCGAAGAAAGACCAAAGGAGGGATACTGAAGCTTAATAAAGGGGAAGGAATGTGGGTAAAGGGTGACAGTGAAAAAGCAGGGATACTGAACGAATATTTCTGCTCAGTATTCACAAAGGAAGAGAAGGAGGAGTTACCTAAACCAAACAAGAGAAACACTCTGAAGACGAGTGTCAATACCAGTCCATTTACAGAAGAAAGGGTTCTGAAAGAACTAATAAAATTGAAGGTGGACAAAGCAATGGAGCCTGGTGGGATTCATCCAAGAATTCTAAAAGAACTAAGGGTAGAACTAGTGACACCGCTGACTACTCTCTTTAACAAATCGTGGCAGGATGAGGTGGTACCCGAGCACTGGAGGAGGGCAGATGCGATTCCTCTTCACAAAAGTGGGAGCAGGACAGAGGCAGGAAACTACAGATCAGTTAGTTTGACCTCAGTGGTAGGGAAAATGATTGAATCACTTCTGAAGGAAAGAATTGTTGAGTACCTAGAGGCCAGTGGGGCACAGGACCCAAGGCAGCATGGATTCACGATGGGAAGGTCGTGTCAGACGAATCTAATAGATTTCTTTGACTGGGTGACCAAAGTAGTAGACCAGGGAGGGGCTGTGGACATGGCCTACCTAGATTTCAGCAAGGCATTTGATACAGCCCCACACAAAAGATTAATACACAAGATAGCCAGCCTTGGAGTGGGTCCCAAGGTGGTAGCCTGGATAAAAAATTGGCTAGACAACATGACGGAAAGGGTAGTAGTAAATGGAATACACAGTGAAGAAAGGAGGATTACTAGTGGGTACCGCAGGGTTCAGTACTGGGACCGGTCCTTTTTAATGTCTTTATAAGTGACATTGCAGAGGAACTGGAAGGAAAAGTATGTCTCTTTGCAGATGACACAAAGATCTGCAACATGGTTGATACAAGATGGAGTGGAAAGGATGAGAAGGACTTGGCAAGGTTGGAGGAATGGTCAAATGTATGGCAGCTCAGATTCAATGCAAAGAAGTGCAAGGTAATGCACATGGGGAAGCAAAAACCCAGGGGAAGCGTACACAATGGGGGTGAGATACTGACAACAGTAAAAATAGAAAGCGACCTGGGGGTAATTATATCAGATGACCTAAAGGTGGGCAAGCAATGTGAGAAGGCAGTGAGAAAGGCTGGGGGGATACTGGGATGCATAGGAAGAGGCATCAATAGTAGAAAACATGAAGTTGTTATCCCTCTGTACAGACAGTTGGTGAGACCCCATCTGGAGTACTTGTGCGAGTTCTGAGACCCCATCTCTGCAAAGACATAGACAGAGTGGAGGCTGTCCAGAGGAGGGCAACCAAAATGGTGCAGGGTCTGCACCAGAAGACATACGAAGAAAGACTAAAGGAGCTTAATATGTATACCCTTGAGGAAAGAAGGGAGAGAGGGGACATGATAGAAACTTTCAAGTACCTCAAGGGAATCAACAAAGTCCAAGAGGGTAGCATCTTCCAGAAAAAGAGATGTGCAAGAACAAGGGGGCACAATTTGAAGATAGAGGGGGGACGGCTCAGAGGTAATGTGAGGAAGTATTTTTTCACAGAGAGGGTTGTGGATGCATGGAGCAGCCTCCCTGAGGAGGTCGTGGAGTCATGAACAGTGGGGGAATTCAGGAATGCATGGGACAGGCATAAGGAAGTCCTAGTGGGGGGTAGGAAGAAGTAAGCTGTTGGTTAACCAGGATCTGCAGCTTATCTGTTAGGTAGGAAAATGGGAAGACTAGGTGGGCCAAGCGGTCCTTATCTGCCATCAAATTCTATGTTTCTATGTTTCTATGGTATATCCAGCAGACTAGACCTGAGTTTGATTCTCACAACCTCCACTTGCATACTGTGTGACTCTAAGCAAGTCACTTAACCACCCAGTGCTCCTGGGTCACCCCTGAAAACGGGCACTTGTGCCTAGTGGGCTTTACCCAGTTACCAAAAACTTAAAAAAAAAGTATTTGTGAGTTTTGTAACAGATGATGTGCCTTTGAATGAACCTGGGAAGTGCATTTGTTTAGAAGAAACACGTCTGTTGTGGATTTTGTATTTTAAAAGTGGAAAAGGAAAGCTTTTATTTTTTATGAAAAATAGTTGTTTTTTCACCCCTTTTTGATTTAGATTGTTTTAGGTAGATTAGCGCAGGTTAGTTACAAACTGTGTACCGGAGATTAATAAATGATCAGTGATGTTTAGACCAATGAAGGTGCTAGGATTCTGAAGCCTGTTAAGAAAAAAAGTATTTAGACAAACTCTGAAAATGCCACAAGGCATAAAAGGTGATCCATTGCATCTTTAGTAAATAGCTGCCACTCATAACATGGGTTCAAATAAGGGCAAGGTAATTGCTAAACATCATCACCTGACCATAGATTAAGTTCACTGTTTAATCCACTGTTGGGGTGAGATGGCCAGCAAGCAGTATCTGTGGGCAGCGCACTCATGTTCTTCTAGAGTGAGAGATAAAGGCAGCCATTGAAAAGTCTGCGAGTGAGAGAGCTGCTGCACTGTCATGGAGTAATAGTAGCAGGGAGAACCTAGTGACAGCAGGTCGGAGATATGGAGCCCAGAATGGGACAGAGGTGTGACCCACTGTCACTGTGCATAGGGACCAAACAGAGCAAAACACTAGATGGAAACACAGTGTGAGACAGCGTGTTGACGGTGCCCCGCTCAGCCCTGCATTTGCATGCCAGCTGTCTGCAAGAGTCATAGCCCCCCACCCCAGTAAATCACACCTTGTCAATTGCCAGGTAGCTGCATTACAGTGGATCAGTCCCATCGACATGTTTTGGTCTGTTGGGAGCTCTGTCTAACCAACCGCTCTGAGACCTTCACTGGTTTCTGCTGGACATGTCAGCAGGACATACTTCCTCAGGTACAGAGACCACTGTGACTGAACTGCAGTGACTGCACTCTCTCTCTCTGTGTCTGATAGCATCAGTAAAGCATGCCCCATCCTTATATTTTGCACAGCACTGCATCCCGCTGTGGAGAGTGAGAATGCCTTCCAGAGCAAGCTGTGCAGCGAGAGGATAGTGGATGCTGCCTAGGAATAGAGAAGTGCTGGTGTCACCCACGGCCACATGGCCCATGTCTAACACCCCATTCTTCCTTTCTCTGAACCACAGCCACATGCCTCCTACGTCAGAACTCATTGTTCCTTTACTGTGAGCCACAGCCACATTGCCCATCTGTTATAACATGCTGCAGAGAGGGAGAATGAGACTGGCAGCAGAGTGTTCCCTGTCACCTGCCGGGAGCAGATTCCCCAGCGCCCCACCCCGTTCCCCCACTGCACATGAAGAGAGCAGTGTTGGTTGGGGAGATTTCCATCCGCAAGCACCTGAGAGAGACAGAGGGAGAAACACAGCAAAGTGCGACTCATGGGCAGAAGAATAGACACAGTGCCTGGGAGACTAGGACAGTTTGATCTGTAGGTGAGCAAAAGCTATTCTTTTATACCCTGTTCCCCAGCTCGCACCTGGAAATGAGCATTGACTCAGCGTGCCTCTGCCGGTCACCAATGTTGCACAGCATTAGATCCCGACCACCAACCTCCAGCAGGAGACAGACACAGAGCGATAGACAGGAGGGAGAGAGACCGCTCGTGTCCGGCGCCACCCTGCCCTGACCACTGGGACATCAGTGCTGAGAGAGCCGGTGACAGGCAGATGTTGGGAATGCAAAAGTGTTACTTTCCCACTGAGACTTGCAGTAGCACTGTGTGTTGTAATTAATGATGTATTGCAGAATATAGTGCTACCATTTGAATGGTGGTTTCAGTCAGAGCCCACCACACTCTTTGCATTTCGTAGTGGCCACCCATCCATCTGCACACCATTGCTCAGCACCCAGAGGGCCTCCATCCCAACCACCAGTATATCAGTGCTGAGAGAGTTGGTGACAGGCAGACATTGGGAATGCAAAAGTGTCACTTTCCCTTTGAGGCTTGCAGTAGCACTGTGTGTTGTGATTAGTGATGTATTGCAGAATACAGTGCTACCATTTGAATAGTGGTTTCAATTGGAGCCCAGCACACTCTTTGCTGTGTGTAGCAGCCACTCGCCCACCCACCTGCACACCATCGCTCAGCACCTGGAGCTGGACTGTTGCCACAGAATGGCAGGGTAGCAGAGCATTTCAAGTTTGTGCTCCTCCCCCCCCCCGAGACAGCAAGAGCAGGCAGCTCACTCAGCCACACTGTGGCAGAGCAGCAGTGTGTTTTAAAGTTGGACTCCTTATGACTGCCAAAGTAGGTGTGTGTGGGAGGGCAGAAAGACATAGAGCTCTTTTCAAGTCATACAAGTCACAAACTATTATTATGCACAAGAAATGTCACAAATCTTCTTTGGACTGTATTTGTGACATTTCTATGTACATAACAACAATAACATACACCTCATTTGTCTGGGATTATTTTGCAAGGTGGCAGGATACAGTACGTTTTTCCTCTTTAAATGGGAAAAACCTTTAGTGTGTTTCTCATGTTTTTTCTAGAACCCTTGTTATAAGTAGAATAGCCCACTCCAGGGTAGGGATTATAGGCATTTAATCCACCCTTGGTGCTGTGAGGACACTCAGCCTGCAGCCTCATACTTCACAACGCACCTGAGGCATGGATTAAACGCCTGTAACCCCCTACCCTGTTGTGGGCTGTTGCTAAGTTAATTGATTCCCCAGCATGTCTTCTTCATGGAGTCTCACTTATTGGTCTAAGACCCCGTGAGAGCAAATAGTTTGGCCAGGGGTGTGACAGGGTTGCATAAGACCCTGTCCTACTTGTTATGCAGAAAGAAAGTTAAAAGCAATGATCTGTTTTGTTCTCTCCTCTTCTGCCACTTGTTTTTTGCCGATCTGATTGTGCAATAAAATTTTCTTGTGGCATCTAGGAATTGGCCATTCTGATGGTCCCACAATTTCTACCTATCATCTCCCTTCTTTCACTTTCTTTTTGTTTGTTTGTTTCTTTCTTTCTTGCTTTGCTTTTCTTCCTTCCTTCCTTCCTTTACCTCTCTGTGGATAAAAAAAAATATATGTGACTCTTTATGCGAGACCATAATCCCATGGTTTGCTAATGTATATACTTAAGTTGTTGAAATGAGTGCATAAAGCTATTTGAGTTTCTTAAAAAAAAATCTGTAATACAGGGGTTGACCTTGAGATGTATTTTGAGACCTCCACAAGCTTGTTTACAGAACTGTCAACAGGAAGCCAACTCTGGGACAGAATGTTCCATTTTGCTGTACTTGTTAAGACTAGATATACTCTTCAGACTGGCTTCAAGAAGGAAACTGACAATGTTTGGGTACATTTTGTGAGAAATGGGAGATGCAACTTACAGTATCAGGCTGCAGAGTTTAAAATGCTAGAAAAAGACCTCATAAAAAGAGAGTGGTGTTTTGTTCAGAGAGGGGGAGAGAGAGAGAGAGAGAGATTTAAATTGAGAGACACACTGATGAAGAATTTTTTGTTTGTACTGACTTTAAGAAGCGTTATCCTGTATGATTTTATTTTTCTATGTGATTGTTATTGATAATAAAATACTACTTAAGAATTTTATAACTTTTGCTGGCCTGCCTATATAGACCTATGCCTCTTTTCATTTATTTATTTATTTATTTTATTTATTTATTTGGTAATTTGGATACAGCTTTTGAGTATACACTCTTTTACAAAGGTTTCACGTCAGGATGTAAAACAGCAGAGACATGTCAAAAACTTGACAGTTAACACAAAACATAAGATTGCTGTGTAATACAGAATATAGATAAATAATACATTTGAGTAACCCAGACTAATGAAATTAAACAGTGGAGGAGATTCCAATTAGCAACATATGGCATAGCTGCTCAGGGGGCATGTCAAGGTAGAGTAATGAAAGGGTAAAAGAAAAAGGGGAGAATGAGAATAAGGTTTTTCAATCAGCAACGTGTGGCATAGATGCCCCAAGGGGGCTTGTCAAGGTAGAGCATCGGAAAGGGTAGGAGAAAGAAAGAGGGAAGAGTGCAAATGAGGGGTGATTGGAGACAGAGAGAGAAAGAGAGGGGGAGAGAGAGAGGAAAGGACTGGGAGAAGGAGAATATTTAGGGGAGAGGGGTAGAAAGGGAGGGTGGGGTACAGAGGGAGGTAGTTGGAGGGAGCTTGAGATGGGGTGGCAAGGGATGGCAGGTGGGGGTCCATGGTAGGTAAAACAGTAGGAAAGCTCAGACAGATGAGGGGGTTATCCAGGTTGAGGATTTGGACTCAGGTAATGGAGTCAGAGGTGTTTAAGAGCGGGTATCCAGGCCAAAGATATGGATTCAGGTAAGGTAGTCGCAGACATTTGAATTAATCAAGTATTGATTCAGTTCTCTTTTAAAGGACCGAACATTTGTTGTATTAAGAGCTGCAGTAGGGATCTCATTTAGCCATAGCGGAGCTCGGCACATGAAGGATCTTTATCCTAGGGAAGTTCTACGAAATGGGACATCAAGCTGTGTTGTCACTGTTCTTCATGTGTTGTATTTGGAGCTTGCTTTATCAGGTCTGCAATGCAGGTAGGGGTTAGGGAGAGTGTGGCCTTTCTCCTAGCAGGCAAGTTTGGTATCTGATTCTGGATTGAAGCTGTAGTATGTGGCCAGACCATACAGGGGTACAAGTGTGCATGAAGTGGTCAGCATTTAGCAAAAATCTGTAAGCTTTGTTAAGCACAGTGGCAACCCTTTTGAGGGCCATATCAGTGGCAGCGCCATAAACCACCAGCCTGTAGTTGACCAGGGAGAGGACAGAGCTAGAGACTGAGAGCCGGAGGGCTTCAGCAGTTAGGCTTTTCTTGTGCCTAAACAGGATCCCTAATTTAGTGTTCACAGCTTTCACCACCCTGTCAATGTGCTAAACATACAAGAGGGTATCATCCACAATGACACCCAGGTACTTGAAGGAGTGAACCTGTTCCAGTGGGGCAGTCAGGTGATTTGTGATTGTTAGTTCTGGGCATCTGCTTTTTAGTTGGGGGCTAGAGAGGAGCATCGTCTTCGTTTTTTTGTAGTTTAGTAGCAACCTTTGGGAGTAGAACCAGGTCTCCAGTTGCTGGAAGGATGATTGTAGCTCAGCTTGTAGGTGCTGTATGCGAGAGTAACAGCTAAGTAGGACAGCATCATCTGTGTATAGAATGACTTTGCTAGTGCAGGCATCGGGTAGGTAATTCAGGAACATGCTGAAGAGCAGTGGACACAGAATGGACCCTTGAGGCACCCCTACCGAGACTTCCTTGGATGCAGATATGGAGTGACCTATCTTGACCCTTTGAGACTGGGAAGTTAGGTAGTCCTGGAACCATAGAGCGGCATTTGGGGAAACACCAGGGGCATGCAGTTGAGACAAGAAGAGTGGGTGGCAGACTGTGTCGAATGCCTTTGTTAGGTCAGTGAAGATGGACCCAACCAGTTTTCCCTCATCCAATGCCTTATGGACATACTTGGTGAAATCCACCAGTGCAGTGTCCGTGCTGTGGAGTTTCCTAAAGCTGTGCTGCTGGGGACATTGCAGCTGGTATTTGTGAATATAGTCAGAAAACTGGTCTGCCACAATCCTTTCCAGTACTTTAGAGAGGGGGGAGAGGATAGAGATGGGCCTGTAGTTTGTGGTCAGTGACCTATCACCTCCTTTATGCACCAGGGTCACCAGGGCTTGTTTCCAAGGAGAAGAGAATTTGGCGAACTGGAGGGATTTATTGAAAATTGCAGTGATGGGAGCGATGACTTAATTGATTGCCAGTGCCAACAGTTTCATG
This sequence comes from Neoceratodus forsteri, assembly GCA_016271365.2. Classification (NCBI taxonomy): domain Eukaryota; kingdom Metazoa; phylum Chordata; order Ceratodontiformes; family Ceratodontidae; genus Neoceratodus; species Neoceratodus forsteri. The sequence continues at coordinate 86,996,875 of CM057451.1, forward strand.
TCAATGTTGTCAGACCCCATTCTGTTTTTTTCCTAGGACCTTTTTAACATAACCTAGTGCTTCTTTGACAGTGACTATCTTGAAGCAAAATTGAGGGTGCAAGTTGATGTCCATTGGGTGCCTATTATCAGCTTTGATAGACTTGAGGTATTCAGCCAGTAGAACAGAGCTAAGATCCGTGAAGGTGGAGTTGAACTCTTTGGCAATGGTGTGGGGGTCCACGGTATTTGTTCCATTAATGTTTAGCAGTGATGGCTGTATTTTGTTGTCCTTCCCTGTGAGTGCTTTTATATTGTCCCCAAACCACCTCCCATCACCCCAGGTGCTTTCCAATTGATTCTTGTAGAAATTAGCCTTAGCGTTCCTGATGAGATGTGTGCATTTGTTTCTGGCTGCCCTGTATCTTTGAAGGTCACTGGGCTTACTGGAGGCCCTGGCTTGATACAAATGGTTGTCCCTTGCCCTCATGTGATTTAGAAGGTCACTAGTAATCCACCCATTGTTATGGTCACTTGTTTTCTATTTTGAATGGAGCAAATCTGCCACAAACATTATTAAAGTTATCAATGAATTACCAGAGTATTATGTCAAGGTCATGCAGTACCTTAAGAGGAGATCAATCAATCTGAGAAAGCGCCTCTTGAAAGCTGGGAACTGCCCTTTCCTGAGAATTCTGCTGTTCACAAAGACAGGTAGCGCTTTTTTGAATTTGTTGGACCACAGGCAGGTGATAGGGGAGTGATCGCTAGTGAATCTGGCAGTACCAAGACATTAGTAATCCTGTCAGGTGAGCTTGCAAGGAGCCAGTACAGGAGCGTGTGGTTACCGGTCTTATGGTTCATTCTAGCAGGCTCTGTGACTAATTGCGTGAAGAGGAAACTAGCTATGGTATCCTTCTGGTTAGTCAATTCATTGCTAAGCCAATTTATGTGGAAGTCCCCAGTCACGATGAGCTGACAGTTGTTGTTAACGCCAGCCAAGCACCCTAGTACTTTAATTAGACCGTCTTTGGCCATTTTCGGTGGGAGGTAGATGCATGCAGTGACCAGAGGTTTTTTATGTTCACCAAAAATTATTCTAACTGCAAGGAGCTCATGGTCAACACTGCAGGTTGTGATGGGGAGCACAACGCCTTGAAGGGTGTTCTGTAAATGAAGGAGACAGCTGCCACCTCTTTTCCCATTCCTATCACATCTAAAACTATTTTAACCTGGGAGCACTATCTCATTATCCCTGACCCGGTGGGTAGCCAGGTCTCAGTCAGGCAAAATATATCAGGGTTATGTAGGGCGCCCATGCCTGCAGTTGAGGCATCTTTGAATTAGGCTGCAGCTATTCAAGTGTTTCAAGCCATTTCCCTTTGTCCGGTATACCCTGGCCCACTCATGGGGGTAGTTTGCATTCTTGATGTAGTAATATTAAACCATGCAGATAGTTATGTTCAGGGATATGTAATATAGTAATCTTGTCCAAGGTACTAGGAGTCAAATGATGAAAAATAATCAGATCCACAGGAAATGGTGACTAGGGGGCAGCAACAGTTACTGGCCATGGCATCTGCATGTGAAGCGCACCTGCCAATAACTGTTGCTGGTTCCCTCACCCACCTCAGCTCTGTTCTTCCTGCCATCGGAACTGCTTTGTGTGAGTGATTCAATGCCACAGTTCCTCAACAGTGTGCTTTGTCATTCTTGTTTTATTTTTCCATGATGTCCAGTTCGTCAAAGAAAAAAGCTATGGATAGGCTTGTCACATACTTTAGTCCTCTGGAGCCTGTCTCATGGCACCTGCACTGTGCCTGGGTTAGCACCATTGAATTGTGATACAGGAGGAAGTCTGACAGGGGACAGTTCATTGTCCTTTCCCCAGTGCCAACCCCAGCCAGGGCCCACGCCTCCTTTCCAGCGGCATTCTCCTCCAAGGACGAGTCGTGCTTCCACTTTTACTGTTCAGCAGTTGGGCAATTTACAGCCATATTTAGGGCTGTATTAAGCATCCAGGATCCAAAACACCTCCATTTACCACTGATTTTGGGAAGTTAGATCCTTCTTCCTTATAGGGTCTCGTGGCTTCCACTAAGCAATATTTCAAATTGGGTCTGAGCACCCAGAACTGAGAAAACAAAATAGCCCATTTTTTCTGCAAAAATTACTTAGTGTAATAATTTGCCATAGTCTCTAAACTACAAATTATGTCATACTTTTGAATGAACATTTATTCAAGTGATAACCAACAGTCACAACATTTATTTGGATTTTTTCATACAATTTGAATATACTGTAGCAAACAAATCCTCCCAAACCCAACTCTGGTCCACAAGTTCTGTATTCTGACCTTACCAGCAACAAGAAGAAACCAGGGATCTGTTGTAATCATTTGATGAATACTTTAAATCTGGTCACAGACCTCTCTTTTCTCTTTATTCAAACTATGAATCCTTTCTGGAGGCAGCATCCACTTCAGGAACAGTCATATCAGCCTTTGCATATACAGAAGAACAGACAAATCAGATTTTAGCCCAAATTAACCTAGAAGAGCACTGGATAGACAACAAAACACTAACAAAATAGAACACCTGTTACAAAAGGACAAAAACTACAGTGGCCCTCCTTAACACTAGCATAATATTTAAAAAACAAGTGCATACCATTAGGCTTACGGTATTAGTTGAACCCAATTTAGGAATTACCTCCCAAAACTAACAGAAAGGTAGGATGGGATTAGGAACAATTGTTCGCATGATTTCATGGTGGCAGGTACAGAGGCCAGCAGAGAGGAAAGAAACAAGTTAGGAAATAAAATTCAGAACAATAAGGAAGACTACAAAAAATAAGTTGACCTTAATGAATTCAAAACCGTCGTAGAAAGGATAGAAACAGAACTAAAAGAATATGAACAACAAATAAAAAACAAGATAAGGAAGTTTCAGAGAGACTTAAAAAACTATAGGGATAAAAAAGTGCACATGTACAAGAAAATTCAAAGGAGTAATTATTACTATAGAGACAAAACACAATAACAGCTCTGGTAGTTTTGTCACAGGTCAATATAAAGCACAGGAGGTGCCCACTAATTTGAAGCAAGACCCCCCTTTTTTTTAGAACAAGGACAGGAACACATCCAGCAACCACCCAGTTTGGACCAGACCAGGGAACAACACAGGGAACCATCAATGTACAACCTGAGGTCACAACAAAGAGACGCATATGGTGGAAGCAGACACAGGAGAGGAGGAGGAGGAGGAGGTCACAGAGGGGGACAGAGACACCAAACACAGGGGTCACAGGTGGTAGTTTTCAATCTGAGTAACAAGACACTGACAACCCAGCAGATACAAGTGTTATCTCTGTGACTTTCCATTTCCCCAAAAACATATTAACTTTTTTCGATGTACAGGTTGACTTAGAGAAATTTTACAGAAAATTAAGACTGGAATATCAATTTGCAGACTCAGATGGTGGGGGGCAGAGGAACATTTTTTTTTTAAATGTATGTGGGGGTTAGGTCCAGCTACAACCCTCGCAAGATTCTATCACAACCAATAGAAACCTATGTCAAAGTGGTAAACAAGGACATAGAAAAACTCAAAAGAGAGACACCAAGACCAGAGAATATGAATTTGACAAGAGCACAGAGAGAAGCCTTAAAACAATTGGAACAGGATAAAGAAATCATAATCAAACCAGCAGGCAAGGGAGGGGGAGTGGTAGTGATGAACTACAAACAATACAAAGGAGAATGTGAAAGACGGTTGTCTAACGTAAGTAACTATGAAAGATTAGACACATATCCCCTTCCAGAAATAAAAATGGAAATTAAACAGCTAATTAATCAGGCAGTAGAAATGGGATGGATTTCTTCCTGGGAGGCAGACATCATAACTAAAGTACACCCAAGAACGCCAGCCTTTTACTGTATCGCCAAGATACACAACAACCTCCAGAATCCCCCAGCAGACCTACTATCTCAGGCATCCACTCAGTACTTGAACCACTTTCATCATACATAGACTGTCATAAAACCATTAGTTCTATTAATGGTCTTGTATATCAACGATTCCAGGAACTTTTTAGACATTCTTGACAAGATTAACAATGGAAGAGAGGAGCATAGAATGTTTAACAAAAAGCGTGAGGACAAGACACAGCTCATACAGAGAAAAGTATCAGAACAGAGAAAGTTCAGTGGCAGGCTTACTATCAGTAAAGTGAGAAAAAGCAAGTCCCACATCTAAGAAGACCACCACTGGGCCCTGAAGAAGTGGCCCTATGGCCATGAAACATTGGCTGGACCTGATTAGGTGGCAATTAAAAACAATTATGAAATAATATTTTATTTATAATAAGAATTTGGAGTTTGAGTTTTTTCCGTGCCCCCACGTATCTGTTCAGCATTTTTTAGCGTCAACCAAAGATAACTCCTCCACCTATATTTTGGATAATTTATAGCCATATTTAGGGCTGGGTTAAAGTGATTTTGCAAGTTTGCCTTAGCAAATGGGAGTAGAAATCTGTAGGAGTTGTGAATCAGTCTCCTACCATTCAAATTGCCAAATAGTGCTGTTATCCATGAAAAAATCCTTTTATTTCGGTGCTCTGCTTCATTTGCATAACCCGCCCCTTTTTTTCTCAGTGCTGCAACCTCCAACCATGACATCATACCAGGGAAACAAAGTTTTTAAAGGGACACTGTTAGTATTTAGCTGCCTCTTTACATTGTTTGCAAGTAGCTGTATCTAGCATTATAACGTAGAAAAAGTCTAATGATTTGACTGGCTGAAAGCAGCTCAGAACTACGTAATCATTGACTCATAATTGCACTCCTGAATTACACACAGCCATTCAAGCCCTATAACTTAAACATAGATAAGTATCATCACACTCCCACATTCTGACAGGAGCTGTCACTTCAGACCTGTCACTTCACCAGCAGGCAGTAAAAGTGAAACAACATCTACACAGAATGGCAAAATATATTTTTGGCCTACGTGTATCACAAAAAAAACGTTTTCCAGAAGATTTTCTACAGACTGTACTGCTGTAAACACTACCGAAATTGGAGACTGCACCCTGATTAGGTAGATAGAAAAATCAGCTATTTACTGTACCCACAATGCCTCACTATGTAAATTAGTATACAGACCATTATATTTCTGTGTTCACTACAGAAATAGAAGACTACATCTCAGTAAAAAGTCTTTAGCTAGATATGGTATGCACAAAGCCTTGTTTTGAAAATAAACATACAAAAGCTTATATTGTTGATGCCACTATAGAAATACAAGATTGCACCTCACAGTAAGGAACTTGGAAATCAGCTTTACTGTACCCACAATGCCTTACTATGTACATTTACATATCAGGTGCTCACCACTACCAAAATACAAGACTGTACTTCTGAATAAGGCCCATAAAAGTCAACGTTATAAATTACTCAGAACTTCTTGTTGTTGTATATGACATATTGACAGCTGCCTTGTATGACATCATTCTGGGGGTGTGGCCGCACAGAGAAACTGGAAGACAGCCGGAAACAAACCGCTGTTAGAACTTTAAGCTGAGTGGCAACCATATCATGAGGGGGCACAGTCTTATGCTGGAGGGTGGGAGGTTTAGGAGGGATGTCAGGAAGCACTTCTTCACAGAAAGGGTGTGGTGGACACTTGGAATGCGCTGCTGGAAGAGGTCATCTTGTTAAAGACAGTGAGCAGCGTTAAGAGAGGCTGGGATAAGCATAGGGGGAAGATAAGAATCATGGGTAGGGAGGATGGGAGGAGTGGAGGCGGGCAGGACATTAGCTCAAGCTGTGGACCCTGCAATATAAGCAGACTTGATAGACCAAATGGCCTTCTTCTGCTGGCTTGTTTGTATGTTCGTATAACAATAAAATGACTATGACAGCTTTTTTTGCAAAACAAATTGCAGCTTCAACTTCTGAAGCATGGCTAGCAATGGCATACTATGTGAAACAGGCATTTGGGTAACCTTCCAATATCACTTTAAGCATCCAGGATCCCAAACCCCTCCATTTAGTGCCTGCATCATACATGCCTGTCCCAGAGCCATGGAAGAGGGATTGAGGGATGTATAGAGGCATCCCTACTCCCACATCTTTCTACTATGGTATCACAAAGCCACCGAGTCTCCAGAATCCTTACCTAACCTCATCTCTGGGCTTCAGGTACTGCAGATTGAACTGGGTCACAACACCCTTGACGTGATTATCCCCACAGTGCAGACTAATGGGTTGGATGCACTAGGTAGAAAGGCTTTCTTCTCTGCACATTTGATGAGGTGCAGCCCAGGTAGCAGCCTGTGGTGCCGATCATGACTGGCAGCTGCACACTGTGCTAGCTGCCAAACTTGGAAAGTTAGCCCTGCAAGATAATGACATTGCTATTAAGGCTGTGGAGAAGGCATGGCAGCTGTCAACTGCATCCTACGATGCTAGTGAGGTGGCCTCCAGACTGGTTGGAGCAACCATCTGCACCAGGCAGATATCATGGCTTTGCTTTTCGAGACTTGCACCTCTGACTCAGTGTAAGGTATAAAACTCACATTACTCCTAGGGTCAGGCAGCAGTTGTTTGGGGGGAGCCTCCTGCCTCAGTGCCAGAGGCCACCTCTTGGCCCTGACCAGTCTGTGGTCCCTCCAGACTTGTGAGAGCTCCTGCCCTCAAGTATTCTCCCCCACACAGAGGGCTTAGGCCATCTTGATAGCCATAAGTTGAACAGGCTCCTCCCTTATGATAAGGAAAGCTTGGTACACTGGACCCATACGTGGGACTGCATGAAGAATATTAATTCTGGAGGAATATGGAAAGGCAAATAGTTACCTACTTACCAAAACTCATCTTCTCCATGGAGTATCACTACCTGCCTACCATTCCCACTCTAGTGAAGCCAGGGTTATTGGGCAGCTCACAAACAAAAAAAAAAAAAAACAGAAAGTTGCACTCAAGATGTGAGAGTGATGCTGTAATAAGAGGCAGCTAGCCAGCTACTAAGAAATCTTGCAAGTAAACAGCACTCAAGGCAAACACTCAAGATATGAACCAAAACTGAATTGTTTAATGTGGCAGTGAGAAAGCTGACTAAAATCCTGAGCCCCTGTGCTTCAGCTCAATCAGGGTCTTCCTCAGGGGGGTGTATCTGGTAGCTATCAGGTACATCCACGTTTAATACAATACACATGCATGATAACGTGAAAATTCCACTCGTGAAAATACAACATTCAAATTTCAAACTGTCTCAAACATTTGATTTTACAATGACATGTAATGATACAGAAGGGAGATAAACATTTCCAATACTGTATGCTTAGATGCAAACATTTAACAATAACAAATCAAGGAAAACCATCTAACATGACGGTAATGATTGTAAACGCTGGGCTAGGTAGGTGTTCCTATATTCATACCCTTTCAAGGGGCATTTAAAGACTGGAGAAATTCCCTAAACCAGTACATGTCAGATGTAAAAAAAATGATTTTCAAGCTGGTTATGAAACTGATTTAAAGGCAAGAAGTCCCTGAGGGTACTGGCAAAGTCTTGAGGTTCCCCATAGATAACAAAGATAAAACAAAGGAATCTGGGGTGGGGGGGGGTACAAAGAATATCAACAAAAGATATAAATACCAAGACTGGTAAGAAAAAACATACCGGGAAGAGAGAGATACAGTGTGTGAAATAAGTTAATAAAATACAAAAACAAATGAGTTTTTTTACACTTCAATTAACTAAGGCAAAACATATCTTCATCATACACTAATAACTCAATCATGGTATAAAATTTGTCAGGTATGTAGTATATACTTTAGACTTTTAACAGATTATTAACAAAGAGGTCACCAAGGACAGTGCAACAAGGTTACCACATCATACCATTTGAGTTACTCTGGCAAACCTGCCTCTGCTCGAACAATTTTTAGTTATATTCTGATCTCCCCTCTTTTCCTCCCCACAGATTTTGAGCCCCTGACCGGACGCGCAGCTCAGCGGTGCAACTTCCCACTCTGATGCTGCCTGCTTTACACAGCCTGCTAGCCCAGGACTCGAGCCCATGGTATGATTCTACTGCTGCTCTAAATTCAAGTTCTGGTGCCCATGCTCTGTGCACCAATGATTGGCTGCTGTTACGACCGAGAAGACTGCAATTGGCCCCCCAACTCTTTTCTACTTGCCACAATTTCAACTGCAGTCTCTTCCCTGCTTTTTCTTTATTACTTTCCCTTGGTTTAACTTCTCTGGGAAGAATTTTCTCCCACCCACTCACCCTCCCCTGACACCATCCTCTATTAAATACACCTTCCTTAGTCAGCGCCCCAGCCCTTCTCCAATTGGGCTCAGCTTTTACCTTAAAGGGGCAACCACCACCTAACCCTAGCAAACACTGGGCTGTTCCACTAAAGCAGCTCAGATCAGCACCTTCACTGCATTTCCTAACTGTCTTGCAAACTTGCTCAATATATTTGCTGCCCCTGGCTAGTGGAACCTACTTCTCCCCTTGTGCAACTACTATGGGGTTCCTTCAGTATCTGGCAGTTTTTAACTTTTTTCTATCCCAAGTACCCCTTAACTGCTCTAGCACCACTCATCCCCCATCATATCTCCTGCTCATCGGAGTAGAAGAAATAACTCAGTGCACTGATGTCACTTCCACTTCTGAAAGATGCCCCCTTTCCTCAGTTTTGACCACTTATATGCTACTTTACTACCCATTCCCACAATACTCACCTCCCCTTCCTCACCCCCTCTACCAAAAACAAACCCTGACTCCAGGAAATGTAGTACACGCAGGACACTCCAGCACTACCTATACAGATTCCTGTTACACCTCCCCCTCCTCCTGTCAGGTAACATGCACCCTAATCCTGGCCCATATGATGCAGTCCCCTATACCAGGTACAACTGCTCCCTGACATTTGCCTCAATAAACATCAGAAGTTTCTTATCAAAAATGAATGACCTTCAAGTCTGGGTTATGCAACACAACCCTGATGTGCTAGCCATTAATGAAACCTGGCTATTCCCAAAAGTCCCAGACATCTCCATCTCACTGGCAGGTTACACGATATTTAGGCATGACTGAACAGGAAAGGGGGGGGCTCTGCACTCTACATTAAAGAATCATTGAACAGGCAAGCCTACCACACCCAGCCACTGAAAGCAATTCCCAATTACTTCCTGTCAGGATCATACTTGGCCAGAATGGCAAACAATAACCATACTTTCTGTCTCACATCCCACCCTGAGATCAATCAGCTGGATTTCCAGCTGGTCTTTGACTACATAGCTGACCGCCCGCTTAACAACGATATCGTGATCCTTGGGGATTTCAGCACAAACTCATTGGCCCCTGAAGCTGACCCTTTCAAGGACACCATTGCAGCTGTCAACATTGCACAACTTATAACTACCCCCACTAGGATCAATTACAGAACTAGTAATTGCTCTCTCCTTGACCTTGTCCTTATCACCCATCTGGACAGGATAACCCTCACCAAGGTATTACCAGACATGCTAAGTGACCACTCCCCAGGCATCTGCCACTGGTCAAAGCCCGCAAAGTTCTTGCTAAAATACAAACTCAGAATATGCTTAACAAAGAGCAACTTAAGCACCTACAGCACCTCCTTGCACACACTGACTGGTCCCCTATCTACAACACCCACTGTGTTGATACTGCCATCAACTACTTCATCCTCCAGTTTAATAAAGCCTGGGACATATACACCCCTTCTGTAAGGAGAAGGCAAGGAGGGGTAACTAACCCCTGGATCACCCTGGACCTCCTAAAAATTATACGTGATGGGGATAACCCGTGGCACCTTGCAACTGCCTCGGGGGAGTCAAGCGGACATGCAACAGTACAAAGCCATAAGAAACTCCTGTGCCATAGAAATATGTCATGCAAAAGAGAACATTATAGACTAGATGTTGCGAACTCATGGGGCAATTGAAGGTGACTCTGGGACAACATTAAAAACCTCACTGAAAGCCATCTAAAGCACCCCAAACCTGATCATTGCAGGTGGTGTCTCACCAAGACCCCACTAGTATTATGGACACAATAAACAAGGTCTTCCCGATCTCTCTGTATACTCCCACTGACTACCTAATGATGAATGCTAGTCCTAGTACCAGCGCCCCCCAATGGTCCTCATTTTATTTTAAACGAGTCCCCATGCTGGAGGTGAAGAAATACCTCCAAAAGGTACTGGGAAAAGTCAGGTACAGCAGCAACATGCTGGACCTTAAACTTCTCAACCTCGACTCGGTCCTCAGACCCCCTTACCACATTGATCAACCTCTCCCTTTCATGTCAAAAACTCCCCCAGCTGTGGAAATCTGTCTCCTTAGTGCCCATCTATAAAAGTGGTGACAGGGCGTAACTCACTAATTATCGACTTATCTCCATCCTTCCCCCCCCCTTTCCAAAGCACTAGAGCATATTGTCGCAGACCAACTCATGGAACACCTGACCAAGTACAACCTCCAGTGTGCAGAGCAACATGGCTTTAGGAAAGCTCATAGCACTTCTACTGCCTTGTTGACGTATACTGACTTCCTACATGGTGCACTTGACCATGGCTAGCTGGTGGGGTCAATCTACATTGACCTCACCAAGGCCCTTCACACTGTAAACAACTCACTCCTACTCTGCTCGCTTCAGACCATCGGTCTCTCCAATGAGGTCACCAGCTGGTTTTCCAGCCATCTTGGTAGCAGGCCGCAGCAAGCTAAAATCAATGATACACATTCTAGCCACCACTTGGTAAGCTCTGGAGTTCCCCAAGGCACTATCCTTGGACCATTACTATTCAGCCTACTTCTCATTCTCTCCCAAAAGCATGTCCTAACAACATCATCCTGTACACAGATGATGCTGCCTTCTTCTCAGCATATACTGACCCCACCCTACTCACCAGTGACCTTCAAGATGGTTTTGTGGAGGTTGAACGCTGGTTGAAGGACCATAAACTGCTGATGAACTACAAAAAAACAAAGGCAATGCTTTTCACTACCCCACAGAGCAATCACAAAACAAGTTGCCTTAACATACTAAACAAGCAAAACCTCCCACTCGAACAAGTCAAGGAATTTAAATATCCAGGCATAACACTAGACAGCACCCTATCCTACTCTGTGCACATCAACCTAATATCTCGAGCAATAAATTTTCGTGTTGGTGCCATTTGTAGACACTGGCATTGCCTCAGCCCTGAGGCTCTCAAACTAGCTGTATCCAATTCAATCATCTCCATAGTCAATTATGGACTGATATTCTATGGGGCAGCATCGGACACAACCCTGAAATGAATCACAGTTGCTCTCAACAAGGCATGCTGGCTGGTTACGGGTGCTCACAGATACACTTATACCTGTGACCTATACATGCAAACTAACTGGTTGAATCTTAAAAGTAGGATCACATACCAAACTTGTCTATTTGTGAAAATAAATTAGCCTTGGCAAAGCTCCACCAAGCGCCCTGCCCCTGCTACTACCTGCCTCTAATCTCCACAACACACTCAGTGCTTCCTCAGTGAAATACCTGGTCCCTTACTGCCAGACTGGCCAGGGACAGTGATGCTTTCACTATAGAGCTCCTTCCTGGCTAAATAACCTCTCTCCAGACATCCACAACATAGCCTCCCTGGACTCCTTTAAACTTTATCTGTGCCAGCACCTCACCCAACAAAGCGATTGCGACTGCCCCCCTAACACCTAGACACAGCTCAGCTCCAGGATTCTGGATCACTCCTTGCCTCACCTGGTTAGTTCTCCCCTATCCCGGCCCTCACCCCCACCAATGCTTCACCCCCTCCCTCTTCCCATCCATCCCCCAACTTACTTCCACCTCCCTCAACCTGACTTAACAAGGACACATGCTGTCTGCCCCTTTTTCTTATCTTCCTTTCTTTATTCCAGTATCCTCTCTTTACTTCCCTCTTTGCTTATCCTTCCTCTCTGAGCCCTGACTAAGTCATAATCAGCTGACTGCACCCCCCTTACTCTCTCACCTCCTTATCCTATTGCTCAGGCAATTCTTCCTATAAGTTGAAATCCCTACTGTATTCGTACATTGTACCTTGCACACCAACTAGCATGCTTATTTCTGTTTATTATGTAACTATGACAAGCACCCTTGTTGTCTTGTTAATTGTTTACCTTCCTGCCTTGTAATGTAAAATTCTGACTTAGTATGCACAACTTCTGTGTTTTGTGTCTGTTGTTGCAAAGAGCCTTTGGTTCAAAGGTATTTCAATCCTGGCAATCAATCAATAAATAAATAAATAAATAATGTGAATAAGTAATTATCAAGTGAAAATAAGATCAAAATGCTGGCCGGTGGTGCTGAGGGTTGAGGAGCTGAAGCCACACCTCGCATCACACTGGTGACCCGGGTTTGGGAACCAGCTTGGGTCATAGGGGTCAGCCGGAGGAAGGAGGATAGAGTGTCCCAGGGACTGTTCTTCTGGGAGAGTGGGGAGGGATAACTGCACATGTGCTGGCTCCTAGCGGTGGCTGGGGGCTAGGGCGAGTCATGGAGCAAGAAAGGTTTGGCACAGCAGACGTCTCACGAGCGGTGAGCGGAAGCGTGTACCACTGCGTCATTGGCGTCATTGCATGCCCATGCTACGAGAAGGACTTGGGGGTTAAAATCTACTGAATCATCCAGCACATGAGGGTCGGGCACAGCGTTGCGCTGATCTCTTCTAGGGGCTCCCTCTGTCCCCGGCCCCTTGGCCTTCCATGACTGGGGACTGCAATGTGGCCCAGAGAGAAGGTGAAGGCAAGGAGGTGGTAACTCGGGCACAGCGTCCGTTGCAGGAGCCACCAGCTGAAGACCTGATATGGGACATCATAGGAATACCCGATCTGAGGAGGTAAGGCTAAAAGAAATAAACAAAAAAAAAGAAAATGAGATAAAAAAATAAGACAGCAATAAGGTGAAACTCCGCTTTAGGATTTTAACTTATGAACACATTAGCAGACGAGTATCTAATGATGGGGTAATAGTTTAATACATTGAAAATAATAATATGGTTTAAGAATTAGTTCATCTTTCTAAATTAAGTTATTCCTAATAAATACAGTAATACATCATGCTAACAGTTAAAAGGAATCATAGCATGAATCTCTCTGTATGATGACACAAACCAAAATAAAAATTATCCCTAGGTCTTTCTAATAAGTTGAGACACAATAGAAAACCAAGTCACCCCCATATATACATATAAATAAATCAAACAAGGGGCACTCTGTCCCTTCTTCTGGGGTGTCAAGGTACATGTTCCAGACCACCTATTTCAAGCACTCAGGATTGCAGTTGTGTTCTCTCAGAAAAATGTGCTTTGAGGGCATTGTTCTGGTTCCCATTTAAAGAGGACAGGAAATCATTTCTTTTTTTTTTGCGGCCGTAGGGTCCTGAAGCTTCTGTCTGTCACTGCTAGACCCCGCTTCACCCACCGCAACCTCCATGGCCGCCAACCACCCTGGCTTGCCTCCACAAGGCGGGGCCATCGAGATGGCCCCCTCATGGACACTTGTCCAGATTACTGGCAGCATCACTGCTGCTGGCAGGCCCACCTCCCCGGGTGGGGCTGTAGGAGTGAGCCGACCCACGGAACACGTCTTTGGCTGGGACTGGGAGGCACGGTGCAGGAGAACAGGACCAGCAGGGGGCATCATAATGGATCCCTGGCCATTTTTGTGTTGCTTGCTCCCCAGGGGCAGGAAGTGCAATGATGTGCCACATTTGCCCCACACCCCATGAATTATGGTGCCAGCCATGGCAGAAACCCTCAGCCTCCACCAGGGGTCCATAGAGCACTGAACACTCTTCCCTCCCGAGAAGGAGAGCCATCCCCAGGGCGCTCAACCCTTCTCCCCCCCCCGACCAGCCTCTGACTCCCGAGTCCGGCCCCTCGAACTCGGGAATGTTGGCGGGTGGACGCCTCCGCTGCACCAGTGGGCTGACTAGGAAATCATTTCTAATTGGCAGCTGTTTATAAAGTTCTTGAAATTATATTCATTCCTCGAGTTATCCATATTTACAAACGTATGAACATATGATATTGCCAGCAGAATAATGGCCTTATGGTCACTGAGTCTGCTCGACAGTAGCTAGTAGCCTCTATATTGCAGCTGCCCCAAGTGGGGCTGTGGGGTGAGCCGACCCATGAAGCATGTCTTTGGCTGGGACTGGGAGACATGGTGCAGGAGAACGGGACCAGCGGGGGGCATCATAGTGGATCCCCGGCCATTTTTGTGATGCTCGCTCCTCAGGGGTGGGACATGAAATGACGTGCCATGTTTGCCCCACCCCCTATGAATTACAGTGCCAGCCATGGCAGGAATCCCCAGCCTCTGCCAGGGGTCCATAGAGTGCTGGAAACTCTTCTCTCCCTTCCCCAGGAGAAGGAGAGCCATCCCCAGGATGCACAACCCTTCTCCCTCTAGCTGGCCCTCCAACTCCTGAGTCCGTCCTCAAACCCGGGATTTCGGCACCGTAAGCTGACACCTTGCCGCTGCACCGGCGGGCCGACTAGGAAATAATTTCTAATTGGTAGCTGTTTATAAAGTTCTTATTTTTAGAAATGATATTCATTCCCCCCGAGTTATCCATATTTACAAACATATGAACATATGATATTGCCAGCAGAATAAAGGCCTTATGGTCTATCGAGGCTGCTTGATTGTGCAGCTAGCAGCCCCTATATTGCAACTGACCCTCCTTCCCCTCCCCCTCCCATGACCCTCCCCCTTACCCCATCCCATCCCCTTTTGAAGCAGCCTACTGTATTACAGGACACCACTTCCACAGGCAATGCATTCCACCCAGAGACCACCTCTCTGTAAAAAAGTGTCATCTCATTTCGCTCCTGAACCTTCCCTCCAGTCTCAGATCACGGCCTCGAGTGTCCCTCTCCCTTAACTTGAAAAGCCCTCTGTACCTGTCTTGTTTATTCCTTCATGTACTTAAAGGTTTCAATCATATCTCCCTGTCCCTCCTTTCCTCCAGTGAGTACATGTTCAACTCCTCAGCCTGCCTCGTAGGGTATGTCCCCAGCCCTTGGATCATCTTTGTTGCCCTGCACTGCACCCTCCAGTAACCTAATGTAATTCTTCAGGTAAGGGCACCAGTACTGCATGTAGTACTCCAGGTGTGGCTAACCAGTGGCCTATACAATGGCAGGATTACCCTTTCCTGGAGGATATACCCTGGCAATACACCCCAGCATCTTGTTGGCCTTTGCAGCTGCCTTCCTACGTTGTGCTGAGTTATTCATTGAACCCATAATGATTACCCCATGATCCTTCTCCTCCTCTGTCGTGGCTAGCTGAACCCCCTCAGCTAGTAGCTCCTCCTTGTTTTTTTTGCGTTAAAATGTAGCACCTTGCACTTTTTGGCATTGAGCCCCAGTTGCCAGGTATCCAACCAGGTCTATAATTTTGACAGATCATCTTGCAACCCCTGCTACCCTCTTAGGTCATCCATCTTGGTGTCATCTGCAAACAGAGTGATCTTACTCTTTTTTTCAATTTTTTTACTTGCCTGGCTCCCACGGCTTTTGGAGGAGGCCTCATACCTCCTCCTATTCCGTCTCGCCTGGGCATCCTCATGGCACCCCACTCTGATTTCATCTTGCAGGGAGCCAGGGGCGTAAACATTTTTTCCTCTGGTTTTCTCCCCTTTTAGCCCCGAGGACGCCGACATGAAGGACGTTCAGTCCTAGCAGAGGTGCATATGCACGCTGTCGCAAGTGCCTGCAGTGTCCTCCCCACCCCGGTTCCCCAAAGGAACTGCCATTGCCCTCGAAAGCCCATGCTTCCACCAGTCCCAGGAGCATTGGGTGCTCTAAGCACCCCCAGTAGCCCACCCCAGGAGGAGGAGAGCATCCGTTGGGATGCTCAATCCTCCATCGCCTCACTGACCCCCGGCAATCCTGAGTCCATTCCCAAACCCGGGTCGCCGGCGTGGTGTGAGGTGTGGCATCCAGCGCCTCAACCCTTAGTGCCACCGGGCCGGCTCAGAGTGATCTTACTCTTCATGCCCATCGAGATGTCTGCTGTGAATGTCCCAAACAACACCAGCCCCAGCAGCGTGCCTTATGGTACCCTGCTCGTCACCACCCTCGGAGATGAGAGCTCCCCTCCCACCACCACCCTCTGCTGTCTCCCCTGCAGCCAGTTCCCTACCCATCCCACCATCCTTGCCCCTGCCGCTGTGCCTTCCAGCTTACTTCCTAACCTCCCATGTGGCACCGAGTCAAGTGCCTTACTGAAGTCCAGGTACAAGACATCCACTGCACGGCCCTTGTCCAACTGGCTGGTTACCCAGTCATAGTACTGCACCAGGTTGGTCTGACAGGATCTGCCCATGACAAACCCATGCTGTCGACCATCCTGCAGCCATTGATCTCCAGTAGGAACACTGGCCTCTCCTTCAGGATTGTCTCCATCAGCTTACCCACGATAGATGTGAGACTTACTGGCCTGTAATTCCCTGGTTCATCTTTGGGGCTGCCCTTGTGGAGAGGTACCATGTGAGCCATCCTCCAGTCCTGAGGTACACTCCCTGAGTCCATGGATGCATTGAACAAGTATGCCAAGGGCCCTGCCAGGACTTTTGCCAGCTCCTCTAGTACCCTGGGGTGTATGTCATCTGGCCCTGGTGCCTTGTCCACCCTCAGTGCCCTCAAGCCCTCCAGTATTCTGCCCCTGTGATTCCCCTGCCTGTCACCTCCTCCTCCCCCTCATACCTGCCATCCCACCCCCCAAGAATTGTCCTTCCGTTCTCTTTAGTAAATACTGAGCAGGCGTATTCGTTGAGCACTTCCTCCTGCTCTGCCCCTGCTTTTACCCATCTCCCATCCCTCTTAATCCTTATGATTTGGTCCTCAAAACTGCTCTTCTCCCTGATCTACCTGAAGAAGTCCATCTCCCTTCTTAATGCCTTACACCAGCCTGAGCTCCTTAGACACACATTGTGTGCCTTTACTGCCTTTGTTACATACCTTGATTCCTTCAGAAAGTCCTCTCTGTCCCCCCCCCAATTTTTTCAACCTCCTAAAGGTGGATCTTTTCTTTCTCACTATTTCCATAACCCCCTTGTTCACTCAGCTAGGTTTCTTGGCTCTAGTCCTCTTACTCTGGACCTTGATATAGGTTTTGGTTGCCTCATCAATCCCCAGTTTGATGACCTCCCACCTCTGGTTAGTGTCCATATTAGGATGGATTCTGACCTGATACTCCTTTACTACTTTTCCCATCTTCCTGAAGTTGGCCCTCTTGAAGTCTAATACCCTTATACCTGTTACTACTCCCTCCCTACCCATGTTTAACGTGGACCGCACTGAGTGGTGGTTGCTCCCCGCCAGCGGTTCCTTCACTCCCAGCTCCTTCACAAATTCCCCATTAGTCATCACGAGGTCAAGTCGGTTCCCTAACCTAGTTGGCTCACTGACCATTTGCAGCAGGAAGCTATCCTGGAAGGCGTCCAGTAGTACCTGCTCCCTTCTATTTGTGGTGTATGGGGTACTCCAATCCACTCCTGGCAGGTTTTACCTGTGATTGAATGAAGAGTAATATGAAAAACTTAATTTTGTACTGTTTTGTTTTTACGGGCAGCATTCTATTACAGTTCTCTTCCTGGAACCTGTGATGTGGAGTTTTAACTATGTCATGGTTTGTGCACAGAAACAAGGCAGAAAGGGTAGTGCTGCGATCGGTGAAATTAGATGGTGCTAGTGTAGAAGGACAGCAAGCCCACACATAAAGCAAAGCAACAGAGTTTCACACCAACACTCAATACTTCTTAAGCACAGATGCAGGGCCAGGCAAAAATGATAAACCAAAAAGAATTTATTCAAACAAAGCCAGACCAGAGGTCCACATGAAAAGAAGCTTACTTGCCCCAGCTCTTCGACTCTAAATGAGTCTTCGTTAGGGGGTGAAAAATACAGGTTACGCACCTGTAACAGGAGTTCTAGGAATGGTATATGTTGTTCATCCACACTTATTGGCAGGTATTCTTGCCGCTTTAAATCTTGCCGGAAGGTCTTCAAGCTGGCTCCTCCCACCCACCCGGGTGGTAAAACTCTCAGCTCTGCCCCATGACGCCAGATCTGAAGCCTCAGGTTGTGCGTCAAGCCGGAGGTACTAGGAACAGGATGAACAACATATACCATTCCTAGAACTCCTGTTACAGGTGAGTAACCTGTATTCTAGGGACATGGATATGTTGTTCATCCACACTTATTGGTGCATCTCTAGCAGTTCTCCGGGAGGAGGGAGGCAAGGCGACACCCCTACTTAGGAATAGAGACTGGAGAACTGAGGCCCCAAACCAGCATCCCGGCGTGACTCAAGGTCGATGTGGTAATGGGTGATGACAGGTAGCTGACTCCAGGTAGCAGCCCTGCAGATTTCCTGGATAGGGACGCCCTGAAGCAGCCACCGATGAAGCAGTATGGCGGGTAGAATGAGCCTTATCCTCTGGGAGGCTCCATGCCCGCCAACTTATAGCAGAGATATATGCAGGAGGTGACCCACCTGCTTATCGTCCGGCTGTTGCAGGTCTTCTTCCAGGCAGCTTCAGCGTGAGGTGACAAACAGCTGCAACTTCTCCTGACTCTCAGCCGCAAGGCCCTTATAGTAAGCAAGCGCCTTCTGGGGTCCAGAGTATGGAGCCTATATTTGGCCTCCGAGGTGTGATTGGGTAGAACACCGCAGAGTCAACACCTAGTTAAGGTGAACCTGACACCACCTTCAGAAGGAATTTCAGGGGGCGAGGACAACCTTGTCCCTGTGGAAGATCAGGTAAGGAGACTCGATGGAAGTGCCTGAGCTCTCCCATCCTTCTGGCTGACGGATAGTCACCAAGAAGGCGGTGTCTCCATGACAGGTAGAGAGATCACACCTGTGCATTGGGTTCGAATGGCCTGCCCATGAGCTTTGCCAGTACCAGCAGTAGATCCCACGGAGGTGGAGGTTCTCACACTGGAGGGGAAATGTGGTCAAGGCCTTTGAGAAAGCGCCAGACCACCTTCTTCTGCGCCACTGACTGCTCCCCAGCCCGCACCGGTAAGCAGAGATGGCTGCCAGGTGCACCTTAAGGGTCGTCGACCTAAGCCCTTGCTGAGAAAGGGACCACAGGTAGTCCAATATGCTCGCCAGGGAACAGGAGGAAGGGTCAAGGCTCATTTCCTGACACCAAATGGAAAATCTCTTCCATTTGAAGGCATAGCATTTCCTGGTCGACTCTCACGGGACGCCTCAACTACATTGAGGACCTGTCGAAAGACCCAAGGCCTGGAACTCTAGCTGCTCAGAAACCAGGCCGTCAGGTGCAGGGATTGAAGGTCCGGATGGAACACCTTCCCCTGATTGACTGAGAGCAGGTTCGGGCCAGCTGGAAGCTGCCTTGGGAGCCTGGAGCTGAGGCTGAGGAGATCTGGGTACCAGAACTGGCGGGGCCAGTCTGGGGCTATCAGAATCACCTGTGCCTTGTCCCTCCTTGCTTTGAGAAGCACCTTGTGTATCAAGGGAAATGGGGGAAAGGTGTGGAAGAGGCCCGGGGTCCACTGCCTCGAGAAGGCATCCCCCTGCAGTGAGCCCTGCTGAGGGGGGCGGGCATGGAACAGCCTCTGCTTTGTGTTCTCCCTGGAGGCAAACAGGTCCACCTGAGTTGTGCCCCAATGGGAGAACAGATCTTGTACTACCTCCGGCAGGAGAGACCACTCGTGGGACGCAGCCCCTATCTGGCTTAGGGCATCGGCCAGGGTGTTGGAGGCTCCGCCACGTGAATGGCTAGGAGATCCGCCTCCAGGCTGCGCACAAGTGACCAAATGCGGAGCTTCTTGCACAGAGGCATGGAGCGCCGCCTGCCCTGGCGTGTTTAGATAGTACATGGTCGTGGTATTGTCCGCTTGACTCAGACCACTTGACCTCGGAGAAACGGAGCAAAGGCGTGAGAGCTAGGTGGACCGCTCGGAGCTCCAGCAGGTTGATGTGACATCGGGACTCCCGCGGGAACCAAAGGCCATGAGCTCGGTGTTCCCCCAGATGGGCACCCCAACCCATCAGAGAGGCATCAGTCGATAGAGAGACCGTCGGCTCGGGGCAGACAAACTGGATGCCCTCCTGCAGATGAACTGGAATGGTCCACCACTGGAGAGCGTTACACATCCCCTGGGTCACAGTCAGTAGCTGGTCCAATGGATCGCAGCATTGAGATCACTGGCTGGCCAGCCCCCATTGAAGGGGGCGCATGTTCCAGTGGGCCCAGCGGACCACGCTGGTACAGGCCGCCATGAGACCCAGGAGGCGCAGGAAGTTCCGGCAGGGTGCGAGCTGCTCAAGCAGAATGATTGGGCAAAGGGAGGAAAGAACTGCCCTGTCCACCGAGAGCCGTGTTTGGCTCAAGAGAGTCAAGCTCTGCCCCGATGAAAAGAATCACCTGCTTTGCCTCGAGTTCTGACTTGGCCTCGCATAATGAGGAGGCCGACTTGAGAGCAAACCTGAGGCCAGATCTCTGACCGCCTCACCTCCTGCCTGGAGGGGCTGCTATCAGCCAGTCGTCCAGGTGAGGTACACTTGGGCCCTCGGTGCCACAGGGAATGCTGTCACCACTGCCATGCATTTGGTGAAGACCCTGGAGCTGGAGACAAGCCAAGGGCATGGCTCGAACTCAAAAGGATCTCTCCGTCAAAGTGAAGGAATCTCTGATGTGACGGATGGATAGGGACTGAAAGAATGCATCCTGCAGGTCCAGAGAGCAGAACCACACGTCGTGTTCCAAGGATGGTACTATCTGGGCCAGAGTGACATCCTGAAGGTCCGAGACCCTAAGAACTTGTTTAGGTCGTGCAGATCGAGAATGGGGCCGCCAGCCCCGTCCGCTTTCGGAACCAGGAAGTACCTGGACACAAACCCTGAGTCTGGAGCGAGGGTCCGCTTACCTCTGATCACCTCCTTCTCGAGGAGGAGAGCAACGTCGGCTCAGCGAGCCGATTGTGAGGCTGCGGACCCCGAGGCCCCCCGAGGTGCGACGACTCTGAAGGGCGGGGCCTGCTCGATCTCCAGAGGCAGGCCCTTTCTGACCACTTCCAACACCCACTGGTCTATGGTAATAACGGACCAGGCGGAAAGAAAGTGTTGGAGCCGCTTCCATGGGGGGAACTCTGGGTGAGGTGGACGGGTTGAGGAGGCACCCCTCAACCCGTCACTGGGCAGGCTTGGAGGAGGGACCTGCCAAGGGACCTCCAGGGCTTTGCCTTCCTGCTTCCTGGAGGAGGGTAGCCGAGGCTTGGGTTTGGGATGCCAAGCTCAGTGCCTGCTGGCCCCGACGCTGCTGTGCTGGATACAAGGGTGCAGAGGGATCTAAAAGGCTTAGGCTGTGGTCTGCGGCCTTGTCCTTCTGTGCGGATGAGACCGAGTCCAAGGTAGCATTGACTTTCGATCCTCTGCAGGTGACCTTCCATCCCAGGGCCGAAGAGGTCGGTCCCCAGGAAGGGGACATCTGCCAACTTGTGCTGGGTATCCGAAGTGAAGGTGGATATCCTCAGCCATGCCCGACGGCGCATAGCCACTGCGGCCGCTACTGACCTGGCACATGAGTCTCCAATGTCCAGAGCAGTCTGAAGCTGCTGTTTGGCCACTACCCTGCCCTGGTCCCGCGACCTGCCAACCGTGGTCTGCAGGTCTCACGGAAGATGAGGAACTACCATCATCCAGGGAGCCCAACAGGGCATGAGAGAAATGTGCTATGAGTACGCCAAACTGGCCTGACTTGGTCGAGAGAGATGCAACGAGACTTTGTGACCCGCATAGTCCAATCTCTTGACCTTGTTGGGAGGTTTGTCCACATCCTAGCATTCCCCGGGCGTGCGGCCAACGCTGTTATAACTAGCGCCCTCGGCTGAGGGGTGTTCCAAAACTGGACAAGGAACTGGTAGGGACCGCATACTTCCTGGCCATCCTGGCCGAGGGCGCAGGACAGGAAGCAGGGCACTGCCAGAGCTCCAAGGCTGGGCCCACTATGGCCTCGGCCACCGGAAAGACCTCCGTAGGGGAATCCCCTCGGTCCAGTATCTCCATGAGGGGATACCTGGCCCGCTTAGACACAGGTTCGAGCTTCATCCCAGTGGACTCCGAGATGAGCCGAAACAATCCCAGATAGGACGAAGGGCTATCGTCCATCGACTGACCTCCAGAGGACTCAAGTCTACTCGCCTGGAGAAAAGGGAGGAATCGCCGGACTCGGAAGTGTCCGCGAAGAGCTGCCTCGGCCTGAGCCACCCTCCACCTGCTGAGGCCGATCGGGAGTGAGGGTAACAACAGCCATGGGCAGGCCCTGAGCCGACCGAGAATTCTTGGTCAGAGCCCCAAATAACGGGCTGTGGAGGTGGAGGTGGAGGTTCCACCGGATCGGTGGAGCAGCTGGTTTTGGCCGAACAAACGGCCTGGGAGCAGGCCCTCGGTAAGTCGAGGGGTTGTTTCGTCGCCCGTGACAGCCACTTAATGGTCGGCATAGCGCGCCGGCTTGTTCCCGGTCAGAAGGAGCTGTTGCCACAGAGGTCCTCGTGATCGTCGACGTTAACTCTACGCCGTTTCCACCGCCCAAGGAAGAGGACGAGATGAGCGGCGGCGCCGCTTGTCATTGTGGTGCCGAGACCAGACCGCCATGACAGCGGATCGCTGACCTCGGCAGTCCAAGACCGAGACCGAGAACCTTGGCTTTTCCGAGACAGTGGAGGGGATGATGGAACCAGCTCTCCCTCGGCTCGGAGGGTTCACCCGAGGGCTCCAGAACTGGAGGCACTGGCAAGCCCACGGGATCCTCAACTCCCACCGGGGGAACTGGGGAGAGAGGATTCTCGGCCTCGCCTGGCGACAACTGTTCCAATGGGTCAAGAAAAATCTCGATGCATCGGGAGTCTCGGTCAACTGACCTGATGGGGACACCGTGAGACCAGTGGCCGAAACCGAACGATTGACTGAAGTCGATGGCCGACAACTCAGGGAGAGGGGGCCCTTCCCGCTCCCAAGAGCATCGACGGAGGGACTTACCCTTGTCTTTCTATTTGGACCGAGAAGAAGGTCCAGCAGACGTTGGTCCCTCTCCCTTAGTGGAGAGGGACAGACAAAGCTCCTTAAAGGAAGCTGTATAAGAGGAATCCAGGGAGAGTGGGATAAATGCCGCGGCCAAGGAAGATGCGGCCCGCGCCGCCTCCTCTTCGAGGGCAATCATCTGCTCTAGCTGATCCGCCGAGCCCGCCGCCACGGAAACCGCCGACCGGGCCTCTTTTGATTTCACTGGAGGAAAACGTTTCTCGGGACGCACCAGTTGTAAACGGGCAGCACGGTCTTCAAGGACGGAGGCTGAGAAAGAAGAGCACAGGTCGCAAGCCTGCAGGTCGTGCTCAAGGCCTAAACAGTAGACACACGTGGAGTGCGGATCCGTCTGAGACATCTTCTGCCCGCAAGGGCATCTCCGAATACTGGGAGTCGATTTGTCCATCACAGCCGCGAGGGATAGAAGACCGAAGTCTAGAAATGCAAAAACTTTTAAATTCGCAAAACCGAAGAATTAGGAACCAGTCTTATACGCAGAGCGTTAAGGAGGGAACCTGAGCTTCCAAGCGGTAAGGAAGATCTGGCGTCATGGGGCGGAGCCAAGAATTTTACCACCCGGGTGGGTGGGAGGAGCCAACTTGAAGACCTTCCGGCAAGATTTAAAGGGGCAAGGATACCTGCCAATAAGTGTGGATGAACAACATATCCATGTCCCTAGAATAACTAGTTACAGATGACCCTTTATACTGGGTCCAATTCAGGAAGATTCAAATCACGGGTTATACAAAACAAGAATTAATGGCCAGGTTTGAGGAGGGGGATATACTAGAGAAATATTACTACAAAGTAAAGAAAAAGTGTCCATTTTGAATAGGGAGGTTCTACTTAGAAGTGCAGACACATACTTATGCACAGGGAGAACAAACATGCACCTTTGTAACTGAGTGCAATCATGTTGCAGGCCAGATTGGAAATACACTACACCATAACTGGCCGATACTACTGGGAAGACACTGAGGTAGGCATGTATGTAGGGGTCAAACCCAGAGTCATATTCAGTAGGGGGATCAATCTACAAGATAAACATGTTCACAGTAGGACCCCCAAACCCATCAGAATTAACACCACGTGGCTCCCACAAAGATTAAATGGCTACTATAAGTGTAACCCCAGATTTGAAGACACAAAAATTTAGATTAAGGTGCTCATTACTTGCGACACCCCATACATCTCTAACCCCCCTACAAATGGGGGTTCCCAAAAAGTCTTCCTAGAGCTTGCCTAAATGCTCACTGCCCGGTTGGTGTTTGGTGCTATAGTCATTTAAATGTTATTGACAGTGAGTGCCTTTAAAGCTTCCATGTACTGTCTCTTTAAGTGCTGCCTGACTGTAGATATAATTAGTCTGAATAGGGAGTCTGAGTGTTTCCCCTGCTCGAGTCCCGCCCAAGCTGCTGAATAATCACTCCGTTTCTGCCATCGCTAATTGTGCAAAGGGAGCCCTGCTGAAAGATGTAACTAATTGCGGGTAATCATTTAGAGTAGTGATGATAATGTAGTTTGATCTAACTTGCCTTATTTGCAGCAAGAACTGTTCTGTTTAGCTCCACCATTTTGGTCCTGAACTGCCGAACTGGACCAATCAGTATTTTGTGACTCTAAAATGGAGCCTGCAACTGAAGGGGATATGTGGAGCCAGACTCTGGTAATTGTAGTTTTGGACTGTTGACGCCTTTTTGCACCAACAGGGGGAGCATTTTGTGACTGACAGCAGAACCGACCAATCAAACCTTTTGGATCTGAGGGAAATCCTCCGAGCTGTCTGCTGGCAAGCCGGATTCGAGTTGGACGCTGAGAGAGAAGAGCTTGCATAGTTTGAGCAGCCATTGTGTGCAGTTGCTCGCTGGAAGAACCGTGGAAGACCTGACTTCTGGCCTGCTTTTCTGCCGAGAGAGAGAGAGAGAGAGAGAGAGAGAGAGAGGGAGAGAGAGGAGGAGAGAGGAGGGAGAGAGAGAGAGAGAGAATTGTTTGACTAACTCCGAGCTGTGTGCTTTTGAACAGCTACCGAATGGGGACCAGGCTCAACCTGTAAAAGACCAAAGATTTTACTGAACGCGATCGGCCTGTCAGGAACTCTAGCTACTTCTGAGCTCTCAGTCTTTGCAGGGACTTTGCGATCATGACTGAGGAGCATTTGGCCTGGTACAGTAATATTTCCTTTACGTATAAATATGGTTTGTGCTGAGTGGAGGTTGCGATCTAGTTCCCCCTTGTGTGAGCCGTGTGGTAATTGCTGGAAGCTGTATCCAGCACAAACTAACTGCCTTATTGTTGTCTCTATGCAGCTGGGCCTTGCCAGATTATCCTACTGCACAGGGAAGAGCCATCAACGAGAGACCGGCTCAGGGATCAGCCTCTGCTTCGCCTGGTGCTCCACAAAGGTTACCTGCTGTCTCAATTTTCATCCCTCCTGTGTCCGGTCTTGGGGAATCGCAAGTAACCACCAGGGTAGCTCCCTGCAACATAAAGCTAAATCAAAAATGTGTCATCCAATTACTTTGTTGTTTTGTTTCCACAAACTGAGCCCTCCAGCTCTGGATTACAATTAGGGTGTGTGCATGTTGTTTCTTTCTTCACAGGGCCCCGACCAGCTGCAATGCCGGCCTACCCGGGCAACGGTCTTGGCTAGGCTTTCCCGCCATCCTGGGTACCCAGAGAGTGTGACTGTTAGGGACTCTGACTGCATGCACAGCTGTATGATTTATAGAGCTAGTAAGCCAATTAACCTGATTACCCCACATCCGTGTTATAATCCCCTGAATAAATCGGAGCTACTCTTTTTTCTGCAGTTCAACCAGACTGTGGTTCTAGTTTGTGCTTGAGGCATTACTGTTGTAATTTGTGCTGCCAAACCTTGTTTTACAGGGGGTCCTCAGGGTCAAACTGTAGAAATCAGCTCTGGTGGTAAATGTCATTTGGGAAGGTACCTATTGTGTATTGTGTGGGCCATTAGCAGGAACTGAGGGGGGTTACAGTGTTCCAGAGGCTGTGCCCAGACTAGTTTGACTACTACCAACCCTGACCTCTGGGTGGAGGCACCCGTTTCAGAACTCAGTCCCCTTAGCCTGTTTGTAGCCAAGCAGGCAGGGGTAGTAGCCCTTGGGATAGTGCCACCTAGGGGTTATTCTTGGAGGCACCGTTGGGATTAGTGTCCTCTAACCTTGGTGGGAAAATGGAGGAGCTTGCCACGCCTAAACTCAAACTCACGCCCATAAGCTGTTAGTGCACCGGATGATGGGGTTGAGCGAGGCTGAGGGGTTAGACTCACGACAGACCTGTTATTATTGGATGTCCCGTTAGAGACCACTAATGCTGTTATTACAGAAACTGTGGAATATGTTAAATGTTTTGGAAAAGTTGAAGTGAAGGGGAAGGATTTACACCTGTTTGAACAGACCATGGTGGTGTTACTCTCCTGCAGTAATCCCATAGATCCAGAGAAGGCACCCTGGTTATTTTCCCAGAAGGGTCCCAGAAGGGTGGAGGGTCATTCACCTGCATAGTGATCCAGCTACCTCGGGGCCCCAGTATAGAGGAGTTTAAGACAAGTTGCTTAAGTTATTAGCATTTGAAGGACGAACCACTCAAGAGTTAGTTAAGGTACTAGACCTTTCAGAGGAACACACACACCAGTGCAGTCCCCAGCCATGTCTCCTGCTTCCCCTAAGAGTTCTCCTGTAGTCCCCCCCATAGTAATTCCATCTATACATCTGGACTCATACCGTAAACTCAGACTTTTTTCAGGCACAGTTCCAGTGCCCACGGGGGAGGATGACCTGGAAACACTGATGGACTATGCTACCCCCTTAGTACAGGAATGGCAGTGTTCTGAGGGGGAAAAGAGAAAGAGACTTATGGAGAGCTTAAGGGGCCTGGCACTGGAGGCCATTCAGTTTTTGCAGACCACTAGCCCAGAAGCTACTGCGACTGAATACCTCCTACACTGGAAGGAGTGTTTGGCAGCACTGAGTCGGGGATGACTTGTTGTGGAAGTTCAAGTCTGCTAAGCAGTGGAAAAATGAGAAGTTGTCTGCATTTGTTAGAAGAATCGACAGGGCTCTGCAGAGGGCCCACAGGAAAGGGGGAATGCTCACAAATGAACTGTACTGAGTCAGATTGGACCATATTCTCAAGTCAGCTAGGTATTCCAGTGTAATGCTGTTGAAACTCAAGTTGCAAGACTGGAAGGCTAATCCTCCCAAATACTGTTACCTTATGTAGGAGATCCGTGAGGCAGAGACTGATGAAGAGGGCTGGGAGCCCTGTGCTGGGGCTGTTGTTACCTGCCAGCCTCCCGAGAGAAATGACCCAGATGAAGCACAGCAGCTGAGAGAGCTAATCAAGGAATTGACTGAGGCAGCCAGAAAAACTGACCTTTATCAAGCACCCCCTGAGACCAGAAGTGGGGTTGGGGTACATGTTGTTGCTTCAGAAACCCGGACCGAGGGTAACATATTGGAAGAAGTATGCAAATTGAGATCCCTGGTGGGAGACCTATTGCGAAGCACTCAAACCACAAAAATTGCTGAGAGTTCAGAGGATCAAAGATGCAAACCGCCAGTAAAGGAAGAACAGCCAAGTGCCCCTAGTGTACCAAAACCGGTAGACTGCCTCTGACCACCAGAGACCTTAGAGAACCAACTTCTTGCTACCATTGCTGGGAGGATGGACACACCTGTTTCTATTGTCACTCACCAGAGAATCTGAGGAGGGTCACTGCTAGATTATTAGCCTCGATTCGACGGAACAACAACCAGCTACCATGTGGGGCTGCTCAAAAAAGTTACTCATCAAAGGCTACTGCAAAATCGACACCTAAGTCTGCACCACCTCAGTGGTCCGAGGTGGTGGGTCCTTCAATGGAAACCACAGTCAAGGTGAATGGTGTGTCTACCCGGGCTGTGCTTGATAGTGGTTCGCAAGTGACTATAATGTTTCAGGAATGGTATCGGAAGCACTTGCCTGATGTGCCTTTACAGCCCTTGGAAGGTTTGCATGCCTGGGAGTTGAGTGAAAAGTCGTATCCATACTCTGGCTATGTCCAGATCTGGCTGTCTTTCCCTACTTCAGTGGCTGGAGTGGCGGAACAAGTAGAGACCTTGGCCTTAGTGTGTCCCCCTACTGGACTGTATGATGGGGTTCCCCTGCTAATTGGGACCAATGCTCATATGTTTGGAAGACTGGCCCAACTCTGCTATGAGAAACAGGGGCACTGGACTGGTAAGGCTCTGAGAATTCCTGCCCTGATTAAGAGGGCCTATGAGTTGCAGCAGAAGCCAGAGGCAGTGGATCAGGATGAACCATTAGGGATCGTGTGGAAAAGGATCCGATTCGATGGTGTGGCCCCTAATGCCCAGTGTACCTCCAAGGGAGTCCGCCTGAAGAAAGATGTCAAGAGTAGAATATTGATGTTGAATGTGCCAGGCGATGGAAAATTGACAGAAGGGCTATTGGTCAAGCCCAACATCTTGCCCGCTCTTGCTCATGATACGCATGACGGGAG
The DNA here is from genome assembly GCA_016271365.2 of Neoceratodus forsteri. Taxonomy (NCBI): domain Eukaryota; kingdom Metazoa; phylum Chordata; order Ceratodontiformes; family Ceratodontidae; genus Neoceratodus; species Neoceratodus forsteri. The sequence continues at coordinate 87,025,524 of CM057451.1, forward strand.
ATGGTTCAGATTCATAATGTGTCAGATCGGGAGATTCGGGTGATCAGAGGCTGCACCCTGGCTACGGTACACTGTGCAGACACTGTGGTGATAACCAGTAACAAGCAACCTGGTGCAACTGATAGAGTGACTCCTGACTTGTTTGACTTTGGTGACTCCCTGTTGCCAGCTGAATGGAAGACTAGAATCAGCAAGAAACTTGCCTAGAGAGACCAAGTGTTTTCATTGAAGGAATGGACGTGGGATGTGTCCAGGGTGCAGAGCATCACATACGCCTGCACGATGAATGGCCATTTCGTGAGAGGTCTCAGCATTTAGCTCCAGCAGACATAGATGATGTGAGAAGACACCTGCAGGAAATAATTGCGTCTGGTGTGATACAAGAATCCAGAAGCCCATATGCTTCACCCATTGTGGTTGTGTGAAAAAAAAGTGGGGCTGTGAGAATGTGCTTTGATTATCGAACTCTGAACCGGAGGACTATCCCCGACCAATACACCATGCCTTATATACAAGATGCTCTGGATTGTCTAAATGGGAGCAAGTGGTTCTCCGTGTTGGATCTTCACAGTGGATACTACCAAATTCCAATGGCCCCAGAGGACCGTGAGAAGACTGCTTTCATTTGTCTCCTGGGGTTCTACGAATTTCTAAGAATGCCACAGGGGATATCGGGCACCCCGCCACCTTTCAGTGGCTGATGGAACGTGCAGTGGGGGGATATGAATCTACTGGAATGCCTAGTGGTAATTTGGACAATGTTATTGTGTTTGAGAGCACTTTGGACGAGCATGAGAACAGACTGTTTAAAGTCCTACTGTAGATCAACTGGAAGATTTAGGCCTTAAGCTGTCCATAGATAAATGCCACTTTTTTCAGACCTCCGTGAAGTATGTGGGGCACATAGTATCCACAGATGGAATAGAGACTGATCCCAGTTAAGTTGAGGCTTTGACTTCTTGCCCCCAGCCCCACAACCTAAAAGAACTGCAATGCTTTCTGGGGTTCTGTGGTTACTATCATAGGTTCATAAAGCACTATTCCAAGGTGATTCGCTCTCTTCTAAATCTCACCCAGGGTTACCCTCCCACAAATCGCAAATACAAGAAAGGGGCTAGCCCTGGACAAGAAAGAGTATACTTCCTTCCAGGAGAACTTTTCGGGCCTCGCTGGATGCCTGACTGCGAAGCAGCTTTTGATGAACTCATATACCAGCTCATCCATGCCCCCATCCTCACCTATGTCAACCCCACCAAATCCTATGTGCTGCATACCAACGCTAGTCTACAAGGTTTGGGAGTGGTGCTGTATCAGGACCATGAGGATGGGTTGAGACCAGTGGCCTTCGCTAGCAGGAATCTGACCCCATCCGAGCAAAACTGCCCTGTGCATAAGTTGGAATTCCTGGCATTAAAGTGGGCAATCATCAACCAATTCCATCAATACTTATATGGGGCCAAGATACTGGTGAAAACTGACACTAACCCATTCACTTACGTACAGACGTCAGCCAAGTTAGACGCCACAGGGCATCGGTGGCTTTCTGCATTGTCCACCTATGATTATGCTGTTGAATGCAGGTCAGGCCTGAATCACATCAGTGCTGATGGCCTATCCCGAAGGCCCCCTTCCAAGAGTGATTGTGTCAGGCTGTCTGAGCCTGACATTTGAGCTTTGTGTCAAAAGTTTGATAAAGATGAACAGATGTCTGCGGACACAGTGGATTGCTTAGTAGATTGCTTGGGCCCTTCTGATACCTGTATACCAGATGCGCACTGTCATTTTTCTGCCTTAGATTATTAGTGCACTTCCTCAATTCGACAATGACAGTGTTCAGTGGGCTTAGTCCCAAGCCTCTATGATTCAGCCAGCCCTTGATGCCCTCCGTGCAGGGAAAGATGTGTCAAAATTGCATTCCACCGATTTGAGAACTGCTTTACTCTTTAAAGAAGGTCCCAGATTGAAACTGCTCAATCAGCTGTTGTAAAGAGAAACAGTAGACCGAGGGAGCCAAAGACAAGCAACAATTGGTCCTACCCACAGCCTTCAGAGATTTGGTGCTGAGGTCCCTCCACAACCATATGGGCCATCTCAGTATCGACAGAACCCTTGACCTAATTTGATCACAGTTCTACTGGCCCAAGATGGGGGCCGATGTTGAGCATCATGTAAGGACTTGTAGTCACTGTCTGCAGAGAAAAGCCCTGCCTCAGCAGGCTGCCCCCTTGTCAAAATCACTACCAGTACCTCAATGGAACTGGTCTGTATAGACTTCCTGAGTCTAGAGCCTGGTCAGTGAAACATTAGTAATGTGTTAGTGGTTATGGATCATTTCACAAGATGTGCACAGACTTTCCCCACAAAAGATCAAAAGGCATCCACCGTGGCCAAGGTGTTGATGGAAAAGTTCTTTGTCCACTACGGAGCCCCCCAGAGAATTCATTGTGATCAAGGTAGAGACTTTGAGAGCTGATTAATCAAAGAGATGCTCTCTCTCTATGGGGGGTACGGAAGTCAAGAACCACCCCTTATCACCTGCAGGGAGACCCACAACCAGAACGCTTTAATCACACCCTGCTAGACATGCTAAGCACCCTTCACCCAAGAGACAAGCATAAATGGAGCCAGCAGATTAGCACCTTAGTACACGCCTACAACTGCACCAGAAATGATGCCACTGGGTTCTCTCCCTACCGCCTCATGTTTGGAAGAGAGGCCCGGCTACCAGTTAATGTTTATTTTGGGGTCTCTCCAGATGGGGTCCGAGCCAAAAATTATCTGCAATATGTGCAAAAATTTAAAGCTCAATTGAATCCTGCATACCAACTGGCCCAGACAATGGCTGAAAGAGAAACTTAGCCAATAAAGAGAGACATGGTAAAAGAGTAAAGACCCAAGAGCTTCAAACTGGAGACAGTGTGTTGTTACAGAATTTGGGACTGCATGCTAAACATAAAATTGCTGACCGATGGCACCATCTTCCCCATATAGTAGTAGTAGGCAGGTTGGATGATTTACCCGTGTACAAAGTGCTGTCTGAAAACAACTCAAAAGCTGTCAAGAGCATGCACTGTAACCACTTACTGCCTATTGGTCAAATCATGATTGAAGATGAACCCCTGAAATTGTTCCCCTGGACCAGTGACTCTGCTGCCGCTAAAAAGACAGTCAACCTACCCTAGTAGTCCCTGACTTAAGGTTTTCTCCCAGCAAGCCCAGAATAATGACCGTCAGTCCACTTCTGATGAGAGTGAGTGCAACTATGTTTATTACCCCTCTTGTGAACTGAGTCATCTTTTTCGAGGTAACCCCATGATTAATTGTGGGGATGAAGCTGGGACTTCTGGACTGCCTAACCCCGCCAGCTTCGTCCTTGGAGCCAATGATCCCTGAAAGTGAAGTGCAAAGTGTCATGTCTGATGACATTGAGTCACTATGTATGGTGGAATTGTATGATTTGCCTGAGGGAGGGGCTGATGATATGAGTCATTCTGGTAACATGCCAGAAGCTGAAGAATATTTTGAGTGTGATGATGATTCCCCTCCAGTGCCAGAGTGTCATCAAAATGAGCAGAGTCTGACTGAAATGGAGCCTAATGAGCAAGCAGTTAACATTGCCCCAACTCTGAACATTTCTGCCCAGGCAGAAGCACCCCTCTCAAGTGAGAAAAGCCCCGAGGCTGTTGCTGATGGTATCAAGACTGTGCTTGTTCCCCCCAGAAAGACTGGCCAAGCTGTCAAGCCTGTGGTACACTTTAGTTATGATTCCCCTGGCAGGCCCGTGGATTTGCCTCTCAATGTGGTCCATAATGGGGTGTATGTTTCTCAAAGCTCACTGCCCAAACTGAGCCTAAGTAACAATTCCAGGTTAATTGTCCTGCCCTCTAGGTATGGTGCCCCTGTCCCACCCAGCCCCAGGTTAGATGATAGGGAAGGGTTCCCTCCCACAGTGTTCAATGTACAACGGTTACTACATGAATCCATATAGTAATATGTAAATTACCTGTGTGAAATATGCATGCATGTAATTCAAAATGGATATTGTATTGTGAGATATAGAGCATATGTACAGTAAAAGTTAAGTATGTTGATTGATGCATCAGAAGGTATTTGCCTAATCTGCTAATGGTATAGATGTATAGTATAACTTGCAATTGCAATTATTGTGGCTGTACTTGCCCAGCTCCCACAGCTTTTGGAGGAGTCCTCGTACCCACTCCTACTCCGTCTGCCTGGGCATCCTCATGGCACCCCACCCTGGTTTCATCTTGCACGGGGAGCCAGGGGTGTGTAAATTTTTTCCCCTGGTTTTCTCCCCTTTTTTATCCCCCTGAGGACACCCATGCGAAGGACGTAAGTCCTAGCAGACGGCATATGCATCGCTTGTCGCAAGCACGCAGCATATGCACGCTGTCGCAAGCGCCTGTAGTGTACCACCCCTCGCCTCCAAAGGAACTGCCATTGCCCCAAAAGCCTGTGCTTCCCACCAGCCCCAGGAGCGCCGGGGCTTAAGCACCCTGGTAGCCCACCCCAGGAGGTGGAGAGCATCCGTTGGGACACTCAATCCTCCATCCCCTCACCGACCCCCGGCAATCCTGAGTCCGTTCCCAAACCCAGGTTATCAGCGTGGTGTGAGGTGTGGCGTCCAGCGCCTCAACCCTCAGTGCCACCGGGCCGGCCCAGAGTGATCTTACTCTTGATGCCCATCAAGATGTCTACTATGAATGTCCCAAACTACACCAGCCCCAGCACCGAGCCCTATGGTACACTGCTCATCACCACCCTCAGAGATCAGAGCTCCCCTCCCACCACCAGCCTCTGCTATCTCCCCGGTAGGCAGTTCCCTACCCATCCTATCATCTTCGCTCCTGCCCCTGTGCTGAGTCCAGTGCCTTACTGAAGTTCAGATACAGGACATCCACTGCATGGCCCTTGTCCAACTGGCTGGTTGCCCTAGTCATAGTACTCCACCAGGTTGGTCTGACAGGATCTGCCCATGACAAACACATGCTGTCAACAATCCTGCAGCCCATTGGTCTCCAGCAGGAACACTAGTCTGTCCTTCAGGATTGCCTCCATCAGCTTACCCACGATGGATGCGAGACTTACTGGCCTGTAGTTCCTGGTTCATCCTTGGGGCGTTCTTGAGGAGAGGTACCAGGTGAGCCATCCTCCGTCCTGAGGTACACTTCCTGAGTCCATGGATGCATTGAACAAGTCTGCCAAGGGCCCTGCCAGGACTTTTGTCAGCTCCTTTTAGTACCCTGGGTGTATACCATCTGGCCCTGGTGCCTTGTCCACCCTCTGTGCCCCTCAAGCTCTCCAGTATTCTGCCCACTGTGATTCCCCTACCTGTCACCTCCTCCTCTCCCCATGCCTGCCATCCCACCCTCCCCAGGAATTGCCCCTACTTTCTTGTAAATACTGAGCAGACGATTCATTGAGCACGTCCTCCTGCTCTGCCCCTGCTTTTACCCATCTCCCATCCCTCTTAATCCTTATGATTTGGTCCTTAAAACTGCTCTTCCCCCTGCTGTACCTGAAGAAGTCTGTCTCCCCCACCTTAATGCCCTACACCAGCCTGAGCTCCTTAGACACCTTGTGTGCCCTTACTGCCTTTGTTACATACCTTGATTCCTTCAGATCGTCCTCTCTGTCCTCCCCCACCCCATTTTTTTGAACCTCCTAAAGGTGGAACTTTTTTTTTCTCACTTTTCCATAACCCCCTTGTTCACTCAGCTAGGTTTCTTGGCTCTAGCCCTCTTACTCTGGGCCTTGATACAGGTTTTGGTTGCCTCATCAATCCCCAGTTTGATGGCCTCCCACCTCTGGTTAGTGTCCATATTAGGATGGATTCTGACCTGATACTCCTTTACTACTTCTCCCATCTTCCTGAAGTTGGCCCTCCTGAAGTCTAATACCCTTATACCTGTTACTACTCCCTCCCTACCCATGTTTAACGTGGACCACACTGAGTGGTGGTTGCTCCCCGCAAGTGGTTCCTTCACTCCCAGCTCCTTCACAAATTCCCTATTAGTCATCATGAGGTCAAGGGGGTTCCCTAACCTAGTTGGCTCACTGACCATTTGCAGCAGGAAGCTATCCTGGAAGGTGTCCAGAAGTACCTGCCCCCTTCTATTTGTGGTGTATGGGGTACTCCAATCCACCCTGGCAGGTTTTACCTGTGAACTGAATGAAGAGTAATATGAAAACTTAATTTGTACTGTTTTGTTTTTATGGGCAGCATTCTATTACAGTTCTCTTCCTGAACCTGTGATGTGGAGTTTTAACTATTTAACGGTTTGTGCACAGAAACAAGGCAGAAAGGGTAGTGCTACGATTCATGAAATTAGATGGTGCTAATGTAGAAGGACAGCAAGCCCACACATAAAGCAAAGCAACAGAGTTTCACACCAACACTCAATACCTCTTAAGCACAGATGCAGAGCCAGGCAAAATGATAATCCAAAAGAATTTATTCAAACAAAGCCAGACCAGAGGTCCACATGAAAAGAAGTTTATTTGTTTCAGCACTTCGATCTAAATGAGTCTTCGTTAGGGGTGTAAATAATTGTTACAGATGACCCTTTATACTGGGTCCAATTAAGAAAGATTCAAATCACGGTTACACAAAACAAGAATTAATGGCCAGGTTTGAGGAGAGGATATACTAGAGAAACATTACTTCAAAGTAAGGAAAAGTGTCCATTTTGAATGTGGATGTTCTACTTAGAAGTGCAGACACATACTTATGCACAGGGGAACAACCATGCACCTTTATAACTGAGTTCAATTATGTTGCAGGCCAGATTGGAAATACACTACACCATAACTGGCCTTTATTACTGGGAGACACTGAGTAGGCATGTATGTAGGGGCAAACCCAGAGTCACAAATTCAGTAGGGGAGCAATCTACAAGATAAACATGTTCACAGTAGGACCTCCAAACCCATCAGAACTAACACCACGTGGCTTCCACAAAGATTAAAGGCTACTATAAATGTAACCCCAGATTTGAAGACACAAAAATTGAGATTAGGGTGCTGATTACTTGTGACACCCCATACATCTGTAACACCCCCTACAAATGGGGGTTCACGAAAGTCTTCCTAGAGCTTAGCTTACCTAAATGCTTGGTGCCCGGTTGGTGTTCGGTGCTATAGCCATTTAAATGTTGCCATTGAGCACCTTTAAAGCCTCCATGTACTGTCTCTTTAAGTGCTACCTGATTGCAGATATAATTAGTCTGAATGGGGGTCTGAGTGTTTCCCCTGCTCGAGTCCCGCCCAGGCTGCTGAATAATCGCTCCGTTTCTGCCATCGCTAATTGTGCAAAGGGAGCCCTGCTGAAAGATATAACTAATTGCTGGTAATCATTTAGAGTAGTGATGATAATGTAGCTTATTCTAACCTGCCTTCTTTGCAGCAAGGACTGTTCTGTTTAGCTCCACCATTTTGGTCCCGAACTGCCGAATTGGATCAATCAGTATTTTGGGACTAGAAAATGGAGCCTGCAACTGAAGGGGATATGTGGAGCCAGACTCTGGGAATTGTAGTTTTGCACTGTTGCACCAACAAGAGGAGCATGTTGTGACTGACAGCAGAACCGACCAATCGAACCTTTTGGATCTGAGGGAAATCCCCTGAGCTGTCTGCTGGCTAGCCAGATTCAAGTTGAACACTGAGAGAGAAGGAGCTCGATAGTTCGAGCAGCCATTTGTAGTTCGCTCAGGAAAACCATGGAAGGCCTGATTTCTGGCCTGCTTGCCAGTTTTTCTCCCCTTGAGAGGAGAGAGAAGAGAGAGAGAGAGAGGGAGAGAGAGGGAAGGGGAGAGAAAGAGAATGAGAATTAATTGTTTTGAACTAAATCCGAGCTTTGTGTTTTTGAACAGCTACTGAATGGGGACCAGGCTCAACCTGTAAAAGACCAAAGATTTTGCTGAACGCGATCGGCCTGTCAGGAACTCTAGCTACTTCTGAGCTCTCAGTCTGTGCAGGGACTTTGCGATCATGACTGAGGAGCATTTGGCCTGGTACATTAATATTTCCTTTACATATAAATATGCTTTGTGCTGAGTGGAGGTTGCGATCTAGTTCCCCCTTGTGTGAGCCATGTGGTGATTGCTGGAAGCTGTATCCAGCATGAACTAACTGCCTTATTGTTGTCCTTATGTAGCTGGGCCTTGCTACGAGGGCCTTGCCAGATTATCCTACTGCGCAGGGAAGAGCCATCAACGAGAGACCAGCTCAGAGATCAGCCTCTGCTTCGCCTGGGGCCCCACAGAGGTCACCTGCTGTCTCAATTTTTGTCCCTCCTGTGTTCAGTCTTGGGGAATCGTGAGTAACCACCAAGGTAGCTCCCTGCGACATAAAGCTAAATCAAAGTGGTGTCATCTGGTTACTTTGCTGTTTTGTTTCCACGAATTGAGCCCTCCGGTCTGGATTACAATTAGGGTGTGTGACATTGTTTCTTTCTTCCTTCACAGGGCCCTGAACAACTGCAATGCCGGCCTACCCTGGGCAACGATCCTGGCTAGCCTTTCCCACCATCCTGGGTACCCAGAGAGTGTGGCTGTTAGGGGCTCATACTGCATGCACAGCTGCGTGATTTATAGGGCTAGCAAGCCAGTTAACCTGATTACCCCCATCCTTGTTATAACCCCCGAATAAATCAGATCTACTCTTTTTTCTGCAATTCAACTAGTCTTTGTTTCTAGTTTGTGCTTGAGGCATTACAGTTGTCATTTGTGCTGCCTAAACTTGTTGTAGAGGGGGTCCTGAGGGTTTAACTGGAGAAATTGGGTCTGTAGGTAAGTGTCATTTGGGAAGGTACCTATTGTGTATTGTGTGGGCCATTAGCAGGAACTGAGGGGCGTTATAGTGTCCCAGAGGGCTGTGCCCAGGCTAGTTTGACTACTACCAACCCTGACCTCTGGGTGGAGGCACCCGTTTCAGAACTCAGGCCCTTAACCTGTTTGTAGCCAGCAGGCAGGGGTAGTAGCTATTGGGATAGTGTCACCTAGGGTTACACGTCATATATGTATTGTGGTGCACTTGCAAACTAGTGTATGTGGGCAAGACAGTCAGACCTCTCAAACAGAGGATTCAAGAACATGTTTGTTCTATTTTGAATGACAAACAGGATACTCCAGTTGGGATATACTTCACTCAAGTGCATAGGTCTAAACCAAATGACCTCAGGTTTTTGGGGTTAGAATATGTTCCACCACTTAAGAATGGGGGTGACAGACCCAGGTGGTTGCTACAGAGGGAGAGTATGTGGATTCACATGCTCCGAAGTGTCAAGCCCATTGGTCTGAATGATAAATGGGACCTGAAACCCTTTCTAAAACAGAAATGATTTTAAGAAATGACTCCAAAAGTAAAGAAATGACTTTGAAAAAAAATTAGTCACTATACAAATTATGATTTAATATTGCAAGTATGAAGCTGTTTTTGTACTGTATAATGTATTTATTTGCCTTTTCATTTTCTCTCAATGCTCTCTTACAGGTCTCTCCACCTCACCAGATCCAAACATTCACCTAGGATCCTCAGTCACATGGAGGTCCTATAACCATTTTGCCTTGAGGTTATGAATAATAATGATGCCTTGACAAGTTGAAGGTTTGATCTATTTTATCCCTTTTTTCCTCTCTCTATGTGTTTGAGTGAGTGAGTTACTAAATATGTCACTGATCTTACTTGAATGGTTTAGCGCTCATTATAGCAGCTCCATCTAGTGACTTAAATAGGTACATGTAATTTGAATTTTCTTTAATTAGATCCACTATAAGGGGTCATCTGACGAAGACTCATTTAAAGTTGAAGCACTGGGGCAAGTCAGCTCCTTTTCTTGTGGACCTCTGGTCTGGATTTGTTTGAATAAATAATTTTTGGATTACCATTTTTGCCTGGACCTGCATCTGTGCTTAAGAGATACCGAGTGCCTGGTGTGAAACTTTGTTGCTTTTTTTTGTGCACAGAACCCTGAGCAAGGTTCTGATAGGTCAACAGCTTATATTTAGCATTCTGTACACAAGTCATGTCATAGGAAAAACTCCAAACCACCAGTTCTGTGAAAATAACTCCTGCATGTTGTCTTTAAGAAGAAAATAACTGAAAACAGAGTTTTTCACATCCGTGTTTATTCAGGTACCATTAAGTATGAACTATTCAGAGATATAAATGAGACTGCTGGGAACAGGAACATTACTAACTGCTTCCGGTTAGTTACTCTGGGTGCATTGGCAATACATGTTTTTAACATTGGATCAGTTAAAAGAATGGGCCAGAACTTATGTATCAATCCACAAAGTCTTCCTGCTAATGGACTGAATTCAGTGATGAAGTTAATCACTGGAAGTACACTCAGGTTGCTAGGATTTGAAACAGTCCTTCCTCTCTTTTGCTACTGCTTAGAAATTAATGAATCCTCTTGATACATACTTTCAGCTCTATCTGAAACTTCCTGTAAAGTTTGAACACTGTAACCCCTAGCTCAAAATATGTGTTTCAGTTCTGACATTTATTTCACAAATGTCTCATCATCCAAACAGTTCCTTCTCAGTCTTATAATTTCCCTGCAAGGGATAGATGAAATCAGGCGTTTGGGGTAGGCACTCTTAGCGTGCAAGACTGAGTTAGTTGCTGAATCTTTTGATACCCTCAAAATTGATTTATGTTTTCTTCTGGTTTACCCATTAATTTAAATCCAAAATTTGATGGACTGATTATCCCACATTTGGGTAAATCATAGATTACAGTATTACAACTGAGATACTCCATAAATTCTAAAACTGTTTCCTGATCCCCATCCCAAATTGTCATGATATTATCAATAAATTGAAACCATATTTTAATATGGTTTTGAAATTTATTGTTTTTTGCATTAAAGATGAACTTCTTTTCCCATTAACTCATAAATAGGATGACAAAAGTTGCCCCCTCCGCTCTGCCACAGTTCTGTAAGTAGACATCGTTAGTAAATAACAAAAATCAGCGGAAGTAATCAAAAACTGTTTTGAAATGTCAGAATTGTCAGGGAAATAGTGTTCCACTGCTTCAAGCCCTTTGGCATCCTGAATGGATGTGTACAAGCTGGCCACATCGCTTGTTAGCCAGCTAAAATTCATGTCTGAAATACTGTCTTTTAAGTTTATTCATCAGTTTCATGCTATCCCTGATGTAGGATGTCAAATTAATTACTTTTGGTTGAAGAAAACTATCAGTGAAAGTGTCCAAGTTATATGTAAGTGAACCAGTACTTGGGATGGTGGGGCACCCAGTGGGATTTAATAAACTTTTGTGTGTTTTGGGTAATATGAAAATGTAGGAATGGTTGTTCTGTAATCCAAGAGCACTGTACTGATAAATCAAGACTTTCTGCACGTCGAGTGCGGGAGCACCCCCAATCATGTGCCAAGGTCACTGCATGACTGGACCTGCCATGGACAGGTGGGGAGGGGGGACACATACAGGAATAAAAACCTCAGTGCGAGACCCATGATGCTGGGATCCCAACATATGCTGGGACCTAGCCAATACAGAGGGGCAGATCTCCTCCCCCATCAGAATCTGAGGGCTGCAAAAGTGAGCATAAAAATAGTTGCTCTTAAAACTGAGTAGTGGGATCTTTAGCCAGTTTCATAGAATTTTCTTCAACTGTTAAAAGGTCCATTACCTTACCAATGTAATCCCTCTCATACATCAGGACAATGTTTCCCCCTTTGTCAGAGTTCTTGAAAACTATACCTTCTAATTGTTCCAGTTCTTTAAGAGCTTTTGACCCATCTCTATTAAGGTTTGATCTAAAAACTCCTGTTATTATTTTTGTACAGTTTTTCAGTTTCATTAATCAATAACCTTTCAAAAGCTGTCTCTGTGGCACTGAGCGAAGGGGTTTGCTTGGCACACTGGCGACCTGTGTTTACTCCCTGAACTCGGGTGTCAGGAGTGGAGACTGGCAGGGGAGGGATTCCAGAGGGTCCATTGGACACTTTTGTCCCAGGAGGGTGGGCAGAGCCTTGGCACCTGAAGGTGGATTGGGCGATGTGACAAGGCAGCATGAAGCCTCAACACACCCCTGCACATCCCCACCTCAGGTTGCCATCACACTCAGGCCCAATTAGGGTGGAGGGAGTGAGGAAGGCAGAAAATGGAAAAAGTGTCCCCAAGTGACTGGATGAAAGCTTCCAGTCCCCCAATGCCACGAAGCCCAGGAAAGTGGCCAAACTGACCCCACAGCACCCATGGTACATAGTTGCGCCTAATGGGCACTCCCTCCCTGGGAAGGAAGGGGCCCTCCCGATGAAGGGATACGTCAGGTTACATGGGGGTGGCTGCTAGGGGTGGTGGATGGCGGCAGAGAACAAGTGATGCCAAGGTACACCTTGGAGGCCCGAAGGAGTGGCCAGTCAGGGATGCCCAGAAGAAGCAAAAATAAATAAAGAAATAAATAACCTTTCAAATGTTACAATAGCAGGGCTAAAGACATTGGGGCAAAATACTGATTTTGGTTTAAACTTATTACATTGAAATTGTTCAGTCTGTGCCTCCAGGGGAGCAGATCCCTGTTCAATCTCTACATGGAGTTCAGATAGATTAATTGCCATCAACCACGTTTTCAAACCCCTGGTTATCTTGAATTAAGTTGTCATTGGCCATTTCAAAAGTGTTGACAACTGGAGAAGAAGAAACATGACAGTTTGGGAGATCTTGTCTCCCCTGTTGTCCCATACAAGCCAATAATTCATTTAAAGCATCTTAATCTCCTAGTTGTCCCAACGAGGTTTATCTTGGTGTTGATTAATCTCTTGCATATTCAGTGTACCCCATCATAGGTTCCCTTTGTTTTTTGTGTAAAAAAAAAAAAAAGTCCCAGTTTTAATTTCCTGATTAATTTAAAGATTAATTTAAAGATGTCTACTTTCACTTTAAATAGATCCAGAGCAGGGGTAAGGATGAATGAGAAACCTTTCTTCAAGACACTTTCTTGATGTGCTATTAATACTATACTTGTTAAGTTTATGACTGAACTACTTTGAAACATAGAAACATAAACGTTGACGGCAGATAAGGTCCGCAAGGCCCATCCAGTCTGACCATTTCTTTTTCTACAGTACCTTATGAATGTGCCATCAGCCTTTGCTCTGTCAATGGCCTGTCTATTCACACTTACCTGTATTGCTCCCTTAAGCCTATCCCATGCCTGCCTGAAGCCCTGTACTGTATACATATCTGCCACTTCCTGAGGTAGGCCATTCCATGCATCCACCACCATTTCTGTGAAAAAGAACTTCCTCACATTACCCCTTAATCGGCCTCCTTCTAATCTCATGCTGTGTCCTCTTGTCCTGCTATTTTTCTTAAATAAATAAATAAAACACGTTTCAATGTATTTTTTTTATTTTATTTATTTTTATACTGGTAAATCTGTGGGACAAGCCCATTTTCACAAACGACCAGTTTATATAACAAACATACAATAACTTTAAAACAATTTACAATCCATAAATATACATTACGTAAAACATTTACAAATTGACTTCTCCAACAAATATTTTTTTAAGTTCTGTCTTAAAAATAGATAACTGCTTTTGGTTTATAACATTGCAAGGAAGCTGATTATGTATCATAACAGTGGTAAAGTTCAAGGAGTTTTGGCCAAAAGATGTATGAAAGAAAGGGACCAAAAAGGCCTCCTTACTCTGTAGTCTTGTACAGCCAGATTTTGTATTCAAGGGAAACAAACTAAGAATACTTTGTGGCATTATTCCCAAATGGACCTTATGTAAAAACAACAAAGACCTAAGATTAAATCACCCCTCTAATGACAAACAACCAAAATGTTTGTAAAGAGAACAATGATGAGTTAACCTCGATTGACCAGTAGCAAAACGTAAAACAGAATGGTATGTAGCTTGGAGTCTTGTAAATAATCTATCAGATGTATAAGGGTATACTATAGACCCATAATCCATAATTGATAACAATAGATTATGTGTAAGTAATATCCTAACATCAACCGTAAGATTGTCCCTAATTCGATAAAGGAAACCCAACCTTTTATGCACCTTACTAATTAACTCCATAACATGAGAATTGAATGATAAATGACAATCAATTAACATTCCTAAATATTTAAATTCCTTAACCTGTTCAATTACATTGCCAAAATTATCAATAATTTTTAACTCCTGAGTTTGCAGTCTCCTAGAATGGGAAAACACCAATGTCATGGTTTTTGCAGAATTTAGACTCTTTCACCTTGTTAATGCCCTTAAGGTGTTTGAATGTTTCAGTCATATCACCTCTCTCCCTTCTTTGCTCTAGGGTATACATATTGAGTTCTGTTAATCTGTCTTCATATGTTTTCTGATGCAGTCCCTGCACCATTTTGGTTTGCCTTCTCTGGACTGCCTCAATTTGGTTAATGTCCTTGTGAAGATGTGGCCTCCAGTACTGCATGTAGTACTCCAGATGGGGCCTAACCAATGTCTTGTAAAGTGGGATTATTACTGTCCTCTTACGACTTGTGATACCCCTACTAATACACCCCAACACCCCCTAGCCTTACCTACTGCTTTAGTGGTCTGCTTGGATGATTTCAGGTTATCTGTGATGATGATGCCCAAGTCTCTTTCTTCCTTTACGACTGCCAGCAACTCTCCTCCCAACCTATAGGTGACTTCAGGGTTTCTCTTTCCTATGTGTATGATCTTGCACTTCTTTGTGTTAAACCCCAGTTGCCACTCTTCCGACCATTTTGCCAATTTATCCAGATCTCTTCTCATTCTGTCCACCCCATGTGGATCATCTACTCTGTTGCAGATCTTGGTGTAATCTGCAAACAGACAAACCTTACCTTCCAGTCCATCTGCAATGTCACTGATGAAGATATTGAAGAGGACCGGCTCCAGGACTGATCCCTGAGGTACCCCACTTGTGACTTGCATCTCTTCTGACTGTATATCGTTTACCACCACTCTCTGTTTTCTGCCCATCAACCAGTTTGCCGCCCAGTTGACCAACTTCTGACCTACCCCAAGCCTACCCAGCTTATTAATCAATATTCTAGGTGGAACAGTATCAAAAGCTTTGCTGAAGTCAAGGTAGGTGACATCAAGTGCTCCCTCTTGGGCCACCACTCTGGTTACCCAGTCAAAGAAATCTATGAGATTAGTTTGACAGGACTTTCCTGTTGTAAACCCATGCTTCTTGGATCCTGTGCTCCTATGGATTCCAGGTGTTGCACTATCTTTTCCTTAAGGAATGCCTCTATAATCTTGCCCACTACTGAGGTAAGATTGACTGGTCTGTAGTTCCCTGCCTCCTGCCTGCTACCACTCTTGTGGAGCAGGATCACTTGAGCCCTTCTCCAGTCTTATGGGACCTCTCCTGTGCTCAGAAACTCATGAAACAGTTCTGATAATGGCTTTGCTAGTTCCACCCTTAGCTCCTTTAGTACCCTGGAATGTATGCCATCAGGTCCCATTGTCTTATCCACCCTGAGCTTATCGAGCTCTTGTAGGTCCCTTTCTTTTGTGAAGGGACTAGTGCATGCCTCCCTTCCCATGTCTATGGTGCTGAGCTGTGGGCCCTGCCATACCTTCTCCTTAGTAAATACTGAGCAGAAGTATCTATTTAGAATAGATGCTTTTACATGGTCCTCACACACACCCTTATCCCCTTTGATCTTATCAGTAGCCCCTGTGGTCTTTCTCCTTTCACTAATGTATCTACAGAAAGTCTTATCACCTTCTTTTACTGTTTGTGCTAGTGTTTCCTCAGTTTGGGCCTTTGCCTGCCTTACTGCCTTCCCTGCTTCCCTCAGGGAAGTTTGGTATGCCTCCCTATCTTCATCCCGCTGAGTTCCCTTGTATTTTCTGAAGGCCAGCCTTTTGGCTCTGACCTTTCTGCTGCTGTTTTTGAGAACCAAAGTGGTTTCTTTCTTCTTTTGCACTTCCTTTTCTCTCTAACACAATGCAATGTTGCTTCAAGTAGTGCATCCTTAATGCTTACCCACTTTGCCTGTACCTCTTCACCTGTATTTCTTTTTGCCAGGGCTAGCTTAAGTCTGTCGGCCATCTTATCAAAGTCGGCTCCTCTGAAGTCCCATATGTTTGCCTTGGAATGAGATGATTTAGTTCTAGTGGCCAAATTGAACAATACCATGTGATGGTCACTGGCCCCCAGGTGACCTTCTACCTGGAGATCTGTGATCCTATCCCTGTTAGTCAGTACTAGATCTAGGATAGTCCTGTATCTTGTGGGGTTGTTGTATCAGTTGTTTGAGGCCCTCCCCTGCAGGGAATCCAATATTTGTCTAGTTCTGGCAGATGTTCCTGCTGGTATTGACCAATCTGTATCTGGCGCATTGAAGTCTCCCATTATCAGAATCTCCCCCTCAGCTGTCATGTTTTGCACATCTTCTAACAGTAATGTGTCTATGTCCTCCCCCTGATCTGGAGGCCTGTAGACAACCCCAGTTCATATGGCTGTCCCAGTTCCTGTTTCCAGGGTGACCCACAGTTCTTCTGGCTCCTTAAGTGTATTCTGAATTTCTTTCACTTTAACATTTTCATTGACATAAAGGGCAGGTTATACCTGCTAGCCACTAGAGGGGCCCTTTGACTATTCACCTGTCTCTCCACCTGAACTTCCTCCTCTTCCTACTTCCTAGAACCCCTCTACCTACATACGCTACTTCTCTCCTACTCTCATCTCTGCTTTCTGCCCACACCTCACCAGCACACCCAGCCTCCTAGCTAACCCTACATACTGACCCCTGCCCTACCACCGGACCCTCACCTGACCTGCCACTAAACCCAGTGACCACTAGGAGTCACTATTTCCACCCTGAATTTTGGCCCAAACCCAGCCTGCTTTGAGTCCCCCAGAACCTGGATCTCTGCTCTCACCCAGGTCCTATTTCAACTGCCCTACCAGGGTCTCGAATCTTATACCCTGTCCATCAGAGTCCATGACACTAAAACTACTCCAAAGTGGTATCTACGTTTTCTGAGGGGCAGCCAAGATACTTGAACCTTTCTGCCCTGCTGCTACCTTAGGCACTATGTTTGTACACCTCCTACTTAAATATCTCCCCCTCATGTACCTGCTAGTACCCACATCCCATCAGCCAGGCATCTCCCCTGGCCCACTTGTACCACCACCCCCAACTCTCCCTGACTTAGTCTGATCCCACCCTACACTGACCATGTACCTTGGCCCTGCGGCACCCACCCCCTGGATGCCTCCCCACTGCCTACCCTGGCTCCCCATGGTTGCTACTCATCCTCGCCCTCCCGACCCTTCGAACCCTGACCATTCCTTGCTCCCCTATGGCCTCCTCCCCATCCCAGCATACCCCCCAGAAGTTGACATACTACCACCCCCTGGTCAGAGCCTTGGTCTTCCTACTACTCCTATTGGGTAATATACATCCAAACCCAGGCCCTGCCCCCTCCAGCCCACCAGTTGGGTCCACCAGTCTCCACATAGCCTCCATGAACATATGTAGCCTACTGAAAAAATGTGATGCCCTCCAGTGCTGGGCCATGCTACATCAACCAGACATCATAGCCCTGGTTGAAACCTGGCTGTCCAAATCCACCCTGACTTCTTTGTCTCCCTCCCAGGCTATACCCTATACTGGGAGGACCGCGTAGGCATACGCGGGGGTGGCTGTGCAATCTATACCAGGGATACTATCATCAGACAAGTGCTCTCTGCCCCTGCTCTTGTAAATGGAGCACAGGCCTTTACCCTCAAACTTGCTCCTGACCCCTCCAGGGGCCCTCTATATCTCACCACTGCCTACATTCCCCCAAAGAACCAGAACCTGGTGCTGATATCTTTAATAGAATGTCTTGCCACCCTCAACCACAAGGCGGAACAAATCCTAGTTGAGGGTCTTAACGTGAACTGGCTCAGCACCTCCTCTTCCACTACCCGAGATTCTTTCTCTGCCCTAGACCTGACACAAATCATTTCTCAGCCCACTAGAGTAAACCCAAAGAGAGGAACCAGTACCCTTCTGGACGTAATTATCACCAACCGCCCCAACAAAATCCATAACATCCAGGTCCTCCCAGACTCACTAAGTGACCACTTCCCTATGCTATTCCTTTGGGCGGCCCCCACTCCCAAACCCTCAGCCCTGACCCCACTCCGCAGGCACCTCCGACCTGGTGGGCTGATAAAACTGGTCCCCCATCCATCATGCACCTGACATAGACACTGCCCTCACCTTTTTCTCCCAAACCTTTAACATAGCCTGTGACCTCTTTGCACCCCTTACAAGAATTTGATCCAAAAAACCCAATGCACCCTGGGTTACCCCTGCCCTACTACAAATTATCAGAAATAGGGATAACCTCTTGCACCTTGCCACTGAAACAGGCTAGATGGCTGATAGACAGGCCTACAATGCTGCACGGAACAGGTGCATGTGGGCCATCTGTAAAGCCAAGGCCGACCATTACCAGGCCACCCTCATCTCCTCCTGGGGGTGTGCCCAGACTTTCTGGGACAATGTTAAACAACTAAGTGGGAAATCTCACTCCCCTACCCCATTACAGCTCACTATTGATGGCTGTACCTCCACTGACCCTGCCTGCATAGCAAACTGCCTTAACACCTCCTTTACTGACCTTAGCTCTGTCCTCCCCAGTAATTTCTTTGACCCTACCTCCCCCGGTCCTCCAATGCCCCAGCTTCCACCTACATAAGGTATCTGCCCATGAAGCCAGACCTCTCCTAATTAAAGCACTAAACAGCAATAATCCCGGTAGTGACTCTCTGGACCCCAGTATCCTCCGGCTGGAGCTGGAGGAAGTCCTTGCTCCACTCACCAGCCTACTTAACCGATCCCTCTGTCTGGGGCAATTCCCCACAGCTTGGAAAACAGCCATAGTCACACCCATTCATAAAGGGGGCGACAGGTCCTCTGCTGGGAACTACCAACCAATCTCCATCCCCCCCCCCAAAGCCCTAGAAAAATGGTGGCCATTCAAATCACTGAATATCTGACTAAGCATAACATCTTATGCCTGGAGCAGCATGGTTTCCGTGCATATCACAGTACCGGCACTGCACTAGTTGAGTTCTCCAATTTCCTACATTCCTCCCTGGATGCCAGCTTCCTAGCTGGTGCAGTGTTTGTTGACCTCTCAAAGGCTTTCGACACTGTCTCCCACCCTCTTCTGCTGGATGCCCTATGCCACACTGGTTTATCTGCTGGCCCTCTCACCTGGTGCACTAGCTATCTATCCACTCACTCCCGATGTATAAAAGTCAATGGGACACTCTCCAAAACTCATCCTGTCCACTCAGGGGTACCCAGGGCTCCATCCTGGGCCTCCTACTCTTCTCACTCTATCTAAACACCCTGTCTAGCACATGCTCTGGCAAAGTGCTTATGTATGCAGTCGATGCTGTCATCTTTGCCACCCACCACAATTCCATCTCCCTCCAGGACACCCTGCAACAATCCTACAATGATGCCGAAGACTGGTTTAAAGAGCACAGACTCGTCATTAATCTCAAAAAAAACAAAACAATGCTTTTTGCCCACCCCCCAAAACAAAGCCTGCAACTTTCCACCCCTATCCTTCCTAGTACCCAACAACCGCTTGAACAAGTCTGCTTCCTACAAATACCTTGGGGTTACTTTCAATTCAGCCCTCACCTACCACACCCAATATTGATGCCCTTGCATCCGCCACTAATACACGGCTTGGCATCCTCTACCGCTATAAAAACTGCCTCCCCCCAATGCTCTCTGACTTGCGGTTACATCTTCAGTACTATCCCTTGTCAACTATGGCCTGCCAGTCTATGGTGCTGCTGACACTACCACCCTCAACAAAATTTGCCTCACCCTAAACAAGGCCTGAAGGCTAATTATGGGTGCCCCCAGGCTCACACATACTTGTCAACTCTATGATGAGGCAAAACTGCTTAACCTAGATGAACGGCTATGTTATCAGACCTGCCTCATCACAAAAAAAACTCTACTTGGGCTATCCCCTCCCGGGGTGACAGCCTCCATCCGCCACGCCCAACCCACTATCACAACCAGAACCTCCAGCAAGACCACTGTACTGGTCCCCAGATCCAGGACCACCCATGGTCAGAGATCTTTCTGCTACAGAGCTCCATCCTGGTTTAACTCTCTCCCTGCTCCCATCTCCAATGCCCCCACAATCTCCAACTTCAAAACCGCCCTTTTGAGCCAACTGTTTAACACTCACAGCTGCTCCTGTCTCTAAATGTGGCCTCCATCTTCTCCACACTTGACAACACCCACAGGGTGGCACTTCATATCACCCCCCCACTTCCTCCCCCGTTGCTTATTGCCTCTGTTATTACCAGCATGTGCTCAGCTGTGTTCATTGTAATTGCGACTAAATTGTATAAATGGATGAAACCACACTGTGTAACTTTAAGTCAGTAGGCTTTTATGCTGTAACCTGAATTCTGTTTTTTGTCTGTCCTCAATGTGACGAGGTACCTTTGGAAATGAGCCTCTGACTCAAAGGTTGTAAACCGATGTACAAATAAATAAATAAACTCCACACACCCCCTTTTGCACCTTGGTCTCTTCTGAACAGTACATAGCCGGGTACTGAAGTCTCCCAAGTGTGGTTACTGGTGAACCATGTCCCGCTAATGGCTACTATGTCCAATTTAGCCCCTGTCATTATTGCTTGCAGGTCTGGGAACTTGTTTCCCAGACTGCAAGCATTTGTGTACATGATTTTCCACTGGCCAGATTTTGGTGTTTTGGTTGTTGGGTGAGGTCTTGCATTTCCCCAGTGCATCATATGGGGAGCCTGACCTTTTTCCTTACCTGGTGATACAAATAAACTACAAACATGCTTTGTGTCTCAAAGATCTTATCTGTGTCAGTCTTCACCATTCATCACAGTTGGGTATATGACTGGAGGTCACAACCCCGTGGGAGCTTTTTTTTTTTTTTTTTGATGGGTGGAGTCGACGCGCCATTCGTGGTGCCATCCTCGAGGCACACGCACTGCGTGGTGCTCATGGGTTGGCCATTAGGTGTCATCGACCCCATCCTCCCACCAGTTCTTCATCTTCCGCCATTGAGGTTGCACCTCGTGAAGAGCTTCTGAAGTTTTTGGACTGTTGACGACTCCGTCTTTCTTGATGCTGATCCTTCCCATCGATTCTATCACCTACTCAACGCCGCTGCCTGGTAAGATTGTTCCTTTATTATTTTTCAGCAACAATGAGTCTGTTTTTTCACCTTGTTTACCATTGATCATGTGTAGGTTGGAGGACAAAAAGTTGCCGAAAGCTGGGCGGCCTCCCATGCGTCGGAGCCCGTGTGGCCGCAAGTTCTCCATTACCGACCAGCTTGATTGTTGTCTTACGTGTCTTGGCCCACTTTATGACATGGATTCTTGTGATGCCTGTTTCTCTATGGATTGTCATGTTTTGCAACAGCTCATGTGGAAAGCTGGATGAGCTCCGGTGACTTTCAGGGGACGGGTGCACACTCGTCAGGCCAAGCTGCGGTCTCTTGGCCTTTCCTCCAGGTTCCCTCCTGGTTCTAAATGGACTGCAGAGGAGGGAGCTTCCACCTCTTGTAGCCTCACCATGGCAGAAGCCCCTTCCATGGTGCAGGAGGCCCAGTTCATTCCCCCCGGGGGGGGAGGCGGGAGGCACCGCTCCGGCAATCGCCCTTTCGTGGGTGAAGGCTTCCTGGTGTCATTTCCTTGGGTTGGAAAGCCTGGGTTGGCACTATCCTTGATGCTGTCTGTCAGTGCCATTTTGTGCCTCAGTGCCATTTTCAGCGCCGAGGGCCCTGATGGCACCATGGTCAGTGCTGGTCTGCCGCTCGGCTCTGTCTCTGCTGTCGACACCATTTGTGGCCCCGTGGGAAGTTCTATGACACTGTCTTTGACTGTTTCTGGTGTCAGTGCTGAAGCTGGGGACAGCGCCTTGTCTAGCTCTGACACCACTTGTGGCACCGTGCAGGGCCACAACACCATGAGAGGTGTCGCTCTCACTCTCAGCACTGCTGTCGGTGCTGTACCTGACCCCAGTGCTGTTCGCAGTGCTGTGGGGGGGGTGGCACCATGGTTGGCGTCGGGTCCTGTTCCGCTGCCACTCTTGGCACTGTGTCTTCCTTGGGTGCTGTTCACGGTGCTGTGGGGGAGTTCAGTGTTGACTCTGGTGCTGATACCCAGATTGGCGCCTCCCTTGGTTTGAACAGGAGCAGACATCCGCGTATGGTCTGGCACCGGACTGCGGTCTCTACCTCTTTGGATGTGGACTCTGAGTCTGGTTCAGACCCACTGTCCAACTCTTTGGAGTTGGCAACCCATGTGGACACCTCAGTAGCTACTTCGGCTGACTGGAGCCAGCCCCCTTCTGAGGAGTGGGCAGTAGCCCCCGAGTCTGGGGTCAGGGGTGCTGACCAGCAGGTGGTGGTCCAGGCCACTATTGCCCTGCAGCCTAGACTTGGAGGGTTTTCTGCCCCTTGGTTGGGACACCCCATCATGTGATGTACCTGGATTGCCCAACTTTAGGTCCGACCAGGGCGCCCATGGAGGGGGATGGTGCTACTCTCTGGGTGGTCTCCTTAGGTACCGACCAGGGTTGCCAGTTGCCCAGGCTGGTGTTTTCGAGGTGGAGGGCTTCTCTCAGGCTCTGAGAGGCCAAAGGGCCAGGGTTCAAGGAGGCGGCCCTTCTCTGGGACACATCCAGGTTCGGGAAGGAGTCCCAGCGTGGACCCCCACCCTTCCTTCTCAGTCTCCTTGAGAGTGCCCTGGTCTTTGGAAGGAAGGGACCATCCTTTTGGGCTTACACAGTCCTGGTCACCTCATAGGGGGGATTCTTCAGGGCATGGTCTAGGCAGTTCCAACGTGGTTGATCAGTTGTCAGCTGTTGGGCTCTCCAGAACTCCTCCTCCCTCGGAGGCTTCCAGTGCACTCTCTTGCCCGGACAGAGGACATTCCTCTTCCTTTGTGGATTTGGCCCCCATTCCTCTGTCATCATCTCCTGCCCTTCCAGGCATTCATGGTCCTATGGGACCTCTCTCCCCTGGGAACAGTTCAGGGGTGTGGTTGCTCACTTCCCTACTTATGTCAGGGCCATGGACAAGCAGGTGTTCCACCCTCCCTCTGAGCAGCCAACCTCTGGCTCTCTGAGGTCTTCCACTTCCTCATCCTCCTCTTCTGGAGGAGAGGAACCTTCTGTCCACACCTCCCCTGCTGCTGATCTCACCAAGTATCAGCGTTTCTTCGTGAGGGTGATGGAAGATTTGCATATCACCCCATCCACTCTTCAGCACAATCCGGAGCATTTGACATATGTCTTTTTAGGTGACTTCAGTGCGACCACCCTTGTGGTGCCTGCCTAGCCTGCTCCTTTCTTGGAGGCATCATTGTGGTTCTGGCAACTACACTTTTCTAGAGTCCAAGTCCCTAGGGATCTGAGCCAGAGGTATTGTGCCCCTCCGGAGTCTTCAGGTCGTATGCCTCATCCTCAGTCAGGACTGACGCAGCTGCACACTCCCTATGGGCTTCGCGCCCTCCACCATGACCGGCCTCTAGATCAAGATTCTGTGGATTTTGACTTCTGGGGGAGGAGGACCTTCTACTCGGCATGGTTGTTGTTGTTGATGTCTGCTCATCATGCCCACTATGCTTCCTATGAGAGGTTCCTTTGGTTCAGTCTGGGTCAAATCCTATCCTCCTTGCCTGATTTGGAGGTAACCAGACAAGCCATTGCACTCTCTGCACGTGGCCTGGAGCCAGCAAGACACCAAGCGAGGGCATCTTACAATGCCAACGCGGTAGCTTCCAGGGTCATAGGAACAGTGAGCTGCACTAGGCGGACGGCATGGCTGCATCTTTCCTACTTGTCACCCTTGGCCTGGTGTAGGATGATTTCCTTTTCCTACCGGAGAACCCACCTTTTCTCCCATAGAGTGAGGCGGCATCTGCTGGGGCAACCTCCTGCCCCTTCTGGGGGGTTCCCATCTCACTCTCCACAGTCTCGGGCCTCACTGGGCCCATAGAGGTTCTCCCTCTCAGTGTTCTCTCCCCCACTAGGCGCTAAGGGACTTAGTCCTTTAGGGTCTCGGGCCCCTTCGGGGGGCTCAGTACTCACCCAGCTGTGATGAATGGTGAAGATTGACACAGATAAGGTATGAAAATTATGTACCTACCGTAATTCTTGATCTTTTTGTGTGTCTTCACCATTCATCACAAAATCCCACCCTCCACCCCCCTGGGGCCTCAGTCTCTGGGTCCCTCACCCTCTGTGTGCCTCTTCCCTCCCCTCTCTCCTTCCCTTTGGTTAGGAGTGGGGGGGACCTTGGAGACACGTGGAGAAACCAAGTTCTACAGTTTAGTGGCTGGGGGGCTTTTAGCCTTATCACCTTGTGGCTTCCCCACCCCTTCTTAGGGATGAGTTGCTGCACTTAGAGCCCCCTCTTTTTCCTTTGTCCTTCGGGACTAATTCAATTTTTAATTATTTTGGGGGAGGCTCTTTTCCTGAAGTTCCTCCACCCATGTTTTCTTTTGGATAAGGGTGAGGACATGCCTTGGCTTCTGGACTTCTTTAGTTGTGTTTTGTGACTAATCCCTTGGCGATAGTTGTCCTCTGCCTGGAACTGTTATTCTGTGGTTAACCTTGCTTGCCTTACCTGGTTTTCTTCTCTCTGCCTCTCTCTCACCTCTCCCCTAGGGCAGAAGGTCTGAACTTGTTCAGTCTTAATTAGGACATCCAGGTTGCAGGGTCAGTTGGCATTGTCCTCCCCCCCTTCCAAGAAAGATGTTTGTCATTCCCTTCTTCTTTTCCAGAGATTGGGGGGCCCTACCAATCCCTTAGATTCCACTTCCTCCTTTTCTGTCCTCTCAGCCATTATTCCTCCTTTTATTTTGCATTTTTCCTTTTATCTGTTACTTGGACTCCCTTGTCCCACCCTCCCGATTTTCACTCTATAGTGACTCAGAACTGGTGGGAGGGTGGGGTTAATGACACCTAATGGCCAACCCACAAGCACCACACAGTGCACTGACCTTGAGGGTGGTGCAGACGATGTGTCGACTTCGCCCATCCAAAAAAAAAAAAAGCTCCCTTGGGGTCATGACCTCTGGCCACATACCCAACTGTGATGAATGGTGAAGATACACAGAAAGATCAAGAATTACGGTAGGTACATAATTTTCATTTCTCTGACTCCTGCTTGCCTCGACGTTTTCCTCATTATCCTATTCTTGTCTTTTTCCTCCTGCTTTTGGCTGTTTGTTTTTCTTCTTTTTGGCTGCTTTCATTTGGTTTAAAAAACCTTTTGGTATAAAGCCAGATGCAAAGGTTCCCCTGTGTCATTGGTAATCTGAGAACTGGCTGCTTCTGTTGAATCAATTTGAAATCAGACTTATTTCCTGAGCCGTTTTCTATTGTAATCTCCTCTTGAGCTCGATCTGGATCGTTCTCTACTTCTAGCATGAACTGGTCTATCCCACTGAAAAAAAAATCTCCTGCTTTACATAATCTGCAATGTCTCTGATTAGTTTTTTTTTTCTTTTTCCTTTCAATAAGTTCCTTTTCATATTGCTCAGTCTTTTTTTTGTGTCATTTTTATTAAAGCCTTGAAAAATCAGAATGTCCTTTTGGTTCTGTCAGCTGATCTTGAATTTCCTTTATCTCCTTATTAGTTTTTTCTTGACAACAAATGTCTCTTTTAGTCAAAGCAGTCCTTAGTTTTGCAGAAAATTCAGATAAAGCAGACTCCCATTCAGCTTTAAAACTTTAGTCATTAAAACCTGATCTCGGGGTTATATCGAGACTAAAACTCCTCGGTAGAAGTCCTTGATCTAAATAATATGCTGGGCAGATCTTAATAATGATGAAGTTCAGCTGTTCTTAGTTTTTCTAACTTGAAAAAATCTTTAAGATCCTCTGATTCAAAGGTAACTTCACTTCCCTGGAAGATGGTGTTCTTCTGCTGTTCTAGACAGTGGTTGATCAACTCGGCTGTGGAAAGGGACCGGGGGATAATCATATCAGATGACCTTAAGGTGGGCAAACAATGTGAGAAGGCAGTAAGGGTGGGCTGGTGGGCTACTGGGATGCATAGGGAGAGGCATCACCAGTAGAAAACAGGAAGTTGTTATCCCTCTGTACAGACAGTTGGTGAGACCGCATCTGGAGTGCTGCGTGCAGTTCTGGAGACCCCATCTCTGCAAGGACATAGACAGGATGGAGGCTGTCCAGAGGAGAGCAATTAAAATGTTGCGGTCTGCACCAGAAGACATATGAAGACAGATTAACAGACCTTAATATGTATACCCGTGAAGAGAGGAGGGAGAGGGAGACATGATAGAAACTTTTAAGTACCTTAAGGGAATCAACAAAGTCCAAGAGAGTAGCATCTTTCTGAAAAAGAGATGTGCAAGAACAAGGGGGCACAATTTGAAGATAGAGGGGGGGCAGCTCAGAGATAATGTGAGGAATTATTTTTTCATGGAGAGGGTTGTGGATACATGGAACAGCCTTTCTGAGGAGGTAGTGGAGTCAAAAACTGTGGGGGAGTTCAAGAATGCATGGGACAGACATAAGGTAATTCTAGTGGGAGGGATAGGAGGAAATAGGCTGTTGGTTAACAAGGATCTGCAGCTTATCCATTAGGTAGGGAAATGGGCAGACTAGGTGGGCCAAGCAGTCCTTATCTGCCATCAAATTCTATGTTTCTGTGTCTCCAGTCATGCACAGTGTCCGCTTCTCAATCTGTTTCTCCTGGTAAGAAGGTGTAGCTCTGAAGTTGGTCAAGATTGTCCATTGTGCCCAAACAATGAGGGGAGAGCACTGTGAAGTATTTGCCAAACTGGCCCCATGAATCTTCACTTGATGTTGCGTCTCCCAACTAAGCACCTGCTGATGTCTTCAGCTGCATGCTTAATGGCTAACAATAACAAAAAAATAACAAAAAGTCACACCCGAGGTGTGGGAGTGGTGCTGTAAGAGGCAGCCATCCGGCTACTAAGAAATCTTAAAATGGTTAAATCCTAAAATGTTGTTTCCCTCTATTACTTTCTCTGTCTTTTTTTATTTTATTTTCACTTGATAGTTACTTTTCTGTAGCACTCCACATTATCAATGGGAAGTCATTTTTTATTTCTGGGGTAGTGTAGGTCTCTTGGGGTGTTCCCTTGGCTTCTTGCATCACCCCCCTGCCCTAGTTGTCCAGTAATATGATGCTAGTTTAAAAAAGAAAGACTGCAGTGTTTTGTTTTTTTATGTGAGGGCATTTCCTTGCTCTTGTCCCATTAGCAGTGACTGTAGACTCCCTCGAGCAGCGTTTTCCTCAGTGGGCTGCTCTGTCTGTCAGGCATCGGTGTTTGTTTTTATCATTGTATATTTTTTTTATTATTTTGTTGGTGTTCAGAAGGGTTGAGTACTTCTTCACCTCAGCCTTCTGAACATTCATGCTGCAGCCATTAAGCCATTTTTGGCATTTGGATGTGCGCTTCTTCTTCAGTTGGGTTTTTGTGTGCTTGCTTTTGCATGTCAGTGGGTGCCACAAGTGCATGCACCTTTGATGTAAATTGCATATAATTTTTGCCACAACTGCGTATATTTTTGATGCAACTGTGTTAGAGTGCACTCAAGCTGCATAGTGAACACACGCAAGTGCGCATTTGATGCACACTGCTATTTTCTGTGTTACACAATTGTGTTACTGTGCATGCAGATTTGCGTGCATACATTTGATGTATTAACATCTCATAGGATCTCTCAGTGCAAGCAAGATAGTTATTTTCTCTAATTCTATTTCTGTACTACATAATTAATAATTATAAACAGGACTGTTATTTTTGCACCATGACTTATTGGAGACCATTAATTATGAAAAGGTGTAAGACCTGCAAAAGGGTGATGAGGTCCTCCCCATGTGTTTCTATTGCCCTCATAGTTTTGCTCAGCACAATATTTCTCTAACTGTTCCCCCAGCCGGTCCTTCGATCTGGGGAGGGGGGCACCTGGATCTTCAGTTGGCAGTGGCAAAGCAGAATTGTGAAAATCACTTTTATTGCTCCTTGGTGAACTTTTGAGCCCTGATGTACCACAGGATATCCAAGCAGACACACCCAACCCCAAACCAGGCCCTTCAAGTTGGGGGGGCCCACATAGGCACATCCAAGTTTGATGCAGCGAGAAGAGGCTACAGAGACAGAAGTGCAGGCAGACTCCGTCCCTGACTACTTAGTGGGTCAGGATGAGGATTTCAGGGATCTTGAGGAAACTGCTGACCTTCAAAAATTGCTCATTGACTAAGAGGGACATCACCTCTGAGGAGGAGGAGGAAGGGGAGTGGACAGAACCCAGGTCGAGGATTCCTATATCGCCCCTGTTTGACAACAAGTCCTTGTCGTTTTTGATAGCTGAGGCATACTGGTCCTTACAGCTGTTATG
The DNA here is from genome assembly GCA_016271365.2 of Neoceratodus forsteri. NCBI lineage: Eukaryota > Metazoa > Chordata > Ceratodontiformes > Ceratodontidae > Neoceratodus > Neoceratodus forsteri. The sequence goes on from CM057451.1 coordinate 87,053,985, forward strand.
CCCGGGTTTTACACTATGAGAAAATCTTGCAATTTGAAATTAAGGTACTTAGCAGCGTGCTCACGCATGTATATGAGGAGCTAGAATGTAGGATTAGGGAAAACGCTCAAGTTACTACCATGTGTAGGAACTTGGAGAAACAGGTTATGTATAGTTTGTGTGTTAACAACTCTGAGGTTGATCATATAAATTGCAAGGCAGAGATGGTGAACTTGCGCCATCAGCCAGAGGTACTGGCAGGGCATAACACCTTAATGCCCATGGACCTTGCCTCTTCTGATGTTGAAGAGTTTGATTTTGAACACTCGCAGAGTGCTGCAGGGTGGACTAGAACAAAGGCTAGCCACTCGTTTTTCTGTGATTTACAAAACGGTGAATTGTTTGAGTCTTAAAATAGAGGACACACATGTCATCAGGTTGCATCCCCCTACCATCCCCAAGATGACTGCTCATACCCATGTGATGTTGATCATGTTGCCATACAGTAAGATGGCGGAACCCCTGAGGTAATCCAAGATGGCCAACCACCACATAATGGAGGTCTGATCATTCAATCACTTTTGATTGCTGCCTTAATCATACTAAACAACCCAGAGGTTTAAGGCATAATTCATAATGTTATCAGTAAGACTAGTACTTCTGATGAACAGAAAAATCTCATTGAAAAATGAGGTTGTTGTAGTTTTGAAAGAGGCTGGTACACAGCCTAATGTTATGATGTCAGCAGCACATGCAGTTAGCAGTGATTGCACCACTAGCAAGTCCTTGGCTAAGATACAGTTTGCTGCTGATAATGTGGAATATAATGATTTTTCCCAATGTAATATGATACCAGCCCTCCGTGGGAAGACTGAATGTGCTGTTTTTCTTAACGCTGACAGTATTGGTCATATATAGACCACTGATAACTTCAGCTGTCACCTTACAAACAATGTTTCTACCATCTGGCAACCTTCCAGTGGGGAAACCCACTATGCATGTGAAGGGGGGGGGTGGGAACAACTCTGATTTTGAAAGCCCCATGTCTTCCTGTTGTGAACTCTCAAATATACTGCAAAAGGTTCAGCCAATTCAGATTCTACAATCAAGCTCATTGTTATGCATACTATGAAGCCAAGCCTGGGGTGGTGGCAGTCCTCTAACTTCAGCAAGAAGACTCTTCATCCCTTGATCTTCAAGTGTGACATCCATTTTCTCCACTGTTTGTTTTCCAAGCCTGGCTGGCACATCATACAAACTGAGAATGGCCATGAATTTTTCAACTTTGTGCAGGGGTGTGATTAACTTCCATGACACTGTTGCTATTCCATTGTAAGACTCGATGCACAATTTACTGCACCCCCTGCTGAGGCCTCAGCAAATACTGTAGCCTCCTGAACATTTGGATCTACCTTTGGAAAATCGAAATGCATTTGATTTGAACTATGAATCTTTGTCTAACACTTGAAGAAACCCTGTATTTATCCCTGGAATTGTTTGTGGTTTATGGCTTGTGGACATGAATATTTTGTGTCCTGTTCAACTTACCAGCTGGAAAACGCCATCCTCCAAGGTAGTTTATTCTGCTGATAGAAAATATTGTGTGGTGACCAACTGTAAATTCTACTGATATGGACAAAGGTTATGTAAAGTGAACTTTTCTAACTTTTTTTTTACTCCCTAAACAGGTTATAGGTCATACTATGATCACACCTGTTTCCATCCCAGAACCAGATACCATCCAGCCTAGTCCTAACTATCTTGATGCCCTATCTCAGTTTTTACCTATTTTTAAAATCCATACAGTCAACTTGAGTTTGTCTCTCCAATCTCTTCTCAGTAGGCCAGATACACACCTGATACATATCAGTACTGACATTGTTTTGATATTGGAAAACCCCATTGTGAAGTTTATATTTTACATTTTTGTACTAATACAAGGTTTACTAACATTTGCCCTTATAGTTACATTTTGTTTAAGAAAAAACCCTAAAACACCACTATGACCTGTCCAAAATTTCTTTCCAGGCTTATACCTCGGGCCTGTAGATGAATGGTGTCTAACCATCCTCTTTTTGTTGTGTTGCCACTTTTGCAATTAGGGCAACAAAGAAGGGTCTGTTACACCCTGGTTATGCCCCCTATCATCCCACATACACCTTACACTGTATTCCTGGTCCCTTATACTGTGATATTGCCATTTTGCTCTAACATGTAGATTTAGGTACTCATCATATAAGCATGGGTGCCAGGAATGTGCTTTGCTGCTAATATATATTATGTTTACATCTTTTGTAAGAGTATATCATGCATGATTCATTATACCTCACTATAATACTGTTGCACTGGAGGAGCTGTAATTGCCAGAGTAGCTGTATCCAGGGGCCGCATTTGAGGCAGAGGAGCAGGGGCAATTGCTGGCCACATCAGTGGTGTGGAGAGAGCACCTGGATCGCATCAGCGGCGGGAGGTGGAGGAGCAGCGGTTGAGAGGAGAGTTTACTGGCAGCCGCATTGGTGATGGAAAGGAGATGGCATCTACTGGAGGGATCTGCTGGCTGCATCAGCATCAGGAAAGGGCACATGGGCAATCTTTAGCCACTGGCTGCAACGGCAGTGGGCCTGGGTTGGAGCGAGAGGGGCTGCTGGGAGGAAATAACTTGGCGAGAAGGAGGCCCAATCAGAGGGCAGGGCACCTGATTTGAGCTCGCGGCTGGGCTATAAAGAGGAAAGCCCAGCCGCCCGTCATACTGTTGCATTGGAGGAGTTGTATCAGGTTCCCCCACCCTGGCCCGGACCCTATTAAATAGTCAGAGGGGAGGAGTCTGGGCAGGAGTGGCTGGACTAGTAGCCTGTGGCCTTGGTCCTTGGAGAAATTCAGTTTTTGGACTGACACCTTGCATTCTGTGTGAGGGATTGTTAAGTGTATTTACTGGGAGTTCTGAAAGTTGTATAACCACTTGTGGCTCTGATCACTGGGGGTCCCAGTGGGATTGTTTTTGCATTACTTGGGAGGTCTTTTTGTCCTATAAACCTACTAAGATGATGAGGATGGGGAAGGGACCACATGTCACTAGAGCGGGCATCTTTGCGAGGGTGCACAGGGTGCAGGATGGCCATGGTACTTGACTGGGCTTGAACGTTTGGGAGTTGCCTAGTGTATTGCCAGCTGGCACAGCTTAGGGAGGAAGTGGAGGGGATTAGAAGGCAGCTTGGGGATTTGGGGACATGGGGATTGGAGAAGGAGGTGGCAAGGTTGCTTACGTGGATGCACGAGGTGCTGAAGCCTCCGGCATAGGTAGAGGAGTGAAGGAAGGTACTCAGGGGCACATGGGGACCCTGGTGGAGGGGGCTCAAAAGGTGAAAACTTCCAGAGAAGCAGGCAAGCAGGCGATTAGGGTTGTCCAGAGGGAACCGAGATGGGGGGGCATGATGGGGGAGTACAGGGGTCTGGTCTTACGCTCACAAATCATTTCTACTCTCTACATCTGGTAGTAGGGGAGTGTTGGGGGAGGAGGTAGCAAGGATGGGGAAGGGAGAAGGGGACAAGAGGCAAGGACTTAAAATCGGGAGGAGCGGGGGGGCATGGTGGATGAGAATGCGGGAGATGGCAGGGTACTCTGGCCAGGCTGAAGAAACGAAGGTGGGAGGCAGGGAAATGAGTATCAGGTGAACAAGGAAATGGTTGCAGAAATTGGGGGGGCTGAAGGTATGGGCCTGGGGGGCATGGCAGGTAGGGGTGGGTGCTGAATGAGGACAGATTGGAAGAGAGTAATAACCAAGCTAGGCCAACAGATAGGGCAGATGGCCAGGTCAAGGGCAGGGACAGGAGGGATAGTGATACAAAAAAGGATACTCGGGTAGGGGGGATGCCCAGGACCAGAGTAGAGGGGGTGGCCAGAGAAAACAGGGAGAGGGCTACATCTGGCACCCAGATTGTGGGAGGTGCGAAGAGCCAGCTGGGGGGGAGTTGCTGGGAGAAAGAGCGAGAATGGTAAAGGAAGTAGGGGAACCTGAGGGTTGAGCAGGGTGGCAAGGGGGAGGCAAGAGTGCTACTGTTGGGGATTCCATGATCAGAGGTATCTAGTGGGAGGGACAGGGGGAAGGTAAAACCTGTCTGGTAAAAAGCAAATGTCACCCTGGACCAATGGTGCACGCCAAGCATGAGGTATAGTCACTGGCAAGGGAATGTGTGGGATCTCTGGACATACTGGCGCACCTGAGTACAAATGACGTAAATGGAAATAGTGAACTAAAGATACAGGTAAGGTTTCAGGAGCTCTCCAGGGTTTGCCAGCCCACAGGATGCTCAGTCTCCTTTTCAGAAATCCTGCCAGTGCTGAGGGCTAGTGGGGAGAACAAGCAGAAAATTAGGGTGGTTAATCAGTGGCTCAGGGAGTGGTGTGAGGCTAGGGGATATGGCCTTGTGGGGCACTGGGGAGCAACCTGGGAGTATAAGGGGCTGTACGTTAGGGCCAGGCTCCACTTCAATTTGGAGGGGAAGGAAATACTAAATCTGAAACTAGCTGGGTTCATCAGTGAAAGGTGCGGTTTAAACTTCTGAAGGGGAGAAGGATTGAAGAATTGGCTTTTGCAGGGGGTACGATAAAAGAGGGACTCGGTCTTCACTCCCCCAAGGGTCTGGAGGAATATGGAAAAGGCCAACAGGTAGGGTTCAGGAGAGGGGAGTACAAAATAATAGACAAGGGGGGAAATGGGAGGAGGGAAAAGGGTGGAGGTGGTCCTGATAAATGCCAGGAGCTTAGGAAATAAGATGCCTGAGCTCAGGCAATGCTAGTTGAGGGGACGGTTGATGTGCAGCTGTCACTGAGACCTGGGCCACTGAAGGGCATGAATGGGACCTAAATATGGAGGGCTACACTATGTTCAGGAAGGGCAGGGGGAAGGAAGGGGGGTTAGCACTGATAGTCAAAAATGGCATCGGTATAGGAGGGGTGGAGGAGGCGGAGGGGAGCATGGAGGTGATTTGGGTCACCCTGATATCACAGGGGAGGTAAGAGAGTAAAAATAGGGGTGGTATACAGACCCCTGCACTGGCAGAGGCTCTGGAAGAGAGTTTGGTGGCTAATGTTGTGGGTCACTGTAGATTGGGCAAGGGAAGGGTGGTGGTGATGGGGGACCTAAACATGCCAGGAACAGACTGGGGGACTATGACATCCCCAGTGGCCAAGGAACAGAGGTTTTTGGATGTCTTCCAGGATGCATTCCTGACCCAGCAGGTTGGGGAGCTGACTAGGCCAGGACACTAGACGTAGTCCTGGCGGACAGTGACCAGATTAGGGGCCTGGAGGTGAGAGACCCATTGGCGGGGAGTGACCATGCCACAGTCTGTTTTTTCCTGGACCTGGGGGGAGGAAAGCCGCACAAGGACGGTGGTAATTGACTTTAAGGGTGTGGATTTCAGGGAATGGGAAGGATCCTTAAGGGTCATTTGGAAGGGATAAGGCCAGACATGGATGCTAACAGTAGGTGGAAGATCATTAGGAGCGGGGTACAGGATGCTACCAGGTCCTGTGCAAAAGAGGGGTACAAATTCGGTAAGGTCAGAAAACCCTGTTGGTGGACCTGGGAGGTTCAGAAGGTGGTGAGGGAAAAGAAGGTGGCCTATAGGTGCTTCAAGCACTCAGGGAGCAAAAGGGATCAGGGGGAGTATGAACTGACAGCCAGGAGGGTCACCAGGGTGGTGAGAGCAGCTAAGGTGAGGAAGGAGCAGAGCTTGGCCAGGGGATCATGAGGGGGGACAAGAGGTTCTTTAGATACATTGGGGAAAAAAGGAAGGTGAGGGGGTAGATCAGCAGGATTAGTTCAGGGGATGGATGGGCTCAGGATGTGGGAGAGGAGGCTGAGGTACTAAATGAGTACTTTACCTCAGTTTTTACCGGGGAGAATGTGGGGGCTACATCTTTTGGGGGGAGAGAGGGAGAAGACCGGTGGCAGGGGTGGGACCCTTAGAGATCAGGAGTCCTGAAGTGACTAGGGTGGGGGAAGGGCCAGCACCATCAGGTGGGGGGAGGGCAGTACAGGGAGCAAAGGGGGAGGACATGGAGGATGCAGTCCCAGTAGAGAGAGTGAGGGAAGCCCCCCCGGTCCCTTAGGATGGAGAAAGCACCAGGGCTGGATGAAATACATCCCAGGGTGCTGAGGGAGCTGGCGGATGTCCTGGCATGCCCCCTGGTGGAGCTTTTCAACATCACTCTGAGGACAGGGTGGGTACCCCAAGACTGGAGGGTGGCTCATATCATGCCTATCCATGAGGGAGGATCAAGAGAGGAGGTGGGGAACTACAGGCCCATTAGCCTGACATCGGTGGTGGACGAGGTGATGGAGGGTGTTGTCAAGGAAGGGATAAGGGGGTTACTGGAGCAAATGGCTTCATCCCAGGAAGATCGTGTCAGAGAAACCTTGTGGAGCTCTACGAGTGGGTGATGAGTGCCCTGGACCAGGGGGTAGGCCGGTGGACGTCCTCTTTGTAGATTTTAGCAAGGCGTTTGATTCAGTATCCCATGGTGGCCTGCTGGCTAAGCTGGGAGAAATGGGGGTTGGGATACAGATGATCAGATGGATAGGAAATTGGCTCTTGGAATGTACTCAGAGGGTGGTGGTTGGGGGGCTAGTCTCATCTCCAAGGAGAGTCATTAGTGGGGTTCCCCAGGGATCGGTGCTAGGTCCCCTCCTGTTTGAAGCCTGTGTCTCTGACATAAGGAAGGATATCAGGAGTGAAATGAGTCTCTTTGTGGATGACTCAAAGCTGGGAGTGGTGGTGGATGGAGAGGAAGGGAGAGTGGTCCTGCAGGAGGACCTGGAGGCTCTGGAAAGGTAGTCAAGAAAGTGGAAACTGAGGTTCAATGCAGGGAAATGCAGGGTTCTGCACCTGGGACCAGAAATTTGGGTCAAGGGTATACCCTGGGGGGGGGGGGGACACACTACAAGTCTCGAAGGGGGAGAGGGATCTGGGGGTAGTGATAGACATCAGAATGAATAGCTCTAAGACTTGTAGGAAGGCAGCGGCAAAAGCCAATTGGATGCTGGGATGCATCACTAGGGGATAACCTCCAGAAGGGGCGAAGTGATCCTCCTCTATAACTGCTTGGTTAGGCTGCATCTTGAGTATTGCATGCAGTTTTGGAAACTGCACTTAAAAAGGGACATTGTATGCCTGGAAAGGATACAAAGAAGGGCAACCAAAATGATCTGGGGCTTGGGGGACAGGACCTATGGGTAGAGGCTCGAGGAGCTCAACATGTACACCCTGGAGGAGAGGATGGACAGGGGACATGATAGAGGTCTTGAAGTACATAAAGGGGATAAATAGGAGATGCTCAGGGGGTGTTCCAAAGGAAAGAGGGGGGCAACTAGAGGACACAGGGGTAAGCTGGGAGGGGGGACTCAGGGAGAGGAGGAGGTGTTACTTCACTGAGAGGGTGGTGGAACCATAGAATGCGCTGCTCAAGGAAATGGTGGAGGCAGACTGTGGAGGGGTTTAAGAGGGGTTGAGACAGGTGTAGGGGAGGGGAGGGGAGGCTAACGAAGTCCAATACAATTGGAACATCTTGGGCTGGGGACAGAGAAACCCAAGGGGGTTGGGGGACAGCAAAGTTGGTGCCCAGTATGGGGGCTGACTATCAAGCAGATATGAAAGATCAGTAGGCCTCCTCTGCTGGCGTTTAGTATGTTAGTATAATGCATTTGCCTAGGTTATGTCTGTTTATTATGTGTTTTTATATATATTCTATATATAATCTACCTAATTACTGATAAGATGACTCTTATTTATTTATTAAAGTTTTGGAATTACAACCTTTGAGTCAGAGACTCCTTTGCAAAGGCTCCACGTCTGGACAAACATACAGATTTATACAAGAAAACATAGTGCAAGGCTTTGTGATATACAATGGTGCTTACATAATGACAACATACATTTATATAGATTGAAAGTATCTAAAGGGTTACTTAACAGCCCTGTGTTTGTAGAACATACCACATAAGGGTCAAAAGTTAGTAATTTCCATAGTTTGTGCCAACATTTGTGCTAATAGGTGGCTACTAGGGGTTGGTTATCAACCCTGCGTCGAGATAGTGTTGTGTGCTCAATTGCAGCTACACGTCTCTGAGTCTATAAGGTGTATCTTGGTGGTGGTTTTAAACTGGCCTAATCTTGGGGCCAAGGAGATGAGCAGAGGGATTTCATTGAGCCAGGTGGATGCACGATAACTAAAGGACTTTTGGCCTAGCGCTGTCCTCCGGTAGGGGACATGAAAGGGCATATTTGCTAGGTGCCTTGGGATGCTCCTGTGGGTGCTAGGTTGTATTAGAGAGTGAAGGCCAGTGGGTGCAATTTTCAATAGGATTTTCTTGGGGTGCTGTATTGCCTGTATAGTGGTCTTACTCCTCTGTACCCTGAGTCTAGCTGCTAGCAATCTCAAAGACCTAGGTCATCCTTCGTAATATTTCTGTTTAAGGAACAAAAGTTTCTACTCAACCCCATAATCAAGAAAATTCATTAACTTAGCCTTAAGTTGTTTCAGTAGTTTGGTCCTATCTTTGTCTATTTTAATCTTTTGCTGGGCCTCACATTGTGTTATACGTGGTATTAACTCAGCCTTCTTAGCCTCTCTTTCCTTTTTCCTTCTGCTTGACCATTTTATAAACTCTCCCCTTATAACTGCCTTTGTGTTATCCCACAGCATAGCCGGGGAGGTCCCCAGGAGATCATTTTCCACCTGTGTTTGTTCCAGAGTTCGAGCTATGGATTCCACCACCTCCCTCATCCTGCAACAACAAGTTCAACCTCCAAAAGGTGGACCTTCTAAACTCCCCAAATGAAACTATCATAAAAAACAGGGCATGATCAGAGAGCAGGAACTCCCCCACCGAGACCTCCCTGACCCATGCCAAGGTATTTGAAGTGTGTGACCTGGTCAATTTTGATGCCCTGGTAGTTGGAGATGTTAAGGTGGGAGTTATTATGGGGGCTTTGTCGGTGCGCGAAGGGCTTTTGTTTTGGTATAGTTAAGTATTAACCGGTGCTTTATAAACCAGTCTTCTAGTTCATGGAAGTAAATTTGAAGCTTGTGCTGGAGGGAGCTATGGGTGTGATCTTTCCAGTAGACGACTGTGTCTTCTGCATAGAGAAGAAGCTTACCATTGCAAGCTCTTGGGATGGAGTTCAGGAAGGGGGGCGAATAATAAGAGGGCCTAGAATTGATCCTAGGGGTGCACCTGATTGCACTGGGTTCTTGGTAGATAGGGTGGTGTTGATTTTGACTTCTTGTGATCTGCCTGTGAGATAGTTCTTAAACCAGTGTATGGTGTCTGGGGCTAGGTTAAGGGAGGGGAGTAGATGTAACAGTAGGTCATGGCTAACGGTGTCAAATGCTTTGGTTAGATCGATGAAGATTGCACCTGCTAGTTCTCCCACATCAAGAGCCTCATGTATGTAGGATGTGAGTTTGAGGAGTGCCGTGGTAGTGCTGTGACCTATTTTGAATCCATGTTGCTCTTGGCAAAGCAGGGAGTGGCTTGTCAGGTACTCAGTCAGTCAGTCTGAAACAATTCTTTCAAGAGCTTTTGAGAGTGGGGGGAGTATCGTGATAGGCCTGTAGTTGCAGGGGTCTGTTGGGTCACACTTTTTTAGGATAGGTGTGATAATTCCCTTTTTCCATAGGGTGGGGAATTGCCCTAGGCATAGTGATAGGTTGAATATTTTGGTGATGTGTGGGAGGGTAGTGTCTAGCGTTAGTCATAAGATCTTGAGATCTATTGAGTCACTGCTATACCTTTTATTCCATAAGGCTTTTGCCAGGTAGTGTTTGGCCTTACTGCAGGAGATTGCGGGAGGGTGTGCCTAGGGTAGGAGGTAGATGGGCCACTAGGGGGTGGGTCAAACAAATTTGATGGGAGGATGTGGTTGAGGTCTGTGAAAGAATTGTTCAGTATGTTGGCTATTACGTTGGGGTCTTGTGAGAGGGCACCGTTATAGATTATTTGGGTTGGTGTTTGGTTAACGGTTTTCCAACAAAGCTCTTTGACATTGCTCCAGAACTTGTTCCCTGTGCCTCAGATCGATGTGAGTGTTTGTTTGTAATGGTTGGCCTTAGCTAGTCAGATAGCCTTGGTGCATTTTTTTCACGCCTCTCTATAGAGTTGCCTGTCGTGGGGTACCTGGGAGTTGAGTGCCTTGTGCCAGAGATTATCTCTATGGTGCATCTGATCTAGCAGAGATTGTGTTATCCACGTGGTGTCGCTTGTTTTTAGAATCTTTTTTGAGAGTGGGACGTATTTGTCGCAGGCTATGTTGAAAGTTTTAATAAAGGAGGTAAGGGCCTCATCAGCTGATTGGGTGGTATGGACAGATGTCCAGTCACTGGTGGAGAGAGAGTGAATTATCTTGGCTATGGCACCTTTTTTGAGGTGCCTTTGGTGGGAAATTTTGGGTTTGTTTGGTGGACTCTTGTTGGACCAGGAACAGGAGAGGGGGGAGTGGTCACTTAGGACGTCAGGGGGGACTTTGACATTTGAGAGGTGTTTGTGGGAGTTTGTCAGGATGCAGTCAAGGAGGGTGTGAGATCCTGTCCTGGGGTCCTGTCGTGTGGGGGTCTGGACAACCTGGGTCAGGTCATGCGCTGCCGCTGCATCTTTGAAGGGGTCTGATGCCTTTGTTAGCCAATTTATATTGAAATCATCTATTATTATTACCTTACTTCTGGGGGGGAGCAGCGCTATGTTGGCCAGTATGGAGTCAAATGCTAGTTTTTGATTGCTGGGTATGTAGACTGACATTATATATAGTGGTTTCCCTTGGGAGCCGACCGTTATTTTGATAGTGATGGCTTGTGACCCATGTTCCTGTGGTGGCAGGGGGACCAGTAGTGGTTGAATATCAATCTGGCATAAATAGCACAGCCACCTCCCCTTTTGCCAACTCTGTCTTCTCTAAATATTATGTAGTTGTTTAGAGCAATTGCAGAATCTGGAACATTTCTAGTTAGCCAAGTTTCGGACAGAGCCAGGATGTCTGATGCGTGTTGTGCAACCCATCCTTGAAGTAGTGTTAGTTTTTTAGGAAGGCTGCGGATATTTAGGGAGGACAGTAGAAGACCATCCTTACCCTGGCTTTTAGCTGTTGTGGCTGGGACTGGACCTGGGTTGGGGTGTATGTTTCTAGCCAGTAGTAGTAGGAGTAGGAGAGCGTGTCTGAGTGCTGCTAACTGTTGCCATTTTGTACTGTTTTTGGATTGACGTGGGCTTGTATTGTTATTAGGTGGTCTACACGGTATGGGGATGGTCTAACATAGAAACATAGAAACATAGAATTTGACGGCAGATAAGGACCGCTTGGCCCACCCAGTCTGCCCATTTCCCTACCTACTGGATAAGCTGCAGATCCTAGTTAACCAGCAGCCTACTTCTTCCTACCCCCAACCCCCAGAATTGCCTTATGACTATCCCATGCATGCTTGAATTCCACCACTGATTTTGACTCCACAACCTCCTCCGAAGGCCATTCCATGCATCCACAACCTCTCTGTGAAAAATACTTCCTTAAATTACCTCTGAGCCCCTCTATCTTCAAATTGTGCCTCTTGTTCTTGCACACCTCTTTTTTGAAAGATGCTACCCTCTTGGACTTTGTTGATTCCCTTGAGGTACTTGAAAGTTTCTATCATGTCCCCCTCTCCTCCTTTCCTCGAGGCTATACATATTAAGCTCCTTAAGTCTCTCTTCATATGTCCTCCGTGCAGACCCTGCACCATTTTAGTTGCCCTCCTCTGGACAGCTTCCATCCTGTCTATGTCTTTGGCGGAGATTGGGTCTCCAGAACTGCACACAGTACTCCAGATGGGGTCTCACCAGCTGTCTGTACAGAGGGATAATAACTTCCTGTTTTCTACTGGTGATGCCTCTCCCTATGCATCCCAGTATCCCCCAGCCTCCTTGCTGCCTTCTCACATTGCTTGCCCACCTTTAGGTCATCTGATATGACTACCCCCAGGTCCCTTTCCATTTTTGTTGTTGTTAGTATCTCACCCCCCATTGTGTACTCTTCCCCTGGGTTTTTGTTTCCCAGGTGCATTACCTTGCACTTCTTAGCATTGAATCTAAGCTGCCATACATTTGACCATTCCTCTAACCTTGCCAAGTCCCTTCTCATCCTTTCCACCCACCCTGTGCATCAACTCTGTTGCAGATCTTAGTGTCATCTGCAAAGAGACATACTTTTCCTTCCAGTCCTTCTGCAATGTCGCTATAAAGACATTGAAGAGGACTGGTCCTATCTGAACCCTCGTGTGCCCGCTAGTAACCCTCCTTTCTTCTGAGTGGACTCCATTTACTATTACCTCTGTGTCCTATTCTCCAGCCAATTCTTTACCCAGGCTGTCATCTTGGGACCCACTCCCAGGCTGGCTAACTTATATATTAATCTTTTGTGTGGACTGTGTCAAATGCCTTGCTAAAGTCTAGGTAGGCCATGTCCACAGCCCTCCCTGATCTACTACTTTGGTCACCCAGTCAAAGAAATCTATCAGATTCGTCTGGCATGACCTTCCGCTGTGAATCCATGCTGCCTAGGGTCCTGTGCCCTTCTGGCCTCTAGATACGGACAATTCTTTCCTTTAGAAGTGATTCCATCATTTTCCTATCACTGAGGTTAAACTAACAGGTCTATAGTTTCCTGCTTCTGCCTTGCTCCCACTTTTGTGAAGGGGAATCACATCTGCCCTCCTCCAGTCCTCGGTACCACCCCATCCTCCCATGATTTGTTAAAGAGGGTAGTCAGTGGTGTCACTAGTTCTACCCTTAGTTCTTTTAGAATTCTGGGATGAATCCCATCAGGCCCCATTGCTTTGTCCACCTTCAGTTTTAAGAGTTCTTTCAGAACCCTTTCTTCTATAAATGGGCTGGTATCAACTTCTGTATCCAGAGTGTTACTACTGTTTGTTTTATGTACCTCCCCCTCTTCCTTTGTAAATACTGAGCAAAAATATTTGTTTAGTATCTCTGCCTTTTCACATTCTCCTCTGCCCACCCTCCTCCCTTTATTAAGCCTCACTATCCCTCCCTTGGTCTTCCTTTGCTCCCTGATGTACCTATAAAAGGTTTTATTCCCCTTCTTAACTGAGTTGGCTATCTTTTCCTCAGTTTGGGCCTTTGCTGTTCTGACTGCCTTCCCAGCCTCCTTTTGCTTTAACTGATACAGTTCTCTGTCCTGCTCCTGCTGCGATTCCTTTTACTTCCTGAATGCTTTCTTTTTCTCTTGAACCTTCACTGCCACTTCCTTTGAGAACCATAGTGGTTTCTTACATCGTCTTGTTTTGTTTATTTGCTTCACACAAAGGCTCGTTACCTCTGTGATGGCAGTTTTTATTATTCCCCATTGTTCTTCCACCCCTCCTTCCCGCCCATTTGCTAGTGCATTCCTTAGGCACTCGCCCATTTTGGCAAAGTCAGCCCTCCTAAAGTCCAGTACTTTTGTCTTTGTATGGCTTGACTCTATTGCTGTGTTTATTGTGAACCATACTGTTCGATGGTCGCTAGTTCCCAGATGGCTACCCACTTCTACATCTGTGATCCTCTCCATCTCCATTTGAGAGTATCAAATCTAATATTGCTCTCCTCGGTGGGCTCCAGTACTAGTTGTCTAAGGCATGCCCCTGTAGGGCATCTAGAATAACTGCACTCTTAGTGGCAGCTGCAACTCGCTCCAGTTAACATCTGGCATATTCAGATCACCCATCAGCAATATCTCCCTTTTTCTGCCATTCTAAGTATACTTCTATCATTTCTTGTCCACTTCCTCCCCTGAGAAGGGGGTCTGTATACAACCCTGTGGATTGTGGTGCCATTGCCTGTCTCAAATTTCACCCACAGTGCTTCTTCTCCTCCCTGTTTACCCTTTTGTTCTGTTGCTTTATTCCTTCCCTTATGTAAAGAACTACTCCTCCCCTCTTTTACCCTCCCTGTCCCTCCTGTAGATAGTGTATCCTGGTATGTTTACGTCCCAGTCATGGTTTTGTGTGTACCATGTTTCTGTGACTGCCACGATATCCAGATGTTCCTCCTCCATCAAGGCCACTAATTCAGGAAGCTTGTTACCTAGACTATGGGCATTGGTACTCATTGCTCTCCATTTTTTGATGGCCTTACCTTCTGTTGCAGCATCCCCCACTGACCGTTCTACCTTGGTCTTTTTCTCATTTAGTACCCTGTTTTGTAGGGAGAGGCTGGGATTTTCTGCTGCTTGTCAGTGCCTCCCCATTGACTAGTTTAAAAGCTTGCCATTGAAGCATTTAAACTGATTGCTCAAAGACTTGTTCCTTCCTGGACAGATGCAGACCATCCTGCCAGTATAGGCTGGTGTCCTCCAGGTGGAACCCCAGTCCCCAATGAAGCCAAACCCTGTGCTCCGCACCATTTTTCAACCATTCATTAAACTGCATGGTGCCACTACCTCGCCTCCCCATGCCTTTGACAGGCAGCACCTCTGAGAAGGATACTGTGTTTGCTACTTGTCTTAGGCCCCTCCCCAACTCTGCAATGTCCTCTTGCACTGCTCTAACCTCATGATGAGCCAAGTCATTTGTCCCTAGGTGGACAATTACGTCCAGCTCAGAATCCCTTGCAGCTGTTGTTGTGATCCTGAGGATGCGCTTCCTGTCCCTCCAAGCCATGGCACCAGGCAGGCACCTTACTTCAGATTTCCCAGCTCCTCCCAGTTCTATCCCCCTAATAATTGAGTCCCCCACCAGGAGCTGCTTCCTTTCCTTGTGGTGTCCTCTGCCTCCTTCCTGTGGGCCTCCCTTGTGACAGTTGTCCTCAGCCTCCTTAGTCTCCTCTGCGGGTGTATCTATAGGGAGCTATGCTCCCCAGAATGGCGATGGATTGTGGTGTGTAACATCTGACTGGGTGTGCCTCTGTTTCACCATCCTCATCCTCCCTGAGCCCACTGTGGTCCAACTGCTGTGCTTCTTTGCAACCTCTGAGGTAGTGGTGGTGGTTCTGGTGCTCCCTGGATGGAGGAGGTTCCTTTCCTACTGTCCATTGTGGCCTGGGGGAAGGTCCCCGTACTACTGTCCAGTGTGGCCTGAAGACGGGCAACTTCCTCCCTCAGGGCAGACAGTTGTCTGCAAATAGGGCAGCATCTCAGCCTCCAGAAAGACTCCCGGAAGACTGCTGCCCCACAGCCATTACATTGCACTACTCCCCACATTTTTTTTTTTTGTGTGTGATTGGTTTGTAATGTAGAAATATATATTTATATTATACAATGTTTATGCTTATATTGTCAGGGTCACTTGGGCTATTTATGCTTGCATAAGGAGAGGGTTGGGGCTATTCAGGAGGTGGGTGTAGTGCCGGGGTGATTGCCTTGCCTGTGTTAGCCCACTTTCTGTGCAGCTTAGGCTCAAGGTTAAGTTAGAAAAGGAGTAGGGTGTATTTAGGTGTTTAATTGAGTAATTGCTGCTGTGATTTGTGTGAGGGAGTAAGTGTGAAGCAAATACAAGGATTAGTATGGGATGTATTGGTGTCATTTGGCTGCTTAACATGATGCTTGGTGAGTGAGAAATGTATTTTCCAAGGTGAGCCCCCTAGTGTTAACTCCGTATAACCAACTAATGAGAAAGTGAGCTGATAGATTTTTGAGCTCTCGTGGTCTATCCTACAAAGCTGAGAGTCGACCAAAGGTGGTGGTGGGGGTGGTGGGGTCCAGATCGTGCTGATAGAGGAGCGAGCCCTAGGCTAGTAGATCTACCTCCTGCAGACACTTATTCTGTAGCTGGGGCTGGGAGGGCTATGCGTGCGGTCCCTCGCAACCTTGCTTGGAGGGGAGGCTTCAGTGAACTGCCCTTCTCAACCTCCTGGGTCCCAATCTGTGGACAAGGAAAAGGGGTAAGTAATTGCTGTTAAATACTGCTGGGCTTGGGAGTTTCTGTTAGGGGATGGGCTGTTTACTCTAATCAGTGCTTTCCCTTGCCAATCGGGAGAAGTTCAAATGCTGGCTATGCTCCGCTTTTATTTTATTTATTTATTTATTTATTTTCCCTTTTTAAAAGTAAGCTGCAGCGTTCAGTGTGCCTTTTCCTATGAGCAGCAAACAAAATTGGTGCCAGCAAACTATTACCAAGGCCAGTAGTGCAGAACTACTGACCGAGCTTAAGGCTCCTTCTTTATGAATTCAAACAGGGATTTTGGCGCCAGGTACAGTGAATTCAAAACAGGTAGAAGTAAAAATGGTCAGTACAGAACTTATAAACTGTAAGCCCTATCTGAGATAACAATTGCAGGTTTTGGCACCAGAATCAATGGGAGACAGGGAAAAAAAGTAAAATTAAACTAAAGTTGCTGCTTTCTCGGGTCCAGATCGTGCTGATAGAGGAGCGCGCCCTAGGCGAATTCATGCAGTCCCTCGCGATCTTGCTTGGGGGGGCTTCAGCGAACTGCCCCTCTCGACCTCCTGGGTCCCAGTTCTGTAGCTGGGGCTGGGAGGGCTATGCGTGCGGTCCCTCGTGACCTTGCTTTGGGGGGGGGGGCTTCAGCGAACTGCCCCTCTCGACCTCCAGGGTCCCGGTCTGTGGATCATCGGTGATAATTATATATCTATATATTGTCATACTTTCGTATAATCATATGTAGTATGTGTTTTATACTTAGTTAGCACGCCACGAGTATTTCTGGTTATTCAGCATTTCTCTTTGTCTAGGTTTCATGCTGATAGATACAAATCCTTTGTCTCACATTATACTCATTAGTAATTCTAGCACTTACTGTGAGTAATTACTCATGGGAGAACGCCTTGTATCCTTGTACGTTTATAATGTAGAACCAACACGTTATGTCTCTCATATCCATAACTATGATGTTATCTCTGTTACCATGCTGTTATCTACAGTATATAACCTTCTGTAAGCCAGTTCCTCCCCGAGACTTTGTACATTCTTCGAGGACTGGTGAGAAACCAACTCCCTTGTGATTTTCTCTGTCACATGCTTGGCGTGAGAATAGTAATAAATTATCATTATTACTTCTGCTCATGTTTGTTCTTTGGCTCACACTGTAGACATATAAGAATCTGATTTATTTGGCCTCCTGGGCAACACAGCTCAAGTAAGAGCAGTCCTTAGAGACAGTGGTTGTTAATCTGATTCTTTTTTTTTATTTCATTTTTATTAAGAGAGACATCTTGTATACAGTAGGTCAGCAAACCTAGTTTATAATGATTTTACATAGGTATCCAGTTCACTATGGTCAAGACCTCTAGAATTCTGCGGCCGCAGAATTTTGCGCAGAACTTGCAATCTACCGCAGAACTTCTGCGGTGCCACAGAATTCACTCTTCTTGGTAATTTTTTATTAATATTTCTGTTTATCCATAGAATCTGGTTCTCTTCCCCTCTTTTTACATCCAAACCCACCATATGCTCTAAATGTGATGTTATCATTGCTATAACATCATACATTAGCTAATGAAATGGCTGCATTTTGCAACCGAAATGCACAGTCACTTATCTACCACAGCTCCCACTGCCAGAGACGGTGGCACAGCACATCATGCATGGTGATATTTGCTCAACCTACACTACAGCCTAATACAATTTTCAGTCTTACATTGTTGCACTAGGGCCAACTTAAACAAAACCTTGTCAATAGCACAGACCTGTTAAGTCCATACCTCACTTAGTGCAAACTTATTTGTGCCTTTAAGGTATAGAGACGCCATCTGAAACGAATAACTGTTAAAATGAATTTAACTGCCATTTTTAAGAAAAATAAAGTAATTATGCCCAGAAAAGTGGAATATAACAATGTGTAGACCTGTTGAAAGAATAGACCTGTTAAATAAATAATTGCTATGCATGCATTTTGCCAGGGTTATTGATTACATATTGTCATTGGTTGACAGAATCACCTAAAAGTTATGGAGAAATATTGTGCTAATGAGAGCTGTTGGGCCAGAGTGTAGCATGCTATGTTTCTGTGCCAGCAACTCAGGTTCAGAGATTAGCTCTGGGAGCTGGCTGGGCAGCACAAGATTGGTGGAACACATCACTGCTTGGAGCCTGGGAAGGTATGGTGCAGCGTTCTGTCACACGGTGGACACATTGTGATGGGCTGGAGCTCTATCTCACAATCGGTTCACATGCATGTCATGGCCTGATGGTGTTATGTAGTGGGTCAAGGGAAGCAAGTTGACATGAAAAATGAGTTTTGCAATAACTCCTCCATTCCGTTTATTCCATTTCCAATGGGACCTGTATGAATGAGGATGCAATTTCATGGAAATTTAAAAAAATAGATATATATCTACACACACACACACATATAGTATCTGTCTCTCACTACACACACACACACACACACACACACACACACACACACACATATTTGTATGTGTGTTACAGATTGCATATAAATATATAAGTGATACACAGTGGGAACCTCATGAGTGGTGTAGAAAGCACATACAAATATATAAGTGATAGACAGTGGAGACCCCATTAGTGGGATAGATAGCATGCATATAGAAATACCTTATTTATCACATAAGATCCCCTCTGCATATGTCATTTATGCAATAGGCTAGGACCTTAAGGGAGAGGCATTTGTTTTGCTTTTTGTGCATAAAATTATTTCTATAAGTCTGTTATTTTTTTGAACTAGTGTTACTGTGCTTTCCACCATCCTGATTTCTATAACCACTGCCATGAAAGTGAAGTCAGGATGACAAGCTGACACTATGATGTGGTAGTCTGTTGATGCCGCAGAACTTCCGAAGAAATTACAAACCACCGCCGCAGAAGTTCTGCGGCAAATGGTAGTCTTGCCGCAGAACTTGGTCCCACTGTGCCGCAATAAAGTAGGGGCCTTGACTATGGTTAATATTCCATGTCAGGTCTGCAGTACTTAATGTAGCAACATTCTAAAGAGTTCACACACCAGTACTTGTGTTGTCCCCTGTGGGGTTACCCAGGAGTGACCCCAAGTTTTTCTAAGTAGGCGGTCAGACCCTGTGTTCCTCTTAACTTTTGTTGTAAGAAGAAAAGGGGAGGACCCACTAGGGGCCTGCTCTTCCTGCCCCTGTGACAGCATGATGGATGGGTGCGGAGGGTCTACCCAAGGCATTCCCTTCACCCTGCTCCTCTAGGGGACAAACTCTGGGTCTATCTGGGAGTAATAGAGAATCCACCACTGCCACCTCCTCATGAAATATGTCCTGTTTGTTATGAAGTTTAGCTGTCAGGAACTCAAGTCTATAGATTTTATATACTATTTTGTGCCAATCTGAGACTTTCGGGGCTCCGTGGTCATACACTTATGTGTAATGGTCTTTTTTGCTGCTAGTAAGAAAAGGGGGAGCAAAGTATTAGTCCACCTTGGTCTGTGGGGGGGGGAGGATGGATAACAGTACCATCTCTGCCATCAGTTCCACTGTCTCAGCCAAGCACCTCCCCAATTCTGATTGTAGAGTGCACCAGAAGAGCATCAGAACTGGGCAGTGCCAGAATATATGTCCCTGATCTGCTAGTTTGCAATCACATTTTCTCCAACAGTTGCCGTATCTGTATAAGGCTGGCGTATGTTTCACTAGGACTGCCAGGGAACAGAAATATCTGGAATGGTCCTTTCATGCAAATTCTCTCCAGGTTCCTGAAGAGATAATTTTGATTGCTTTCAAGGTTGCTTGTATCCATAATGGGAAGGGGATGTCTAATTGTAAGTCTTTATTCCAGACTTCTAGTGTCAAGTGAGATGAATAGCCTAGATTGTCTCTAATTATCCTGTAAAGGTGGCCTATTAAGTTCCCTCATGGCCTTCCCTCGAGAATGTCCCTAAGTAGAGTCCAGAGTGTAGGTAGAGGAGAAGGGCAACAGGTAGGGAAATCTTTTTGTCTTAAAATGTAGTTTCTCACCTGGATGAAGCAGTATCCATCCCGGTCAGGAAGGGCATATTTTTTTTGCAGGTACAGGAAAGGTTGGACACCCAAATTATCTACTAATTGGTGATAGTAGTTGAGCCCTAATCTATGCCAGAACCTGAAAGAGGTATCAGACTGAGCTGGATGAAAGTTCTCATCCCCCAATATCAGAGTGAAAAAGAAGATGCATTGTTTAAAAGGTTTTTTGGTTTTAAAGTTATTCCATATTCTTAGGATTTGGGCCGTGTAGGTGAAAAAATCTCTAAAGACAAGGAGCCATCCCAGGAGAGGAGAGGGCAATTTTTTTCTATATCATGAAGATCGTTTATTGGGAAATCTATCTCCTTCCAGGCTGGCAAGTTCATAGGAGAGAGCCAGAGAAAGAAGATTTTAAGGAAAGATGCCTTTGTGTACATTTTCAAATCCGGAAGGTTTACCCCTCCCTGGTCCAAGGGGAGAGACAGTAGCAAGCGATGAACCCTCAGTCTCTGGTTATCCCATATAAAGGAGAAGGTCATCATGTTCCAGGACTTAAAGTAGAAGGTTGACAGGAAAATCAGAATGTTTTGGAACAGATATAGTAATTTGGGGAGTATGTTCATTTGTATGGTTTCTATGCGTTGGGGGAGTGTCAGTTTTGAGTTACTCCATCTGGATAGATCGTCCTGGATGAGAAGAGAGATCGGTTAATAGTTAACTAATTCAAGATGTTCCAGATTTACTGGCAAGCATATTCCCAAGTACTTAAATTTGGTGTATCACCATTTTAATCCAATCCAATCCATCTTTATTTTTATAGCGCCTTTCAAAACCAAGGCGCTGTACAAACCATAAATACAATAAAATACCATAAAACTGATTTACAAATATATGAAATCAAATCATTGTCATCCAGCTCTAATTCGGGAAGGCCAATGAAAACAAATAGGTTTTCAACATTGTTTCAAAACTACTGATGGTCAGACATTCTCTTAACCAATGAGACAGAGAATTCCACAAGGTCGGTGCTGCAAATGAAAAAGCATGAGCACCAGATTTTTTAAGATGAACCCTGGGAACCTCCAGCAATCCCTCATTGGTGGATTGGAGTGGATGATTGGGGGGGTAGGAAGTCAGGAGATCTTTAAGGTAGTTGGGTCTCTATTCATGTAGGGCTTTAAAGGTAAGCAAGCCTACCTTATAGGTAATCCTCCACTGAACTGGCAGCCAGTGCACTTCACGCAGGACAGGTGTAATGTGACTGGACCTAGAGGTACCAGTCAACAACCTGCCCACAGCGTTCTGTACCAGCTGCAGGCGGCGGATATCAACCCCTGACAGCCCTAGGTAGAGGGCATTGCAGTAGTCAAGACAGGTGGTAATGAAGGTGTGGATCAATGTTGGAAGGTTGCCATGGGAAATTAGATGTTTCACCTGGGCAGTATTCCTCAGATGGAAAAATGAGGATTTGACAACAGCCGACACCTGAGACTTCAGGGTCAAGCCATTATCAAAAATAACACCAGGTTTCACACTGATCTAAGGTGACAAGCTGGGCACCATCAAGCCAAAGGCCAGACATTTGCCCAGCACCAACACCGTCCCCCAGATGACCTGGTTTCACCACCAACACCTCAGTCTTATCCGGATTCAGTCTTAGCCAACTGAATCTCATCCAGTCTTTGATCTCAGAGAGGCAGCTGTTTAGAACAGTGACTGCATCAACTTGTCTGGATACAAAGGACATATACAAATGAGTATCATCTGCATAGCAGTGAAAACATAAGCCGTAGCACCTAATGATTTCTCCCAAGGTTAGCATGTACACTGCAAACAACATGGGTGCTAAAATGGAGCCCTGAGGCACCCCACAAGGCAGGGAGAGGGCATCAGAGATATAAATTCCTGTGATCACCCTCTGAGACCTGCCTGTCGGGAAAGATCAAACCATTTGAGGACTGTACCTGACAGTCCACAAAGAAGCCGCAGAGTCTCCAAAAGCACCTCATGGTCCACAGTATCAAAAGCTGCTGAGAGATCAAGAAGGACCAAGATGGTATAAGCCTTTCAATCTCTTGCCATTAGGATATAATTTAATACCCAAACAAGGGCAGTCTCCATACTATGCCTCTTCTGAAAACCAGACAGGAGAGCCTCATAGACACTGTGAGTTACTAAATGATTGCCCAGCTGCACCACAACCACCTTCTCAATAACCTTCTCAACAAAAGGAAGGTTAGAGACAGGTCAGTAGTTAGCTGGATCGTTGGGATCTAAGGAAGATTTTTTAAGGAGTGGTCAAATAACCATCTCCTTTAAGGGTCCCGGAAAGGTTCCCCCCTCCAAAGATCTCCAAACAATTTCAGCTAGGATGGGACAGATAACATCTACACACTTCACCAACAGGGAAGTAGAGTCTGGATCCAAACTACAGCAAGTTGGGCACAAAGTTTGGACAATCTTCACGATGTCCATGAATTCCAGTCCACAAAACTCCATCCAGACAGACTGTGCATTCATCACACCCTGTTGACCGCCTCATCCCCTCATGGAGAGGGCTTGGCCAATTCCAGACCTGATGCTGGGAACCTTATCTGTGAAGAACTGAGCTAGCTCATCACACTCAATTTGTGAAAAAACACTTCCAGATTGCAGACAGACTGGATTGCACAGTCTGTCAACAGTGCGGAAGAGTTGTGCCTGTCAGTTCTGTGCAGCAGAAATCTCCCTGGACAGGAACTCTGCCTTCTTATTGTTGATTTCTGATTGATAGATATTATAATGCTCCATCAATCTAAGCCTGTCAGCATCCAGGCCAGATTTCCGCCAGGCTATTTCCAGCCTTCGACCACCCCGCCTCAACTCCTTCAAGGACCCATCATATCATGGGGACCTTGGGCGAAGAGTGAGAGGTCGAACACGAACAGGAGCAATCAAGTCCAGGGCATCTCCCACTGCCCCATTATAAGCCAGTACAAGGTCTCCTGGACTTGTGCTTTTACCCAGCAATCCCGATAGATCCAGCACCACCGGTACAACATCTGGGGTAACTCCCCTCAAAGGACGGTACTGGACCATCTCCACAGGGGAAGGTCCAATTGGGGGAGCCCCAAAGCTGAACCCTATGGCGTGATGGTCAGACCAACTGACTGGTTACACCACCAGATCATTGATCTCTATCCTCAGGAGGAACAGCAGATCCAGTGAGTGGCCTCCAATATGGGTAGAGGAGGTAAGAACCTGTGTAAGGCCCAGTGATGTCATTAACTAGAGGAGATTTTGACCAAATTGTGAGAGTTCATCATTGACCCAGGCATTGAAATCCCCCAGAATTATCCATCTGGGAAACTTCAATGCCATGTGGATGACAAAGTCTGCAATCTCCTGCAGGAATAAACCCCCATCACCTGGTGGATGGTAGATGAGGAGTATCCTGCAACCTACACCCTCACCCATAACACACTCAGAGGATCTGGTGGTCCCCACTGGAACATTCATAAGGCCCAGTTCAGTTTTAAAAGAGATGGCTACACCCCCACCCCTACAATCCAGTCTCGGGCAGTGAATCACTGAGAACCCAGCTGGAACTGCAGAAGCCAAAACTGGGCCTGCATTTTCATCCAGCCAGGTCTCAGTGTGGCATGACAGGTCCACCATTTCCACATGGTCAGCTATAATGGCTGTCTTGTTCTTGATGGACCTAGCATTGCATAACACCACCCATGTTGGATGAGATGCTGAGGAAGACCTCAACTCCTGTCCAGCACTAACTTCTGGACCCTTAGGTGTGGGAACAAGACAGGGACTTCCCCTATCTTGACACCATTCCACCTCAGGGCACCACCTGGTCCACACCACCTCAATAAGTCCCCCTCTTTCCCTTCCCTCACCAGGCTCAGCCCCGCCCCTCTTCCTATGCCTCCTAGCAATCCTGAGGGATTTACAACACTTAAAAATTTCAGTTGGAAAAAAGGGTAATCAAAGGGGTATAACTCTTTGAGCCTAGTAGGGGAATACTGCCTGACCATCCTTATACCTTCCTTACACGTTATAACATAAACCATCTACATACAACGGAAAATTTTATAGCAGACAAATATAATACACTACAGATTTAAACCCTATACCACAACTCTCACTTGCAGAACTTAAAATCATTAACATATTACAGTATAATGCATTCATAATTAACAGCAACAACAACAATTTTAAGGGTAGGGAATCCTTCAGAATTTGTGATGGTTTGAATTATAGCATCAAAGCCTCTGTTTTAGTGATATTTAGTTTGAAATTTGTCACTTTCTAGTAGTTCTTAAGAATTTCCCACATGGCTGGTATCGCGGTTTCTGGGGATAGGACTGTTAGAAGAATGTTGTCCATGAACAGAGAGATTTTGTATGCTTTTTGACCTAGGGGTATGCCTTCTATTCGAGGGTCCTATCTTAAGGTCATGGCTAGAGGTTCTATGTAAAGTACAAAGAGGTAAGGAGAGAGCGGGCACCCCTGGAGGGTTCTCTGTTGCATATTTATAAGAGGTGACATTGCCCCGTTTAAGCAAATATAGGCTTTAGGTTGGGAGTATATGTTTTTGAGCGAAAGAAGAAATTGGTCAGGAAAGGAAAAGCACTTCAACGTTTCCCAGAGAAAGTTCCATGCGACCCTATCAAATGCTTTCTTGGCATCAAAGCTGAGAAGAGCTGATGGGATATGTCTAGAGTGTATGTGCTCCAAAAGAAGCATAATACACCTGTTATTGTCAGTGGTATTACAATGCTTAATAAAACCAGCTTGGTTGGGATGAGTAAGGGAGGGAAGGAGTGTCTCTAATCAAGAGGCTCAGATAGCCATATATATCTTGATATCCACATTGAGGATGGATATCAGTCGGTATGAGGCCAGGTCTGATGGATCCTTTTGGGCTTGGGGAGAGGAGTGATAACTGCGTAATGTCAAGAGGGCAGTGGGGCCTCCCCTTCCGCCACTGCTCTATAAGAAGGTAAGAGTGTAGGGAGTAGAAGACCAGCACATTTTTTGTACCTCTCTGCTGTGAACCCATCTGGGCCTGGACAGTAAAAGGATTTGAGAGCCTCAATGTGGGTCAAGACCTTGTGTGATCTTATAGGGGATTCGAGGGCAGCACGCTGGGTATCCAATAGCTTGGGGAATGTTAATTTAGTTAGGAATTCTGGCCGGGTCCCAGATTCTGAAGGGGTAGATGATAGTGTGTATAGGGCTTGATAGAATTCAAGAAAAGATGATCTAATATGCTCATCTGAATGAGAGATTTGTTTAGTTACTGGGTGCTTAATTTTTAAAATGGTTGCTGTGCGTGTTCTATTTCTTAGTTTCCAAGCCAAAAGACATGTCACCCTAGCTTCCCATTCATAGTTGGCCTGTTTTAGGTACATCAGAGTCTGAAGTATCTTAGAGTCCATTATATTTTGTATTCTTTTTTAATTTCCCTAATTTTTTGTTGTATAGTTTTGTCTCCTTCCCTGTGTAGCAATTGGTAGGATTTTAATTGTTCCATGTAGTATTTATATAAGGCCTCAGTCTTATGCTTTTATGAGATGAAAAAGCAATTGTCTTTCCCCTTATGGCAGCTTTTAAAGTGTTAGTCACATCAGCTTCTCACTCAACCCAAACAGCAGACAAAACCATTTGAATCACTTTGTTAACACTGTTACTTTATTTTCACATCCCAGTTGCTTCATTGTTGCTTCATGAATTTTGTGTAACATTTTGGAACTGCATTAGTTCCTTCATCAGACTAAATATATCCAAAAAGAACCTTCATTATAAAATTGAAGGAGAAAATAAAATGAATATCATATATTCCACTCCTAAATAAATAATTATCAGAACTCCTGAATGATTTGAATACATAAGGTGAAACTAATCTCATAAATTTAAACAAATTCATCTTTCAAAATCAAAAAAATAGGGGTTGGGGTACATGTGCTGCCTGAAGAATCCTCAAAGTGCTCTGAAAAGCAGTGAAAATGCCCATTAAGATTATGTAAATTGTATCCAAGAAATTATGAGAACCAATTCTATAAAAATCAACATGCTTTTACATTTTAAATACCTTAAAGGGACCAAAAGAGGCTTAATTTTCTTGCAAACTTCATGTTTCAAATATTTCAAAATTGTCAGGCAGACCTACAACAAACCAAAACTTTAAATAAGTATGAATGCCCTCCAACCTGGGATCAAACAGAATGCTGAGGTACCTTTTTATAAAATTTGGTTCAGATGCCAAATAAATAGTTGTTTCACTTGTTTTACCTTGATTCAGAAACTTGTAAGGATATGAGAATATCGCAGTGAAGTTTCAATTCAAAACAGACTTCAGAAACTCCCAAATTTATAACAGGCAGCACACCTCCCTTTTGAATCCTCCGCTGTTACTCAGAATGCCAATCTAACTCATACAGACTGTCTCTAAAAATAAAGAAGGGGCCGGGCTGAAGGTGAACGCGTGAAGGTGTGTTTACATCACGAATGATGTCACCCTGGGTGCCTGATCAATTGAAACCTCCAAAAGTGCCTTATGCTGATTGGAGATCCCCCTTCAGTATACAAAACTGTTGGCCACAATAAAGTGTCCCATACCACTGGGTCAGAGGTCTCCCCTCCACCGTTTTCCCTAATAAACTGGGGGATTCTAGTGTTGATGTATTCTATGTATTCAGGGTCCTTCAACACAGCTGTTTTAAGTCTCCACAATTTTAATTTTGGAGATTTACCCAAGTTTATTTTTAAAGTTAATGGATGATGGTCGGAGAGAATCCTCAGACCCAAGGTCAGATCTTGAATAAGAGAAAAATGTTCGCACGAGATGATGAAGTAGTCAAGATGAGAGTAGGTTTGGAAGTGGGGTGAGTAGTAAGAAAATCCAGGGTCTGAAGGAAATAGCCACCTCCACATATCCTCTATGCCCAGGTGGGAAAGGATCTATAGGCCTGGGGTGAAGGAATATCTTGTTAGGGTGAGAGAGCTAGATTAAAATTTTCCCCCATTATTAGAATGTCCTAGTGTGCTGCTAGGACCTTC
Organism: Neoceratodus forsteri; assembly: GCA_016271365.2. Taxonomy (NCBI): domain Eukaryota; kingdom Metazoa; phylum Chordata; order Ceratodontiformes; family Ceratodontidae; genus Neoceratodus; species Neoceratodus forsteri. The sequence continues at coordinate 87,080,931 of CM057451.1, forward strand.
TGGAGGAAAGCCTGGATTACTCCTAATGATGATTGGGGGGGTAGGTAAGTGTTTACTAGGGTTACCTCCTGAGAGTAAGTACACTGGTGAGAATCACATATCTCCCCTGAGTATCTGCAATAACATCTCGAACCTCCAGAGGAGTGGAGGCAGAGACCAAAATAGCAGTCCCGCGCCTATGGGCGCTAGGGTGGGAGGATGCGTATACTTCATAGCGATGGTCCCACTTTAACTTCTGGTGTTCTGAGTCAGGTAAATGGGTCTCCTGAAGGAAGAAGAGGTCTGCCGCCTGCCTATTGAGGTATTTCATTAGGCGAGATCTTTTAATGTGGCTATGAAGCCCGTTTACATTAATTGAAAAGATTTTTATTAGATTAACCACCATCCTTCACCATAGCAAGAAGATATAGTAACAATGTTATCATATTATAATAAAGCATTTTCAAAACCTTGGTGTGTGTGTGCCTCCTTTTTTTCTATTTTGTTCTAAACCATAACACCAAACATAATACAAGGGCCATACTATGGCCCTAATAACAGGGTTAAGTGGGCAACAAGTGCCTTCAATGTGAAAAGCTGCAACCTCGCAGAGAGCTCCACTGGTGGGGTTAAAACTTAGAAGGGGTAACCCCTCCTTCCTAGTCCAATGTTCTCCTCTGTAACCTGAGGAGTTGAGGAAGGAGTTGTAGGTTCTGGGCACAACTGCCCAGGAAAATTAGTTTTTGGGGTAACTATATACAAGCTGGCTTCCAACCGGAGGTGGGAATACTGATCCACCTCTGAAGGGTGTCCCTAGACGAGAGGGTGAGAGCCATAAATGTGGCCATTTTGGCCCTCAGGGAAACTGGAATGTTCTGCTGGAAAAGGAACACAATCAGTAGGGTGAGTTGAGTTAAGTGTAGCAGCATCCTATGGAGGTCTCAAGAGTGGGTTCTCCCCCCGGCATCCGCATCCAAATGGGAACAGCAAAGGGACCAAGAGACACAGGGAGAGTGAGGGAGGGCAGCCTGAGGCCTGGATGTGAATTCCTTCAGGAGAAATAAGAATGTTACAACTTGATCCCTCACCTGACTGGGCTCTGGTGCAGAGACAGACTAGGATATCCTGGGTAAGAAGAGTTTTCAGCAGGGGAAATCAATAGTGTTTCCCCTGCTGTTGGTGCTCAGTTTCTTAGTTATGGTCTATGGGTAGTGCTACAATGGAGCTTGAGAATCTGTTACCTTTTAGTTAGTCTATGTCTTCCCCCAGGGTCCTATTGGAGGACCCCTCCAGAGTGGTATAAGAGTCTCTCAATTGTGGTTGCTGCCTCCCTCACCAAGGGTCTCTCTCCAGTGAAGGAAATTCCAAATGGGCTGCGAGCCAGCCCCAGATCATAACCCCTCCCCGATGGTCCCCGACCACTCTGTTGTGCCCCGTGGTCAGGACTGCACACAATTGTCCCTCAATATTGAAAAGTTCTAGGTTCTCCTGCAGGGAAAAATCAAAGGTAGCATAATTATAGGATTTCCCTGTGATCCTCCCATCCCCAAGAAAGCCCCAGACGTTAACCTGATTCTGTCCGTGTCCTTCTCTGCTCCAAAATGTTTTCTGAGCTTTATTCACTGTGGCCAGATTATTGAACAAGAATCAGCAGGTGTGGATCAGAGAAAGTATCTTCCAAAAACCAAAGACACGCCTTTTTCCCTTTTTAGAAGAAAAATACCATAGATGGGAAGCCTCTCTACTGGCAGACGGTTCCATGTCACAATGGCGATCGCAGAATAGCAGTCACCATTACGGCAAGTGTACATTGCCAAAAATGAATTTCGGTGCTGCACACTCACTGCATGGACAAAAACATCACCAAGACCTACAGGTCTTTTTTTTTTAATGTGGGAGGCTGTGCTCCCCACATCCCCCTTCTTAAGGATTCTCAACTCCAAGGGGGTGCATGTTGTGGGGTACATGAAAAACTTGAATAAATGTAAAGCTGCCTGGTGGCAAAAAAGAACCCTGCGCCATGCTGGACCCAAACCCTGCACCCTGCACCTCCCAGCCGACCACCTTCCCACCACGCTAGCAGACCAGCTCAGTAGCTGCCCACCACACTTCCTCCCACATACCATCCCTCCCCTGCCTCTCCCTCCCCCCACGCATGTATACCTGTAACTTCCCATCGAGGTATTTTGCCCACCCCAGTATCCATTCGCCAACCCCCACTAGGTAGCCTTGAACACAGGTGTCATAATTGAGTCACCAATTTTGTAGGCACCCAATTTCAGTCACCTTGTTCACTGGATACCCTGGCAGACTATGCTATGTATAATTCAGTCAAGCACACTGCTATCCTTATCAAGGGCTCCCTGGTCTTATCAGATTCCCATGACAAATGAGTGGATGCGGTATGTAGGAAGGCCTTTGCTTCAAATGGTACAAACCTTCGTATCTTCTTTGCTTCCTTTATTGTTGACAGAGCCTTAAATTTGTGAGTTACTACCCTGGGCAGCATTGTCCTGCCAGATTTGGAAGGGGTGAGCATTTTGCAATTGGTTGCCATGGCTTCCATCTTTCTTGGTGATTCTGCAGTGGAGAACTTGCACATGTCTGCCTGTTTGGCCTACCACATTGTGTCAGCCATGTGGGGTGTATGGCTTAGGCAGTGAGTTGCTGATCAAGCTTCAGATTCTAAGCTTTTTACCTCCCCTTTGAAGGAGTGCTGTTGTTTGGTTCCAGCCTGAATATTTTTTTAAAGGATCTCCAGGACAAGAAGGGCAATCTTCTAGTGTTAAAACAACAGCATAAGACTTCCTCAGCTCAGAGGGGTCAAGGTAATGGTCAGCACAGGCAGTTTCGTGGAGGTTTTCATCCCTTTCAGAATTTTGGCAAGCAGAGAAATAGAGGAGCCTACTCAGGTAACAAGGGTTACAGTAATAGAGGGGCCTTGGCCAGACACTGGGCAGGAGGCCCAAGTCAAAAGCCTGATACCTCACAGTTAGGGTACATGGGCCCATTCCTGCCCCTCTTCCCTTGGTGGAAGACTACAGGACTGTTACGCAAGAGGGGCTCAAACAACATCAGACACTTGGGTTCTGGAAATTCTAGCACTGGGCTATGTGATAGAATTCTCAGAAATTCCCTCAATGGGGCACTTTTTACAGTCCCCGGTCTCCAAGGATGCCGATGAAGAGATAGGTGGTGTCAGAGACTCTAAATTACCTCATTCAAATCAGGGCAGTAATACCTGTTCTGCAAAGCAAGCAAGATCATGGATTCTACTTGATCTATTTTGTATTTCCCAAAAATACGGGGTATTGAGTCCCATTTTGAATTTTAAGCATCTGAACATGTGTGTGCATCACACAACATTCAAAATTGAGTCCCTGAGTTCTATCATTCTTGTTGTTCAGTTGGGGGATTTTCTAGCATCAATAGATCTGATGGATGCCTATCTTTACATTCCCATCCATCAGTCTTACCAGAAGTATCTCAGGTTCTCGATACTGGGTCAACATTTGCAGTACATGGCACTTCCCTTTGGCCTTGCAACAGCCCCCAGGGTCTTCTTGATGGTGGCGATAGTCCTGGTGGCTCAACTTCGAAAAGAAGTGTATCATGCAACTTGATGTACCAAAGGGCTGGCAAGGAGTAATTAAAGCCAATTTATTGGATACCGATGCTGAAACTATTCTGATTAAATGAGTATGTATTACTAGTAAGATAGTGAGTGGTTGGGGGCAAAACTTATTGTTGGAGGGTTTCAGCACTAATCGTCAGATCAAAAGGGGAAAATTAAGATATTTTAAGATGTGTAAATTAAGTAAATTGATGATTGTTTTGGGTTTGATGATGTGTGGAGATGTTCAATTAAACCCAGGACCCCCATTTGATTTAAAGAATGATTATACTACTGAAATTTTAAAGGAAGAAGGTCTGAAGATTGTTCACATCAATATTTGTAGCTTGTTTAAAAAAATTGAAATTTTGAGAGAATGGGTAGAACATTACAAGCCCGATATTCTAATAATAACTGAATCATGGTTGCATAAAGGGATTCAAGATAATGATATAGTAATAGAAAAATTTAATGTGTGAGAAAGGATAGGTCTAAAAGAGGAGGTGGGGTAGTAATTTATGCTAGAGATTGGATTAACATAAAGGAAATGGATAATTTAAATAAATGGACTGAAGCTGAAATTCTCCCACTAGAGATAAAATTCCCACACAATAAACCTGTACTATTACTTGGTATGTATCGTCCCCCAAAAAGTAAAATGGTAGTTTTTGAAGAAATGCAGGAGATCTTGAGGGATTATTTAGTTACACATGAATTATTGGTAATTGGAGATTTAAATGTTGATTGGGGCACAATAGAAGCACATCATGGTTTATTAGATATGGCCACTACTTTGGGATTAACTCAACTTATAATAGAAGTAACTAGATTGAATATAAATAATCCTGTCAAATCAACTATATTGGACCTCATATTCACTACATATCCTGATAAGTATGTGAAAAGTGGGGCCTTGCCTGATACAATGTCGGATCATCAAATGATTTTTTGTATAAGAAAACAGAAGGTAATAAGAGGACCTATGAATACTAGATACATCAGGTCATATAAACATTTTGATTATATCGAATTTATACAGGAATTGGAGGGATATAATTGGGAAAGATTGGAGATGGTCCCGTATGTGGAGGATGCATGGGACATGTTTCAAAAAGATTTTATAGGTATTTGTAACAAACATGCCCCAATAAAGGTTAGACGAGTTAAATCAAACAATGCACCGTGGTATGGCCCTGAATTATATAAAATTAAATGAGATAGAGATAAGGCATGGAATAAATCTAAATTAGTAAAAGGAAATCAGGAGTGGATTAAATTTTGACAGCTTCGGAATGTATACACTAAAGAGGTGCGGAGGGTTAGACAAGCTTATTGTAACAATAAGCTATCTAATGAAGTAATTGAGAATCCAAGGGCCTTTTGGAGCACTTTAAATAAATTACATAAAGGTCAGAAAGTGGATTATCCTTGCCAATTCCTGATTGATGGGTTTAAGATGGAACTAGGAAGTGGAGTAATAAATGCATTTAATCATTTTTTCATTAGTATGGGTACAGATGTATTAAAAACTGGATTAAATATTCCAAAACATTTACCTACTTTAGATCCTGAGAAGAATCAATTGGAAGAAAAAAATGTACAACAGAAAGAACAAATTCAGTTTATATTTACTCCAATAACTAGTAAGGAAGTTAGAGAACTGTTATTGAAAATTAATACAAAAAAATCTGAAGGCATGGATGGTATTCCAAATATATTATTAAAGTTTGCAGCCCCCATTATAGCTCAGCCAATGGCAAATTTATTTAATATGTCTCTTACATATGCAGAGATACCTAAAATCTGGAAAACTGCAAGAGTTGTCCCAGTTTATAAATCAGGATCTAGAATGCTAATTGAGAACTATAGACCGATTTCTTTATTACCAACTATGTCAAAAATTTTGGAAAAACTTGTGGCAGGTCAAATGCAGGTTTTCCTAAAAAGGAGAAATATACTTAATGAGTTTCAATCAGGATTTAGACTGAAACATGGAACTACTACAGCCTTGTTAAAGGTTACGGGGGACATTGTGGAGAGTGTGGACAGGGGATGCCAGTGGGAGCTATTTTCATTGATCTTTCAAAAGCATTTGACACCTTGGACCATGGCATCCTCCTGTCCAGACTGAAAACCTGTGGTATATCCGAGATGGCAGTTAATTGGTTTAGAAATTACTTGGGATTGAGACATCAACAAGTAACCATAAAGGACTGGACCTCAGAATTAAGGGAAACCATCTCGGGTGTACCACAGGGATCTATACTCGGACCTATTCTCTATAATCTTTATATGAATGAACTACATTTTTCACAACAAGGAGTACAGTATCATTTATATGCTGATGATATAATTATTTATGTGGCAGGACCTTCATTGGGTACAATTCAGTTAGTATTGCAACAATCATTTGATTATGTACAGTGCTTTCTGCAGAGCTCTAAACTGGTTCTAAATGAAAAAAAGTCACAAGTTACGTTGTTTTATAAGGGTAGTAGAATTATAACCAAACAAAATCGTCTTCAAATTGTGACTGTCTCAGGGACCACTTTGGAGCAAGTAGATAGCTATAAATATTTGGGGGTTTATTTAGATAGTAATCTTAAATGGCATATTCATATTGAGAATACTTTAAAAAAAGTCGGGAAAAGTCTAGAATCCCTGTATAGAATTAGAAGTTATCTGTCCCGTGAGGTTAGACAACTCTTAGTTGTGGTAATGGTATTACCTATATTGGAATATGGTAATATTATCTATATGGGTGCCACAATTGGGCAGTTGTCCAAATTGGACATTATGTACAATAAATTGGCAAGATTCATATTAGGACTGCCGAAAATGACACATAGATTAGAGATGTATAAGGAGTTAAATTGGGTTTCTTTACCTCAAAGGAGAATTCTAAATACAATCACATTTCTGATAAAATGTATTAAGGGGAAGGTTCCTGACTATATTGGAAAGGGTATTGGATTAAAAATACCAAATAGGGAATTATGTTCTGCAAATAGATTGGAATATGTGGTACCTAAACGAATAACTGCTCAGGGTAGAAAATATTTTGTATATTTTGGCCCTGAATTGTGGAACAAATTACCTGGGAATCTGAGACCAGTAAACAGTGAACTTCAGATAAATTTAATAAAAGAGTGGTACATTAAGCATACTAATATAGAAGGGGAATTGATGTAGTATCGAGTGGGGGTTGAGAATAATTATTGTATTTATGTGTTTTTTGTAAGTTGTTGTCTTTTGAATTATATGAGTGATAATAATATTTTAGAAATGTAATTGTTAAATGTTATTTGTCTATGTTTAGCTTTGTCGTAATGTGATTAATGTATCTTATGTAAGAGTAACTGGTATGGAACTAATGGACCGCACTGTAAATGAGCTTTGGCTCAGTGATGTTATCCATATTAATTTCTCTATGAATAAAAATTTTACCTACCTTTTTACCTGCCTACCCATGTCTGTCCTTATCTGGATGTTCTGCTTATTCTTGCACTGACATTGTAACGTCCTTGGCAAGGAGATCAGTGCTCAGGTCTCTGGAGATGCTCAAATCCCATGGCTGGGTGGTGAACTGGAGGAAAAGCTTGCTTGAACCCTCTCAGACCTTGGAGCACCTGGGGCAGTCTTCAACACAAAAAAAGGGAAGGTTTTACTATTGTCATCCTGGAAAGAGACTCTCTTGAAAGAAGTTCAGTGGCTCAGGGCTCAGCCATTGACCTTAGCCCTCAACATGCTACGCATCCTGGGTCTCATGGCGGTAGCAATAGCTCTAGTTCCTTGAGCTCATTTTCATATGTGGTCCTGCAAATAGGATTGCTAATGGCTTGGGATCTGATGTTAGAAGATTATCAAGCCAGAATCTCCCTTTCCCCTCAACTACATCACTCCCTGAGTTGGTGGGTGAGTGTGGAGAATCTGAACAAAGGGGTTCCTTTGGAATTTCCCTAGAACTGATTCTAACAATGGATGCCAATCTGCACAGATGGGGAGCAGTCCTGTATCAACTACCCACTCAGGGAACTTGGTCAGTCCAGGAACAACATCTCCATATAAATTCTTTGGAAATAGGGGTGGTCTGCCTAGCTGTTCTTCATTTCCAAAATCTGCTGCAGTCAAAAGTGGTGAAAATAAGGTTAGACAATGCCATCACTGTGGCGTACAAAAACAATCAGGGTGACACAAAGAGCAGGGAGATGCTAAAAGAAGCCTCAGATCTTCTCAGGTGTGCAGAGGAGAATCTTTTCTCTCTGTCAGCAGTCCATCTGATGGGGGGAACTGAACATTTTAGCAAACTGGCTAAGCTGCGAAAATGTTCGACCAGAGGAGTTGAGGTTGAACTTGGAGGTGTTCATCCTCCTGTGCAAGAGGTTTGGCCCGCCTCAGGTTAATCTGTTCACCTTCTGCTACAATGCCCTAACTCCAAGGTTTTTCAGCAATTATCAGTGTCCACAAGTAGTAGCAGTAGATTCTCTGTCCCAGGAGTGGGCCTTCAGCAGAACATATGCATTCCCTCCACTGCCTTTTCTCCCCAGGCTCATACAAAAGATAAGATGCTCAAGAGGAAGCTTTCTTCTAATAGCCCTGGAGTGGCCAAGAAGGCCTTGGTTCTTGGATATAGTGAACCTAGTTCAGCAAGCACCTCTTTGCCTTCCAGTGCAATGAGACCTTCTATCTCAGCGTCCCAGTCTGCACTCAAACCCAGGGGTGATGCAACTTGTGGCCTGGCTCCTGCAAGGTGGAGGCTCCTAAAACTAGGCTTTTCTAGGAAAGTAGTGGATACTCTAATGGCTGCAAGGAAAACTTCTACCTCTGCAGCTTATGCTCATGTATGATCCACCTTTTTGACATGGGCCAGGCAGAAGGAGCTCCAGCTCTCCAAGACTTCAGTTCCACAGATCTTGGACTTTTTGCAGGCAGGTTTGGAGAAAGGTTTGCCCCTGAGCACTCTGAGAGGCCAGGTGTCCATCCTCAGAGCATCTTTGGGCATCCCTCTGGGGACTAATAGAGAGGTCATTCATTTTCTAAGTGCAGTTAGCAAAAAGTTGTCCTGTCTTCTGATCCCCGGTTCCTCCGTGGGATCTAAATATGGTTTTGAATGCTCTTTGTAAGGAGCCTTTTGAACCGCTGTCATCCATTACACTGGGTGTAATGTCTTACAAGGTGTGTTTTATGATTGCTGTGTGCTCAGTCAGGAGGACTGGTGATCTCCAGGCCTTGTCTTACAAAGAACCATATCTTGTTATGCATAAGGACAAGGTGGTACTCAGAGCAGTTCCCTCTTTCATCCCAAAAGTGCCTACGGCCTTTCATGTGAACCAGGAAATATGTCTTCCATCTCTATCCACAACAATCTCACCCAAAGGAGAAGGAGTTGCACAAGTTAGATTTGCGATGGGCTGTTAAGACATACCTCAAACAGACTGCTGTGTTCCAGAAATCGGATAGCCTGTTTGTTCTCTTTGGAGCAGCCAAACAGGGTCAAAGAGTCTTGAAGGACACCACAGCCGGGGGTGAGGGGTGAGGGCCTGCATTGCTAAGGCCTATGTCGTAGGAAAGAAAAGGCCTCCAGTCCTTATCAAAGCTGACTTCACCAGGGCTATGGCTATTTCCTGGGTGGAGAGGGGTGAAGCATCTGTTTTAGAGCTATGCAAGGTAGCTACATGGTCTTCCATCCACACTTTCACCAAGCACTACAAATTGGATGTTCAGAGCTCTACTGATGCAGCCTTTGGTCACAGAGTAATACGGGCAGCAGTTCATAGGCACACTTATTTTTTTCTGACATATAGAAACATAGAAACATAGACTTTGACGGCAGATAAGGACCACTTGGCCCACCCAGTATGCCCATTTCCCCACCGACTGGTTAAGCTGCAGATTCTAGTTAACCAACAGCCTACTTCCTGCACCCCCCAACTATAATTGCCTTGTGTCTGTCCCATGCATGTTTGAATTCCCCCACTGGTTTAGACCCAACGACCTCCTCAGGAAGGCTGTTCCATGTATCCACCACTCTCTCCGTGAAAAAAAAATTCCTCACATTACCCCTGAGCCATCCCCCCTCTATCTTTAAATTGTGCCCCCTTGTTCTTACACATCTCTTTTTCTAACAGATGCTACCCTCCTGGACTTTGTTGATTCCCTTGAGGTACTTGAATGTTTCTATCATGTCCCCCCTGGCCCTCCTTTCATCAAGACTATACATATTAAGCTCTCTCAGTCTCTCTTCATATGGCTTCTGCTGCAGACCCTGCACCATTTTAGTTGCCCTCCTCTGGACTGCTTCCATCCTGTCTATGTCCTTGCATAGATGAGGTCTCCAAAACTGCACACAGTACTCCAGATGGGGTCTCACCAACTGTCTGTACAGAGGGATAACAACTGCCCTTTTTCTACTTGTGATGCCCCTTCCTATGCATCCCAGTATCCCCCTGGCTCTCTTTACTGACTTTTCACATTGCTTACCCACCTTTAGGTCATCTGATATGACTACCCCCAGGTCCCTTTTCATTTTTGTTATTGTTAGTACCTCCCCTGCTATTGTGTACTCTTCTCTTGGGTTTTTGTTTCCCAGGTGCATTACTTTGCACTTCTTTGTATTGAGTCTAAGTTGTCACATGTCTGACCATTCCTCCAACCTTGCCAAGTCCCTTCTCATCTTTTCTATCCCCCCTTGTGTATCATCTCTGTTACAGATCTTTGTGTCATCTGCAAAGAGGCATACCTTTCCCTCCAGACCCTCTGCAATGTCACCTATAAAGATGTTAAAGAGGACTGGACCCAGTACTGAGCCCTGAGGTACTCCACTAGTAACCCCCCTTTCTTCGGAATGTGTTCCATTCACTATTACCTTCTGTGTCCTGTTGTGCAGCCAGTTTGCTACCCAGGCTACCACCCTGGGACCCACTCCCAGGCTGGCTAACTTGATTATTAATCTTTTGTGTGGGACTGTGTCAAATGCCTTGCTAAAGACTAGGTAGGCCATATCCACAGCCCCTCCCTGGTCTATTACTTTGGTCACCCAGTCAAAGAAATCTGGGATAATATTCTCCCCCCCCACCAGTTGTTCTGGGTACTGCTTTTTAGAACCCAGTGGTAATGGCTTCATGTTGACAATGTGGAGTGCTACAGAAAGAAGAAATTTACTTCATACTTACCCTAATTTCCTTTTCTATTAGCTCCAACTTTGTCAATGGGACCCACCTAGGAGACTGCTCCTGTGGGAGAATATTATCCAGTATGCCAGTGGAGGATATCTGTTGTTTAATTAATACCCCTATTATGACTTTTGGACATCCTTGTATTTTATTCTGCAGGACTGTTTTTCTTACCAAAAAAAAGTTTTTCTCAATTGTACTGCGATGATGCATTTTAACAGGTGCAGTTGTAACTCTCCATGGGTCTATGGGTGTTTTCCTTGTTACAGTAGTTCCCACAGTGTAAGAAGTGTGGGAAAGGAAGGACACAGACACAATATTTATTCTCCACAAGACCTAAGATAGTAGGTCGAGTATTATTTATTGTTATCTAATAAGCGGACTTGGACTCGATAAAAAAAAAAAAATTAAACATTCCAAGTACTTATAGCTGAAAGCAACATCACAATTCCAATCACTGTTCAGCTTCTGAAATAGGCTATACCATAACAGGATGGTTAGGTAGCCCACCTGTCTCTTCAAGGTCTGAATGGAGCTGCAGACCACATAGGTTCAGCACTGCACTGAACATTCAACTCATCTACAGGACTCATTCAAATCATGTCTTATATATGCAGGACCAACCATGTGATCACTGAAAGGACCCACCCCTTCATATTTTGTCATCGAAATCTGTTTAAAACAACACAGTTTTCCCTTAAATCAGAATTATGAAAAACATCAGTATGAATACACTACAAATATGATTTCGTAAGTACATAAAAATGCCAGAAACAAAGTTTTGTCGGGTGTAGCTCACACAAGCTCCTCCCTCAGGCTGCCAGTGAATAAATGCAGACAAGACAGGCTGGCTGGCTCTTTAATAGAATGCAGAACAGCCTAGAGGAAGGACCTGGGGACGCTACAACTGTGGTTAAGTTCACTGACCAAAAGAAAAACAAAGATTTATTTGTTCACAATTAAAATTAGGGAATATTTCTCACATCCCTTTATTTTCAGCAGGACATTTTCTAACACCTAAATGTTTGCTTTTCCTTTTGGTAAACCCTCTTAAGAGTATGCTACTAAAAGGGGAAAATAAAGGACAGAGTGGTGAGATATGCAGCAAGACATTTCATGCGCAAGATGCATCTCGCAACGCCACTGTTAACTTGCACCACCCTTTATTTTGTCATACAGCCTTCTGCATGTGCATACATATGCATATCTCTCAGGCACATACGGCCTGACAAAATAAAGAACAGGTAATTTGTTGGTATGTTTTTTCCCCCAGACTATTATCTGTAATCCTCAGATCCTTGTACTTATTGTAGTGGCTAGAGGTACACGTGAGGACTACTCGCACAGCGAACACTCCAGGTCACACATTCGGGGAGCAACACTAGATTGAAAAGGAAGGTCTACCTGTGGTTGGGCACTATTTTTCTTTAGTTAGCCATGACTTGCAGCTTTACAGAGGCAGCAGACCTTCTGAGTGCACCTTAAAATTACAGCCGTTTGTTCAAAGTTGCGAGCGATAGTTTACTCGCTTAACTCGCTCATTCGGGGGGGAAAAATGGACAATCATAGTTGCCCTTTACAAACATATTAAAATGGCTTTGCACAACATAACAGAGAGCAAGGCTGCATAGTGGACTACCAGTTCATTTTCTTCTCTTGTGACCCAGAGGAGAGAAAACAAAAGGGATAGAAAGGGACCTGCTACAGGTGGCCTTCCTGTAGGGGTGAAAAAACAGGATGACAGAGATGGAAAAGCAAGGAAAATAAGGAAAAAGATTACAGGAAATTGCTACTGCAGTAGACTTTCAGAATACAGAAGGGTCAATGGAAGAAAAAGAAAAGGGGGGTGGCACTATGATAGACTCCTCCATGCCCAAGAGGAAACCAGTGCTTGAATAGTTTTCCTATACTTCCTATTCATATTCAATACCGTTAGCATCCCTCATTGTAAGCTACAATTGGCACTTTGTCAGATCTCTCTCTCTTTTCATCAGAGAGAGAGAGAGAGAGAGAGAGATGGAGCTTCAGCCCACCTTCTCCCTAAGCTCCACCTCAGGGTCCCTTAATACATATTCTCCATCAAAAGAAGAATCACATATAAGTGTTTCTCTTTTTTTCATCATCTTCACCTCAAGGTCTGACTGTATCTATGTTTGGGTCTGCCCCAAACCAAGACATAAAATCAGCATTTTTATGACTAGCACCAAATCTATGTACAATAGTAAATTTATATGGCTGTAAAGCCAAATACTAATGCATAATGCAAGGGTTTTTGTCCTTCATGATATTTAGCCAACATAAGTGGTTGTGGTCTGTAAGTACTTCAAATTCCATACCCCACAAATAGAATTTGAGTGCTTCAATAGCCCACTTAATTGCTAGGCACTCTTTCTCTATCGTTGAATATCATGTCTCACTTACATGTAGCTTTTTGCTGATATAAATAACAAGATGTTCTTCCCCATTAACATTCTGTGACAAAATTCCCCCTATGCCTGTGTCTGAGGCATCCGTTTGCACTAAAAAAGGTATGGAAAAGTCTGGACTTCATAATATAGGTGATGAACATAAGCAAGTTTTAATAGTGCAAAAGGCATTCTCACCGGCTGCTGTCCATTTAATCTCGGTAGGATTAGTTTTCTTGGTGAGTTCTGTCAGTGGTGCAGCTACTGTAGAAAAATTAGAAACAAATCTATGGTAATATCCTGCTAGTCCAAGAAATGACCTAACGTGTGTTTTGATAGTGGGATGTGGACATTTAGCTACTGCATCTATCTTACCTGTTTCAGGTTTTACAATTGCCAATAATAAACCCTAAATACTTGGTTTCCTGCATGGCAACAGCACATTTTGCTGGATTGATTGTGAGACTGGCCTGTGTGAGACTATGTAATACCCCAGTTAGATGTTCCAAATGTGTCTGCCATGTAGGGCTGAACACTACGACATCGTCTAAATAAGCAGCACAGTATGCTGTATGTTGCCGTAGTGTTAAGTCCATGAACCGCTGAAAGGTAGTGGGGGCACCATGTAAGCCAAACGGCATTGTTTTAAATTGATACAAACCTAGTGGTGTGCTGAATGCTGCTTTCTCTTTTGAAGAATCATCCAGAGGGATCTGCCAATAGCCCTTTGTGAGATCAAAAGTGGTGTTATAATGGGCATTGCCAAGTCTACCTATGATATCATCTATCCTTGGCATCGAATAGGCATCAAATTTTTAAACGGCATTAAGACGTCTGAAATCTAAACAGAGTCTAATATCTCCTTCCTCCTTTGGTACAACCATTATCAGAAATGCCCACTCACTACTGGATAGTTCTAGTATATCTAAGAGTTCCATTTTCTTTATTTCTGTAATAACCTAACTCCTGACCTTTCCAGGTAACTTGTAAGGTATCTGACGAACAGGTTGTTTCTGTGTTACTTTAATATGATGAACAATACCTTCAACTTTACCTGGGACACTTGTAAAGCTACATTGATATTGTTTTAATACTACATCCAACTGCTGCTTTTGATTGGGTGTTAAAGCAGTGTTTATATTTAAATCTTGTAAGCCTCCCTGCTTCTCAAGTCTTTCGTATGCAGTATCCATCTCACTCCTAACATCCTCTGGATAGACATACAGGTATTGTTTAGGTCTTTCCTGCCATTGTTTTAACAGGTTGGCATGATAGATACCCTTTTTCCAATGTCTGTCAGGCAGATCCAGTTCATAATTTACTGGACCAGTTTGACGGAGGATGGTGTAGGGCCCTTGCCATTTCATCATTAGTATATTGTCTGATGAAGGCAACAGTAATAACATATGGTCCCCAGATTAGAACTTCTTGCTACCCACACCTCTGTCATAATATTTCTTTTGAGCTGCCTGTTGTTCACTATTTTGCTGATGCACCATTTGGACATACTTTAGTAACTTTTGTCTGATAGTTGTCATATATGTCAGGGTAGCTATAGGGCCTACTTTTGTCCTGTCCTCCCAGCTTTCTTTCACAATATCCAAAGGGCCTTGGGGATTCTTCCCATAGAGCATTTCAAAAGGGAAGAATCCCATCGAGGAGTGAGGTACCTCCCTGTAAGCAAACATTAACTGGGATACGTACAGGTCCCAAGTCCTGTCCTCATCCTCCACAAACTTCCTTAGCATTTTTTTAATGTTTGATTAAATTGTTCAACTAATCCATCCATTTGTGGATGATAAGGGGAGGTGAATATGGCTTCAACCCCCAAGGTTTTATAGAGCCAGTTCAATAGTTTGGCACAGAAGTTAGGGCCTCTATCTGTTAAGATTTCCCTTGGAATTCCTAACCTACTAAAGAATTTAACCAATTCATCAATTATTTTATCAGCTGTGATTGTTCTTAAGGGTATAGCTTCTGGATACTTAGAACAGTAGTCACATAAAACCAAAATAAATCTATTGCCCTTTGCACTCTTCTGTAATGGTCCGCAAATATCCATAGCTATCCATTGAAAGGGGGTGTCTGTAAGAGGAAGGGGTTCTAAATGCACTCTATCTTTTCATGTAATGGTTGCTACCTTTTGAAATTCAGAACAACTTTTACAATATTCTGTGACTTGTTCATGTATACCTCACCAGTAAAATTGTTGGAGTAATCTACTCAAGGTTCGATCTCTCCATAAGTGTCCAACCGGGGGTATATCATGAGCAAGTCACAACAGCTCAGCCCTGTATTTACTAGGAACCAAAAGTCATTCAATTGCTTCTTCTGTACTAGGTTTAACACTTTCCCTGTACTAAAGAACATTCTTTAGTATGTATTTAGGTCCCTTCTTCTCATGTTTCCCCACCATCTGAAAAAAAGGTTTTAAGGTTTGATCAGCACATTGGTCTTTCCCAAAGTCACTGTCACATACCCCTTTTAACATCGCATCACTTTCTACATTTTTATTATTTTGAGTCCATATCTGTTTGCCCATAATTCTTCTTCTTTTTGTTTTACGTGTCTTTCCAGGGTGCCCATAGATGTCTTCTTCAAAGGGGAAGAGTTCTGACCACTGTTTTTCCTGTCTTACTAGGGCTCGGGTGGTAACTGCACAAACATCATTCTCCAAAGACACTAACGAAGAAAAATCAGGGTGATCATGTCCTATTACCTCTGGCATGGGAAGATGTGTAACTAGCCCCACTGTCATCTGATGTACTGTGTTATTGATTTGCATATCTATGGTGGACAGGGGGTAATGATGTATGTCCCCATGGGTACACACCACGTCAGTACTAGTACCTTTGTTAGGGTGCTGCTGCACCAGCTCAGCCCTTATCAATGTTTGCCTGCTCCCAGAGTCAATAAGTCCCAAAACATTCTTTTTTCCAATAGTGACTGGCACCATGAATTGTCCCCAGTTGACTAAGGCCAGGTTAGCATGTGTGATTTTCTTTTTAGGACCATACCTTGCTATATGATCTTTATTCTGACATTCATTACAAATTATATCTGGATTAAAGGGCCTTCTTGGTCTAGCTTCCCTGTTCCCTGCGATTCCAACAGAAGATGCAACAACAGAAGAAGTCCCACCAGAAAAAATAGAGGAAGATGAAATGGGTCTTACCATGGTGGAAGGGGCACCAGCTCCTCTCTGATTATTTGGATGAGCAGCAAGATAGTCCTCAGCAAGACTGATGGCTTCCTCAGATGTCTCCGGCCGGTGCTCCTTCACCCACATTTGTATGCCAGAGGGTAGTACTCACACAAAGTGTTCCATTATAACCATCTCCAACATCTGATCTAGTGTTTTTGTTTTCAGCTGTAGCCATTAATGGCATTGGTCCTTTAATCTAACAAAGGCTTCATGTGCAGTGTCGTGGGCATGGAATCTATATGTCCAAAATCTTTGACTGTATGTTTCAGGGTTGATATCATATCGGCACAAAATTTTATGATGCACCAGATCATAGTTCTCTGCCTGTTTGCTATCCATATGACTACAGACCAACTGCACCTTCCCAGTGAGGCATGGTACCAGTCTGATAACCCACTGGGCCCTGGGCCACCCTCAAGCCTGTGCTGCTCATTCATAGGTGGTTAAATATGCCTCAATATCATCTGATTCACTCAGTTTAGTCAATTTTATGCCCTTTGGGTTGGCAGTAGGAGGAGGATTCTGGAGCCCACAGCCTGAATCGCCTTCAGCGTATCCACCCACCTTGCCTCATTTTTCTTATCCATATCCAGTTGCTTTAAACATAACCACTGTAATAACCCTTGCATGTCCTCGGGGGGCCCCTGCTATTTCCCCTTTTAGTACCTCTTCTGGTTCCTCCTCCAATTCCTCCCCAGGTTCCTCTGTAGTCTCTGCCTTAGCTGCTGGCTCCTTGCGACGAACATCCCCCAGACAAGGTTAAGGGGTCACTCCAAATTTTTCTACCATTCTCTGAGTAAGAACTCCGCTGGGTATAACAACAGTCGAGTCATCCACTGGTCCTGTTTTCATCTGCTGACCACCTTCTTGACACCAATGGATATCCCAGATGAAACATTGCTGTGGTTCAGTATCCCAACCTATCCCACTGCTCACACCAGTGTAAGAGATGTGGGAAAGGAAGGACACAGACACAATATTTATTCTTCACCAGGCCTAAGATGGTAGGTTGAGTATTATTTATTGTTATCTAATAAGCGGACTTGGACTTGACCCAAAAAAAAAAGAATTAATTAAACATTCCAAGTACTTATAGCTCAAAGTGACATCACAGTTCCAATCACTGTTCAGCTTCTGAAACAGGCTATACCATAACAGGATGGGTAGGTATCCCACCTGTCTCTTCAAGGTCTGAATGGAGCTGCAGACCACATAGGTACAGCACTGCACTGAACATTCAACTCATCTACAAGACTCATTCAAATCATGACTTATATATGCAGGACCAACCATGTGATCACTGAAAGGACCCACCTTACATTTTGTCATCAAAATCTGTTTAAAATAACACAGTTTTCCCTTAAATCAGTATAATGATAAACATCAGTATGAGAACACAACAAATATGATTTCATAAGTAAATAAAAATACTCAGAAACAAAGTTTTGTCAGGTGTAGCTCACACAGGCTCCTCCCTCAGGCTGCCAGTGAATAAATGTAGACAAGACTGGCTGGCTGGCTCTTTAATAAAATGCAGAACAGCCTAGGGGAAGGATCTGAGGATGCTACAACTGTGGTGAGTTGCCTGACCAAAAGAAAAACAAAGACATGCTTGTTCACAATTAAAATTAGGGAACGTTTCTAACATCCCTTTATTTTCAGCAGGACATTTTCTAACACCTAAATGTTTGCTTTTCCTTTTGGTAAACCCTCTTAAGAGTATGCTACTAAAAGGGGAAAATAAAGGACAGAGTGGTGAGAAATGCAGCGAGACATTTTATGCACAAGACGCATCTCACAACACCGTTGTTAACTTTCACCACCCTTTATTTTGTCATACAGCCTTCTACATGTGCAAACATATGCATATTCCTCAGGCACATACAGCCTGACAAAATAAAGAACAGGGAATTTGTTGGTGTGTTTTTTTCCCAGACTATTATCTCTAATCCTCAGATCCTTGTACTTACTGTGGTGGCTGGAGGGACGCGTGAGGACTACTTGCACAGCTTCCTATCCAGGTTACACATTCGGGGATCAAGACTAGATTGAAAAGGAAGGTCTACCCAGGGTTGTACACTATTTCACTTTATTTAGTCATGACTTGTGGCTTTACAAAGGCAGAAGACCTTCCGAGTGCACCTTAAAATTACAGCCGTTTGTTCAAAGTTGCAAGCGATAGTTTACTCACATAACTCGCTCATTCAGAAAAAAAAATGGGCAATCATAGTTGCCCTTTACAAACATATTAAAATGGCTTTGCACAACATAACAGAAAGCAAGGCTGCATATTGGACTTCCAGTTCATTTTCTTCTCTTGTGACCCAGAGGAGAGAAAACAAAAGGGATAGATAGGGACCCGCTACAGGTGGCCTTCCTGTAGGGTTGAAAACACAGGATGACAGAGACAGAAAAGCAAGGAAAATAAGGAAAAAGATTACAGGAAATTGCTACTGCAGTAGACTTTCAGAATACAGTAGGGTCAACGCAAGAACAAGAAAAGGGGGTTCACTATGACATACAGCATACAGTTTTGATTATCAGAGTTAATCACTGTAGAAACTCAGTGGGTGTAAGGGAAGAAGCACTGCAGTCTTTCTCTAAAGTGAAGAATCTAGAAGAAATCTGCAAGCTCTTGAAAAGAGCTGTATTAAATTGAACTAAAGATGCTTCTAAGAACCACAAGGCAGTGTTCAGGAAGACTTGGGTCTTTTCTGACATTGTCTAAAGCTGAATGGAGCTTCCCTATAGAGGAATCAGCTCAAAGAAACAAAGAGAAGCAAAGGAGAAGGCCTCATTTATTCTAAGTTGTTTTACATCTACTTGCTGGGAAGCCAAGAAATTGATTTTATCAAAGACAAAGCTGAGTCTTCTGAAAACTGAGTCTGAGCCCATAAAGAAACAGAAGGGGAAAGACTGAAATGACATTACATTTTCATTTTCAGGCAAATCCATATCGTGGGACTCACAAAGATGTGGTGGTGAATTTTGTATTCTGTATTTTGACTTTCTCTTGGAATATATTGTATTTATCTTCTAATTGCTGAGGTAATTAACAAAGTTACTAGATTCACCTTAGCCAGGATATCGTATATAAGCACGGCATTTTGAAATTTCCTAATTCATTTTCAATTGTTTATATTTGGAATTTTAAAACTTTGCATAGCATAAAGTTTAACATAGGGGTATACTGGAATAACTAGAACCTAGATTATTACATCATGGTTTCAACAAGAAGTGGTAAAAATAGCTTCCTGAACTTAAGTACCCTAGAGGAAAGAGTACTAGGGAAGGGGAAGAAACCTAAAAGAATGCAGAAAACTATAACAGAAGGGGAAAATATATTAAAGTCCCTCAAGAGAAAAAAAAGCAAATAATTTAAAATAATTGCTTTTTTCCTGAATGTGTAGGCCCCCGTAAACTTCTTTACACCTAAGTCTGATCCAAAACAACTTATAGATGGGGACATAATTAATCTGGTTTCTCAAGAAAACTCCACAGAGGGCAATAATAGTGCAACTCATGAATTACAAGATGGGGATACATCCTTACATACCTATGGCTGGGAAACACCAGCACTGCAAAAATCTGAAGAAGATTGCTTAGATTTAGATTCCTATGAGGAGGTGTTCTCCCCCCAGAATACTTAAAGTGAATTTTGAAGAAATTATACCCCATCAAACAATGAATAATTTATATTCCTTTTTCTCCCCCCCTTACTCTTAGAAGGAAGAAGGACTGGAAAAGTCTGGAAAGAAGTAGCAGTGATAAACCGGCCTCAGTTATATAAGAACTGAGTAATACTATAGATTGCCTGAAGAAATTAGAAATGGAGCAGGGAGAACAATATTCTAGGGACCATCAAATAGGAGGGGAATTTAGCACAGAATACCTGAGATAAAAAAAAAATCAGATATCAAACCAAATGAGACCATGCATTCAATGCAGTAGAATAAGAAATACTTCACAAATGAAGGAGATTTTACATCTAGCTCTGTTTTGTCTAGGCAGATACTGGAGATGATTAAACTCCATATTATGCAAATGTACTAATTCTGGAAAATATTGCAGCCATTAAGGAAGTGGTCTCTTCCCTAAAAGTCGATGTATTTAGGAAGAAGATTTTGCTGGAACAGACAGAAAATTCAGGGGAAAGTAATGAGCTTAACTCATATATGGAGACCAGAGTTACACAGGGAGTTCAGTGGCAAAGTATGAATTGTGGAATACAGATGAATTTACCTCCACCTTTTTTCAAAGAACAGTCTACCTCTCCCTCTTTGGATGGTGCCCTGTCTAAGGGAAGGGCCAAAGGCAAAGGAAAGAAGAAAGGAAGGAAAAATAAAAGCAAAAATGATCAGAATGAAAACAAAAATAAGAATAAAAACCAAAACAGAGGTAAAGGCAAACATTCAAATAATTGCAAAGTTGACATTTAGGAAATCAAAAAGGAAGGAGAAATCAAAATGGGGAAAATATACAATCTGTTTTGAAGGAAGTGGGAAAGACTAAGCATACGGATACAGTAAATGAAGGGAATAAAGAAATTATGAACTTAAACTAAGACATTTTCATAGGAAAAGATCTTGATACTGAAATAGCTGAAGCAAATAATGAAACTGTAACTAGAGAATAGGCCATGAGGAAGGCCGTGACTTCAAATGTTGTAACTCCAGGAGGAAATTTTGAAGAAGTAAGAGGGACAATTGGTAATAATGCTAAGGGGAATAAGCATGAATATACCTCCTTCAGTCTTTTTAAAGAGAGAGAGGAATATGAAACATAATTTGTATTGGAAATGTATGGGGTTGAGATACTGGAAAAAGTGACATCAGAAGACTTGGATAAACATATTAGGGGACTACTAAATATAAATCACCAGGAGAAGGAAATATATATTCACTGGCCTATGCAGCCAGTATAATGTTATGCTTGTGCAACTGTGTTAGATTGGTTTTGGCTGTTCACACTCTCTGTTCCAGAGGAATTACTACCCTGTAGGGGTACGAAGGCAAGGAACCCTCAGAGAGAGTTCCACCCCTAGAGGTGCAACAGGACAGTTCCCATGGCTAAAGGTACCTTAGGAATCCCCCTAAGGAGAGAGTGCTGCTGCTGGAAGAGGAGGGGAGCATGGTGGGGCAAAGAAAAAATGCTTCACAGTGAGGCTTAGAGGAACTGCTTATATAGCTCAGGAAGTGGGAGTGGCTGGCTGCTTGGCCACTGAACTACATGCAAGCCTTTCATTTCACTGGCCTACACAGCCAGTATAGTGTTATGAGTGTGCAACTGTGTTAGTTTAGTTTTTGGCCATTCGCACTGTCTATTCCAGAGGAATTATCACCCTGTAGGGGTACGAAGGCAAGGAATCCTTGGAGAGAGTTCCACCCCTAAAGGTGCAATGGGACGGTTCCCATGGCTAAAGGTACCTTAGGAATCCCCCAAAAATATAGTATCATCCCCAAAAAGGAGGCAACATGAAGCATATGAGCAAGCAGTAACTGTAACATAGGAGTAGTAACCTAACGTAGTAGTAGAGAAGTATAGGCAGTTTGATAATGCAGTGGGATGCGTAGTTATCATAATGACTGCCCAGGTCTATGTAGCATGATATCGATGGTTTGCTTTGAGAATAGGGGATCCCTTAAGGAGAGAGGGAATGGCAAGACATCCTCCACCTCCATCCAACAATGGAACCTACCTAAAGAAACTAGGGGAAACAACTAAGCTAACTGAGTGCTATGGCCCGAGGCAATGGAGGAGAGAAAAAAAAACCCTATGAGGAGGAAATCTCTGTGGATCCAAGGCTTAGGTTGCCTTCCCTCCAGGCTTGGGATAGTTTGTTTAGTGACGGCTCTGCAGCTGCAATTTGGAAAACCCAATTAAAGGGAGGTGAAAAATATTCCAATTTGGAGGAAGGCTCTCACTCAAACCCTCTAGCATGAATGCCATGGAAGGTTGTGAGAAAACTCTGCAACAATATGTGCATCCAAGGCACAGGAAGAGAGCAACAACTGCTGAGGCACTCACCTGGCCTACCCACCCTAAATCAAACCAGGTGAACCAGAAGCAGTCATAGGGAGGATGTGGTGATGGTGCCTTGCTAGGGAAACACCATATAGTGGAACACTAGAGCCAAAGGAGATCATCGTAACCACCCTTCACCGCTAGTCTTAAATTCTACACCAGGAGCTGCTGTCACATAGCAGGCAGCTAAAGCCAAGCCTGGGGTGAGGACATTCCCAGTTATGGGCCAGGTGAGAAGGATCCCACCCCAAGTTGGACATGCTCGAGATGCGGACTTAAAGCAGAATGAGACCGTCGGCTACAGGACCCTGCACCAAAATAGAATGGCTGGCATGCCTCAGAAATTGATTGAGAGATGAAAAGCTGGTGAGCTGAATGAGCATGGTGTGCTGAGATCATAATGAGCATTGAGTGCTGAGACCTTGCAAGGTTGAATGCAGATTGAGTGTTGCTGAGTCCCAGGCTGAAGCCAAGGAGATGGCAGTAGGCATGAAGCAATGGTTTGCGTAAGCTAGGAACAATGGCTGCATAAGCAAGTGTGGATCTGATAGGTCAGTAAGCAGTAGTAGTGATAGGTGAACCTGCATAACATACTGTATAGCAATAAACAGCACTGAATTGGGGCAAGCCAGTCAGACAGTTCAAAGCCAAATCAAGATGACAAACTCTAAGGATTTTCAGTGGTGAAGACAGGATTTAGAACAGAATTAGTTAGCCACAGAGGCCATGAGCCCCCAAACATCTCCCAGTCCCTGCCATAGGACAAACAAGGAAGTGATGGAAAGGCCAAGAACTACATGCAGATATAAAGCTAATTTAATAGCCTCAGCAGGAGCATCAGCTAACCTCAGAGTAACACAATGTACAATAGCAATGGGAGTAAACAAGTAGTAGTAGGAAGCAATTAGGGCTGTGCAGCAGTAGTGGAAACAAATGAGTACACTGAGTTGTAACTGCAATAAATAAAAGAACGCATAATGCTCTTAAAGCACTGTCACCAGGCAGTGCAAAAAGACTGCTTCAATGAGGTAATTAGAATAAGCATGAATGAGCTGTAGAGCTAGGTTGTAAAACTGAGTCAGGTGAAAGTAATACACTATGCCATGGAACAGTTAGTTGAGCTGAAACACACACATCAGGTTTGCAATTGCAGTGCAAGTAATTTGAAAGTTGTAGGTAACTAAAAGCAAGCAGTGTGAGCTCCAAATAACAGCAAGCTAGGAGCTGAGAAAAGCCCCCAAAAAAAATAGAAGGAAGCACACACAGCCAAAGGCAAAATACAAACCAAAAGCAGGAAAATAACCACAGAAGCCCTACAGAGACAAGCAGGAGTGGGGGCAGGCCCCAGCCAGGGAGGCCCAACCAGCTCAGAGGACAAACCAGCAGAGCTTTCAGCTGCAAAGAAAAAATGCTTCACTGTGAGGCTTTGAGGAACTGCTTATATGGCTCAGGAAGTGGGAGTGGCTGGCTGCTTGGCCACTGAACTACAGGCAAGCCTTTCATTTATGAGACTTCCCAACCCTAATATTCCAAATTGTGTTTTAATATACTCTCAGTCTTGGATACTGATGGAGAGGATATGGGCTCAGGCAGAGGTGCTTAGAGCAAAAGTCTTTAATGTAAGCCAACCACAGAGAGCACGCATTATTCCAGACAGAACAATAAAACTCAAAGTATAAAAGCATAGCAGAATAAAAGGGAACACGATAAAGAAATGCAGAATGATATTCAAATTATAGCAGAATATGAGAACAAACAATATTCAGAATGGGAGAGTAAGGTTATCTCAATTTTTGGATGGAATACACTAGGAGAAAGATCTAAGGGGAAAATCAGGAAAGAAATTATTACATTTATAATACACTCTCTTAATATTGAAATCCCAACTTATGCAATTGATAATATAAGAATCCACGATGAAACATTAGTAACAGAAAAAATAGATGTAATATTCAAAAATCCTCTTTGGTGGATACAATTCTCGAAAAACCTACATTATTGGATAAATGTGATATTCTTATAACAATTCCAAAAGTCTTTACAGCAACTACAAATAGAACAGGAAAGGAAAATAGTGAAAAACATCACAATGAAGGCATAAATAATGGTTTGATATCTAAAATATCTAAGGAACAAACAATAAACGATGGCCAAAAGAAAGAAACAAAAGCCAGTTATACAGATTCAGGAACTGAATACAAAATGACAGGAACTTAATGATAGGGAGAATGTAATGAACCTAAAATTATTATCATGGAACATGGAGGATATAAAATATAAATTGGCTGACAAGGAAATCAAAGATTTTCTTGGGAACTTTGATGTGCTGTGTTTACAACAGACCTGGAGCAATCACTTTGAAACATGCTTGATTCCAGGATTTACTATGTATGGGGTCCCCACAGTAAAAGAAAAAATCAGGGCCACCTGAAAGCTGGACTTATTATTTAAGTGAAGCCATCCTTGAACTTTAGAATAACTAAAATGGAATGCCTTAGTAATTATGTACTCCCACTAAAGACGGAAAATGACAAAATCAAATTATTAATCAACATTGGCCTGGATATTCAAAAGGGATCTTCCTCCCATCCCTACATGCCGTTGCACCTGGTAGCCACCTAAGCTCCCTGTCCTCCCCTTCCTGTTTTCCTAGCCAGATCCCTCTTACGATAGAGTTCCCCACTAGGATTTGCTTCCTCCTCCTCTGGGGACCACTGCTCTCCCCACTGAGGTCACCTCCTTGGTTGACCTCCACATCCTTCCCTTCCACTTCTCTAGGTACCTCTGTTTGGTTGTCCCTGTTTGCCAGTGTGGGAACAAAGAGGAAGTGGGGAACTACAGACCAGTCAGCTTGACCTCAGTACTGGGGAAGATCATGGAAGCACTACTGAAGGAGAGATTGGTGGGACATCTTGTTGCCAATGGACTACAGGACCCAAGGCAGCATGGTTTCACTAGGGGGAGGTCATGTCAGACCAACCTCATTGAATTTTTAAACTGGGTGACAAGGGAGGTGGATCAGGGGAGGGCAGTGGAGATGGCCTATCTGGATTTCAGCAAGGCCTTTGACACTGTTCCACATGGAAGGCTATTAAACAAACTGGGAAATAAGGGAGTGGGAAGGTCAATAGTGCTGTAGGTAGGTAACTGGCTGGGCAGCAGGACACAGACGGTGTTGGTAAATAAATGGCTGTCACTCCACAGAAGGAAGAGTGACCAGTGGGGTACCATAGGGACCAGTGCTGGGACCGGTACTATTCAACGTCTTCATCAGTGATATTGTGTAAGGCCTAGAAGGCAGAATTTCCCTGTTCATTGATGACACAAAGCTCTGTAACAGAGTGGACACACCAGAGGGTGTAGACAGAATGAGGAGGGACCTGCAGAAGCTTGAAGAATGGTCAAAGGTTTGGCAGTTGAAATTCAATGGAAAGAAGTGCAAGATAATGCATATGGGGCACAAAAACCCTGGAACAACATATCAGTTGGGGGGGGTGAGGATATAGCATGTACCGAGCAGGAAAGGGACCTTGGGGTTATCATCTGTGATGACCTTAAGGTAGGGAAACAGTGCAACAAGGCAGCAGGTAAAGCAAATAGGATACTGGAATGCATAGGCATGGGCATCACCAGCAGGAAAAGGGAGGTCATAATTCCACTATACAAGATGCTAGTGAGGCCCCACCTGGAGTACAGTGTACAGTTCTGGAGACCTTACCTACGTAAGAACAAAGACAGGGTAGAGAAGGTTCAGAGGAGGGCAACAAAGACGGTACAGATATTGCATCACAAGTCCTATGAGAACAGGTTGAAGGACTTGAATATGTACTCACTGGAGGAGAGAAGGGAGAGAGGGAATATGATAGAGACATACAATACCTTACAGGGAGGAACAGGGAGCAGGAACACACTATTTTCTAGTGAAAAAGATGTTCCAGGACTAGAGGACATGGGATGAAGTTGGAGGGAGGGCAATTCAGAGGAAACGTGAGGAAGGATTTCTTCAAAGAATGGGTTATGGACAAGCGGAACCCCTGCTAAAGGAAGTGGTAGGGGCTGAAACAATCATGGGATTTAAGAATGCATAGGATAGACATAAGGGAATTCTGGAGGTCAGGGGTAAGGGGCAACAGACTTCTAGGAAAAGATAAAGTGAACTTACAAGCTCAAATGGGCAGACTGGGTGGGGTATATGCCCTTATCTGTCAATAGTGTCTATGTATCTATGTAGTTGAGGTGCAAGGAGGGGTCCTCCCCACGGTGTGCCCCAGGCCTGGGCAGAGAAATTGGGGAGACACCCATGAAGTGTTGGGGGAGGGGGAATGGGTGAGGGGATGGTGGAGAGCAGCCAATGTGGGCATTGTCTAAAAGCACAGTGGGGATATGGCACGGAGGCTGGAGGAGAGGAGAGAAATAGGAGAGGGGCTGGTGTGGAGAGAGGCAGGACAGGGGTGGAGAGAGTGGGGAGGTAGGATTGCAGGGAAGAGAGTCATGGATGGGGGTTGAGACTGTGCAGTGACCCATGTGCCATGCACAAACAATGGCACCATGTGACAGCTATAGAGGCTACCAGGGTGTGGTGCATCAGGTGACCAGAGAACACTTACATGCACTATGGGAAGTAAGGTAGTGCTTGAGTTCAGACTTGAAAAGGGAGAGACTTTCTATCTTTTGGGTGGCCTCAGGAATCCCATTTAGCCAGAGGGGTGCTCTGTAGGAAAATGCGCATTGGCCAAGTGCGGTTAATTGGAATGGTACCAGTATTGCCCCCTGCATCATGCTTCTGGTGCCGTATCCTGTGTCTGCTTTGGAGAATAAGGTGGAAACACTCAGGGGTGCTTTGCAAAGCAGTGCTTTCTTTCTGAGGAGGCAGGTTTGGAATTTGATCCTGCTCCCTAGAGACAGCCAGTTTGTCTTCTCATAGATGGAGCAGGTGTGGTTGAGGCATTCTGCATCCAGGGTTAGTCTGCAGGCCCTGTTAAGTGTGGTATGCACCCTCTTCAGAAGAAGAATAAGAATCAGCATTTTTATAATGCTTTTCATACACAGTATCCCAAAGCGCTTTACAAGCAATGCTAGACAGGTAGTGAAGTGACTGAATGTGTGGTGGCGGCCATATCGCACATCATCACCCACACACAGCCTGGAAATTTGCATGAACCGGAAGCACAGTTTCAGTGGCCGCCCAATATACTACGAGGCCATAGTCAATGGTTGATAGGATGGAGCTAGTAACTGCGAGACAGAGAGCTGCTGGAGTAAAGTATTTCCTGTGCCTGTAGAGCAGCCCCAGTTTTGAGTTCAATACCTTGACAACTGCGTCTACATGTTGAGCAACGGACATGATGTCGTTTAGGGTAACCCCCAAGTATTTAAAGGAGTGTACTTGCTCCAGGGGTGCAAGGACGTTGTTGGAGATGGAGAGGGTGGTGGCTCTTTTCTTGAGCTGGGAGCTGGACATGAGCATGATCTTAGTCTTTTTGTAGTTGAGCAGGAGCCTGTGTTTGCAGAACCAGTCCTCCAGTTTGTTAAAGGATTGCTGAAGTGCAGCCTGGAGGGATTCATTTAGTGTGTTACTGTTGAGAATGACTGCATCATCTGCATATAGAATAAGTTTGGAGTCACAGGCTTCAGGGAGATCATTCAAGAAAAGACTGAAAAGTGGGGGTCCCATGATGGACCTCTGTGGGACACCCTGTGAGACTTCTCTGGGAGGAGAAATAGAAATGGGAGAGGAATATATGTCAGCAAATGCTGTTGAAGCTAATTTAGATGGACTTTTGGAACTCATTTCAGACATAGGGGATCAGGACAGCAGCCAACCAGGAATAAGAACAGTGGACTTCAATATGATGTGGGATGTTTTGTTTAAGAATAGATCGGACTTTATTCCCTTAATATTGAATAATAGCATCAATGTCTTTGAGAATACTGTGTTATTTAAGGTAAGAGAGTTATTGGATAAATCTGAAAGACAGGAAGATGTTAAAAACTTGACACATGCAGAAAGAATAGCATTAAAACAATTATCAAGTGAACTCAGTATTGTCATTAAAAATGCTGACAAGGGAGGAAATATTGTTTTAATGAATCATGAAAAATATAAGGGAATGGTTGAAAAACTGTTGTTCGATGTCAATAATTACAAGAAGTTAAGTGGCAATCCCACTTCACAGTATAGAAAAGAGCTATGTGGATTATTGGACCAGGCAGTGCAGAGTGGGTAAATAAGTAATAATGAATTTAAATATCTTTACTGTGAATTTCCAGTAATTCCCACTCTGTACTGCCTGCCTAAAATACACAAAAATCTATTAGAACCTCCAGGAAGATCAATTATTTCGGGGGTAGGTTCGATTACTGAGCATTTAAGCAAGTTTATTAATTTATTTCTTCAGTACAGTATGAAAAATTAACCATCATACCTGAGGGATACAGGTGACACAATACAAAAGTTTGGATGAATTAAATGGGAATCTAAATATATGTGGATATGTATCGATGTAGAAGCACTTTATACCTCAATCTGT
Organism: Neoceratodus forsteri; assembly: GCA_016271365.2. Taxonomy (NCBI): domain Eukaryota; kingdom Metazoa; phylum Chordata; order Ceratodontiformes; family Ceratodontidae; genus Neoceratodus; species Neoceratodus forsteri. The sequence continues at coordinate 87,109,859 of CM057451.1, forward strand.
CATACAAATGGAATTGAGGCGTCGAAGCACTTTTTGACACGGGATCAGGAAGAGACAGGTGCACCAGTGACATTTTTGTTAAAAGCTTTAGATTTTGTGCTAAATCACTGTTACTTTGAATTTAATAATGAATTCTATGCCCAGATTTGTGGAACAGCCATGGGGGCCTCTATGGCTCCTTCTTATGCTAATCTTTTTATGGGATTATGGGAACAAGAAATCCTATTAAATTAAAATATGAACCCGTACCATCAGTATATTGTCAGAGGGGGGCAATATATTGATGATTGTTTATGCATTTAGGCAGGAGATATGGAGGAGCTGAGGGGTTTGTAAAATGGTTAAATGAAAATGCTTTGAACTTAAGATTTATTGCCACAATGTATGACACATTGATAGATTTTTTGGATATTACATTGATGGACAATGAGTTGACTGGTACAATTAGTACAAAAGGTTTTAGAAAACAAACCTTTACCAATTCACTTCTATGAAATGATAGTTGTCATCCACACAAACTTGAGAAATCAATTCTCTATGGACAGTTGATTAGAATTCAAAGAAACTATACGGATGATATAAAGTTCAATATACAAGCCAATGGATTACTGAGAAGATTTAAGGAAAGGGGATATAACAGTGAAATATTGAATGAAGCTCTGAGACAGGTACAGAACAAAATCAAGCAGATTTATTGAATAGTAAATCTAAGCGTGATATATCTGGGGCTACTAATGAGAAAATTACATGTTCATTGGAATATAATAAGGTATCAGGAGCAGTGGGAAATGTTATGTGGAGATGCTGGGATATCCTAAAAGGAGACCCAAAACTGAAAGAAATTATACCAGACACACCTAGAATTACTTTTAGAAGGACTGCAAATCTCAAAGATAAATTGGTTAGTAGCCAATATTATAGAAATGTAACACCAGTGAATACACAGCTACCGAATAAACCTGTGGGCAACCACAAATGCAAAAAATGCAATGTGTGCCAATATATGGTTGTCGGTAAAGATTTGATGTTACCAAATGGCACACATATTGAGATTCAGGATTTTATCTCCTGTACCACAACATTTCTTGTATACATGCTTTGGTGTAGCTGCAACTTGCACTACATAGGGAAAACAATAAGACCTCTCAAAGAACGGATACAAGAACATGTAAGATCAATTCCGAAAAAAAAATTGGATACATCGGTAGGAAGACATTTTTTTCATGCACATAGATCTGATATAAGTAGCTTTAGATTCTTGGTAATAGAACAAGTTAAGTGTCCCCCAAGAGAAGGCAATAGACCCAACCTGTTGTTACAGCGAGAAAGTTCTTGGACGTTTAAAGCTGACACAGTTAATCCAATGGGTCTCAATGAAAGGTGGGACCTGAAACCATTCTTAAAAGTTTAAATAATCATCTGCTACTAAACATTGTTTTGGTTTTTAGCTTATGTGTTTTTTTGTGCAGTCTGACTAAATAATACTTTTCTTTCTTTCTTCCAGGTATGTGTTAGACCATTTTCCAGTACAGATGGCCTGTGTGATCCTGATACAAAGGTCCTGGACAGACTTTACAAATCGATTCTCTCTCTCTCTCGGCTTTCCTCCAGCAATTTTTGAGGTTAGGTAGTAAGTAATACATCTCTGTTTGCTGATAAGAAATTATGTATTCATTTATATATTTAATGTTGTAGTATTCTATTTAATTTAAACTTGACATGCATATTCAGTGTATCCCAGTTTTGGAGAACCTGAATCATGAATAATGAATGAAAGTTAAATAAGAGACTATAACTAAAAATGAATTATGATTTGTTAAGGGTTATGACCTTCAGTGCTTCCTTTTCAGTAAAAAAGAAATAGTTTCAGTTTATTAACTGTTTCTGTGGTTCTTTCTTTGTGAGGTTTGAATGAGCGCAGCATCTTTGGAATTGATGAGACTTCTCTGGGCCCTGATACTATTTGACCAGTTTTGACACACTGTGATCTTAGAGACAGGTAGTCCTGGAATTAGCATACTGCATCTGCAGACACCCCCAGATTCCGTAGGTAAGCCAGGAGAAGGGTGTGGTTCACGATGTCAAATGCTTTCATTAGATCAATAAACACTGATCCTACCAACTTGCCTTCATCCATAGCTTGGTGCACGAAGTCAGTGAATTCCACCAAAGCTGTAGTAGTGCTGTGATTTTGTCTGAATCTATGTTGATTCAGGCACTGCAGTTGGTATTTTTATTTTACTTATTTATTTATTTGTATAATCGAATTTACAACCTTTGAGCCAGAGGCTCATTTACAAAGATACCTCGTCACAGAGAGGACATGCAGAGTCAACATACGTAAAGAATACAATCACATAAAGTATCATAGTTTTGCATAGTTGCTTGAACATAAAGAGCAATTAAAAAACATTTCAGACTTGACAGGTTGGTACCAGCAGGTACTGGCAGAGGAGATGGAGGCCAAGGGTGGGGTGGGGTGAGGTGTAGTTTGGCCCAAGGGGGCTAAGTCAATAGTTTTAGAGAGCAGCAGAGCCTCTCTTAGTGACAGGTGCAGCAGCAGGTGTTGAACAATTGGTTTCATAGGACAGTTTTGAAAGGGGCAATTTTGGTGGTGTTGGAAATGGCTACAGGGAGTGAGTAGAACCATGATAAGGCTCTGTAGCTGAATGACCTCTGTGCCTGGGTGGTCCTAGTTCTGGGTACCAGTAGGGTGACCTTGTCAGTGGTTTGGATAGTGACTCTGGAAGGTGTAAGTTGGATGGAGGCAGAAACCCCAGGGGGCAAGAGCCCGGGTAGAATCTTCTTAGTTAGCAGGAAAGTTTGGTAGCGGAGGTGTTCATTGAGGCTAAGGAGTTTGACCATGTCATAGTGCTGACAGGTGTGGGTGAGCCTAGGGGCACTGGTCACTAGTCTGCAAGCCTTGTTTAGGATGAGTCGAATCTTGTTGAGGGCTATGGAGTCAGCAGCACCATAGACTGGAAGGCTGTAATCAACAAGGGAGATTACTGAGGACGTAACGGCAAGTCTGAGGGCATCAGGTGGGAGGCAGTCCTTGTGACAGTACAGGATTCCAAGATGAGCATTAGTGGAGGAAGTGAGGGCTATATGTGGGCATGAAAGGTGAGGTCCGAGTCAAAGGTGATCCCAAGGCATTTGTAAGAGCAAACTTGTTCAAGTGGTTGATGAGTGCTGGAGAGGATTTGGAGGGGGTTGTTGCTGGCTCTGTTCTGGTGGTGGGCAAAGAGAATTGCCTTCATTTTTTTGAGGTTAATGACTAGTCTGCACTCCTTAGACCAGTTCTCAGCATCATTGAAGGAGCGTTGGAGGGAGTTTTGGAAGGAGGTGGGATTTCTGTGGGTGGCATAAATAATGGCGTCATCGGCGTACAGAATATTGCCAGAACAGGCACTGGGCAGGGTGTTTAGGTAGAAGCTAAAGAGTAGTGGGCCCAATATAGAGCCCTGGGGAACCCCTGAGCAGATGGGAAGGGTTTCTGAGAGTATCCCATTGTTTTTGACAGGCTGGGAGCGGGCTGATAGGTAACTCGTGCACCAGGCGAGGGATCCAGCAGAGAAACCTATGTGATTGAGGGCATTTAGTAGAAGGGGGTTGGAGACAGTGTCAAAGGCCTTAGAGAAGTCAAAGAACACTGCTCCAGCTAGGGAACTGGAGTCCAGGGAGGAGTGCAGGAAGTTGGAGAACTCCATTAATGCTGTACTTGTACTGTGACCGGTGCGGAAGCCATGCTGTTCTGGACAAAGAATGTTGTATTTTGCTAGATATTCGGTGAGTTGAGTTGCCACCACTTTTTCTAAGGCTTTGGGGGGGGGGAAGGATGGAGATTGGATGATAGTTGCTGGGGGTGGACCTGTCACCACCTTTGTGAATAGGTGTGACTATAGCTGTTTTCCATGCTGGGGGGAATTGCCCTAGGCAGAAGGACTGGATTAGTAGGTCAGTGAGTGGGACCAGGACATCATCCAGGACCAGCCGGAGTACTTTTTTGGATCTGGAGAGTCACTGCTAGGACTGTTGCTGTTTAGAATTTTAAGCAGGAGTGTCCTGGCTTCCTGGACGGATACTTTGCATAGATAGAACTGGGGGTGCCGAGGATCTGAGTGTGGTAGGTTGGGGGTTGGGCCGAAAAAGTTACTCAGGAGAACAGGGCTAAGATCTGTAAAGGAGGAGTTAAGGCAGTTGGCAATGTCAGTGGGGTCAGTAAAGGTGGAGTCATTGACCATAAGTTGGGCTGGGGAAGCATGATTTCCCATTTATTTCTTTTATATTGTCCCAGAAGTTCTGGGCACACCCCCATGAGAAGGTGAGGGTGGCCTGGTAGTGGTCTGCTTTGGCTTTTCGGATGGCCTATGTGCACCTGTTACATGCAGCGTTATATGTTAGTCTGTCAGCCATCCAGCCAGTCTCAGTGGCTATTGGATGAGACATTAAACTGAGGTCCCATCTGCCTGGACTGGTGGTAGTTCAGATGGATGTTAAAGATCCCATGGCACTTATTGAAAAGAGTAGGGGAAATTTGTATTCAGAATTCAAAAGCATAACGTAAGGACAAATGATACATATCACAATACACATAAAAAAACAGACAAAAACCCAAATAACCTAAATAAACCCCTCTCAAAATAGTACAATGTGACTCCCCCTAAATCACCTGAACACCCAAAAACGTGCTTTTTAACTAATCCAACAAATAAATCAATACGAATTACTCCCACATCATATCTACAAATCTGCATAATACTTTCATTAAAAATAGAGCATTAATAGCAGAAGAGAAAAAAAAGAATGTTTTTCTGTCCTTGTTTTTAATTTTTAAATTTTATCCCACCCATCCTACATTCCTCCATAATCTAGAACTCACCTCTTGTCCTGATGTACGAAGTTCATAGCTATATATTTTATCCAAGTCCACTTGGATGTTAAACAAAACCTCCTGCTGAGAAATTATTTTACACTGTAAGGAGCGTAAGCATCTAGCTTGCCATACTGACCACTTTAAACATGCCAATATAACAAAAGCCATACTTTTGGCCAATTTCACCCAAGATAGAGGTAACTGACCTAAAACTAAAATATCATATGTCATATTTTTAAAAAGATCTCCCCCCCACCAATCAGCAAGCTGATATCAGAAACCCTGAACGTTCACACAGTCAAAAAATAAATGATGCATGGTCTCTATCTGCCCTTGACACCGAGGGTCTCCGCAACTTCTCTCACTAATTTGCTTATGTTTTTGATTACTGCCTACATTCAATTTTTGATGCCCACACAACCAAACAAAATCCTGCATCTTAAGTGGTATCCTAGGATCCAGAAAACTTCCCAATAAAACCTCAATGTTTATGGCTGCAGAAACCTGAAATAAAGGTTCTTCTGTATACCATTTATTTAACATAGATTTATAAAGTTTTTTTCCTTGACCTAAAACCAACCCAGTTCAATTTTCCAAATTCTTATGTATTTTAGGGTAGCCTGTAAATATCCCAGAAGAAATTTATCTGATGGATGCCATTTACCCCTGCCCCAGGCCGTCAAAAAACTAGGACCCCATAATTTCATAATAAGAGTCCCTGAACCCTCGGTTTCTAATACAACCGGACGAATAGAACTAAAAAAAAAAGTTCCCCCCAAAAAATAACAAAGGTTGAATCATATTTAAACCACCTGTTCTCCGAGACCTATATGTATGAACTCTTTTAACTGGATTTAATCAACTTCCCCATAAAAAAAGAAAAAAGAGACCCATGATTTTCGGAATCCTAAGAACCAAAAAACATACCTAGTATCTTATCCTCAGTTGTCATAGTAATGTGAAAATTTTCCAAAACCTGAGCGATACCTAAAACTAAAAGCTTACTTTTTCCCATGTTAATTCTAATCCCAGTAGTATTAAAGACTGACTCAAATAATCTCAGAATCTGTTCTCCTGATTCAAGATCCGAAATATTGAAAAAACAATCATCAGCATAAGCAGTAACCTTACGAAACATTACCCCATGTTTACTCTTAATAGCTTTAATATCTGGGGTTTTCTCTATATGCCGAAGTATGGGATCTAAACCAAAGACATACAGTAGTGGACTCAATGGAAACCCTGTCTCACACCATTCTTAAGAAATAATGGTATGCCCAAGTGTCCATTCACCATTGGAACCACCTGAGCGTCCCTATATAATGTTTGTAATAGTGAGATAAAAGAAGCCGGTATTCCATAACGTTGCAAACAGCCCAAATATGCTCCTGCCTAACTGAATCAAAGGCTGTCTCTTGATCAATAGACATCAAATATCCATCTAAATTCCTTTGCAAGCTTTGTTCTACTACTTCCCTAATAAAGACCAAATTTTGCAAAATATTCCTATCAGGAATAGCACATGACTGAAAGGGATATATAACCACTTGTGCAATTTGTGATAACCGACTTGATAAAATTTTAGTTAAAACATTGTAGTTTGAATTCAACAAACTTAACGGCCTCCAATTTCTAATATCCTGTTCATCTCCTTTCTTATAAAAAAACGACATGACGCCTTCTTTCATAGTGGGAACCAACCTATTTTCCTCCCATATAGCTGTAAACAATACCTGCAACCAAGGGGCTATTGTTTCGCTGTAACATTTATAGAAATCATTCGGGATCCCATCCAGCCCTGGAGCTGACCGATGTGACAAACCGGAAATAACTTGCTTAATTTCTAAAATAGAAAGAGGAGATACCAAACTCTGTAATATATCCTTACTTAACTGTGGAATATCTAAATCCTGAAAACACACCTCTAAACCATTCACCTTATCTTTTTGAAATGTTAGTCTTAGATGATCTTGAACAAATGCTATTAATCCAGTAGTATCTGTAATTACAGATCCATGCAGGTTTTTCAATTTTGTCATAACCAAATGCTGCACACCATGCAGGCCTAAATCAAATGGGTTCACTTGCTCTTTAGACCCCTTGGTTTGATATTTTTGTGGCTGAGCTGCTCTATTTTCTGAAATCTTTAAATAAGAATACATTTTATCCTTTATATCTTTTAACTGCCTCATACAAATACTTGAATTAACAGTTTGAGATAACAGCTGCATATATTTAGCCCTGAGCCCTAGATACTGTATATAGCCATTTCGAGCCTTTTTATTTGAAACATCAATCAGAAGAATTTTCAAATCCCTCTTTGTATTCTCCCACCATTCAATAGGGCTGTCATACAAAAAGGAGACATCAGCTTTTACTATGAAAAAATTCCTTAATAGAAACCTGTGTGTCTACCTCCTGCAAAATAGCAATATTCAGTCTCCAATACCCTCTCCCTATAGAAACCTGTTGCAAAGAGCCCAAATCCATTTTAACAGCCACATGGTCAGATGTTTCAACTGGGATAGTCCTTATATCCTGACAAAGAACTCTCCTTGAGACCAAACAAAATCTATTCTAGAGGATAATCTACCTTTATAAAAGTATCGAAGGTTTTCGATCTAATAAATCATAAACATCACAGAGATTATTTGTTTTCATTATTCTTAATAAAGAATTGGAATCACTGAAAACTTTAGATGTAATTCTTCCCCAATCTCTATTTGTAAGGCCGCAATTAAAATCACCTCCCCAAACTACCAATTTTGAAGTATGTAAATAGGGTTCAACCCTCCTAAAAAGGGAAGACCTATCTGCCCTTACCTGAGGAGCATAAATATTAATAATCCTATATGTTTCATGACCTAAAACAATGTCCAAAATCATCACCCTTCCAGGAAATACATCAAAAAGATGTAATAGTTTTACTGAAATACCCATAAACAAAATCCCTAACCCAGAACAAGGTATTTCATCCAAGGAACAAAAGGAGAACCCCCATCGCCAGTCTCTTTGTGCATCTCTCACCTCTATTAGTGAATTTAGCCTAGTATCTTGTAACAAAATCACATTACACTTTCCTTCCTTTACACTAGCAAAGGTGACCTGACTTTTCTCTAAGTTTTTAATGCTGTTTACATTTACGGTTAGAAAGGAAAGATTCCTAGGCATAGAAAAATAGAGAGAGAGGAAAAAACAAACAAACCATAAATCAGAGAAGCATAACACAATCCATTTCATCTCTTCTTTTTCCTCTTTCTGGGCTTATGTTTATCCATAGGCCCTCCATCAAAACTTGCATCTGCCTGTGAAGAGGCAATAGAAGATAAGTCTGAATCATGACTTTCTTCTTCCTCTTCTTGCTGGAATATAAAGTATAAGAGTTCTGGACCGGTATAACATCCAAAATCCTAGCCTCTGTAGAAATCTCCACAGAAGGCTTTCCTGCTTTAGATCTTGTAACCCTCTGAAAAGATTCATCTTGCCGGAGAGTGGGTGGGGGCACAGATTTTTCCTCTAGTTCAACCTCCATTCTCTGTTCAGGACATATTTTAGCTGTGCCTGAGCTACAAAAGCCATTAGTATCCTGAGCTAAAGGATCATTTGATGCAACAGAGTCATTCAGAATAAGAGGATCCACTTTTTCCATGGAGCCAACTGAAGGTTCCTTCTGTGTGAGCAAAAGATTCAGGTCACCTTCTTGATTAACAAATACTGAGGGGGAGTCTATATGGGAGCAAGGTCTTCCTGAAGGATGCACATCCTTTTGAGGTTTCATATGAAGTAAATCCAGCATACGCTGTTTCTCCTTTTGTGACGTAGCAACATATAAACTTGTTCTGCACGTATTGTCACATCTCTGTTGTTATGAGATGCCCATGAACAATTTCTAAATGTATGACCCTGCTCATCACATAAATTACACCTTAAAGGTTGCTGGCACTGGGCTCCAAAATGGCCTATTTCGCCACATAGGCCACATTTCTGTTTATCACAGACATTACTTAAATGCCCCACATCCCCACACTTAAAACATGCTCTGGGATGGCCTGGATAGAAAACAACCCCTCGATCTCTCCCCAAAAAAAAACAGTTTGGTAGAACTCCCAGAGAACTGCTAGGAGTCTGCCAGACAGTGTGGATGAACAACATATCCATGTCCCTAGAAATACAGGTTACTCACCTGTAACAGGAGTTCTAGGAATGGTATATGTTGTTCATCCACATGACCCACCCGACTTCCCCAGCTTCGACGCACAACCTGAGCTTCCAGCGGCCAGATCTGGCATCATGGGGCAGAGCTGAGAGTTTTGCCGCCCGGTGGGTGGGGGGGAGCCAGCTTGGGAACCTTCCTCGTGGATTTGGAGCGGCAAGGGTGCCTGCCGGACAGTGTGGATGAACAACATACACCATTCCTAGAACTCCTGTTACAGGTGAGTAACCTGTATTTATTTCCCTCTGTACAGACAGTTGGTGAGACCCCATCTGGAGTACTGCATGCAGTTCTGGAGACCCAATCTCCGCAAAGACATAGACAGGATGGAGGCTGTCCAGAGGAGGGCAACTAAAATGGTGCAGGGTCTGCACTGGAAGACATATGAAGAGAGACTTAAGGAGCTGAATATGTATAGCCTCGAGGAAAGGAGGGAGAAGGGGGACATGATAGAAACTTTCAAGTACCTCAAGGAAATCAACAAAGTCCAAGAGGGTAGCATCTTTCAAAAAAAGAGGTATGCAAGAACAAGGGGGCACAATTTGAAGATAGAAGAGGAGTGGCTCAGAGGTAATTTAAGGAAGTATTTTTTCACAGAGAGGGTTGTGAATGCATGGAACGGCCTTCTGGAGGAGGTTGTGGAGTCAAAAACAGTGGTGGAATTCAAGCATGCATGGGACAGTCATAAGGCAATTCTAGGAGGTCGGGGTAGAAAGAAGTAGGCTGCTGGTTAACTAGGATCTGCAGCTTATCCATTAGGTAGGGAAATGGGCAGACTGGGTGGGCCAAGCGGTCCTTATCTGCCATCAAAATCTATGTTTCTATGTTTCTATGTTTAATCAAACCTTGTTCCAGATTTAAAATAACCTGATATTTCTATCCACCTGTCCATAAGTGCTCATCATCCAAAATAGGCTCTGGATAGCCTTTTACTGTACATCGTTGTTGTAACCAATAAGTAATATCAGCCACATTCACACCTTCATTTCTGAAAAGGACCGTTATTTTTTTTGTCAAGGGTTTAGTCAGAGGTATTGCTAAAAAAGGCTTCTATAAAGGAGAGAGCTTCATCAACTGGTACTGCTTCCAGAACCTCTCCAAACCTGCAGGATGTTTAAAACTTACATCAAAAACAGAATCCCCTGGTATATGTATAAGAGCATACACCTCATAGGCATAGTATTTCATGCTGTCCTTTAATAAAGATCTCCCCACAAAATGTCTATCTGGAACATCTGCCGCATTACCTCTATATTTCAATCTTACAGCATTCTGCCTCATAGCAGGCTCTGACAAAAGGTTTGTGCTAGGGGGAAAGAGTTGATCCCTAACCTTTTTATGCCAAACATTAGGGAATGTACCCTTGTTCCCAGAGATGGACTGATTGTTGGATACTACAGTATTCTTATTTATAATAAAGGGGGTGATCTGACTTCCCTCCTGGATAACTAGAGAGTCATCCAAAGTAACAAGGTCAGAGGCATCCCCTTCCACCTCTTTTATCACCTTCAATAAGTTATTAGCAGAACTAGGCTGTGGGGCAGAATCTCGAGATTAAGGCATTATCTGCCCTGCAGGTAAATCAGAGTCATTACTGTCCTCAGTAGCATAGGGTTGTAAACTAGGGACTGTTTGAGGAAAGATAGTGTTCTCTCCAGAAAGATTAGGATCCCATCCATTTCCCCGTGCCATTTTAACCCATCCTGCTGCTAATAAAGCAGAAACCCAGTCAGCAGAAACAGGGGAGAAACAGAATCCGAAGGGCCAGAGCAGGACTGATCTAATTCTGGCGTTTTGCCTCGGTGCGTTAAGCATAAATTCTGACTCTTCCCTCCATCTTTTCCAATCAATTTTCCGCTTCCTCCCCCCTTAGGGATTCCTATAGAAAAAGTTATAGGAGCTAATGTAAATTGCTCAGAGGTTTGCCCCAAGTCCCCAACTGGAGATGTACTTATCTGTGGGCCTTCGTCCACGGCCTGTGAGAAATTTAGGAAGATAGATTCAGATTCCACATCGCAAGGATCCAAAACCAAGGACCTAGCACTAGAAATGGATACTGCCTTCAGAGCTCCAGAAGAAACATCGGAACAAACAGGGACAGGTATCGCGTCTACCTCCCCTAGACCGGTTATGCAAGCAACAGCACTGTCTGCACCCAAAACCCCTTCCAGGTTCGGGATATCGTGTAACTCCTCCTGTCGCAGCAAATCTTGCTGTAAACGAGACCTCGTCTCCACGTATTGTTGCTCTGCTAAAGCCAGTTTCGAACGAATGTCAGCTAATTTTTTCTCTGAGCCATTATCAAGCTCAGAAATCTGACCTTCAGTTCCTTCCATCGGAACAACTTGAGAGGTGGAACATTTCATTTCTTCAATGACCACTGCATCCAAAACATCCAGTGCTGAATCTGCTTCCATGGTGCCCAGGAAAATAGAGAAAGGGAAGGTCAAGGAGTAGTCCCTCTCCTCAGCCACCCACACTTCCTTCCTCGATGAAAGCTAGATCCCTCTGATCATTCTTCCACAGCAATGCAGCGCCCTCTAGCATCCACAGAGTAGGGGAATTTCCCCGGTGTCCTGGCCAAATTTCCCTCATTCACTAAAAATACCACTAACAGCTTAATCTGGTTCAAGGTCAGTTGGCATTCATCTGTATCCCCCTTCCCTGGGTCATGCCCGAAAATAGGCAGGATTTGTCTAGTGCACTTACCCAGTCAACAAAAGCTAAAAAAAAATATGCCAGAGGTTATCCTTGTCCTTAAGCAGTTGGAGTAGGGCAGGGGTGACCCAAGGTGCATTTTGCTTTTTGGAGCGGATCATGGTGAAGGGAGCAAAAAGATCACAGGCCTTGTTAAAGGCATGTGAGAAGAGGTCAAGGGCAGTGTCAATATTGGTTGCATGGTGGACGGGAGACCAATCAATGAGAGCAAGGAACTATTTGAGTTTTTTCAGTCCACCTGGGTGGAGATGCCTGTGGTGGGTGGCTTGGGCTATATGCTTGGGGTTGGGGGCAGACCAGAGGAATATGAGAGGGAAGTAGTCACTTAAGGAGTCTGGGAGGACCTGAATATCCTGAATCTTTTGGAGACAATGACGTCTAGGAGGGTGCAAGTCCTTGTAGTTTGGTTTCATCTAGTGGGTTGGGAGATGAGTTGGGTCAGGTCTAATGCAGCAAAGGTGTCTCTTCTTGGTAAGGTAGAGGGACTGAGCCAGTTCACATTGAGGTCTCCGACTAGGACTTGTTGTGCTTTATGGGGGAGGGAAGAGAGATATTCAGTGAGAGACTATATAGCTGGAGTCTGGTTCCTTGGGGGTATGTAGGAGACTGTGAGATAGAGTGAGCTTTTGGATGGGTCCATGGTAAGTTTGAGGGCAAGGGCCTGGGCACCGTCTGCTAGCTTGGGGGCAGGGAAGGCGTGGCCAATGATGGAGTCACGAGCGTAAAATGCACAACCACCACCACGTTTACCTGCTCAATCCTCGTGATATAGGGTGTAGCCTGGAAGGGAGACAAAGGATTCTGGGGTGGACTTAGTTAGGCAGGTTTATACTAGGGCTATGACGTCTGGTTGGTGTTGTATGACCCAGCACTGAATGGCAGCAAATTTTTTCAGCAGGCTGCAAATGTTCATAGAGGCAATGCAGAGTTCATTGGACCTGGTTGGTGGACTGGTGGTGGCAGAGCCTGGGTCGGGGTGGATATTACCAGAGAGGAGTAATGGAATGACCAAAGTTCTAGCCCTGAGGTGGCAGTTTGTTAACTTTTTGGGAGTACGCTGAGAGGCAGGGCAGGCAGCAGGGGAGCAAGGGGTGGGCAGGGTTTGGAGGGTCAGGAAGACACAAAGGTGGTGGAGTCAAGGGGAGCCAGGGTGGGTGGTGGAGTTGGGGGGCAGCTAAGGGGTGGATGCAGGGGTCCAGGGTGCATTGACAGGGTTGGGGGTGAGTGAGTTACACTGGTGAGTTATGTGAGTGCAGTCAACAATGGGCAGGGGGTAAGGTCTGGCTGGTGGGAGGTGAGCTTTAGGATGCTTATGAAGATGAGACACACAAGGTGGAGGTGAGCATTCATGGTGCAAGGTAGCCTTGGGGACAGAGCAAAGTGGCTTGGGGGGCAAAGCTTTAAGAGCTTTAAGAATCAAAAGAAGATTATCTTGACTTGTTGGCTTGGTGGCATGGCTGCTGAACTTGGTCTCAAGGGTACAGGGGTTTGAGACCTGTGGTGGGACAGCAGGGAGTGTTTTTAGTCAATTATGAAACCAAAAAGATTTAAGGGATTTAAAAACCAAGAGAAATTTATCTTGGCTTGCTGGCCTAGAGTTAGAGCTGCTGACCCTGGTGTCAAGTGTACAGGCTTTGAGATCCATGGTGGAACAGCAGAAAGTATTTTTAGTTGATTATGGAACCAAGAGGATTTAAGAGCTTTAAAAGCCAAGAGAAATTTATCTTGGCTTGCTGGCCTAGAGGTAGAGCTGCTGACTCTGGTGTTAAGCTTATAGGGTTTGAGACCTGTGGTGGAACAGCAGAAAGTATTTTTAGTCAATAATGGAACCAAGAGGCTTTAAGAGCTTTAAAAACTAAGATAAATATATATTGACTTACTGGTCTAGAGGTACAGCTGCTGAGTTTTGTGTTGAGTGTACACAGTGTGGGACAACAGAAAAATATTTTTTAGCTGACTATGGAGCAAGAAGCTTTAAGAGCTGTGGAACAGAGGGAGTAAATGGCCTGACTTGGCTTGGTGGCAGAGGGTTTGAGACCCACAGGGGACTGTAACAGATAAGGGGAGGAGTAGAGATTAGGAGGGATACAGAGTGGGGAAAACAGGGGCTAGGAGGATGCTATAGTGACTCCTAGTGGCCAGAAACCAGTAGTAACAAATAGGGAGTGGAGATGAGGAAAGTAAGCAGAGCAGTGGCTGGAGGGGCACAGCAGCAACTGCTAGTGGTCAGAAAGTATAAGCTGCAAATGTAAAAGTGGACACTTAGAAAAAATAAGGAGAGGTCATGTGCTATGTCATGTGACCTGTAAGCAGCAGCAATAAATGCAGAGCTAACCATGGGTGGGGCAGGTGGGGCAGTCATCACACAGCGTTGACAGGCTAAAAGCTCTCCACAAGTAGGCTGGAAGGAAGGAGGTTTTACCTCTTAAGGCTCTCTGCAGTCCCCTGTTACAGGCTCCTCAGCTGGGCAGTGTTCAGTATTTGCTGAGATAATCAGTGAGCTGGTCTGGTCTGCTACAATCCTTTCCAAGGATTTAGATAGTGGGGAGAGGCTCAAGATAGGTCTATAGTTGGAGATGCAGGACCTATCACCACTCTTGTGGACAGGGGTGACCAGTGCTTGTTTCCAAACTGCCAGGAATTTGTCCAGGGTCAGTGATTTGTTGAAGAGCTTGGTAATGAGTATGATGAGTATGCCCAGGGTGAGGGCCAGTATCTTCATATCTACTCTGTCGCTGCCTATTCTGGTTTTACCAAGGGCTTTCCTTCCATAATTCACCACCTCCTTGGTAGACACTGCCTTGAAGTAGAAGTCTGTGTGGGTGTTTTTGGACAACTGGTTGTGGGGGGTAGTTTTAGTGGGGTGTGGGTAGTCAGTGGGGAGGACTAGGCTCAGGTCTGTGAAGGCAGAGTTGAAGGATTCTGCCATTATGAGTGGGTCCATTGTGGGTGAGTCATTTGTGTTAATCAGCTGAGGGTGCTTCTAATCTTCCTTCCCAACTAGGATTTTTATGTTGTCCGAAAACCTCTTTCCATCTCCCCAACAGCTGTTCTGCTGCTCTTTGTGGAAGTTTGCTTTGGCCTGCCTGATTAGATTCATGCACCAGTTTCTGGCAGTCCTGTAGCACTGGAGGACATGCTTATCACTGGAGTACCTGGCCTTCTCCTAGAGGTTTTCCCTTTCCTTCATTTTGGCCAGGAATTCACCGATGATCCAATCATTGTTTATGCCTCATGCTTTCCTTTTTTTATGAGGGTGTATCGATCACAGATGCAGTTGAAGCCATCAATGAAGTACTTTAGAGCCATATCAGTGTCAGTCAGCACATCGATGGGGGACCAGTCCAGCAGAGAGAGGGCTGATTTAAGCAGACCAAGTTGACCCTTCTTCAATACCCTGCTCTGAATAGTGATGGGGGCTGTTTTTGAACTTATTGGACCACAGGAAGGTGATCGGAATATGGTCACTCAAGGTGTACGGCAGCACCGTGACCCCAGAGGTCCAAGAGGGTGAGTTGGAGAGGAGCCAATCCAAAAGGGTACTACTGCCTGTCTTGTAGTTATGCCTGATGGGTTCAGTGACCAGCTGTGTCAGGTAGTTGCTAGCAATGATATTCCTCTGAGAGACCATGTCAGTGCATTCCCAGCTGATGTGAAACTCACCAGTTATCATGAGCTCACAGTCCTTTGTCCTTAATGCCTGAGTCCCAGATGGGAAATATACAAGAGATCTGTATAAAGATCTCTTGCAGTGTCTCCCAGCAATGAAGCGTAAAATAAGTTATTTTAGAAAACTTATAGATAAAAAATACAATAAAAGAGGGAAGGATTTAATAACCTTCCTCTCAGAGAATAACTTCATATTAATGAATGGAAGATCAACTGGAGATCAGGAAGGAAGTTATACATAAATAGGACCCATGGGTTCTTCCACAATTGATCTAGTTTGGGTCAATGTGGAAGCACGTGGTATAATACAAAATTTAACAGTCCTGGATTGACCAGATTCTTCTCATGATCCAATATTAACTATGATACAGATACAAAATTCTAATGGTGAACAAGTAGACATTTTCACACAGCAGGGTGAACTAGAAATCTTGAATCTTAAAAGGATTAAGTGACAGTGAGACATCATAAATATATTCCAGGAACTATTCATGGAACGTAGTTTGGAAAAGCAGCAACAGTATCTGTTAGAAACTGCCAACTTTACCAATATAATACAAAAATAGCAAACAATAAATCTTTATATAGGGCCTCTTTGGAAGACAAAGAAAAAGACAGATTTCAGGTCAGAAAACATGGTTCAACAACACCTGCAAAAAGCTAAACAAAAAATCAATCAGTTGGCTAGAGCAGTAAAACTGAGGAAAACAAGAACGAATATCAGAGTACTTAAACAGAGCAAGAAAGACTTATAAGCAGTTGCTAGAACAAGAGAAGAATAAATATAACATCAAACAATAGGAAAAGTTGAGAAAAGCTGCTATTGCAAAAGATAACAAAAGATTTTGGAAAATTGCTAGTGAAGGAAACCGTCAATATTCAACTAAAATAGAAGCTTATGTCATGCCAGAAGTCTGGGAGACTCATTTTCGGAAATTATATTTCTCAGAAGAAGAGGCATTTTGGATAAATAATTTAACAATGAGTAAACTGATTGAAGAGGATATACTATACCCAGCCCCAATGGTTATAGGGGAAACATAAATATTTCAAGCATTAGTCATAATAACTTCGAATAAAGCCCCTGGACCTGACTGTATTTTGGGTGGCATATATAAAACCTTTCTGAATTGGTGGATACCAGTCTTTGTTATTTTATTCAGCTCCTTGATACAGGGACAGAATATCCCAGATGGTTGGAAGGGGAGCACTGTCTTCCCAATACTAAAGAAAGGAGACCCAATGGACCCCAGAATATATCGAACTATAAATCTGATTGACATTTCACAAAAAGTATTTTGTAAAATTATATTTTATCGACTCCAGTCCTGGATTAGCTAGAATTCAATACTAACTGAATATAAGAATGGCTTTAGAACTGGTAGATTTACAGTTGAGCATTGTTATGTTTTAACGCATTTAGTATGGAAATATGTTACCATTAAAAAAAGTAAGTTATTTTGTTGTTTCATGGATCTATCAGCAGCATTTACTAGTATAAGTAGGGTGCTTCTATGGGAAAAATTGCAGAACTTGGATCTTGATTATACCTTTCTGGACATTCTTATTAGACTGCATACGGACACTTGGACCCAAATACAATATAACCAACAGGGACTTACAACAGCAAAAATTAATACAAACCTAGGGGTCCATCAGGGATGCACACTGGCCCTAACTTTGTTCAATTTATACATTAATCCTATTTTGAAGAATCTTGATAATTCTGAATATCGTTCACCAAAAATTTGAAATAATAGATTTTCACTCTTGGCATATGCTGATGATTTGGTTTTGATTTCTACATCTTTTCTGGGACTTCAACGGAAGTTGGATAGCTTTGCAGAAATGTGCAAAGCTGATGGCTTGAATATAAACAAAAAAAACTGTGGTAGTAATACTTAGTAATAAATCAAAACTAATGCCTAAAGCAGTTGTAGATCATGAAAGAATTGTAATCAATAAATTATACGATTATTTAGGATTACGTTTTGTGCAAAATAACTCATGGAAGAGTCACAGTTTGCTTACACAGTCTAAAATGAAAGTGGCATCTAATGCTTTAAAGCTGTTTAATTCCAAACTGGGCAAAGGTACAGTTAAGTGAATTCTTAGGGTTCTTAATGCTAAATTGAAGGTTATTATTTTGTATGCTTCAAAAGTATGGGGTGATTCAAATTTGAAAGATCTTGAGTGCATCATTATTAAACTATATCGTTACATTCTGATGGTACCACAATCAGTTCCTGTAGAAGTTCTCAGGATGGAACTTGGACAATTTTCTCTGGAAACTATGGTAACAGAAAAACAAATACTGTTTATGCTGGGACTTTTTCATCTCCCAGAGACCAGGATGCCTAGATTGTGTCTGGAAGAAGAAATTATTTATGCAAATTTGGGCTTTATTTCCCCAAATATTAAACTGATTCAAAAAGAACTTTTCCCAATGAGATTAGGTCACCTTCTCTATGAAATTTACATAAGACCAAAAGAAAAAACGTCCTCAATAGTAAAATTGATGGCTAGGGATTTGGCAATTGCAAAAGATCTAAGAAGAATCCAAAATCTAAAATTTTACAGATGGTATAAAGAAATTAAAGTAATACATCAATAGAACCATATTTGCTTAATGTTTTAAACCCTCAAAGTAGACAATTAGTCGTGAGGTTTCAACTAGAGCTTTATGCAGCTAAATACATACATTTTAGACAAAAGAGGGAACAGGTAATGGATCCCCTCTGTGGTTGTGAGAATAGAATTTGATGGCAGATAAGGACTGCTTGGCCCATCTAGTCTGCCCATCTCCCTACCTGATGGATAAGCTGCAGATTCTAGATAATCAACAGCTTACTTCCTCCTACCCCCCCAACTAGAATTGCCTTATGTATGTCCCATGCATTCTTGAATTCTCCCACTGTTCCTGACTCCACAACCTCTTCAGAAAGGCTGTTCCACGCATCCACAACCCTCTCTGTGAAAAAATACTTTCTAACATTACCTCTGAGCCGTTCCCCTCTATCTTCAAATTGTGCCCCCTTGTTCTTGCACATCTCTTCTTCTGAAAGATGAATGGAGTAGATGATTTAAAACATGTTATTTTACTGTGCCCAATCCACACAAAAGCTAGAAAGAAGCAACTTGGAGAAATCCTGCCAAGTCTTGGCCTTCCTGACGATCTTATGCGAAGTTATCTCTTTGCTACTGCTGTTGTTGATATATTAAGCAAACTTGCAGGATATTTATCAGTAATACATTTGTAAATATTTTAAGGAATAGAAAGAAAACTGATGACTCTGGAAATAATTTTAGGAATTAGAAATTTTGTATCGAGTATAGGAAATGGAGCTATTTATATTTTACGACATTTATTACAAAGAAATTGTAAATGTCAAACGAATTGATTTGACTTGTATATTTTAATGAGATTTGTATTGAACTGTTGTATGTTTGTATGCTTTGTAAAGGCTTTTGGCCAATCAAATAAACTCTTTTTGACTTTGACTTTGAAGAGTTAATCATTGTATTTGTTGTTAGCTTCTAACCTATACTAACTATACTACGTTGTATATGCATGTTATTGTTTGCATGTACTGCTCGCTGTTGTTTGGTTAAAACTAAGCTGTATGTATTATTGTAATGCACCTCTGAAATGTTTTTGTATGTAATACCTTGTACTCTCCCAGGTCATGCCTTAAAATAATCATTTTTTGGCTAGTGCACTTACCCGGTCAACAAAAACTAACTAAATAAAATAAAGTTGCAGAAGAACTTACTGGTACAGGATGAGTCAGTTTAGCCACCCACCTTAAGGAAAATCAATTCAACCAAGCCTAGATTGAGATGTGAGGGGCACCTTTTCTCAAAAATCCATCAGCAAGGTAAGGCAGTTTATATTAACATTAAAAAAAAGAAGGTAGCGAACTTATTCAAGTTTTCATTTTTATGTTGTATCACTTATCATATAGACATTATGGTATTTAGATTTACTGAGGCACTGTGAAGTCAGTAGTGACTGGGGAGTTGCGCTGCTTGGAATCCTCATATGCTCAACATTCTAAAGCTTGGGCTGTGCCATTTCCCTAGTAGGGGTGCACTATACACAGTGGTATTGACTTCCCATTGACAATGTTGGAGCTAACAGAAAAGGAAATTACTGTATGTGCAAAGTAAATTGCTTCTATTTACTTTATTATCAGAGTAACTCAAATGGTATGCCATAATTATCTTGTCACACAATCCTTGGTGACCTCTGTGTTAAAAAATCTTTAAGTCTAAAGTAAGTACTACATACCTGACAATTTTTATACCATGATTGTGTTACAGTGTATGATAACTTTCAGTATTGTGCTGTGCCGCATATGCATGGGGATCCCTCATTTGCATAGGCGCAGCACAATATTGTGCGCATCAGTGCTGTCGGGGGTGCACCACGCATCTGTGCCCTTTGAATATGGTCACGCCCCTGACAGCTGGCACATTTCCATGTTTGGGTAGTGCATCCTGGGATGTGCCACTGAAATATTTTGAAAATGGAGCCCAGTGTCCCTACAAAAGATATGTTGTTTTTATAATCATTATGGCATACCTTACTGTAGGTTCTCCATATCTTTGCCATTGCTTAAACATTTTTTGTATGCATCTGTAAATAATACCACAAATTTATCAATTAATCTGTTTTTATTTTCTGTTTATCTGAGGTATTTGCTGTATGGAACCTGAGTCATGAGATGGCTGAGTGAAAGCAGCATGGTATAATATATTTGAACAAAAGACACTCACCTTAGGACATATATTATTGAAGTCCTTGGTGCGATGCACAAAATTAATTCACAAATCCAGAAGACCTCACAAGGGAGAAAGTCTGGTCTGGATCCCTGATTAGTAGATCCTGTGAAGGTCAGAGAATATTCACCTTAATAGACATAAACACAAAGGGATGCTTTTCTCTAAGGCAAATGCCTGACAATGACATGTGATAAAATTTAACACTGCTAAGTCTCTATCTTCTGTTTTAAATGAGTTGTTATTCAGATTTGTATTCAGTTAGAGCTCATTCCGTAAAAAGTTAACACTGTTGTACCTTGTCACTTAGCACTTTTTCTTTGGTGGGTTTAAGAGTCATATAGCGTCTATAGTAACCCTGCAAATATCTAAAGAGCTAGTGGAACAAAAACAGGCAGACAGACAAATAATACATATTTTAAGAAGTAGTCAGTTGTACCTTTTTATATGTAAAGTATTTTTGTTTCTCTTTTTACTCATATGAGTCTTCTACATGATAATATTGTGGAGGATGTGTGGAACGACTTTCAGCCTGGCAGCTGACAAATCTGCCTCTATCCTCCCCACTACATTTCCAGCATTGTGATCTCACTGACAGGGACATTACATGTGACTGACCTGGCAGCTACTGAGTGGATCTTCCTGAGCAGCAATGATGGCACACTCAGTGAGGTAACAATGCTGACGATGTAGTGTGTGTGGGGTGAGACAGAGATAGATATGTTGGCTACCAGGCTGAGTGCTGTTCCACACATTACACCTACTACTATCAGGCAAATGATCTAATTAAGCTTGTCTTTGAAGCCCCTGACTCCTGCTTCTAGCACCCTGGTTCTGGCTACAGTGTGACCGCTCAGAACCCTAAGAGCATCTGCAGGCATTTGCCACCTTTAATCCTGTGTTCTAGACAGGTGTGTGTGTGTGGGGTTAAAATGTACAAATACTCAATCTCTAGTAGAAGAAGATATTCATATTTGGAAATAGTTTCCTCCAGTGTTAGGGCAAAAAGTGGATTTGGGTTTTAATGGTGTTCTTTTCCTACCCACATTGAATGATATTCCATTGGTTAAAATGTCTGGTGGTTCTATTGCTAATAGGTCTTCTGAGTCCAATTGTTCAATCAAATCCAATAATGGATTAATAAAATCAAGGCACTCTGGACCCTCCAATTGGTCTGTATTTGTGGTATTTCTTTGATCTTCTGTTGAAGCGTCTTTTGCTGACACATCTTGCAAACAGGTGCTTGTTATTTCCAGGTTTAAGTCCACAGCTGGTACTCATGTGATCTCTGAAAACCCCATATTTGGGTCAAATGTTCTAGTAGTGGTATGCTGTTGATGATAGTGTACTTATAGATTTAATTTGTGAATAAGTTTGAAAATGTCTGCTTTCATTGTAAATAGATTGATGTGGGAGTGGGAACAAAATTCAGTCCTTTTTTCAACATAGATACTTATGCTGGTACAAGGGGTTTGTCAGTCAGGTTTAAAATTGATATGTTCATCCCCTCAAAATTCTCTCATTGCTTGCTGTACTGTTTGCCCCCCCCCCAACCCTGCACCCTTTTGTTTTCTTCTTTTTTGGAGGTTTTTCTTTTGTTGTTTCTTCTTTTTTGTTGCTGATTTTCTTCTTAAAAAGGACCACTTGAGGACTGGGAACTAATGGAAGAGTCAGAAGTTGCTTCTCTAGTCAGTAACGAAATTGTATAGATTCGTAGTATTTCTGGGGTTTTTGCTAGGAGCTCTTTGTCGTGACTTGGATCTCCCTCTGATTCTAGAACAAGTCCTTTCCCAGGCAAACACTTCTCCCTTTTCAAAATCCTTTGAGTCCCTTATAAGTTTGGATTTCTTCCTGGCAAAAAATATATTTTTCTGCGTTTGTAATTCTTGTCATGTACTGTTTGTTTAAATTATTGAATTCTGGATGATTTTTAAAATTCTGTAGCTGTTTTTTAGTTTCTTTGGTTTCTATAGCAATTTTGTCGATGTGTTTTTTATCTCTTTTAATAAGTGCTGAAATGAGTTTGGTAGTAGATTCTGACTATGCCTCTTCCTATTCAAATTTAAAATTCTTGTCCTCAGGCCCACATATGGCAAATATATCAATTCTCAGTCTTCTTGGGGACCACTGTTGTTCAATGTACTTTTCAAGGGTGATCTGATTAAAAAAGAGATACAGTTCTTTTAAAAGTAATTTTTGTAACTGAGTAAAGAGACCTTTTAAGTCAGTGTCCAGTTCACACTAATAACGTTTGTTGTGATGTTTTGGGGTCAGGTCATGCAAGTCCAGATAGACAACACAACCACCATGTTTTACTTGAACAAACGGGGGGGGGGGGGGGGGGGGGATGCATTCCTTTCCTCTGTTTCAGGAGGTACTCTGTACCTGGTCCCTGGTATGCAGCCTGCAAGCAGATCTCATTACAGTGCTCATGGCTGGGAAGGACAATGAGTTGTTAACACTCTCAGCCAAGTGGAAAACAGCTCATTATTGGTCCTTGCACCAGGTTGTGTTAACATAGCTGTTCACCTGATAAGACATACCTCGGGTGGACCTGTTTACCTCCTTGGAGAATAGAAAATTGAGGCTCTTCTTTGTCTGCCTCCTTCACATGGGAATGCTGACAAGGAAATGCCTTCTGTCAGCCCTTGACCCTGGGTCTTCTGTATGCCTTTCCTCCCTTTCCTTTAAATCCACAAGATTGTACTCAAGGCATGCAGATACAAGGCAAACCTGATCCTGATAGCTCTGGACTGGCCCAGACAGCTCTGGTACAAGGATCTTCTCAATCTCAGTAACAGGTCCTCATGGAGGCTTCTGCTCTGTCCGGACCTGCTGACGAGACAAAGGGGAACAGTCAGACACTGGGTCCTTCAGTCTCTACACAGCCAGATACATCAGTAGCTTGAATTCCAGTCTTTGGACTTTTAGGAAGATGTTCTCCATATCTTGAAGGAGTCTTGTAAGGTATCACCTTGTAAAACATACTCATTGACGTGCACAAGGTATTTGAGCTGGTGTGCATTCAAGCTGATACACATGTGTGAGAAGTCACACTTGTGGAAAACTGCATTTGAGGCTACTATCGCTTTAGTCAGATGGGTGAGGGAGCTCCATGCACTCCAAGTGGTCTCCATATCTGATTTTCCACAACAACAAGGTTGTCCTTCTACTCACGGTAAGTTTCTGCCTCAAGTTGTCTTGGAGTTTCACCTTAGCCAGGTGTTGTACATTATCTGTCTGTCTACTACTTTGTGAAGCCTACTTTGGATGCCTAGCATATGCTCCATACTCCAGACGTACACCGGGGTGCTCCTCTTTTACTAGGATCACATGGTAGGTGTTCTCTATGAGGCATACCACCTGTTAGTGACCTATGCTGAAGTTGCTCTGGGCAGACCAGCAGCTCAAAAGATGACTTGCTGATGGATTACTTCCTTCGTCAATCTGTGCTACAGGTTGGCTAGTGAGAAGCCACCCTAGGGACTGAAGGCTCATTTCACCAAATGAACTACTAACTTTGTTGCTGCTACCAGGTACTGAGTCAGGTCTAGGAGACCTGCAGAGCTGCTACCTGATCCAGTGTGCACAGGTTCATATTCCACTACAGCATTGACATGCTCAGCCATTGTGATGCTGTGTTTGTGGCCTCAGTCCTCCAGTCTCTGTTTGCCAAACAATTGCAGTGCACACCTTGGCCCCTTCTTCCAGGGGACTGCTAGGAGTCTGCCTAACTGGGGTTAGTGAAATGAATCTAAGTTGGCATCAATAGAGTTGCATACCAATAACTGTAGTTCTACTATTGGTATGCAGTTCACATCTGCATGACTCAACCGGCTACCACTGGCAAGACTTGCTCAGATTCCTGCGTCCAGCATCCAGACCTGGCATAAGAAGAGGTAGAGCTGGAGGGCAACACTATAACTGGTGGGAGGAGCCAAGCTTGAAGATGTCTGGTGACTGAGCTACACACAGTGGAGCTGCCCCAGTGTGGATGTCAGCCGAATACCAATTGTAGAACTGTGGTCACAGCTATATTTACATCTGGTGAACAATATCTTTAATCCAGCAATACTGTTGTACCATAAGAAATCCCCCTCCTTTCCTTATCAGTTTTGCCAGGGCAATCTATGCTACTTAGAGCGCGGATAAAATTGAGACCTTGGCTTCATTTAAGGCCTTTTGTTGTGTGTGAAGGGGTGAACATGCTGTCAGAGGAATTCTGTTGGCATTCTCATTCCTGTATTCCATAATAAACATTCTAGTTACTGAATATGTGGACTTTTCATTCCTATATCTCATAATAAACATTCTATTTATTGAATTCATGGAAAGACATGATTGACAGGTGGGAGGGATAATTTACTACTTTTATCAAAATAAAACACTTATTTTCAAGTTAAAAAAATAGCATTTTTTTAAAATTGTTTTATCAATTTATCCATTTATTAAGCAAAACTAGATACTCCAGGTCATTGGTAGTCGGGTGTGGGGGGGGGCGGGTACTGCACTAACAGGTGCTAAAGGCACATGTCACAAGTACCTCATCTCTTACTATGCACCTGGGCAAGCAGTAACCTCAGACAATCAATCAATCAATCAATCAATCAAACTTTATTTAACCTGGCAGTTACATAATTGAGCAAGCTGATTTTCAAGATGGTCCTGGACACAGAGGACACTTTTGCTTACAGTAGACAACACTTCATACAAAAGTATACATCGGTGCAGGCAGTTACAATATACAGACTTAGTACTTGGATGAATCAGACATGTGAAGCAAGTGCAAATATGGACATTTATTTTTTTTTCAATTCAAACTTTACTCAATTTTATACAATTTCAAAGAGAAGATCCAATAAACACACATGTGGTTGACACAGTACCAAGATACAGAGATTAGATCAACTCTTCCCTCCCCTTCCCCTCCCTTCCCATTTCTTCACACAGGTGCGACCTCCAGTGGGCCAACCGAATGGGGGTGAACCTCTATGAGGCCTGTAAAGAGTACAATGTCAGTATAGGGCTCCATGTCCTCTGAAATTTCTAGGACTGATCATGTAAGTTAGCTATCATATTCTCTAGGCGCAGATTTGCCAACAGCTCTTGCAACCATTCACAATAAGTGATGTCAGTCACGTCCTTCCAATGACGCAGCACCAGATTTTTCACCGACATGGCTATCAGAGCAATATGAAATTTCCTAATGTTTATTGTAATAGAGGAGAAATCTCCCAAAATGCAGATTTCGGGAATAAAGAAGTCATTTAATCCCAGTAATGGATCTACCCTTGATTGAATCGCTTGCCACAGGGGGACTACTTTAGGACACTCCCAGAATATATGTAGGAGATTTCTCTCATCCTGATGACAACGATTGCATGTACTAGATGACAGGAGTCCCAGCCTAGCCAACTTACAAGGAGAATAATAGTAATTGTGCAAAATTTTAAACTGCATGAGCCGAAGCTTATCAAGTCTGATGTACTTGTGACAGTCCGCCCACAGGGAGGGCCAGTTAAATGTTTGGTGAGGAAAAAGTGAAGCCCAGAATTGGGTTGGACCAAAACAATCTGGCCATTTCCAATTTTGTAGTATCCCGTACATCTTGGACACAGCATGAGGGCGGCCGGACACCGGAATCAGCTCTGTCCAGTAGGGGTAGTTCGGAGAAACCGGGGGGACAGGGCTGAGAGATTTCACCAATAGGTGCCGTAACTGGAATATTTTGAACACAGCAAAACTCAGGATTTGGGCTTTATGGATAATCTCGGAGGAATTTAACCACGCGTGATCCTCTCATATGAAAAAACTAAGCGGACAGTCTCCCAGTTGGGGGATCCATTTCAACTGGAGTGGTTTGCCCTCCACAGTGAGGTTGGGGTTTCCCCACCATGGCTGAGCAGGGTCCACAGTATGCTCGTATTTCAGAAAAGTGCATAACTGTGAGTGCACTCTCACTGAGACTGCCACCAGGCTACTTTTGAGCTAAGGGGGCAAGGATTTCAACCTAGTATGCAAAAGTGCCAGCGGAGATAGCCCATTAACTTTTATCAAGGAGTGTTCAATATTCAGTCATATCGGGGTGAAGGGACATGACATATCTGGGGACTCTGGTGTAAGCCACCTCAAGTAGTTGTTTGCGTGACTAGCCCAATAATATAATGCCATGTGCGGGAGATGAAGTCCTCCTTTTTCCTTGGGAGCTGATAACTTATTATAACTTAGCCGGGCTTTTCTTGCAGATCAGACAAAATCCAAAATCATTCTGTGTAACCTCTTGAACCAAGTCAAGGGAATCCAGGTGTTTGAGCAATGAATTAAATAAAATAATCGGGGAAAGATATTCATTTTAATTATATTGATTCTCCCCCAAAGGGACAGGGGAAGCAAGGCCCACCTTATAAGATCTTGCCTGATTGCCGCGACCAGGGGGTCTAAATTCAGTTTTATAAATCTGCCAGGATCCCTTGATAGTCCAACTCCCAAATATTTTAAGGACTTAGTCTGTCAGGAGAACCCCGCCTCCAATACATCTATCTTTGTCGCCTTGCAGTTTAAGGGGAAGACAACAGTCTTGTCCTTGTTCAACTTGTAATTGGACAGGGAACTGAACTCTTCGAGGACTGATGCAAGGGCCGGAATGGACGTTTTAGGGTGGGCCAATTGTAAAAGCAGGTCGTCTGCATAGGCCAGGACTTTCACAGTTTGTTGTTGCACCGTAATACCCTGTATGTCCGGATCCATTGTGATCCTGTGAATGAGGGGCTCTAAGTAGATGTTAAACAGTAATGGCGACAGCGGGCAGCCCTGCCTAGTTCTGGCAGAAAGTGTAAAAGGATCAGACGTTAACCCATTGCAGAGCACACGTGCAGTTGGATATTTGTACAAAGCCTTGATCCAATCCAAAAACAGCGAGGGGAATCCGAAAGCCTGGAGGGAATACCGTAAAAAATTCCAGTCGACTCTGTCGAATGCCTTCTTGGCATCCAGGGAGACGAGCACCGCTGAGTAGTCGGCATCCCTGGTGGCCGAGAAGACATGCAACAGGGTCCTGAGATGGTCCACGGAAGATCTAGCCTTCATGAATCCCACCTGTTCTGGACCTATTATATCTGACAAGACCGGGCCTAAACAGTCTGCCAGAAGTTTAGTAAGGATCTTGAGGTCCTGGTTCAAGAGGGAAATCGGTCTGTAGCTGTGCACTCTATCAGGAGGTTTGCCCTCTTTTGGTATTAGAGTGATTAAAGCCTCGAATAAGGACTTATCCACTTCCTGCCCCAACAATATATGGCGGAACAGCGCCATCAATCGGAGGGGGCAATTGGGAAGCATGCACTTTGTAAAAGTTGGTGGAGAAACCATCAGACCCTGGTGTTTTATCCGAGGGCAGGTCCTTGATAACCTTAATTATCTCCTCCGGTGTAATGGGAGCAATGAGTGTGGCTTTATGCTTATTGGTGATAGTGGGCAGGGAAAGATGGGAGAAAAACCAAGACAGTTTTGCCAATGATGGGGGCTCCCCCATCGAGCTATACGACTTAATGTAATAAGTTCTGAATTCAGAGGCTATATCAGGTGGGGCTATTTTCAAGGTATTATCTGCCATGGAGCGAATTGAAGCAATGAACCTGTCTGACTCGAGTTAAGTTTGAGAGCCAGGAGACACCCTGTTTTTTCTCCCTGGTCCAAGTAGATTGCTTTGGTTTTGAGAATAACGAATTCAGCCTTCTGTCTCGGCAAGTCTAGATAAGCATTGTTTAATCTAACCAGGTTCTGTCTTTCTGAGTCAGAGGACTGGGATGATAAAGTGCGCTCCAACTCATGAATTTGGTGCGATAGAGATTTAAGTTTCTCCTCGTGCATCGTTTTCCTATTAGATGCCAGGCCAATCAGTTGGCCCTGCAGGTAGGCTTTTAAAGCGCACCATTCTATGTCTGGTCTCTTCGTTGAATTGCCATTAATTTCGGAGAAAATTGAGATGTGTTCTGCTATGTATTTAACATTTCCCGGGACTCTGAGCAATTGATTGTTGACCTTCCAACGCCCGTCTTTCATAGGAAAAGATACTAAGGGAATCCGGCACGATACAGGTGAGTGATCGGATAAAGGGCCTGGGTGTATGTTCGCATCTGATACCCCGATGATCAAGCTTTGGGAAAGCAATATGTAGTCAGTACATGAGGAAGTGTGGTGGACCTGTGAAGTAAATGTGAAATCTCTGACTGTCGGATGAAGGACCCACCATATGTCAACCAGCCCTGCACTGTCTAACAGCTCCCGGAGTGCACGCTGAGCTGGAGAAAGCCCTTTCCGAGATTTATTGGAGTGGTCTAATTGTGGGTCAACAACCACTTTAAGATCCCCTCCTAGGATTAGGGGAGTGTCTAGGTTGGGTGAGAGAATATTGAGTAGTTGCATAAAGAAATGGGGGGAATCGATGTTGGGACCATATACACTAGCCAATAAAATGTCTCTGGTATACAACTTCCTCTACACAATGATGTAACGCCCCTCTGGGTCGGGAATAATTAAATCGGGAGTAAATGGTATGGTTCTGTGAGTTAGGATCATCACCCCCCTACTCTGAGTATTCCCCTCGGCTGAAAAACATTGACTTATTTGTTGCTTACGCAACATGTTCGCCTCTGAGTTTAATAGGTGTGACTCCTGGACCATTATTATATCTGCTGCCAATACGCAAAAATGCTTGAGTAGTTCATACTGCTTAGGTTTGCGCCTAGCTCTCCTGACATTCCATGTGAAAATACTCACCATTCCTGTCATGTCAAAATGCACAAAATTAAACATATAAAGACATTATCCAGTAGATCCCCCTTGAGACCGAGCCTGTGTGAAGAAGTCCTCCCCCTGTATCCCCGAAACCAAACAAGTCCCCTATTATATCCCTTGCATGAAACGGGCAATGGGCAATAAACCCAACCCACCCCCTCACCCCTTTGTTCATTCCACGCTTTACGCCTCATGCCGCTGCAATCATCCCTCTCCCTCCAGCCCCCCTTATATCTCTAATACAAATAGTAAAACAGTCTCAAATAATCTAAATATGATCACACACAAATGGTGCCTTATACAAGTATTATAACCAAGAAAACATGAGCCTAAATACAGCATACAACCTTTAGGGCACATCCTATCCATAGTAAGTAACTTAAAACTATGAACTTCAATCCTGTGAAATCTAATTAACACTCTGGGACTACTAACTCCTTCCCTGTGCTACTACGCTAAACAATTATTAAGGTAATTGTAACATCTACCCTTACAGTTACTTATATGCTAAACATTGCTCCCCCTTGTGGGTAGCATTAAGAACCCTTTTCCATTATAACGAACCAGAAGGGGAGAAACATGGTCACAGGGGCAGTAATTACCAACAGTTGAGGCCCCTCAGCATAATGAGGAACACCACAGCATTAATATTGGAGGTGCCCCTTATTCCAAATTTGTCCCTCCAGGTCTCTTATACCGTAATAAAGGCTACCCAAGAAATCTCGAGCCCGAAAAGCTAACCCTACACCAATTATCCATCTGTGAAAGAAAGAAACAAAATAAAAGTAATAAGGGGGAAAAGTCCCGGCTCAGCATTCGAGTAGCCAAAAAAATCTGTACATTGTGCTAATGTCCATCCACCATACTGGAGCACCCTCGTGTGGCAGCGTTGCGGTACTATAGGCGGGCACCAATGGGCTATTGAAACACCTCTTGGAAATGCCAAAAATATAGCTCTCAGCCTCCACAGGGAAATTCCCATCGGGTAAAACAGCCTCACGTTCGATGGGCTCCGTTGCCGGTGGAAATCTTCACAGTGACCCCTCAGGGGCTCCTGAAGAGGTCGGGGAAGGCAAGTCGGACCTGTGAGGATGCAGTCTCAGGATGATCAAAGAAGAACCAAGTTCCTGCAATTAACACCTGTAATCTGGCCGGGTAGGTCATCCTGAACTTGATGCTTGCCGCAATCAGCTTCACTACCATAGAATGAAAAGCTGCTCTTTTCAGTTGGACAGGTGCAGGCAAGTCCTGAGTTATTCTCAGGTTTTTACCCTCCCATTTGTTCTCTTGCAGTCATTTTTGAAGGAGGTGTTGTTTTTCTAAAAAATTCAAAATCCGGAATATCAAAGGGCACCGTGGGGCACCTGGTGCTGGCTTGGCGCGGAAGGCCCGATGCACCCTTTCTATAATATACTTATTGCCGAAAGGCGAAGGGCCAGCTAATTTATCCAACAGTATCTGGACAAACGAAATAGTGTCATGCCCTTCTTCCCCCTCCGGGAGCCCGATTATCACTACATTATTCCGGCGACTACGCCCTTCAAGGTCTTCCACCTTGAGTTCCAATTTAGCTAAATGCTGTCTGCAGGCACCCAGATCTGGGTCAGTCCTATCTTGTCTCTTCTCCAGCGAGGTGATACGGGCAGAGTTGTCTGAGGCCTTTTGAGAGACCTCTTTGAGCTGTGCTGTTAGAGTGGCAAGATCCGATGCAAGGCTATGGAGATCCTTCTGAAATAGCCTGAATTCATCCAGAAATCTCTGCAGGGTCAGAGGCTCGTGATCTCCAGCTGTAGCAGAGGTGCTTGAACTTTGATTGGTATCCGAGGCCCTAGGCTTCTTCAGGGCCTTTTTGGGTGTCACTGGCGGAGTGCATTTCGGCTGCATTTTTTTGCACTCAACGTCCATATCTCTGCCCGGTTATAATCTGCTGTACTTCCTGAGGTGGTCCGGAAGGCTTAGGTATCAGTAACGGGAGCAGGCGAGTGACTGTAAGGGAATATAGAGACTTTTGATAGTCGGGGGGCTGGAGCTACGAGAGAAAGCTGCTATCCTGCACGACGCATTGCTGGAAGTTTAAATATAGGCATTTAAAGTGCAGCATATACAGTTGTAGCTTATAGCATACAAGTGAGGAGAGGAAGGAGGGAGATAGAGAAGGGCAGTGGAAAGAAAGGGTATCAGACACATAGTAGAGAGGGAAAATAGGGCTGCCTAATAGAATGAGGCACCCTGAGAAGCTAATTGATAAGAGGGGGAGGTAGGAGGGGGGGAGATGGTTGCCCTAAAGGGATGCTGGCCGACATGGGAAATAGACAACCCAGGGTTACAGAGGTTAAGGGACTCAGCTGAGCAGGGTAAGGCTTTACCTGAAACAATCACACACTGTTTTTGGCCTCTATAGAGCAGCCCACTAAACATAAAATGGCTAGGCAGCAGGGAGATTTTAAGTAATTTTTGCATGTTATTCCAAAGTGCTGGTAAAAAGGAACTAATGGCAGTTGAGCCAAGACATGTCCTTGTTCGTGGTAGCTTAAGGAGGACAAAGGAGAAGGAGTTCCTTAGTCTGTAAGCACCCTTTGAATGTTCAAACAGGTCACAGATATAGGGTGGTAGTTTGCTAGACAAAGCCAGAATAGCCACATGCGGGTGTTTATTTGCCTCCTTATGGAGAGGGATGGCCAATCTAATGCTTGGTACAACTAGACAACCAGCACCCTGTTGTATCTTATTGCTTTCTAGATATTTTGGCCAGGAAACTCATGTTAAACCAAAGGTTGTTTCCAGGTAGGATCCAAGAGCACAAGGAAGTTAAGTGACTTGCTTAGAGTCACACAGTATTCAGGTGGTGGCTGAGGGATTCAAACCCAGGTTTGCTGGGCATCATTTCAGATTAGTGGGGGGCAAATTCAGATAAAATGCAATGAAGTACTTCTTCTCGAGGAGTGTGGTAGAACAGCTTACCCAGCTCAGTGGTCAATGAAGGCACCATTACGGGATCAAAGCTGGCTGGGATAATTTCAAAAGGCTGGTCAAGGGAAGGAATGGGGGTAGGTAAAAAGGCAATAGTTTCATGGTACTGTCACAGTGCAGACTAAATGAACTTTGTATCATTATCTGTTCTTACTTTTCTATCTTGTGATGCTTTTACAGCCATAGCCTATGAAAGCATGGGACAATCTGGGACCTGGCCATGGGGGAAATGAGGATTTTTCATGACATGTTTAGAACAGTTTGAGAAAAACAATATTTATTTATTTTGTTTTTGATAACCAGGCGAGAGTACACTAGGCAAGAAAGTGCCATTTTCAGAAACAACCCGGGATTAACAGAGCAAACAATTAGTAGAATGTCACATGACAACAGTGGTAACATAATTAAGTGCAAATCTAGTACAATGCTGCTTATAGCACATAACACACACAAAGCCAAGAGCTCAGTGACAAGTACAACTGAACAGGTTATGGCAGTGCTGGGGAAGCAGCATAAAATAACAGTGAGTCTGAGCACCTGAAGGGGAGAATTTCAGAACCAGGGGTTAACATGGAAAAGTCAAAAGTCCCATTTTTATGTTTGCTTGCACGCATGTGCAAGAAACATAGTGCCATCATCCGAGTTTTCGGAGGTGTGTCAGCCCTCTTCCAGTTTAGTCAGTGTATTTGCAGGCACGGCTGCAGCTCTCCAATGCCTGCTGGAGCTGTCTATGACAGCTCCAAAATGCAGTGGAGTACAGTTGAAAGGGGGAGCTATGTTTCAGTGAGCAGCGATAAGATATCTCCTGCTCATGCACGCTCCCCCTACACACACACACACACACACACACACACACACACACACACACACACACACAGATATGCTGCGTGCTGCCCCCATGCACACACACTGTATAGCCCGAGGGGTGCCCAATCCCCGTCGGCTGTGCTCACCCCGAAACAGAGTTCCATGTGCCACGCTGGTGCCCACCCCAGTGTGGCGACATCAGATAGCCAACAGGGGTGCCCAATCCCCGCCGGCTCCACTGTCTCCCCGAGTACAGGGTGCCATGCTGAGCCCACCTGAAGCGTGGCAACAAATGCTATGGCCAATAGGGGTGCCCAATCCCCGCCGCTCCACACCCCAACCAGCCATCCTTCTGCCACGCCTGAGAGCCCACCCCAGCATGGCAAACGTCCCGCATCGTCTCATTAAAAAAAAAACTGCAAATCAAAAATGGTCCCTACTGCTGTCTGCCCCCACCACCCCACCACTCGCACTCTGCCTCCCCACACACCCCTCACCCCATACTCACCTCCGGACTCTGGCGCGATGATCTTCAGTGGACCGGGAACACGTCTGCACTCTTCAAAGCCGACCGCGAACTGAGGAAATGCCGGTAAGCTGTATAATGGGATAGATAGGGTTTTTTCAACTTTTTTGCATATCTCAGACATTTTTGGGAATTTTAGGCCCAAATTTTCAACATGGGGTTTTTGGGACCCCTCCTCATGAATTATTGCACTGTCATGGCGTTATTCAGGCCCGAAGGGTGATTTCACAGTCATTGTGTGAAATCACCTTTTGGGACTGAGTAAGGAAAAGACACTGCCACTGTTCATAAGGTGGGCTCTCAAAAAGCCTATGTTGAAATTTTGGTTGAAAAATTCCTAAAAATGACTGTTTTACGAGCGTGCATTCGCAGTTCTCATGCGCTCATAAGTTCACAAATTTTAATATTTTCCTCCAGATTTTCAACATTGCCATTTTACACACCTCCTTATGAGCAGTACAGCTGTCATTTTCACATCTTGCCCAAAGCGTGTTTCCGCCCATATAGCGCACAATGGCGCAGTCAGTGTCTTGAAATCAATGTATGGGACACATTAAGAAAATCACAGTGACACTTTTAATGAGCAGAGGTCTTAAAATGGCTATGTTGAAAATTTGGTGAAAAATTCCTAAAATGACTGTTTCTGAGCGTTACTACAGTTCCATGCGCTCACAAGTCTGCAAATGTTCAATATTTTCACTCCAGATTTTCAACATTTCCATTTATTACACTTCCTTATGAACAGTACAGCTGTCATTTTCACATCTTGCCCAAAGCGATTTCTGCCCATGTAAAGCACAATGGCAGCAGTTGCAGCGAAATCAATGTATGGGGACATTAAAAAAAACACAGTGACACTGTTCATGAGCAGAGGTCTTAAATGGCTATGTTGAATATTTGGTGAAAAAATTCCTAAAAATGACTGTTTTACAAGCGTCGTTGTGCAGTTCCATGCGCTTATAAGTTTGGAATTTTCTATATTTTCACTCCAGATTTTCCACATTGCTATTTTATTACACTTCCTTATGAACAGTACAGCTGCCATTTTCACATGTCACCCAAAATGTGTTTCCATTACATATAGCGCACAATGGTGCAGTCGATTGTCTGAAAGCAATGTTTGGGACAGATTAAGAAAATCACAGTTACACTGTTCATGAGCAGAAGAGTCTTAAAATGGCTATGTTGAAAATTTGGTGACAAAAGTCCATACAATGACTGTGTCACGAGTCAGCATTGAGCAGTTTCCACCGCACCTGTAAGTTCATGACTTTGTAATATTTTCAGTCCAGATTTTCACCAGTTGCATTTTCCACACTTTCTTATGAACAGTACAGCTGTCATTTTTCACAATATGGCGAAATGTGTGTTTCACACTTTCAAGCGCAGAGATGCGTGGTCGCTGTGGAAATCATTGTTCGGGACAGATAAAGAAAATCACAGTGACACTGTTCATGATCGGAGGTCCCAAAATGCCTGAGTTGACAATCTGCTGTAAAAAATTCCCACACTAATTACATTACATGTGTGCGTTGCACAGTTTCTATGCACGCTCATGACTTCACCAGTTTTTTTAATATTTTTACTGCAGATTTGCAACATTGCCATTTTTTCCACCTCCCCATAAACAGTACAGCTGTCATTTTTCACATCCTGTTCGGAATGTGTTTTTGCACCTGTGGTGCAAAATGCCGTAGTTGCTGTGCATAAGCAGCTTTCGGCTAACAAACTGATATTGCCACTGTTCATGAGGTGGGGGTCTCAAAAACATGTTGAAAATTTGGAGTGAAAATACCAATGAATGCCTGAGCTGTTAGGGTTTCCAACCATAACGCCCCACCCTGTAGAGAATGACAGGCATCAGGGGTGTGACTTGGAATTCTTGCCTGTAATGCTCATACCATTCCACACCCTGCAGCCAGTGAGAGGCATCGAGGTATGCCCTGGACTCTTCGGCCCCAAAGTTCACCCCATTCTCCTATACCGCACCCATCTCACCATATTTCCTGATGAAATGGGGTGCGCATAAGGGCCAAAGACCCCAAGGCACACTGTGACACTTGTCACTGTCTGCAGGGTAGGGTGTGGTGAAATGGCATGGCCATTATGCCTGACGACCCAAAGGCACACCCCAATGCCTGTCACTCTCTGTAGGGTGGTGATGGGGTTGGCTTCAGTTTAATACTTCACTGCCATTCCTAGTATGCAGCTCTGTAACTTCTGCACTACCAATGCCAATGCCAGCAAGCAAACATTCGGCATTGACAAATGCTTGTTGTAGTGCACCTAAGTACAGCACATGAAAAAGCTGGGGGTTACAGGAGTGAAGATTGTAAGGCATGTCAAGATGACAAACAGAAAGGAATACCAGACCTAATGAGTTTATTTATAAAGCAGCCCACCTTTACAGGAATCATACCAATGAAAGTCCAATATGAACAAAAAACCACAGTGTTTAAAAAGTTGTTTGACTTAAAAAAAAAAAGTCTTAGATGATTTTTTGTATTAACCTTACCTCTTTTAACTCTGTTCAAAAGAAGGGTTGTGTTTTAAAGAAGATTAGAACTCTACAACTTGTTTTTTAATTTCTATACTGGAAACATCCAGAACATCAGAGGGTTCTGATAACTATAAGTGTTACTAGCTTAGTTTAAACCATAGAATTAATAATAGAATGGAAGTCTCCTATTGTTTTAATGAACTGATGTGAGTGTAGCTTTGGTATCAGTGGACATATGAATAACCTGGCAGATGTAGTTCCTCTTTCATTGCCTAATACACAACCAGGAACTGTGCTTGCCAAGGTAGTGTAAGCCCCAGTTGTGAATGTACACAGGCGGTCAGACTTCTATTCTACTCTTCTAAATTCTAGGGCTTTAACAGTTGGCTGGCACCACTAATAGCTGATCTTTGGAGTAAATTGAAAATGAGTGCATCCTGTGCCAAGCATTCCTGGCATCCAGTGACACCCCCTTAATGTTCTGTGCCAAGTGCTGCAAGGTGTACAGTGGTACCCCTTCCTCACTCCATCCCATGGCAAGAACTCCTTGGTTTCCCTTGTCACCTCCTACTTCTCCTTGACCCATGCCAAGCACTCCCTGATGTACAGGTGAACACCTATCTGACTGGCCCATACCAGATACTATCTGACACTCAGTGGCACCTCCTAACACTCCATCTTGTGCCAAACATTCCTTTCTATACAGGTACACCCCCATCCTCAGTCCATCTCATGCCAGGTGCTCTCTGGAGCTCAGTGGCAACCACTCCTACACACAATCCTGTGTCAAATACTCCTTCATGTCCAGTGGCAATCCCCACCTCCTCACATCACATGTAAAGCACTCCGTTGTGCCCAGGGATACCCTCTGTGCCTCACTCCATCTTGTACCAAGTGCTTTCTGGCATCCAATAACAAACCCTACCTATTCAATTCAATTCAATTCAATTCAATTCAATTCAATTCAATTCAATTCAATTCAGCTTTATGTTTAAAAGACACTTTTCTTAAAACCAAACGCCTGTACATTTTGAACAATAAATACAATAAAATTAAAACTAAAATAAATCATTAAAAGCTATGCTAAAAAGGTGGGTCTTCAAAACTCCTTTAAAACTAAGGACGGTCGGGCAATTTCGCACCTGATGAGGTAGACAATTCCATAGGGTTGGTGCCATAAACCTATCCCATGCCAAGCCCTCCCTTGTGTCCTGTATCACCTTCTCCAACTCCTTATCCCTTGCCAAGAAAGCCCTGGTATCCTGTGGCACCACATCCCTCACTTCTTTTCATGCCAAGCACCCCCAGTACCTAGCAGTGCCTACCTTCCTCTTCCCATCCCATGTAAATCCATCCTTGGTGTCCAGTAGCACCCTTGCCTCCACCTCATCTTGCACTAAGCACTTCTTGGTGTCCAGTGGAACCCAATCTCTCACTCTGTACCACACTGAACACTTTCTGGTGTCTAGTGATCTTCCCTTCTTCCCATTCTGTGCCACGCACTCTCAGGTGCCAGTGGTACCCTCTTCTTGTGATATATGTCCCTGCTGTCTAGTGTAGCCCACATCCTTATTTCATGCCCCCCTTACTCACCAACGACAACTGGCACAACCCTCTTCTTAATGCCTCTGCTTGCCACTAATTAAAAATAGTGCCAAACTGATGTTGTACTATTTTTAATCAGGCAGCCTCCAGTCTAGGAGGTGAGAGGAGATCTGTACCTGTGACCTTCTGAGGAGGGAGTGTCCTAGAACCAGAGATAGGCTCACAGTTCTGGATTTACTTAGGGATGGGAGGGTTGGGGTGTACAGCAGTACAGGTGATTGGCTCCTGGTGCTGAACTTTCATTTCTGGGGTGGGGCAGGGGCAGCAGCAGGGACGGGCTACAGTGCTGCATTAAATATTTGAGGAGTGGGTAGAGAGGGTGAATTCTGGCAGTACTGGGGAGCTAGGTTCCTGGTACCACATTAAATAGTTGAGGGGTAGATTTCAGCAGCACAGGGGATGGGGTCCTGATACCACATTAACTGTTCGGGGGTATGGAGACTTTGGAGTACCAGACAGCACCAGGGCCATAGGGCAATGGGCAGTGATTTATTACTGAAGAACAGATACCAGATTCTACGTGAGGATTCTGAGTCTGATAACACTATCTTCCCTTCACCATCTACTCCAGTGGATGTACCACCCCAACCTCCAAAACAGATAATTGTGCTTGGGGGGGGGGGGGGTTCTATCATTAAATTTACTGATAAACCCATTTGTAATGCAGATGAGCAAAA
This sequence comes from Neoceratodus forsteri, assembly GCA_016271365.2. Taxonomy (NCBI): domain Eukaryota; kingdom Metazoa; phylum Chordata; order Ceratodontiformes; family Ceratodontidae; genus Neoceratodus; species Neoceratodus forsteri. Next base: position 87,147,995 of record CM057451.1, read on the forward strand.
TAGGATGATGGTTAGTTGTTTCCCGGGTGCAAAGTAAAATATTTCATAAATATGGTAGACAACACAATTAAGGGAGCTGGAGATCAACCACTTGCCATCATACATATTGGTGTTAATGGTATTAGGAGGAAACCAGTGGCTGAAATAAACAAAATATTTCATGGCACTAGGTGATACATTGAAATCTAGGGAATGTGACACTATCTTCTCTGAAATGTTGTCTGTACCTCTAGCCATTTATCAGATGCAGAAAACAATAAAGTATGTGCACTCATGGTTAAGATATTGGTCAAGGGAGATGGGCTTTGACTTCTTAAGACCTTGTGACTCCTTTTGGGGCGAACCTCAGTGGTACTGTAGTGAAGGCCTGCATTTAAATTCCAAAGGAAGTAAAATCCTGGGTACAAGCATCAACAATGTTGTTGATTCAACTTTAAACTAAATAAACTTGGGAAACTAAGGGTAAATGTAAGTGCACCATCTAGGATTTATAGGGAACAGACTAAACTGAAAAAAGGAAACCCTCAGTGCCATACTCATTAATGCTAGAAGTTTAAATGTAGATAAAACTTGAACTAGAAGTTCCTGTGAACATTAATAGGTTGGATATTATAGAAACATAGAAACATAGAATTTGATGGCAGATAAGGACCGCTTGGCCCACCCAGTCTGCCCATTTCCCTACCTAATGGATCAGCTGCAGATCCTAGTTAACCAGCAGCCTGCTTCTTTCTAGCCCCACCCCCTAGAACTGCCTTATGGCTGTTCCATGCATGCTTGAATTCAGTCACTGTTCTTGACTCCACAACCTCCTCCGGAAGGCCGTTCCATGCATCCACAACCCTCTCTGTGAAAAAATACTTCCTTACATTACCTCTGAGCCACCCCCCCATCTTCAAATTGTGCCCCCTTGTTCTTGCACACCTCTTTTTTTGAAAGATGCTACCCTCTTGGACTTTGTTGATTCCCTTGAGGTACTTGAACATTTCTATCATGTCTCCTCTCTCCCTCCTTTCCTTGAGGCTATACATACTAAGCTCCTTTAGTCTCTCTTCGTATGTCTTCCAGTGCAGACCCTGCACCATTTTAGTTGCTCCTCTGGACAGCTTCCATCTTGTCTATGTCCCTGCGGAGATTGGGTTCCAGAACTGCACACAGTACTCCAGATGGGGTCTCACCAGCTGTCTGTACAGAGGGATAACAACTTCCTGTTTTCTACTGGTGATGCCTCTCCCTATGCATCCCAGTATCTCCCAACCCTTCCTTACTGCCCTCTCACATTGCTTGCCCACCTTTAAGTCATCTGCTATGACTACCCCCAGGTCCCTTTCCATTTTTGTTGTTGTTAGTATCTCACCCCCCATTGTGTACTCTTCCCCTGGGTTTTTGTTTCCCAGGTGCATTACCTTGCACTTCTTAGCATTAAATCCAAGCTGCCATACATTTGACCATTCCTCTAACCTTGCCAAGTCCCTTCTCATCCTTTCCACCCCACCTTGTGCATCAACTCTGTTGCAGATCTTTGTGTCATCTGCAAAGAGACATACTTTTCCTTCCAGTCCCTCTGCAATGTCGCTATAACGGAGACCTGCTGGGATGAGGCTAGTAGTTGAAGTAAGCACATTAAGGTCTTCCATCTATTTTGTAAAGGGAGAGTGGGGAAGACAGGAAGAGGAGGTGTCACACTGTATATTATGGAAGTTATCGAGTGTCACCAGTTAGATATACCTAACGAATCTACGACTGTTTGTGAATCCAACTGTGTTACTGTTTCTGGTGGAACAGATAAAAAGGTTACTCTTGGGTTATTTTTATAGACCACTGGATAGTTGTGCAGAGATGAGTGACCAGTTAACTATGCAAATTGATCACTTTTGTGATGGTAGGGATGGTATAATCATGGGGGACCTTAACATGCCCACCATAAAATGGGATGAGATGTCTGCACCATCTAATGTAGAACCCAGGCTCATGGATGTTATTCTCACCCATGATTTGTGCCAAGTGGTCGCTGAACTGACCAGGGGTAGTAATATTCTAGACGTAATCCTCACTAAAATCAAGGATGATATTCATGATATTGCTATTACCGACCTCCTGGGTACTAGTGATCATTACTCTATTAATTGTACCTTAAGCAGGAGTAAACAGATTATTAAAGATAAAGCAATGCTAAAGAACTTTAATAAGGCTAATTATACTGCAATCAAGAGGGTACTGGGAAGTACTGATTGAAATGATATCCCTAAATCTAATGATGCAGAACAATCCTGGATTTTCTTTAATTCTCTGATTAAAGATGTGGTGAACAAGTCTGTTCCTTTAAAAAATGTTACAACAGTTTTAGAAAAAAAACTGCCATGGTTCAGCAATAAGATCAGGAAGTTAATTAACAAAAAGAGGAAACTTTTTGCATTAAATTGGTCACACTCATCACAAACAAATATTAAACATTATAGGTGTGCACTTAAGGCTACCAAAAGAACAATTAAGCTGGCTAGGAGAAATTTGGAAATCAGGTTAGCTCATTGAACAGATAACCTGAAGACATTTTACTCTTATATAAATGCATCCAAAAGTAATTGTAGAGTGATAGGTCCTTTGGAGATTGACAACAATATGATCAGTGACCATCAGACTGAGTTCTGCTGTGTATTTAGGAAAAGAAGAAGTCAGGTGGCTGCTAAGTTCTGACACAGTGCAGGAAAACACTAGACAGCACTCAATAGATGGTAGGATATATAAAAACTCTTTACTCTATATCCCAACAAGTCAGCTGGTCCTGATGAGCAACACCCAAGATTCCAGAAGGAACTTAGTTTAGAATTGGCACCAATTGTGACTAGTATATTTAACAAATCCCTGAATGAAGGCATTGTTCCACTAGACTGGTGCAAAACTTTGGTCATACCTATATATAAAAAAAAAGTAGCAAAGCCATACCTGGTAATTAAAGACCAAGCAGCTTAACATCTATTGCTGGTAAAATTATGGAGAGAATAATAAGAGACAGAATTAATGAGGATTTGATAAGAATGGGTCTGCAGGACCATACCTTGCATGGATTTGTAAAGGGAAGAACATGCATTACCAATCTAACTGTGCTTTATGAAACAATTAGTAGACAAGTGGACATCGACAGTGATGTTGATGTTATTTATTTGAATTTAAACAAAAGGTTTTGACACCATTTCACATAAATTATTGATAGCCAAAATGACTTTCTTTGGTATTAATAACCAATTTATTAAATGGGTTCAAACTTGGCTGGAGAACAGAAGTCAAGTAGTCAGAATTAATGGATTTGTGTCTGATGAGTGAAGGGTGACTAGTGGTGTCCCCCAAGGGTCGGTTCTCAGCCCTCTGTTATGTAATATCTATATATGCAATTTGAAAATTAATAGTGGCAATTGTTTAATCAGATTTGCTGATGATACTATGTTAGGGAGCTCAGTAACAAATTGCCAGGACAGATCAAGAATGTCTTCTAATCTTTTGTCTATAGTTGACTGGGCTAAAGAGAACCAACTACAGTTTAACATAGATAAATGTGTGGTTATGCACTTCAGCAGATCCAATAAGTCCCAGGAATACTATATTGAGGGAGTTAGAATTAGATCCGTGAACAAGATAGCTGATCTTGGAATCCTTGTCAGTGATACCCTTAAACCTAGCGATCACTGTAAACAAGTGGCTAGCAAGTCTAACCATCTAGTTAATGGTGTGAAATGTGCCTTTATTAACAGATCTGAGGCAGTTTTGTTACCCCTTTATAGGGCTTATATACAGCCCCACTTGGACTATGGCTCTCAAGTTTGGAGTCCCTTTTTAAAGAAAGATCTTGACCTTGTTGAAAAGCCACAAAGAAGATTCACAAAACTAATTGTAAAACACAGGAATAAACCTTATGAGAAGAGGAGCAAGGATCTTGAACTATTTTCATTAAAGGATAGAAGAATAAGAGGGGTCTTGTTATTGTTATTTAACATTTTAAAGGACAAGCAGCTGTTTGCCGATTTGGGCTTGGATTTTTAAGTGGACTATGCATGATTTGAGAGGACACAAATTGCAACTGTTGGAAAAGAAACCCCAATAGAGATATTAGAACAATTGCTTTTGTCCCACGTACAATTAGACTATGGAATAAGATTCCTCAAGATATTGTGTATTCCAGCACTGTCACTGCCTTTAAAAATAAACTGGTTAATTATATAATGAATGGCTGCTTGATCAGTCATGATCACTGAGAAGTGGGGTGCAATTCGTATGCATGTATACCTTCCATTGCTCTTAAACCCAAGTATACAACCAAAGTAAAAGATGGGAACCGGTGTCACATTTAACTTTGGGGAGAGGCTGTTTGATGGTACTGGGGATGCACTCCCAGTGCTGCCTTTTAACTTGGAGGATTTGGTGTTTGCTCTAGCATTTCCTAAGATGATGAGGGTATTTTACAGTGACAGGGATGGGCTCCTGGTGCTGCCTTTCAAATAGGTTCCTGCTCCTGGGAAGGAGCACACTGAGGAGAGAATTACCTGAGATTTAAGAATGTGTAATGAGGCTATGCAAATTGTAATTTACTCACCTGATAAAGGTGATTGTGTTCATTTATATTCATGGCGATGTTAGTCCATTCTTTTTGCATGCTTCTAGTATAGTATGCTTTAGCCAGCATGCTGTCGTGGCTTTGCTTGTGGTCAAATCCTTCTTGTGGCCTTGAGCAATCACAAAAAGCTTTTCAGTTTTCCTGACTGCTTTAGTTCTCTCTCGATACATTGTGAGGGATCACTTCACAACCAATTTGTGTAGGGTACTTTCTCTGGTGTCGTTATGATCATTTTAGAAGATAGTTGAATTGTCCAATTAGTGTGGAAAGAAGAAGACACTTTTGGGGTAAATGATGGGACAGTCCCAGGGGTGACACCTTCCTGTGTGACTATTGTGAATGGCTCCTTGATGTATCTGGTGCCCTACTCACATGTCCTTTGAGCTGAGCAGGTTGCTACTAGGAAGGCTGTCTTTAATCCCAACCAGAATAGATCTGCCTCTGATTGGTTTATGATGTCACTGTGAGGAACTTCAGGACTAATGTGAGGTCTCATGATGTAATCAATGTCTTGTTTCAAGGTCTAATGTTATTGGTCACTTTCATGAATCTCAGGATGTCCAGATGTGTACCTGAGACTAAGGGGCCTACCCACACCAGTGCTGCCCAAATTGCTGATAATTGGACTCTAAATGATGCTGGAGAAAGCCTTTTTCCCAGCCTTTGTTGTAAATAAAGAAGAATATCAGGAATTGTGGTTGTCTCTGATGTTTAATGTCTTGAATTGCACCAAGACTTATGGAGGTAATAGAGCTGCATGCAGTCAGAGTTCTCTAGCAGCAAACTACAGGCTGCTCCTCTCTCATTCCCCTCCCAGATGCCATTCCCCTCCATGCAGCAGTCAGAGTTCTCTAGCAGTAAACTACAGGTATTAAGAGATAGAGTGCCCTGCTGTAGTGGGTTACAAGAATCTATTTAACGTCAGAGGACAGCACCTGATTATTTTAGCCACATTCCAGGGCTTTAGAGCTACGTTACATACTGTGCGTTGCTGGTACTTTAATTGGGTTCAGACCGCCATTGGGTTTAGGCTGCCTGCAATGTATTTCAGTGTCTATAGCTATGATTTTAATTGTGCTTAACTTGTCTGATTGATTTGTGGTTTCCTAGCTGTTATTTTCTGTGATCCTGCATAGTGCTGAGCTATTTAAGGGTTTTTCATTAACTTACAGTATAGTCCAATGCTGCTCACTCAGACCCATCTGTGGGGAGGCTTTCATGGTGTTCAGCCTGCAGATGCCATTGCCCCTTCCCTACTCCCCTTGTTCTGTTCCCGCCTTGACCCCACCATTGTCTGCTTGACCCTCTAATCCTCTTCTCTTCCTCCACAGGCTGCTTCTTTGATTCCCCTTTCAGACGCCATTCCCCTCCCTGCAGCAGTCAGAGTTCTCTAGCAGCAAACTACAAGTATTAAGAGATAGCGTGCTCTGCTGTACTGGGTTAGCTGCCACCACTATGCATTTGCTCCCTCTCTCACCCTGGGTGGGCACTTCTTATATAACTGGCCCCCATCACGTGATCTAGTCATGTAACCCATGCCTCCAGAACCTATCTCCCCAAATCTCCATTAGCCTGTTATATGCCTTAGCCACTAGAGGTCACTGTTGGTCCCCATGATATGTTGTAACATTATACCTCTACTTCCACTAATTTTAAACTAGCTAGCAGTGCTAACTGCCCCCCCCCAAAGGTCCCTGTACCCTATTCTGTCCCTCTCTTCTCTTCTGGTGGCAGATTTGAACCTGGTCCCTCATGGTTATCATCCTGCCTTAGTCAACTGTTCTAACCTCTAGGCCACTCAGCCTACTAGGAAGCACCCACCCACTACCATTATTCATCCCATAATGCCTTGTGTCCACAAGTGGTACTACACCTCATAATAGCCAGCTAGACACACAGGTTAATTATTACCCAGCATGTCTCTTGCAATTTGGAATTTCCAGGTTGCTTTACAGTTGGTATCCCCCAAGTCCTAATCTTTGTTCTTCCCACCCCTAACTTGTACCAAGGAATTTTCCAGCCATCCCTTTCCTGACTCAAGCCATGCTCTCCGTATAGCCATTGCTTTTCCTATTTGCACTCCTGCCCCTCCTCCCATCCCCTCCATGTATCCCTCCCCTTCAGTCCCTCTTCCCTCCACCATACCCATCTATCCTCACATCACCTTGTACCAAACGCCATAATTGGCCACCCCTAAGCTTACTTCCACTACCAGCTCTCTTCCTATTCTTAGCATCCTCCCTCCACTCCCCCTTCTCCTACCTCCCCCACCAGCCACCCAGCAGCTTCACTTGCTTAGACTTGAACTCATTCATAGGCTCCACCTCTCTCACCTTCCCACTACCTACACTCTCACCGCAGTAGTTCAAAACTGCACAAACCCTCAGACAGACAGACTCTTCTTCTATCTATTCCTTCATCTAGCGGGAGATATCCAGCCTAACCCTTGCCCAACCCCTCAGTTGCTCCCACCTGCAAAAGGCCTCACCATTTACCATTTCAACTCTAGGAGCTTACTCCCTAAGATAGACCTCCTCAGAGTCTGGGTGTCACAGCATTCCCCTGACATTCTCTGCATTACCAAGTCGCGGTTATCATGCAGAGTTTCTGACCCCCTACTCTCCCTACCTGTCTACCTTCTCCTTAGGCAAGACTGCTCTAAGAGAGGTGGTGGTGTAGCAATCTACCACGGCCAAGACCTGCCGGTTTCAATTGTTACTAACGAGGCAGTTTCTAAGTCCCACGAGCTCCTACTTGTTAAACTGCTTCTGCCATCCTCTCTCTCCATCAATATTAGAGTACTCTACCCTCCCTAAAGTCCCTCCCTCCACTATGGTCAGCACCATCTCAGCTGTTTCTGCCACCGCCAGCTCTGGTGAACTCATTTTATCTGGTGACTTTAACTGGAATTGGGCCTCCCCTACCCTTAAACCCACCACCCAGCAAATTGAGACACTAAACCTACACCAAATGATCAGTGAACCCACCAGACTAAACCCCCACTCCCAAAACTACATCCTCCTGGACTGGATTCTGCTTCCTCACCCACAGATCACATCAACCAGTATGCTTCCTGACCTTTTCAGTGATGACTTCATGACCTACTTCACTCATAAACTCCATTTACCTCGCTCCCCCCACCTATCACTGGATCCACTCCCTTCTCTGCTTAAACACTGCTATGCTCCTGCATGATCTAGCATCCTCTGAGTGGTCCCATTACTATGTCACAAATGACGTAAACACAGCTCTCTCCCTTTTCTGCTGCATACTAAACAATGTCTGGAATAATCATGCCCCCCCCCCCATGCCACAGGAGACTGAGAAATTTCCACCACCCCTGGATATCCACTGATCTGGTTGAGCTCGGCAACTCCTGTGACTGGGCTTGGGCTTACTTTAAAGACTCACTCTCCCTCAATGACCTCTCCACCTATTGCACCCTGAAAAACGCTTGCACCAAAGCCTTCAGGGCAGTTAAATCCAACTACTTTAAGAACACATTGCAAGAAAATCTAAACTCTCTGCATAAATTCTGGCAAACTCTCTCCTCCCTTCTCAAACACTCACACAGCCTCTCCTCCCCCTTCCTTCAAATTGACAACAACCTAGTCTCAGACCCTCATATCGTTGCCTGTATCTTAAATAAGTTTTTCACAACTTGTGCTCTTCTCTCTACCCCTGCCCATCCCTCCAACCCCTGGCACACCACCCTTACCCCTGACTCCACAGCATCCACTTCCACAGCACCTCCACCCTCTTCTGCTCCACACACATGTCAGCTCTACCCTATCTCAGCCCAGGAGGTCCTCAGGGCTCTCCGATCCCTAAATACATGCAAATCCAGCCCTGATGGCCTTGATCCACTCATACTAAAGGTCTCAACCCAGCCATCGCCCATCCCTTGTCCCACCTACTCAACCTCTCTTTCTCCCTTAGCACAGTACCATAGGCCTGGAAAGAGGTTAAAGTGATTCTGCTGCACAAAGGCAGTGACCACTCCCAACCTGATAATAGCCACCCTATCTCCCTCCTCCCTGCTGTAACTAAATTACAAGAATCCCTTGCCCTCACCAGACCCACTAACTTCCTCACTACCTTAAATTTTCTGTCCCCTTATCAGTCAGGCTTAAGGAAAAAACACTGTATTGTCTCCTCCCTACTTAGGGTTACCAACTCAATTCTCACTGTTATGGACCATGGCCACCTCACCTCAGCCATGTTTATAGATCTGGCCAAAGCATTTGATTCCGTGTCCCATCTCATCCTTTTTACCAAACTCGAACATGCCAGCTCCCCACCCCCCAGTCAAATGGTTCAGCTCCTACCTCTCTGGCCACTCTCAATGCCTCCAATTTGGAAATGTGCTCCCCACCCCCAATATTGTCTGGTGTACCACAAGGGTCAATCCTCAGCCCCATCCTCTTTTTGATATTCCTCAATGACCTCCCTTTCATTTGCTCATCCTCCTCCTCCCACATATACCTCTATGTCGATGACACTATTCTTTATAACTCCATCCCCTCTGCCTCAATGGTAACCTCCCAGCTGCAGACCAGTTTCACCTGTGTCCTTACCTGGTCTGCGGCAAATCAACTGAAGGTCAACACCACAAAAACTGTCTCCATGAACTTCAGCTCCACTCATAAACTAGCCAAATTCCTCCCACCCCCTGCCTTCATGACCCTTGATGGCAAAATCCTGGATATAGTCCCAGCCTCAAATACCTCAGAATCTGGCTGGACAGTCACCTGGATTTCTCCAGTCATGTTAGCCATATTCACTCCAAGCTCTGCCCTAAACTTGGGGCCTCTATAGAAACAAAGATGTCCTCTCCCTTCCTGTTTGCTTCACACTCCTTACAAAAAACATTCTATTGCTTTTGACTATGCCGACGTTATGCACAGGTCTTCCTCCACATCCACCCTCTCCAGACTGACATTCTCTTCAATGCCTTTTGTCACTTCACCCTGAATGCTCCCCCCTCCAGAACCCATCATTGTACCCTTTATTCCTCACAATCACTCCCTTCTCTTAATTCCCACCCAAACCTCCACACCTCCATTCTCACCACTAAATACTGGTTTGGCTTGCTCCCCTCCTATTCCCAGCCACCCATATGTCCTATAGTCTCCATTCCTGTAACCCAAGTTTCTTTGCCCTACCCCGGCCTCACTCTAACTCTGGAAAGGCTGCCTTCTCTTTCCACTTCCCCTGGGAGTGGAAATCCCTGCCTGCCTGCCTCACTGTGCACATTGCCTTCCCTAAGTCTCTTTAAATGAACACTCTACCTCTCCCCTCCTACTCCATACTCATGCCCACAACCTGACTAACCTCTAGGTAGTACCTTTGCCTAACCATCCCTGGTTATCTGTTCCCCAGCATGCCAGGTCCTCTGCATTTTCTGAAGTTAGCATCTGCCCAAGTTTCCCATGAGTCCTACTGCTTACCCAGGCCTCAACAATACCCTCCACTGTTATGCTGCTCAATATGTGGTTGATATGCATATGTTATGTACCGTTTTTGAATTTACTTGTAACCTTCTGCTATTTTGCTTATGTGTTGTTGTTATACACAATGTCTTGTACAGTTTTATATCTACAGTATAATCTGTTACCTGCCTTTCCTAAGCACTTATGCATCGTAATTTCTGTATTATTGCACTGTACCTGTACCTCCTTTCCCCCCCTCTCCTGGGTCGCACCTGGAAACGAGCCTTGGCTCAATGTGCCTCTCCCAGTTACCAATCTTCCAATAACTAACTAAATAAATAAATAAGTCACAAATAGTCTCTACTTTCTGTGTATATGGAGTCTGTTGACGACCTCCTGGATTGCACAGTCATTGTTATTACTGACTTGTGATAGCCTGCCTTCAACAGCCTCTCCCTTTAAGGAGCCAGGCTGTGAGTTTTAGGTTCTGTGGATTGAGAGGTATAACCAGCCTTTGTATCAGAATGTATAATGCTGGTAGCACCCACTTTCTATTGCAATTGCCACAGCTGTAACAAGTCATGCTCTTTTTGGCCAGTATAGTGTAATCATGATTAGCAGTGTTCTTGACCATCTCACTTTCACTATTATTTGTGGAATGAGTGGTAGGGGTGGAAATATGTAGGATCTGTTGTAGGTCCAGTCCTGAGATAGGGAGTCTGTCCCCATGACTTGAGGCTTCCTGATTCTGGAGTAAAATTTCTCTGTTTGTTCTTGTTGGACACCATTAAGTCTATTGCTATTGGGTCCCATCGTTCTGTATCATACCAAACACCTGCAGGTTAAGCTGCCATTTCCCTGGCTGTATCATTTGCCTGGTTAACCAAACCCTTTGGTGTTGAGTTACCTTGCTAAGTGAATAGTGAAGATGTGTTCTAAATTTTTCTGTACGCAGGTCATGATCTTTTCTGCTTCTCATTGAAGCTGTACACTTTTTGTACCTCCCTGTTTGTTGACATAGATCACTGTTGGCCTGTTGTCTGATTGTATCAGAATGTATTTTCCTGTGATCTGTTGTCTGAATGCTTGTAGGGCAATGAATACCACCCTCATTTCCAGAACATTGCTGTGGAGTTTGGATTCTGTCTTTGTCCAGCTCCCTTGTGCTGATTTGTCATCCACAGATGCTTCCCATCCTATCAGACTGGCATCCATTTCCATTGTTGCACTGTATTGTGTCTGCAATGAGACTCCTTTTGTTAGGTTGTCTCTTATTGTCTACCACTGCAGTGACCTTCTTACTGTGTTGGTGACTATGACCTCTGACTGTAGATCTTCTTCAGAAGGGGAGTCGTACTGAAGAAGAAGCAGTTCTAGTGGACACATTTTCCACCTTGCCCATGGGATCAGGTCAATGCAGGATGACATGCTGCCTAGTATTTGAGCTACTCAACACACTGTTGTTAATCGTGCCTGCTGTAGGTCTGTGGTCTGTGAGATCAGATTTGACATTCTCTTGTTTGACAGGCTTTCTTTGCCTTCAACCACGTTGATCACTGCCCTCAGATGTTCTATGTTTTGTGATGGTCAGGGAGCTTTTGTTTTCATTCACCACCCAATCGTGTTCCCTCTGGGCCTGTAAGACTGATTTGATGTCTCTTATTGACTGTGTCAGTGTGCGTGTGTATATGAACCAGTCATCCAAATATGGCACAATGTGGATTCCTTGTTCTCTTATCTTTGCTGCTAGTACCACTGATACCTTATTGAACATCCTTGGTGCTGAGGCTAGGCTGAAGGGCACTGCCTGGTATTGATAGTGCTGGCCTAGGATGCTGACTTTGAGATATTTGTAATGTGATGGTCTTACTGGAATGTGTAAATATACATCTTTTAGATCACCTGAAGTCAAGAAGTAGTCTTTGATGAATAAATCTTATGGTTGATCTCAGGGTCTCCATTTTGAATTTTTGTTTATGTACAAACTTGTTCAGGAACTTTAGGTCCAGTACTGATCTTAGGTTTCCTGTCTTCTTTGCCACCATGAAGAATATGGAGCAGATACCTTTCCCTTTCATTCTCCAGTACTGTTTCAAAGGCTTGATTTCTGATCAAGTTGTTTAGTACTTCGTGAATTTGTTGGGCCGTTATCCTTCTCTTTAAGATGGATGGCATCACCTCCTTGTTCCTGTGTGGTATTTCTGTGAGATGTGTGGTGTAGCCTTTGTTCACTACTTTTTGTACCCATCTGTCTGTTGTCCTTCTTTGCCATGTCTTTGCAAATAATGCCAGTTGCCTTCCCACCAGTGTAAATTTTTGGTGTGTGTTCGTCTGCAGTAGTGGGGTTGGTGGCATGTTCTGTAATGTTCGGGAGTAGCCATTGGCATGAGGACCTGTGGCCTCTACCTCTACTTCTGTGTCTTCCTCTGGAGGAACCACCTCAGCCCTTGAAGTTGTTTGTGTTTTTGATTGAGTAAACAGAACGGTATTGACTGCATGCTCCTCTGCCACAAAAATTACTATTCCTACGTCTCCTGCTGTTATGCTGAAATCTGTTTGCTGAGAGTAAATTCTGTTGGAAGGTAGGTAGAATCTCCTATGTTTGTCTTTTGTGAAGTCCTTGCCCTCATCTCTGCATTTAATGAATTCCAATAAACCTTTGCCAAACACGTCTGCCCTTGAAAGGTAGTTTTTGTAGCAATGTTTTTGACTCATCTGCCTCCCAAAGTTTTTGCCAGAGCAATCTTCTCACTTTGTTTGCCAATGTTGCCATTGTGGCATTGATTCTGAGAGCATCCACCACAATAGCTCCCGTGTGCTTGGCTGTCTGAAGTGTCCACTCTACCAGGTTTACCACCTGTGACTTCTGCGGTAGAAGCTTGGATATCTCCTCTAGCCATCTAATTTGTGATCTTGTTGCATATGGCTGTAGTGGTGGCTCTAGTCACTAAACCTGCCAATTTGAAAATTGTCTTTGATGTATTCATAGTTCTTTTGTCTGTGGGATCTTTCAAGGTGATGGTTCCTTCAACTGGGAGAACAGTTTTCTTGCTGAATGCTGCGATTTGTGGATCTGTTGTTGGAGGTGAGGTTAGCTTTAGCATGTCCTCCTCAACTGGGTACACCCTATTCAGAGTGCATCTTTCTGGTCTCCTTGATGGGTCTGCTGATTTGCACTCTTAGGCCATGACTTCATTGATAGTTGAGCAGACTAGGAAACAATTGTTCTATACATGTTTTTTTTGGCTCATGGGATCCAGCTTGCACTCCAGTTGTGGGAGTGGGAAATCAAATGCCATGGTTGACTTGACTAATTTCATCAATTCTGGAACTAGGTTGAATGAGCAGAGCTTTGATGTTAGGGATGGCTTTTCTGTGGTCATTGGTTCTTCCTCAGCATCAGATTCATGATTAGAAAGATTATCTTGTTGTTGGTCCCCTTCTTTGCTGGGGTTGGGGGTCTTGTGAGTCATCTGAGAATTCTATGACAACATTATTGGTACCAGTGGTGCATGATGCCTTGTCTGTCTTACTTGTTCTGTTTGAGGGTCTACTTGAGCTTAGTGGGCTGACATTGCTCATGGATACTAGGTACTCCATTAATTGTAGCTTAATATTTTGTTGGTTCTCTGCCATAGCCATTGTGGTCTGCTGCAGCTGCTTTAATACTGATGTGGCATTCATCTGCCATTCCATGGCATTGAATGTCCCTAATTCTGCTGAGGGGGACACAAGTGATGAGGACTGCTCTTCATATAGTTATGTGTGCACAGTCATGTACATTGGGCATAGTGGGCCAGTGTAGTGTGGTAGCAGTTGTACCATGCAGGAGGTGTATTTCCTTGTTCAAACCATCCTGTATGGAGACATAATGAGTATATATAACTTTAAATCAATCAATATGTCTGTCTGTCTGTCTGTCTGTCTGTCTGTCTGTCTATCTATCTATCTATCTATCTATCTATCTATCTATCTATCTATCCATCTATCTATCTATCCATCCATCCATCCATCCATCTAGCTATCTGTCTATCTAGCTGTCTACCTAGATATACAGTATATAACCTTGGGGGGATCCCATGTCTGTATGCAAACCCTACTCCTCCTGGTACGGTGATGCTGACCAGGAGAAGGTGTCTATGTCATAAACTTTTTCAGTTTCTTGAAGCAATAATAGTTTTATAGTTTGCAGATTGTATCTTAAGTAACTGAATTAATGCAGCAAATCCAGTCATTCCCTCTCTGCCAGTGTTGTATATTGTGGTGTGGTATAGGTTATAGGGAGTGTGTAGTGTTTGGCAAGCTGGCCGCTGGTAAGATGGCTGATAAACTGACTGTGAAAGTAATCCTAGGCCCCATGCAAGATGGCCACTGGCAGATAAGCTCAAAGGATGGCTCCTAGGAGACTGACTGCTTTCCTCTTTAGGCCTGTATACGTGTAAGGGGGAAGAGATGCAGTCACTTGGTGACTCGGGAGGACTTTATTTTTATTAGGGGAAACCATTTCCTCATCAAGTTTGTTCATTGACTGACATTCAGCTGTGCTGGTAGTCATGACTGAGATGGCACCTGTCATTCTGCACATGTGCTGAGTGGCGGGACGTCATGTGCTATGACATCAGATGCTAAGGTGATCACACTGGTGAACAAGCATTGAGAATGGCATGAGTAGGCAGCACAAACAAGGAAAACAATTAAGAGGGTCATAAAGAAACATGCTGTCCATGCCATTTAACCATGCCTGAATCCAGAGCCAGTGTATGGGATGAGTAAAAAAACTCTTAACTCTCCACACTGCCCATTACTGAGAGTAGTTTGGGTTCCATCAAATTCACCAAATGCACACTGAATCACTGCAAAAAGATTTAATACTTCTCCATTGCTAAAAAACTTAATAAGCCTCTTTAATAAAGCATATAGTGCAGATGCTCATAGGTGCCATTGCAAAACTTGGTAGGGTAAGAGTTAACTAGAATAAGTTTAAATTTTACCATGGTATTCATCTGGATAGTTGGTTTGTGTTTCTTTACATTCTGTGTACAGTGTAATTAAGGACAGACTGCAGCTTTTGTTGCTCGAGGAGGGACCAAAGCTAGTCTAGCCCTGGGCACACTGATCTATGGCTATCCCGCTGCATAAGGTGGACAGTCTGGACACCCTGCATTTACAATAATATATTGGTTAATCCATTAGTTGTGCCCATGCTAGCCTGCTGCTGCTGCTGCAACAGGGGCTGCAGGTGCGCTCATGCCCCTGATGGCTCCACTCATGAGGGGGGATGCCCAGCATGCTAACATTTAAAAAACAAAACAAAGCACCAGTTCAGATTTCTGTTCTGCACATGTACAGGAATTTTAATTCCCACAGAAATGTAGAAGGACAGATCCAGGACAGCCTGATAGTAAACTTTAGTCCCAACAAATGCAGTGCTGGGGCCACAGAACTGTGCTTCAGCACATTAAGGTGAAGAACTTGTTGTTAATTAGAATGTAAAGAGCTACAAAAAACGTAGATGTCAGAGTCCACTAACTAGCAGAAATGGTTCAATCCCATAGGAAGCTCTTACCTTAGCAAAGCAGTAATACATCTCAGTGATAAGAACAGGAGTTTTAAATGGCCGTGCTGATGCCTCATCAGATGCGTAAATTAACTGGAGAACAAAGGGAGTGGGAGCTGCAGGGGCTAAGGTGGTGGATAGCTGAAATTTGATATGTGGCCACATATGCATCTGGCAGCCTATGAGGTGTACATAGCCCCAGATGTCAGGATTAGAGTGCTGTGGCTATGCACACAACACAATGGAAAATATATGGGAACATCACCCACAGACACACATCTGCATTCTGTCATGTAGTATATGGTTAGGGTTTGGTATTTATAGAAATTGGCACCTCCAAAAATGTTGGTGTGCATGTTCTAAGTTGTACATGTTCTGCAAATGTTGTGTATGTCCCAAATCAGGTTCAGTTGTGTTTTAACTCTGTTCCTGCTCGCACTATCTCCCACCACATTGTGTACTCACTCGCTCGCTCACTCACTCACTCACCAATGGATAAAATAAAAATTCATGGGAACTGTGTTTTTCTTTTCTTCTAAAACAGTGTCCAACAGTGAGAAATGCTTCCTCAGTCAAGAAAACAAATGAACTGCACAATAACAGATTCAGACTAATTTTGTCCTAATTCTTAGACATACGTGAGACAAGAGAAATCTCTGTCAGTCCCATACAAAACCTACTATCACTTCTCATCTTGGGGTTCAGATAACAGCATGGACCTCTCGAGCTTTGCTCTTGAGGTCCATATGCTGTTATCTCAACCGCTCAATGGAAACACAGGCTTGCTTCATGTGGTTGCCCATACATTATTCAATATGTTGTGGCAGCTACTGTTCTATGTCCGCAAGATTTAATGGTAGACACTAGGAACATGTTTTGGTGTGACTGCAGTATAACTGGGGACTATATAACAAGAGAAATACTGCCCATGTACAATAGTAAATGTAAAAATAATTTTGTAAGTCATTGGTCCTCTGGATTTAAATTAAATCAAATGGTTAAGTTCAGAGTCTGAGCAAGGCAGCTGAGTCCTAACTCTCACTTTCCAGTAGCTCTCGGCTCAAATTAACAAACTGTGTTCAGAGCCAACACAGCTGATTCAGAGCCGCGAGTCCCAGTGAAAAGCACTCAAAGCTCTCACAGCACATGCATGAGAAAGGGCCCACCGTGCCCAAGATGTCCACTGTGACAGAAGTACGCATGTGTGAGGCAAATAACATTTAATTATTATTATAGTCAACCGGTGCATTTGATTGATGATTAAATGGCCATTATGATATATAAAAATGTTCTTAAAACTGCCCCCCATAGACTTTTATGGCGCAAGCCCCCACACTCTCCCTGGGCACACATCATTACATGCCTGAGCGTGGGGGCAGATCAAGGGCAGATTGATTGATCGGGAAGTGAAAGGGACGGCCTGGCTACTTCAGCGGGGCCAAATTACGATCCCTTCCACTTCCGCAGTTACAGTTCCAAAAATATTACAAAACATTACACAGATGGACGTTTGCCAGTATAAGCTGCCTAAAAATGTAAGACATGCCTTTTTTATACAAGCTTGGAAATTCACTTAACCAAGTACGGCACTGAGCGTGCTGCTGGGAATTGCAATCAGTTACTTGTAAATGCATAGTATATGAGGACATTGATTTTGCCATGACTGCATTCTGTTAGCTTTGGACAAATTAAGGTCCTCAGCACTCTCTTTACAGATGTGATTCATATCCTTCCTAGTTTAAATCATGCAACAGCAGACAGGTCTCAATAGACTGACTGGGATTTTACATACTGCCTTTCAACACTAAGTCAAAGTGCTCTTCTTTTACTTTTATTGTGAACTTTATTAAGGATAGCCCACTGCTCACAGTGATGCCCTGCATCTACCCAGTATATTCAGCTTGGAGGAGTGACACATGAGTGCTGATGATCGCGCCTTGTGCCAGTGGCTGTGAAGGGATGTAAATCGCAGATCTCTAGATTCAATTCTCTGCTCATTCTAAAACACTATGCATTGTAAGTTGCAAAACATGTTAATGTTTAATCATTTTCCTGATAAAAAACTAATAAAAATTCATTATTTTAGTATACTTATTTAATTTCTGCTAATGAAGGGGGGAGTGCGGACATGATTGACCTAAGTCCCGTTGGACCTTTAATTACTAAGTTACTATTATAATGTTCAAGATAAAATAGGTAAGACTAACCAAACCAACAAATTACTACTAGATCATTTCCATTGAATTATGGCTTAAAATTCCGATTTTTTATTTATCTTTTACCAGTAAAAGTGCATTGCAAATGGTCAGAAAGATAAAATATATTATTTAGGATAAATATATAAAATTGTTTTCTGAATAAATAAGTTATAGAAATAGTATTCTTAAAGTAAACTTTGTTTTGGGTAAGGCTATAAGACTGAGTTTCAATGGGTGGAGCAACAACGTCACTCCCCCATCAGGCCTTAAAAGGCCACTCCTCCTGGACTGTTCCAGGATTCGTTTCTTCGTTGCAGCTGGAGGCGCTGCCTTCCTTCACTCTGACCTGTCTTGTTTACTTGGCACATCCAGCCACTCGTTCCTGTCTCCTGTGCAGCATTTCCCACCGTGGCCCTTCTGCTGCTTTTGCGGCTTTGTTCCTGCTCACTTTCGTGTTTCCACTTCCCTCTGTTTCCCTCTTGTTTGCTGCCTGCCTGCCTGTCCATGTTTCCCCTTCCCCATGCCTCATTTTTCTTCTGCTCCCTGGCTTCTGCTTTTGCTTTCCTTGGCTCGGCTCCTTCCTCCTTTCAGCCCTCCATTCTATCCTCGATGCTGCTTCTGGATCGCTTACCCAGCCTCGTAGCATCGCTTCACTCATTGCACTTGGAGCATCTTTCTGCTCCATTCCTCTCTTATTCAGCCTACCCTCCTTCCCGTTTCTCCTTCATCCCCTCTCTTCAGTTCCCTCCTCCCCTTGGTCTGGCTTAGTTTCTGCCCTCTGTGTATGCTGTGCTTTTTCCCCAGTGTGCAGACTCACTTGCCTGTCTGGTGCCTCCCTCCTTGTCTTCGGCTCCTCGTCTTTTTCTTTCCTCATTCTAGCACTGGATTTTTTGCTTCCACTCATGTGTTCTGTTTCAGGGTGCTGTCCTGCCATACACATTTTTCTCCTCATCTCCTTCCTTCTCTCCCGTACATGGACCTTGACTGCTCATCTTGTCAGGCATCACACCATCTCATTTCCACATATTTTTTCATGTTGCATTCATCCTACATCTGGACTTCTGATATCTGTTCTCCTTCTCACTGCTCTTTTTAGTTTCTCTGGTGTAGGTCTGCCATATCGTGGCTGCTAGTCTTTTCTTCCTCTTCATCATTACCACCATTAAGAGGGATGCCTTCAGGTTTCTGATCACTCCAAGACCCAATTCTACGTCTGTTGGATCATCACACAGGTTGCTAGGACTGCTCCTTGTTGTCTACCTACATGGGGCCTTATATCTGTTGGCATCTTATTGTTTAGGGTGCTGGGGTGCTACACTTTCTGGCCCTTTGCTTTGATTTTGAGGGCCAGTGCTATGATTTTCACTACCAAGAGGTTGTGAAGTTTGATACTTCGGGATCCTGTCTGGGGTGCTTCCCTCGTAGGTGTTTAACCCAGGCTTCCTGACTCGTAGTGTTTCTCCTCTGAGTGCTTTTGCACTCTTCGCTGCTTATTTTTCTAGCTGCACTGCTTCTGCCTGCCTAGTTCCCATAATTAATTTGGGATTTACAGTCTGATTTTCCACCTCAGTCTTTGTCTGGTTCTCCTGCCTCACTCGTTTGCCCCGTCCAGCCTTGGTTACACCATATGGGCTTTCTTAATTTCATCCTGACTGTGTTTCCCCTTCATGGGTGCTCACCCTCCTCCTCCTCCTCCTCCCATTCCCTCCACCCTCAATTCTTCTCCTTTTCTGACCTCTGTCTGCTTTCTTTTCTGGGTTTCCCTATCCTGTCATTCCCCTACCACCATACCCTACTCATTCACTTCGCATAATATTCCCTCCTGCATTGCCCTGCCTACTCATCTCCTCCTCTGACCCTATTCCCCATTCTAGTCAATCCTATTCAGATGTCCTCCTGGTACTGCCTACCTCACCATCGGCTGCCGGCTTCACCTGGCCACTCTCACTCCTATCTTCATGCAATTCTGTCCATTCCTAATTTGGCTCAATGGACCCAGTTGTCATGCAACCCAAGGTTTCCAATCATGGGTAGCTTCCTCATGACATGAGTCTAGTTCTCCTTTGCTCAGTCCAACCTCAGGATCTACTCATTCACATTGATTAATCAAGCATACCTCTTATTGGGTCTATGCTACCTCACTGAACTACTGCATTCCCGTGGTTATTATCACTATCAGTCTCCTTATCATTGCATCTGGGTCTCCCTCACTCATCTGACCTTTCTGTGGGTCCATTCCTTCATATCGACTACTCGAGCATAATCCTCTTGGGTCCATGCTGCCTCAACTCGACCTGTACTCCACTCGAAGACATGCCTTCCATATCCATTGCCCCTTAGCTTGGGGCTGGCTGCATTTGCCTCTCATCAATGGGGCACCTTTAGCTGCTCGAGCCGGTTTGGAGGCACCCTCTATGCCATTCTTTATCTGACCGCCTCTGGTTCACCTGGTCTGTTTTGTAGGTTTGCATAGGCCAGCTGAGTGCCTCAGCAGTCATCTCTCTCCTCTCTTGCTTTTGAGCATCTAGTTGCATTCCCATTACAAGGACAGAGTGAGAGCTTCATCTCTATTGGAATTTTTTCCTCTTCCCCAATATTGACTCTAGTTGCAGTAGCTGAGCCGTCACTAATCAAACCGTCCTTCAGTCTGGAGGGATGGCAACCTAGGCCTTGGATCCCCAGGGGTTTCCTCCTCAAAGGTTTTTTTTCCTCTCCTCTGTGCTGATGGTCATAATATTGGACAAGGTTAGTGCTTTCATAGGTTCTGTAGTTAGGTTCTGCTGTTGGATGGAGTCAGATGGTGGCCCTGGCTGTTCCCTCTCTCCTTAGGAAGTCCGCCCTTCTGCATCTGTCAGCTTTCATTTCATTTATTGTCCTCATCGTATCTCGTTCTTCTCCTGTCCTTCCCATCTACATCTCTCTCTCCTTACTTTCTGGTCTCGATATATTCTGATTTCTCACCTCTTCAATGTTTGATACCCTTTTGGGTATTCTTTTTGGGCTTCTTCCTAAGCTACCTTTAGCCAAGGGAATTATTCCTGCAGCACCTATAGGGGAAACCCTCCTCTAGGGTTCCTTGCGTCGTAGCCCTACAGGGTGGTATATCCCATGGATAAAGAGGCGAACAGCCACAATGTATTGAAGTCACACAAGCATACATCTCATCCAGTTGTGTAAGCACAATTGAATGGGAAGGCTATAAGTCTGAGGTTCAATGGGAAGAGCTACAACGTCACTCCCCCATCAGGCCTTAAAACGCCACTCCTCCTGAACTGCTCCAGGATTCGTTTCTTCGATACCACACCATCCACCCCTCCTCCTCCAGCGGTTTGTCTCTCCTTCCCATGGGCTTCTTCCTAAGCTACCATAAGACAAGGGAATTATTCCCATGGCATCTATGGGGGGAACCCTCCTCTAGGGTTTCTTGTGCCATACCCCTACAGGGTGGAATATCCCATGGACAGAGAGGCAAACAGCCACAATGTATTGAAGTCACACAAGCATACATCTCATTCAGTTGCGTAAATACAATTGAACAATGAGTTAGACAGGTATCATCAACATAAAGATCAGACAAAGTAGTTCCAGAAAGTTAATAAAAAAAACTGATAATTTGTGATTCAGACTCTTGTGAACCTCCAACTTTTTACTGCAGAAGAAAAAAAGTCTAAGGGCCTTGTTTATATACCAAGAACACATTTTGCAATATAACACTGATACATTCTACAAGAATAGATTTCCTTACATCTAATGCCAAAAACAAACATGCAAATTATTTCTGATTTAAAATTTTGCATATGCTACATACAATGTAAGGAAGACTTTTTCCTCCCAAACACACACTGGGCACTCAAGCTTAATTGAGAAACATAGAAACATAGACTTTGACGGCAGATAAGGACCACTTGGCCCACCAGTCTGCCCATTTCCCTACCTACTGGATAAGCTGCAGATTCTAGTTAACCAACAGCCTACTTCCTGCCAACCCTCACTATAATTGCCTTGTGTCTGTCCCATGCATGTTTGAATTCTCCCACTGTTTTAGCCCCAACAACCTCCCCAGGAAGGCAGTTCCACGCATCCACCACTCTCTCCGTGAAAAAAGATTTCCTTACATTACCCGTGAGCTGTCCCCCCTCTATCTTTAAATTGTGTCCCCTTATTCTTACACATCTCTTTTTCTGAAAGATGCTACCCTCCTGGACTTTGTTGATTCCCTTGAGGTACTTGAATGTTTCTATCATGTCCCCCCTGTCCCTCCTTTCATCAAGGGTATACATATTAAGCTCTCTCAGTCTTTCTTCATATGATTTCTGATACAGACCCTGCACCATTTTAGTTGCCCTCCTCTGGACTGCTTCCATCCTGTCTATGTCCTTGCATAGATGAGGTCTCCAAAACTGCACACAGTACTCAAGATGCGGTCTTACCAACTGTCTGTACAGAGGGATAACCACTTCCCTTTTTCTACTTGTGATGCCCCTTTCTATGCATCCCAGTATCCCCTGGCTCTCCTTACTGACTTCTCACATTGCTTACCCACCTTTAGATCATCTGATATGACTACCCCCAAGTCCCGTTCCATTTTTGTTCTTGTTAGTACCTCCCCTGATACTGTGTACTCTTCTCCTGGGTTTTTGTTTCCCAAGTGCATTACTTTGCACTTCTTTGCAGTGAATCTAAGTTGCCATATGTCTGACTATTCCTCCAACCTTGTCAAGTCCCTTCTCAGCCTTTCTACCCTCCCTTGTGTATCGACTCTGTTACAGATATTTGTATCATCTGCAAAGAGGCATACCTTTCTCTCCAGACCCTCTGCAATGTCACCTATAAAGATGTTAAAGGGGACTGGACCCAGTACTGAGCCCTGAGGTACTCCACTAGTGACCCCCCTTTCTTTGGAATGTGTTCCACTCACTGTTACCTTCTGTGTCCTGTTATGCAGCCAGTTTGCAACCCAGGCTACCACCCTGGGACCCACTCCCAGGCTGGCTAACTTGATTATTAATCTTTTGTGTGGGACTGTGTCAAATGCCTTGCTAAAGTCTAGGTAGGCCATATCTACAGCCCCTCCCTGGTCTATTACTTTGGTCATCCAGTCAAAGAAATCTATTAGATTCATCTGACATGACCTTCCTGCTGAGAATCCATGCTGCTTTGGGTCCTGTGTCCCGCTGGCCTCTAGGTGCTCAACAATTCTTTCTTGAAGAAGTGATTCCATCATTTTCCCTACCACTGAGGTCAAACTTACAGGTCTGTAGTTTCCTGCTTCTGCCTTGCTCCCACTTTTGTGAAGGGGAATCACATCTGCCCTCCTCCAGTCCTCAAGCATGTATGTCATGTTTAACTCTATTAGTCACATTAGCAATACAACTGAACATGTTTAACAATACTGATCAATTAAAAAAAGAGTAATAAGGCCCCCATTTTCAAATGGTAGTACTGGCACGAATGTGATTTTCTTCAGCACTCCACACAGGGCCATATTCAGAGGCCTCTGGAGCACTGCCCAAACCCCACAGTGCCATGGCACTATCCACACTGCTACACCTATGCAAATGAGGGAGTCTCTCACACCTACTGGTGCAGCACTATATTCAAAGGTTTGTGGCAGTGCTAAAAAGCCCCCAAAGTGGTGCTGTTTACCACTGTCAAAAACATGTCTTATCTGGGTACTAAGCTTGCACCCATCTGAAAGCAGGTTGGCAGTACTGCAGCAGCCCCCTTGTGCCAAGTGGTTCCCCCCATCCCTAATCACACTTCCAGTGGCCCCCAACCCTTGAAGACCCATTTGATGTGTATACAATGTAGCCCTGCTAGTCTACCACCCTGGATTGCTCTTCCTGCATTTGAATTGTATATCCCTGGTAGTCTAGTGGATCCCCCACCCCCCAAACCATTGCCAACCACCCATCCAGTGAGGACCTCCACCATGGACTCCCCCCCCACCTTGATAGCAACTTACTGTTACTAGTGGTGCACAGCAGCGACTAGCACAGCCCACCACTCATCACCTTGGCTATCCACCATTGAGCACAATCACACACATGACAGTGAGTGACAGTTGGAGTGAGAGGAGAGCAGGGTGGGGATGCTCAGTGGGTGAGTGACAACTGGTCAGGGCCACTAGGCTGCCAGGTATATACACTTAAAGGCATGGAAAACATGTTTTTTTATTATTTTTATAATTTATTGAGGTCTTGGATTACACCAGTGAGCAGATGCTCATTTATAGGTTATGCATCAGTTACATAGACAATACAATACAATATAGATGACAGAGTTACATATGGTACAGGTAAGTTACAGAGTACAACAGCATTAAACAGCTTAGGCAGTGTAACAGCTAGCTGGCATCCGAGGTTAACACGCTACTTGGAAGCTCTCAGAGGTGAGAAGAAGGAGGGGTTGCAAACATGGGTGGAAGGAATAAAGTAGTTTGGAGCATCTGAGGGGGTAGGGAGGTGGGAGCGATGTCATGATTAGGAGGGTAGGTGTAACCTAAAGTGCTGGGATTGGGATCTCTCAACCCAATGAGTTGTCAGGAGGTAAGTGCAGGTAGTTGGTTGATGCTCCAGGAGGGTGCTAATGGTAGCAGTCACATTTACTAGATTTTACTAGGTGCTGCTGGAGTCTGCATTTGAATGATCCAATAGATGTGGCATTGATAACATCAGAAGGTAAGACATTGGTCCATAGTGGAGCATGATAGTAAAAGGCACGTTGTGCCAGGGCTGTGCGGCATCTGGGAACTTTGTAGGTCTGAGTGGAGGAGTTCCTTGTGGGTTGGGTGCTTGACTATGGAATTAGGAGGTTCTGGACCCCTGTGGGTAGTTGGCTGAGGGAGCATTTCTTGGTGATGAGGCAGGTTTGGTAGATTATTCTGTCCTTCAGTTGTAGCCAACCTGCCCGGGTGTAGAGCTCACAGGTGTGCGTTGGTCTTTCCACATCTGTGAGCAGATGACCTGCCTTGTTTAGTGCAGTAGTGATGCGGTTTAGGGCTGTATCTGTTGCCGACCCATAGATTGCCAGGCCATAGTCAACGAGGGAGACTATCGAGCTGTTGATAGCCAGGTTCAATGCCTCATGTGTTAGGCAGTGTCTTTGCCTGTATAGAATCCCTATTCTTGTATTAATCGCCCTTGCTGTGTTGTCGATGTGTTGGGCGTTGGTTGCTATCGCAAAGGCAGCACAACAAGCTGTGCTGCAGTTAAGCCAGGCTCTGGATATGGGCTCCCAAAGCTGTTGCTAGTGGCAGCTACCCCATTATATTAAAATATTTACTGCTCACACACATTTTTTTTCCTTTAAATATCTTTGGTTTAAAAATCCCAACTCTGAAGCTGAAACTTTCATTGAATAATGGAAGATGTGAACTAGTAGCCAAAGCAAAAAATTAAAAAAATGAATACACCATTTTTAACATTCAGTTTTGGCCACTTCAGTTGGTTGGTAGAATTTGCTAATAATGTTCTGCCACAGTAAATGGTAACTAACTCTGCATTAGACATCACCTCCGCTAAAAAGAGTCAAAAGTAGCCCAAAGTAAAGCATACCTCTTCAACTGTGCTACATTATGAGGAGGATCCATCCTCCCTCCCCCCTCAGAACACTGTTCTACACAAAAAAGGTATTGCCTGAACAGAGCAGGCATTCAGGGAGCCACAAAACTATGTTGGTATAGAAAAATTAATCTTTACTGTCCAAAGAAACATACTAGTTTTCCACAACATGCTCTGAACTTGTATCCCCTTACTTGAAATGTTCTCCCACATTTTCATAATTTTAAGTGTCAGTGTCCTGCTTACATTTAAGTGGCAAAAGTTTGAGATATGATGTAAACAGATTCCAACAAACAGTTGAGTTCACCTACCTTCACCAAAGTATCAATCCCAAACATTTTTGACATGATCGGCAGTAGTTTGAGGCAAGATGAAGAGGATGCCCAATCTACAGCAATATATATATATATATACATATATATATGGCAACCCTGGCAAAACATTAGGGGGTCATTCAAGCTAAGAATTTCAATGAACTCATTTGATTTCAATGCTTCACTCTCATCAACTTCTGTCTGTCATGCCTCCATAATTTGCATTTTTCTAATGCCTAGTCCCGACTCACTCTCTCTAATACCAGTGCACAGCTTGAGTATTTCTTTTACTGGTTTCTCTCAATTGTTTATGTATTTCTTGTTCATGCTGTTACATATGCCCTTCCCTCCATTTGGAACCAATTACAAACCGTACTGAAACTAACTAGCACAGTTTCAATAAACTTCTACAAATCGCTAAGTTCAACCAAAATAAAAGACACCTGTAACTGTCATTAAGTCTCTTCCTTCCCCATGTGTGCCATATTTATCCACTGGTAATGTATAATTGCTTTGTCATATTAACTGCTTTCCCTTCCCCTTCTACTCCTGGCTTTATCTATGCTTACGCTCCACTGCTACTCTATCAAATCACTCCTCCCCCCCATATCAGTTGTAATCTGTTGTGCTAGCTGCCAAAATATATGTATTGCACACACCAGTCATCATGTTTCATTTTTCAGTATGCAACCTGTAAGTCGCTTCCCTGTGTCATATTAATGTTTACCACCTGCGGTCACCCTATGTGGTACCCTTGCATGTATATCCAGCCTGTATCATGTAACGTGCATTTCATGTATATACTGTTATTACCTATCTATGTTTGTACTTTAAGTGTTTATGTCGCAGGACCTCCTTGTGAATGAGCTTACTCAATGGAGTTTTCCTGCAATAAACTTGAACTTGAACTTGAACTTATACCCCCAATTTTTCATCCATTCCTTGAGTAACCTGACAGAGTGCCCCTCCCCCCAAGATCTTACTACTGAAATCTCCCTATCTTTACTGTAACTTCATCATGGAACGAAAACAGTTGTGTCATATGGTGCCTGCAAAAACTTGATTGCCAGAAGTTCAGGGACTAAATTCACCATCTTTGCCACTGCAATTTGCTAATAATGTTCTGCCACAGTAAATGGTAACTAACTCTGCATTAGACATCACCTCCACTAAAGAGTCAAAAGTAGCCCAAAGTAAAGCACGCCCAAAGTAAAGCATACCTCTTCAACTGTGCTACATTATGAGGGGAATCCATCCTCCCTCTCCCCCTCAGAACACTGTTCCACACAAAAAAGGTATTGCCTGAACAGAGCAGGCATTCAGGGAGCCACAAAACTATGTTGGTATAGAAAAACTAATCTTTACTGTCCAAAGAAACATACTAGTTTTCCACAACATGCTCTGAACTTGTATCCCCTTACTTGAAATGTTCTCCCACATTTTCATAATTTTAAGTATCAGTGTCCCGCTTACATTTAAGTGGCAAAAGTTTGAAATATGATGTAAACAGATTCCAACAAACAGTTGAGTTCACCTACCTTCACCAAAGTATCAATCCCAAACATTTTTGACATGATCGGCAGTAGTTTGAGGTAAGATGAAGAGGACGCCCAATCTACAGCAATATATATATATATATATATTTATACACATATATATATATATATATATATAATATATATATACATACTGTATATATATATATATATATAGTAGAGGCAAAAAACTCTGTTTAATGCATTAGTTAGGGTTGTTCCACAGCGACAAAGTGAGGAAATTACTGTTGAGGGTTGAAAACCTAACTCCAAGTCACCCCAGCACCACACACACACATGCAAGTATGGGGAGGACCAAGTCAACACAACCAATGTCAGACATCCAGCAGCAGGTGACAGAAATAACAAACAATTGTCTAAATGTACTACGAGACATCCCCACCCACCTGACCAGGTACTGCATGCTCAGTGGAGATCAACAGCAAAACTGAGGCCATGTACACCAAACGTACACATCCCTGATTGCAGCTGCACACAACGTACCACACTTAGTAGTTGCATGGCCTTACCTATTGATGCCCCACACCAGACGACACCACATGTGATGGGCCACCTGAGCAATAGAGTTGAGCAAAACCAAGGAATTGTACAGGTATAATATCTCTGATTATAACAAGGGTTTGAGAAATGCAGCTTTCTAATTGACTGTAAACATTGTAACAGCCTTATGTTTAGTTTTATTAACATACATGTAGAGCCTAACCATATAGTAGACATGCTTTAATGTTGTTTAAGCACCAGTTTTGTTATGATAGCAATAGAGCCACTCCAGGTATTATGTTAATAGTCAGTTTATCACTGTCTAGCGACATGTGGCACTTGGCTATGCCTCATTCAACATTAAACCCCTTCATGGTGATTAACAGACCATTTAACATAACCATTGGTCATGCCTTATTGCTTAATTGTCTTTATGGCTAGATACTCTCTCTCTGCTAGGCACTGCAGGAGTTTTGCAACACAGTGTCACACCCAGTTATACCATACTCTGTCTACTTACTGGAGAATGGCTGTGAATATAACTCATGAAGATGAACAGTGTAACTTGATCATTACAGTCATCGAAACTTTAGTGTGATTATAACTGACAGAGTCAGTGATAGAGAATAACCCTTGCCGTCCTAGTACACCTATCCCATTGTGAGTTAAATCAATACTAAAAGACATTCTGTTTATATCTACACTATAACTACTTGATTGCTGTTGTACCACAATTGACATAGTTATCACTTTGATAGCATCAGTGACAGAAGTGTGGCAAACCCAAACACTCATGATACAGCCTGAGTATGGAAACAACTGTTAAAAACTACGCTGTGTCCATAGTAGCATAGATCACTTATTGCAACAATAGTAAATGTATCACTATTTGAATAAGTTAGTCATCACAGATGCAATGAGATTGTCTTTATCGGGTACAACATACTGAGTAAGTGCCTACAGGAAAATCTATCCTATAGACATCTTCGATACAGGTACGCTCATTGTTGACTCAGTGGTCCTATGATATTTAGAAGTTGCTTGGCCTGATCCATGCGATTACATTGTTTCTTACAAGGAATTTCACTGCATCTTTAGTATTGAAACACAGAAGGTCTATGTATGTACATTAGCAGTAAGCTTCATCAGTAAGAATGCATCTGATACTGGCAGTACGAATTTCACAGCATTGAACAGGCAATGCTTTTCCATACGTTTACATCATCCTCTCTATCTTCAGTAAACAGTTGCAGTAAATGTACTACTATGAAAATCACATACTAAATGTAACACTACTTTTATCTTGAGCATGCTAGTGTCTTGCAGTTAATTTATGTACTTCTCTTAATTAATGTATACTCACTAGTGTTAAAACCTTTCTACAACTGTGATCATGCACCTTTAGCATTTATATTGACTAACGGCACAGTACCAGTTGTGGTGTGGTGGGGCATCGTTAGGTAAGGCCATGCAACTACTAAGTGTGGTATGCTGTGCAGCTGCAATCAGAGATGTGTAGCTTGATGTACATGGCCTCAGTTTTGCTGTTGATCTCCACTGAGCATGCAGTACCTGGTCAGGTGGGTGGGGATGTCTCGTAGTACATTTAGACAATTGTTTGTTATTTCTGTCACCTGCTGCTGGATGTCTGTCATTGGTTGTGTTGACTTGGTCCTCCCCCATACTTGCATGTGTGTGTGTGTGTCTGTGTGTGTGTGTGTGGTGCTGGGAGGGGGGTGAATTCGGAGTTAGGGTTTTCAACCCTAACAGCGAATTTCCTCACTTTTGTCGCTGTGGAACAACCCTAACTAATGCATTAAATGGAGTTTTTTTGCCTCTAATTTCCCTTCTTTTTGAGAATGATAACGAGAAATAGTGAATGCAATGTGGCAAGGGCCCTGCGCTCCCACCACATGATGTCTTGTGGCATAGTAAACAGGAACAGCAACGCAAACAGAAGTGCTAACAGTGGCGCACATGGTAACACAAGCGCAAATGAGAACAGAAAGGGTAACGCACACGGTGGCATAGACGGGAACGGTCTGCCACGTGATGTGTTGTCACATAGTAACATGGTGCCTGCAAACGGAAATGTCAATGTGCATGCTGACACAAACTGAAACAGAAAGAGAAACAGTACTGTAGATACAAATGGCAAAAAATAACAGAAACGGAAGCACAAATAAAAATGCAAAGGATAACGCACATGGTGGTGCAGACGTCAACGGTAAGTGAAATGGGTACGGAACCACAAGCGGAAAGGGCAACAGTAACAGTAATGTAAGCGCACAGGCTGGTTTTCCCCAAAAAACCTGCATAGAGAAAGACAGTGAGTACAAATAATGTATGCACAATAATGAGTATCGGAGCAGAAAATGAGAACTTGGAATACTAAATAGGTAATATCTCAGGAACTGTATGACGTAGAAAAATGTTTTTCAAGTCGTATGATTTACAACTGTCCTGGCTAATTTTTTACTTAGCCCCCATTAGGGGCTAAGCATTTTCTGAGATGAAAAGTCCGTAATCTCACACTGTTTCCGAGATAATGGGCCCTTGAAAGGCGCGGCGAACGCCGTAATGTTATCCTATGGGAAAAAAAGAGAAGTTTGGAGTGCCGTAACTTTGCCGTTGTGTAATATTTTTTCACCAAACCACTGAAAGGCACATCTGTGGGCTGTTGGCTGTCTTTGCTCCAAATTTCAGGAAAAAAGACTAAACCGTTATTTTGCAGCAGGGTGCCAAAGGATTCCTGTAATGCGTCGGGCGCTGTAATGTTATCCTATGGGAAAAACTGTCAACTTTGGAGTGCCGTAACTTTGCCACTGTGTAATATTTTTTCAATACAACACTGAAAGGCACATCTGTGAGAAGTCATTTGCGTTCCCTTCAAATTTCAGCCCAAACCGTTCTTTTACAGCGGAGTGCCAAAGAATTACTGTTATTTTGGGCATAGTGTCGAAAAGTAGTGTCGAAATTTGCAAAAGCTTTGCAAAAATTTGCGACACTTTCATGAGTGCAACACTACTTTATGAAGTACTTTTCCAGAAATCTGAAAACATATTTCTGGGGTGTTTTACCAAAATAAAGACATGGCTAGCATCCTCAGGGCCCGACTAGGTGAATACAAAAATAATTAGGTTGCTAGAGGGTCTCAATTTTAAATGCCAAGCATTTTTCTGATCACTAACTGAAAACAAGATGGTGGATTTGCAACAGTAACAGGGCCATTTGCAACAGTAAAAAGTGCATTTGCGACACTGTCGAACTTTTTGTTAACTTTTCCCATTGACTTATAATGGGAAATTGTTTTTTGAATAACTTTTGAACCGTTTAATATTTTTTCACGAAATCTTTGAAAGGCACATTGGGGACCCTGGCTGCACATTCCCTGAAGATTTTGGGCTGGTCACACAAACCGTACTACCTGTAGGCGCGACCGTAGAATTCCAGAAAAAGCGTAAATGTGCGCGCAGATCACGCTTAATACCTCCACAGTCGTATATCAGACTGGCACGAAACTTGGCAAATCCCAAGGCCTATGGTTCTTGATCATGTATTCCAAATTTCAGGCAAATCCGTCAAATGGTTGCAAAGTTACTAAGGTGAAAAGTTTTGGGGTTTAACATAGAAATGGCTCCTCAACCCTAACTATGGTAGCACTACCATGCTACCATAATATATATATATATATATATATATATATATATTCAATATTGAGGTTGAACCCTTTGCCCTCCAGCCCACCTCCAACTGGAATCGGTATGTGGGTCATCGGCTCTAAGTGTCACCCCATCACATGTGGAAAGAAGCTGAGGAATAGGAGAATGGGGTGACAGTTAGGACTGATGACCCCAATGCACACCCTGATTCCAGTTGGGGGGTGGGCTGGAAGGGTGCAAAGGGTGTTTCAACTCTAACATCGAATTTCCTCGCTTTTGTTGCTGTGGAACAACCCCAACTGATGCATTAAACAGAGTTTTTTGCGTCTAATTTGTCTTCTTTTTGAGAATGATAATGAGAAATAGTGAATGTAATGCAGCGGCGGGAGCACGGGGGTGATGTCTTGTTGCATTGTAACATTATGCCCGCAAACACAAATCGTAATGCGTATGATGATGCAAATCGAAACAGAAAGAGGAACAGTACTGTAGAGAGAAATGTTAAAAACAACGGAAACGCAACCGCAAATGAAAACGCAAAGGGTAACGCACATGGTGGCGTAAACGTGAACGGTAAGTAAAACATGTACGGAACCACAAGCAGAAACGGTAATGGTAAGAGTAATGTAAGCGCACAGGCTGGTTTTCCCCAAAAGCTGTATAGAGAAAAACAGTGAGTAGAAAGAATGTATGCAAAATAATGACTCTCGGAACACAAAAATCAGTAGTTGTAATAGTAAATTGCTTATATCTCAGTAACCGTACTACATAGAAAAAAAATTTAAAAGACATATGTATTATCACTTTCTTGGCTAGTTATATGCATAGCCCCCATGAGGGGGCTAAAATTTTTCAACAAAAACTCTGTATCTCGCACCGTTTTCGAGATACAGGCCCTCAAAGGCACGGCAAACAACGTAATGTTATCCTATGGGGAAAAAACAGAAGTTTGGACTGCCATAACTTTTGAACAGTTTAATATTTTTTCATGAAATCTTTGAAAGGCACATCGGGGGCCACAGCTGCATGTTCTCTGAAGATTTCTGGCTGGTCGCGAAAACCGTGCGACCTGTAGGCGCGACCGTAGAATTCCAGAAAAAGCGTAAATGCGCACGCAGATCATGCTTAATAACTCTGCAGCTGTGTATTTGACTGGTACGAAACTTGGGAGATCCCAAGGCCTGTGATTCTTGATCGTGTATTCCAAATTTCAGGCAAATCTGTCAAACGGTTGCAAAGTTATTAAGGTGCAAAGTTTTGGGGTTTAACATAGAAATGGCTCCTCAACCCTAACTATGGTAGCACTACCGTGCTACCATAATATATATATATAGCTATGGCAACCCTGGCAAAACATTAGGGGGTCATTCAAGCTAAGAATTTCAATGAACTCACTTGATTTCAGTGCTTCACTCTCATCAACTTCTGTCTGTCATGCCTCCATAATTTGCATTTTTCTAATGCCTAGTCCCGACTCACTCGCTCTATTTCCAGTGCACAGCTTGAATATTTCTTTTACTGGTTTCTCTCAATTGTTTATGTATTTCTTGTTCATGCTATTGCATATGCCCATCCCTCCATTTGGAACCAATTACAAACTGTACTGAAACTAACTAGCACAGTTTCAATAAACTTCTACAAATCGCTAAGTTCAACCAAAATATAAGACACCTGTAACTGTCATTAAGTCTCTTCCTTCCCCATGTGTGCCATATTTATCCACTGGTAAGGTATAATTGCTTTGTCATATTAACTGCTTTCCCTTCCCCTTCTACTCCTGGCTTTATCTATGCTTACGCCCACTGCTACTCTATCAAATCACCTCCCCCATATCAGTTGTAGTCTGTTGTTTGTTCTAGCTGCCAAAATATATGTATTGTACACACCAGTCATCATGTTTCATTTATCAGTATGCAACCTGTAAGTCGCTTCCCTGTCTCATATCAATGTTTACCACCTGCGGTCACCCTATGTGGTACCCTTGTATGTATATCCAGCCTGTATCATGTAATGTGCATTTCATGTATATACTGTTATTACCTATCTATGTTTGTAATTTAAGTGTTTATGTCACAGGACCTCCTTGTGAATGAGCTTGCTCAATGGCATTTTCCTGCAATAAACTTGAACTTGAACTTATACCCCCAATTTTTCATCCATTCCTTGAGTAACCTGACAGAGCGCCCCTTCCCTCAAGATCTTACTACTGAAATCTCCCTATCCTTACTGTAACTTCACCATGGAACGAAAACAGTTGTGTCATATGGTGCCTTCAAAAACTTGATTACCAGAAGTTCAGGGACTAAATTCACCATCTTTGCAACTGTATAATGCTTACTGTACAGGAAACACAATCTTAGTTGTTTCGTCCCCGAATGCAGCATAGGAAAGGAAAAAAGAAAATAACTTTCCTTCTTTTGGTTTAAAGACACTGTGCACCTGAGAGAATTCCCCTGCAAGACATCCGAAGGACAGCGCCAGTGTGAAAGACTGTGCTGCCTTTGATTTCTCTATGGGATTGTGATCTTGTTTAGATTTATTACTGTGTAGGGGGTTCGGGGGAGCTAATTGTTTGCAATCATCTGGAAGTAGGGGACTTCCAGGGATTTAAATACTCTTGTACAGCATAAGTCACGAGCAGTGTGAGTGGCGTGAGCGCCACTCCATATAGAAAAAGTGTGTAGAAGTATAGCCATACTTTTATATTAGTCTTAGGTTAGGTAGTAAGAGGGCCGGGGAGTTTTATCTTTATCAGGCTTTAGTGTTTGAGTCTGTACTCCCAGTGGGGGGGACCTGAGTTTTATATTCATTGATTCATGTTTGAAGGGAATGGATTAGCTCTAACAGATTAGTTTATTGTGTTTAACTGGCAGCTTTAAGTGGGAATTGTATCCTTTTGTCGACTATCACACTATCCCCCTTTCTGGTCTTGTGCTGCTTATTGGGTTTGATCTTCTCTATTCAAGGTTTGCGTTTTGGGTTGAAAAAACTGAGCAGCGTTAAGAAGGGTTTCATTGTTGGGGTGGGGTGGATTGTTTTCATTATTGGCGCTGGCTTGGAGGGGTGGTTATCTCAGTCTTATTTGCAGTAGGAAATAGAATATAAATATGGACAGTAAAATGTAGTGATATGTTAGTATGGTCATAATTTGGAAATAAGCTTGCATATAGAGAGTCATACTATAAGTTGGATATAGATTACTTTATCCTTCTAGTGTGCTAGGGGAAGGACTTTTTAGATTGTCTAATTGTCTTCTTTTAGTAACTAAAACTCTTCCTAAACTTGTGTGTTAAGGGTTGGAACATTTAGACTGTCTAATTGTTTTTGGACTGTCTAACTGTTTCTTAGTAATTAAAATCCTTTTTTTAAATTTAATGATGTGCCAGGGTTATTTGGGGGGGACCTGGGAGGCCAGGATAATGTACGCGGCATCCCTTCTGCATGATTTTCAGCCCTTCACCTATCTCTCGGTTTCTGATACTACCGTGAGACATTGCCGGGAGGTGGGGATTTGGAGGGGCCAGGGTGATCTCGGGCGGTGGGGGAGCCCCGTGCACAGTGGAGGGTGGTAGGATAGGGATTATCAGGTCTAGAAGGCACCCTGGATTATGACAGGCACAAGAGAGAGGCCAGACATATTTGGTGCCTGTCTCCAGGGAGTCCACCGGACTGAGTGGTCAGGTAGCCCGAGGGGCTGCTTTACCCACCAGTCCCCTGAAGGAAGTGCTATGCAATGCCAGATCAATCAGGAACAAGACTGCAATTATTGCAGACTTGATTTCCTCGGTCGATCTGGCTTGCATCAGGGAGACCTGGTTGGGGATGATGTTGGCCCAGTTTTTGAGGCTGACATCCCACCTGGATATACCATTGTGTACTGCCCCAGAGAGGAATGCAGGGGTGGAGGGGTAGCCATTTGTTTTAGATCTGACTTGGGCTTCACCGTGCATCCAGTGGGAACCCCAGGTTCTTTTGAATGTGTGGCCATTTGTGGGGGTCTGGGCACAGGCTGCAGGATTCTCCTTATTTACTGCCCCCTGGGATGGTGGGGAATTTCCTGCAGGAGGTTGCTGAATTCATCATCGGCGAAACATTGGAAGCCCCCAGATGTATTGTTTGGGGAGATTTCTATGTTTGGGCTGATGATGAATCTTCTCAGCTTGGTTATAGCCTCCTCCAGATTATGTAATCACTGGGCCTGTCGCAAGTTGTTTCTGCTGCAACACACCAGGGTGGCCACATGTTGGACCTGGTGTTCTCACTGGGGCTTGAGATAGACAATCTCAAGATTGAGCAGGTGGTATGGTCCAATCACTGCAGGGTGCAGTTCATGTTCAGGGCTCCCACTGGATGCCCTCCCCCTGCAGAGATGATGAGCTGTCATCCTTTGAGGGGATTGCCCCGGAGGGTTTTTGGTGGCAGTTGATCTATCTAGTGGGGTGATGCATGCGCTGGAGGCATTGGTGCTGGGGTGGGCACTTATAATAAAGTACTATCCAACACCATTGATTGCCTTGCACCTGTCCGTGTATGACCCAAATCTTCCTATCTGAGGTCCCCGTGGTATGATGGGGTTCTCAGGGAGATGAAGAGAAAGGGTCAGAGGTTAGAGCACTGCTGGAGAAAGTCCGGCCTGGAGGAGGACAAACTAACCCTGCGTGTGTACTATAATGCATATCAGGGGGCAATCAACCATAAGAAGGCAGTGTTCTTATCCAGGGAGATTGCTACTGGGAAGAACTGACCAGCTATACTTTTTCGGACTGTGGACAGGCTACTTTGTCCTGTTTGTCTACAGCCAAAGAAGGTTTTTTTCTAATGCTGAATGTGAAGAGTTTTCTTGGTTCTTCTTGGACAGAGTGTCCGGTATCCAGCAGGGAGTTTCTCCAGTCAGCAATGGTACAGCTGGCAGTGGTCATCAGAACTGTTCTGAGTGCACTCCGCCTGGTTGGGGGGAGTTCAGACCAGTGGAGGTAAGTGAGGTCATTGCGGTGGCGAACAATCTTAAGCACATTTTTTGAGAACTAGATCCGGTGCCGATGTATTTCATGATGAGATGCATCGACACCGTTGGACCGGTGTTTGCTCTGATTGTCCGGTGTTCCTTATCTGAGGGGGTTTTCCCTGATGCCTTCAAGGAGGCATTGGTTAGACCACTCTTAAAGAAACCATCATTGGACCCGGAGGTCAGGGCAAATTACCGACTTATCTCTAATCTTCCCTTTTTGGTGAAAGTAGTGAAGAAGGTAGTGGCGCTTCAGTTGGAGGAGCACCTCGTGACTCATGAGTTGTATGAACTTTTCCAGTCGGGGTTTTGGGTGAGGCATAGCTCAGAAACTGTGCTTGTTTGGGTACTGAATGATGTCCTCAGGGTGAGAGATCGAGGAGATAAGACAATTCTTGTTTTCCTGGATCTCTCTTCAGCATTTGACACTGTGAACCACTGTGTGTTGCTTGACCACCTTAGGGAACTCTGCGGACTCACCAGCACTGTCATCAGCTGGTTTGAGTCCTTTTTAACCAACAGGAGACAACAGGTTGTGATGGGGAATTTTTCCTCCACCCCTAGCCTCCTATCTTGCGGAGCTCCTCAGGGATCACTATTAGCCCCAATGTTATTCGCAGTATACTTGTTAACCCTGGGAGGGCTCATAGGACATATGGCTTGGGTTTTCATAGCTATGCTGATGATACCCAGCTATACTTTTCCTTTGCCCCAGGAACATCCAACATGGTAGATGTGCTAAATAGCTGCCTTGCTGAGATTAATGACTGGATGGCCTCTAGCTGGCTGCAACTGAACCCCGATAAGATGGAGGTATTGGTGGTGGAGTCAAACAGAGTACATTATAGGATGGCCGCTGTATCAGAGACTGGACTTGTTCTGTGATCTGTTTCATTGAAGACCTCCTCTAGGGTGCAAAATCTTGGTGTCATTCTGGATAGGAGTTTGACTATGGAGGTGCAGATATCCTCCACTGTCTGCTCCTGTTTTCTCCATATCAGAAATGTTGCCAGGATAAAGCCCCTTGTTCTGCCTCTGGACCTCCCCACTTTGATGCCTTAGTTACATCAAGGCTTGACTACTGTAATGTGCTCTACCTTGGGGTCATGGGAGGATCTCTCTGCAGTCTGCAGCTAGTGCAGAACACAGCTGTCTGGTTAATTACTGGGCAGCCAAAATGCTGCCATATTACACTGGTGTTGCATGAGCTGCACTGGCTGATGGTCAGGTGGAGGATCCTCTTTAAGGTGGGTGTTCTCACCTGTAAGGCCCTACACGGTCAGGGCCCTGGTTATCTGTCAGACCCTCTTGTACCTGCTCTCTCTGTTCGCCTCCTCAGTTCCTCCTGTGGATGCCCCCTAGCAATTCCAAGGATGAGGTTGAAATTGGCTGGTGACAGGGCTTTTAGTGTCACTGCCCCTGTCCTGTAGAATTTGCTGCCCCTTGGGGTTAAGGGGGCCCCTACTTTGGAGGTATGCAAGGCCCACCTTAAGGCTCTCTTATTTGCTTAGGCTTTTCTGGATTAAATTACTAATTTATAGATCTGATTTGTTTGTAAATGTTTATATGACGCGTTACTATTTTTGCATTTTTAATTATCTCTGTATCTATTGATCTATTTCTGAAGATGTGTTTATTTATTTGTGCAGCACCCAGAGCCTCTGGGATTGGGCATTTTTAAATAAATATTGCCTTGCCTTTGCTTGTAGTAAATGAGATTCCAAAGCTGTATGCGCTTATAAAGTAGAAGCTAAAATGCTATTCAATTCAACCAGTCAGTTGATTTTAATAACACCACTGTGGAAGCCCCTAGCACCTCGGCAGTGTGTCTTCAAAGCCCCCTTCTCCTTAATGAGCACATACAGCTTTGGAATCTTGTATGTTTGAATTGAGGGTTTGTCACCCTGTGTATGCGGCCACCTCCTGGTTCTGAGCGCAGCAATTTGTTTTCTGGATTTGCTTGTAGTAAACAAGCTGCATGTATTATTGAATAATGTTTCACATTTTGTTAAATTTTTTCTGACTTGTTGAAAAATATAATGCGTCTGTGTCATGTTAACCGGAAGCAACTGGAAGTTAATGACTTTGTTTCTTCCAAGTTGGGTGGAAACAAAATAGTGCCCCTGTGGGGGGGCAGGGTTGTGCAGCCGGCAGAGGGGAGGGCTGTGGACATGACCGGAGAGAGGTATCTGATAATGTACTTCTACAGTCCCTTCTCTATCATACTTAACAGCAATTCATCAGCATGGCTCCATCCACGCAGCCGTAAAAATAACAGATATGTTGTTCCAAATATTAACCACTGTAACAGGGGCTCCAAGACTCCTCCCACCTTAGAAGACGATTAAGAAACAAAGGAGTAGGTGTTGCCAGTTAAACTGTACCCATCAGGCCCTGGGGAAATCTCTCAAAGTTACTCAAATGACAAAAGTATATCCTTTTAATAGTGTGACTAAAATAACCAGATTAAAATAACCTGGACCCCATTTGAGGGGGACTTTTCAGAAAAGGTGCCAACACAAAGTTTATTTATTTATTTATGCTCATATTTTTGGCCCACGGCCGCTGCCAGGGGGAGGAGATCCACCCCCTGTATTGGCTATCTCATTGCCTAAAGAGTAAATATGGATTTAAACTTGGCAAACACACAACAGAAATACTTATAAAGCTTACCAAGAAAGTGACTCTAAAAGTAATTTCAGGAGTCTTTGGTCTTGGATTCAAATTTAGTCGAACCCTGGAGCAAAAGACTGTGGTTAGGGTAGCTTACCAACTTTTTGACTGGGGTCAAAGTCTGTGGGCCAGTGCTCCTCTGAGGGCCATAATCATAACAATTTGTGTTCTGGTAGTCAATTCATGGATAACTCATCATACCTTTGTACAACACAACAGTTGCATTGCAATAGATTGCAGAATCTCTCTCTTTCTTAACCATGCCTTGCACTTTGTATCCTGTTGAAGTTTCCTGTTGATTGGAGCATTCTGATAATGCAAGTCTAAAATGCTGGCCCAGGTGTAAATCCATGATCTTGCTTCTGTGTTCTTCAAGATATTTACAGAAACAAATGAACATTCATAGACATATACTGATGGGAACATGTGAACAACTCTTTGGGGCTGCCACACAAAGAGCTGGGAACTTTTCTTTTGACATAATATTACAGAAATCATCTGTTCCTTTTCTAAGGAATAAACTCCAAGCACCTGTATTTCTGACATAGCTGTATGTTGCTTTATTTAAAGGGGACAAGAATTTATTACTTATGTGCAGCTGTTTGAAATGTCTTTGTTTTCATAAATTATATTTATACCACTAAAGGATCCCTATTTAACTGTGTCTGAATAAAAGCTGACGCTATCAGTTGTGTTTTGCATTGTTTTCTTTGTATGGACAACATTCTGTGCAGTTCCTTTCATGGAACCAAGAATTGTCTATGTCACTTCATGGTTTCAGAAATGGGAGCATGAAATTATCAGTACAGTGCCCGTGGTTCTGAAACCATGAAGTGACATAGCTGAAACTCCAAATTCTTGGTTCAGTGAAAGGAACTGCACAAAATACTGTCCATACAAAGAAAACAATATAAAACACAACTGACAGCTACAGCTTTTATGCAGGCACAGTTAAATAGGGATCCTTTAGAGGTATTTATTTGTTAGCTTTTATTTACTAGGTACACACACTAGACAAAGAATGCCTAATTTCTAGGGACATGGATATGTTGTTCATCCACACTGTCTGGCAGGTATCCTTGCTGCTTTAAATCTTGCCGGAAGGTCTTCAAGCTGGCTCCTCCCACCCACTCGGGTGGTAAAACTCTCGGCTCCGCCCCATGACGCCAGATCTTCCTTACCGCTTGGAAGCTTAGGTTCCCTCCTTAACGCTCTGCTTATAAGACTGGTTCCTAATTCTTCAAATTTTCGAAATTAAAGTTTTTGCTAAAAAGACTTCGGTCTTCTCTCCCTCGCGGCTGCGATGGACAAATCGACTCCCGGTTTCCGGAGATGCCCTTGCGGACAGAAGATGTCTCGGACGGATCCGCACTCCACGTGCGTCTACTGCTTAGGCCTCGAGCACGACCCGCAGGCCTGCGACCTGTGCTCTTCCTTTTCGACCTACGTCCTCGAAGACCGTGCTGCCCGTTTACAACTGGGGCATCCCGAGAAGCGATTTCCTCTGGTGAAGTCAAAAGAGGCCCGGTTGGCGGTGTCCGCAGTGGCGGGTTCGGCGGATCAGCTCTAGCAGATGATCGCCCTCGAAGAGGAGGCGGCGCGGGCCACTTCTACCTCGGCTGCGGCTTTTGTCCCGCTCTCTCTTGGTGCCTCTTATTCAGCTTCTTTTATGGGCTTTGTCTGACCCTCTCTACTAAAGGCGAGGGACCAACTTCTGCTGGACCATTTTCTCGGTCTAAAAAGAGAGACAAGGGTAAGTCTCACTGTCGACGCTCTTGGGAGCGGGAAAGATCCCTCTCCCCGAGTTGTCGGCCGTCGACTTCGGTCGACTGCTTGGCTTCGGCCACTGGTCTCGCAGTGTCCCCATCAGGTCAGTTGACTGAGACTCCCGTCAACGCGGTCGAGATTTTTCTCGACCCGTTGGACGGGTTGTCGGCAGGAGAAGCCGAGAATCCCCTCTCCCCGGTTCCCCTGGTGGGAGTTGAGGACCCCGTTGGCTCGTCTGTGCCTCCGGTTCCAGAGCCTTCGGTTGAATCTGCCGAACCGAGGGGAGTGCCGATTCCCCAAGACACCTCCCCGCACCGTCCTCGGCAAAGCCGAGGTTCTCGGTCTCAGACTTCTTCGAACGGTCCAGCCGATCCCGCCATCATAGGCGGATTCGGTCTCGGCATCGCAAGTGGGTGGCGCCCCATCCTTCCTCCTCCTCAGATGAGGGGAGGCCGCAAGTTGCGTCAAAGATATGAGGAACTCATGTGGCAACAGCTCCTTCTGACCAGGAATAAGCTGACGCCGTCGTCTTCCCCGGCCATTAAGTGGCTGTCACCGGAGAGGCCGAAACAACCCCTCATTTTATCCGAGGAGCCTGTTCCCAGGCCGGTTGTTCGGCCATAACCAGCTGCCCCACCGATTCCGGTGGAACCTCCGCCTCCACAGCCGTTAGTTGGGGCACCGACCAAAAATTCTCGGTCGGCTCAGGGACTGCCCCATAGGCTGTCTGTCACCCTCACTCCCGCTCGACCTCAGCAGGTGGAGGGTGGCTCAGGCCCGAGGCAGCTCTTTGAGGACTCTTCCGAGTCTGAAGACATTCTCCTTTTCTCCAAGCGAATGGACTTGAGTCTTCAGGAGGACAGTCGGTGGACGATAGCCCTTCGTCCTTCCTGGGATTGCTCGCTCATCTCGGAGTCCACTGGGATGAAGCTCGAGCCCGTTTCTAAGTGGGCTAGGTATCCCCTCACGGAGATTCTGGACTGAGGGGATTCCCCTACGGAGGCCTTTCCGGCGGCCGAGGCCATAGTGGGCCCGGCCTTGGAGCTCTGGCAGCGCCCTGCTTCCTGTCCTGCGCCTTCGGCTAGGATGGCCAGGAAGTATGCGGTCCCTACCGGTTCCTTGTTTGGTTTTTCAGAACACCCCTCGGCCGAGGGGTTAGTTACCAACAGCGTTTTCCTGCGTGCCGGGAATGCTAGGGATGTGGACAAACCTCCCGACAAGGAGTCCAAGAAATTGGACTATGCCGGGCGAAAAGTCTATGCTGCGTCCTCCCTCTGCCTTCGCCAGGCCAGTTTGGCTGTCCTCATGGCACATTTCTCTCATGCCCTGTTGGGCACCCTGGATGAGGTCGTCCCTCATCTTCCCGCGGATCTGCAGACCACGGTCAGGCAGGTGCGGGACCAGGGCAGGGCAGTGGCCAAACAGCAGCTTCAGACTGCTTTAGACATTGGGGACTCATGTGCCAGGTCTGTGGCGGCCGCAGTGGCTATGCGTCGTCGGGCTTGGCTGAGGATATCCACCTTTACTTCGGATACCCAGCACAAGTTGGCGGGTGTTCCCTTTTTGGGGACCAACCTCTTCGGCCCTGGGGTGGAAGGTCACCTGCAGAGGATCGAGAAGTCCAAGCTACCTTGGACCCGGCCCTTCCACTCAGAAGGACAAAGGTCACAAACCACAGCCTAAGCTCCTCTCGCTTCTGCGCTACAAGGCGTCCGCCCAGCAACGCCAGGGCCAGCAGGCTCGGGCTTGGCATCCCAAACCCAAGCCCGGGGCTTCCTCCAACAGGAAGCAGGGAGGTAAAGGCCCAGGAGGTCCCTTGGCCGGTCCCTTCTCCAAGCCTGTCCAGTGATGGGCTGAGGGGTGTCGCCCCCAACGCCGTCACCTCACCCCAGGTTCCCCCCATGGGGGGACGGCTCCGGCACTTCCTTTCCACCTGGTCCATTATTACCACAGACAGGTGGGTGCTGGAGGTGGGGAAAAGGCCTGCCTAGAATTCGAGCAGGCCCCGCCCTTCAGAGCCGTCGCACCTCGGAGGGCCTCGGGGTCCGCAGCCTCACTGTCGGCTCGCTGGGCTGACATCGCTCTCCTCCTCCAAAAGGAGGTGATCAGGGAGGTGGTGGACCCTCCCTCAGACCCGGGGTTTGTGTCCAGGTACTTCCTGGTTCCGAAACGGACGGGGGGCTGGCGCCCCATTCTCGACCTACACGACCTGAACAAGTTCCTAAGGTCTCGAACCTTCAGAATGGTCACTCTGGCTCAGATAATACCATCCCTGGAACACGGTATGTGGTTCTGCTCTCTGGACCTGCAGGACGCATTCTTTCATGTCCCTATCTGTCCGTCACATCGGAGATTCCTTCGCTTTCGCGCGGAGGGATCCATTTTCGAGTTCCGAGCCATGCCCTTCGGCCTGTCTCCAGCTCCCAGGGTCTTCACCAAATGCATAGCAGTGGTGACAGCTTCCTGCGGCGCCGAGGGTCCAGGTACCCCACCTGATGATTGGTTGATAGCAGCCCTCCAGACAGGAGGTGGAGCGTCCAGAGATCTGGCCTCCAGGTTTGCTCTCAAATCAGCCTTCTCATCAAAGAGGCCAAGTCGCACTCGAGCCAAGCAGGTGATTCTGTTCATTGGGGCAGAGCTCGACTCCTCGAGCCAGAGCATAGTGCTCCCGTGACAGGGCTGAGTTCTTCCTCCTTTGCCCAATCATTTCTGGTTGGGCAATCGCACCTGCCCGGACTTCCTGTGCCTCCTGGGTCTCATGGCGGCTTGTACCAGTTGGTCTGTTGGGCACACTGGCACGCGCCCCCGTCAGTGGGGACTGGCCAGCCAGTGGTCACAACGCTGCGATCCATTGGACCAGCTAGTGACGGTGACCCAGGGGATGTGGAACGCTCTCCGGTGATGGACTATTCCAGCTCATCTGCAGGAGGGCATCCTGTTTGTCCACCCCGAGCCTACGGTCTCTCTATCGACCGATGCCTCTCTGATGGGTTGGGGTGCCCATCTGGGGTAACACCGGGCGCACGGCCTCTGG
Organism: Neoceratodus forsteri; assembly: GCA_016271365.2. Lineage (NCBI taxonomy): Eukaryota > Metazoa > Chordata > Ceratodontiformes > Ceratodontidae > Neoceratodus > Neoceratodus forsteri. Next base: position 87,191,841 of record CM057451.1, read on the forward strand.
TCCCCGTGGGAGTCCCGATGCCACATCAACCTGCTGGTGCTCCGAGTGGTCCACCTAGCTCTCACCGCCTTTGCTCTGTTTCTCTGGGGTCAAGTGGTCTGAGTCCAGATGGACAATACCACGACCATGTACTACCTAAACCGCCAGGGCGGGATGAGCTCCATGCTTCTATGCAAGGAAGCTCTCCGCATTTGGTCACTCGTGCGCAGCCTGGAGGTGGATCTCCTAGCCATTCATGTGGCAGGAGCCTCCAACACCCTGGCCGATGCCCTGAGCTGGATAGGGGCTGCATTCCACGAGTGGTCTCTCCTGCCGGAGGTAGTACAAGATCTGTTCTCCCGTTGGGGCACACCTCAGGTGGACCTGTTTGCCTCCAGGGAGAATGCGAAGCTGAGGCTGTTCCATGCCCACCCCCCTCAGCAGGGCTCGCTGCAGGGGGATGCCTTCTAGGCCGTGGATCCCAGGCTCTTCTCACGCCTTCCCCATTTCCTTGATACACAAGGTGCTTCTCAAAGCCAAGGGGGACAAGGTGCAGGTGATTCTGATAGCCCCAGACTGGCCCTGCCAGTTCTGGTACCCAGATCTCCTCAGCCTCAGCTCCAGGCTCCCGAGGCAGCTTCCAGCTCGCCCGGACCTGCTCTCAGTCAATCAGGGGAAGGTGTTCCATCCGGACCTTCAATCCCTGCACCTGACGGCCTGGTTCCTGAGTGGCTAGAGTTCCAGGCCTTGGGTCTTTCCGATGAGGTTCTCAATGTAGTTGAGGCATCCCATAAGGAGTCGACCAGGAAATGCTATGCCTTCAAATGGAAGAGATTTCCATTTGGTGTCAGAGCAAGGACTTGGACCCGTCCTCCTGTCCTTTGGCAAGCATCTTGGACTATTTATGGTCCCTTTCTTGTCAAGGGCTTAGGTCGATGACCCTAAGGGTGCACCTGGCAGCCATCTCTGCTTACCGGGCACGGGCCGGGGAGCAGTCGGTGGCACAGGAGAAGGTGGTCTGGCGCTTTTTCAAAGGCCTTGATCACATTTCCCCTCCGGTGCGAGAACCTCCACCTCCATGGGATTTACTGCTGGTACTGGCAAAGCTCATGGGCAAGCCATTCAAACCAATGCACAGGCGTGAACTCTCTCACCTGTCTTGGAAGACCAACTTCTTGGTGGCTATCACGTCAGCCAGAAGGATGGGAGAACTCCAGGTGCTCTGCATCGAGTCTCCTTACCTGGTCTTCCACAGGGACAAGGTTGTCCTGTGCCCCCACCTGAAATTCCATCCTAAGGTGGTGTCGGAGTTTCACCTTAACCAGGTGTTGACTCTGCTGGTGTTTTACCCCAATCACACCTCTGAGGCCGAATACAGGCTCCATACTTTGGACCCTAGAAGGGTGCTCGCTTATTATAAGGAGCGCACGGCTGAAATTCGGGGAGAGGTTCGCCAGCTGTTTGTCACCTACACTGAAGCCGCACCTGGCAGACCTGCAGCCAAGCGGACGATAAGCAGGTGGGTCATCTCCTGCATAGATCTCTGCTATAAGTTGGTGGACATGGAGCCTCCCAGAGGGATAAGAGCTCATTCTACCCGCCATACTGCTGCATCGGTGGCTGCTTCCAGGGACGTCCCTATCCAGGATATCTGCAGGGCTGCTACCTGGAAGTCAGCACACACCTTCATCACCCATTACCACATCGACCTTGAGTCACACCGGGATGCTGGTTTTGGGGCCTCGGTTCTCCAGTCTCTATTCCCTAAGTAGGGGGTGTGCACCTTGCCTCCCTCCTCCCGGAGAACTGCTAGGAGTCTGCCAGACAGTGTGGATGAACAACATATCCATGTCCCTAGAAATACAGGTTACTCACCTGTAACAGGAGTTCTAGGAATGGTATATGTTGTTCATCCACACGCCCCACCCGACCTCCCCGGCTTCGACACACAACCTGAGCTTCCAGCGGGCCAGATCTGGCATCATGGGGCAGAGCCGAGAGTTTTACCACCTGGGTGGGTGGGAGGAGCCAGCTTGAAGACCTTCCGGCAAGATTTAAAGCAGCAAGGATACCTGCCAGACAGTGTGGATGAACAACATATACCATTCCTAGAACTCCTGTTACAGGTGAGTAACCTGTATTTCAGGTACGACCTGGGAAATTACAAGAGCATGGTTTACAGAACAGTGCAAGGGAATTACAACAATGTGAAATACAAGCAATGAGCAGGATGATACAAATAAACAGGTACAGGATGGACAGATAAGCATACTGTTCACCATGGCTTACTTATCACACAACTACACAGTCTTGGGCTCTCAGAAGGACCAGGTGCCTGGGTTAAAAGTTACCTGGCCCAATGCTCTCAATCAGTAAAAATCTCAGAAGTTCTCTCAGACTCAAAACCGGTCCTCTCAGGTGTTCCACAGGGGTCAATCCTAGGCCCCCTCCTCTTCAGCCTTTTCCTAAACTCTCTCCCCAAATCCTGCCTTGAACAAATAATCCTTTATGCTGACGATGCCGTGATTCTCTCCTCTCATAAGGACCCGAAATCCTTACTCCAGAGCCTGCAACTTGCTTTCTCCAGTGTTGAAAAGTGGTTCCTAGATCACAAGCGGGTCCTAAATCATAAAAAAAACAAAATCCATGCTTTTCTCCAGTCCTCAAAACAGAAAAAGACAAATTCCACTTACTATCAAAACATACCCAGGAAATACCCTTGAACAAGTGTCAACATTTAAATACCTTGGAATCATCTTTGATCAAGGTCTTACCTTTGCGACCCACATTGATAACACAGCGAAAACGGTGAACCAGTGCATTGGTTTCCTGTTCCAAAACTGGCAATTCCTTACCCAAGCTGTGCTGAGGTTTGCTATCCAAAGCTCTGTCATCTCAATCATAGACTATGGCTTAATTATCTATGTCTCTGCCACTACCACTGCACTAAGGCGCATCACAACCACCCTAAACAAGGCCTGTTGGCTGCTCACTTTAGCGCAAAGACGTACTCATACATGTGAGCTCTACACTGAAACAGGATGGTTGCAACTCTCAAATCGCATAAGGTACCTCACATGCTTGATGGCAAAAAAATCCATCTTGGGCCACACTCCGCCGTGTATCCAAGACCTACTTTGCCCGAATACCAGCATCCGTCCCACCAGAAGATCGGAACACCAGCCTCTCCAGGTCCCCAGATGCCGGACCACACAGGGCCAAAGATCTTTTGCCTATAGTGCCCCCAGCTGGTACAATGCCCTGAGCTTGCTCATTACATCCTCCACGTCACTAGGAGCTTTCAAATCTATGCTTTACTCTCACCTCTCAGCCTCTAGCTCCTGTGACTGCCTTGACTAATGATTCTTCCCTCATGGCTGTTTTAACTGTTTTTCATCCTCCTCCTCCTCTGCTCCTTTCTTGACTTAGGCATCTGAGTACCTCTAATCTGCTCTAAGTCTGCTCCCCTTCCCATATCTCCTCCTACCCTTCCCACCTTGACCATTCCTCCAATGTTTTGTTTTTTTCCTGTGATGTACTGTATTATACTGGCTTATTGAAACCTTTATAATTTGCTGACCATTCTATGTAACATGTCTTGTTTGTTTGTACATTGATGACGTGGAACCTTTGTGAAAGAGCCATTGGCTCAAAGGTAATAATTCCTAGAACAATAAGCTAAACTAAACTAAACTACATCAAGGGTAAGAACAAACAAACAAATGTTACATTTTGTGGCAATGATACAAGTGCAGTTTGTCCCATTTTGAGGATGGTAAGTGCTGAGGTGATGGGCATGAAGGCTAGATTATTACACTTCCTAGAGCTCAGAGGGGGTAGAGGAACCAGAGAAGTGGAGGGTGCACACCAGGGTCCAAGCAGGGGTAGGGGATATCAAGCAGCATTGGAAACGTTACAGGCTGATATCATTTATGAAAATAGAAACATTACAAGCAGCTGCACATAAGTAATCTATTAATGTTCCCTTTAATTTGCAAAGTTTTCATTAAAAAGATTAACTGCAAAGAAAGACTCTTCAAAGAGGTGAATCATGTTATATGTCAACACACTCCATCTGTTTGTATGCTGTATCCACTCCAATCTTGTCAACTATTTGGGGATTTTGGGGGCTTATTCATCGTGGGACTTTCTACCAGCGTGAATAAAGAAACCATGGTTTTGAACTCGGACAACCACTGGAAATGGCTTTTGTAATGCCATCAAGTCAGTCACAAAAGGTTGTATTTGGCAGGATTTCCTAGAAACTGTGGACTATTTTCCATGAAATCATTTACATTTGGAAAATGACTGCATTGGAAATGTGGCACCATATTCAAGATGCTTGGTTCTGTAATGATGTTCCAGGTTGTACTGTACTTTCTCAGAACATTAACTTTTTGTTTATACATTTTCTTACTACACCGTTTAACCATGTACAGTGCTGGCATGTTAAGGGGAGCGCCCACTTAAGACAGTATCACTTGCTACTAAATGCAAATTGGCTAATCAAGATACTAGCAGAGGTAAACAAGGTTTACTCCCACTAAGATGCTGGATTGCAAAAGACACTAGGGTTAAGGCATTGCATGACACCTATGTCATGCCCAAGCCCTGGTGTTACCATCTTAGTCATCCCCTCCTCACCTTAGTGCCCATTTCTGGGTGACAGTGGGTCCCTGCTGTAATCCTTTCTGTTGACACAGTGGTCCATCATTCATTCCTAATTACTGAATTTTTTTTCTGGCTTCCAGCAGAACTCCACTCAACTCCCTAGCCCTTGCCTTTTACTTTATCTGTATGCTGCCTAATCCCTCCTTCTCACCGGAACTTTTGTTCTAGTTTTATTTATTTATTTATTTCTTCACTTATTCATTCATTCATTCAATCATTCAGTCATTTGGAAAACACTTTTGATCACATGTGCTCATTTACCAAGGTTCCATAGCAAGGATAATAAAAGGGATTGACATAGATTTAAACTATAGACAAAACAAAACCTGCAGCTCCAGTGGAGCATAGTCAGTGTAGACAATATGAATATATAGGTACAATCATAGACAAGTAACTGTGACTCCAAGGAGTCTAGTCAACAATAAGGAATGAAAGCCCTAGATACTGGCATGGTACGGTGTAAGCTTCATAACAAATTAATAAGAACAGTGTACTAGGTGACAGAATTGTTGTAACAGGAGCATTTGAAACTAGCAGTGAGTTCTTTTCTCAGTGCCTTCTTGAAATGGGCAATTTTGGGGAGTCCTACCTGGGTTTCTGGTAATTTGTTCAGCCAGTGAGATGCCCTTTCTGCAAAGGAATGCTTGCCCAGACTTGTTTTATGGAAGGGTATTTCTAGAGCATACCTAGCCATACTCTTAGTGGTGTATTGGTTGTTAACTGGGTGGAATAGGTTACAAATAGCCAGAGAGGTAAGGCCTAGTAGTGCTTTTTTTGTGAGCAGACAGGCCTGCTACCTTATTCTGTCTTGTAGGGGAAGCCAGTTGGTTAGAGGGTGTAACGGGAGCAGATTATGTGCAAGTTTGTCTGCCCCAAGAGCAAAGAGACAGGCCTTGTTAAACACCAATTTAGCTCTGTTGAGTACAGTCGCTTGCTGCTGTGTAAACTTGATGCTGTAGTCTAATATAAGTATGACTGAGCTGGACACTACAAGATGCCTGGCTTTGGAAGTCAGGTTCAAGTGATTCCTAAACAGTGCTCCTAACTTTCAGTTTGTGTGAATAATAATGTTATACATATGCTGGGTGAAAGATAAAGTGTCATTCAGGGTAACACCTAGGTATTTGAAAGCATCAACCTGTTCCAAACGAACTTCTTTTCCATTAAGGATGACAAGGGGAGAGGCCTTTTTGTCAACTGCAGGACTGAGAATAATATGGCCTTTGTTTTTTTTGTAGTTTAAAGGAGAACTGTGCTGAACCTGAAGGACATTTTTCCCAGTAGAATCAGTTTTTAAAAATTAGTTCAAATTCTGTTATTGTTTCATCTATACTTGCCTATTAGTGGCCTTGGGGGTTGTTTCTGATTAACAATCTGGTGTTAAATGCCATTTTAGAATTGTATGATGTAGGTTAAGTCACTGTCCAACCACAGAGTTCTATAGCAGAACACAGATGCATTGTTTCAACAATGGAAGAGCTGTATAAGGGACATAAACTACATCATACAGTTCTAAAATGGCACTTACTATCTGTGAGTAAATCAGAAAGACCCAGTAGGATTACTAAAAAGCCTGTGGTGATGCAACAGTAACAAAATTTGAACTATGACTTAAAAATCTACTTCTATAGGGAAACATGACTTACAAACTCAGTGCAGTTCTCCTTTAAGACCAGTTTGTTTAATGTGAACCATTTCTCCAGGGACTCAAAGCTGTCTTAGACGACAGTGCATAGTTTTGCTTGGTGTGGACAACTGGTGTATATAACAGCATTGTTGGCGTACAAGAGCACCTTGGATGTCTGGTAGGTTTCTGGTAGGCTGTTTATGGACAGTTCAAAAGGAGGGGACCAAGTACTGAGTCTTGTGGCACCCCACTGATATACTTTTAACATCTGAAAGATGGCTATCTTTACCCACTGCATGCGGTCAGTGAGATAGCTGTGAAACCAGACTGCCAGGCCAAGGCAGAGGAGCATGTCAAGCAACAGTTTATGGTTAACAAGATCAAAAAGTTTGGTCAAGTGAATCTAGAGGGCTCCCACCAGGTGACTGCCATCAAGAGGATCATGCAAGAAGTTGGTATACTCTATTAGGGCAGCGCTGGTGCTGTGATGCTTCCTAAAACCATATTGTTTGGCACACTGAATATTATATTTATTTAGGTGGATGACCAGTTGTTCAGATACTATGGTATCTATTTAAAGACCCAACGTTCATAATCCAGATGCTCACCAGCCCAGTTACTAATGCCCAACAACTGCAACATCCAGACTCGACTTCTCCCGACACCCACATGCCTGATGGACAGGAAGCGGATGTTGACAGGGGTAAGGTAGTGGATATGATGGACTGCTACCCTACCCCAGCTGAGGGACTACAAGAAACTGTAAGATGCAGAAGCTGGCTGAGCTGCTCCCATGGCATGGAGGGCAAAGCCAGTAGCAGTTTGCCCAGCATAGTCTGATAGACCGAGGTTCTGTTCCTGGCTACCAGACATTTTACAGAAACACAATTTCACTCCCCATTACCTTTTTTAACTCCAAGGTCAGCTCCCCCTCGGAATTGGTTATTTAAGCTACAGGGGGTGAGAGGGGCAAAGTCACCCACATTGCACGTAAGACCCTGTCAATCTTCTGAAATTCAGTCTCCCAGACTTGAGCTTATGGAGTTTGGGAGACTGAGTTTTGGGATTTCATAGGTATTCCGATATGACACGTTTAAGGGCCTTGGATGGGGGAGAGGATTGATTCAGGCCTGTAGTTAGCCAGGTTGGAGTGACCTCTGCCTTTAAAGACAGGTGTGACTAGTGCTGTTTTCCAGATGGCAGGGAACTGGGAACCTGCATAGGAAGGCTGAGTATCTTAGAGATGGGGAGAGCAAGTTCCCCCAGGGCCTAGACCAGAGCCAGGGCCAGCGGCTTCATGTCTATTGCATCACCCCCACCCTGATTTTTCCATGGACTCTTTTAACATATCTGAGGGTGACTGATACTGAGATGGGCTAGAAACAGAACTTGTGGAAGCCTGGGTCTTGGTCTGAGCTAGCTTCTAGACCAGAACTAATATTGTCAGATGTTACTGGCACAGTATCAGGACAGAGGACCATGCTGAGGTCAGTGAAGGCTGAGTTGAATTTGTTGGCTATTTTGGTTAGGTCCAAGGTTAAAGCCCCATTGATACTGAGCATTTTTGGGGGTGTTTTTTTGCTTTTACCCAGGAGTTCCATTATATTGTCTCAAAATGTTTGCAGTTACCCAAGTTTCTAGTTTGCTGTTCTTTGCGGTGAGCAACCTTGGGCAGTCTTATCCCTCTAGTGCATCTATTGCAAGATTCCTTGTACCTGTGTGTATCAGCCAGTGACCTAGTTGCTCTTGCCTGGTGCCACAGATCATCCCTGTCATGCATCTGAGCCTCACATAATACATTTTTTTAAGGGGGCACATCTGCCTCAGACTGCCTTGAATTGATTTATGAAGTAGTCAAGGGCAGTGTTGATATCAGGGATGATGTTCAGATAGCTCCAGTCCATCAATGTCATGTGCTCATTGAACTCTTCAATCCTGTCTTTGCATAGGATCCTGCTAGCTGTAGTACAGGGAGGTGGCTTCGGGGTTTAATCAGACCATACCCATTGTATTAGGGAGTGGTCACTGATAGAGTCTGACGGGACAGAGACCTCGATCAGCTTGTCCGGGTGGGTAGCCAGGATCCTGCCAATTAGGGTTTTGGTTCATGTTTCGTAGTTGGTCCTAGTCCAGTTTGTGACTACCTGTGTAAGAAACAGCCTGGCCACAAGGTCCCTGTGGGCCACACTTGTTTTGGCAGTCCAATTAATATTAAAGTCACTGGTGACTATGGTCTCAAAATTTTGACTGATTTTTTTGAAGTGTCTAGTGAGCAATTTGAGGCTGGATTTGTGTTTGCCTGGCAGAATATATGTTGACATTATAACTAGAGAGTTACAATCCTTCCCTAAAAGGAGTTTAACAGCAATACATTCACAGTCACTAGTAAGATTACCATTTTCATTTTGTAGCCCTGAAGCTTGGCTTTAAAGTAGATTAGGCAGCTACCCCCCGTTTAACTTGCTGGTCTTCTTAGATTAAATTAAAGTCAGCCAGAGTCAGGGCAGATCTGGACTTTTGGGAGTAAGCCAGATTTCTGTTAGGGAAATTATGTTTGGTGCAACAAGTGCAACCCAGGCTTCTAACAGAGTGAGTTTAGGGAGTTGTCTCCCAATGTTTAGAGAGACTATCTTTAGCTTCCCTTTTTGATTCATGCCCGCCCCACTATTTCCCAGTGGGCCTGGGTTAGGGTAGATATTACAAGATTAAAGGAGTAGAACAAGAATGTGTTTTTTCAGATCCCTCAGGCCAGGGGTTATCTTCAATGATTTTTTTGTGGCAGTGCTGCATTTAATGCTGACCTTAAAGCTGAGTGTGCCTTGGTGATGGATGTAGCACTCAACAGTTGTGGTCAACCTAATGTGTACTACATTGGGGTCAGGCAGGGGTTTTAGACCTTGGGTGGGTAGGTCAGGGGCACCCGTGGCCCTAAGGCACTAGTTTAGGGTGTAGATATGGGCCTCTCCCTCTGTGAATTGTCTGTAGCTCACCCTTTGTGTCACAGTTTTAAGCTGGCTCAGGATTAATATTGTGGCAAACAGCACTTTGGTAGGGGGGAGGACTGACCAGGTGAAGAAGGACATGGCACTGGCTATCAGTATTGAGTTTCCTACCATAAATAATACACTGGGAGCTCAGGGGACACCTATCAGGTCCAGTGCCAGTACCAGTATCAGTACCAGAGAAAAGTCTGAAAGTGAGCGTCCCTCGTAGAACTATATTTAGTAGTTTTTGATTGATGGGGGATACTGTGGCTTACAGCTGTGTTTTTTTTTCTAATTCACTTTGACCAAGAGGTGGGTTAGGTTAAAACATGTTTTCAGCCACGCATGACATACAGTACAATACATGTTTATACAAGGACAGTATAATAAATTATAACTAACATGATACGAAGTATGTAATACAAGCAGTGCCTCACAGAAAAAACAGTGCACTTATGTAGGGATACAGCTACAGAGAATGCAAAGACATTTCACCTGGACAAGGAGGTTTTCCCAGATTTCAGACCTAAAATTTGCAAAAGACATATCAAGGTTTAAATCTGATGGCAAGCAGTTGAGTAAATAAGGTTCCATGTATGAAAAGGAGCATTCCCCATTTACTGTGCCTGTCAATGAGTCTCACTGATGTGAGCTATCAAATACTTTGCTGCATCCGTACTGCACTGAGTAACACTAAGACTACACTTATTATAGCTGTCTCTACTCTCTGGAACACTGATACCTTTGAGGCTGGTCTGGTGGGGCACTACTTTGATTTCCAATTTATTCTGCCCATTAACCTGATGTCTACTAACTCATACATGTAGACTTTTCTGTATGGTGAGCCCAAGGATTAGCCCCAGGCTATCTCCCATACAGAGCATTCTACCCAACACAGCTCAGGGGCCACAGAATGATAGGCCCCCTGCCGAGGAAGGACATTTATAGGACAAGAGAACTGTAGCCCTGTTGGCTATTCTATGTTCTCATGGATTTTTCAGGCTGCCCTGCTGGTGCCTTGTTACACACTGTTTTCCCCTTTATTGTTTAATATTCTTATTTCTTCTACTGTTGTCTGGTACAGGGTACAGTTACCTTAAATAGGTTATACAGTTGGGGAGGATCATGGGGGATTGCTACAGGCCCTTCAGGTGGTGACTCGTAAACGGTGAGCTCGATTCTTTACAAGGATATGGCTTCACCAGCATGTTTAATTTCCTATAATATTAATGGGGTACGTGACCCTATAAAATGGTCCTAAATAGAGCAAATAGTGAAAAGGGAAACAATGGAATAGAGTTTCTTTCAGGAGATGTACTTGTCTCAGATAGTGTCTAAAATTTGACAGTTTTGGCCTCGTGGTACCAGGTTCCTCCCCTCATAAATCTGGTAACATAGAGGGGTAATGATATTAACTCCATGGAAGGTTCCTTTTCAGGTGACTACCATGGTTGCCAGCACGTTATTGTGGTCAGCACACTGTATGACCACCCCTTGATCTTGGTTAATGTATATTTCTCCCCGGGCACTACTAAGGAACCCATTCAATTCTTTTCTAATAGACTTCTCTTGTGCTGAGGGGACAGCTCTTGGGGTGGGGCGCTGAACCTAAACATTACGCTGTACTCAGCTAGGGATGAATCCCTATCTTGCCCCTTTTAGCATTTAACCACTTAGAAATATATTAAAACCACCCTTAATCACATAGGCCTCATTTACACCCCACAACTCGAGTATACCCTGTACTCACCAAGATTTCATACTTACTCATGACTGGACTATTTATTTACCACAGCTGAGCATGTGCACAATTTCAGGAAGTTTATCATGGGCTACTGCAGCTATCAGATCATGCCCCGTGTTGGCATCTTTACAACTGAGTGAACCCACCCAGTCCATTCAGTGAAGGTTCAACTTGGTCTTTCTTAAGGACAAGACCTTCACAAGAAAACAGGAGGAAGTTATTCCCTGAATTTTGGTGGACAGCACCACTCCAGGGGTGGATCCAGGTATCCTGTGTGACACCCTGAAATTAGTGGTCTGGAGGGAACATTATAATTTATGCTTCTCAGCAGCGTAAAGCAAGAGAGGAAAAATTATAATCCCTCCAGGACACTCTGCAAACGTTGCTATTATTTCATATGCAGGAAATACATCGATAAAGCCTCAGATACAGGTGGTCCATAGGGACATTCAGAAACTTATAGATCTCATAGTAGAACAGACCCTCTTTTACCTGCACCATAGATACTATGAAGGGGATGCTAGGTGGATTGTACTCTGGCATGATGATTACAGGTCCTTCGGGCAAAAGCCTGTATTACCTAACTGAAAGAGCTGTCAAGACAGGCCAGTTAGTCTACCATACCAGTGGCATTCAAGCAATCCTCAGGATCTATCATCAACAGCCCTATACACCCACCCTCTCCTCCTCCTTCCAGAGTAGAGCTTTATTCCTTCCTGGTTGCCTTAGACTTCTTCAGGTTGATGGAATCTCAAGTGGACTCCCTGCATGCTCCTATTACTGCAGAGCAAGTAATAGAAGTTTTAAAAATTCCAACACTGGTAAGTGTCTAGGTGCCAATGGGTACCCAGCTGAATGTTTTAAATAGTTTCAGGATCCCCTGTTACAGTCATTGCTCTGGGCCTTTAGATCAGTATAGGAAGGGACTATCCCACCTCCTTCATAGTGCTTTACTACTATTTCAGCAATCCTGAAGTCAGAAAAGGACCCAAATCTGCCCCAGCCTACATGCTGCTATCCATCTTAAACTTTGATTATTAGTTTTTACAGTGGTCTGGGTGACTTGCCCTGATGCCCTTCTCCTATCATTGCTGGGCAGGGACCAGTCAGAGATTGTGTGCCACTGTCAGGCTCATGAAAATGTCAGATGCACATTGCTGCTCATTGATTATGCTAACACCTATTTTCTCCCACTGGTCCTGGCCAGTCTCGATGCAGAGAAGGCTTTCAGCAGGGTGCTCTGGCCCTTATTTGGGGCTACGCTGCTCTGTTTTGTTTTTCCAGGGCAGCTGGTGAAAACACTTTGGAGCCTGTATGTCTTTCCTCAAGCCTATATCTGGATTAATGGTATCATGTTCGATCCCATACTTTTGGAGAGAGGTACCCGACAGGGCTGCCCCCATCCCCAATATAGTTCACCCTCTACATGGAGCTACTTACAGCTTTTATAAGCGTGGCAGACAAGGTAAAAGGTGTTGCTCTGGGAGGTTGGATTATAAAATTGACTTGTTCATGGACAACATCCTTTAAATGTTGACATCTCTAGAGACTTCCCTTCTCAGAGTGTGGGAAATTTTAGCCACCTATGAAGAACGGGCAGATTTTAAATTAAATGCGACAAAAACAGAAGCCATCCCCTATAATGTTGTTCCCTCACAGAACTTGAAATGCCAACTCTCTTTTAGATGGACTCAGTGAGTGCTCAGATATTTTGGAATCCAGACAACTAAAAACTTTGACCACTTGGAACTACTGTACTAAATTATGAACCTCTCACTGCGGTGATACAAGAGGACTTATAAAAGTGGACATCCCTCACTGTGGGCTACTTAAATGCTGTTTTTCAGACTCTTCCAGTGAAGTTAGACAAATTATTCTTAAGGGAATGAGACAAGTTAGTCTTCTGCTTTGTCGCGGGGGTCACCCTAGGGTGCATTATCAAGTGTTACAGCTCCCAAAGGAAAAAGGTGAGTGGGCCTTCCAAACCTAACACACTATGCCAAGGCAGCCCATTTCTGTTCAGTTTGCCTTTGGGCATCCAAAGTCTTTGTGAGACACACTGGAAGAGTATTGAATTCATATGTAATGTCATGTTTCCTATTTACATATTTGCCCCCTCCCCATGGGGATTGCCAACCATACTTTAACTTCACTAACTATACAGCTCTTACATTAAAACTTTGGCACCAATTTCTTGGGCATCCAGAACATGCAAAGCTTCAGATGTGGCTGATGGCTCTACCCTAAAATGGGGACTATCCCCTTAATAAACTGGATACCTACTTGAAAATATGGAAAGCATCACCTTTGTTCATCAATGATAAGGGTATGGTTCCCTTTCAGGAGCTGTAAAATACCTACCATCTCCCTCATACTGGCCATTATTGCTACATCCAGCTTTGTGCTTATCTACAATCAAATAGGCTGGAGATTACTCTCCTGCTGAGATGGCAGACCTTCCTCAGTAGAATTTTGATTGGAACACAGAGGAGGAGGTTTGGCAACACCTGATAGGACTACTGTATAAAGCCATGACTGATCTGTCCCCAGAATCAACCTTACACATTTTGGGCAGATGGAACGAGGAGTTGGGGACTGATCACTCTTCAGACATATGGCTTAAGTTCATGCTTTCAGCGCTTAAAATTCCATGTTTGTTTGTTTAAATGTTTTTTTATAAAATTCATAAAATATTTATGAACATGGATTTACTTGATTGAGCCAGGACTCATTTACAATAAGTTCCCACAACAATAAACAATACAGTTTCACATTGAAAATTAACAACAAGGTAACAATAAAAAATTTCAACTAACTTAGGGAAATGAAAACAAATGTGTTCAACCTGTATACAATTACTAAGAAGACAATGACATAGGCAGCTTTATACTTTCATACAACACACTCTAGCTGCTTCTGATGTTCTGTGTAACCATGTTTTTATTTAATTCCACCTATCCTTCCCTGTTATGGATCTCAAAGTGTATGGGATACCATTCCAGGCCATTGAACAGACATAAAATACTATACTCCTTCCAATGTCTAAATTGCATTTAGGGATCACCAAATCAAATCTGGTTGCAGATCTTAAAAAACTTTGTTTTATTCTATAGTCTAAGTACATGAGCTCCACATTTAAGGGATTTTGCATGGAAATGCCAGCTGTGTTGTTTTTTTTTTCATATCCCGGCTATCTGGGCCAAGTATTTGGGCTTGGAGAAGGGGGTACTGCTGGAGAGCTTGCAAGGTGGCTGATGCAAACCAAGCACACATTTTTTGGAAATGCCCATATTGGAAGGAGGTTCTGGTGAAAATGGATGCAATGCTGGAAGTAAGTAATTTGGTTACAGTATCACTTGTTTAATCTAGCATACTGCCTGAAGAACATCATTTACAGACTAAAAAGTTGGAATTGTATTGCTATGCTATTATTGGCTGCAGCAAAAAAAAAAAAAAATAACAAAAAATAATAATTCTAATATAATTGCGTTTGACCACCACTCTGCCTATTATTACCATGTGGAGGAAATTAATGCATGATATCTATTGTATGGAACAGTTAACTTCTAAAATGAATAACCCTACTGCTCAGTCTGAGGAATTCTAGAGGTGCTGGGTTCTTCATCAATTAGACACTAATCCTGAATTTGTGCCTTAGGAAATGTACTGGTTTGTCCTTACTGTACCTTGTCTCCCCTACAGCAGTCTTCATGGAAAATATTTAGATGTTTTAACCTATCATGCATGTAAAGCTTAAGGAAATGTTTTGCTTTGTGTAGGTACCACCATATATCACCATGCAAAGCCTAAAGCCAACCTCTATTTCCTTGTGTCCTCTGCCACTCCTTTTATGCTACTGTAGTAGCACCCCCAATTCTCCTGTTTGGTTCCTTTCCCCTTCTGTCACTCCCCACAGCCTATCTCCACCCTTACTACCATGGACTTGTCTCCTCTCCACCCTCTCACCCCTCACTTCCTGGCCTCTTTCTGTCCCCTCCCCATCTCACCACCCCCCCTCCCTTCCTTCCTTCCTTCTGTCGCTCTCCTTCAACAATGCCTCTTGTTCCCTCCTGCCCTGCCCTTGCCTCCATAGTCCTGTCCCTCCATCATCCCCCACTTCCTTTCCTAACTTGCTGGATCCCCCCACCATCCCTCCCCCCATGCTTCTTCTGTCTCTCTCATTCTCAAACAACAAGGCCATTTTTGGGTGCTCTATGTTTCACTTATTTTATGCTCAATCTTAAAATGTATTTTAATCATCTACCCTATAGTGCCTGCCAGAACATTGTAACCTTAGTTGTTGTAACATCCTGGTGCAAATGTTGTATTATATTGCATAATGTTATTTTATATTGTATTTTCTTTTGTTGTGGAACCTCTGTAAAAGAGCTTCTGGCTCAAAGGTATTGTAATCCGAAAACAAAATGAATAAAAAAAAATCTGCCTGTAATTGTTTCTTTCCCCTTTGTACTGCTTAGTATACTGTTAGAAAAAAGGCAGATAAAAAGTAATTATAAAAAATACAGTGCCAGGTCTGGTTGACAGTTATGTTTTAAACAAGGAGACAGGTGAGCTATGTTTAAAAGAATTGTAGGTCAGTTTGAAGCAACTAAACAAGACCTTTTTTTCAGGAGGAAGGATCTCCACACTTTCATAGAGATTACAATGGTGGGGCATGCAGGTGACACTAAAGGCAAACCATCATCATGTTAGTTTATCGTTCATCCAGAACATACAAAATGTTGGACATTACAACAATAGATACATATAATACACATGAAACTGATTAAAACACAAATCTCATAGAGTTAAAACAATGAGTGCATTAAACAATAATACAAACACAAATTAGAACAGTAAATACTTTAAACAATGTAATAGGACAATTATTTTAGGGCATTATACACAAAGCAGCAACAAGTACATATTAACAAGAGAAATCTCAGAAATTTAAGCTTGCAATGAGAGAAGATGTTTCCTTCTGGATTTAATTACTAGTCCAAGAAATTTACCAATTAACTCAGCATCAGCTTTACTTTTAGGAAGAAATAGAACAAACAATGGATCATAGTCCAAATGTGCATATTTTATTAAAAATGCTTTAAGAATGTTATCATGAGCAGTACTGAAGAGGGGACATTGTATTATAATATGATAAAGGGTCTCATGAAAGCCCCTGCTACATCTACAGAATTCCTGTGTATGTCCAGTGTTAGATGACTTATTAAAATAAGTATGTTTAGAGACCACAGTGCCTACCCTAGCCCTGGTGATCATTTTCCTATTATTTGGATCTGTGGGCAAGGCGAGGTAATCTTTTAGTGCTGAATCAATTTTATTTAACCCAAACCATAAAGCTTGTTTTTGTGACCTAAATTGCACCATCTGTTTAGACTGGGCATCCATAACGAGTTTTTGTTTCAAGATATCCTTGAAAAGGGGCAATATCTTGATCCCTTTTTGTGAAGTTTCCCATAGATGAATCAAGGAGGTTTTTGAGAGAATTGTTTTAAGGCTTTTCAGCCAAGTTGATGAGAAGCTGTTTGCAGCCCAGGCTGTTTTCTCTTCAAGACAAGACATTGGGATTATGTTAGACTGATTATTGATTATTTTAATCTAATAAGGGACCAGTCTATTATCTATTATAGTAACTATAGGATGCCTACCTAATTTGGCTCTCACCACTGAGTTAGCAATTGATATAGGTACCTGCAAAATAGATTTATAGAAATAAGATAAAGGAAGCTTTATGGTATCTGCTATATAAAGTGCCGCAAACTTCTGCCCCATAGAGCAGGATGGGGTTAACCTTAGCTTTAGCTGCAACTAATGCTGGAATAACTGTATGCTCTCCATATTTATAGTTAAGATGTAATAGGGCTTTCACAACCAATCTGGCTTTAGAAATCTGTTCTTTCCAGTGGAGAGACCATTTGCAGTTGGCAGTAAATGTAACACCAAAGTATGTATATGCAGAAACTACCGCAACTAACTCGTCATCCAAAATAATTTTTAGAAGAGAGCGGGGAAACTTTTGTGATCCAAATACTATGACTTTAGTTTTTTTAAGATTAATTTTCAGTGCAAGCTGATCACATTTAGTCTTTAAAAGATTTAATTTTCATTGAAGATCAGAAACAGATAATGATAGAAGAAGCAAATCATCCGCATAAGCTAGTATGTGAATATTATTATGCATAATTTGTGGGGAATCTAGTGTAAGAGTTAAATGGAAATACAATAATGAATCAATATATATACTGAAAAGTAACGGTGCCAACAGACACCCTTTCTTCAGATCCAGAGAGGTGTGAAAAAATTCTGACATGGTTCCCTTATTGTTAAATCTTATGGCTCTAATTGTATTTGTATATAACAAATAAATTGGAGTAAGAAGATTAAGAGTGATTCCTCTTTTAAGAAAAATATCCCACAATGTTCCTCTAATTACAGAGTTGAAGGCAGCCAAAAAATCTATGAATGAAGTGTAAAGTTTCATCTGTTTATAATATTTATATTTTTCAAGAAGATGTGCTAAAACAAATATATTATCTGTTGTAGAAAACCCTGGTGAAAACCTGTTTGAACAATTGATAAAGGAGATGTAGTTTCTATCCAGTTTTGTAATTTCTCTAATAGTATTCTAGAAAATATTTTACCACTGATGTCTAATAAACTACTTGGTCTGTAATTAGAGGGTTGTTGAAACCTTTTTTTGTGAATTGGTACTGTAATATTTTTGGTCAAAGATGGTGGAATCAATTTTTCCTTATGAGATGTATTGAAAAAACAACAAAACATGGAACCCAGTAATTCATGTGAGCTTTGTAGATGTCACTGGGTATAGTATCTGGACCTGGAGCCTTATTATTATGTAAAAGAAGTATGGCCTGTTCTACTTCCGCTAGAGTAATATTCAATGGTAGAGAGCATCCCAACCTCATCCAATTAGTTGTATTATTATTATGATGAGTTGAAGGTTCATTATTGAAAAGAGTTTTGTAATACAACACCCAAGACTCCTTAGGAATATAGGAAGGCAAAGATGGTGAGAAAGAGTTGGTGTCCTTCGCCACCAACTGCCAAAAAATATTTAATATCCTTTGTATATATAACCTAGTACATAACACTCCATTGTTTTAGAGTGTATTCATCAGCTTTTTGGCTCAAAAACGTTTTAGAATTTTTACGAGCTTTATTTAATTTAACAGAATTAGCTTTTGATGGCTTTTTCATTACATAGTTGACTATTTTCCCTAATTTACATTTCTCTCCAGTACAGAGAACATCAAACCAGGAATTAAGAGATGGTTTATTATTAAAAAATATATTTGTTCATTAATTTGTTGATAGCCAAGCTCCAACTGTTTAATCATAAATTTAGCATCCACCTCATCTTGGGAAAAAGTAAAAAGAGCTGAGAAAAAGGACACTCTATTAAGTCTGCCACATTGTTCCATGTTTTTATATTGAGTCAATTTGGCTTTTCCAGTTAATACCAATGGACAGGTTTAAGTAGGCTTAGCAACAGTAGGGGACCTATCAAGAGCAATTGCAAAAAAAAAAAATAGCAGCATGGTCACTTTGAGGTCTCATAACTACAGCAAAGTCTTGAATTTGATCATAGCAGTGTGGGAAACAAAGGGCGAAATAACAGTAGAGTCATCCCAGTGCATAATTGTGGACAGAAATTCCTGAGTGGATGCCAAGTTTTTTAAAATCTTTAACCCATCTCTGATTTTTACCATGTTCAAGAGTCCTCCCTTTGGTCTACCCTGTTGTCTATTTTTTATTGCAGAAATATAATAAGATTTGTAGCCATTAATAGAAGGTTGAGAACGAGCCCATGTCTCTTGTAGCACTACTACCTCACAGTTAGTGATGAAATCCAACCACGGAGGATCACCTATCTTAGTCTCCAAACCAGCAATATTCCAGCTAAGTACATTTGGTACAACTTTTTTAGTGTCAGAATAGTGTACAACAGGAGTCGAAAGATCAAGTGAGTTAGTATCACTCAGTAGTCACAAGGTTTCTTCTGATTTTTCTATGGATTTGGGAAGATAATCCAGTTACTCAAGTAAGACCAAATGGATATCAACTGCATCAAATCTTGGGCTATTTTTGAGCAGCGATGAGAGCAGCTCCTTACAGTCAATATAACAATTTAGCTGGGACTCATTGATGTCAGAGTGGGCCCTGTCTATCTTACTTAAATCAGAGGAAGAAATGTCTCTGTTTATAATAGAAGCCAGGGTCGCCCTGACAAGAAATGTCAAATTTTCTTTGGTCTCACCTTCCAGAGTATTAATCCCAAATATGGAGATAATATTTGAATACTGAGTGGGTTCAAAATTCCAATTAAGGGACACCATAGTAGAAGAAAAGATTTCAAATGAGAGCACTTTCCCAATCATAGTTCCCCCATGGAAATATCTCTAAATTGTTGGCCAAGTAACAGGAGAAGAAATGAAAAGCCCCAGAGCATTCAAAGATAATTGCTTTACCCAGATAGATTTGGCAACATCTATATTAGCAACCATTATATAAACTGGATGTTGAGAATTAGTTCTATCTCTGTGAACAAAGCTAACTGAATTTGCAACCAGTGGCCATTCTAATTCTGCTCTAAAAAGACATAATATCAGATCCCTTAGTGTCTCATTAGTTTCATAGTTCTCAGTGTATACATTCTCAAATTTAAATACCACTTCTTTACCAGTTAGGGTAAATTGAGCCAAGGAGGAGTCATCCTTCTTTAGCTGTACCCTCTCCCGGTCCACTCCTCCAGGGAATTCAGTTACTTTAGGGGAAGGGCAAAGAATGGAGAGAGAATTATCAATGGGATATTCAACCTCCTCCAAAGTTCTGGGCATTTCTTGTTGTGTCACTATTGTGGGTTTCATAAGTAGTACCACTGGTATTACCTCTTTGAGGTCTTTATTATCTGGCTTGCTTAGTAAAGTATCCTTGTTAGTTAGCTCTAAATTTACATTCTCAGCAAGTCTGGATTCAATATTTTTTACCCTCGCTCTTGATTTTTCTGGCTCTCATTCTTCAAGATTTGGAGTTAGAAGTTTCCTTTTTTTTAGAGTTGGGGGTGGGAACTTGTCCCTTCTTTCTTCTGAGAATGGGAGAATCAGGTATTATAATACTGTAGTTGAAAAGGAAAGATTTTTCTTAAGTCTTTTGCTATAAGTGTTCTGAAGTTCCTGAGCCAGATTATCCAGTTGTTTCTCCAAAATAGAGAACCTTTCAGCATGTAAAGAAATTACATTGATAAGACACTGCTTAATTCCTGAATAGGCTTCTAAAAGAACTATATTAGACATAACAGGATGTGCTAAGGCTTTAATAGTATATTTGGAGATAGTATCAGGACACTGGGCTAAAAATTCCGAGTCCAGCTCAATTTTATTAACTTCCTTATCAAGCTTAACAAAAACCTCATTAGGAGATCCAGTTAATATGTCTGCATCATGCTGAAGCAAGGGCGTGGCATTTAAACTCTCAGGTAGTTCCATTGGACTAAATAAACTAAATATCAAGGAGTGAAGAGAGATATCAGCAGTTCTATAATCAGGCTCTCTAGACACTTTCATAGATTTTCCTGTAGGTAAGCTAGCAATAGATGCCTTTACACCCTCATCCAAAATTGCTGAAGAGTAATGAGTTTTCCCTTCCAGAGATTGATTTTTTACATGTACAATGTAATCAGTAATTGTTGTTTGGCTGACCATTTCCTCGCCTTCTTTTTTAATATAAGACGGCAATGCAGACAGGTTTGGCTTGATGAGTTCTCTCTCTGATTCGACCCTTAGGTTTCTCACTGTCTCTCCTACCCCCATGTCTTCCTTATCCTGGGCACTAACAGTTTGTATCATCTTCCCCTCTAAGTGAAGGGGGGGGGGCCAGAGGTAAGGATAAAAGGAGAAGTGTTTGTTTGCAGATGCAAAATGTCTCTTTTGTTAATAGACACTTCTTCCAGAATATAATGAACTAATTTGACTACTTGGGCAGATGAACTAACAGGATTGGGTGTAGAACAAGTAATAACAAGTTCCTGTGAAAATATGGAACCATTTATTTTTACTTCTTTGAGCCTCTGCTGTCCTTTTTTGGTTTGTTCCTCTCATCCATTGAACTACATTTCTCACCAGTTTTCTCCTCGCTGACTTCTTTACCACTTCTAGTGTGCATATTTCAAAAGAGGAAAGAAAAAAAAAAAAAAAAAAAATACACTTGCTTTAAATTTGC
This sequence comes from Neoceratodus forsteri, assembly GCA_016271365.2. NCBI lineage: Eukaryota > Metazoa > Chordata > Ceratodontiformes > Ceratodontidae > Neoceratodus > Neoceratodus forsteri. The sequence continues at coordinate 87,213,103 of CM057451.1, forward strand.
TTAATTACTAAAGTGCTGGTGCTCTATTTTTCTAAATCCTAAAAAGGAACAAACACTAATTTGTATTCTATGGTTATACAATATATTACTATAAGATAAAGGAACCATAAAAAAGCCTACAAGTACAAAACCTCTTTCTTTCCCAGGTAGGGTCAGGATAAAAAATTCTTGAACAATTTCTATGTCCCTGTAACCTTAGTCAAAAGTGCAATGGTAAAGAAATGTTCCTGATTTGAATTAAGTTGCCAAGTCTTGTTGCTGAAATATAGATCAGGATACTTTTTTCTTCCGTTATTTCCACAGAGCTTGATTTTTTCAGGCTTTATACTGTCCTCTTCCAATTTTGCAAACAAACACCTTCCTTGTTGTTGGGAGTGGGGGTGGGGTGCATCCTGGTTGTATTTGCCAGAAGGTGTTTTGCAGTCCTTCTGAGGCTTCAAGAGCCTTATAAAAAACTGGGGGTTAAAATATGAAGGGGGTGGTAGTAATCGAAGAAAAGGATAAACCAAGAACAATCTTTATTTTTATAACAGAGAACCATAAAATGAGCCTCTGGAGTATTTCTGGCATGATTCATGTACAATTTATCTTAGCTAAAAGTTTTTACATGGTCAATATTATACAAATTTTCTGACATGTGACATCAAAACATTCACACAGTTGATACACACCTTGCTTTAGCTAAAATGCTTTGCTTAATAATTTTCAATTTGCAAAAAAAAACAAAAAACCTACTCAAGACAGTTTGTAATATCCTAAAATTATGGAGTTATTTGCCTTTGCAGATATTTGCATTAAAGAAACACATATATAATCACAAATATATAACATCAAATCAACAGTGGAATCAGTTTGCCAGTTTTTAGTAGCTTAACAGCATGTCTTTGATAGCTGTAACCATGGCAGGTTAACTTGTAAACTCTTTCTTTAAACACCTTGATCAGATGTAAAGGAAAAATAGAACTCGAGACTTCGTAGGTAATCTGAATAAATGAATGGAAATCAAAACTAGCTCTTTTATCTGAGTAGTTTAATTATTTTAAGTTTATTTTAGTCTTTTGAACTCTATTAGAAAGCACTGGAAATTTTACTAAGGACTTACCATGGTAAAATGGATTAAGGCATATGAAGTCTGTGGTAATTCAATTTTAAAGGTAATCCAATTTTAAAGGATTTTAAAAAAAAGCTGACTCTGGGTCTTGAAAAAAGAGCTGAGTGCTCAAAATGAATTGCACCACTCAGTGTTACTAAAAATTAACTTGGCCTGTCCTTTAAAGTTGAATGTTTGATCAGGTAGCTCCTCGTAGTGTCAAAGAAAAAGATGAACTAACAGAAATCTTATAGATAACTTAAAAACTTTTATATCAAAACAAACTTCAAGTTCATAAGTTAAACTTCATGTATATTTGGTTGACTCAGCTCGGGGCCAAAGCGAGAGCAGAAAAGAAAAGAAAAGATGCATACACGCATACCTGTTGGGTAGTGTCTCCAGGAAAAACCCAGTACTTTTAAATAACCGTTGGTGTATATTAGTTAACAACTATTGTTTTATCGTATGTAGCCCATGTTTGTTGGAGTTCAATTAAAATTCATTGATTAATTGGCTAAGGAACCAAATTGAGAAATCCCAAGTTCAATTCTTCTCCTTACTTATAGATGGATTTTTAAAGGCATTGCCTAATTAAATAATTTAATTATCTCGGATCAGCTGGTGCAACTTTTAGTACTCAATACAAAGAATCAAGCATTAGCCTAGCTCTTTATACTGAATCAAGTAATTATTAACATTGTTCTGATCTAAATGTAAAAAAATATATAATGAGGGTGCAGCTGTATGTTAATATGGCCAGTAGCAGACACTTTACTGCAACAATTTTAATGAATGGATGTTTTAACCATTATACTGTATCTTGCTTTCTTCCTTCTTTCTTTTGCCCTTTTTATATCAAGTTTATTGAGATATTATCTCACAAACTAAGTTTCTTTAAAGCACATTAATCCCAAAGCCCTAAAAAGCTTGTTTTTAATTACAATAAAAACAGCTCAGCATCAAAATAAAGGAATAAAATAAAATAAATTAAGCAAGGAAGTCCCTGACAGTCCAATGGACCAGCAAGCCAGTCGTTTTAGTGTCACAAGATTTCCAAGTAGACAGAACTAGAGCTGATGTAGTGCTTTTCTGAGAAGTCTGCTCAGCGTCACAGATAAAGATATTGGCACAAAGTTAGCCAAGGTTTGCACCATCAGCTGAGTGGCTGATATTACTCATGTGAGCCTTGTCCATTTTTAATTTTAAAAGTGGTAGTATGCCATTAGGTTTCAGCAGTCAACTCTAATGCTGGCAATATTTAAAAAGTTTAAATATGAAAAGCCGAACAACAAGGAAAGTGCTGGGCCCAGGGATGAGTATTCTGAGAGGGAAGATAGACTTTTTGCTTTCTGTACTTCCAGGTGGAGGGTACTTTAGCATCCATAGGGCTTACCGTGAGCCTCCCACCCAAGGGGCTCCCATCACCTACTGACTCCTCTCCTTGCAAGTTGGGAGTCGTGGAGTACTCAAATAAAGGAAGAAAACTCAAGTGCCACAAGCCGGTCTGGAAAGACTGTGTAATGTAGATTTAACTAAAATAGGCAGCAAGTAGGCAATTTGCAGCAACGATAACTGCAACTGCATGCTGCTCAAAATTAAGGCAACAGTGGCATACCTTTGATAAACCTAAAAAGCACTTTTACACAGCCCTGCTCTCTCAGTGCTTCTCCTCAACACTGCAATGTGAATGACACACCTTCTCCCAGAATCCTGGAAAGGCAAAATGACATCTATTATTAGTGAGAGCAGGAGCTCACTCTGCGGCTTATTACCATACTAGTCCCCGCAATACCATGCCCAGCCTTGCCTCTTTCTCCAGGCATGACCACGTAGGTAATAGACTTTAAAAGATATACAGATATTTGGTAGGTCACTAATATAATAGAGAAAAAGAATGGACCCAAAGACTCTTGTGACACAGCCATGTTAACTGCCCTTGCCTCAGAGAGAGATTCATTCAATACAAATGCTTTACAATGTATCACTTAATGTAGATATGAATTTAACTATTTAATGTTTTTATCTAATAGTTCAGTTTCAATATTTTTTGCAAAATATGCACATTAGTCACAGTATCAAATGCTTTATGTAAATATATATATATATATATGTATTTGTTCAATGTCCAATAATGTTTTGCAAGATATGCATATGATTCACAGTATCAGACATTTTTAAGTCCAGAAATATAGTGCTGTATAAATTGCCTTTATTGATAGTACAGTAGATCTCTTTTGTGAATTACAGCAATGCTCTATTTGTGGAATGTCCAGGTTAGAAGTCAGATTGCAAGCTTTTTAAAATCTTGTTTTGACGTAAGTGTTGTGATAAAGCATTCTCAATTGTTTTTGAGCTAATGGGCAGAAGTGATACTGGCCTGTAGTAGCTGTAGGGTTATCCGAGTCTCTGTCTTTGAAGATTGAGCACATTGAGATTGAACAAAAAACATTACAAGACACAGCAGAGCACATCCAGACACACCTCCATCAACTGTTAGACAGTGTGGTGGTCCTGAAGAAAGATACCTAATGTATATTAACATAGTACTGTGATAACGGAAGAGACTTAGGGTCCCTTATGTGTGCCCCTCCTACTGCATGAGTGGCTACACCAACTTTGACTATGGAAACATCAGCTGTAACCCTCAATAAAATTGTGCCTAAGAATTCTATCAAGTCCTGCTTTGAAAACTTGAACAGTGCCAGCTTTCACAACATTCCTGGTTAGGCTATTCCATGTGAACTCCTCCTGTGTGAAGTAATATTTTCTAATGTTTCACCCTATTCTGCCCTTACCCTCAGTTTGGGTGCCGATCATCTAGTTCTGTTTGCACTCAGCAACTCAAACATCTGTGTATACTCCACTTTATCTCCCTTATTATTAGAACACTATAATCATATCCCACTCAGCCTTCTCTTTATTAGGCTAAATACTTCATGTCTGTCCAATCTATCCTTACAGCTCTTGCTTCCTAAGTCACTAATCAGCTTGGTGGACCTGTGCTGGGCCTTCTCATTCTCTTAAGTGTATTTTCTGTTCATTGGGGGGCAGCATTGGCCATAGGACCCCAGATGTTGTCTAACCAAGGCATGGTACAGAGGAGGATCATCTCTCCTGAAGTGCTCCTTAGGAACTCCTAATGCACCCTCACACTATGTTATCTCTCTTGACTGCAGTAGCACATTGCTACCTGGCTTCTGCTTATTATCCATAGTTACTCCTAGAACCTTTTCTTAGTTGTGCTGTCCATTGTTGCACAGCACGGTGTATATATGCAACCCATATTCAACACTCCTAGTCGTAGTACCTCACACATGCCCATGTTAAATCTAAGCCCTTAGATCTTCCCAGAATGAATCTTCTCTATTTAGTCCCATGAATGTGTCTGGGCCAGAGGCACTAGGAACCCACGATAGCAAATCTTTTGACCAGGAGACCAACGATTGCTACTGGCTATGGCCCCTGCATAATGCTATGTGATGACATGTGCCTGCCAATAACCACAGATGTTTCCCTCACATACCTCAGTTCTTTCTACCATTGAGTACTCACCATGGGAGTGAGTCAGTGCCTCAGTTTGAATTTGCTTAGATTTTTTGTTGCTGAAGTTTTCCTCTTCTACTTCTCTATTGCTTTTGCAATGCCAAAGTGGAAAACTAAGGGAGCTGCACTGAAGGGGTAGCAGAGAAAGTTTCATAGACCTGGAAGGGCTACAATGTAAGTAATGCAAAAAAAAAAGGCAGACTGGATGGGCTATGTGGCTCTTATCTGCCATCAGCTTCTATGTTCCTATGAAGACCTATGAATGTATCGGTGCCTCTGTGGGAATAAAATGGTTCCAGTGACTGACATATTCTTTGTTTTTAGTTGCCTTCAATTTTCTCATGACATGGATTCTTGTGAAGCCTACTTCTTGAGCTATGGCCACATGCTGGAAAATTGCACAGGCAACACACCAGGAAATCCAAGGTCAGGTACTTGTGCCTTTCCCCCTGGGATTCTTCCAGGACCATCTGAGTCCTTGTAAGTACAGGGTCCTCCTTGGGCTCACTGGGCTGAGGCATTGGAGATCCTGGTGGTTGGGTCTAGTGGACAGTCGACTCTTTCTGGGTGGTCAACTGAGACCCATCCACAGTCTGTTTTTCACTGGGGACAGACATCACCAGTGTAAGAGAGATGGCTGTACACCTGTTCCATGCTGGTAGACCCCTCAACACTGTCCTCTGGTGCTGCCTGTGCCACTTTTACCATACATAGTGATGACACTACAGATGGGGGTTGGGGATGGAGCTGGGTTTACCCCTGACAGCGTTTGCAGTGTCAGAGGATGATCTGGCAACGAGGCCATAACCGTGAATATCATCGGCATAGGGCCTCTCCCTGACATTGCCATTATTAGTGAAACTAAGAAGGGTGATGGCACTGGGCCATGTATTGATGTTGGTGCTGGTCATGGTGTCAGACCTAGGCCCAGCACTGAACATGGCAGCAGAGATGAAGAACTCCACACAGTACCTGGTGTGAGCTGATTTAATTAGTTCCAATTTGGGAGGGGTGCTGGGGAGTAGGGCCAGCTAATGCTTTTACTGTTAAGACTCAAACTTCAAAAACAGTTTCCCCACACTCTTAAGTAACAAAGTGATATCCACCATGAGTTCAGTTCAAAAGAAGCAACTTCTCTTGTTACCATAAGTAAACACTTGGAATGTCATGACTGTAGCTGTTTTGCAGTTTTTAATTATTCTGGTGCTTTAGATGCATCCATCACAAACATTCTTACAGTGTGGCTTTGTCACTAAGAACATCATGTTAAACTGACTTTCAGAATTAAAATATTCTCCCCTACTCAAAGGGCTGAGGGTATTTTGTACCCTCAGGGTGAGACAGCTCCTCCCTCATTAAGTAGGGAAGCTTGGTACTCTGACCCATTCGTGGGACTCGGTGGATAAGCTTGGTTCTGGGCAGATGTGAAAATGACATACTTACCATAACTGGTAATCTTCCAGAATATCTTCTCCGCTGAGTACCACCCCCACCCCCACCTCCCTGTCCCCTGAGCCAGGGCCTCTGTGCAGCTTACCCTGTTCATGCAGTGGCATACTAGTTTATACTTGGGGCCACTCTGTCTTTCTAGTTGGACTTATGCCTTAAAAAACAAAACAAAACAAAAAAACCTACAAAAGCAAAAAAAAAAAACACAACACCCTCCCCCAAAAACACAATTTTCTCTCTATCCCCTGGCCTTCCCAGAGTACAGCTGCACTACCTTGGGTATATCTCTGTTTGTTGCTAAATGTAACCTTACACCTGATGGGTGTAACCCAGTGCTTACACCACTTGATAATAGCCCTATCTGTGGACTTGTGTTTATAGCACCAGGTTAAGTTTAGCAGGACCAGCCAATGCCAACTCAGGGTTCACCCCTACTCTAACTTGCAGAAAGGGAATGTCAGTCAGCATCTGACTTTGCTATTGTAGTTTTTGTTTTTGGCATGTGTTTTCCCATCTTGTTTCCTCCTTGCTTTTCTAGCTGCAGTGCATTATTGGTAGCCATGTGCTGATCCAGTATGTCCAGTAAAGTTAGAGAAAACTTGGGAGAGTGGCACATTTACTACACCTATATGGAGCCTGGTAATCCTGTGGTTCTACAGTGTCGCAAACATCAGTAGCCTAATGTTCTGTTCCCTATGGGGGAAGGGGCACAGTTTGGCTGTTAAAACAAAAAACAGTCACATTTGACTGGTGCCATGATGCGTAGTGCAGTTCCTGTTGTTACTTTGTCTTTACTGGGCATGGTATTTTCTGTGATTATCTTGTTAACAAGGGAATTTCATCCTAAACTACCCCCTTTACCTGCTAACCAAACCTGTATGTATAAAGTCCTCCTGCCTTCTTCCCACTACCTTTTACCAGCCTAACTATGTTTGCTGGGTAATGGGTGAGTTTACTGAGGCTCTTGTTCAGACTCCAAGACTACCTCTTTCTCTGTGCTACCTTTTCTTTCTTTCTTTCTTTCTTTCTTTCTTTCTTTCTTTCTTTCTTTCTTTCTCAAAGAGTTGGTAGTAGTGGTGTAGATTATAGGGAGGGGGGGCAAGTTGTCCCCCTGAGCAAAGAGACCGGGACTTTTTTTGATCGAGGCTCTGCTGTTTTTTTTTTGCTTCTTCAGCTTGAGCTGGGGCTTGATAAGAGTTTCGGCAGGTGGAGGTGGGGATGGGGATCTGAGGGTAGATGATTGGCTGTGCTGTGCATTTTTTAAAAGTAATTTGGTCCTGAATTTCCACAATTCTGATTGGCTGCAAGCATGCGGTAATCGTATCAACGTTAATTTTTCAGCCAGTTGAAGAGCACTGCAGCTAAAGTTGCGTGCATGCCTGCAGGAGCTGAAAGCAATGATTTCTGTGCCATTTGTCTGCTATCAAAGAGCACATTGGATGGTTGGAGACTGTGTTGTGTCATCTGCTGGTTGGTCCACCACCCACCATGCTGTCCACCCTTTTGAGGATTTCTATTCTCCTCGTTGGATCCACCGAACAGTAGAAGAACACTCACTGCTTGGCACACCGTGGGAAGGGACAGACTGGTGTGGAGTTAGCATTCATCTCAGAGAGTCATGTTGGTGCCAGTGTTGGGCCACAGTGGCAGGACCCACCTTGAGGGAGGAGTTGAACCAGACCAGGACTGTTAGAAGAGTTGTTGGAGATCCAGTCCAGCCAAGAGCAACCAGAGAGAGAGCATCCTGAGGACCTGAACTGAAGTCCTGAGTCTGAAAGAAAACCTAATTCTCTCTCAGCTGGGACTTAGGAAGGGTTGGACTTTACACATTGTTGTTGTGGCCTTTTTGTTAAGGTATGATCACAATCACCAACATTTGTAGCACAATCAGTTCTGTCACTTACTCTCAGTAATATGTTATGATTATGGGTAATGATATGTGAAATCTAACCTGCACCTGAGTACTGGCTGCTGTCTGAGTCGAGTCCTGTATGTGTTTGCCCTGCTGTATTGCCAGGTAATTAAAACAGGAAAAGAAAACATGGCAAGACTGGCCATGGTTTGGTTGTGTATGTCCCAAAAACTCTTCTTCCAGGAAGAGTCAATTGCGACTTGGTTTTGCTAGTCTTTGTCTATATTGTCTTGTCTCCTAACCTAAAGCTTCATTCATGCTTATCGCTTTGGACCTTGGTAGTTCAATTCTGTTTGGTAGGGTGGGTTGTGTACTTTCAAATTGAATGGCTCCTTTGAGTCCTCCAACTCGGTGACTGGACGTTTTTGGGCTTTGCTTTGTAGTTTGCTTCCATTCGCCCATACAGGCCTCATTTGCCTTCTTCCTTGGCCTGAGCCTTGAGTTTATTTTTAGCTGCAGCCTCAGGGCAGGCTTCAGTCCAGAGAGTCTAGCACTCACCAGCCTGTCCAGGCTGGCCAGCCCAATATGGAGCAATGCAAACTAAATGTGTTTATGGTCAGCCATTAGAAACATTATATTTACAATCAGTCAGTCAGTCATTAAGTTTATTCAAATGTATTTAAAAAGGACAGACACGGACCATTGAGTGGAGCTTATTCACAGTGGCATCCCTGGTGCTGGACAGTGCTGAAAATGGGTTACATTTGTCTTGGATTAATGGATGCTTACTGGCACAGATAATACAGAATTCCACAGTATGCTTCAGTCATGTAAATCAGATAGTATAGTAATTTTACAGTAGGTGAGAGGACAAGGTTTGCTATTAATGTTTTAGCAATATTACTACAGTGATTTAAAGGTTTTGATTGCCAGTAGTGTCTGTGTGCTGATTTTCTATCATCCAGAACATCTGGTGGAGCAAACCAGAGATAACCGTTCAGTTACCCTATGGTTGGTATCTAGTACTCTTCCAACTCTGGTGATGTTATGCAATGCTAAGTCAATTCAAAACAAAACAGCAGTAATTGCTGATCTTATTGGGTCATCTGACCTGGCTTACATCACCGAGACCTGGCTGGATGAGATACTGCTCCCATTTTGGAGTCAGCTGTTCTAGCTGGGTATTCGGTGATACACCACCGAGATTGGATTGTAGGGGCAGGGGGTAGCCATCTGTTTTAAGATGGAGCTGGGTCTTGTTGATGTGCCAGTTGGGATCACTAGATCCTTCAAATGTATCATGGGCACAGGTGTGGGTTGTAAGATACATTTCATCTGCCATCCACCTGGCGATGGCAAGGATTTCCTACAGGAAGTCAAAGGCTTCATCACTGAGATGGTGTTGGAGGCCTCCAGGTGGTTGGTACTGGGGGACTTCAATGCCTGAGTCGACAATGAACTCTCGTGTTTTGGACAAGACTTCCTCCAACTGATGGTTTCATTGGGCTTCACACAGATGATTACCTCTGTGACCCATATACAGGATCATTCATTAGACCTACTGTTTCTGCTAGGGATGGAGATCTCAGATGTGGTGGTGGAACCTGTTGGATGGTCAGATCACCACACTACAGGGTTCAGCTTCGCAGCCCCCTCCAATAGACCTGCCCCTACAGAAATGGTCAGGTACCACTCTTTGTGGAGTTTGACCCCTGATGGCCTTATGGCAGTCCTGGACCTATCGGGGAGTTTGAGTGTTAGCATGGATCTAGAGGGTCTTCTGCTAGCCTATAATAAGGAGGTGGGGGCTGCTCTGGATTCCATTGCTCCTGTTCAGGTTCACCCCTCACCCTTTGCCCTTGGTTTCCTTGGTTTTATGGGTTTCTGAGGGAGTTGAGGAGAATGGGGAGAAGGTTGGAATGATGCTGGTGAAAATTGAGCCTAAATGGTGATAGACTTAGACTGATGTCCCATTATAGGGATTATCAATGTACAGTCTCCTATAAGAAGGGAGAGTTCCTGTCCAGGGAGATTGTTGCTTCGAAAAACCGACTGGCTCAGCTCTTCTGTACTGTGGACAGGTTGTGCAATCCAACATGTCTCCAGAATCAGGAAGCCTTTTCACAGAAGAAGTGTGATGAGTTCACTCGATTCTTCACAGATAAGGTTGACACCATCAGGTCTGAGATTCGCATAACTCGCTCAAATGGGCAGAGCAAAGATCGGTGCAAGACTGCAAGCACCTGGTTTTTCTGGGCAGGTTTGTTGAATAAGATTTTGCATTTAGAACAATGTGACATCAGATTGGAGTGGCATGCTCTGTCCCTGGGAGAATATATTAAAAGTAAAAGGATTCCTCAGGGTCTAAGAGTCCTGATCGAACCCAATTTAGGGTTCATGACATTGAAACTGAATGAGAAATGGAATGGAATCTCTAATAAATGCTCTACAGATTTCATGCCAGCACTTATTGAAGCCATAGTAAAAGAAATAAATAATTTAATGAGTGAAATACAAGAGGTGAAAGGCAATTACAAAACACTGGTTGCCCACCAGGAATTTACCACCACTTTGGAAAAAAACTAAAAAAAGAATTAGAGGAATATGAGGACTATGAGATATAGTTGACTATAGGGACAATAAAGTATATAATTGGTTTGTCAGACCTAGGGGACAGAATATTAGCACATTTGTTTTCACAAACTTCCCAATATCAAACAGATTCAGATAGTGGGGACAGTCTAGTTACCACACCATATAATGCTATTAGACAGAGACAAGGTGAACCAGGTCCTTTTTTGGATGAGGAGGCACAGGTGCAAGGATCACATATTAGAAGGGACAATATGGCTCAGCAAGAACAGAGATACAACTTCAGAAACAGAGGGCAGTCACGAGAACCTCAAGTCCCCACTCAATACAAAGATATGTATGGGGGCCCAAGAGAAGGGATTGGTGGTGGAGGCACAGGTGGACAGAGAGGAAGAGGCAGGGGAAGGGGTTACAGTGGATGACAGAGGAGGACCAGGTAATATTCAATCTGAGTGAAAGGGCAATAACAGAATTAGAGATCCAAGTACTTAAAAAGGGACTTTCATTCTCACCTACCAGAGATTTTGATGCTTTTCAGCTGGAAATTGACTTACAAAAATGTTATCATAAATTACGGTTGGCAGACTGGTTCGGTAGTAGACCAGAGGAACCTGAAAATAGGAAGCAACAACTTAAAAGGGCCTTGGGGATTAAATCTACCTTTAATCCACCAAAAGGGTCCCACATAAAAGATTAATATACAAGTTAGCCAGCCTGGGAGTGGGTCCCAAGATGACAGCCTGGGTAAAGAATTGGCTAGAGAATAGGACACGGACTGTAATAGTAAATGGAGTCCACTCTGAAGAAAGGGGGGTTACTATTGGGGTACCTCAGGGTTCAGTATTAGACCGGTCCTTCTTCAATGTCTTTTATAAGGACACTGTAGATGGACTGAAGGAAAAGTATGTCTCTTTACAGGTGACGCAAAGATCTGCAACAGAGTTGATGTGCAAGGTGGGGTGGAAAGGATGAGAAGGGACTTGGCAAGGTTAGAGGAATGGTCAAATGTATGGCAGCTTAGATTCAATGCTAAGAAGTGCAAGGTAATGCACCTGGGAAACAAAAACCCAGGGGAAGAGTACACAATGGGGGGTGAGATACTAACAACAACAAAAATGGAAAGGGACCTGGGGTTAGTCTTATCAGATGACCTAAAGGTGGGCAAGCAATGTGAGAGGGCAGCAAGGAGGGCTGGGGGGGGATACTGGGATGCATAGAGAGAGGCATCACCAGTAGAAAACAGGAAGTTATTATCCCTCTGTACAGACAGCTGGTGAGAACCCATCTGGAGTACTAAGTGCATTTCTGGAGACCCAATCTCCGCAAAGACATAGACAGGATGGAAGCTGTCCAGAGGAGGGCAACTAAAATGGTGCAGGGTCTGCACTGGAAGACATATGAACAGATACTTAAGGAGCTTAATATGTATAGACTCGAGGAAAGGAGGGAGAGAGGGGACATGATAGAAACTTTCAAGTACCTCAAGGGAATCAACAACGTCCAAGAGGGTAGCATCTTTCAAAAAAAGAGGTGTGCAAGAACAACGGGGCACAATTTGAAGATGGTGGGGTGGCTCAGAGGTAATTTAAGGAAGTATTTTTTTCACAGAGAGGGTTGTGGATGCATGGAACAGCCTTCCAGAGGAGGTTGTTGAGTCAAAAACAGTGGTGGAATTCAAGCATGCATGGGACAGTCATAAGGCAATTCTAGGGGGTGGGGATAGGAAGAAATAAGCTTCTGGTTAACTAGGATCTGCAGCTCATCCATTAGGTAGGGAAATGGGCAGACTGGATGGGCCAAGCAGTCCTTATCTGCCATCAAATTCTATGTTTCTATGTAACTCAATGGAGAGTTACATTCAGCTGGTGGAACGGGAAATTAGGAAGATGTGTAAAGAACAAGATGGGAGACCTAGATGGAACAACTGGGACGCAGTATAGCACAGTGGTTTAAGGTTCTGAGCTGCAAATCTGGAGACCTGGGTTTGAATCCCACAGGCCCCACTTGCATACTGTGTGACCATGAGCAAGTCACTTAACTTCTCTGTGCTCCCAGGTTGCACCTGTAAACAAGCTCTCAGCTTAGTGTGTCTCACCTGGTTAAACAATTGCGAAATTTTTTTTTAATGAAACAGGAAAGGAAAGTCCTAACACAGTTAGAAAAAGACATGAATATAGTAATTAGACCTGCGGACAGGGGGGCCGGATTGTTCTCTGGAAATATGATGACTATAAAGCAGAATATGTGAGGCAATTAAGGGATAGTGAGAAATATTTACTTATAGAATCAGATCCAACAGATGAAATTAGGGAAGAAATACAGGAAATTATTAATATTGGTGTAGGCATGGGGTGGATAGCAGAAGAAAAAGACAACATGCTAATCAATACAATCCTAGAACCCCTTTATTTTATGTCCTTCCTAAGATACATAAGGATCAACTTAAATCGCTTGGACGCCCTATTGTATCTGGGCTTAATTTGATTTTAGAACCATTATCTAAATATATGACTTACCATATTCAACTGAAAGTTGAGAAAATGATGACATACATCAAAGACTTGGGACATGTGATTGAGATGCTAGGAGAAATCAGTAATAATCATTGGGATTGGGATAAGGTTTTCTTTGTCACCTTTGACATTAAAGATTTATACACTAGCACACAACACAGTGAGGGCCTGGAAGCACTACTGAGTGCCTTGAATGGCAGGGAGGACAAACAACCACTGAGTGAATTTTTGCAACAATTCGCTGAGATAGTATTAACCAAAAAGTCTTTCATGTTTGAGAATGACTTTTATCTTTAAGTATGAGGAACAGCAATGGGGAGTACAATGGCCCCATCCTACGCCAACATCTACACGTGGGAGTTTGAGAAATCCCATGTCTTGGATGTTGCCAATAATCCGTTTTTCTAAAATATTTTGTTTTGGAGGCATTTTATGATAACATCCTTATGATGTGGGTAGGCACAAGGGGAGATCTAGACAGGTTTGAAAGATATTTGAACAGTAGAAATAGAACTTTGACATTTACTATGACAACTAATAGCGATAGAATTTCCTTCTTAGACTTGATCCAGAAGCAAATGATTTGATACCTTTTAATGGACCAACATAGATGTAACAACAAGAACAAAGTGCTCTAGCTTTCGGACCAACCAGTCCTTCTTCAGAAGCTCATGGCAGTTGTTTAGAAAATACAATACTTATAACAGCTAGATAATGCAGAGAAAAACAGAAAAAAATCCCCATTGGTTTAAAATACTCATTTAAAAAAAACAGAAGATGATGTCAGAGAAGTTTAACAGTACAATACTGCTACAGCCAGAAAGAACCTTGGGTTCAGATGCTTGTGGGACACACATACAAAGAATCCTACTGCATATAAATTTAATTGACATAAGATAACACTGCTGAAGCAGATAACTCCTAAAACAAGCTATGAGTGTCACAGTTAGTATAAGGATGTGATTACTGAAAGGCAACCCCACCCAGATTAAAGACAAACTAAGATTGTTATAGGCTCATGAAATTTCAATGTTAGCATTATAGACAAGAATTTACCAGTAAAGTTGTCTTAAAACATCAGTGCACACTGTGTGATGTGTTAAACCTAGCTGGACATGTCACCCAGCTGTATACTCAAGCTAGATAAAAGGCCCAAGAAATTTCAAAAACCTCAGGACTATACAAATGATAATTTAAATATAAATTGATAATATTAGTGTCAAACAAAAACTCTAGTCGAGAACCTCAAGGAATTAAGACCTTGTAGCCTGATATGTACTGATGTCAATATATACTGAGAATGTAGCAACGTGATGTACCACAAGTGTCTAAGGAATCTGAAAAAGAAATAAAAATGTAATTTCTCTCCTCCTCTTCATACAAACAATACATCCTAACCCACTCCACATCACAATTATGTGTGTGGGGGGGGGGGAGTAGTTGCTGTATTGGTCCTTGCAAGAATAGATCCAGAAGCAAATGATTTGATACCTTTTAATGGACCAACATAGATGTAACAACAAGAAGAAAGTGCTCTAGCTTTTGGACCAACCAGTCCTTCTTCAGAAGCTCATGGCAGTTGTTTAGAAAATACAATACTTATAACAGCTAGATAATGCAGAGAAAAACAGAAAAAATCCCCATTGGTTTAAAATACTCATTTAAAAAAAATAGAAGATGATGTCAGAGAATTTTAACAGTACAATACTGCCTTCAGCCAGAAAGAACCTTGGGTTCAGATGTGCTTGGTGGGACACACATACAAAGAATCCTACTGCATATAAATTTAATTGACATAAGATAACACTGCTGAAGCAGATAACTCCTAAAACAAGCTATGAGTGTCACAGTTAGTATAAGGATGTGATTACTGAAAGGCGAACCCCACCCAGATTAAAGACAAACTAAGATTGTTATAGGGCTCATGAAATTTCAATGTTAGCATTATAGACAAGAATTTACCAGTAAAGTTGTCTTAAAAACATCGGCGCACACTGTGTGATGTGTAAAACCTAGCTCGACATGTCACCCAGCTGTATACTCAAGCTAGATAAAAGGCCCAAGAAATTTCAAAAACCTCAGGACTTCTTAGACTTGGAAATTTATAAGACAGCATTGGGGTTAGCTACTGCATTATACAGAAAACACACTGATAGGAGCACGACACTACACTTCTCTAGCTTCCATGACCCCGTTTTGAAAAACAGCATCCCAAAGGCACAGATTATGCGAGCTAAATATAATTGTAGTGAGGAGGCTGAATATCAGAGGGTAGTAGGAGACATGACACACAGATTTGTTAGCAAGGGATATAATATATCTCTAGTGAACAAAGCACGAGAAGAGGTTGATTACATGCAGAGGGAAGACTTAGTCCGAGGGAGATACAAACAGGATGTGGGGGGCAGGATTGTATTCTCCACAAAATACACTTATTTAAAAGGAAGAATGAGTAATATAATTAGGGGCAATTGGAATGTCGTTCAGGCAAATGATATTGAAAACAGTAGATTTAGGGAAGTTCCACTGATAGCATCCAAGAGAAATAGGACCATAAGGGATCGATTGGTGCACACTGCGCACAAAACATTAACTAAACAACCAAGATGACTATTGCAGGGACCTTTGTAAGATAGAAGCTTTCAATGTGGATGCTGTTTTCAGTGTGGTGACACGTGTAATAAGACCTACTTTGAACATCCCTATACAAACATGAATTATTACATCAGACAACATATAACGTATGCATAAGATCATGAGGTCTATATCATCCTGTGCCCGTGTGATAAGAGCTATGTGGAAAAAACATCAAGAGACTTGAGAACTAAGATAAGTGAACACAAGAGTAAGATTCAAACAAAGGATGAAGGCACTACAGTAGCGAGACATTTTAATACAGTGGGACATTCTGTATCAAGCCTCAGGTTTTGGGGGTTTGAACATGTTCATGAACCTCAACAACAGAATGCTAATTGGGATGAAATCCTACGCAAAAGTGAAGTCTTCTAGATTTTTACTTTGGACAGCGTGAGCCAGAGGTTCGGCCTGAATGAGGAATGTGACTGGCATTTATGCCATTAGGATATGGACAATGACTGATGAGTAGAGTGTTTGCTTGCCAATTATGCATATCTGGAGTGGCATTCTTGGAAGAAAGGATTTGTAGCCGACAAACACTTGGATATTTCATAATTCTAATGTGACCCCCTTGTTCCCAGGGGTTACAAGAATCCCATTAGAATTATTGGTAGGCAGGGAAGACAACTAGTCATTTTCTAGTAAATGAATTTCATTCCGTCTCTTCCTCTGTTGTTAGTCTCAGCTGAACAGTGATGTCATTTAGAACTCTCACAGCAGCATAAGCCACAGCCAGCTGTTGTGAGTGAGGGAGATATAATTCTGTAGTCAGTTGGTGGCTGGAGTCTGCAGAGTGTAGTTGCCGATCCAGCAGCAGCACTGATATAGAGCAGCATTTGTGTTTTCTTTCTTGCCCTAGTGGAGTTCAACAATCTTTCAGCTTGTGTGAAGTGGTGGAAACTGACTACAAGGGATTTTCTGTGTTTCATCCCAGGAGGGATGGAGCAGGCTGCCAGGATGTTAGGGGCAATCCCCTTGATCCTACCAGGACATTTGGTGAAGCTGCCTTGTGTACATTGTCTGTGGGTACTTTTGTTTTGTGAGAAACTGCCCAGTTGGTACCTGCATGTTAAGGGTGGATTCTCTGACAAAGGGACCCTGTCACCCTAAACAGTTTAAAGGTTGGCTGTCCTCTGTGGAGTCCAGTATGTGACCATCCAAGTGAACAGAACTTTTACCTTTGACACCCTTGTGGTGTCCTGTGAGGATGTTAAGTGTGAAATACATTTCTAGAGAGTATCTTCAATTCTGGTACAGTGTGAGATGTATTACCAGAGGGGTGGCTGAGTATGGACTTAGAAACAAAAGGTGGGAAACCCCCCATCTGGAGTGACCAGTTTAGCACTCCAGATTCTGAAGGGAACCTTTGTTCTTTTCTGTCAGAGCATGTGGCCAATGCCTGAAGAAAGTTCTACCCCAGTGAGTGGGGTTTCTCCGTTTTTTGTTTTTTTTTGATTTTAGTTGTTTAACCAGGTATAGCACACTAAGCTGAAAGCTTTTTTACAGGAGCGACCTGGGAGCACAAGGAGGTTAAGTGACTTGCTCAGGGTCACACAGTATGCAAGTGGAAGCTGTGGGATTCAAACCCAGGTCTGGTCTGCTGGATGTCACCAGATTTGCAGCTCAGAGCCTTAGACCACTGTGCTATACTGCCTCCTCTTTTACCCCATGTATGTGGGTTCTGCGAGTTTGGAGCCTGTAGTGCTCTTTTGTCACTATTGTCACCACTGATAAGGAGCAGAAAAAAGCATGTGCCCGTATGTGCTCCAATGTCTTACTAATAATAATGTAGTTTCATACCACCCTGCATAAGTTTATCAATACCTCTTTTAAAGCTTTCTCTGCAGTTACTCAGTACCAGACTTTCCAGTAAACTGTTCCATATGTTCACCACTCTCTCAGTGAAAAAGAACATCCTTTTATTTGTTCTAAAACTAATACCCTGTATTTTCAATGAGTGACTCCTAGTATATGAGTTTTGATTTTTCTGTTTAATACCTAGTTCTTCCTTTAGTGTGTTATTTTTAATAATGTCAAAATATAACAGTAGATCACCCCATGTTCTCCTCTCTTCCAAAGTGTTTAAATCTAGTTTTTCAGTTCTTTCTTTGTATATAAGAGTCTTGACATTAGTTATAATTTTTGTCATACTACGCTGTATTCTTTCTAACCTTATAATGTCACCCTTTTTATGTGGCTTCCATAGTTGACTACAGAAATCTAACTGGGGTCTCATGTATGATCTGTAGAAAGTCAGCAACACTTCAACCTTTTTTGGTCTTTGTGCCACACCTTGTCCTATGCAATATGGGAAGAGACCAAATACTGGCCATGTGCGCCATTTCCAGGAAGAAATTGTATGTTCTACAGGTGGCTAGTCCACAAGTCCTACAATCATCCTGTGCAATATGGGAATTTGGTGTTCTGTACCTCAGATGTCTGCATTTACCATGTGTATAACCCTTGGGGGTCCATCTTCGCTTTGTGTTTCTCCTACTGTGTTATGGAATAAAGCCACACTCTAGAATCCCAACCTGGTTTGGACATTTATGTTATTGCTTCCTGTGTGTGGAGTTACTTGCATACCCCTGTTCCAGAAGTGCAAACTAGCATAGCCCTGAGCAAATTTTTTCTCCTGGGGACATGGGTTGTGGCCATGGTATTGGTCCCACCAGGTGTGTGCCAGGTAGTAGCTGCACTTAGTTTGTGTTTTGTGTTGTTTTTTTTATAATGTTTACTCTATCTGGCATATCCCATCTTGTCTAATGGTGGCAAATCAATGTAACCCCTACCTCTCTCTTTTCCCCTAGACTATGGGAGTGTGCTTACTGGTTAAATAAGGGGCCGGTGGGGGCTATACTAAAATCCCCCTCCCCCTTTTTTGCTCCCATTATCTCTGTTTTAGAAGTTTTTGTTGTATACAGCCCTTTATCTTGTACAAACACTGTGACTGGTGTCCTCTGTGTCCATTCAGTGACACTAACCTCATGCTTTCTCATACCTATTTTGAACCAGTTCAGCAATCCTGTAGGTATGGTGCTAAGACATTATGTCTGTTAAAATCTTATTTTTGTTCTTCAAAAAATAATCACAGATTTCTGTTTAAGATTTTCTCCCAGAGCTGGTGGTTAAACTGCTACTCCTTAATCTGCGGGGCTTTGTTTTTTTGCCACCCTTCCATCTTTTTATGGCGCCAGAGGGTACGTTTGCTGATGTGGCTGTTTACAGATTTAGCCCTCTTGGCTGGTGGAATCAGTGCAGTCACATCATCAGTGACGGATAGTTCCACACACTCTGAGGCAGTATAAAAGTGCGCAGTCCTAGAATCCCCTCTTCCATCTATTTTTTACTTAGGAACTCAGCTGGAACATTCACATGGCACCCATACTGGTTTTTGATCAAATAGAACATTGTGATTGGTATTTTCTGCATCTATTTGGTGGTCCTGTCCTTATGCCTCACCAGTACCTTTTTGAACTGTATTTAACCACTGACCCCTCTTTTCATTTACCACAAATTTTTGGCACTTATTGTATTTTTGCTCTGTGTAAAACCTTTCTCTTGAGATAACCTCATAGTCTTCAGGTGAAGCTACCTCTGGCTGCAAGCTGCAACACTGGACTTAAGATTTGCAAGAAAGCGAGTAGTGCTCACAACAGCGGGAGGTGAACCTTACAATTTACAATTGTCTTTGGTTTGAAGCAGATTCCTTAGGAAAGTTACTATTCTTCAGGTGGAGGATACTTCTAACTGAAGGGTGAAATAAGGAACTTAGAATTATTAGAAAAGGCAGTCTTTCAATCAACAGAGGGAGGTGGAGTTTGCTTTACTTTTGTTACAAGTGTTAAGGTTTTCAGTGCAGGAAGAGTTTAAACCCACATAGGCTGAATACTGTTTTCTGTGTCTGCCCTTCTGCACAGCTAGACGTGTTTTGGGGCTGACTGTTTTCAGAGCACAAGTCACCAGGCTCTTTTGGGGCTGGGGAGGTTTACCTGTGTCTGACTTGGATGTTTGGATTTTTGTCTGTTTGATTAGCAGGGTATTTTCTCTGTCAAATTGGTTTGAAGCAGTATTACAAATTGTCGTATATATGGCATCTTGCTGACAAGGAAGGCACTCATCGCATTAGTAGGTCAGAGCGTTTAGCTGATTGTTTCATGAGGGCACAGTTTAGGCCCAACCCCTTCCCACCCTCACCCCACCCACCCCTGGAAATAGTTCATTTATACCTGGGGTTCTGACATCATTTCCTCAAGAGGGAAAGGTACATATCACTGTCATATCCTGTCTAGCACACTGCACTGATAATATAAGCATACACATTATATAAATACATACATTTCTACATAACGCACCAATCACACACACACACACACACACACACACACAAAAACAACTAAACAAGGTAGACAGTTATGTGGGGAGTAGTACAATGTAATGGTTGTGGGGCAGCAGTCTTCCGGGAGTCTTTCTGGAGGCTGAGATGCTGCCCTGTTTGCAGACAACTATCTGCCCTGAGGGAGGAAGTTGCCTGTCTTCAGGCTGCACTGGACAGTGGCAAGGGAACCTCCCCCATCCAGGGAGCACCAGAGCCACCACCACTACCTCAGAGGTTGCGAAGAAAGCACAGCAGTTGGACCACAGTGGGCTCAGAGAGGGTAAGGGTGGTGGAACAGAGGCACACCCAGTCAGTTGTTCCACACCACAATCCATATACCATTCTGGGGAGCATAGTTCCCCTATGGATGCACCCACAGAGGAGACTAAGGAGGGTGCAGACAACTGTCACAAGGGAGGCCCTCAGGAAGGAGGTAGAGGGCACCACAGGGAAAGAAAGCAGCTCCTGGTGGGGGACTCAATTATCAGGGGGATAGAACTGGGGGGAGCAGGGAAAACTGAAGTAAGGTGCCTGCCTGGTGCCATGGCTTGGAGGGACAGGAATCGCATCCTTAGGATCACGAGATCAGTTGCACGGGAGTCTGAGCTGGATGTCATTGTCCACCTAGGGACAAAGGACTTGGCTCATCATGAGATTAGAGCAGTGCAGAAGGACTTTGTAGAGTTGGAGAGGGGCTTAAGACAAGTAGCACACACAGTATCCTTCTCAGAGGTGCTGCCTGTCAGTGGCATGGGTGAGGCGAGAGTACTTTGCACCATGCAGTTTAACAAATGGTTGAAAAAATGGTGTGGAGCACAGGGGTTTGGCTTCATTGGGGACTGGGATTCCACCTGGAGGGACACCAGCCTATACTGGCAGGATGGTCTGCATCTGTCCAGGAAGGGAACAAGTCTTTTGGGCAATCAGTTTAAATGCTTCATTGGCAGCCTTTAAACTAGTCAAGGGGAAGCACTGATAAGCAGCAGGAAAATCCCAGCCTCCCTACAAAACAGGGTACTAAATGAAAAAAGACCAAGGTAGAAAGGTCAGTGGGGGATGCTGCTACAGAAGGTAAAGCCATCAAAAAATGGAGAGCAATGAGTACCAATGCCCGTAGTCTGGGTAACAAGCTTCCTGAATTAGTGGCCTTGATGGAGGAGGAAGATCTGGATATCGTGGCAGTCACAGAAACATGGTACACACAGAACCATGACTGGGATGTAAACATACCAGGATACACTATCTACAGGAGGGACAGGGAGGGTAAAAGAGGAGGAGGAGCCTCTCACATAAGAGAAGAAATCAAAGCAACAGAACAAAAGGGTAAACAGGGAGGAGAAGAAGCACTGTGGGTCAATTTGGAGGCAGGCAATGGCACCACAATCCGCACAGGGGTTGTATACAGACCCCCTCTCAGGGGGAGGAAATGGACAAGGAAATGATAGAAAGTATACTTAGAATGGCAGATAAAGGGGAGATATTGCTGATGGGTGATCTGAATATGCCAGATGTTGACTGGAGTGCAGTTGCAGCAGCCACTTCTAAGAGTGGGGTTATTCTAGATGCCCTACAGGGGGCATGCCTTAGACAACTAGTATTGGAGCCCACTTGAGAGGGAGCAATCTTAGACCTGGTTCTCTCAAATGGAGATGAAGAGAGGATCACAGATGTAGAAGTGGGTAGCCATCTGGGAACTAGCGACCATCGAACAGTATGGTTCACAATAAACACAGCAATAGAGTCAAGCCACAAAGACAAAGGTACTGGATTTTAGGAGGGCTGACTTTGCCAAAATGGGTGAGTACCTAAGGAATGCACTAGCAAATGGGCAGGAAGGAGGGGTGGAAGAACAATGGGGAATAATAAAAACTGCCATCACAGAGGTAACAAGCCTTTGTGTAAAGCAAATAAACGAAATGAAACGAGGTAAGAAACCATTATGGTTCTC
Organism: Neoceratodus forsteri; assembly: GCA_016271365.2. Lineage (NCBI taxonomy): Eukaryota > Metazoa > Chordata > Ceratodontiformes > Ceratodontidae > Neoceratodus > Neoceratodus forsteri. Next base: position 87,235,105 of record CM057451.1, read on the forward strand.
AAAGGAAGTGGCAGTGAAGGTTCAAGAAAAAAAGAAAGCATTCAGGAAGTACAAGGAATCACAGAAGGAACAGGATAGAGAACTGTATCAGTTAAAGCAAAAGGAAGCTGGAAAGGCAGTCAAAACAGCAAAGGCCCAAACCGAGGAAAAGATAGCCAACTCAGTTAAGAACGGGATAAAACCTTTATAGGTACATCAGGGAGTGAAGGAAGACCAAGGAGGGATAGTGAGGCTTAATAAAGGGGAGGGAGGTGGGCAGAGGGTGTCTGTGAAAAGGCAGAGATACTAAACAAATATTTTGCTCAGTATTTACAAAGGAAGAGGGAGGTACCTAAAACAAACAGTAGAAACACTCTGGATACAGAAGTTGATACCAGCCCATTTACAGAAGAAAGGGTTCTGAAAGAGCTCTTAAAACTGAAGGTGGACAAAGCAATGGGGCCTGATGGGATTCATCCCAGAATTCTAAAAGAACTAAGGGTAGAACTAGTGACACCACTGACTACCCTCTTTAACAAATCATGGGAGGATGGGGTGGTACCTGAGGACTGGAGGAGGGCAGATGTGATTCCCCTTCACAAAGTGGGAGCAAGGCAGAAGCAGGAAACTACAGACCTGTTAGTTTACCCTCAGTGGTAGGGAAAATGATGGAATCACTTCTGAAGGAAAGAGTTGTTGAGTATCTAGAGGCCAGAGGGGCACAGGACCCAAGGCAGCATGGATTCACAGTGGAAAGGTCATGCCAGACAAATCTGATAGATTTCTTTGACTGGGTGACCAAAGTAGTTGATCAGGGAGGGGCTGTGGACATGGCCTACCTAGACTTTAGCAAGGCATTTGACACAGTCCCACACAAAAGATTAATATACAAGTTAGACAGCCTGGGAGTGGGTCCCAAGATGACAGCTTGGGTAAGAATTGGCTGGAGAATAGGACACAGAGAGTAATAGTAAATGGAGTCCACTAAAGAGGGCAAAAGTAGTGGGTCACCGTGAGGGTTCAGTATTAGGACTCGGTCCTCTTCAATGTCTTTATAGGCTTACATTGCAGACGACTGGAAGGAAAGTATGTCTCTTTGCAGATGACACAAAGATCTGCAACAGAGTTGATGCACAAGGTGGGTGGAAAGGATGTGAAGGGACTTGGCAAGGTTAGAAGAATGGTCAAATGTATGGCAGCTTAGATTCAATGCTAAGAAGTGCAAGGTAATGCACCTGGGAAACAAAACCCAGGGAAGAGTACACAATGGGGGGTGAGATACTAACAACAACAAAAATGGAAAGGGACCTGGGAGTAGTCATATCAGATGACCTAAAGGTGGGCAAGCAATGTGAGGGGCAGCAAGGAGGCTTGGGGATACTGGGATGCATAGGGAGAGGCATCACCAGTAGAAAACAAGAAGTTATTATCCTCTGTACAGACAGCTGGTGAGACCACATCTGAGTACTGTGTGCAGTTCTGAGACCCAATCTCTGCAAAGACATAGACAGGATGGAAGCTGTCCAGAGGAGGGCCACTAAAATGGTGCAGGGTCTGCACCAGAAGACATATGAAGAGAGACTTAAGGAGCTTAATATGTATAGACTCGAGGAAAGGAGGGAGAGGGGGGACATGATAGAAACTTTCAAGTACCTCAAGGGAATCAACAAAGTCCAAGAGGGTAGCATCTTTCAAAAAAAGAGGTGTGCAAGAACAAGGGGGCACAATTTGAAGATAGAAGGGGTGGCTCAGAGGTAATTTAAGGAAGTATTTTTTCACAGAGAGGGTTGTGGATGTATGGAACGGCCTTCCAGAGGAGGTTGTGGAGTCAAAAACAGTGGTGGAATTCAAGCATGCATGGGACAGTCATAAGGCAATTCTAGGGGGTTGGGGTAGGAAGAAGTAGGCTGCTGGTTAACTAGGATCTACAGCTTATCCATCAGGTAGGAAAATGGGCAGACTGGGTGGGCCAAGCGGTCCTTATCTGCCGTCAAATTCTATGTTTCTATGTTTAATGCCTGTTTCACATTGTTTTGACTCTTGTTGTTACTTGACCTAAATGTATTTGGTCTGCTTCATACTGAAAATCTGTCTCTACAGCTCAAATGTGATTGTTTATTGAATCAATGTTTTCTCTACACCTTAAGTGTGATTGTATGTTGATTTTCCCTCCTTACTGTGTTACATATCTCATGTGCTGTGTCACACGTATGCTCATTTTTGTACTTCAAACTGTCTTTCTCCCGGGTCGTGCCTGAAAATAGGCATTTCTATGCCTAGTGCACCCACCCGGTTATCAAAAGCAAATAAATAAATAAAATACTGTGGTCTATTAGACATAACGTCTGTTAATAATTTATCATGTCTGCCAATAATAACAAGAGTTTTGTTTAAGGTTTGTTTAACCTTGGGTGGGGGGCAAACCGCTGCCTCGTAAACCTGTGTGGCGCTGTCTTTTTTCCACCCATCAATCTACCTACAATGCCACAGGGAGTGTTTGCAAATGTGGGTATCCACAGAGGTAGCCTGAACTGCAGGTGGAATCAGTGTGGTGACGTCAGGTTCCCCCCACCCCAACTATATTTAAAGTGCATAGCTGAGAGTGGCGACAGCCTTTCATTTGGAAAGCCACCAGCCACACTGCACCAGGAACTATTGGCAGTAAGTCTGTCTTGATATACTTGGGGTGAAGTATAAGTTTAAGTTTGACATAAGTATGTGCAGTGAGACATTGCATCTTGTTTTTTACTCGTAGGAGAGCACGTCTGCAAGTGAACCATACATGGGCAAAAGAATTTATCAGAGAAACATTTTGAAAATGGTGAGACACCTATTGCAGATGGGGGACCATAAGCAATAAGTGCATTTGGTAGCAGTTAGCATCAGATTAAGGATGACTAAGTAATTAAACATATGAATAGGAATCTAGTGGAGAAAGGAAAAGTCGTCATAAAGATTGACACATTAAAAAATAAATGCAGGGATGAATATTTCCTTTGTGGTTAGAACTGTTACACTATTGTAAAAAGCTTAGACAAAATATTGCTGTGAATAGTTGAGATTTTAACTTTAATATGAAATAGGAATAAATAGATGGTAACAATATGCAATATGAAATGAATGATACAAGAGATTTTAAAGAAATTTGGAACATTTTGGTCATACATATTTTTCATTTAGATGGAAACACAGTGGTAAAATGAAGTCTGTTTGAATTACGATAAAGGGGTGACGCAACTTGAATAAAAATGTAAGAGACATTTAGTGGCAATATACTCTCTGTTGAGCAGGATGTCGGAAAGATTTAATATTATATAACACAGTGATTTAATATGTATAAATATGGGGCTTAGGATATAAGAAGGAGGAAATTACTCTATTAAGAGAAGTTAACTGTTATTGAGATTTGTGATTTTAGAATGGTTCATTATGGTATTGAGTATGAAGGGCTGTTATCCCTATTGGTGGTTGGTTTGAGAAATTGTGTATAAATAAATAGTACTATATGCGTGATGGTAATTTATATTCATATGATTTGTTTAGGTAAAACACGAGGGACTGAGGAAGTGGAATCTCCATGAAACGTTCCCCTTTGATGTATGATTTTTGAAATAAAGAGAATATTTGCTACAAGCAAGTTTGTGTGTGAGTGGAGTTTATCCTTCTTTTGTTATGGGCAGATTTTAGCCAGCTGGTGATCGAGGATATTGTGAAGATTATCTGGGGCTTGCAACTGACTTATTGTAGTTTGGACCTTGGTCCAATACGCCGCCTTATGGGGTGCACGGAGGAAATTGGACCGGTCCTTGCTGATATAGTTAGGAGTTCATTAGGGATTGCAGTGTTTCTAGACACCCTGAAGGAGGTGGTGGTTCAATCCCCTCCTGAAAAAACCTTCTCTTGACCCAGACTGCCTCGCAAACTACAGGCCTGTCTCTAACCTACCTTTTGTAGGTAAGTTATTGAGAAGTCAGTCATGTTGCAGCTCGAGGAGCATCTGACCTTCTACGATGTCTATGATCCTCTCCAGTCCGGTTTCAGGAAGAGACATATTACTGAGTTTGCTCAGGTACTTGATCTCCTGACAGTGAGAGATTGGAGGAGTCATTCCATGTTGGTCCTCCTTGATCTGTCTGCAGCATTTCATACTAAGGTTCATACTAAGGTTTAGAAGAAAGCTAGAAAGCTGTAAGACCCATGTAAGCTTCCTTAAATTAATAGTAACTGAGACAAACATCATATGATATTAGTTTGTCCAAATGGGATTTAAACAATTGCTTAGTATTGCTACAAATAATTAATAACGTGGACCACGGGGTGATACTGGAGCACTTGTGGCTATTCTGTGGACTGTCTGGTACAGTCCTCAGGTGGTTTCATTCATTCCTCACTGGCAGGATGCAGAGAGTTAAGTTGGGAGTTTTCTCCTGAGCTCCTCCCCCACCTTGTGGGGTACCACAGGGCTCTGTGCTCTCCCCCATGTTGTTCACGATGTACATGCTGCCATTTAGGGAGATTACTAGGCAGTACAGATTAAGTTTTCACTGCTATGCAGATGATACTGCACTGTACATGTCTTTTTGTGCCTGAACAAAATGATGTTGTCTTGGTCTTTAACAACTGTCTGTCTGAGATTCAGGACTGGATGAGTGCCAACTGGTTGAGACTGAATCTGTATAAGACTGAGGTGTTGGTTGTGGACCCGGGTCATTGAGTAGAGAGGTTACTGACTGGGCAGCCATCTGGACTATTGCTGGGTGACAACCAGCTGATGACCTCTGAGCAGGTGCAGAATCTGGGCATTATGATTGATAGTGAGCTGATGCTTAAGTTTCAGGGTGTTGGCCATTGTCAAGACCTCATTTTGCTATCTGAGGAATATCACCTGGATAAAGCACCTGGTCTTACCTGATGACCTTCCTACATTGGTCCACGTCTTTGTAACCACATGCCTTGATTACTGCAACGCCCTATACATAGGGCTACCAGGGGTAGACCTTTGCCGCCAGCATACGGCTGCTAGGTTGTTCACTGGCTTATCAAGATTTTGCCATGTCACACCTGTGCTCCGCAGACTGCACTGGCAGCCAGTGTGGTGGAGGATCACCCTTAAGGCCGGATGACTGACCTATAAAGCCCTACATGGACAGGGACTGTGGTATCTGCAAGATCTCCTTTGTCCTTACAGCCTCCTTCGTCCTCTCCGCTCTGACAATGAGTTATTGCTGGAGATTCTCAGGCTCTGTTTAACAACATCAGGTGCCAGATCATTTGCCTTTGCAGCTCAGAACCTCTGGAATTCTATACCTCACTGGGTTAGGGAGTGCCCTTCCGGTGAGTCCTTTAAATCTGCCTTAAAAACCTATTTATTTGAATTGGCATTTTGTGATACTTAATCCTGCTGTTTATATATGTTTTTAAAGTTTTAATCTGTTGAACTGAATGTTTTTATGATCTGTGATTTTTGTAAAATGCTATGATTCTATTGGAATAGTGTTTCATAAATAAAATTTTGCTTGCTTTTGCTTATAATGATGGCAGGGGGACACAGCTAGGCCTCAAGAATTCAGGCAGGGACTTCCAACATTTTGGCCCCTTCTATCCTGCTGAGTTGTAGTATGTTTGGGACATGTTTATTAAACATGGTAATCCTTGTTTTAGCACTGTTTTTGACCATGTTTAACCTTGTTTTAAACATGTGTGATTTATTGTACTTCTGCCAAAACATGGCAAAGCATGGGTAAACTGGTAAACGTGGTCTGGACATGGAAGTGGTCACTGTAACTTTCTGGAATTAAACTGGAAGGGAGCAGGAGGGAGGGAACCATACAGGCAGCAACTGCCAGTCAGCAGCCCGGCGGCAGGGTAGGGTAGGATCAAATAAATCAAGTCAATGCAGGCAGCAGGGGATGATTGGGATCTGAAGAGGCTGGTGTACTTGTGGTCAGTTGGGGGGGTTGTCACGTGTGTGTGTGTGTGTGTGTGGTGTGTGACTGTGTGTCCAGGGAGCAGACACTGACTGATCACTGCGTGGTGGACCCTGACCAAAACAGAAAGGAGACTTAAAAGTTTAACATATAAACTGTAAAGGAAGGAAGCTCATTAATTTATGAATGTTTATGCGAGTATTTGTGCAGGCCAGCAGGCAGCAAAAGTTGTTTGTGGCAAACATTTTTTGTAATATGATCATGACTGGGTGGGAGAGGTCGGGACTAAGGAAGCTAAGCCAGGCAACCAGCTTGGAAAGGATTAACATGGCGGGGGATAGACTGTGTCTGACTCTGCCGCCATTTTCTGTTGTCTCACTCGCCTGTGGTTTTAAAGTGGCACTGATTGACTGCTGGTGGTGGTAATTTACAGTTACAACAACGAGGTTTTGTTTTCCAATATTTTATTAAGGTGCTGGTGTGTGTGCACTGCAGCATTACTTATGTGAATCATTAGCTGGTGTGGTGGTGGTCAGCTGTAATTTGTAAATTAAATGTATCATCATATTTAGTCTAGTATTTGAAAAGCAGCACTGCAGTCCTAATTATTTTGGCACAGATGACTCTCACTGTGAGTCCAGCAATGCTCCATTCTTTTAACAGTTCCAGTCCGTCGGTTTATGGTGGGTGGGTAGGGTGAGGTGGTTCTGAGTCTGACTCTGTATAGTGCCACTTGCAGGAGTGTCCTGAAAGAAATTAAGGGTGTGCCGTGCAAATGTACCTTGTATATATAGTATCTGACTGTGCTGTCTACCAACCTGCTTTTATTTTGTTTTGTTGACTGGGAAAGGAGGACTAGACAATTCTGCCTTTTTTCTGCCTACCCTCATCCCTAGAGGTGCTGGGGTGGGTGGGGGTGGGATTGTATGTTGCCAGCTGACATTGAACCACATTAAGCTGTTTGAGCAAAAATAGAAAATACTAAAAATACCACTGTCATCCCTCTGTTGTATGTTGTGGGATTTGGTTTGGGACAGTCATGGTTACTGGCAGACAGTACTGTCATTTATTTTTTTCTCACAGATCATGCTGCTCACACTTGTGCTGGATTTGCTGACACAAGCAGGGGTTTTTGCATCCCTTTTGCAGCAGGTTTTGTGCAGATGGATATAAGTTGTCCTCCTTTAAGGAAGAATCCTCCTCCATCATACTGCACAAAAGAATGCAAATTGCTGGCTGCCACATTGGCACTCCCTGGCCCATCCTAGTACTCATGAGGTGTAAAACTACAACTCTAATACACCAGAACATCTCTTATATACATGAGGGCCCCCAGACCCTCGTCCTCTTCACTGTCTTGATACGTGAAAACCAGGACGTTCTTTATTACTTTGCACCCCTGTAAAAAAAAAAGAACATGCCCCTGGCTGGTAGTTGGGCTTTATTTGTTTATTTTTCCGTATCCTTTTCCTTATCCCTTTGGGCTAGTTGTGCAAATCCCCAGCTTGTGCTGTCACTCTTTTTGCTTCTTTCTTGGCAAACAGAACTTAGATAGGTGAGGGAGCCAGTGACAGCTATTGGTAGGTGCATGGCACACCGTGGGGTCAGGTAGGCACTGTGGCCTTTAGCTGATGTTGGCCCCGGCCCAAAGGCTTGCTCCCACGAGGTCCTTGTGCCTCCATGCCAGACCACTTAATGGTACTCAGTGGAGAAGATATTCTGGAAGCTTAACAGTTAGGTAAATATGTAACTTTCCTTTCTCAATGCACACCCCTGATGTGTGCAAGTCACCCTGGCTGCCATCCCCTCCCTGTAGCTGCTGCAGCTGACCCCCTTGTCTAGGTTATTATTAAATATGTTAAAAAGTAAAGAACTGGAAACAACTTCATGGGTACTTCAGTCTGGAACCTCCCTTTACCCGGAGTGGTGACCATCCGCCACCCATTTCTGCTTTCTAGTTGTTGGCCAATTGGTTGTAGATTTCTATACACTTTGTGGGTCCTGCATTGTGCTAAAAACATAGAAAATTGATGGACAGAAAAAGACTTGAACAGTCCATCTAGCCTGTCCCAAGATTCTCTATTTGGAGATATCGGTCTCTGTCCTACCTCCCAACTGCTCCATCCCTCTCTACTTTCTCCATGAGTTTTCCAGGTGGTATGGTGTCAATTGTCGTGCCAAAGTCTTGATCAGTTACATGCACTGCACAGATCTTAGTCTCCTCCCTAGTTGCATCCTTGGAGAAGACCGTGTACATTATTTATTTATTAGAGTACAATACCTTTGAGCCAGAGGATGTTTTACAAAGCTGCATGTCAGGTAAAAGACAAACACAGTTACATAATAAGTTACAAAAAGCAGGTAAGGTGAACAGTGCATGATAGACAAAATAAAGTGCAAACTTACGGAGAGTACAGAATAACAATGCAGCCAGGCAAAGGCTATGTCATGATAGAGGGGGAGTAGAATAGGAGCGAGGGGGGGTGGTTAGACAGACAGAATAAGGAAGCTCACTGGGAATGGGTATGGGGGGAGGAGAAATAAAGGTCCAAGGGGTGGTCAGTTTAACAATAAATGGGGGGCATAGCTTAGGTCAGGCAATCATGCCTGCACTGTGTTGTGAGGCGCTGGTGAACTTTGTACTTAAAGGGGCCAGTCTTGGACTGGCTGTGGAGTGATGGTGGGAGGTCATTTAGCCAGCTTGGTGGCCTGTACTTGAGTGAGCGCAGTGCCATGGAGGTGCAACATAAAGGACTTGGTAGGCCAGGTTACACATTCCATGGGCATGGTGAAGGTTAGTTACCTGGTTAAGAAGCTTTAGGAAGACTGGAGGGATTAGACCAAAACAGATTTTTTTCACAAACAGTGAGATCTGATACTTTATACGGCCCTTAGGGTGTAGCCAGTTAGATTGAGCATACGATTCACAAGTATGAGTGAGTCTATGTGCCACAATAGCTATTCTGCAGGTTTTATTAAGAGCTATGCTGATTCTTTTAAGCATGGTATCCATGGCAGTACCATGAATAATTAGCCTGTAGTCAGTTAAGGAGAATATTGAACTGCTGATTGCTATGCGGAGAGCACCAGGGGTGAGACAGTGCCTATGCCTGTATAAGAGCCCAATCCTGATGTTTACTGCCTTAGCTAAATGGTCCACATGGGTGAATACACTATAGAACTTAAAATGTTTTAAATGCCTTAAAAACATTTTAAGTGCCTTAAAGTATTTTAAATCCACCTAACACTTTGGGCATCAAGGTTGCAAGCCCATTAAAATGTTTTAACAAAAATTTTTTTAAACCCTGCTTTGTACCTATTTCTTAAACTAGTTTTGAAAACATCTTAGCACTAGCATGATTTCACTCATATGTCTGGAGGGGAGTAAAAACGGTTTAAACTGTAATAATTTAACTAAAACAGTGCTTGCTGTACTGCAGTGTGGACAGGCAAGCACAGTGCTGTGTGCTGGAATTAGTATGAAATGATTACGGGAAGAGCATCTTTTTTTCATTACAGAGATTTTTCTACAAAGCCAAGTCTGATGTTAATAATAATAATAATAATAATCTTTATTTATATTGTGCCTTTCAAGTGCCAAGGCACATTCCAAAAACATTACGTACAAGCAGAATATACAAACAATAATATAAAAATATAAAAACAGTTAAAAACGAATACAGACACCAGTCAGAGACACCGTAGGCCCTATTCCATAAAAAGGATTTGAGAGCCTGTTTAAAGCTCCCCGTGGTCGTACACGCCCTTATGCGATGGGGTAGAGAATTCCAAAGGGATGGGGCCCCAAACATAAAAGCCCGGGCCCCAGCTGATTTCAATATAACCCTAGGAATCTCTAGCAACCCCTCGTCGGCTGAGCGGAGCAACCTCAGAGGGAGATAAGGAATCAGGAGATCTTTCAGGTAATGTTCAGGGATATACCCTGGTCCCAGGGATATCCTCTGATCGGGCCTGTGTCTCCTGACTCCCCAGGCCCCGGTAGCCAACCAGCTACTCCATGGCTCTAACCTCTATGGCAGGGGCTGCAGAGGGAGGGTCATCCTTGGCCCTGAGGCTTTTTCCAATATGTGGAAAAGGACCCAGTGCCTGCAGGTATTAGGATTAAGGGGAGTGAGGAGTCCAGGCCGTCAATCAGATGGCTATGGGTTTTTCTCCCTTTTCTGGTCCCTCCCACCTCCCTGACATAAATGCAGTCTCAGCTCGCTGTCAACTCTTCCCTGCTGAAGCATGCTGCCACATGGCAGCTCTCTTGACCAGGCATTCCTTCTGATATGACTACTCAGGTTTGCTTTTTGAATCCAGGTCTCCTGCACAGCAATGCATTGTGCTACTGCTGGGCCATAAGGATGGCCAAAGAACAGGTTTAACAGCAGCAGTGTGGCCACATTAAGCCATTATCAAGAATGGTTACCGTACAGTGTGGATACACTGAAATGGTTTGGTTAAACTGCTTTTGAAAATGGTTTTAAAAAAAATTTTGTAGTGTGGACAGAACCTTAGTTAGGCAGCATCTTCCTTTTGTGAAATCATGTTGCGAACCAAAGAACTGTCCATGTGCTTCCATGTGCTGAACTGCCAAATCATTTATGACTGACTCAGTTTGCCAAGCACACCAGACTGACCAGTCTGCCTAACATTATCAGTGAGGTGAACAGTCCCCGCCCCAGGGCTTGGGCTGCTACAGTCAGATGACTTTTGTAACTAATGTAAAGGTATGGTGCAGGTTGGGGGGGGGGCAAGTGGGCTAGCCTGACTGACTACTATTGCACCCACAATCATGAACTGGAAGTCAGGAGGTGGGGTCAGGGAGGGGGAGCTAGTCAAGAGGAATGGCTAATGTCCAGCTTAGGGTGTAATATCAACAGGACTGCAATATGTGTATTTTAGCTGTTATATGTTTTGTATTTTGTGTAATATGTAACTTGCGCTTTATACACTGGACTACACCTAGTCAGACTGTTCCACAACTAATCAGAACCTTCCCCCCGATCCAGTATATAACCACTGATTCAGATACATATGGACTTTGCTGAATAAGTCTGGGTCCATGGTTAAGCAGTTCAGGCTTTTTTTTTCTCAGCATGACTCTACTAGTCTGCTTCAGCTGCGGCTGCACACTGTCTTCTCTTCCAGCTCTGTCTGACATCCTATTTCATTTGGCTCCTCCACAGCATGTATAGGTCACTTTGGAGCCCCACCTAGATGCTGTTGGCATGCCACACTTCACGTACAGCATCAGCACAGGTGGCTTGTGGCATCCAATTGGGAAGCAGAGCAGAATGGGTGTTTTGTGACACCAGGCACTCAGGGTATATGAATCCTTTAAGTGCACCACATGGCCACAGAGAGCACAAACAGGAGAGAGAGAGAGAGAGAGAGACTGAGACTGAGCAGTTGGGTTGAGCCAGACCAACAGTTAAAACCAAATTAAGGACAGTTCTGTACTTTTACTAAGTGTAGTGCAAGGAACACTAAAAAAAACAAAAAAAAAAATCAGAAAATTAAAGTGGCTGTTTCTGTTATTCTGACAGTCTTAGCGAGTGCCACTCTGATAGGTACCGTGATGCAGTGCTGCTGGCTGTAGGGTAGGGTACCCCCAAGGGAGAGCAAAGCATCACTTATTAAAAAAGTAATTAAGGAGGACAAGAACAAATACAACAAAAAACTCCAAAGAAAATGAGTATAAAAAAATACGTATATATGGAGGACAAAAATAAATACTGTTTTACAGAAAAAAAAAATGTTGCCACTGATTTAGGTGGTGCAGTGCTGCTGGCTATGTAGGGGTAGACTCAGTGAAAGCAAAGCAGCATTTATTTACAAATATGTGAAGAGAAGAAGAAAGATTGTTCTACAATGAAAAACAAACAAACAAAACGCCAAAGAATATTAGTTGTCACTGATAAGGGGCCAAAAAGCAAGCAGACACCTACAAAAGAAGCCTGTGTCTGACTTCCGATTAACAAATGCAGATTTGGCAGCAAAAGAAAGAAACAAAAGCCATACAGGGTATTTTTTGACATTCATTAATTTATTGAGACTACTGCAACATAATTGCATAGATGCTAATGCCAGATAAGGGCCTACGGCCCACCTAGTCTGCCCATTTGTGCATGTAGCTTTGCTTCTTCAAGCTATTCTAGAACTGGGCTGTCCTCTTCCCCTGACTACCACTATCCCCCGATGCTTATCCCATGCATTTTTAAATCCTGTAATTGTTTCAGCTCCCACCGCCTCCTCTGATAGGGTGTTCCATTTGTCCACCACCCTCTCTGTGAAGAAATACTTCCTCATATTCCCTCTGAATCTACCTACCTCCAGTTTCATCCCATGTCCCCTAGTCTCTGAACCCCTTTTGCAATGAAAAATTGTGTTTTTCTACACCTTGTTCCTCCCTGTTAGGTAGTTATATGTCTTAATCATGTCCCCCCTTGCCCTTCTCTCCTCCAGGGAGTACATATTCAAGTCTTTTAGCTGTCTTTGTAGGCTGAAAGATGATATAAACTAGGAGAAGTGACTGCAAGAACTCAACCCACAATATAAACTATGTGAAGTGACTGCAAGAACTGAACATGTATTCCCTTGAACAATGGAGAGATAGGGAAGATGTGATAGAAACATTCAAATACATGAAGGGCATAAACAAGGTATGGGTTCAGGACCTTTTTCAGTTCAAGAGTTACTCAAGGACCAGAGGTCAAGCATGAAGCTAGAAGGGGCAAATTTAAGGGCAATGCAAGGAAGTTATTTTTTACAGAGAGGGTGGTGGATGCATGGTACTGCTTGTCATTTGAGGTGGTGGAAGCAAAAACAGTTGGAACATTCAAAAAGGCTTGGGATAGGTACAAAAGAATTATAACACTGAATAGCAGTTAGGGGAAGGGGTAGGCTTATGGGCAGACTAGATGGATCTGGAAGTCCCTTCTGCCGTCGCTTTCTATGTTTTGTGATTTAATCCTTGCGCCATCTTGCTTGCCCTCCTCTGAACTGCCTCCACCCTGTCTATGTCTTTATGTAGGTATGGCCTCTGGAACTGGACACCATACTTGAGGGTGTGGTGGCACTAATGTCCTGTATAGTGACATTATGACCTCCCTTTTCCTGCTGGTGATACCCCTGCCTATGCATCCCAGCATCCTGCTTGCTTTACCTGCTACAGTATCTTGTCGCACTGACTCCCTACCTTGAAGTCATCAGAGATGATAACCTAGGTCCAATTCCTGATTGGAGCATTCTAAATCCCCCCCAATTGATATGTTGTTCCAGGGTTTTTGTGCCCCATGTGCATTATCTTGCATATCTTTCAGTTAAATCTGAGCTGCCACACCCTTGACCAGTCCTCAGACTTCTGCAGATCTCTTCTAATTCAATCCACACCATCTGGTGTGTCTACCCTGTTACAGAGCTTTGTGTCATCAGCGAATATGCAAATTCTTCCTTCTAGGTCTTCTGCAATGCCACTGATGCAGACGTTGATGAGGACTGGATCCTTGTGGCACACCACTGGTAACCCTTCCCTCTGCAGAGTGACAGCCATTAGCCAGCACCCTCTGTGTCCTGCAATCCAGCCAATTTCCATCCTTGTGCACCACTGTCTCTCCCACTCTCATGTTCCCCAGCTTGTTTACCAGCCTTCTGTGTGGTACAGTGTCAAAGGCCTTGCTGAAGTCCAGGTAGGCCACATCCACTGTCCCCTCCCCCGATCCACCTTCCTTGTTACCCAGTAGAAAAATTAAATGAGGTTAGTCTGGCATGACCTCCCCTCAGTAAAACACTGCAGCCTTGGGTCCTGTAGTCAATTGGCCACCAGGTGTTCCACTATTCTTTCCTTCAGTAGTGTTTCCATGATCTTCCCCACTACTGAGGTCTGGCTGACTGGTCTGTAGTGTCCCATGTCCTCTCTTTTCCCGCTTTTGTATAGGGCGACTACATCAGCTGTCCTCCAGTCTTTGAATACCTCTCCTGTTTCCAGTGACTGGCTAAACAGGGTTGCTGGAGGTTTAGCTACTACCTCCCTTAGCTCTCTCAGCACTCTGGGATGTACACCATCTATCCCCATAGTTTTATTAACTCTTAATTCATCCAGTGCCTTTAGGACCCTTTCCCATGGAAAAGGACTTTTATCCATTTCCTTGCTCATCCTCCCTCTACTATTTCCTTCTGGCCCATTACCTGCCCCCTCCTCTGTAAAAACTGAGCAGATTCTGCTCAGTTTGTCTGCTTTACTGTTGACATCCTCCACTTTACTTCCGCCCTTCCCTTTCAACCTCACTATCCCTCCCTTTGCCTTCCTTTTGTCACTTATGTACCTGTAAAAGGTTTTGTCCCCTCTAACCACTGATTTTGCAATGTGCTCCTCTGTTTGTTCTTTAACTTCTCTTACTACCCTCTCTGCCTCCCTTTGTTTTTCCCAGTACCTCTCACTGTCCCCCTCTGCCTGTGTCCTTTTGCGTTGTTTGAATGTGATTGTTTTGGCTTTCACTTTCTCTGCTACCACCTTGGAATACTATATTGGTCTTCTCTTCCTTTTCTCCTTGCTAACCTGCTTTACACATAATTCATTGCCCTTGTTATCCCTGCTTTGAATACTGCCCACTGTTCCTTCACCCCTAATTCCCTCCCTATTCCTCTTAGTACCTCTTCCAAGCATTTCCCCATATCTCCAAAATCTGCCCTCCTAAAGTCTAAGATTTGTGTTTTTGTGTGGCTGAGTTCTGTCCCCTTGGCTATTTCGAACCAGACAGCTTAGTGGTCACTGCTCCCTAGGTGTTTCCCCACTGTGATCACTGTTACACTGTGGACAACACACTGCCTAATAAAAGTAAAGTATAAGAAGTGTAATTATCAGTCATTATCATTATTCATTGCCACCATACCAGTGTGCTCTGGATGTCTGCATCACCAGTTTATATTCCAAGGCTGCAGTAGCACATTGTTGAATTGTTGAATACAGTCAGTCACCGAACAGTAACACTAGGACTTGGAGTCATGCTTTTGCACTGAGCTTTAAAGGAAGTGGTGGTGGCCATTGTTGAGTGCTGTGTACATTACAACACAAAATCTGGGCCTGTAGGTGTAGGAATCTGGATGATAGGGACTTGGGAGGGATAGTTTTTACAGTAGAAAATTAAAAAAATACAAAAAAAAGGTGAATTCTGAGTCTCAGATAGGCACTGCAGCCTTAGGCAACCAACATGGAGGGCCAAAGGACATGCTAAGCAATTTTCCTCCACAGGCCAACAAAATTAAACTCAAAAAAGTTTTCTGGTAAATCTAAAGTTTTGTCTTTGAAGCGAATGCTTGAATCCAGTAAAGGTGCATCTGCTGGATTAGTCCCAATTAAAAAAAAAAGTTATTTAGGTAAAACTAAAGGGCTGGTGGGTACCACCCACAAATGCACTTGCAGGTATGATGAAACAACTGCATACTATGCTACTGTTATCCCTCACAGACACCATCTGACTCCTCTGAGCCTGAGCCCGATGAGGGTAAAGATAAAGATGATAACGAAGGCCATGATCGGGCAAAAAGTTTACTGGAGGGGATGGAAACTGCAAATGAGGAAGAAGTAGAAGCAAATGTTTCTATGGTTAAGGAGGAGGACAGTGGGTTAGAGGAAGGAAATAAAGCACAACAGGAATAGCCCAAGAAAAATACTGGGAAAAAACAAAAAAACTTGAAAAGGTGACTGAGCTGCAGTGTCTACTCACTGGCAAAAAACTAAAAAAGATATAATCTTTTGGTTGGTCATACTTCTGTGTTAGTGCTTTTAATGAGTTGGTGGCAACATGCGCTATTTGTAAATGGGCAATCAGCAAGGTAAAAAGAAAGGAACACTGGGAACTTCAACACTGAAAAGGCAGCTAGACAGGTTTTTTGAGAACAGAACAAAAAGTGCCAGTGATGATAGCTCACTACACTCAGGGGTAACTCTGATAGATGAAAGCAGTGGCAGCCTCCGTAGCAATACAAAAACACCTCCAGCAGTTCCTTCCATTCAAATCACTCTGAGTTGTAGGGTTACTGATAGTGGACATGTGTTCAAAAGCCCCCCGCCTCCCTCAAGGAAACAACTCATTATCTTAGAAACATATGAACGTAAAGCCAAATATCCCTCAACCTACCCTGTTGCTGTTACAGTAACCAAAAACAAAAATTAATTTCAGAGATGATAGCCATTGACTTGCTACCATATAACATGGTTGAACATGTAGGGTTCAGTACAGTTCTGCTTGAGTACCTCGAACCTTGATATAATATAATATAATATACCATATTTCTTCTCAGCAAAGATTCCAAATCTTTACAATGTTATTTGTGAAAAACTTAGATGAGTTTTGCCTAATGTTGTTGGGAGGGTGAGGCATCTCAACAGATATCTGGACAAGCTGTCAGCCTGAACCCTTCATGGCTGTCACTGCATATTGGGAATGTTTTGATAATTTTTGTGGGGACAGCAGTGGCGGAGATGGGGTTCCGGTCACCCCTCCTGGCTGCCCCAGTGTGAGTAGTGGCGCCTCACCACCATTGTTATTCACTGTTTAGTGCTCATTATGGAGTCCATGATTGACTGAATGGTCCTCCCCCAGCTCCCAAACACTCCCAAACCTGACTCTGCCACTGGGGGACAGTGTAACACAGTTTGTTGTTCTAAGAATGTTTTAGAAACATACAAACATAGACTTTGATGGCAGATAAGGACTGTTTGGCCCACCCAGTCCACTCATTTCCCTATCTGTTGGATAAGCTGCAGATCCAAGTTAACCAACAGCCTACTTCTTCCATCTGAACATAACTCACACAACATCAGTGAGGAGCTCAAAGAACCAACACAGCAATGGCTCACATCACAGGGACTGTCAGCTGGCTTTATAGTTGCAGATAATGGGTAGGATTTTCAAAATGTATCATATAGCTTGTGTCCAACCATGCGCCATGACACTTTGGTTCTGGCAGTGTGCCAAACCCTTTCCCTGCAACTCCTCCTGATTTTACAATCTCGGGTGCAGTTACAACAGTTTTCACATATTATTGCAGCCTGTGCCAAATACGTGGTGCAAAATCTGTAAAACGGCCCCCAGGAGTGCTGCAAGGTAGACCAGAAAAAGTTGATCTACTTTGCGGCAATTGCCTCACTGGCTATAAAATCCCATTAAATTACTGCAAGCCCCATGCACCATATCGTTGGCGCACTGGGGTTTGCGGTGATCTAAGAGTTGTGAAAATCCTGCCCACTGGGTCCAATACAAGGAAGGCTTTAGATGAGGGGAGTTTTGTTCACATCTGCTGCTTTGCACACAGTTTGAATTTAATAGTTCACATTTTTCTTGATGAGGACAGGGACATTAAGGCCTTGTTAGCAGTGCTAAAAGGATCTGCACTCATTTCAATCACTCAGCAAAGCCCGTTGCTTGTTTGAAAAAATAGAGGAGGAGCACAAATTACCTTTGCACAGACTGACCCAAGACATTTCTGCTAGATGGAATTAAACTTTTCTTATGTTCCAAAACCTGCTGGAACAAAAAAAAAAAGCAAGCTATCGGACAGTACACCTTGGAAATTAAAATTGGTGATGCAGACATTTATATTACTCCATCTCAGTGGGCAATGCTGGAGTCTGTAATTTTACTCCTCCAGTCATTTGAGGAAATCACCAGAGATAAGTGCAAACACAGCAGTTCTGAACCAGGTGATACCATAAATAAAAAGTTTTAAATTCAGATTCAATCTGATTAGGGAAAATTTAGAGAATACAGACAATTCTATCACACGTGCTGCAAATGTTGCTGACACTAACAGGTTGCCGACCAATATGCAAAAAGATATAACCAGACGTACAATCAGAAAAGTTGCTGAAGATGAAAAACTATGTAACATACTTCAGTCTGAGCACTACATTAAGGCAACAATCTTGGACCCATGATACAAATCAAAGCAACTACTGAATGATGATGACACTTCTTTTGAGATAAATGTACAAGAAATAATTGATGAAATGCATGCTGTCATGGAATGGAGTACAGCATCAGAATCAATATCTTCTTCAAGACATAGCACAGCGCCATGTGGCCTCCTCCTCTGCTGTTCCAGCATTTTTTTCCCTCTTCCTCTTTGGCCACTGTGGTAGGATCTTCTTCACAACCTCCCAAAAATAGCACTGTCCCACCACAATCAAAACAGTTCAGCTTCAGGTCTCTAGAGTCACTTACAAGATGTTATTGTAACATCTTCATTCACTTCTTCTAACACAGCCTCAGCACGGACCATTGTTGAGATGCACCTGGCAGAGCCCTGTATTCATTTGAATGCTGATCCTTTGAAATACTGGAAATCAAAACAAAATATGTGTCCTTCCTTAGTACAAATTGCAAGGAAGTACATGAATTGCCATGTGATTAGTGTCTATTCAGAATGATTGTTTAATTTAACTGGTAATGTTATTACTGGCAGAAGATCCTGTTTGACACCAGGAAAGGCTGAGTGTTTGACATTTTTCCCCCCATACAGCTGTTACATAGAAACATAGACTTTGACGGCAGATAAGGACCGCTTGGTCCACCTAGTCTGCCCATTTCCTTACCTACAGGATAAGCTGCAGATCCTATTTAACCAACAGCCTATTTCTTCCTACCCCCCACAAAAATGCCTTATGTCTGTCCCATGCATTCTTGACTTCTCCCACAGTTTTAGACCCTACAACCTCCTCAGGAAGGCCATTCCATGCATCCACCACCCCCTCTGTGAAAAAATACTTCCTCACATTGCCCCTGAGCCGTCCCCCCTCTATCTTCAAATTGTGTCCCCTTGTTCTTGCACATCTCTTTTTCTGAAAGATGTGACCCTCTTGGACTTTGTTGATTCCACTAAGGTACTTAAATGTTTCTATCATGTCCCCCCTCTCCCTCCTTTCCTCAAGGGTATACATATTAAGCTCCTTTAGTCTCTCCTCATTTGGCTTTTCTTGCAGACCCTGCACCATTTTAGTTGCCCTCCTTTGAACTGCCTCCATCCTGTCTATGTCCTTGCGGAGATGGGGTCTCCAGAACTGGATGCAGTACTCCAGATGGGGTCTCACCAACTGTCTGTACAGGGGGATAACAACTTCCTGTTTTCTGCTGGTGATACCTCTCCCTATACATCCCAGTACCCCCCCAGCCCTCCCTACTGCCTTCTTACATTGCTTGCCAAACTTAAGGTCATCTGATATGATTACCCCAGGTCCCTTTCCATTTTTGTTGTTTTACTACCTCCCCCACTGTGTAATCTTCCCTGGGTTTTGTTTCTCAGGTGCATTACTTTGCACTTTTTGCATTGACTCTAAGCTGCCATACTTCTGACCATTCCTCCAACCTTGCCAAGTCCCTTCTCATCCTTTCCACGCCTCCTTGTGTATCAACCCTGTTGCAGATCTTTGTGTCATCTGCAAAGAGGCATACTTTTCCTTCCAGTCCCTCTGCAATGTCACTTATAAAGACATTAAAAAGGACTAGACCCAGTACTGAACCCTGCGGTACCCCACTAGTAACCACTCTTTCTTCAGAGTGGACTCCATTTAAAATTACCTTCTGTGTCCTGTTTGCCCTCTGCTGCCACCTACTCCTGTCTTCAGGCCCTTGACTCAGTAGTCTCCAACCCTGTCTGCCCCTCCCCCCACTGTCGCACCGTTGGAGATCTGCATGGAGTGGGGCCTGAAGGCACTGGGGTTCGTCACATATGGCAGTGGAGAGACATACATTTTTTTCTTTGTTTCTCTCCCAAATCTGGAACTGTGGCTGCATGGTGGGTGTATGCACGTGGAGGTGCACATGCACTCCTGGAATCACAGCCCCATCCACCCACCTGATGCTATGCCAGCCCCCCTGGCCTCTGCTCTGGCACCCAGCCTCCACTGGCTGTCCCACAAGAGTGAGGAAACTCACTACTCCCATCCAGGAGACAAGAGCTGCCTAGTGGCTACTTGATTATTTCCTAGCCCTCCCCCTCATTAATCCCTGGCACCCAGAGCTCATTTCTGAACTCCAGGCACTAACATAGCATGTCGTAAGGTGCTAAAACAGCACCTCAGCGCCAACAGGCCAGCATCATTTGACATTTCTGTAAGTCAGCATTCCTCACTTTAATTTCAAATATAATGCCTGACTGAAACTTAACATGCTGACTCTGAGCCGGTCCTGTCCACAAAACGGTTTCTCCCATTGTGCCTGTGGTGAAAAAATATTTTGTGGATAGGGCCTACTTATTATATTAATATATGTGGCATGCATGAGATAGTGGCAACAAGTCAGGTCAGGCTAGGCTAGGCCAGGATTACTTGAATAAACACAATGAGCACACGTACATAAAAAAATAATAACATCAGTGGGTCCAGAGTCCATATAACCAAATGATACAGTAAGCAACTGCATTTCATGCTCCAGATTTACTTGGCTTCCCGGCCAATGCCCTTTGGAGTAACCCTTTCCTCAGTGCTTGCGCACTAAGGTTCTTTGTGTTTTTAGCTTGTTTTTTGTTTTTATTGGGCTCATCACAACCCAACCCAGATAGACCAACTTAGGGTAGCTGGTTCATTCCACTGGGGTGTCATACAGACGAGGCACGCTGATGAGTCCTGGTAGGACGAAACACATGTCTGTGTCTTCCGTTGGCACCCATTGCAGACTGTGTGAGAGGCCTTTCGGCAGCATGCATTTCTGCTTAAAGTTGAACCAGCATAATATTTTGTGGTGATTTGCATATACAGCCCCTGATGCTTTGCATTTTTGGGTCATGTGTGACTTTGTATTTACTTGATAGTACTACTTATCTGATCTGGAAGGTAAGTACTGTTGCCTACTACTACTACTTGTCAGCAACAGTGTAAAAAAACATTATTTTACCACCGGATTGTACTGTAGTGTGATGTGAGTACTTTAGCTACTGTTTAAATTTTCTTACAACAGATGGCTTAGCTGAAGCCTGAATGCTCTTCTTTGGATAATATATTTTTTTCACATTCCTTCATAACCATATTTGGCTGTGATTTCTTTACAGAGAACAATTTTACTAAATTCATTCATTGTATGCAGTATGATGTAATACTACATCTCGGTGACAGTAACTGTCTGGACTGACATTATAACCTACATTATCTTAATGTGCTTGGCATTGGCAGCAGCTGCTTCTTGAAACTAGGAAGGATATATTATTGTGTGTTGTCAGGTGCACGCAGCAGTGGAAAACTGTTTATTTTATTATTGACTGCACAGGTACGTGACTGATGTGACTACCTGGGTGGTGGTCAGTAAGAGTAAAGCTTTCATTTCTTGTTTAGAAGATGCTGTTGAGTTGAAGAAGTAGTAGAAAACATTGCCACCCATTAGACCAGGTAGAGTACTGTACCACAGTACACTGGGACATGTAAAGCAGCTGCATTACATGGGTAGCGTGGGTGGGCTCTTACTGTTGCTGATTTGATCATTCATTAGCCATTTTTTGGCCTGGTCTGATCTGGAACATCCAGCATAATATACCCATGCAGCATTAATAAAAAATATCTTAGCTACTTGATATTGATTGGTAGTACTGTACATATGGTATTAGGTACTTATCTCTCTCTCTCTCTCTCTCTCTCTCTGTCTCTCTCTCTCCCCCAGCACACTTATGGGCTCAAGCAGCTATATGCCACCAAGGGAGGCCAGCCATGAGGGAGTTACTGATTGCTTTGCTTTAGAAGTTTACTTTTCATACAAATAATGAACTAGATTATTCCCTTTAGGACTCTGTGTCAAATATTACAGAGTTTGGCCCCTTTTTTGCATTTTATCACATTTATTCAAATATTTACAAATAATCAGAACACCCCTTGTGTTCTGATTCTTATTTAATAAGGGTCATAACTTCACTGAGTTCTGCCAACTCTACACAGGACAGCTTTGAAAACAGGACTCTTGTTATCCTAACAGCATTATACTGTCAAAAAATAAAGAGTACTTATTAACACACAGTATGCTATTGCTTCCCTGCTTTTTGCCAGAAGCTTGGTAACTTTAAGAAAAAGGTTTTGTGCGGGAAGATGGGGGTGAGGGAGATATGACTGTGGTGGGGAATGAGTGCCTTGGGTACCCTGGCCATTTGGGGTGGGCTAAAGAGTGTTTTTTTTAATTGTTTTAAAAGTATGTGCTTCCTTAAGCTGATTACCCAAAACTATGCGAACTGCTTGGTATTTGGTCTCAAATACCGCACTCTCCATTGGTCAGGGTATTTGGAATTAATATTCATTATCTGTACACCCCTTAGGAACACACTAAAGATTTGTCATAATATAATTAATTTTACCTGCATCCCTTAAGTTGAACCATCTATACGTCATCACTGACTGACAGCAGGATTGCTCAGTACCCAGTAGTAGTAATTTATTGAACAACATAAATAGTCATTACACTTAGAGGTAACCAGTAGTAGAGTTGTTTTGCCAGCAAATAAAATAAACATATGTTATATGTACCTTGTGTGGACACGAGATATGTAGAACTTATTTTCAGTGTCGACCTGGAGGTGGCAGCATTAGATCAATAATACTATTTCTCTAGCTCCAAGAGACATTGCCTCTGACTTAACAAGATTATATTACCAGCATAAACAAATCGGATTAGTATTAAAAGTAGTTGTTGTAATCATTTGGTAGTGAAATAGAATTAGCATTTTTCACTGCTTGGGGAGTTACATTGGCCAAACAAGACACAACGGGTCATTACTTGACCCCATCCATTCCTTATTTTTAAATAAGTTTTATTGAATTTTCTGCATAGTATACATTAACCATTGTACATATTAAGGGATTCATGTGCAGTATACATATCCTCTCCAAAAGTAATGTTCACTGAAGAACAAACATGGCTCCAAGTCTAGGCAAAAGGGAGCCAAGGTACAAAAATACAATGAATGCAAGAAGAAGCAACACCCTCGGCTCACCTAAATCTGGACTGAAAAAGCTGGAAAATTCATTTCCAGCTTAAAAACAGTAACATTTATTACTAGCGTAGTACCCCTCATACAAAACATCTACGTTTCATGTTGCCCTTGAAGCTTTTTCAAGATAACAATCACTTACACATACATGCCTTTTATAGTGCCTTAATGCCAATTAAATGCACTGATTAATTTTTACATAATGCATAAAAAACTCTTGATAACATATAAAAAATTCTCCATGCCTAATTAGATCTCTGATCACCAATATAAAATTACCCATTATCATTAATTAGTGAATACACCTAGAGCGCACATTCATCCCCATATAAACAAGCTCTGTGTTCCATAAATAAGCTACCCTATTTAACTACACAGTACAAAGAGGCAAACTAATAAGGTCTACCATATACACATATCTTTGCCCTTTATATTTATTCACTAAGATCATAATGAATACATACATTATAACATTCCACCACTAAAATATATAAAAATACATAGTGGTACATAGAAATGCAAAAATGCAAGGATGCAAAAATGCATAAAACCCCACAATATAACACTTTTTTCCATTCTATATATTCAACTTGAAAATGCATAGCAAAACAAAAATTACTTCTTACTTTCTTTTTAAACATGGGACCAACTGAAAATGTTCATTTAACCCTGGAAAACTACCAGCTCTTAATTTTAAATTGGCAGTAGGTCTCCTTACACATCAATTTATTGTTTACATCTCCCCCACGTTTGTCATTATTTCGTTTTTTAAACCAAAAATTGTAAATACATGTTGGCTTCCTTTTAAATGAACATGACTTGCCAATGCATTTTCTGGTGAACCTAGCCCTATGTGTCTCTGATGTTCCATTATTCTGGTTTTAAATTTGCTCACTGTTTTACCAATATAAAAACATTTACATTTACATATGGCTATATATACAATTGTTTCTGTACTGCATGAAATAAAAGCATTTGGTCACACTCTTTCCCCAGAGTGTGGTAAAACAATATTCCTCCCAGTACCAATATAATTACATGCTGTACAGTTGCCACAGTTAAAGTTTCCTCTTGGTAAATGTGACTCATTTTCCATTCTTGATGTTTCACTCCAACTGTGAACCAACATTTCCATCAGAGTCTTTGCCTTTCTATATAGAAAGTGAGATCCATTTTCTATTGCTTTTTCCAGACTTGGTTCCAGAGACAAAATATGCCAGTTCCTTTTAAACACCTTTTCTATGTCCTTTGCCTGTGTATTAAAAACAGCAACAAAATTACAATCAACATATTCATTTCAATGATATTCTTTTTTTCTTCCTTTCACTACCAATGGGTTCTCACTAGACATTGTGTCCATTTTGTTTTAGCTTTATGCACACATAATCTACTGTATCCCCTTTTCTTGGCTCTCTCAGCTAGTACAGTACAATTATTTTGGTACCCCTTCTCAGTGCTACAGTTTCTTTTGGTCCTCATGAATTGACCAGTAGGTATATTTAAAGTCACATGTCTTGGATGGCAACTAGAAAAATGCAGTATACTATTTCTATCAGTAGATTTTCTAAATAGGTCAGCAAAAAAAAAAACTCCCCATCCTTCTTGACCAAAACATCTAGGAAGGGTACTTCCACAAGACTAGCTGTAACAGAAACATGTAAATTAATATTTGTCCTCTCTAAATACTGAACAAACAATTGCAGCTGTTCCTGACTACCTTGCCAAATAATAAAAAATATCATCCAAATATCGCTTGTAATAAATGAGAGAATCAAAAAATAGATTTTGAACAGAATCATATACAGCCAGTTTTTCCCACTGTGCCAAAAAAATGGTGGCATAAGTGGGGGCCATCGCCGCCCCCATGGCTGTTCCTTTTATTTGATGATATACTGTCTGTTCAAATAAAAACATATTTTCCATTAAAACAATCTCTGTTAAATGCACCAAAAATTCTACAAATTCAATGGTATATTCAGTATTGTCATTTAATGAATCTCTTAGTGCATCCAGTCCATAATTGTGAGGGATATTAGTATACATAGACTGAATGTCTAAGGTCACTAATGACCATTGTTCCTCTACTGACATTTCTTGAATGAGTTCTGAAAACTGCATTGTGGGCCCAGTTCTAGAAAGGGAAATATGCCAGATGCAAGTAACGCAATTGTGCAAGATACGGCAAAGCAATTGCAACATGCGATATACGGCCTGTTCTAGAACATGTGAGAGATATGCCAAACGCAACTGCGCAAGTCACAACACACAAGATACACCATTTAAAAGGGCATAACATGCAGCCTAACATACACCAGCATATATGCCACAGTCATGGCAGAAGCTGCAGCTGAGAGACAGAGGAGGAAGAAAAACTTCACTCATGAGGAGGTAACCACACTGGTAGAGCAAATAGATGGGCACCATGCGTTCCTCGTGAGTCGTGGAGGGAACGCCAAGAGGAGGGAAAATGGAAGAAGGCATGGGACAGGGTGACACGCAAAGTCAATGTCATAGCTGCACAGTGCCGGACTGTCTGGGATGTCCAGAAAAAGTACCAGGACCTCAAGTACCTGGTGAAGTGCAAGGTTGCGCAAAACAGGCATAGTCCACAGGGCACAGGGGTGGACCCATCCAGCAGTAGCCACTCAGCAGCATTGAGAGGAGGATTGCAGCACACCTCAGCCAGCAGAGCATCGCTGGAATCACACAGCTGGACAGCTTCAGATAGCACACTGCCACAGGTAGAGACAAACAACAGCAATGTATGTGACAGGCCTGACATGGCAACAGCACTGCAGCCAACAGCAAAGATGGGGTGACAATGTGTAGGCAGATGTAGTGGTGGGGTGGCATGCCACAGGAATGCCACATGGCCACAGCTGGCCACAGAGTGGGCCTAGGGAACCAGGCAATTTCCAGGGGCAGGTCAGGTACAAGCATGTGTGTAGATGACATGTGCTGCTGTGCAAAGGAACGTGTCATGCCCATCTGTGGAGGGGCTGGCAAGTGCACATGACACCGGTGGGTGGGCTGTGCACAGGTATGGGCTGTGCTGCCCTGGGAGTCACTGTGATATGCACTGTGTGTTGGAGGGGGGCTGTGCAGAGGTATTGGCTGTGCTGCACTAGGAGTTGCTGTGACATGCACTGTGTACTGGTGGGGGGCTGTGCAGAGGTAAGGTCTGTGCTGCACTGGGAGTTGCTGTGACATGCACTGTGTACTGAGGGGGGGGCCATGCACAGGCATGGGCTGTGCTGTAGGGAGGGGTCATGGGTCACTGTCCCAGTGCTCACAGAGTGAGAGTGAGGGCTGCAGGAGATGTGCATGGATGGACAACATAGACACCCAGTGGTGCTGGCCCCTGCAGTGCAGTGGTGCCCCATGTGCGTGGCCGTGCATGGTGTCACTGTGCAGTGGGGAGCTGTACAGGGCAGCAGTGTGACAGCTGGATACGACGTACCAGGATGGACAGCACAGCATGGGCAGCAATGGTGGGGGGACCATGCCATCAGCGCAGGATGCAGGTATAGTGGTGGCTTACACCTTGTGGGACTGTACAGATGTGTGGTGGGTGCAATGCCATAAGACAATGCTGAAGCAGACCTGGGAGGGCAACACTGATCAGGCAGGTAAGGGCACACAGTGATGTGGTGACACACTAACATGTTGCCCATCCAACAGGTGCCATGGCAGCTGGTGCAGGTGGTCCCATTAGAGCTGGAAGGTGGGTGCAGCAGCAGCAGAGCCAGGATGGTACTAGTATGGCCCAGGCCACCGGCACAGTGTCAGATAATGGCAGCAGCATGATGTCCAGTGGAGGCAGCCCAGATGCCAGTCCACCTGTGGCCAGAACACCGGAGCCCATGTCAGAGCCTGAGGGAAGTGGTGTTGGTGACAGCCCCATGGTAGAGGAGGCAGTGGACAGCAGTGAGGAAGATGCAGCAGTACTGCCATGGGAGCAGCAGGGGACCACGGAGAACACCACCAACAGTGCCGCCACACCTGTGGAGGCAGTGCGGATGCCTGTGGCCAACCAGAAGGCGGCAGATCAAGAACAACCAGCTTCAGAGGACACTGCCATAGGGTCGCTGAGCCCACTGAGTGCCAGTGGGCTGGAGGACCAACTGGACAAGGCCATCTGTGAGCTGCAGGACCAGCTGTCCCCACCGGCCTACATTGGGGACTATTGCCAGTCAGTGCTGGGTGGCCAGGGGGATGTCAGGCAGGAGCTGGGGAACATACACCAGGGCATGCAGGAGCACCACACCAGCATGGAGCTGCAGCTGTCTAGCATTGCCAGCTGTCTGCAGGCATTCACCAAGGACACATTGGCATGTATGGCTGGCCTGGGGGATGCCATACAGGGCATCTGGCACTGTGCCGAATGCCAGGCAGTCTTCATGGACTGCCTCAACACAGGCCTGCAAAACATTTTGGCACACCAGCAGCGCCATTATACAGCTATGGCCATGGCTGTGCAGGCCATAGCATGTGCACTGCAGCCGCTGCACCACTTGCAATACCTGGCCCAGTGGATGGCACCCCTGGCCACTGCACATTCCAGCACCCAGACACAGCCACCAGAACCAGTTGCACCCCCACCCCCAACCCTGGCCCAGGTGTCAGTTGTGCCCCTCCTGCCAGTCATGCTGCCAGAGCCACAAGTCCAGTCAGGCACTGCCCACACCTTCCCGGGCACAGGCTGGTGCCATGTTGCGCACTCTGTGACCCACACAGCCATGCCAGCAACACAGGTGCAGGCCAGTCAGAGCCCCACACACAGGCCCACTGCAACAGGAACAGGCACAGGGCACACACAGGGGGATGAGCACACCGAGGCAGGTGCTCCACAGGCTGCACAGGGACTGAGGCATTCCACACGGGATGGGGGAATCACACAGTGCAGCACCAGCACAGCTGCAGCCACATGTGGCTTCAAGGCATGTTGGCCTGTGGGGGGCAGAGGCACAGCAGAGCCACTGTGGTTGCACACACAGGCCCACAGGGACCAATGCCAGGGGAAGGCAATTAGGGCACCGCACAACACGCACAAACACTGGGTCCCCTGCAGCCCAGCACCCAGCACCAGAGGGGTCTGTGTGAGGATGAAGTGGCCATGGCAGATGGCTGTGAAACGTCCATGTGTCTGGCACAGATGGGGGATGGATTGGTGGGGCTGCAATGGGGAGGCTGGGCCAATAACATGGCAGGGGGTCACATGTATTGGGGGCACTGTGCAGGTCACAAGGGTGTGCGTGTGTGTATGTATGACTGTGTGCATGGGTGAGTGTGGGGGCACGTGTGCTGGGATGGACAGGGGAGCACTGTGATATGAGCACCGGTTGTATATAAAGCACCATGTAAATAAACCATTGCACCTGATACATATGTTGTATAGTTTGTATGTCGGTGGCGTACTGTTTCATAGGATACAGGTTGGGTAGGGTGTAGCCCCATTCCAAAACAATGTCCTTCGTGGGTCCACTGTACACATGGCATGCTGAGTGGCACCTCAGGTAACATCAGATGTCCACCAGTGCTGGTCACAGCCCTGGGAGGGCCTGCACCTGATACATATGTTGTATAGTTTGTATGTTGGTGGTGTACTGTTTCACAGGATACAGGTTGGGTAGGGTGTAGCCCCATTCCAAAACAATGTCCTTCGTGGGTCTACTGTTCACATGGCGTGCTGAGTGGCACCTCAGGTAACATCAGATGTCCACCAGTGCTGGTCGCAGCCCTGGGAGGGCCTGCACCAGTAGGCAGGTGAACGCCATCGCAGGGCATGGGTCTGCCCACCAATGGGACATGGCCGCACAGCACTACAGTAGTGGTGCCAGGCACCTGGCACAGGATACAGGACAGCTGAGTCAGGCCGCTGTCTGTGGGGACTGGTGCATGGGGTATTGCTGAATACCGGGATGACACATGCCATGGCATGCAGGTGCCATGGGAGGGGTACCACAATGCCTGGTGGCAGCAAGGGTGCTGCAGGATGGAACATGGCCAGACAGGTAGCCCTCAGTGTTGACAGGTGCAGTGCACCCATGGGATCCCGGATACCCAGGTGGTGGGCCATGCAGCCAGGCGTACCATGGGGGTCGGCCCCACCACACCACTGTGGGCGATACAGCCCAGCCACTGGCAGGGCAGGTGCCCATGTGCAATGCTTTGCTAGTGGCACACCATGGCTGCACACAGTGCTGTGCAGTCCCACCCCTGTGTGTGGACCCATGCCGGTTGCAGCATCCTGCCTCTGACCACCACAGGGCACATACACAGAGCCATGAAGGCAAGATGCCACACATGCAAGTACTGCCATACCCACACCGCAATTGCCAACACGCACTTCTGCATCGCATATCGCACAAGCCAACATGCACTGCAACATCTCATGTCACAAATGCCAACACGCACAGCATATCGCATATCGCAACTGCTTCAGCACGCCACAAATGCTCATCGCAAGTGCTGTGCCACAGGTCACAATTACGCACGTGTGAACTGTGACGTGCGGCATGCACATGCGACATGTGCAGTAGTGAGGAGCTAGGCCCTTGCACAGTGTAGGGTTACAGGGGCTGTAGTACTGGGCCTTGGACTGAGCTACAACAAAGCACTACCAGCCAGGACAGGACAGGGACAGACAAACTGCAGACAGGTGAGTACTGGGCTACAGCAGGCCCCCCCATACATACCCTTATTCCATCTGCCACTGACCTGAGGGCCAGGAACAGGTATGGACACTCACAATGGTGGACATTCAGGGGTTCAGTAATGTTATGTGCAATGGGATGTGTACAATATCCAGGATATGTGCTCAGGTTATATGTCAAGGGTTATGGGGGTCATGTAACATCCAGACACCACTGTGGTGGTCAGTATCTGGGGCTGGACATATGGATGGATGGTAACATGTTACCCTAGTGGTACATCACTATTCCATGCAGGTAGGTGCACCATCATTGACCACCATGCCTGCATTGGTGGCAGACATCTTATGGTTGTGTTCACGCCTGGATGTCACTGACAACCCCCCTCCTACATGTGGTTGTGAATGCCTGCCATTTGGAAGGCACCAACACTTGTATTGGTGTCACCAGGACCCTGGGGACAATGAGGGACACAGACCCTCAGAATGGCGGTCACTGCCTGTCACATAGGGATACAGGAGCAGACAACAGTGGACACCATGGTGTTGTACTGTACACCATGTAGTATGGTGGTAGGATAGTTGTGTACATGGTATCTGGGCTGCAGCATGCATTCACAGCACAGTAGCTGTGTGTGCAGCATGCTGCCCATTTGGACATATGTGGGTCTGGCCACTAGTCAGGGGCATGGAGTTGGATGTCCCCAGTGATGGGGGACACCTGAGGGATATGCCCCCAGACCTCTGATCCCCTCAGCAGTACTACCCATGGCACATGCCATCACACCTGCTTGGCACAGGCCCAGGCCATGGCCCTTCACGACCCCAGCTGTACAGGGCTGTCCCTTATGCTGTCACAGCTATCCCAGTGGTCACTCATGTGGGTCACACAGCTGCCACAGCAGGGTGGGGATAGGACTCACACTGTCATGCCAGCTATAGGTGTGGCTGTGTAGTCAACATCAGGGTAATGCTGGGCACACACAGAGGCATGGTGTACACAGGTCATGGAACAGATATCACTGTTGTGGTGGCTGGGACACTGGTGATGGTTGCACTGCCTCTGGGTTGTGCTGGGGGTGGGTGAGGGGCATGGGCCTGACTGTGTGACACTACCGCACTGTGCGCAGTACACTGTCCATCATGGATGAGCCCCACACTGTAGGCACTGAGGGATGGTTGTTCACACACAGGTCATTATGGTGGTTGCGGTAGGCACTATTGGCTATCATGGTGTGCGGTGTGCAGGCATACCACCACGCCTCAGGTGGTTGGGCACGGGCCCCAGGCTGAGTGCGTCCAACACCTGAGGCATGGCAGTGACCTTGCACTACACACACTGGGGGGCATTGCTGCTCCTCTATGATGGCATGTTGTACTACACAGTCCCGAAGGCATGTCACAGACTGTTGTGTACGTGTGGTACACATGTCATGTGTTGTAGGCGTTGATGCACTGACAGAGTGCCTGCTGGCCCACCATGGGTGCACAGTGTGGCTGGGACTGGACATGGGATGCTGTGCTGGGATGCCCCCATGGCACCAGTACCAGCTTGTCCATTCAGTGCCTTGTCCCTGTCATGCCATTGTGTACTGAGGTCCTGCACTGCCTCTGTCATACTGTGGGACAGCACTACACCACTGTGGTGCTCGGGTCCCTTTGGTCAACTCCAGCAAAGTACACTGCAGTCAGCATTGCTGGTGAGGGGTGTCCCCCACCCCCCCGGCCAGGGCAGGCCACACAACGGAGTACCATCCAGTGGGGCGACCATGGTCAGGGGTGCAGCCAGATGGGTTGGCATGTGCATGGGACAGTGTCGGATGACCCTGTTGTTGTCTGATGTACAACATTGTTCACCATGGCCATGCCCCACATCCATTGATCCCTGGGCGCGGTACATCGCCTATCACACTGTGTGCCTGCTGCTCTGTATGGGGTCCACCTACACACATCACAGCCTTGGGGGCTTGTCCCACTGTCATGATGTGTGTGGGTCTGTTCCATTGCACAGGTATGCTGTGATTATGCAGGCAGTGTCACTGTCTACCATAGACACGTGCATTCCAATGTGGGACAGGGCCACACATCGTGGAACATAGTGCCACTGTGCTGTCGGCTGTGGCCGGAACCATGTGCGGTGGTTCATTCGTGAGGTCTGCACAAGCCACTGGCTGCCCCCCCATGTATGGCAGCCCACAGTTGCAGTGCTGTGTACACCAGACCCACACACCACAGCCCAGGTGCTGTCCGACAGACCTGCTCATGGGGAGTGGGGATAGTGCCGGTGGCCTATGAACATGTTGCCGACCCCTTGGTAGTATGGTTTGGGGGGCATGTGACACTGGTGGGTGACATGGCCATTGTGTGCACACCAGCACCCGTGTGCTGCACCACCCCAGGACAGTGGTGCACCATGGTGTTCATGGGCCATGGCTGCACACACCCATGCCCAGGGTGGTACCTGGCTTGGTGTGACATGGGCACTGCCAGGGTGGTGCATGTGCTCACACACTGCGCCTCTGTCATGTGCACCCCACAGGGATGGGGCCATAATCTAGTCACAATGTCACTGTGCTGTCGCAACTGGGTGCATGTCTGTTAGGTGGGGGTGTGTCACTGCATTCGTGGTCTGCACCACCTGCTGGCCTGTGTGCTGTATCCATTCCTGATGGTTGGTCATTCCATGTGGCGCCATCCATGCCTGTGTGCGGCACGTGGATGCCCATACCCCGGCTGTCTTGCGCCTCACAGGTCGGGTGTTGGCACATGTCTCTTCAGACAGTGCGGGGGGGAGGGGGTGGTGGGGGCCGACACAGGCCATTGCCAGTGCCTGACACACAGGTGCATGGCTGACTGAATGCCTGGCTGTGTACCACTGTACAACAAAAGAAAGGAGCACTCCAAAACAATATGAATATATGCTAAGATAGCATTTTATTGTTGCCAAAAATTCCAACAGAAACCCCTGTGTTTCGGCTTCGTGCCTTCAAAGGGGGTATAACCAGCTAGGGATACAAAAGGCTTTTATATATACAGCTGATGACCTCAGCAAAGTGAGACCTGAGAAACACTTATATACTACACCTGTGCTTATATTTAATCATCAAACTCAAAGTGAAACCCAGTTTCTGTCATAACATACATGCATAATTCCTATTTTTTATCCTATTTCTTTTATATTAAAACAAATAAAGTAATTACATCTCACCTTTTTAAACATCAACATATATACACGTTCTCTATTTATTATAGTTAGATAAACATTATTATTTATTTTACTGGAAACAGGTCAAAAATCCATTTATAATATTTAATATATAATATAGACCAAGTTTCAAAAAGTAAAGAAATGTATTCCAACCACAATAAATTATTTTCTGGAGACCTATAAAGTCATAAATACAAGGCTTAAGACAACCAAGGGGAACTAGGTCGGGGGAGGGAAGGGGAAGGAAAGAAGGAAAGAAAAGGAAGAAGGGAGCGGAAGGGAAAAGGAAAGAAAAGAAGCAAAGGAGAAAGAAAGGGGAAGGAAAGGAAAAGAGATGGGGGAGGAAGGGGGAGGAGAAGAGGGGAAAGGACTGGAGGAGATGTCTCAATGTGATCACCCTCACATAACTTCCATCCTCAGAATGGGAGTATGGCCTTCCATTTCAGGTGAGGATCTACAAGCATACATTCTCCATTGGACCTATATAGGGAAGAAAGCAAAAGAAAAATATATATAAGTGTTAACAATGCATTTGAAAATAACATCACAAACTACTTCCGCAATTTTTTTATGTCTTTCAAAAATGGCTTTAGATCCCACTGATCATTAAGTCCATCTGGTTTAACAGTGCCTAGTCTGTAAATCCATTTACTTTCCTGCTTCAGTAATTCATTGGTTCTATTCCCTCCAAATCTAAGAGGCTGTTGTCAGTCTATACCCATAAACTTCATATGTTTCGGGTCAGAGTTGTGTTTCTGAAAAAAATGTAGTCCAACTGGAGTATCAGTCCTAGCATTAATTATGTTTCTCACATGCTCCTGTATGCTCTGTTTTAATGCCCTAGTAGTTCTACCTATGTAGAGCTGGCCACCTTCACACCACAGAGCATAGATCACAAAAGAGGTGTCACAATTAATAAAATCTTTCATCACATAGTTATTCCCTGTTACAGGATGTACAAATTCAGACCCTATTTTGCAATAACTATAGATGTTGCATCTTTGACATTTAAAGCTCCCTGTGGGTTTGTTACCCAACCAGGTACTCTTTTTAGGCTTGGTCAGTCTACTATGGACCAGCCTATCTTTCAAATTCTGTCCCCTTGAAAAAGTGATCCGTGGTGTTTCCCCTATTGCATCACCTAGATTTTTATCTGCATGTAAGATGTGCCAATTTCTATAAATAATGTTTCCAATCTGTCCTGACCAGTTATTAAACTCTGTAACAAAAGTTACACATTTGGTAGAATCTGGTATTTTTCTGGGCATTTCTCTTAAAGGTTCTTCTCTTTGTAAAGTGTGTACTTTATTCATTGCTTGTGTCAAAACATTATTCCTATATCCCCTCTCTATGAATCTGTTCTTCAATTCCTCAGCTTGTATAGAAAAATCTTCATCCTCAGTGCAATTCCTACATAAGCGCAGGAATTGCCCATAGGGAATAGAATCTTTTAAGTTTTTGGGATGCGTACTGTCTGCCCTAAGCAAATTGTTTGTTGCTGTTGGTTTCCTATAATTTTTAGTAATTATGTCCTCTCCATTTATTTCCGGCCTTTTAATAGTAAGATCCAAGAACTCTATGCTAGTAGGGTCTACTCTGTATGTAAATTTCATGTTAATATCATTTGCATTTAGCCATTCTATAAATGACTCCACCTCTATTAGATTACCATCCCAAATATACAAAATGTCGTCAATAAAATGGGTCCAAAAGACTAACTTTCCCAGGTATGGATTGGTATTTTGAAACACACACAGTTCTTCCCACTTTCCCAGAAAAAGGTTAGCATAGGACGGTGCCATACATGCCTCCATAGCTGTCCCACATATTTGTCTATAGTTCTCTACTAGAAATTCAAACTGATTATGGGTCAATATGAATTGTACAGCTGACAAAATGAAATCTATAGGTATGTCTTCTGCTACATTTCCTTTTTCTAGGAAGTACCTACATGCAGTAAGGTCTTGTTCATGTCTTATACGTGTGTATAAAGACTCAGCATCAATAGTTATCCACAGCATATTTTCTGTCCATTGTATGTTTTTAAGTTTGTTTAACACATGTGTTGTATCTTTCGTATATGAATTTAACTTAACTACTTCCTGTTGTAAAAAAAGTCTACAAAACAACCTAATTTTTCTGTAACCGATCCAATGGCAGAAATAATTGGCCTCCCTTGGGGGTCCGTTATACTTTTATGTATTTTTGGTAATATATAATAACATGGCAAATCAGGGTTGTCACTCCACATAAATTTCAGCTCCTTCTCTGTTATATCACCTCTTGATACTGCTTCTTGTAGGAGACAATTCATTTCAATCCTGTATTCACTTATAGGATTATGTCTAAGTTTTTCATAACTGGACACATCATTTAATAACTTCTCTACAATATCTATATAGTGTTCTCTGTCCATTACCAGTATGTTCCCACCCTTGTCAACTGGTTTTATTACTATTTCATCTTTCCCTTCTAAGGCTCTTAGTGCCTCAATTTCATTTGTTGTTAAATTTCTATACCACTGTCCCTCTAACACGTCCTACATGGTATGCCTGTCAGGTATGCAATGGCGGCCTGTCTGCATTACCACACACTGTCAATGCAGGCATGCACCTAGCGAAATCCATCCTGTGCAGGGTCAGTGACGGCAGGATGTCTAGGGGGCCATCGTGGGCCATATGTGGGGACATACCTGTGGACTGGTGACAGTTGGGGGGGTTGCAGCACCCACAAGCAGCAGGCCGCAGCGGCACTTATGGCAGTGTACTAACCCATGTCCATTCCCTCCCTAGCACCACAGCGGACACGTTCAGCTCTTCAGTGAGTTTTCGCTATTGCTCAACATGCGCTGTTCCATTGCCTCTACAGCACTGTGTACCTGACATCGTTGTTTACTGTCCCCTGTGTAGGATTCAGCACCTTCACACAAGAACAGGTAGGGTCACGCTGCCACACCACTGCAGTTGTGGTGGTCACTGACTGTGCCACTGGCTTATGATGCCCTGCTCTTTCTCCATCCAGGTGTGCCACCAGAGCCATCGGTGCAACCCGCTCCAGTCACCACACTGCACTGTCCAGGTAGGTATCTGTAATTCTCCATTCTGTCTCCCACGGTTGGTCTTGGAACTGCCCGATGGGCACCTGCTGGATGTGGCTGCATGCTGCTCTGCATGGGGGAGGTGATGCAGACGTGTGGCAGGGATGCATGCTGTGCTCCACGTCCACACTGTGCAGGGTCAGGCTGTGACATGCCTCTGCAGGGGATGGGTTGCATGTTGGTGCTCTGTGGTCACTGTGTGCAGCATTGTGTGCCTGGCCCCTGCATGGCACTGCCCGGCCTTTCCACACCTCATGCTGTACATGTCATTGGTGCAGTGTGCACCTCCTGTGGTGGTGGGTCATGGTTGCAGTCCTGTGATCCAGCCCTGTCCCATGTCCCACGGCCGGATGCCAGAGTTGCACATGGTTGGTGGGGGTGGTCAGCACATCCACAGTGACGTTGTATAGTGATGCGTGTGCCATTCCTTCCCCTGTTACAGGTTCCACACAGTTGTCCATAATGTCCTCAGGGTCCTCCCTCAGCCTCAGTGGCCGTGCCCCCAACTTCATGACCCTGGAAATGGCCCTGATGATAAACTGTGTCCAGCAGAGTGGGAGGACCCTGCTTCTGCCTGGATGCTGCAGGAGCAGTGCTGCAGAGTGGGAGCGGGCATGGTGAGCTATCAGTGCCTGCATGGCTGCGGCAACAGGGACACACTGGACTGTCTGCCAGCTGCAACACCACTGGCAGGACCTGTTGTTGAGGGAGGTTGGGATACTGCACAGGATGCTGAGCATGGCACGGCACTGGGATGCAGACATGTGGTCCAGGCAGGTCCCGGGTGACGGTAAGTAAACCTACCACTGTTCATCTATTGCAGCAGTGCTGGCATGGTGACTATGGTGCATTGGTGCCTCACACACACTCATCTGTCCCTACACCCCACAGGTTCTGCTGGTGCATCCCACGACAGGCAGCAGAGCTGCCTTGGCAGCCTCAGGCAGGAGATGCATCACTGGAGGTCAGGTAAGTCCATACAGTGGTGCCCTTGTGCTGTGGCCATGGCAGACAGCCACATTGTAGCTCATGTTGCACCCACACATTGATTGCTTATGTGTGTGTGCCCCCTGACAGGGCCCAGCACTGACCACATCCTTTTCATCCCTACAGGTGTCCATAGCAGGCTGTTACAGTGGCACAGGGCCCTGCTGCGAGCCATGGCAGAGGTCAAGGCACGGGATGCTGCTGTGTACTGGCTGCACATGCAGCGCAAGTAGCGGAAAGCCAGGGTACTGCCACCAATCTCCTCCTCCTCCTCCTCCACATCCTCCACAGCAGCAGCATCAGATGGGGACATGGCCACCGTTGACCCACAGTCAGATCAGAGGGACCCTACTGCTTTTGGGCACCAGGGGCCTGAACAACAACATCCACCAGGACTGCCTACTGGGGGTGCTGATGCAGCGGACATGGAACAGGCCATGGCTGACGCACCGGCTGGGACCACCGAGGGTGACAGTGCAGCACGGGCAGGCAAAGATGTCCCAAAGCCTGTCACTGCACCTTGCACTGCTGCCCCTGCAGCAGGGGACTCCACACCACAGCGGGATGCTGCCATGCCAGGGAGGTGGCAGGGGGAAGCAGTACCTGTGGCAGCTGAGGACCCTGGTGCTGTACCCATGCAGGGTGTGGGGCTGGACCGGGAGTACCTTGTGGCCCTGGTATCGGCCATACTTCAAGACATTGGGTGCTCTCCTTGCAGAACTGCGTCGAACATAAGTCCCATGGGTCTGCACCTTCTGGACGTGGGTGGGGCTGTGTTTGTGGGTAGGTGTATATATAGGGGTGGTTGGGATTGGTGGTGGGGCTGTACATATGGGTGTTCTGGGATGTATTGGGGTGGGCATAGGTACTTGTTCCAGTGTTTTGTTATGGTTGGGATTGTATTGTTGTTGGGGCTGTGTTGGGTTGTTTGTGGGTGCGGATTGGTGTTTGGGGTTGTTGTGGGTGGCTGTTTGGGTGTGGTTGGTTTTGTATGTTACTGTAGTTTACTGTTGCCTGTTGTTGTTCCCCAACCCCCTTTCTTTGTTTATCTGTATCCCTATTCCTGTTATTTACATAAAACCTTTTGACATCATCATTGTGCCTGTGTATCCGATCCAGGTGTGCATGACCATGTGTGTGTGTGTGTGTCGCCATGCACAGGGGTGCATACTGGTGGTGGGGCCTGCTGTCCCCAGTGTTCCCTCCCTGTGCATCTGGTCAGTGTGCCGATTGTGCTGCCCATGGCACTGTCCACTAGCCACATCTGCATGGTGTCCTGTGTGCTGCAGGTCACCATGCATGCTGTGGCGTCCATGCCACCTCACATTGTACCTCCCAGCTGTGTGGTGGCACGCTGCCTGTGCTGCACCCTTCCACCTTGGGGTACCATTGTTCCCTGCAGATGGTACCACTGGCACGGACATTGGTGTGTCTCACCACCATCTGTCCACCAGTCTGTGCCACCTGGTGCTGTGTCCCTGTAGTGGTTGCACTGTTTACATGTATCAGTGGCCATGGCATGGGCATTGTGCCTGGTGGCACCATTGTCCCAGCATTGTGCCTGTGGCCTCTGTGCACCCTTTGTACCCTGTGCCACACACTGACGCTGTGTGCCTGTCTTGCTCACACAATCTGTCATATCACCCATGGTGTGTTGCTGTGTGCTGCTTGCATGGGCCACTGCATGGCAGTGGTTCTGCCCTGTTTGTGTGGGTTGGTGTCTACTGGTTGTGCCGTGTGTCTGCAGGCCTCACAGGTGTGTGCCCCCATGGTGCACTGCCTGCCCCTGCCCATTGGGCCACCCTACTGTGTGCCTTGTCATGCGGTGCCTTGCATATTCTGTGCTGCCCTCTGCATGGCCATGGCCACTCCCCTTGTGACAGTGCTGTGCCTATCACCACCTACCTGTTGTGCTGGTCTTCTGACATTGCTCCATGCCGTCTCTCAGTTCCCACACTGTTCCATGTCGATGGTGGTGTGTGCACCGCCCAATGTGGTCACAGTCCACCGGACCTGTTGCCATCATCCAATGTCACTGTGGCCTGTGCACTGCACCAGACAGCACATCCATGTGATATTTTGTTGGGGAACGCTGCCTGGCCCTTCGTGGCTGTCACTGTTGTTCCATGGCATCTTTCAGGTGAAGTGCCTCTCTATCAGGTTGTGTAGCGCATGTTGGCCTGCCTGTGCCTGTGCAGCATCTGTCTGGTGGTGCCTCACATGTCTCTGTGCCCCACCATTCCACTACTGGTCCTCCTCATCCCCGTCTTTCAGATGGTCTGGTGGTGGCACACGGTGTTGCACTGCGATGTTGTGCAGTATGCAGAAGATGAATATCTTTCAGGTTTTCTCTGGACTGTACTGTAATGCCCCTGACGATCTATCAATGCACCTGAATCGTGCCTTCAGGACCACAAAGATATGCTCTATGATGCACCTGGTCTGGTCTGGCTGTGCACCTCATTGTAGTGTGTTTGTGCTGCTCTGCATGTGTGGTGCAGTGTTGTCATCACCCATGGCAGCTGTGGATAACTGCTGTCCCCTGTTGGATAGATGGTACATCATCGGTCTCTGTGGCCTATGGACCTATGTCTGCATGGTGTGCAGGCATTCAGATCTGCAGTGCTCTGTGCTGTGTTCACTTACCTACTAGCCATCCTCCCATGAGCTGGCCCCTCTGGTAGCCCTCATGTAATCCACTGCTTCACAGGATGTAGGCATCATGTGTGGAACCAGGGTACTGGGCAACAACATCTAGTATGCGGCCATGACTGTCACACACCACCTGCATGTTCATGGAGTAGTGGCCCTTCCGATTCCCAACACATCACCATTGACCGATGGTGCACATAGGGCAACATGGGTGCAATCTATTGCACCCATGACATGTGGGAACTGGGCGATGGTGTAGAAACCCTGCATCACTGCCTGCTGCTGCCGTGCTTCCCTGGTGAAGGTGATGTACTGGTCCATGCGAGCCACCATGGCATTCAGGAACTGATGTAGGCACCTGAACATGGCCGGCTCTGATATTCCCACAGTGTCGCCTGTTGGTGTCTGGAATGTCTCTGTTGCTAGGAAGCATAGTGCTGCTGTCACCTTCACCTCCACAGGGACTGGCTGCCCCCTGCGGGTGACACTGCTCAGGTCTGCACGGAGGTCATCACATATTGTGTTTATGATGGCATGGGGCAGTTGGTAGCGTACGATACACTGTTCCTCCACCAGGTCCTGGTATGTGTTCCTCACCCTGTACAGCCATGGTGCATTGCATCTGCCAGGTCTGTGCCATCCTAG
This sequence comes from Neoceratodus forsteri, assembly GCA_016271365.2. Classification (NCBI taxonomy): domain Eukaryota; kingdom Metazoa; phylum Chordata; order Ceratodontiformes; family Ceratodontidae; genus Neoceratodus; species Neoceratodus forsteri. The sequence continues at coordinate 87,275,220 of CM057451.1, forward strand.
TTGCTGCCTGTGCCTCTGGTTCGCGGCATTTGGTCACCTTCTGTGCCTGTCCCAATGCTCCAGTAGTAGCATACCTAGCATTGCCACTGGTCCATCCACGTTGTCTCTCTCCTCTCTCCTTTCTCTCTCTCTGTCATAGTGCTGTGCTGCTGTGTCTCCAGCCTATCTGTCTCTGCTCCTTTATATACTGTGTAGGTTACACCTGCTCCCACCTGGTGTATGTTATGCTGGCTGGCCTTGGTGTAAGTTGTAGCACTGCTGCTTCTAGAATCTCGCCCTGGCATATCTCTTCCCTTTTCTTGGAGTATCTTCAGTTGCGCATTGGCGTACCTGCGGGTATGTCGCAACTGTGGCGTACATCGTAGTTGGTGTACTACATTGCGTCAATGCACATCTCACAATGTAGAATTGCATTTGGCGCATTTGCTAGACATATTTATGACTTACGCTGATTGACGCATCTGCGTTGTGCTTTGGTGAATGTTTTCTAGAATTGGGCCCTGTGTCTCTGAGATATGACCTTGATCCCTGTGCAACATCTTTTTTTTTGTATATTCTTTTTTTTGCCCTTCTCATGTTCACAGGCCCCCACTCCTTCAGGCTCTGCATGTCTCCTGATAGCCTCTCCTGTCCTAACCCGGCCCTCCTCTTACTCCTCGTATCGCAGCTGATCCCCGGGATATCCCGGCATATCCCTTTGCTGGGTGGGCCTCCCTCCTCCAAGGGGAAAGGCACCGGGGGGAGAGGAATGACCCCAGCACACTCTTCTTAGGGCCTGGGGATGCTGCTGTGGAGAAGGAGGCCCCAGGAGGGCACTGGAGGCAACCGGGGACAGAGAGCCATCATCTGGTGGCCAGCAAGTGGTATTTCTGTTTTTTCTGGTGTTCCCCTTCATGCGATCCCTCTGTTGTGCCCCTGGTCTCCACCGGGGGCCACTGCAGATCTATCATGCATCCCTAACCCTCCCCAGGGGAGGAGAACAGTCCTATGGATGCTCAATCCTACCCCTTCCCCTGCCGACCCCCAGCGGCCGAGTCCGTTCCCGAACCCGGGTCGCCGGTGTGGTTCAAGGTGTGGCGTCCAGTGCCTCAGCCCTCTGCACCACTGAGCTGTGTGCAACATCTTTAATAAAAAAAATCCACATACTGTGCCAAAGGTTCAGTCACTGAATTGTTACCCGAAACAATAGGTCTCATAGGAGGATCACACAAATTCTTATGGATCTTAGGTAATCCGTATATAACTGGCCTAACAGGAAAATCTACAGTTAGAAAATCACAAACATCCTGAGAGATATAGCCATGACTTAAGGATCCAAACAAATATATGTCAATATGCTGTTTAAAGTTGACAGTAGGATGGTCTGGTTGTTCTTTAGCTTTTGTATGGCATTTCTTTCGTCCATAGTACAGTTCCAAAATTTAGGCTTCTGTGGATTTTTATAATAGATTGTTTTGTGATCTTACTATACTAGCTGAGATATTCAAGAAAAGGGGATACAGCGAAAGGAAGAAAAAAGAATATAATGGAAATAAATATGTTGATTGTAATTTTGTTGCTGTTTTTAATACTCAGGCAAAGGACATAGAAAAGGTGGTTAAAAGGAACTGGCATATTTTGTCTCTGGAACCAAGTCTGGAAAAAACAATCGAAACTCGATCTCACTTTCCATATAGAAAGGCAAAGAGTCTGAAGGAAATGTTGCTTCACAGTTGGAGTGAAACATCAAGAATGGAAAATGAGTCACATTTACAAAGAGGAAACTTTAAATGTGGCAACTATACAGCATGTAATTATAATGGCACTGGGAGGAATGTTGTTTTACCACACTCTGGGGAAACAATATGGCCAAATGCTTTTATTTCATGCAGTACAGAAACAATTGTATATATAGCCATATGTAAATGTAAATGTTTTTATATTGGTAAAACAGTGAGAAAATTTAAAACCAGAATAATGGAACATCAGAGACGTATAGGGCTAGGTTCACCACAAAATGCATTGGCAAATCATGTTCATTTAAAAGGGAGCCAACATGTATTTACATTTTTTTGTTTAGAGAAACGAAATAATAACAAACGTGGGGGAGATTTAAACAATACATTGATGCGTAAGGCGACTTACTGCCAATTTAAAATTAAGAACTGGTAGTTTTCCAGGGTTAAATGGACATTTTCAGTTGGTCCCATATTTAAAAAGAAAGTAAGAAGTAATTTTTGTTTTGTCATGCATTTTCAAGTTGAATATATAGAATAGAATAAAATGTTATATTGTGGGGTTTTATGCATTTTAGCATCCTTGCATTTTTGTATTTCTATGTACCACTATGTATTTTTATATATTTTAGTGGTGGAATGTTATAATGTATGTATTCATTATGATCTTCGTGAATAAATATAAATGGTAAAGATATGTGTATATGGTAGACCTTATTAGTTTGCCTCTTTGTAATGTGTAGTTAAATAGGGTAGCTTATTTATGGAACACAGAGCTTGTTTATATGGGGATGAATGTGAACTCTAGGTGTATTCACTATTTAATTAATGATAATGGGTAATTTTATATTGGTGATCAGAGATTTAATTAGGCATGGAGCCTTTTTTATATGTTATCATGAGTTTTTCATGCATTATGTAAAAATTAATTGGTGCATTTAATTAGCATTAAGGCCCTATAAAAGCCATGTATGTGTAAGTAATTGTTATCTTGAAAAAGCGTTAAGGGCAACATGAAACGTAGATGTTTTTGTTTGAGGAGTGCTATGCTGGTAATAAACGTTACTGTTTTTAAGCTGGAAATGAGTTTTCCATCTTTTTCATTCTGGATTTAGGTGAGCCGAGGGTGTTGCTGCTTCTCCAAAAGTAAGAATTGCCAAAGAACAGGTTAGTCATTTGTAATTGATGTATTATCCATTTACACATGTCTTAGGTATCTGGTGGAAAAGGAGACAGGTAGTAAGTTGTACTGTGGCTATCAGATGAAAGAGAAAGTATAGTTGTGTACCAAACATTTTATTATAGGTGGGGTATCACCCTGTTAGGTGAGGAGAACCTATGTGGTAGTATTGGCTTTGGGATTGGAAAGTAATTTTCAGAGATGCCAGGGCACTGAGATCCCCTGGCATCTTAGTGTATGAGATATATCTCAGGGCTAGTAAGGTTGGTCCTACCCTCCCCCCCACCGAGCAGTAACCATCTAAACTGAACCAGGTAGCTTTGTATCCTCCAAGATGCTTTCTGGTTGTACATACAATTTGCTCCCAATTGGCGGCCCAGATTATGCTAACCATCCATGCATTGTGAGGCAGAAGTTTTGAGGATATAGAGTTAGCTAGGATGTTTTGTTTGGCTATAACTATGGCCAGATAGATAAACCTTTGATCACCATCTGACAGGGAATCTGATTGTGAAAGGTCTCCTAACAAGAACAATTTACCTGTCAGGCTAACTTTATCTTGCTCTATACTACTAATGGTATTTCCTGTCTCTTCCTGATTGATCTGTAGCTTAGGGTGCAGCCAGAAAATATGGAGTATGTCTGCTACTGGAAAGTGATATCTGGGGCAGGTTCTGTCTATACCTTGCTGAAATCTGGCCAGTTTCACTGAGGAGTAGTAGGCCTGTTGGATGTATCAAAATTTCATATTTGTGATATTGCTACTGATACAAAACCTTATTACTACATCAAGGATATCCATTTAATCCTCTTCTGATGGGTTGGACCCTAGTGCGGAGGACTTTTCAGTCTTAAGGAATCAGTGCTTAGCTTAGTATGTTTTAGCAAAAGGGCATAGATGGGATATTATACCTTTCTCTGCATTATGATAATGTAGAGTTTGTGCCAAGGAGAGAGATCGTCTAGCTTCATAGTTTTCTCTAGAGTATTTAAAAGATAATGTCAGCCATGCAGATATCTGTATATATGGCAGGGTGGTAGATTAAATTTGGCTTGTAAATGTGAAAGGGGTAACAATATGTTTTGCTCAACCTGGTCAGTGGAATGCCCTGTTGTTTCCAGAGTCTAAAGCCACCTACGCTGAAGGCATGTGGGGAAACATATGATCCTATACAGGAGTTATCCCCTTCCCTCCCCATGTCCACCGGTATCTCCCAAGGATCGGCGCTTGGGCCTATCCTATTCTCTATTTTTCTAAACAACCTGCTCCAAACTTGTTCTGCCTCCTCGATCCACATGTATGCTGGCGATACTGTCCTATTTTCTTCTGGCTCCTCCTCAGCCTCAGTTGCCTCTACCCTCCAGGCAGATTTTAACAAAGTCCAGCTCTGGTTCAGCTCTCACCAGCTCTCTCTAAATGCTAAAAAAACTGTAACTATGACTTTTGGTACATCCCAACGACTAGCCAGACTCCCCTCCCTCCCACTTTTCCACACCCTTGATGGGTCAGAGCTGGAGGACGTCACCTCCTTTCCGGTATCTTGGAGTTTGGCTTGACTGCCACCTCACCTTCGAAGTCCATGCTGACTCTATACTAACAAAACTCCGCCTCAAGCTCGGATCTTTATATCGGTATCGTTCTAGCCTCCCCTATCCAGTCTGTCATGAGCTTATCCAGAAGATGATACTTACCTCCTTTGATTATTGTGATATTGTTTACAGTGCTGCCCACAAGTCAGTTTTATCCCAACTGGATACCCTTTTTAATGCTTTCTGCTGGTTCACTCTTGACGCTCCTCCTCGCACCCACCGCTGTGAGCTATACCGCTCCCTTGCTCTCCCCTCTCTTGAGAACCACTGCCTAATACACTGTGCCAAGTTTAACTCGAAGAACTGGTTTGGTACCCTCCCAGTGTATCTGACCTCTGTACTATCACCCCCTCTGGCACCCACCTATGCTCTGAGGTCCCTAGACTTTCGGCTCCTATTAGTCCCCAGACATCGGACCCAAGCTGGCCAGACTGCCTTCTCTCACCACTTCCCTCAACTCTGGAACTCTTTGCCCTCTGAAATTCACCACTCTTCCTCTATCTGCTCACTATCCTATGCCCTTGCCAACCACTGCTCAGTAAACTGCTCCTGCAGCTAACTCTCCAATCTTTCTACCTCAGACACTCCTATATTTCTTCTCCCAGTAGGCCCAATGGTGCTACTTTGCACTGTGGATCTCTGAACCAGCTCACCAGGCAGCGCGTCCCAAGGATCCACCACCCTCTCAGTGAAAAACCTCCTCCACTTTCCCCCCTCACCCTTCCACATTCCAACTTTAAACCATGCCCTCTGGTGATACGTCCTTGCTTTAGTCTAAAGATCCCCTCTGTGTTTACCCTATTTATTCCCTTGAGGTACTTGAAGACCTCAATCATGTCCCCCCATCTCTCCTCTCCTCCAATGAAAACAGGCAGAGCTCCTCAAGTCTGTCTTCGTATGTCAAATCCCCTAGTCCTCATATCATCTTAGTTGTCCTCCTCTGTACCCTCTCCAGGAGCTGTATGTCCCTCTTCAAGTGTGGTCTCTGGTACTGTACATAGTACTCAAGGTGTGGTCTAACCAGTCCATTGCACAGCGGCAGAATCACTTCCCTGCTCCTGGTGATCCCCCTTACAGTGCATCCAAACATCCTGTTTGCTTTGCTAGCCACTCTCCTGCACTGCTCAGAGTTATTCATACATGCATCCACCATGACCCCTAGGTCTTTTTCCTCTGTTGAGGCCTCCAGTGCCTCCCCTCCCAGGGTGTACCTATGTTTAGGGTTTCTCTGCCCAAGATGTAACACCTTGCACTTGGTGATGTTGAAATTTAATTTCCATGTGTGAGCCCACCTTTCCAGGGTGTCCAGATCCCCTTGCGGGGCCAACCTCCTCTCTTCCCCCTCAACTACTGCTCCCATCTTGGAGTCGTCAGTGAAGAGACTCATTTCACACCCTCTACCCTCCCTGATGTCTGATATATATGCATTAAACAGGATCAGACCTAGGACTGAGCCCTGCGGTACCCCACTACTGACCTCTCTAGGGTTCGAGAGCTCCCCACCGACCACTACTCTCTTAGTGCATCCAGTTAGCCAGTTTTCAATCCATCTGACCATGAAAGGGCCTACTCCCAACCTCGTCAGTTTCTCCACCAGACCATTGTGGGGGACAGAGTCAAACGCCTTGTTGAAGTCCAAGAATAATGCATTCACAGGATTTCCCCTGTCCAATTCTGATGTTACCCATTCATAGAACTCCACAAGATTGGTTTGACATGATCTACCTGGCACAAACCCATGTTGCTGGCTATCCAGACCTCCCACCTCCTCCAAGCACACCCCCAATCATTCCTTTAGTATACTCTCCATTAATTTTCCCACCACCGAGGTCAAACTGATGGGTCTACTGTTACCTGGTACTTCCCTTGACCCCCCTTATGGATTGGCACCACATGTGCCTGTCGCCCAGACTTATATCTCCTAAAGGCCCTCTTGGCTGGGGCATAGTAGTGATCTGCAACTCTCTATGATGAGGTGTGGTGTGTGTTTTATGGCCAGCTCTTGAAGTTCACTTTTCAGTGATGCAGTACTACAGGCTCCTAGTTTCTTGGCTTTGGCTGTGTATGCTATGATTTGTCCTTGGATATGTGCCATCAGGAAGTCCCAAATTAACCCACAGTTAGTGGCAGAGCCTAGGTTGTCTTGCAGGAATATGTTAATTTGATATATATGAGAACTTGCAGAAATTGAATATCTGAAAGGATAATTGGGTCTACCCACCATATATGGTGAGGTGGCAGTTCTGCTGATGTCCACTGCAATTATTAAGAGAGCATGGTCCAAGACTAAAATGAGCTGATAGTCTGATGATATGGTGTTTAAAAGGAGATAAGAGGAAATGGGAGACACTATCCTCAAACCCAGAATAAACTCTAGACCTATTATTAGGTGAAATTTCTGAAGACTTTTCAGACACAGAAACTGGACAAAAGATTACCCACACTCTTTCTAATTACAAACCCACCTCAAGATTTTGCCCACTATACAACATGAGCATCCAGGTATTTGAGAGGACATGTGAGGAGTTCAGACACCTGTTTACCAGGGAAGAACAGATGAAGCATGACAATATAACACCAGCTAAGGCAGAGGTACTACACACCCCAGAATCTGACCAAAGTATCACAGTCAAGAGAGCGGACAAGGGTGGCTGTAGTGGTGTTCAACAAGAACAAATATTTAGCAGAATGCAGCCCCTTACCATGTTACCCCATCAATGAATTGGAGAGAAAGGTGAACCTTTTTCCTCAGTGATGCTGTGCAGTCAGGCACCATCCCAGAGAATGTCAGGAGTTTTCTGAGGATCGCATATCCCATCAGGGCCACCTTCTATATATTGTAACCTTAAAGGACAACTTTTAAATTAAGTGACACAAGTGACGTAATGTGCTAACAACCACATATCCACCTGTTTAACAATAGCTAGGAAACAGCTGACAGAAGTGAAGGAAGGACCATGTAGAAAAACATTCCATCAAAGAGTTTTGTTTCATATACTAAAGGCAAGCAGCAATATGAACATAATAGAATAAACTTATTTTGATAATACATGAGAGATTTGTTTTAGCTGACAATACAAGAGGAAATAGAACACAACAATGCAAAACATTTATATTATGTTCATATTGCTGCTTGGCTTTAGTATATGAAATAAAACTCTTTAATGGAGTGTTTTTCAATACGTCTCCCCTCCTTCATGTCTGTCAGCTATTTCCTAGCTGTTTTTAAACAAATGGGTATGTGTTAAACAGATTATCAGAATGGATTACCAGCAACAGTCCTCTATCTCCTTTCTGGGTGGGTTTTAGATCTGGAGTTTCAATGATTGGTAACATATTCTATCTGACACATTTATTAGGAAAGTATGTTGGTTTGAAAAAACATTAAACTGTATGCCATGTTTGTAGATTTCTTGGTTGCCTTCAATTCAATCAATACAAATTTATTGTGGGAAATCTTGTTACAAAAGGGCATAAATTATTCACTATTAATACCAATTCATCAATTATATATTGACAAAAAACAGGTATTAGATATGATAATAGTGGTAATTATACAGAACCCTTTTTTACTAATAGAGGAGTCAAGCAGAGATGCTTGTTGGCATCCACACTTTTCAATATTTATGTTGACTCTATGCTATTCTTTGAAGAGGATGTTCACTATGACCCCCTAAAATAAATAATGTATCATGTCATTTGCTTGCTTATATGGATGACATATTGTTTTATTCTCCCTTTCTTGTAAAGGATTGTAGAAAAAAAGCAATACATTTTAAAAAGTGTGTGATAAATTAGAGTTAAAGATAAACTTAAATAAAACTAAGATAATGATCTTTGGCTCTAATCAACACAATATTCCTTTTTTCATTGAAAGAGAGAACACTGAGGTTGTGAAATAATATTTACTTGGGAATTAAATTTACACCTAACAGAAAATGGACCCAGCACTTCAAGGAAAAGATTATAAAGGCTAAACACCTTTTAAAAGTCCTTCTCAGATATAATTTTAAATATGGGGGAAATGCACTAAGTCCAGCTCTTAGAGCAGGAGAAATGTAAATCAACCCTGTAGTACTAGGAGGCAGTATAGTGTAGTGGTTAAAGGCACTAAGCTGCAAACCTGGAGACCTGGGTTTGAATCCCATCAGCCTCCACTTGCATACTGTGTGACTCTGAGCAAGTCACCAACCTTCCTTGTTCTCCCAGGTTGCACCTGGAAACAGGATTTGACTTAATGTGCCTTTCCTGGCTAAACAATTTCCCCTTCCCCTTTCCCTTACTATACAGAGCAGAGATCTGGATTGCCAACTACTCTAGCAATCTAGAGACACCTCTTTTATTTTATTATAAGTCTCTTTTTAAAGTTTCTGCATCAACAGCCACTGCTATGGTAAGGGCAGAACTGGGCAGAATATCGACCAAAACATTTTCTTATATTAGATTGCTTAACTACTGGCTCAAGATAATACAAAATAAACAGAATCAACTTTTAAATGAATGTCTTCAAGAAAAGATAAAATGGTTAAACACAAATAGGAGGAAATCACAATGGTTAAAAGCAGCGATCTCTATTTTAAGTAAAACTGATTTACAAAATGTATGAGTAGATTATCACAGGAAGATTAACATCTCCATAAAATACAGATCTGTTTTTATAAAAAAAAAACCTTTTTAGCAGCACAAAAATTAGATATGGAAAATGTTAGAAAACAAAAATGTGCCCCCAGCTTAAAGTAAATAAGATGTTGCATAGCTTAGAAGATTATTTAATACTTCTCATTCCCCTAATCAAAGAAGGCTGACTACTTGGAACAGATCTTAATTATTAAATTCAAACATTTTTCCCTTAACAAAATATTAACATCAAGGGTAGAAAATAAAGAAGACCAATGTCCTCATGGCATAGGTTTTATTAAAACAATTCACCATGTAACTACCCCATGCTCACTATATATAGAGCCAAGAAATAGATATCTTAAGAATGTATTAATACTATATGCTGATTTCCACTTATGATGTAATGTTTATTATTTTGCATCCAATGACCAAAATGGATGCCGAAACCATTGCCGTGTTCTTCATGTCAGTAACAAAAAAAAAAAAAGAAAAGGAGAAGAAGGGGATGGTGGAAGGTGTCTCACTAAAGAGTGGTGGTGGTAGTACAATACAGGAAGGCAAACTTGTTATGGAAGGCGGAAGGAATGGGTGATGGTAAAGGATGTTACAAATATTTATATCCCTTTGGCAAAGTCTTAAGTCTAGCTTTATTCATAGATTCATAGACATGTGTCAGCAGAAAAGGACCCTCCTGGCCCATTGAGTCTGCTGAATCCCCCCCCCACTTGTCCCCCCTCCAAGATTCCCCTCCTCTCCTTGACAACCCCTTGTGTTTGCCCCAGGCTTTCTTAAAACCCTCCACTGTACTGGCCCTCACCACCTCTTCTGGCAGTCCATTCCAGGGCTCAGCCACTCTCTCTGTGAAGTAATACTTCCTAACATTTCCCCTAAACATTCCCCCCTCCACTTTCAATCCATGCCTCCTAGTTCTTATATCTACCTTCCATGAAAATAAGCTCTCCCCCACTTTATTGATCCCCTTCACATACTTGAATGTTTCAATCATGTTCCCTCTCTCCCTTCTTATTGCCAGAGGATACAAGTCCAGCTCCTTCAACCTTTCCTCATATGTCTTCCCACTTAGCCCATGCACCATTTTAGTGGCCCTTCTCTGCACCCTTTCCATGCCATATATGTATTTTCTTAGATGGGGCCTTCAGAACTGCACCCCACATTCCAGGTGTGGCCTAACCATGGAACTGTAGAGTGGCATAAGCACCTGCCTCCTTCTGCTGGTTATTCCCATTACTATGCACACCAGCATCCTGTTAGTGTTGCTCATTGCCTTGCTGCACTGGGTCCCCACTCTAAGGCCACATTGCTGCTTCCACTTATCAATTACCTGGGTACTCCTCCCTGTGCCTCAATAGGCTAGGCAAAACAAAAGGGAGGTGGCATTGCACTTTTCATAAAGGAACCCTTCTCAACCAATATTGTCCTCTGCTCTGATCCCAAATCACCTAGTGAATGGCTCCTCTTGGAACTAACCCTAGTCAACAGTAAGAAACTGTTCATAGGTTGCTGCTATAACCCTCTCACTGCTGGAACTGAGGGTCTAAACAGCTTCCTCCCAGGCCTCAGCTCCTTATCCCCCCCAGAGACTCCATTCTCCTCAAGGATTTCAACTTAAACTGGTTGAGCTCCCACCAGCCAGACTACGTTACCCACCTAAAACAATATAACCTGGTCCAGACCATCACACTCCCTACCAGACAAAATCCATGCATGGCCACCCAGACCCTTCTGGACTAGATAATTACAAACAGGGAGGACTGTGTACTGCATGCTAGTACCATGGCGGACTTCATCAGTGACCACTCCCCTACATATCTCCTCTGGTCATCTAAGCTTAAACATCCTCCCCAAGTACCTGTCCTTCCAGAACTTCAGGAACCCCAACACCACAAGCCTCCTCGAGCATGGGCTCTGAACTAGTCTGCTCTTTACTTTCTTACTGATATGACTCCAGCAGTAACCCTATTTACACAACCCTCATGACCCTCCAGGACAGGCACTTTCCTGTCACTACAAGAAGGGTTAGAGGTTGGGTCATGCTGGGTCACTAAAGACCTCCTTACCCTAATGAAGGATAGAGATTGTGCTTGGTCCACCTACAAGGCCTCCCCCTCCCCTCTGGGATGCCTATAGGTGCTGGACAAATCTATGTAAACATCTGGCCAAGCCCCTCAAACAGAACCATTTCTGTAATCTCCAACAGGCTAATCTTGGTGACCCTAGGAAATTTTGGTCATCCATCAGCTCTGTCCTTAACCCCCACTCCAGCAAGGCATCCCTGCAACTAAACTCCCTGGATGGCCTCATTACAGACCCCCTGGAAGTGGCCAGGGCTTTCAACAACTAGTTCACTGATCTATCCACGTATCTAAGTAAACTACCAAATGGTCAGCCAAATTGCTCAGTACCCCTTTCAAACCCCTTGTTGACTGTCACCGGGCCTACCACCCATCCTCACACACCCCTTTCTATTTCAAAGCCCTCTCAACTGCTGACACCGCTAAGCTCCTCAAAAGCCTCCCAAATCATGGGTCCCCCGGGGCTGATGGTCTTTCCCCAGTCTTCCTCAGGCTCACCTCCCCAGCCATCATAGAGCCTCTCACATGTATCTTTAACCTCACCCTCTCCTTTTCTTCTATGCCCGACCATTGGAAGATTGCCAAGGTGATTCCCCTCATCAAAGCAGGCAGTCCTATATCCACAAACAACTATCATCCCATCTCCATCCTCCCCTACCTTAGTAAACTACTACAGAAGGCTATCCACCACCAGCTTGCTGCGTATATTGGCAAACACAACCTCCTGAGTAGCAAGCAGCATGGCTTCCACAAGAACCATTCCAGCACCACCACCCTGGCACTACTGACTGACCACATCCTCTTAAACATGGACCATGGTAAATCCACTGGTGCGGTCTTCATAGACCTCTCAAAAGCCTTCGACATAGTCAACCATGCCCTCCTCCTTCTCCTCCTCCTCCTTAAACTACAATATCTCAGCTGTTCTCAAGAGATTACAAATTGGTTCCTGAGCTACCTCTCCAGTTGTACCCAATTAATGTGTATTGGACCCGCCAGCTCCCCCACCCTGCCATTTCGATGGGTGTGCCCCAGGGCTCCATTCTGGTCCCCCTTCTATTCTCTTTATTTATCAACTCCCTTCCCTCAGACAGCCTCAAATGCCACTCTCTCCTCTATGCTGATGACCTCGTACTTTACTACAGTGACAAATCCCCTGCCCTTATTTCCTCTGTTCTTATTCATAACTATGCTGTGGCCCACAACTGGTTTGTAGAAAACCTCCTTCTGGTTAATGCTAACAAAAATGAAATCCATGCTGTTCAGATCCAAGCCATTCCTAGCTAAATCCCAAACTCTCCCTGCTCTCAACATTATCTCCCCTGATGGCAAAACCCCTAGAAGAAGTTGACACCTTTAAATTCCTTGCTGTCCTACATGACCCCTCCCTCACTTTCTCTAACCACATCGACTCTCTGGTTGGAAGATTCCACCAAAAATTAGGTGCTGCCTACAGATTTCAGCAATACCTCACCTCAGATATCCGACTTGCCATCATCAAGGGAACTCTCTCAATCCTGGACTACTGCTCCCCCATCTATGCTAGGATGCCCTCAACCCTTATGACCAAGCTCTCTTCCACCTACAATAATGCATGTTGTTTTGCCCTGTTGGCCATGTTTTCTACTCACCACTTTGTCCTCTACAATATGCTAGGATGGCTCTGTGACAGGGTTGAATAGGACCCTGACCCAGTTGTTATGGAGAGTTTGAATGCATGGATCTGTTCTGTCTTTTCCTTTCCTGTCTCTTGTCTGTCTGGTTGCACAACCAAATTTTCCTGTGGGACCTAGGATTTGATCACCCTGATAGTCTCACAGTTCTTTGCCTCTCACTGTCTCTCAAACTTCCCTTGCTGTTCTGTCTTTTTCCTCCCTTGCATATCTGCTGGTATAAAAATATATGCAAATCATTATGTGGAAATGTTACTGATATTGGGACCCTGTTGAACTGTTGAAATTAATTCAATTATAGTTTGAGATGATTGCAAAGCTATTTGGAACTCAAGGGGTTAATCTGAAATGCAGTTTTTAAGCCTTTTGCAGAAACTGTGGAGAAGGGGCCTCAGTTCTTGGACATTGTGTTCCTGCCTGCACCTGTCTAAAATATACAAGAACATTTTAGAAAAAAACAGGATGCTTGTTAAGAAAGGGGGTTGCAAGGACTTATAAAAACAAAGCTGCAATTTCTTGTAAGAGACACAGAGATTGAAGGAAAACTCAGATGCATCTTCTGTTTATTCTGTCTTTGTAAATAGTTAAACTGAACAATTTTATTTTTTTATTTTATTGTTTTTCTTAATAAAACTCTTGTTGTGAATTTTACAACTGCTCCTGTTTTTTCCTATGCTTCCTGACCCATGCCTCAATGACGGATGGTTTTAGAAGTGGGATTTACATTGTGCATACTCTAAGCCAGGAGTTTTGTGTGTGGGTACTGGACCTAGTACCAGGGAAACATAGAGAAAGGTATGGATTCTGCAGCAGCAAGTCCAGGAGTGGTTATCAGGAGACTGGCAACCAAACTAGCAGAGATGGAAGCCCAAGCTGAGATTGTCCAGCCAGCATAAGTTATGGAAAAAGAACAGGCAGTGACAGAACCTGAAAGCCTGATGGACTTTTTTAAATGGTGGGATATACAACAAAAAGAGATGGAGAAACAGAGGAGAGAAGAGAAGCAGCAGATGACAGAAGAGATACAGTGACAGGAGCAGCGATGGCTGGATGCGTTGCAAGCTATCAAAGGCAGAGGATCTGGCAGAGAGCCAGATGAGCAACAAAATGTAAGCAACTTAAAAGCCATTAAACTTACAAAGTTGTGTCCCTTGGATGATATCAAGGCATACCTAACAACCGTTGAAAGAGTTTCCACAGCCTGCCAATGGCCAGAGCAGCAATGGACAATCAGACGGGTACCCTACCTGACAGGGAAAGCACAACTTGCCTACAGCAACACGGACACTGCACTGTCAGAAAACTATGACCTAGTGATAAGTGAAATCATGAAAAGGTATGACATCTCAGGAGAGACCTACAGGCAGAGATTTTGATCTCTGAAGTACAACTCAGTTGACAATCCCCGAGAAGCCTTCACCTGACTCGGAGAACTCCTGATAAAATGGCTACAACCAGAGAGCAAAACAGTCACACAGATCATCGACACATTTGCAATGGAGCAATTCATCAACATCCTGCCTACAGATATGTAGCTTTGGGTAAAGGAACACTGAGCAGAAAGTGGGGAAAAGGCTGTTTCTTTGGCCGAGGTCTACCAAACGACCAGACAGATGACATAGCAGTAAGTTAACAGCCAAGCACCGGTAAGACACTCTTTTTCCCATGTAAACTCCAAGTCTTATAAGAACTCTGGTGGGGGTAACAAATCTGTGTCCAAAGATGTTATTTGCTATAATTGTAATAAGCCAAGTCATATTGCAAGAAATTGCCATAAGAAGAGTGACACTGGAGCAGATTTGTCCTTGGCAGATTGGGGCAAGTACTTAACAGATGTGAAGGTGGGGGATAAGACTGTAAAGGGACTCATTGATTCAGGAAGCAGACAGACCCTAGTGCATGTTGAAGTGATGGGAAAACACTGGGTAAAAGGACCAGGTACTGGAGTCATCTGCATCCACGGGGACACTCGATGCCATCTCACCACCCAAGTGACTCTGACCATTAAGGGTGTGTCGCACCAAATGAAAGTGGGAGTAGTACCTAAGTTATCTGTACCCGTGATTATTGGAAATGACTGTCCAGGATTTTCTGAGTTAATTGCAGAGGAACTGAACCCTGCAGTTTCAGCAGCAGTGATAACAAGAGCTCAGGCAACAAAAATCTAAAACGGTGGGGACACTTTTCCTTTCAGTGACTTTGATTCAGACTTGCTTGAGCACAGCTCTAAGATCCAAAAATCCAGGAAAGAAAGACGATGCCTGAAGAAACTGTGGCAACAAATGACTGATGGACATAAGGAGTTAACATATGAAAAATGCTGAAACTAAACTGATCACTGATTATGATTTTCTTTCAGAACAAGCTAACAATGTTTCTCTCCAGGGTTATTTTAAGCTGCTGGGGGTGAAACCAAAACAGGGTGGACTAATGTTTAACAAATTTAATGGGTTACTGTACAGAATTTGGGTTAAATCTCAGACACAGGAACAGACAGAACAATTGGTTATACCACACAAGTACAGAACAGAGTTGTTACGGATAGCACATGATAGTCCTATGGCTGGTCACTCAGGGAAGGATCGCACCCTTGCCAGATTGCTGTATAAATTTTACTAGCCTGGAATTCATGAAGATGTTGCTACCTATTGTAATTCCTGTGCTGAGTGTCAGAAAGTAGCCCCAGTCACTAGAAAAGACAAGTTGCCCCTGGTGCCCCTACCCTTGATAGATGTGCCTTTTGAGAGAATTGCAGCAGATGTGGTTGGTCCTTTAGACAAAAGTAAAAAGGGTAATAGATTTATATGGTAGTATGCAACTATGCTACTTGATACCTATAAGCAGTTCCATTGCTTACTGTCATACTGTAGCTTCAAAAGTGGCAGCAGAGCTTGTAAAAATTTTCAGCAGAGTGGGCATACCTAAAGAAATCATTACTGATCAGGGTAGCAATTTTGGTGCTGCATTACTTAAGGAGCTGTACAGACTACTAGGTATCACTGCCAAAAGAACCTTTCCCATCACCCTCAGACAGATGGTCTTGTTGAGCATTTTATCCAAACCCTAAAATGCATGTTAAAAAGGTTTGTGGAAGGGAAAGAGTGGGACCAAAACTTGCCTTACCTACTTTTTGCTTACAGAGAAGTGCCACAGGCATCAGCAGGGTTTTCACCATTTGAAATGAAGTATGGTATGCATCCAAGAGGGCCACTGGATGTGATAAAAGAAACATGGGAAGATAACCCCACTCAGAAACAATCCATAATGTCTTATATGTGTGCCCTAAGAAAGAAGCTGGCAAAATATATTGAAATTGTCCATAGCAATCAGGAAGAGGCTGAAAACCAGCAGAAGATATATTATGATCATGGGGTAAAAGAAAAGGTTTTTGAGCCAGGTGAAAAGGTTTTGCTACTGTTACCCACAACAGAAAATAAACTGTTAATGAAGTGGCAAGGGCCTTATAGAGTGCTTTGATGTACTGGCACAGTTAACTATGAGATTGAGACCCCTGACAGGAAAAATCCCATTAAGATACACCATGCTTACCCCCTCAAGAAATGGGTTAAAAAAATGCCAAAAGTTGCTTTCTAGCTTTGCCAGAAACTGACAAAAAAAATTGACGTAGCTTATGATAGATTGGAACAAAATGTAACTGCTGATGCTGTAAAGGTGAAGGTTTCCTTAACCTCAAAGCAACTTGCAGAAATTTGCAATGTGCTAAAGACATTTGATAGAACTTTTACCACAGTACCAGGCTGAGCAAAAGGGGTTGAGCATGTAATATTGCCAAGGAATGCTCGCCCTATTAGGCAAAAGACATACAGGTTACCAGAGCGGTTAAGAGCTAACGTGGTTAAGAAAATAAAAAAAATGAAAGAATTGGGTATCATAGTGGAGTCAAGGAGCGCTTGGTCATCTCCAATGGTAGTTGTAAACAAAAATAAGAGGGGTATTTGAATCTGCCTTGATTTTAGGAAACTTAATCAAGTGTCAGAATTTGACAGTTATTCTATGCCCAGAATAGATGATCTGATGGACAGACTGGATAGTGCAAAGTATATCAGTACCCTCAATCTCACTAAGGGTTACTGGCAAATTCCTTTAGCTAAAGAATCTAGAGACAAAACTGCATTTGCCACTCCTGTTGGATTCTATCAGTTCACCACCATGCCATTTGGTTTACATGGTGTACCAGCTACATTCCAGTGGTACATGGATGTAATTTTAACCTCTCACACTGGTTATTGTGCTGCATACCTGGATGATGTCATGGTGTACAGACCAGACTGGAAAAGTCACCTGGAACACCTACAAGCAGTTGTTCAAGCTACCAAAAATGCAGGTCTGAATATTATTTATTTATTTATTGAAATGTTTCACCAGGAAGGCACACTGAGCAACAAGTTCATCATCTCCCAGTGCGACCTAGGGGGAAGGGGTACAACTGGAATGAGACATTAAACATTCAAGTTACAAGATGAACATTAGCATACAGTTGTAAGGCAGGTGTTACAAACAGTGTTACAACAGTGTTGTGCATAACATGTAGAAAGAGTGGACAATAATAAGTGCCGGGTTAATAAGTAAACAAGTGCTCACATGAAAGAAAAGGAGAGGGAGTGGTGAGGTGGGGGAGGGAGAAGAGTCGTGTCCCTAGAGACCCCTTCAGGCTGTGAGGAACCCTGCAAGGGGGTTGGGGGGACCAGAAAGAAGGGGATAAGGCAGTGTCTCAGAGAGACCCCTTTAAGATGGTGGGGGAAGGGAGTAGATGAGAGATACAAGCCCCTTGCAGGGTAGGAGAGGGACCCATGGAGAGTATTTGGGGTTCTTTACATTCTGTGAGAGATCAAGGGAGGCCAGTAGGGGGGAGCAATTAGGGGGAAGGGGAGGAGGGCTAGAGATTTGGGGGTGAGTGTGCACAGGCTAAAATGAAGGCAAGGGTAGGGGGTAGGGTTTGTCCAAGTCTTAGATGAGGGAATTAGGGAGGGACATGGCAGGAGCAGCTAGATGCGAGGTAATTATTGAGGGCAGAGCTGATGGAGTAGGCTGAGGATGACAAAACTGCATTTGCCACTCCTGTTGGATTCTATCAGTTCACCACCATACCATTTGGTTTACATGGTGTGCCAGCTACATTCCAGTGGTACATAGATGTAGTTTTATCCTCTCACACTGATTATTGTACTGCATACCTGGATGATGTCATGGTGTACAGTCCAGACTGGAAAAGCCACCTGGAACACCCACGAGCAGTTGTCCAAGCTATCAAAAATGTAGGTCTGACTATTATTTATTTATTTATTGAAATGATTCGCCAGGATGGCACACTGAGCAATAAGTCAATCATCTCCCGGTGTGACCTAGGAGGAAGGGGTACAATTGGAATGAGACATTAAACATTCAAGTTACAAGATGAACATTAGCATACAGTTGTAAGGCAGATGTTACAAACAGTGTTACAACAGTGTTGCGCATAACATGTAGAAAGATTGGACAACAATAAGTGCCGGTTAATAAGTAAACAAGTGCTTAAATGAAAGAAAAGCTGAGGGAGTGGTGAGGTGGGGGGAAGGAGAAGAGTTGTGTCCCTGGAGACCCCTTCAGGATGTGAGGAACCCTGCAAGAGGGCTGGGGGGACCAGAGAAAAGGGGATAAGGCAGTGTCTCAGAGAGACCCCTTTAAGATAGTGGGGGAAGGGAGTAGATGAGAGATACAAGCCCCTTGGGGGGTAGGAGAAGGACTCATGGGGAGCATTTGGGGTCCTTTACATTCTGTGAAAGATCGATGGAGGCCAATAAGGGGGAGCAATTAGGGGGAAGGGGAGGAGGGCTAGAGATTTGGGGGGTGGGTGTGCACAGGTTAAAATGAAGGTGAGGGTAGGGAGTAGGGTTTGTCCAAGGCTTAGAGGAGGGGAATTAGGAAGGGACGTGGCAGGAGCAGCTAGATGCAAGGTAATTATTGAGGGCAGAGCTGATGGAGTAGGCAGAGGATGAGTGCCGGATTTGGGGGGGATGGAATTCCACATATTTGGGAGGTGGTGAGAGTAACCAGATTGGCCAATTTGGGTGGATCTGCAGAGGAGAACCAGGGTATGGGAGTTGGTTGATGTAACAGAATGGGAGGGTGGAGGGGGTGTTATAAAGGAGGTGGTGAGGTAGGAAGGGAGCTCACCCAACCAGTGCTTGGAGGTGAATTTAGCACAGTGGGAGAGTCACCTATTTGTAAGAGAGGGGAAAGATAGGGCACAATAAAGATCACAGTGTTGGGTGTGAGGGGGGCATCCAAGGGAAAGGAGCAGAAGGAATTGAAGAGGGTGTCCATTCTGGCCAAGGAGGACTTAGTGGCAGCACCATAGACATCACAGTAGTTAAAAATGGGCAGTATCATCTTCTAAACAAGTTCATGCCAAGCCATAGAAGGGATGCAACTACGGTTCCTGAACAGGGCACCAAGCTTGGGGGGGGCAGTTTTTTTCTGGATGGTGTCATTATATCCAGAGACATTTAAGTATTAGTCCAACCAAACACCTAAGTACCTGAAGGAGGATGTGTCCTCAAGTAAAGTCCCCTCAAGGGTGTGAAAAGTGGGTAGGGGAGGAAGCCTAGAGAGTCTCTGCCTTGTGCCAAATGTCATGGAGACAGTCTTTTTGGCATTGAGGAAAAGTTTATGTTTAGCAAACCAGAGCTGAACCTTGTCGAAGTCATGCTGTAAGTTGGTTGTAACCTCATCAGGACAGGAGCCAGATGCATACAGGACTGTATCATTAGCATACATATGTGTAGCAGAGGATGGGGAGCAAACAGAGGGAACATCATTTAAGAAGATGTAGAATAGGAGGGGCCCTAATACCAAGCCCTGGGGGACTCCAGTGCTAACTGGGAGGGGAGGGGAAGTGGCGTCCAAGATCTTAACTGATTGGGTTTTACTAATAACGTAGGCCTTGAACCAGTTTGTGGTGGAGGGAGATTGGCAAGCTGCTGTGAGTGAGTCAAGGAGAAGGGAGTGAGAGACGGTGTCAAAGGCCTTGGCCAGGTCGACAAAAATGGCAGAGGTAATTTGGCCATTATCCATCCTGGTTAGGATGGAGTCTGTGAGCCATAGGAGAGAGGTGGTGGTTGAGTGTTTTTTCCTGAAACCAGACTGGAAAGGGGTGAAAAAGGAGTTGTCAGATAGAAAAGAGGTGAGTTGGGAGAGGACGATGTGTTCTTGAAGCTTGGCAAGGGTAGGGAGGAGAGAAATGGGGTGATAGTTGCCAGGGGATGAAGGGTCACCCCTTTAGGTAGAGGGAGGACCACAACATGTTTTCATAAAGATGAGACCAAGGCAGTAGAGAATGAAAGATTTAAGATTATTGAAAGGGGGTAAACAATGGCCGAAGTGGAGAGGGAGAGGAGTTTTGGGTCAAGGCCATCAGGGAAGGCACCTTTAGAAGGGTTGATGGTGAAGAGGTCACTTAGGGCATTGTTTTGGGGTTACAGTAGTGAAAGAGAAGGGAAGGTGAGATGGTGGTGGAGGGGGCACACCAGTAGAGGATGGGCAGGGGGAGGGGTAGGAGGGGAGGGATTTCAGTAGCTCACTGGGGCAGGAGGTATAGTAGGAGTTAAATTCTGCAGCTACAGCAGGTGGGTCGGACATAAGGTGAGCTATTTACTTTAAGTACCGGGGCGGTGGGTGAGATGAGGGGGTAAATAGGGTGTGCACCACCTTCCAGAAGTTTGAAGGGGAATTTATGCAGGTTTTAAATATTCAGACTTGGCTAATCTTGTAGCCCTGGTGCAAGTGTTTCTGAGCATGTGGAAGTTTGTGAGGTCACTAGCATGCTGGGTAGCTTTATGATGCTTCCAGGCTAATCTCTAGCTCTGAGGCAGGCCAGAAGTTCAGGGGTTAATCAAGGTAAGTGGTTACCTCTGTCTCTGGTTTGTTTGAGTGAGGCAAAGGCATTCCAGTTTACAAGAAAGAATTCTTTGAAGTAGGCAAGGTCCTTATCAACTGAGGGGAAGGAGGTTAGGGGGGACCAGTCAGAAGTGGCAAGGATACTCAAGAGAGGTTCAAGGTCAAAAGACTTAAAAGAGCGTAGTTGTATGGTTTTGTGTGGTGATTTAATTCTGTGGACTTTCCTAATTATAAATATTGGGTTATGGTCACTGAGAGCATTGGGGAAGATGCCAGAGGTGATGACACAGTGGGGGTGGGAGGTAAGAGCCCAGTGAAGTAGGGAGTGTTGTTGTGTCTTGTGGTTTGGGTGGATGGGTTTGGAGATCAGTTGGGAGAGGTTTAGGGCTCCAATTTCATTTTCAGTTTTGGTAGTTTTAGGTGACAACCAATTTATATTGATCTCACCTAGGATGAATAATTGCCCAGAGTGAGCAAGGGAAGTGATGGAGGTTAGGAGGTCTAGCATGACCGAAGGATGGACATTTGGGTGGCAGTATATGTTGGCTATGAAGATTGGGAGAGTGAAAGGGGGGTCATATGGATAGATCTGGCATCATGGGTCTCAGGATTGGAGGATGAGTAGATGATAGAATATTGGATGGAGGCTAGGACATAAATGGCCACACCACCACCCCTGCCAGCATGGTCTTGCCTTAGCAGTGAGTAGCCAGGAATGAAAACTGAGTGGTCAGGGATACTGCTCTTTAGCCAGGTTTCTGAGATGATTAGAATGTCCGGTTTTAGAGTGCTCACCATGGTTTGAATTTGGTCTATTTTTTGCAACAATCTGTGGGTGTTTAGATGTGGGATCTTTAAGCCCTTTTGTAGGGCTGAGAGAAGAGAGTGGGGGGCAGTAGTAGAGGATGAGACACCAGAGGAGCAAGGGGCAATAGGGCCTGGGTTGGGGTGAATATCCCCAGTGGAGAGCAAGAGAAGGGTCAGTATAAGAAAATGGGGCTTAGTTGATTTTGAAGGGGCTGGTAAGGAGGTTGGGAGTTTTGAGGAGAAGTGAGTGGATGAGTGAGGAGGAAGAAGAAGGTGGAGAACTGCAGTGAAAGTGGACACTGTCATCAAAGTCACATGAGGAACAGTGGTAGAGTGAGACCATATTTCAAATGGCAGGGATGGAGTGATAGCATGGATATGGGTAGGGGATTGCAGATAGTAACTGATGGGGTTGGGACAGTTATTAGGAGTAGGTGAGCAGAGAGCAAGTGGAGGTGGTAAAGAGAGGGATATGAGCAGAACAAGGGGGACAGAGGAGAGTAGGGGATGCACTGCTCATAAGGCAGAGAAATTAGTGAATAACTGATTTAGAGAGAGGAAAAATTTGTAAACAGGGAGTGTGGAGGAGGGGGCTGGTCAGATGGAGGGGGGAACTGTAGTTTAGGAAGGTATCTATATGAACAGCAGCCAGGGATTACTTAGATAAAGATTACATCCCTCTAATGGTAGTACAGTATAACTTGCTAATGGGGAAAATGGACACACAAATAAAAAAGCACAGCGGGCTACACAAGGTTTGAAAAATGTATGCCCACCAGTTTACACTCTGGCTAGAAGGCATACAGCAAAGTTCAGACAGTGAAAAGAAGTACGGAGCCAATTGGGAGCCCGGATTTGCCAGTGCCATCCAATCAGGAGCTGGAGGTAACAATGGGGAGAGAGTGGGGCAAACCGCAAGGAAGTTTATACCTGCAGAGCTGGAGGGTGAACTGGAGATGCAGGGACTATGGCGAAGTTAAGCTGTGTCCCTAGATGCTGTTCCTTGGCAGGCTGGAGTGCCCTGTTAAGGGAAAGCCATCAAGGAAGAAATGAGAGAGGGGAGAAATAGGGATGAAATTAAAAAGGCAATCGGAGGGTGGGGCAGTCAGTGACTGGATACAGGAAGACAGCAGGAGCAAATTAAGTGACAAAAGGAGGGCAATAAACAGAAAGGGGGTGACTCTGAGAAGCCAAGTTGGGGGGGTGGCTAGGAGTTACTCTGGGAGAGAGAAAGATATGGGGAACAAGAAAGTAGAAGGGAAAGGAAAAACAGATATAAATTGCAGTTTAACTTAATTTTTCCAAACTGAGCGGTAATTACTTGCATTAAAGAGTCTATCACTTGCACTAAACAGGCTAATAAATACAGTTCAAATGACTACACAAAGTTCTAGTAAAGCACACTCAATAGACATAGGCAGAGAGGAGAAAGATGTTTTGGTTTGAAAAATGTGTGCCCACCAGTTAAAACTCTGGCTAGGAGGCATACAGCAAAGTTCAGACAGTGAAAAGAAGTAGAGAGCAATCGGAAGCACAGATTCACCAGGGCCATCCAATCAGGAGCTGGAGGTAACAACAGGGAGAGAGTGGGTAAAGCTGCAAAGAAGTTTGTACCTGCAGAGCTAGAGGGTGAACTGGAGATGCAGGGAGATGCAGGGACTACTATTAATCCTTCCAAATGTGCATTGGGCGTGCAGGAAACCAGATATTTGGGCTATGTGTTGGGAAATGGAGAGTTAATCTAGAATTTTCTGAAATAGAAGCTGTAGCTAACAACCCTGTCTCTAAAACAAAGAAACATGTCAGGACATTTTTAGGGCTGTCTGGTTATCATCAGAGATTTGTTCCCAACTTTGCTGAGTTAGCTACTCCCCTCACTGAACTCATGAAAAAAAATGATACCCAAATAATGTGAAATGGACCCCAGAGTGTGATTAAGCTTTTCAAGCCATTAAGGCTGCAATATGTTCAGCCCCTGTTTTAAGAAGCCCAGACATTGAGCAACCATTTTTGTTGCAAACAGATGCATCAGAAGTAGGTCTAGGTGCAGTCCTGAGTCAAAATGTAGGTGGGACAGAACATTCTATTCTGTACAAAAGTAGGAAGTTGTGTGACAGAGAGAAAAGGTACTCCACCATTGAAATTGAATGTTTAGCCTGTTGCTAGCCTTGCTTGTAGAGCAGAAAGCAGCTAACTAAAAGCAGCTACATTTTCTTATTAATTTAACACTTATACCTCAGCAGGAGTCAGTGTCTGTTGAGATTAAGCAAACAGATACTTTATTAGGAGTAGAAAGGGTCTTATTTAGGGTTAAAAAAAGGAAAGAAAAAAGGAAAAGTCAGTGTGTGTTCTGTGCTGGAAAGGGTACTGTATCAGTTTGCTTTGCTAAACCAGTAGGAGGAGAGAGAGCTAAATTGGGGGTGTGGCTTAGACACTATAAAAGCAGGTGACTCAAATTACAACTTCCTGTTGCTAGCCTCGCTTGTAGAGCAGAAAGCAGCTAACTAAAAGATGCTACATTTTCTTATTAATTTAACACTTATATCTCAGCAAGAGTCAGTGTCTGTTGAGATTAAGCAAACAGATACTTTATTAGAAGTAGAAGGGGTCTTATTTAGGGTTAAAAAAAGAAAGAAAAGAAAGAAAGTCAGTGTGTGTTCTATGCTGGGAAGGGTACTGTATCAGTTTACTTTGCTACATCAGTAGGAGGAGAGAGAGAGCTTAATTGGGGTGTGGCTTAGACACTATAAAAGCAGGTGACTCAAATTACAACTTCCTGTTGCTAGCCTTTTTTGTTACTATTTGCCTTCCATCCCACCCTAAGCCAGTTCTACTTTTATAGCCACTGGATTTGACTGTCAACAGGAACTTCCTGTTTGGCAGTAGGAAGGGAAGGATCATACAGAAACATTGGTTTTGTCAAACCTAAAGGAAAAAAGTAGCTCACTCTCCTCCCCTAGCTGCAGGTGGTCTGACACTGAGCAAGGAAGAAGGAGGCTACTGAAGAATATAGGAAGTTGCTGTCCCAGAACAGGAACGGTGAGAGTTGTAAGGAGAGAAGAGAGTAAGCATACAGAGAAACAGGAGAGGGGACACAAAATAATACGTGATAGGAGTGGTGCAGTGCAATGGCTGTGGGGCAGCAGTGTTCTGGGAGACATTCTGGAGGCTGCAATGCTGCCCTATTTGCAGGCACCTCTCTGGTCTGAGGGAGGAGGTTGCCCGTCTCCAGGCTGACCTGGCTAGGATTCGTGAAACCTCCTCCCCCAACCAGGGACCACCAGGGCCAATGCCACTACCTCAGAGGTTGCCAACAAAGAGGGGAGGCTGGACCAGGGTGGGCTCAGGGAGGGAGAGGTTGGTTGAACAGAGTTGCATCCCTCCAGCTGTACCTCTCCACAGTTCATTCACTCTTCTGGTGGATAGTGGTTTCTCTACGGAGGCACCTGCAGTGGAGACCAAGGAGGATGCTGGGAACCTTCACAAAGGAGACCCACAGGAGGGTGGCATGAGACCCCACAGGGGAAGGAAACAACTCCTGATGGGGGACTAAATCATTAGGGGGGTAGAAATGAGGGAGGAAGGGGAGAGGGAGGTAAGGTGCCTGCCTGGTGCCACGGCTTGGAGGGACAGGAAGTGAATCCTCAGGATCATGGGAGCAGCTGCACGAGGGAGGGAGCTGGATGTCATTGTCCACCTAGGGACAAATGACCTGGCTAGGAATGGGATCAGAGCAGTGCAAAAGGAGTTTGTAGAGTTGGGGAGGGGCCTTAGACAAGTAGTGCATACAGTAACCTTCTAGGAGGTGCTGCCTGTCTATGGCAAGGGTGATGCTAGGGTACTTCTCACCTGGGAATTCAATGAATGGTTGAAAAACTGGTGTGGAGCTCAGGGTTTTGGCTTCATTGGGGACTGGGGAGCCACCTGGAGGGATACAGACCTATACTGGTGCGATGGTCTGCATCTGTCCAGGGGGGGAACCAGGATCCTAGGTGAGAGGTTTAAATGCTTCATTGGCAAGCATTTAAACTAGCCAAGGGGGGAGGCACTGAAAAGGAGCAGGGAAATCCCAGCCTCCCCCAACAAAACACAGTAATTAGTGAGGTAAACACCAAGGTAGAGAATTCTTTAGGGAGCAGGACAGAGGTAATTGTAAAAAAAGGCAAAGGCAGTAAGGACAGAAATGGGCTGAAAGGGGTAAGGCCATCAAAAAGTGGAGGGTGATGAGTACCAATGCCCGTAGTCTGTCTAACAAGCTCCCTGAACTAGTGGTCTTGATGGAAGAGGGTTGCCTGGATATTGTGGCAGTCACAGAAACATGGTACACAGAGAACCATGACCTGGATGTCAACATACCAGGATACACAATCTACAGGAGGGACAGGGAGGGTAAACGAGGAGGAGGAGTAGCTCTCTATGTAAAGGAAGGGATCAAAGCAACAGAACTAAAGAGTAAACAGGGAGCAGATGAGACACTCTGGGTCACCCTGGAGACAGAAAATGGCACCACAATCCGCATGGGGGTTGTATACAGACCTCCATCTCAGGGGGAGGGGATGGACAAGGAAATGATAGAAGGCTTCCTTAGAATGGCAGAAAAAGGGGAGATATTGTTGATGGAGGACCTGAATATGCCAGATGTTAACTGGAGCACCTTTGCTGCAGGCACATCCAAGAGCAGGGTCATTCTTGATGCCCTACAGGGGGCATGCCTCAGACAGCTAGTATTGGAACCCACTTGGGAGGGAGCAATCTTAGACCTGGTACTTTCAAATGGGGACAAGGAAAGAATCTCAGATTTAGAAGTGGGTAGCCATCTGGGAACAAGTGACCACCAAACAGTGTGGTTCACGATAACACAGCCATACAATCAAGCCATACAAAAGCAAGAGTATTGGACTTTAGGAGGGCTGACTTTGGGAAAATGAGAGAGTGCCTCAGTAAAGCACTAGCAAACAGGCAAGAAGGAGGGGTGAAGGAACAATGGGGAGTAATCAAAACAGCCATCACAGAGGCAACAAGCCTTTGTGTAAAGCAAATCAACAAAACACAATGAAGGAAAAAAACGCTATGGTTCTCAAAAGAGGTGGCATGTGTTAAGGAGAAAAGGATAGCATTCAGGAAATAAAAGGAAACACAGAAGGAGCAGGACAGAGAACTTTATCAGTTAAAGAAAAAAGAGGCTGGGAAGGCAGTCAGAATAGCAAAGGCCCAAACTGAGGAAAGGATAGCCAACTCTGTTAAGAAGGGGGATAAGACCTTTTATAGGTACATTAGGGAGCGAAGAAAGACCAAAGGAGGGATACTGAGGCTTAATAAAGGGGAAGGAATGTGGGTAGAGGGTGACAGTGAAAAAGCAGGGATACTGAAAGAATATTTCTGCTCAGTATTCACAAAGGAAGAGGAGGGGGAGGTACCTAAACCAAACAAGAGAAACACTCTGAAGATGGGGTCGATACCAGTCCATTTACAGAAGAAAGGGTTCTGAAAGAGCTAATAAAATTGAAGGTGGACAAAGCAATGGGGCCTGATGGGATTCACACAAGAATTCTAAAAGAACTAAGGGTAGAACTAGTGACACCGCTGACTACTCTCTTTAACAAATCATGGGAGGATGGGTGGTACCTAAGGACTGGAGGAGGGTGGATGTGATTCCTCTTCACAAAAGTGGGAGCAAGACAGAGGCAGGAAACTACAGACCAGTTAGTTTGACCTCAGTGGTAGGGAAAATGATGGAATCACTTTTGAAGGAAAGAATTGTTGAGTACCTAGAGGCCAGTGGGGCATAGGACGCAAGGCAGCATGGATTCACGATGGGAAGGTCGTGTCAGATGAATCTAATAGACTTCTTTGAGTGGGTGACCAAAGTAGTAAACCAGGGAGGGGCTGTGGACATTGCTTACCTAGATTTTAGCAAGGCATTTGATACAGTCCCACAGAAAAGATTAATACACAAGTTAGCCAGCCTTGGAGTGGGTCCCAAGGTGGTAGCCTGGATAAAAAATTGGCTAGACAACAGGGCACAAAGGGTAGTAGTAAATGGAGTCCACAGTGAAGAAAGGAGGGTTACTAGTGGGGTACCACAGGGTTCAGTACTGGGACTGGTCCTTTTTAGTGTCTTTATAAGTGACATTGCAGAGGAACTGGAAGGAAAAGTATGTCTCTTTGCAAACGACACAAAGATCTGCAACAGGGTTGATACACCAGATGGAGTGGAAAGGATGAGAAGGGACTTGGCAAGGTTGGAGGAATGGTCAAATGTATGGCAGCTCAGATTCAATGCAAAGAAGTGCAAAGTAATGCACCTGGGAAACAAAAACCCAGGGGATGAGTACACAATGGGGGTGAGATACTGACAACAGTAAAAATGGAAAGGGACATGGGGGTAATTATATCAGATGACCTAAAGGTGGGCAAGCAATGTGAGAAGGCAGTAAGGAAGGCTGGGGGGATACTGGGATGCATAGGGAGAGGCATGAATAGTAGAAAACAGGAAGTTGTTATCCCTCTGTACAGACAATTGGTGAGACCCCATCTGGAATACTGTGTGCAGTTCTGGAGACCCCATCTCTGCAAAGACATAGACAGAGTGGAGGCTGTCCAGAGGAGGGCAACCAAAATGGTGCAGGGTCTGCACCAGAAGACATACAAAGAAAGACTAAAGGAGCTTAATATGTATACCCTTGAGGAAAGGAGGAGAGGGACATGATAAAACTTTCAAGTACCTCAAAGGAATCAACAAAGTCCAAGAGGGTGGCATCTTTCAGAAAAGAGATGTGCAAGAACAAGGGGCACAATTTGAAGATAGAGGGACGGCTCAGAGGTAATGTGAGAGTATTTTTTCACAGAGGTTGTGGATGCATGGAACAGCTTCCCTGAGGAGGTTGTGGAGTTAAGAACAGTGGGGGAATTCAAGAATGCATGGGACAGACATAAGGCAGTCCTAGTGGGGTAGGAGGAAGTAAGCTGTTGGTTATCTAGGATCTGCAGCTTATCTGTTAGGTGGGAAAATGGGCAGACTAGGTGGGCCAAGTGGTCCTTATCTGCCATCAAATTCTATGTTTTTATGTTTCTATGTTAGCAGCAAAGTGGGCCATGGAGTCCCTTAAGTTTTATTTGCTAGGAACTGACTTTGTACTTATAACAGATCACAATCGTCTTTGTGGGCTTAACCAAATGAAAGATAAAAATTCCAGAATCACAAGGTGGTACCTGGCACTACAGCCATTTAAATTCAAGGTTATACACAAATCTGGTAAAGAGAATAGCAGTGCTGATTTTCTGTCAATATATGGATCAGGAATTGAAGGTTGAAAAACAAATGTATTAGTTTAAACTTTACTGTTTATTGTACTGTTATAGAAAAAAGGATATTGCACATGTGCTTAATTTCTGAAAGTTAGAAACTAATGTTAGAGAATTAATAGAAAGTTTTGGAAACATGTTTGATAAAACAGGTTCCCTCTTAAGGAGAGGGATGTATGTGACCGGGTTGAATAGGACCCTGTCCCAGTTGTTATGGAGAGTTTGAATGCAAGGATCTGTTCTGTCCTTTCCTTTCCTGTTTCTTGTCTGTCTGGTTGTGCAACCAAATTTTCCTGTGGGACCTAGGATTTGATCCCCCCGAAGGTCTCACAGTTCTTTGCCTGTCACTGTCTCTCAGCCTTCCCTTTCTGTTCTGTCTTTTTCCTCCCTTGCATATCTGCTGGTATAAAAATATATGCAAATCGGTTCCAGCCAGGAACATCGCAGGTAAAAACATCGCGGACCACAACAAAGCAGAAATAACAGTGCCTCCCACAATGTTGTCAGCACAGGACATCGTGGCACATAGTGCATGCCAGACAACACACGGGCAGGATAACACACACTGCACAGAGACACTGACCGGGGATGTACAGCAGCAGCCACTTATGCAGGTGTACAGCACACATGGCCAGAGCAAGCTCTAGGGGGCACATCCACTCGTGCACCATTCCGTGGAGCAGTGGTGCACACCGCCAGTCCGTGGGTACAGGTTTGTATCCCTCTCCATAAGTCCAGCAGTCACTCACACCACCATCCATGTTCCCTCCCTACCACATGTCACCTTGTTGCTGTGTGGATGGCTACCCCTGCCAAATGCACTGTGTCTCCTGGGTGTCCTCACTACCAGCCCCTGTGCTGTGTATAATCCCTGTCAGTGCATGTTTTCAGTGTGACCTGCATCCATCTGCTGACACAGCAGTATTGTTCTCCATGGTCCTTTGCCCCCAACTCAGGGATACATAATGTGTCCTTCTTGCACTGTGGTGCAGTGTGCCTTGTTGCCCCCCCAACCACTAGCACCGTCCTGTGAGCTCCATGTGCAGCTGTGTTCTCCACCCGCTGTCCACCACCCAGTGTGTCCCACTGCCACTGTTACCCCAGTGCTCTGTTGCTCCTCCTGGTGCCAGTGCTAGTGCTTGCCCTTGTCTGCGGCATTGTGGTGGGGCCATGTGGGTCCTGCGGTGTACTGTCCCAGTATTCACCAGCTGGTGGTTCCCCTGCTGTGTGCCAGCACATCCCCCAACCCTGCACCACACCTTGCTATTGTCCATCTTCCCAGTTCCTTTGCAGGTGCACTGTTGCTGTGTGTGTCTTCTGTCTGCAGCATTGCTGCCCGGCGACATTGTATCCTGGCTTTATTATGCACTGCACGATGTTCTGGACCACAAGGTTATGTCTGTGTTGTTTCTGCCACTATATTTTTACCGCGATGTTCCTGGCTTGAAGATGCAAATCACTATGTGGAAATGTAACTGATATCGTGATCCCTTTGTTCATAAATTATGTAGAGTTACTGTTGAAATGTATATACTTACAGTTTGAGATGATTGCAAAGCTATTTGGAACTCAAGGGGTTAACTTGAAATGCAATTTTAAGCCTTTTGCAGAAGCTGTGGAGAAAGGACCTCAGTTCTGGGACATTGTGTTCCTGCCTGCACCTGCCTGAAATATACAAGAACATTTAAAAAAAAAAAACAGGATGCTTGTTAAGAAGGAGGGTTGCAAGGACTTATAAAAACAAAGCTGCAATTTCTTGCAAGAGACACAGAGATTGAAAGAAAACTCACATGCAGCTTCTGTTTATTCTGCATTTGTAAATAGTTATACTGAACAACTTTATTTTTTTATTTTGTTATTTATAATAAAACTCTTGTTGCTAATTTTACAACTGCTCCTGGTTTTTCCTAATCTTCCCAGCCTGTGCCTTGATGACAGGCTCCCGCTGCAAGACTGCTTCAACCTCGTCCTTGGCAGCATGGTTGACTGCGCCATCCAGACCGGCCAGGAGTCCCCCTTTGCAGCCATCCTCATGGTCCATGCTGTTCATCCGCAAATATGTGCGGTACAGCCCTGTTGGTAGCTGCCCCATGTTATTGAATCAACTGCCTGCCGAGCTCTGCTCCATCGACACACACAGCCACTTCACATCTTGCCACAAAGAGTGGCTCAGGCAACCTCTAGGTGCCAGTGCTTCCCTGGGTAGTCCAATCCTGCTGTATATAGTATGTAAATTTATGCATTTTTTTCTACTAAACATGTACAAGCTTAGTGGATCTAAGTATTATATAACCTTGTATCATTGTGGACCTTTGTTTCAAGTGACTCTGTATTCTAGTGTTCCATTGTTGCCTGTTATTTGTCAGCTGTACATTATTGTAACCTGTATTTATTGTCAAACTGTCTACAGTCTTATGCATTGCTGTTTTATAACTCTGTGCAACTGCGTGGTGGCCCGGATCATGCCTGAAAACAGTCCCTGGGATCAGTGCACCTACCTGGTCACCAAAGTCATAAATAAAATAAATAAATAAAATAACTCCTATATCCTTCTCCTGCCTGGTTGCTGCCATTATCTCCCCCCCAAGTGTGTATGTGGTATTTGGATTCCTCCTCCCTAAGCATCACTGTGCATTTCCTGGCATTGAATTTTAGCTTCCATGTTTCTGACCACTCTACTCTTAGATCATTCTTCATTGCCTCCATCCCCCTGGGGTGTCCACCCTATTGCTGAGTTTTGCATCATCTGTGAAAAGGCAGACCCTTCCCTGAAGCCCCTCTGCTATGTCCCTGATGTAGATGTTAAACAGAATGGGCCTCAACACCGACCCCTGGGTGACCTCACTCATCACCTTTGTTTTCCTATAGTGCACCCCATTGACCACCACCCTTTGGCTTCTACCTATCAGCCAGCTCTCCACCCATCTTGTTATTTTCTACTCCACCCCTAGACTCCCCAACTTATTAACCAGTCTTTTGTGGGCCATCATTTTGAAGGCCCTCCCAAAGTCCAGATAGGCCATGTCCATTGCCCCACCCTGATCAACCACCCTCATCACCGCATCAAAGAATTTGATCAGGTTCATCTGACATGACTGACCCTGATTGAAGCCATGCTGCCGAATGTCTTGCAGCCCCCCCTTCCAAATAGCTAACCACCCTTTGTTTCAATATTGTCTCCATTACTTTACCCACCACTGATGTGAAACTGACTGAGTGATAACTGCCTGCCTCTTCTCTGCTGCCACTTTTATGAAGTGGCACCACATGTGCCTTCTTCCAGTTCTCCGGTACCCACCCTGTATCAAGGGACAAGTTAAATAACCCCACCAATGTTTCTGCCAGTACACCCCTCAATTCGCTGAGCACCCTGGGGTGTAGGCCATCAGGGCCCATGGCCTTGTTCAGCCTCAGCTTACCTAATTCCTCCCTTACCTCTTCCACACTGATTGGGCTAGGATCCACCCCCCTCTCCCCTTTCCCTTCTCACTCAGCACTGGTTCCCTTCCCTCCCCCTCTGTTGTGAAAACCAAGCTGAACTATCCATTCAGCACCTCAGCTTTCTCAAAATCCCCTTCCACCTGCAATCCCCTCTCCCCCTTAATCCTTACTATCCTCTGTCTTACCTTCCTCCTTTCACCTATGTACCGAAATAATGTCTTGTCCCCCCATTTGGCCTGCCTAGCATTTCTGTCCTCTGTTTCAGCTTCTCTTTGTATGTTTCCCTATCCTCCCTCCCTCCCCTGTGTCCTCTTATATTCCCTGAATGGCATTTTCTTCTCCCCTATTGCCTCCCTCACTTCCCTACTGAACCACAGCAGATTCCTTTTTTTGTTCTTCCTTACCCTCCTTACATATCCCTCTGTCACTGTAAGGAGCCCCCCTTGATCTTTTTCCATAGTTCTTCCACCCCTCCCTCCATCCCCTCCCACCCCCCACTTCCTCCCATAATATCTCCCTCATCCTAGGAAAATCTGCCCACATGACATCTAGGACCTTCCTGGTGGTTTGACTAGCCTCATACCCTGCTCTGACCTTGAAGCCCATTGTGTTGTGGTCACTATCTCCCAGGCTGGCCCCCACCACCACTTCCTCCATATTATCTCCATTGGTTAGGACCACGTCAAGTATGTTTCCATCCCTTGTGGGCTCCCTGACTAGCTGCTGCAGGAAGGCACCCTGTACTGATGCTAGAATCTCCCCACTCTTAGCCGACCTTGCTGATGGGATATCCCAGTCTGTATCTAGGAGATTTAGGTCTTCCACCAGCAGAATCTCCCCCTTCTCAGTCATTCTTTGAACCTTCCACAGCATCTGCATGTCCATTTTCTCACTCTGCATAGTAGTCTGTGTACCACCCCTAGTCTTAATGCTGTTTCCATCCTTCCTCTCCAGCCTGACCCATATGCTTTCCACTTCTTTCTCCTCTTCCTTCCCTTCCATGACCTTGAGTCCCTCTCTGATGTATAGCGCTACTCCTCCCCCCTTCCTACCGATCCTATCCCTCCTGAATAACCTGTACCCCAGGACCCCCACTCCCTAGTCATGGTGCTCGGACCACCAGGTCTCAGTTAAGGCTACAATATCTAATCTCTCCCCCTCCATTAATGCTTCTAAATCTACCATCTTATTCCCCAGGCTTCTGGAGTTTGTGGGACATCCCTTCCACCAATTTCCCTCCCTGTTCCCCCTACCCCAAGCATGTTTTTGCTTAACATTCCTTCACTGTCCGGGAGGGGCTGAATGCCTCCCAACACTCCTGTCTTTTGGCTCATCATTTGGTGAGCCATTTTCCCTTTCTTATGGGGTACTATTTATTGAACTTCACATATAACAAAACCACAAAACCAATGCTTTTTTTACCTGCTCTGTCAAAAAGAAATAATTTCTGTATTTTTTACCTTATAATTGTAGAACATATATTGTTTGTATTTGCATAATATGATAGTATTTTGTAATGACTATAATGTTTTTAAATGTTGTGGTCGATCAAATAAACTTGAAACTTGAAATTAAACTAGAAGTGGGTATGTAGTTATTAGCACAGCACATTGCTTCACTAATGAGTCAGTTAATTTAACAGTTGTCCATCAAGGCCACAGCTCTGAATTATTATTCACCTTAATATGGCAGATCATAACAACCACTTATCAGTGAAATGAGTATTTATGACCTGACAAATTGTGAATCTCATTGAAAGATATATTGCACTTATCTTATCTGCGCATTGTCAAATATTATTTGAAATTTGTTTATACCCAGCAGCTAAGGGCATCTCTCATTCTCTAAGGAAGAGGCAAAGTGCCTTGAAGCTCTGGGATTTTGTGTGGTGGTTTTTGTCCTGCAATAAAGTTTGTACATGCTCAATGAATTGAGTAAGCACATTTCTTTTGTTTTTTCATTTTGACTGCTGGCATTTGAAACTTCTACTTCCTTAAACCTGGTAGCGCATACCTGTTCTTTCTCCTGCTCTAGTACTCTGGCCACATTGCTAGTGTTTGGCTCTGGTTTGTGGTGGCATAATAATGTATGAGCAGGCCTAACCACACAATGTTTTTGTCTGACTATTGGTAGCCCCCTTACAAGGTATAACCTCTCTGTTTGTTATACAGTATTAGTGGTAATCACCTAAATAAGTTTAAAGCACTTACCTGCCAATTCTGTTCCATGTATTGGCACAGTTTGCATAACCACTGTAGGATGAGCAAACCCTGTAATGAAAGGCAGCTGCCTTCAGAATTGATGGAATGGAATGTGACTGGAGCTGAGGAGGACTTCCGACATTCAGTATTTGACAGTGTGGAGGAGGTGGCGTGAGATAAAAGCAGCACTATGCACATTTGAACACAGATACCTCTGAAAGCACTTCTAATCATGATTCAAACACTTTAAAAACTCTATGACTTTGGAGAGACCACTTGTTAGTGAAATCAGCCTGTGCCATAACATTACTAGTTTGATAAATTACATTAGTCAAGTGTGGGTGCCAATGGGGCTTTGTACTGACAAAAGACCAGCATTGGGAATTGAAAGCTTTCACCATAAAGCTGATTAGTAAGAGGCTTTATCCAAATGTTTCATTAAACTTATATTAATCAAAGAAGATCTGCACAATTGTAAGAATGTGCAGGAGGAGGACAAGGAGATTCTAGCTGAATTAAATAAATTCAAGGGGTGTACAGAGTTTGACAAGAGAGAAAAAATGCAGTAGTGTGTTAAAGGAACATGAAAAAGAAATTTCTGAGCATAAAAAGAATAAAGGTTTGAGGGATGAAAAAGACTATCTATCTGGTCAAGTGTTTGGTTGGCAGACTACATCCAGGTCATTAAGCAGAGGCAGACATTTTTCCTGTTCTCAGACAAGACGGGGGAACTTTAACAGCACTGATAGAGGTAGATCATCCAGCAGGAATCCTGAGATTGACTCTCATACTAAGGAACTATCTGAAAGCTCAGAAACCTCAAGTGAGGTTACTGAGGGCCCATCTTGTTGTTTAGATCTATCAAACATACAACTGAGAAACAAGGAGAAGAAAACAGAATCAAATGTAAAACAAAAAGAAAAACCAGGAGGCGCAAATGAGGGGACACAAATACAGATGGGCAAGTACGCAGACTGAGCAGGCAAGTGAGAGCAAAGAAATAACCAACTTAACTGATATCCAACTTAACACGCTGCTCAAGAAACTGTAATGATGAAAGGGTTAAATTTTGTACCCTCCCCTTTATCAACGTTTTCTCCATACAAATTGAGTTATGTAAGATTTTTTATAAATTAAATTTGAAATATCTGCATGACAGCAAAAATATGGGGTTTACTATAACTAACAACGAGCTTGTATTGAGAGAAGAACTGAGCTTCTCGATTGCAGTCAAGAATGAAAATGAAAACAGAACTGCAAATGAGTCTCATAGGAGTGACCGGGACTTACTACCTTTGCATTATATTGCTTTATCAAGTGCTTCAAGACAGCGGATGCTGACCTGATGGATTCACAAACATTCTGGGGAGTCTGACTGTTTATTTATTTATTTAAAAGTTGGTGACTGGGAGAGGAACACTGAGCTGAGGCTCATTTCCAGGCTGACATGAGGGACAGGAGAAAGGGGGAGTACAAAGTAAATAGAATAACAATTTAAATATGGCATACATGAATAGAACATTATGTAATGAAGACATAAAGCACATAGAGTTTCTGATTACAGTACCACAATTCAGGAAACAGCCAGAAAAGAGTATAATTATATCACCAGGCATTTAAGACTATGTAGTAAAGACATGGGGTGCAAAGATAAGTGCATAAGGTGCCATGAGAGTGCAACAATAGTGATACAATAAAAATGAAGATGTTAGGGATGTGCAGAGGGCAATTAAACATGGGAGTGAAGGTTGGGAGAAGCAGAACTCTGGATTACAGGGAGAAGGAAGGACAGGAGCATGGTGGGGGTGGATTGCAAGAGGGTACATTTTAGGTAGTGCAAGGAGGTAGATAGTCTAAGGGAGTTTGGGAGAGAGTTCCAGAGAGAGGGTAAGTGGTAGAAGAAGGGTGCCTGCCCTGAACAGGATGTAGGATGGGGAAGAGAAAAAGTGCAGGTATCTCTAGAGTGAAGAGACTAGGAAGATGGGGAAGAGGAAGAGAAGGAAGAAGTGAGGTGGGAAAGGATCATCCAAGCCAGAATTTAGAGATGAGAATGGCTGCATGGTGCTGACAGCACAGATGTAGGGAGGAAAGGAAGAGGGAAGAGTAGAGGGAGCAATGGTGAGTGCGGAGGGGGGGCATTTAAGGTAAATGACAGAAGGAATTATACAGAGTGTCTGGCCTGGCTAGTGAAGAGGCAGGGGCAGATACAAAAACTATGTCTGCATAATCAAAGATAGGTAGGATCATTTTTGTGAGAAATTCCCAGCAGATGGTCATGGGAGGGAATCTTTGTTTCTATACATGACTCCAGGCTTGGGATGGAGCTTAAAGTGTATGTGGTCAATGTGTGCCGAAAAGTCAAGCCGACTATCCAGCCAGACACCAAGGTATTTGAAACGAGGGACTACATCAAGGATCGTACCATTAAGGGTGGAGAAGGAGAGGGGAGAGTAGAGTTTGGCCAATTTTTGAGGAGTCCCAAAGGTCATTGACATGGTTTTATTGGTGTTTACTTTGAGTGGGTTGTCCTGAAACCAACTAAGAACACACAGGAAATTGGATTGCAGCTGAGACTCCACTTCTGAGGTGGAGGGTCCTGATGCATACAAGATGGTGTCATCAGCATACATATGATACTGGAAGAGGAGCAGAGAGAAGAAAGGTCAAGAAAGGTCAAGAAAGGTTAAGAAGATTACAAAGAGAGCTGGGCCAAGGATGCGGCCTTGTGGGATGCCAGCTTGAAAGGGTGGGTGGGTGGGGGATAGTGCATCTCCAGCCAGGACAGATTGTGTGTGACATGTGTGGTATCACCTGAACCATTTGACAGCTGGGAGCAAGAGACTGGTAAAACTGACTTTGTTAAGAAGAAGAGGGTGGGACACCGAATCACACACTTTAGCTAGTTCAATGAATATGGTGGCAGTTATGTTACCATGATCCATACTAGTGAGGATAGTATTGGTAACAGAAAGGAGGGGAGTGATAGTTGAGTGAGTTGTCCTGAATCCAGATTGGAAGAGAGAGAGGAAATCTGAGGAGTTTAGGAACTCTGTAAGATGGGAGAATACTAGGGACTCTTGCAGTTTGGTCAGGGGGAGAGAAGAAGGATATGGGTCGATAGTTACCATGAGTGGAAGGATCACCTCCTTTATGAAGAGGAATTACTATGGCAACTTTTCATGTTTGGGGACAGAGCAGAGCTTGAAAGAGAGGTTCAGCAGGTGGGTGAGAGGAAAATAGATAGCAGGGCAGAGATACAGAGAAGATAGGGGTCAATGCCATCAGGATTGGACTTTCTGGGGTTGAGTAAAAGAAGGGCATGGTACACTTCCTGAACAGAGACTGGAGAGAAGGAGATGTTGTTAGATGGGGGAGGCAGAAGAGCAGAGGGCATAGGGGTGGGGTTAGAGGGGAGAGCA
This sequence comes from Neoceratodus forsteri, assembly GCA_016271365.2. NCBI lineage: Eukaryota > Metazoa > Chordata > Ceratodontiformes > Ceratodontidae > Neoceratodus > Neoceratodus forsteri. The sequence goes on from CM057451.1 coordinate 87,313,160, forward strand.
CATGTGGTAAAAAAGAGTTGAGTAAGGTGGCAATGGAAACGGGGTCAGAGAAGAGGTGAGCCATCAACTAGTAATGTAGGAGGGGAGAGCTTGGGTGGAGAGTCAAACAGGTAGTGGAGAGTGCACCAGAAATTTGAGGGAGAGTTTAAGTTTTGTTGTAGAGCTGATTTAAAATATAATGCTTTCAGACCAGAATGTAAATGATAGCATTGATTCTGAATTTGAACCAGGGTTTTTTTAGACTTGCATACAGGTCCTGATTTATTTAACATTATTGGGAATTAAATTTATATGAGAGAACCACAGTTAGTTGGACCAGATCTGGGTACCTGGAATAGTATATTTTTGAACCAGAAGGATTTCAATTTTGCATCTAGGGAACCATGGTTTAGACCACATTCCACACATTGTCTGGGACCACAACAGCCTGCCATACATACCTTCCAGAATTTGATAAAAATTGAAGTCATTCACCTATAGACAAATGATTGGCATCTGGGATCACAAAACGTTAACTCATCAGAAAGAGAGGCTTTGGCATCCTTAAAAGCCTTGGATGACATTGTTATCCATAAATTCAGATGGGGGGGTAATGTGGTTCTCCTTAGGAAATCAGACTATTTAGAAGAAGCCACAAAAGAACTTAAGCACCACTGTAGGAACAAAACCCTTGATGGAAAAATTGTTTTATTTTTATTATCAAGAATTGATTTTTAATTATTATTTCATGTAATTGTATATGTGATTAATTATGGGAAATATTTGCTCCAATTTTTGGTTAAATTTAATGTTCACATGAGTTTACAGTAGCTGTAAAAGGAGAAACTTGTAAAACTTTGGACAACAAAAAGGGAATATAGCATGCAAAAGGTAACTTCAGGAAAAAATATTCCAGTGAGGTCTTCTTTTACATTGAAAGTCCCATGAGACTGGCCTCTCCACAGAACAAGGACTGTCATGTGCCTTTGGACAGCTGCTAGTCAGCTTATCCAGCTGAGCGGTTACCATAGTAATCACATTCCAGGGAAGACTCTTTTATTAAAATGTATGGTTTTTGTGCCAACCAGTATCTGGTACAGCATGCTATGTTCCTTAAAGAAAAACATGCTTTAACTTTGTATATTAAGAAAAGTATGTTGCTTATAACTTAAAAACACTTTATGGTGCTGATATGAAAATTGAACAGTTAATAGACAATAGTATAAGTAATAAGCTTATCATGTTTCATAAGTGCAGGACCAAGGGTTCAGGAGTTATGTTTAAAAGTTATTTGCATAACATTTTCTTATTAAAAACTAGACAAGTCTAGTGTCTCGTGATAGCTCACATGCTGAGGAGCCTGAAAATATGACTCTTAAATATGTACCTTGTTTTTGTAAAGAAAAAATATCTAAAATAATCTTTTGACAATATCTAAAAGAATCTTTTGACAGTTTGACATTTATTACTTTTCTTTGGAGAACAAAAGAACCTCATGTGTTTCTACAAGAACTAGTATTTAAAAACGTTGATAATGGATTTTTCTTACAAATCTTATATTATTCTGTAGCTTAGAATATTTAGAGCAAGACTATCACTTTATTTTAAGAAGTTTTTTTTAAATTATGAAGTTATAACCCTTAATAGTGTAACTTAAAAAGTAACAGTGCTAGAAATATGAAGGTCATACCAACATTCTCTACTTGAAGAGAAATGTCTGAATATGTAAGTTTAATGTTTAAATTGGGTTAAATGAGAATGTTATTAAGGAAAATAATTTTGAGCTAAAAATAAGTCTTAAGGAAAAGGAGATGTCTTAGAAGGCACGTCTGTATGTCATCATTTATCATCTGAGAAGTCCTACCACCTTAGTGACTCAAACCAATCAAAATCTGGTAGTGGTCAAGCTCATATTAATGAATTTTTCTGGCCACACCTCAGTTTGAGCTGAAACATTGATGTAAGAAGATCTACACTAGTCTAACTAAAAATGTTGATGGCTTTATAACTGTAGCTGGGCCAAGAAGCTTTAGGCCATACCTGTATTTGGAATACTGGGACCAACCTAAGGATAAGCTTGAAAGCTTGTGCAGTGCTGCCACAAAGTCTAACAGCAAATTGCTTGGACAAGGACATTCTCATTGTGTTATGAAGCAAGGTCTGTGTTTTATTTGCTGAGCATTTTGACTGAAGTAATGTTACCTGTTGATATCTAAACCAGAAACTTAACTTTAAAATTCACACAAGCTATACAGCATTGTGAGTAAAAGAAAGTCTATTGTCTAATGTTTTAAAAGCAGATAGAGCAATATAAAGGAGTCAAATTCCAGTTATTGAAACAACTTTGCTATCCACAAGAAAGTTCTTTGAATCCAGTATTGCTGTGGACTGTGCAAATTGAAGCTGTGTTCTACAAATCCAAGAGCTAACTTTTGGTAAAGTGGCTCTTAGCAATGGAAGTTTAACCTGCAATGTTTGTCCATGCTAAAAAGTTCCAGGGTCAAGAAGATTAGCTGACTAAAAGAGACTTTTTCATCCAGAGCCAGACTTAGCCAAGAGTTCTAAGTTGAGAGAAGAAGAACCATTTCAACAACCAGAAATTTAAGTTTAATTTTGATCACTTTTACTAATTAATTTTAATTGATAGTTTTAGTAATTTAAATTGGCTTATCTGGGAAAGTAACAAGGAAACTAACTCTTAACTTCAAAACTGTGGCATATAGTTTGAATGTTTTAAACTGAGAAATACATTGCATGATCTAAAAAATTACAACTGAGTTCTATGAAAGTATAGTACAAAACACTGATGAAATGAGTTGTGGCAAGTTCTCATAAAAAGAAAATACATTTTACATGTTATAAAGTTTTGAAACAAGTTTTATACAGACATAATCTGAGATATTGATCCTATGAGTTTGCATGTTCTTATGCATAATGGTTATGTTAAATACTAAGTATGCTGAAAGTCTAATATAACTATTACCATTTATTATGCTGGATATTGATTATTTATTTGCATGTTTATTTGCTAGAATTGTAGTTGTTATTACAGTAGTCTGTTTGATTTTCTGAAACAATTTTGTGGATGTTTACAGTTATGTTTGATATGTATGTTAATGAGGAATATTTAGAATTATTGTATAGGTGTAAATAAAATATATATTTTTCATATATATATATATTCACAGTACAAGTCACATTAAACTGTTCCCTCAACTCACTGGTGTAGCATTGTTCAATGAGTTTCCTAATCTGTGCAGTGTTTAATTCAATTAATTATTAAAAGTTTAGTATAAGTTTGCAACTAGCTCTTAGGACTATAAGCTTTATTTTCAGTTGAGTGCTTATGAGTTTCATTTCAGAAGGCAAACTAAACAACTCTTAAGGAATGCTGTGATATTTATAAACAGTGCTCTTAAGGAATGCTGTGATATTTATAAACAATGCTCTTAAGGAATGCTGTGATATTTATAAACAATGCCATGAAAATGCATTGCATAAACACTGCAAAACAGTTACTGTCATATCACTAAACAGGTACAAGTGAGTTGAATAGGCAGTGAAGAATGGTTGGAAAAGAATTAAAAGCTTCAACAATTCAAGCTGCCACTGCAGTAGAATCACACAAAAAAAATGCTACGCCAGTGAGTTGATGGAACAGTTTAATGTGACTTGTACTGTATATATATATTTATATATATAATTTATATATATATATATATATATATATATATATGTAAAGAAAAGACATGACAAGGTGTGGTTTATGGCTTGATAAGAGCATGCCCCAGGTGCGTAATGAGGCACGAGGTGCTTGCGCTGAGTGACTTTAGCACCTGGGAAGTGCTCTTATCAAGCCATAAACCACACCTTGGAGTGTCTTATTCCACTTAGAAAATGGGCACTGTATTTTTGTAAATTAAAGTAGAAACAGAGTTGTGTGGTTTTAAAGTTGAACATATTTATTTGACAACAGTCTTAAAAAGAAGATAAAATAGTTCCTAAGTTCATTCATTAGCAATCACTGAACAGTTAAGTGACACTGGATTAAAAGTGACAACTGTTAACTACTTGTTTAAAATAACAGCTCAAATAAACGTGAAAACTGTTAACTACTTGTTTAAAATAACAGCTCAAATAAATGTGAAAACTGTTAACTACTTGTTTAAAATAACAGCTCAAATAAATGAACAGGCTGCACTGTTAAAATAAATGTAACTGAAACTTAAACTGTTTAAAATAGAAAGAACAGGCTGCACGTGATGTTCTGTTAAATAACTGCAAGTGCAACCTTTACTGACTTAAATAGATTGTCCAACTGACTTAAATAGAGTGACTTATTTTGAAAAGTGGATGAACTCCACTTTTTTTGCAGGCACTGGCCTGTTTGACTGTGAGTGAGAGTGTGTGTTACTGCCCTATGCGTACAGAGCGATTTCCATTGTGGTGCTTGTGTCTCTCCTATCAAGTTTGTCTGTGCCACAATACACATACACTTCATTTTTCTTTTTTATTTATTGTTTTACTTTATTTTGTGTGGTTTACAGCTTTACTAATAGCCAATGATTCGCTTGACTGTTAGCGAGCGTGTCCCTTGACGGCTGCTGTATAGAGCGGTTTTCAGTCAGACTTTCAAAAATCATGAAGCTGGGCTGTGTAACAGCACTGCACTACATTTGGGGATATTATCAGCTATTTTCTTTTGTTGCTCTTGTTAATGCAGCTGGGTTGCTGTATGAGGAATGGACACGCTGGAAGAAGGATACTGATTCTATTAACGGTCAGTGGAGTCACTGGTTCCTGGGTACGTTTGAATAGTGGGAGTAACAGCTATTTAGTTGTGAGGAATGCCCGGCCAAAAATATAATTAATGAATGGTACTACAGCTTTAAAGTTTGACAGAAAAGAGGGTGGGGGTTATTGGTATGCTGTTTCTCAGTACTGTGCAATCTGTCAGTGTAGCAGTTGTGCTTCTGTCCCGGCTTCTGTGTGCTGCTAGCTGACTTACTGCATTAGGGACAGCTGGCATGGAGTGATTTTTCTGTGTGATTCATCGTGGCTAGCAGAAGTAGTTCCCATTGAATAGATATGGCCTGATAAGGACACGGCTGAAAATGTGTTTCAGCCAATCAGGCTCCAGGATTTTTTGCCCATTTTATAATATATATATATATATATATATATATATATATATATATATATATATGGAAAGCAGTGTTATTACTGATATTTTGAATCTGGAGAGCATAGGATAATATCATATTTGAATTTTTATTATTTTTGGCAATTTATGAAATATTTTGTTTTGTGTAAGGCCAAAGTGAATCCAAGTTCATTATTATAAAAGTGATATTATAGCCTTTGTTCTGACACCACCCATCATCCATAAATCAGTAAAGCAAAAACCACAGACCAAATAGTCAAATTAAATGCAGTTTATTTCAGAAGTGCCATGACCTCTTGCCATAAGGGAAATGTCAAAAATAGCTTACTATTATCCAACAGTTGCCACACAGGCCACACCGTCAACAATATTCCAAAATCTCAGTTTATGAGAATTAGAAGAAATTGTTCTGATTTATTGACATTTGCCAAGAGAAGTGGGGAATTAACAGAGCACTTCCTGGCTAGGGGTTACAGTGCACCCTTGATTCATGAAACTAAACAAATTGTACATAACACACCAGGGGAAGAGTTGTTGAAATATAAACAACATACTAAGGACAAAGCACTAGGAGGTGTTATGTCTATAACACAATAGTGTACAAAAAGCAATATAATTCATAGGTGCATAACAAAAAAACTGGCATATTTTGGGTACATAACCAGCACTTTCTAAACTGGCAAGTGAATCACCATGCATTACCTACAGAAGGGAGTCAAATTTGGGAGACTTATTAGTCAGCAGCTCTTTGCCAATGGTAAAAACACCTTCCCAGTGGTTACCAACTGCACCGATTGGTTGCTTTCAATGTGGATGGTGGCTGTATTGTAGTATGATTGAAAAGGGTAAAACCTTTGAAACAGTTAATAGTAAGAAAATGTATTAAATTAGAGAGTTTATTAACTGCAGCACAACCTGTGTGGTATACTTGGCCACCTGTGAATGCAAGGCATTTTATGTAGGTAAGACCAAAAGACCATTTAAACTGTGGATAGGTGAACATTTGCGTTCAATCAAAAATGGGGGTGATCATAATGCACTGTACTGCCACTTAAAACAGACTTCAGGACAACACCAGTTTACATTCAGGGGCATAGAAAGAATTGGCATGGGTCCAAGAAGTGGTGCCTCTGAAATATCTTTGAACAAAAGGGAGGCATACTGGAGTTTACATTGGGAGCAATGAGTTTGCTAGGTCTCAATAATAGTATAGAATTGTCAGCCTTACTTAAAAAAATAAAGATTCAAAACTTAGATACCTTTTGAAAACTGGAAGATGAAATACCGAGAATCCTCCAGTGTTCTGAGTCCATTTTTCAGTCATATTCTTTGTTCGTTTTACACATTTGTTTACAGATTTTATTTTATAAATGTAAAATGTGGACTACTTATTTGTTGGGTTATTTGCTTTATTTACTTGTGATGTCAAAATGTCAAACTGCACTTGGGAGAAATATCACTGATATTTCCAATTGTGCCATGGCATATTATTCTACATTGTTTATTAGACATATGAACTATACATATCTGTCTTTACACATTTCCACTTTTTCTCATTATGTAACTCATGAAAGGGTGTGTATGTAATTTTAAGAGATGGATTTAAAAAGACTGTGATGTATCCTGGCAGTTACTCCCTGATGATGTCTTAGCAAAACCGGTTGGAGGTCTGTGGGATCCCACTGGTGTTTCCCTTATGGTAAGAGGTCATGGCACTTATGAAATAAACTGCTTTTAATTTGACTATTTGGTCTGTGGTTTTTACTTTACTGATGATGACTGGTGCTTAAGTTCTGTTATGGTGTCTTGCAGACTCTATTAGCACACCCAGCCATACGGCATTTTTTTGGGTTGCTGTTGTATCTATTAGAAGCCCTAAGATTGTTAGGAGATGAGACAACTTATAAAGGATTGAGGAGTAATCCTACAAAAATGTTTAAAGAACAGTTGTTCTCATTTGTTAAGACACAGCAATGTGGCAAGGAGAACTTGTGATGCAGGAATGGGAATATTTAAAGGTGGAGCACCCTTGTACTCCTACCTTTTATTATATCCCTAAAATTCATAAAGATGCTGCGAAACATCCGGGATGCCCCATTGTCTCTGGTGTATAATGTTTAACTAAGCAATGATCTCAGTTTTTGCAGCCTTTGGTAACATCACAGAGATCCTACATCAGAGACAGTGAGGCCTTGTTGGACAAATTGAAAGATGTAAAATGGGAACCACATTACATCAGGCTGGGGGGATGTGTTCTCTTTATACACCTGTGTCCCCTACAGATTGGGCTTAGAGGCTCTCCAGTTCTTCCTCACCAACTGTACCTGTAACAGTGCACCATCCCCTCAATTTATGTTGCAGGCTGCTGATTTCATTTAAAATATTTTATGCGTACAAAGGTAAAAAGCAACAAACATTGCAGTAATAATCATCAAACCCTGGTCTGGGTGAAACCCTTGGAAATACAACACTAAGAAATGATATAACAGAGCAAAAGGAAATAAAAATACTGTACGGATGCTCATGTGCCCTTAGGCCCAGATATTCAAACTGCGCCAGGCTCTGGCGCAAGCCTGGGTGCAGCACAACTTGGCTACGCAGGGGCGTGGACTGAGCGATATTCAACGGAGCTGCACCATGGCTCAGCAGTGTTGAATAGTGCACCCTGGCCACCCGCAGTGCGTATGGCGCAGTAGCATCGCGCCAGCGCCAGTGGCCAGGGTGGAGCATGGGGATGTGCGAGCGCAAATTCCATTGTGCAAGGTGCAGCAACTGCGATATTCAAAGGTTGACATGCAAATGGGGCCATAATGTATGCAAGGTGCACATGGGGCCATTTGCATGTCATTATGGCTCCATTTGCATGCAGGTGTGCCGATTCCTGACGACTTGCGCCTGGCGCCCTGCCAGGCAGCAGCCATCGGGGACCGACGCCCCCTGCAGCACGGCACTGTGCCCCACAGTCCGATTGCGGGCTGAATCCAAATAACAGAAACCGCTATCCCTGGTGGTCCAGTGGACCTGACTGCCCAATCGTGGGCTGTAGTAAAAATAGAGGAAGTGCTATCCCTGGTGGTCCAGTGGACCACTGCCCACCCAATCGTGGGCTTCAGTGAATAAATGATAATTCCAACATCCCTGGTGGTCCAGTGGACCGCTGCCCGCCCGATCGCGGGCTTCAGTGAATAAAAGAAAATTCCTATTATCCCTGGTGGTCCAGTGGACCTGTCTGCCCTGATCGCGAGCTGAAGTAGAATTAAAAGAAACCCATCATCCCTGGTGGTCCAGTGGACCCCTCCCCACCACCCACTGATCCCCCAGGCAGCTCCCCTCCTGGTCAGCGGCGGGCAGCAGCACCCACCCACCTGCCACCCCACCGCCCGCTGACTGACACTGTCCGGTAGGGCTGTCGCCCATTGGCTCCTGGCGTGAGGCAATGGGCGTGCAGCTCCACTACACATTCAGATATGTCCCATTCACATATCTGAATGTGTAGAATGGTATGGGCTGCACGCCCATTGGCTCACACTGTGGATCAATGGGTGTACAGCCCTGACGTGTCTTCAGTGGGTGGCGGGGTGGCAGGTGGCTGGGTTGCTGCCGCCCACTGCTGACCGGGGAGGAGTTGGGCGGTGGGGATCAGTGGGTGGGTGGAGAGGGGGTGGATGATGGGTTTCTTCTAATTCTACTTCAGCCCGTGATTGGGGGGCAGTGGTCCACTGGACCACCAGGGTTAATAGGAATTTTCTTTTATTCACTGAAGCCCGCGATCGGGCGGGCAGCGGTCCACTGGACCACCAGGGATAGTGCTATCTTTATGTATAATACAGCCCGCAATCAGGCAGTCAAGTCCACTGGACCACCAGGGATATTGGAAATATATATTCTTTATGTAGCCCGTGATCGGGCAGTCAGGTCCACTGGACCAACAGGCATATTGGAAACATCTATTCTTTACATAGCCCGCGATCGGGTTGGCAGTGGTCCACTGGACCACCAGGGAATTAGGATTTATCTTTTTATACTGATGCCCACAATCGGGAATGGGGGGGTGGGCGCCACCACGGAGGTGCAGCCGGAGCTCGGGTGGCCACCGACAGGTGGCAGCTGCCATATTATGCCCTGCAATATGGAAGCTCACCTGTGGGTGGCCAGCCCTTGCTCCTTTTTTTTTTTTGCTTAACTTTGTGCTGGCGCAGGTAGGGATTGTGCATGCATGGCTCCGCACATCCTGGGCTGAGTATCGGGCTGTGCAGAGTATGCATTGGCACACACCCTCACCTGTGCCTGCATACATTACTGATGCGCTCCGGTGCATCGGGATTTGTGCCGCGCACTTTCCCCTTTTGAATATCGCACCAGGGCGCATCAGTGGGTTGCGTATGGCGTAACACTGTTGCGCCATGCGCAACCCTTTTGAATATCTGGGCCTTAGTCTCAATTAATAAAATCAATCTTCTATGTACAAATTGATGTAAGATTTCCTGCTACGCTAACCTTAAAATCCTTACACGTTAAGTACATTACTTAAAAAACTGTAACTGCTAGAAAAACAATAAAACCTAAACTAGAAAATGTACACAGTGAACCTACTGCATTCCTAACTCTTACTGCAGCTTTAACAAAGAGAATCTTGCCAGTAGTGACAATCAAAAAGAAAATAAATAAAAAAAGGGTAAAACATCCTGTTCATATTTGGATTTTGAGTTGTTACGTAGGTGTTGCAGAAGAAAAGCTCTAGTGTTGTCTGGTGCTGGCTTGATTCTCCATCCTCCTGAGATTAGCAGAAGTTAATAGTGCAATAACTTCTATCTCATCTGCCTTGCCTTATTCTTGGTAGTGTTCATTTTTGGTATGTCACTGCCCCTAAAGCAAGAATAATGAGAGCAAAAGGGAGAGTCCAACAATAATCTAGGAGATAGTCCTGTAATTCTGTGCCTTATGACTTCAGCTGACCCTTAATTACTTCCCTTGCATATGGGTTAACCTACACCTGTGAGTTGATTCACTATGTCCATTTCTGTTAGCCAGGGTCCCCAAGATTTTGCTAACGGCTCCCCTTGACCACAGGCTTCAAAGGGAACTCATAGATAGGATGCTGTTTTAGTAACCATTGACTCCCATTCCTCAGGTGTGGGGGCCTGAACTTGACGCCAACACATTAGTATCTGTCATTTGGCTTCCATTGCCATGGTGTATAATGGGTCTATATCTGGTTAGGCTACCCTGTATCATGTGGAGGTCCCCTATTATCTAAAACAGTGGAGATTTTGAGGGGGGGGAACTGACCATGGTCTCAGCCCTGATTAGTACTGTATTCCAAAAAGGGTGGATGGACAGACAGGTCGAGATAATATGGTTGATAGTGTCCTTGTCAGCATTCATTCTTTATTTGCATTCCTATTGGCACCAGTTTTTCTGGGGTATAATGCCATCTCCCTAGTATTTTCTTATTTTTCTTTTGAATAAGCTGGCTACCTGGGTCAAAAGATCATTGATGTGGTGGGCCGTATGGTCCTTATGTGCTGACAGATTCTATGTTTCTATGTGATTTTCATCATACCCTTTGCCACACATCCTGGAGTATTTCAATTTGTAGGTCCAGCTCCCATTTGTTCCTACATGGCTCCCATACCAATAGCTGGGCCGGCTGCACCTGTTTATAAATACGGACCCCTGTTATGCACTTAGACCCACACCAAAGGTCCATAGCTCGGTTCATGTCTGACAGGTTATAGTGGTGCCCTGGTCCAGTCCATCTCTGCAGTACATGTTGTATTGTGAGATATCTCCAATGGTCAGTGGGTGGGAGGTAGATCTCCTGCTGCAGCTTCATGGAGGATTAAATAATGTTATTCAAGGGTGATATCAGATGGTTCAGGTTGTGAATGCCCTCGCATGGCAGTGTTCCATTGAAGAACTGAGCCTCACACTTTAAGTCTGGGATTGTTCTAGAGCCCTTCTTGCAGGCCTAGGGATGTTTAATTCCACCCTACCAGCCTTTGCAGTGCTGTTGAGGATTCTTTCATACACTGGATCGTTGGATATATTGGGGTGTCCCAGTTCCTAGGCCATGTCAGTACTGTGGACAGTATGTCATAGTTCTCTATAGCCTGCTTTGTTTGGAGCCACTAGTTTTCTTGCCAATCTGTCCCCTTCAGCCACTGGATAGTGGATTTAACCCCATTTGAGATGTGGTAGGCCCAAGGCTGTGGCACATTCCATCCCCCAGCCCTGACAGGAGCTCTAAGCAGTCTCCTTCCAAATCTGGGACATTGGTTTTCCATAGAAATTTTGAACATAGGCTGTCTGTCTTACCCCACCACTGACTACTGATCCTAAGTGGTAGATTGGTTGTGATGTAATTAGTCCATGGTAGTGCCATCATCTTAATGGCATCTATCTTACCTGATATGGAGAGATAAAGATTGTGCTATCTATTCATATCACAGGTGAGGGATTCTAATAAGGGCTGCAAGTTAGCTGTCACTCTCTTCACTGGTTTAGGTTTTATGAACATGCCTAGATACCCCTAGCCTGCCAAGGTCCATCTAAGATTAAGCCTGCAGCTAACTGTTGGATACATGCATGGATGGAAGGAAGTGAATGTGATGGAGGGAAGTGAATGTGACTCCAATCTTTTGGGGAGAACTAAATAACTATCAGCCAATCAGATTCGCATCTATCCTAGGTAAGATCCTTGAACAATTCATTAACAGAAAAATGGAACAACATTTACATTGCGAGGGTCTGGATGATATAACACAACATGGTTTTAGTGGGGGGAAATCATGTTTTACCAATCTGCTACAATTTTTTTAACCCATAAGTAGGGCCTTGGATAGTAGGTTGCTTGTGGATGTAGTATACTTAGACTATTTGAAAGTCTTCAATACAGTCCCACACAAAGAGCTGATTGATACATTATCCAATATTAAACTGCATCAGAATATGCTATTATGGATAAACTCCTGGCTCACTAATAGGTGACAGTGGGTATCAATCAATCAATCAATCAAAATCTTTATTTATCCAGGTCAGCACCATTGAGCAGGGCTCATTTGCAAGATGGACCTGGTCATACAAAAATCATAGTACAGTAACATGTTAAACATAATGCAATATTATACAAAGAAGAAAAATATACATATGTACATCAACATTTGAGTGAGAGGGCCTTTACAACAGAGAGGCTCATAACTGGGTAAAGCCGGAATGTTCACTTAAAAGGAGAGAGAAAGGCAAGAAGAGGGATACCAGCTTAGGAAGAAATGACGGGGTTGGAATAGTTAACTGGCATACTTCAGGGAAGGGGGTGGAACTTGGCTATGGCTAAAGAGAGGCAGAGAAGTTGGTATTTTGGTAGGGAGAGAGAGAGTCAGGGGCAGAGGCAGGGTGGGAGGCAGGATGGTCAGGAGGGAAACTGGAAAATAGGTGAGCTAGTGATGTGGGAAACATTTGCAGGATTCCTTCATGGAGTGGTCATAGAGCGACTTGAAATATTCAGGCTAACAGGACAGCTCAGCTTCAACTTTTTTTGCATATTGTTCCACAAGGAAGGCAACGAGAAACTTATGGCAGCTCTGCCGAAATGAGATTTGACCTTGGGTAATTGCAAGGCAATTAGGGAATAGCTGCTTAGAGCATAGGCACCTATCACACTCAGAGGAATACAATCAGAGAAGTATAGGGGGAGCTTATTGGTAACTGCTCTGAAAGCCCATAGAGTGGCATTTCTATTTCTCCAATAATGAAGGGAAGTCCAGCCCACTGCAGCGTACAAGGAGCAATGATGTGTGGAAAGTGGAAGGCCCGTTATGAATCTGATTGCTCTGTGGTATAGGGCATCCAACTTAGCCAGCACAGAGGCAGTACAATGGCTATAGAGAAGGTCCACGTAATCTATTAATAAAAGGAACGTGGCTTGAACCAACTGCTGCTTGGCATCCCTAGTAAGGAAGTGGTTAATTCTGTAGAATAGTCTTAGTCTTTGTCTTAGTTTCTTCTGTAGTTCTTCGAGATGTTTAGAGAAGGAGAGTTTGTGATTGAGCCATACACCCGGATATTTGAATTTTGGCACATACTCTAGATTTTCTCCAAGTACTGTGGTAATCTGAGGGATAGCCCCAATGCAAGCGGGGTTCGACGCATAGGAGGAAGGGTAAAAGAGCATCGCTTTTGTTTGTTTTTTTCACATTAAGCAGAAGCTTTTTGCTTATGATCTGGTATTGCAATAGGTTAAATACGGCTTGGAGGTCTTCACAGTATGGGTATGCATTACAGGCAGCTTTTCAGATTGGGCAGAGGTCATGAGTGGGGTTCTGCAGGGTTCCATGTTGGGACCTGTGCGCTTTAACATATACGTTCTACCATGAAAAATTCAGAGGACACATGGGTATGCAAATATGCTGATGATTGTAAGGCTGGTGCAATTGTTAATGACTTTGAAGCTGTTTCCAAACGAAAGACACAACTGACTCACTTTGAAGTATGGGCAAAAAAACATAAAGTACAGTTCAATGAAGGAAAGTATAGAGTGTTACACTTTGGACATAAAAATCCTATGGAGGTATACACGATAAATGGACAAATAATACAAACAGCTACCTCTGAAAAAGATCTAGGAGTTATTATTACAGACAAATTATCTTTCGAGCAGCACAATAAGGAGATGGTTAAACAAATGCAATAACATTATGGGTTATATATTTAGTAGCATTAAAAGTAGGAATATAAGGGTTGTTATGCCATTGTTTTCATCTTTGGTATGACTTCATTTAAAGTACTGTGCACCTGTGTGTGCACCTCAGAGTGTGGGGAGTATCAAGTTGGTTGAGCCAGTACAAAGGATGACTTAAAAAGTTAAAAACTTAAAACATAAAACATAGGATGAGCGAATGAAGGAACTACAGTTGTACTCCCTGGAGTACAGAAGAACAAGGGGGGGGACCAATGCCTAATATATAGTGCATACCATGATGAAAGTCTCTGGGAAAACAATGGATTGTATAGGAATCTAAGTAACAAAATGTTTAGATCAAATGGTATGAGATTGCGAGGGGATAACTATAACACTGTAAAGAGAAGAACGTGGTTTAGCCAAAGGGTGGTGGATTTGTGGAACGCTTTGCAAGCACATGTGATTAATAATGGATCCATGGATATGTTAAAAAAATTATTGGATAGTCACATGGGAGAAGCAAACATCAGAAGACACCAATGATAACTGGCAAATCATACACAGGTTATTTCCCTCCTGATTCATACCAACTCTATGAATCTATGCTGATATCTTAGCCCATGTACTGCAGCTGCCTGTTGAGTACATGCTGATATTGGTAGCATCTCAGTTTTGAGCCAGTTAACTTGAAGCCCTGAAATAGGGCCAAAAGCCTTTAAGACCTCCAGAGCCTCTGCTATTAAGCTGCTGACCTCAATCAAGGTTAACAGCAAATTGTCTGCAAATAACAGTCTTGTAGGTGTTGGGACCAATTGTCATTCTTTTGTCTGGGTTATTGCGTATAGCCACTGCTAACGGTTCAATGGCCATAAGAAAAAGAAGAGGAGACATAGGTCAACCTTGTCTCCTGCCTTTGTGGAATGGGAAGCTAGGGGAGAGAACTCCATTAGTGAGTACTATTGCAGTGGGTGACTCAAATATCAATTTAACTCTATGTGTCCTAATCCAAATTCCTCCATTGTTTCAAATAGATAATCCCACTCCACTGTGTTGAATGCTTTTTCTGCATCAACGGATATCAGAGCGGAAGGAGTCTTTTCTGTTTGTGTGGTGTGGAGAAGAATTGTCAATATTCTAATGTTATCTGCCCCATCTCCCTTTCATGAAACCCATTTGGGAATGGTGGATAATGTATGACTGGACTATCTGTAGTCTGATCGTTATCATTTTCATGAATATCTGCACATCAATGTTCAAAAGGGAGATTGGCCTAAAATTAGCTCAAGAGGATGTGTCCTTTACTGATTTAGAGAAGCCCATGATGGAGGCATCCTTCAATAATGGTGGGGAACCACCCCCTGTACTACCTCCTGAAACATTTTCAGCATACTGGAGGTCAGGTCAGAGGAAAATGTCTGGGAGAGATCTTCCCCAAGCTCATTTGGGCCTGTGCTTTCACTCTTGCCATTGATTTGATAGCCCTCAGCAGCTCATCCTGAGAAAAAGGCTGTTCCAGCCCTGAGGATATTTCCTGTGGAATGCACCTTAGTCCAAGGCTCCCTAAGAATTCACTAGTATTCTGCAACTTAGACAGTGTTTGTGATAGATATAGATCTGAGTAGAAATCTTTAAAAGTGGCATTGATTTTGGGTGTCTGTGGTCATCGAGCCATCAGCTTCCCTAATGCTTGGGATATGGGTTTGAATACTACATTGCTTAAGCTTACAGACCAGCAGCTAAGATGATCTCTCCCCACTCTCCCAATCCCTCTCCTGGGTAAAGAATAGTTGTGTTTGTTAAAGAATAATTCTGCCTGCTGACACAAAATAGAGTTGAACTTATACTTAATTTGCCTATCTTTCCAGCTGAGAGGGACTATCTGGGTTGTCATACAGATCTTTTTCCACCTTTCTTAAATGGTCTTGCAACTGTGAGAGTTCCAGTTTCCAGGTCTTGTTCACATGGGCCAACTAACTAAATTACTGTATATGACCCTTAATAAAGACCTTGAATGCATCCCAAATGGTCTGCTCCTGAACCCCCAGCTGTCTATTAATTTCAAAATAGGCCTGGATCATTTCCTGCAAACAGAAAACAAAGTCTGATGACTGAAACAAAAGTGGATTCATTTTCCATCTCAGGGTCTTTCCCACTGTGTGGTACAGTCTCATCATTATGAAGACTGTAGCATGGTCCAAGATCACTATAGGATGAATGGAGGCATCTAATACTTCCTGAACGTGGGTGGAACTAACCAAAAAGTAGTCTGGCCTGCTCTGTGTGCTGTGTCTGACAGACCTAAATGTGAAGTCCCTGGCTGTAGGATGGCGCATTCTCCAGGTGCCCCCTAGAGCCAAATCAGAACACATCTTCTGCATGGTTTGCCTAACTTTTTTGTGTGAGGGTTCCCCCTTTCTACTGGGTTCCTATCCAACATCATATATCCCACTTGGTTAAAATCTCCTCCCACTACAACCATGCTTTGCAGAGACCCCATATCTAGGAGTTTCTTCTGAACCAGAGCATGGAAAAACTCTATATCATCCTCATTAGGAACATAAATGTTTACCACCAGCACCTTCCTTGTTTGCACCCTACCTTCAGCTATTATCCAGCGATCCTCTTTGTTCCATTCTGTTTCTATTTGAAAAGGGCAATCCTTCTTTATCAATATAGACACCTTGCATCTCCATAATTTGGCCACCTCTTCCTTCAGTAAGTGTGTCTCCTGTAGGAGTGCAATGTCAAACTTCAGCATTTTAAAAGTGCACAAAATCTATTTCCATTTTGTTGGGTGGTTCATCCTCTGGATATTCCAGGAAATGCACCTTACTTCCACCATGACTGTTCCATTGGCATGAGTTGTCAGAGTGAGAAAATACCTCACCTTGTCTTCAGGGCCTAGTTCCCCTCTTTCCAGTAGAGTACCACCCACATGTCCAGAGCAAAGACTGGAGATGCAGGACAAAGAGAAGAGGACACATGAGAGATGGATGAAGGTTCTGAACATAGGAAGGTAGTTTGTTAGGGACAGCATACATTACTAGTAAGATTTACACCACCAGCAAGTAATAGTTACAGGATACATCATCCAGCCTAATAATAACAAGCACCTCCAGCATGTAAAATCCAGATTTCCAGTACATTAGCATTATGAATAACGGAATCCTTTAGGTTCTCCAAAGGGGGTGAGCTCCTTTAAAGGCAAACATCCTGATGCCTACTCCTCTTCCCTCCTCAATCCATCTTCCTCTCCTACTCTTCATCACCGCACTGTATCTGTTAGCTTTACTGTGCTGCTTAGCCTCCTGAGACATGTCATAACTACCTCAGCAACACCTATAACTCTTCTGCCTGCATCTGAAACTCCCTCGCGCTAGGGTTACTCCTTACCCGCTCCCCTTCACCCACCATACATGTAATATATTACCCTTTCTTTGTGTCCCTATAACATATTTGCATCTATATCTGGAGCTCCAGATCAGAAAGGGGTGTCTGTAAAGCCTTTTGCAGCCCACTGGCTCACATCGCTGCACTGGCAAACATGTACACAGCAAGAAGTTGCCACCACACTTTGCCCTGTGGAAGTTTGACTGGCAGTATCCTGGGGCATGGGTCGCAGTGAAGTGGGGATCCACAACTGCAAAAAATGGGGCATCACTCTGTCAGTGCATGGCACCACAAACTTTCCTGTTACCACTGGTAACTCTGGGATAGTAAGCACATTATTGTATATCCAACCATTTAGCATGAATTGATGTAATCTCTAGTAACCTCTGGCCTTGGAATCTTCACCTGATCTGCACCCAGACCATCATAGGAGTTGGAGGATGGGACAAGTGTCTGCCAGTAGATTCCCCACATTATGCTAAGTGCATTTTATTTGAGGTTTATGGAGTCCAATGATGACCAACCATGGAGCAATACAGAGTATCCAAGTGCCCCAGCTTGATTAAAGTGCCACATTCCAAGCTAGTCATACATCTGTGGTTGTAGGAATACCTCCCCATTCTACCCCTACCCCTAACTCAGCAGACAAAGATACAGTACCGTAGCATTGGACCCCACTGACCAACCCCCTACCACCTGGAGGTTCCATATCAAAACAATGCCTGCAAAACTGTGCAGGGCAAATACAGTGAGTGCAAAACAATAACAGCTACAATGACACATTGCAACATAGTGCTGAACAAGGACAGCGAACCCCCCCCCATTCTAAGTCCACCTCCTGCACCCCTCCTTCAGGGGGCCTCACCCCATAAACCCCCAACTAATAATAACCATCTGCAAGCCACACAAGAATTGAACAAAAGAGCAATATTGCCAACAGTGCTAAACTTACCATGTGTTGTAAATACCACATTGCTCAAATGACGAATGCTGCATTTGCTTTGTTGTTTTGTAGTCACTGTATTTGCCTCACTGTTTTGATGGGATACCCATCTGAGAACTCCTTTCCTGAGATACAGTCATTAGTTCTAATTTCACATAAGCTCTGCTCCAATTTTACCTCCCCATAACTAGACCCAACTGTGCCTAATGCAGGAACATGAGTAACTGGAACACCACTGACCTGGGTGCATGAGATTTTGCCAGTTGTGAAATATTTAGCTAGCCCCCTCCATGCTGATGGGTACCCAGCCTATTGCTTTGCTGACACCTTTCCCATTCCAGCTCTCAAACATTCGTGTGTGTCTATGTCTGTCACATCCTGACAGCTAAAGTGACAGTGTATAATGGCACACCATGGATGTTGCTAGTTTTTTTACCTGCTCGAGTCAGGATCAGTTTTAGTCGAGCAAGTCTGGGAGTGGGAGTGCCACTTACTTTCCAGTCTGCTTCGTAGTGAAGGCAGTTGTGCTGCTGGATAACAGCATCCATTGGATATGATAGTCATTCCATCTCCTCTCCACTGAACAGTCTCAGGCAATCCCCAGACCACCTCTAACTCCTATTTATAGTCCTCTCAACAATCGTCAACCCGAGAGCAACACCCTGTACCTCTCTTCTTCACATCCAATTCCCTTTCCAAAATAGTTTTCTATTTTCCTCCCCAAGAACCCTAGCTGATGCAGAGTATATCAGAGGGAAGTAAAGGGGGAGGTGAACAGGTAAGTTCTTTTAGTTGGAGGTATATGCAACCTCCCGTCTTACAGCTATCTGCCTTTCCCTGAGCACCTCCACAACAGAGCGCCAGGAACACACTCTCTATACTGACAATTGCACATTTGAGAGGGAGCCCCTGTGACAAGTATCTCTTCTCTAGCAAATGGTTGAATGATGCTGTAATGTGAGGGAATGTGTGGGAAACATTATAAGCTAAGTATGTTACCTTAGAAGTACCACCACCACATTTGTAATGGCAAAGCAACATAATTAGAGGAGGTAAGGAATGACCCTTTAATCCTCTTTGGCAGCTCAAGAATTAAATCAGTCCTCATCCTCCTGAAGTGCCCAACCCACAATGCTAACAATTATGCATATTTACCTTCTCCTGATGTGAGTCTCAGCTATGGCCCCTCTGTCATCCAACTACCTCAACTCAGCCTCACAGTGCAGATGGGATGTGCCCCAGCTAAGTTCCCTGGCCATGAAAATTTCTCATGAACCAAATATCTAGAAATAGCAAAAAGAAAGGGTAGGGGAGTGTAGAGACACAACGTAAACCATTAGGGTCCAAGGCTGTAATGGGTTTAAAGTGTGTCCATAACATCAGTTCAGCATTTAATTGAGGTCTGAGGAGGAGGTGATAGAGGCAGTAACTTTGGCAGTCCCACATCCCCTGATTCCTCTACAGTAGATGCCCAGAGATGTCTAAAGGAAGAACTGTTCTCAGGAGGGATTGAAAAAGCAACATCCATTTCAGCCACTTCCTCAGGATCTTGTTATCTTGGTGGTCCTATTCCTGGTTCATCTTCTGCTGGCTCCCTTGGCACCTTGATGGGTGGCTCCAATTCTGATGAAGAGGGTCTGGATTCAGGGGTATAGTATCGAGACCCCTGACTTCTTGATCTCCCCTGCAAGGCAGCAGTTTCATTTTTGGGGGTTCTGCCTCTGCCTTGGATCCTCTGCTGCTTAAGTTTCACAACCTGCCATTGTTCTTTGGGCTGTCTGTCCATCCCATTCCCCGATCCATGGTATGGGCATCTTCTTTGGTTGACATTCTGAAGACATTTAGGAGGAATTGAGAAGGACCCGGAGGGAGGAGGACAGGGAGGATTACCTGAAGTCTGCAGATTAAAGTTCAGATGGAACTGCAGCTAGCTGAGGGAAGTAAGAAGGGGGAAAAGGACTTTTTCACTACATAAGCAAAAAACGGGACAAGAAATATGGGATTGTTATTCTCCAGAAAAGGGACGGGTGGGTGCAAGAGAAACACAGAAACATAGAAAAAAAAGATGGCAGAAGGGGACCAAGGGTCCATCTAGTCTGCCCATGTGTTCCCTGGACCTTCTCAGATCCTAAGACCTAAGCCCCCTTCTGCCTAATGCCTCCTACTACTCTTGTTGCTTTTGATCATGCTTTAGCCTTGTCCCACCCCAGCTCGAATGATGTCACGGATTTTGCTTCCGCTACCTCAGCTGGCAGTTTATTCCATGGCTGAATGAATCCTATGTAATGTAACGTTTCCTAAGCTCCCTCTTGAAGCTTACCCCCCTCAACTTCCACTCGTGCCCTCTAGTGTTAGAGTCAGAGACTCTGTTGAACAGGTTCAAGGATGGCACCTTATTTATTGGGCTGGCAGTGTAGCCTAGAGGTTAGAGGAACAAGGTATGAACGAGCTTGATACATCCAGCAGACCAGACCTGAGTTTGATTCTCACAACCTCCACCTGCATACTGTGTGACTCTGAGCAAGTCACTTAACTGCCCAGTGCTTCCAGGTCACCCCTGAAAACAGGCACTTGTGCCTAGTGGGCCTTACCTGGTTACCAAAGACTAAAATAAAATAAAATAAAAAAATTCTCTCAGGAACTTGTATGTTTCAATCCTGTCTCCTCTCTCCCTCCTTGTCTCCAGTGAGAACATTTTTAATGTTTCCAGACGCTCCTCGTACGAGTGCCCAAAATGGTGCATGGCCTGCATCAGAAGCCCTATGAGGAAAGGCTAAGGGATCTCGATCTTTACTCCCTGGAGATCAGGAGGGAGAAGGGGAACATGGCTGAGACATTTAAATACCAAAAGGGAATAAACAATGTACAGGAAAGGAGCATCTTTCAAAGAAAAAGATGTCCAAAGACTAAAGGGCACAATATGAAATTGGAGGGGGGTATGTTCAAAGGGAACAGGAGAAAGTACTTCTTCACAGAAAGAGGGATGCACCCCTGGAACAGCCTCTCAGCAGAGGTGGTGGGGGGTAAAACAGTTACTAGATTTAAGGAAGAATGGGATAGACACATGGGTATCACTAAAACTAGTAGGGAAGAAACCCCAGAGCTTAAACAGGGACTGGAGATGCCACTGGTAGGGGTAGGGGGTGAGAGGGCAGAGGGCAGAGGCTGGTGACCATCTAGGGTCTGCAATTTTATAATAGGTAGAGAATAAGTAGCAGACTGGATGGACTGGATGGTCCTTTCTGAGATCAACTTCTGTGTTTCTATGTAATCTTCCCCTTCCAGCTTTATAGTAGGCCTCATTGTTCTTCAGCACCTTTTTTCTGAAAAATACTACCGTCCTGTACCTTATTTACCTCTGTAGGTATTTAAAGGTTAAAGACGGGGCATCTGTTGGAGATTCCTCTGATTAATTTTGTCACCACATATGGCAGGCAGTCAAAAGCTGTACATGACACAGTTGCATACAATTGGGGAATTTTACATTCGGACCCTGTCCTGAGAAACTACATAGGGAAAACTTCAAGAATTTTAAATAAAAGGGCTCAGAATCTTAGAAACAGGTTTGTGCATAGCCTGTAACCCACTCCCACACCCACAAGCCAAAATTGTCTGACATCACTTCCCTGGGGCACACACAAATGTGGACTTTGCAAATATTGTGAAATGGAAGATAAAACAGTACACTTCACATCTGTCAATGCCCATAAGCCATTTGAGACAAAGGACTTTATTAACAGTGACACCACATTTATTGTACTATTTAGCGACTTGCATGAGTAGTGCATTTTTATATCAGAAAGATGTTCAGGCCATTTAAAATCAGAATTGGTGAGCACTTGCATTCCATATAAAAAAAATGAAGGTAATACTGCCTTATCTGTACATATCAACATGCAGTCCAACCCCAAGGAACACATATTCTACTTCTGCAGAACAGAAAAAGTTAAACTGGGTAAAGGGGGTTGGGGGATTTGGAGACCCTTATTCTGAAAAGGGAGGCCACGTGGATGGTACAGCTAGGGGGACATTATGCCCGGTGTTTCAATGAAAAATTTGACATCATCATGCTGATTAGACATACATAATGTTATTCTGTGGCTTGTTTTAATTATGATTCTGTGATATACTGATTGCTAATACACTATATCTATTCTTTCAGATGGCATTCTGGACTTGGCAGTGGGATCTGGGAGTTACCTTGCTTTTAATAGCAGGGCATACTGAACTAGTCCGCACAGGGACAACCAGATCTGTTACATGCTAAACTACACAGCTTCTGAAGGATGTAAACGCTATGCCAGCTTTTAACCATTTTCCTATCCCACCAATTGTCTGTTGGACACCTTCACCTCCTTATTCTGCCCTTCTTATCCTCCCCTGACCCCTCTATACTTCGCCCCATCCATAATCCTACTGCTACAGAACCCATTGCCTTCTCCCAACCCTCTCTCTTTTTTTTTTTTTATTTAGTTGTTTAACCAGGTATAGCACACTAAACTGAAAGCTTTTTTACAGGAGCAACCTGGGAGCACAAGGAGGTTAAGTGACTTGCTCAGGGTCACACAGTATGCAAGTGGAAGCTGTGGGATTCAAACCCAGGTCTGGTCTGCTGGATGTAACTAGATTTGCAACTCAGAGCCTTAGACCACTGCGCTATACTGCCTCTTCTATCTGTCCAGCCTCAAAATATGGGGTTATGTTGTGGAACTGATGTTAAGTTTGTGCCAGGTTATATTTAACCTAGTTTGTCTTCTTAAAAATGTTTATAAATCTGCATTATGCACACTTAAAGCACACTGTCACTTTAAGATCTACCTTTAAACTTAATACCATAACTTACATCTGGGACTCCTGAGCAAGCTTTATTGAAATCTGCAGAATACTATGCAGTTTGTTGTTTTTCTGAATCTGCTTCCAAGAACTGCTACAATAATATGCAGCAAGTGCACTTTATGCTGTTTTTTTGGGTGTACTGTCAACACAGTGACTTTTTCACAGCGAAGTCCACCACAGCGACAAATCTTGCCAAGTTGCTGTGGTGGACCGCTGTGAAATGGCAGCGTGACTCCCGGTGTTTTACCTCCACCCCCAATACAACTCCAACTTGGAGCTGTATATTTATAGATGGGGGTGTGTGTGGGCAAAGGCCCCCACAGAAAAAGACTGTTTCCAGATGGGAGCAATGCCAACTGACAGCATTGTTCCCATCACTGTCAGGGACGTTAGGGAGATCCTCGACGCTGTAACTTGGTGGAACTATTTTTTTGCACTTGTCAGCTCTAATTATGAGCACTTTAATAAAAGATTTTTTTCATACTACCCGGTGAGCTGGTGCTGGTATTTCTGTTGTGCTGCATCCTGGGTACTGGCCAGGCACAGCTCTTACACTAGTGGAGTGGTTGTTGTGTTTTCTTGAAGAGTATATTTTGCCTAATCTTGAATAGGTATGATGGGTCTGAGAAAAGAGAGAGCTGCCTCTGTCTAGATCTGCCTTCTTCTATCAATTTTCCTCAGTTGGAACCAACTCCCTTCCTCCCTCTGCCTCTCCCCATCCCCTGGCTCGCTCAGGCACCAATTGAAACTCCAACCCTTCCCCACCTGTTCCTGCTACCCTTCTTCCTGACACCTCTCTGGTAGCAGCTGACTAGGTTCCCACTCCTGCCTTAGTTTCACTTCCACACCTCTTTAGTTTCCTCCCTCCACTACGAGGTCAGGCAATAACTCTCCGTACAAATCAATCGCTTGTTGTCACTATTGTTCTTGTTCATCATGTAGTGTTGCCATTTCTGAATATGCACTTGTTAGGTCTTCTCATTGAGCTGTACCACACTTTATTGTCTGTACATACAGTTTTTTATTTATTCTAATTTTGTTCAAACTTTCTACTAAATGTTGTTTGACCGTTTTGCTATTATGTATGACACTGCTGTTCTTCCACTGTTCCCCTTCCCTGGGTGGCACCTGGACATGAGCCTTGGCTCAGTATGCCTCTCCCAGCTACACATTTTCAAATAAATAAAAAATAAACAACTCTAGTGGGTTAAGAAATCTCCAGACATCCATAAAACTCAAATCAGAACTTTGGGCATTCAGGAGAGTGGAAGATTTGGGATGGGAGAAGGGAGTGGTGGTGTATCTATCCAGCGTAGGATCCAAAATTAGGCTGAAGTCTCCAACTCATAAAATTTCTCCATATAGGCCTGATAGTTAGCAGAAGGCTTCAGAAATGGGGGATCATTGTAATTATGTGCATACAGATTTAGGAAATGAATAGGGGAACTATGAAGTGGGCCAGAAATCAGTACTCACCTGCCAGAGTTAACAATTTTGCAAGGAGATATGTAATGAACCTTTTTTGTGGATGAGAAGGGCTACTCCTCTTGCATGGTAAGTAAAATAGAAGAAAGCCTGACCCACAAAGTCTTGTTTCAATTCAGTATGTTCAAGGTCTGACTGGTGAGTTTCCTATAGCAGAGCAGTGTCTACCCATAGTGACTTACAATGTTTAAAGACCCACTTTTTTAAATTGGATTATTTAACTATTTCACATTCCATGAGAGTTGGTTAGTGGGTATCAAGGTAGCAATGGTGCTGCCCAAAATTTAGCATTGACTAGCTTTGTTTGACCCTAGTTTGCCCATCATAACTTCACATACCTGAGAGTCAAGGTCCTCTTAGGAAATGTGTGTTTCATACAAGTGACTTCTACACTGTACATCTCTGCCTTGAACAAAACAAGAGTAATGTGAACAGTAACATTCATTGGTAAAAAACATACAGTTTAACAAATGATAAACCAATGAACTAGGAAGGGTATTATTTAGGGTTAGGGTGCATGGGGAAGTGTCAGTGGAGCAACCCCAGGTCTGAACCCATAACAGTAAGGGGTAGGGAAAGAGAGTGAATCTGTGAGGGCTCCTAAAGCATAATGGAGACTATTGCCAACATTATGAGAGAGAGAGAGAGAGAGAGAGAGAGAGAGAGAGAGAGAAACTGCCATCACCAAGTTAGGTGCTGTTGTGGAGGAGGTGGGAATTGGTACAGACTTGGGGGTCTGTATCGGACAGAGTGGAAAGTGGTTTAGTGTGAGGGTAAGCAGAGTTGCTTGGGAGAAAAGAGGGGTTCTAATAGGAGGTTATTAATTTCTCTGGAAGTGCATAGGGACATTTCTAATAAGGTGCAACACCAGGAAAAGGCCATGAAATATCTAAGATCCAGAACTAAGGGAAAGGGGTATACTCATGAGAATTACTAGCAGCCTACCAGCAGGGAGGTGCAATAAGTGGCCTACCTTAGGGGGGGGGTGCTAGATATGTTTATATACTGTTATAGGAAGATATGGGTACAAATATGGTGGACCATTTACTTAATGGTACTTAACACATGACTGCAGCTGGTGCAGAACATGGTGGCCCTATTGCTGACGGGCCTGCACAGGTCCAGTCATGTAACCCCAGTCCTCCATGCTCTGCACTGGCTGCCTGTCAGTTGGAGGGTCCTTTTCAAGGTGGGCTTGCTCACCTGTAAGGCCCTATATGGGCTGGGTCCTGGTTTCCTGTTGGAGCTCCTGACACCTGTGTCCTCTGCTCGCTCCCTCCACTCCTCTTTGAGGGGCATCCTGGATGTTCGCAGGGTTCGGCTCAAGACTTTGGGTGACCATGCTTTTAGTGTCTCTGGGCCAACCCTGTGGAACTCACTTCCATCTGCAGTCAGGGAGGCCCTCTCGATTGGAGTTTTCAAGCTGAGGCTGAAGTCCCACC
Organism: Neoceratodus forsteri; assembly: GCA_016271365.2. Lineage (NCBI taxonomy): Eukaryota > Metazoa > Chordata > Ceratodontiformes > Ceratodontidae > Neoceratodus > Neoceratodus forsteri. The sequence goes on from CM057451.1 coordinate 87,339,079, forward strand.
TCTTTTGCCTGGCTTTTGTGGATTGACTTTTCTGCCCAAACCATCCCAGTTATTTGAAGCTGATTTTAAAGCTGTTCATCTGAACTTTATTTATTCTGGAAATGTTATTGTGTTTTTATCTGTTGTTTTATTTTCTTGATATGGTCTGTTAGGCGCCCAGAGCCTTAGGGAATGGGTACCATAAATATAAAATTTGCCTTGCCTTGCCTTAATGAAGTTGAAATAGCAATGGTAAAATTTGCAGATGCTTAAGGAGAATAAAGCTGTGGCTTGGGGAGGCCAGGGGAGACGCCCTTTGATAAAGCATTATTGTGGGACTGGACAAGGTTCTGTTAGTATTGGGGAAGCAACCAACTGAAGAGACAAGGCAGCTACAGAAACACCTAAATCAGGCAGAATAAACAAATGCCCAAAGAACAGCACATGTCACATCAACAGTAACTTAATACACTCCTTCAGTGTGTATGGACATTAAGGCCCCGATATTCAAACTGCACCCAGAAAGTGGTTGCTCCGCACAACTGAGTTGCACCAGAGAGCAAAAGTGCTATATTCAAATGAGATTCACTACTATGCATCCCATCTGAATCTGGTAAAAAATGTCTTTGGCACAAATGGGGGCCACCAATGGTGCTCCGGTGCATCCCTCTGCTCAGTCTGAATACCTGGAATGGGATGCTCAGTGCATCTTCAGATACGCTGAGCGTAAATTCCAGATGTTCAGACCAAAACATACAAATAGGGCCATTAGACATGCAGGGCGCAAATGGGGCCATTTGCATGTCATTATGGCCCCATTTGCATGTCTGGGGCAGGGATGTACCAGGTGGCAAATGCTGTGTAGCAGAAAAAACGCTCACATCTCCCTGGTAGTCTAGCGCACCCCCTCCCATCTTCAACAGCACTGTAGTGTACAAAATCATCCATGATATTCCCTGGTAGTGTAGTCACCCTCCCATCCCCGTTTGTGAATAAAAATTCATTTTATACCTTGTATCCCTGGTAGTCTAGTGTTATCCCCCTCCTATCCCTGTTTGTGAACAAAAATTAATTTCATCCTTTGTATCCCTGGAAGTCTTGTTTAACTTACCTCCTTCCCATCCCTGAACCCAATTGTATAGGTATAACACCCATTCCAATATCCATGGTGGTCCAGTGTACCCTCCACCCAGTGAGGAACCCACATCCCACCCTGCTCCCCCCAATCCAGCAAGGCCAGTTGCCCACGGAGCTGGCTGGCAGCACATCTCTCCACACACTGCCACGGCTGCCTGCTGACTGAGCTGTCCATAAATGACAGCTTACTGTATGCATTTATTTATTTATTTAGCTTTTGTTTACCGGGTAAGTACACTAGACAAGTATTATGCCTATTTTCAGGAATGACCCGGGAGAGCACAACATGTAGAATACATACAAGGCAACTTAGGGGGAACAGCATATTACAGGAAATAATAACAAGTGTGGAAAAGAAGATGCACAATCAACAATTACACAATGTATAAAGGGTACATAAATTGACATTAGGGGCAGCAGAATTCAACTAGATTCATTTCACTCAGGGGGCGTAGGACAGTCACACACCATTGATTGATTTAGATGAGACCACAGGGAGGTGCAAAAGATCCCATGGGAGGGGCCGGCGGACATGATCAGGAGAGGTTCCAGAGTCTGGGCACATACACAGCAAGTCCACGGTCCCCATGAAATGCAGGTGGGAGTTTTGAGCAACCCAGCAGTCTGGAACCTGAGGTGGTAGGGCGTGGGGTCCATTTTTGGGAGGAGTTGCGCCAGTCCCTGCGGAATGCCAGTAGTGAGCACTTTCCTGGAGAAACTTCCAATACCGAAGTCCAAGTATTTGGCTGGGGGGAGCCAGCAGAGTTTGTCGTAGAGCTCACAGCGATGGGTGAGTTTGGGGGCAGCTAGTGCAAACCGACAGATGTTATTATATGCCGTGTTCCACCTGGCGAGATGAGTTTGGGGGGATCGAGCAAATAAGTGAAGTCCATAGCTGAGGGAGGGAAGAAGCACTCCTCTCACAAGGGCAAGTCTAGCCCCAGGGGTTAGGTTGTATTTGGCCCTGTAGGCCAAGCCAAGCTTGCAATTTGTAGTTCTACAGATGTTAAGGATATGACTCCCCATGTCAAGTTAGGGGTCAAGAGTAACACCAAGATATTTGATTGAGTTCACTGTTGGCAGTGAGGGTCCACCTTCACTAGTTATGTTGAGCAAGGCTGATGAGGCTTTGATCTTGGCTGTGGAACCAAAGAGCATGGCCTGTGTTTTTTTTAGGTTCAAAACCAGTTTGTGGTTAATAACCCAGGCCAAGACTTTGTTGAAATCTTCGGACAGGCTCTGGTTTAGGGCAGAGGCATTTTGAGAATGGGCCACTATCACCAGGTCATCCGGCGTATAGGGTGGTTTGGCAATGAGAGATCGCCAAGGGCAGTTGGTTAATAAAGAGCGAGAATAGGAGGGCCTAGCACACCGATCCCTGAGGACTCCATGATCACTGCCCTGGGCTCGAGAGGAGCCTTGTTGAAGCAGGCGCTGCTTTCTGCCCTTCAGGTAGCCCATTAACCAATTCATGGCATGGGAGAGAGTCCAAGTGACCATAGCTGTGCTCCAAGTAGGTAGTGATTGACAAGGTCAAAGCTTTGACAAGTCTATAAATATGGCACCGACAGTTTGCCCTGGTCCATGGCTGATCTGATGCTTGAAGTTACAGTAATCAGGGCAGTTGTGGTGCTATGTCCCCTTCGAAAGCCATGCTGGGCCTTGGATAGCAGCTCGTGGGTGTGTAAATACTCTGAGAGTTGTTCGGACACCACCTTTTCTAGAAGTTTGCTAAGGGATGGGAGAATAGCAATTGGGCGATAGTTGTCAGAAAGTTTGGGATTGCCCTGCTTCGAAACAGGGACTATCCTTACCTCCTTCTAGATATTAGGGATTATTCCAGAGCTGAGGGATAGATTAAAAATGTGGGCTACTGGGGAGGCAATGTGCTCCTACCTGTACCAGCTTGTTTGTGTCTATGTCTTAAGTTACTGTTATACTGTGTTATACTGTTATACTGTGTATTTTCGTTTGTCTTACTGTGACAAGGTACCTTTGTAAATGAGCCTATGGCTCAAAGGTTTTCCAAACTGCTGTCTAAATAAATAAATAAATAAAAATGTAAACGGCTCCTAGCTTAAGAAGCCTAGGTTCCAGGTTGTCAAGACCTGGACTGGAGTGCTGGGAGAGGGCAGCAAGGCATTTGTGAACGTCCAGAACTGATACCGCCCTTAGATTAAACTCTCTTCGAGAAGGTTGACCTACCTGATGTGGGGGGGGGAGGGATGATGGACGAGCTCCCCCCATCAGTCGTGAAAAGTGAGGTGAGGGCCGAGAGGTCAGAGAAGTGAAGGTTGAGAGAGTTGGCTATAGTTGGGGATTATTACATGTGACTCCATCTATAACCATATCCGTGACACCCGAATGGGCGGACCCACTGACGAGAGATTTGATATTCCTCCAAAACCTCCTAGGGTCTCTGGCAGAGCTAAGTAGGGCAGACTTACAGAAGTCACTCTTAGCTGCCCTAATAGCCTTCTTACACTGATTCCTGAGGTGCCAGTATCTTTGGAGATTAGAAGGATCAATGGATCCCCTGGTACGGGCCCAGCATTTGTCTCTCTCCCACATCTGGGCTAGGAGATTACCATTCAGGCAGAGAGTAGCAGTTTCCCTCACCCTCCGAGTGACCTTAGTGGCATGTCTGTCCTGAAGGTCCCCAAAGGTATCAATGAAGCAGGAGGTAGCCACTGAGGGGTCGGAGGCTTCAAGCACCCTAGACCAGCTGGTACATCTTAAGTCATCTAGGAACCCCTCTGAATCAAACCTGGAGTAATTTCTGACTTGTATGATTTTGTGTGGAATTTTAGGGGAGGGAATTTTCCAGACACAGAACACCGGGGAGTGGTCTGAGATGGAGTTGGATAGCGTGCCTGCTGATGCTATCCTCTCCGGATGGTTAGACAAGATCCAATCCAGCAGGGTGCTAGAGGAACCGTTTGCCATCTGTCTGGTCGGGTCATGAATTAGTTAGGTTAGGGTTAGGCTGGCAAGTTGAAGTTCAAATTTCTTAATATTGCCACTCTCCCAGTTTAGGTTGATATCACCCATGATAATTAGTTCGTTGTCACCTATACTGGACCTGACAGCATCCAGAAGGTAGGTAAGTCCAGTTAGACCTCCCCTAGGAGGGTTATAGGCACACACCATATGCAGTTTCTTTGTATCCCCTAACAACAGAAGCACATGAAGTAGCTCACAAGTGGGCTGTTCAGGTTGCAGGTGAGTTGCTAGGGAGATTTTTAGGTGGTTTCTGTGGTAGATAAGGATGTCACCCCCTCTTACCCCCAGCCCTGTCAAGGCGGGTGAACTCATATCCTTTAAGGGAGCAGGCGGGGTCAGGAATGGAGGGTTTGAGCCAGGTCTCAGTTACCCCTAGGATGTCTGGTTTATATAGCTCAACCCATGCTAAAAGCTCGTCATGATTTGGTAGCAAGCTTCTGATATTTAGATGAGCTATTTTTAGCCCCTTACTCATGCTCCAAGCAGCAGGGATATTTGTGGATGGATTAGGGGGTCCAGGGTTGGGTTCTATATCCCCGGCCATAAGTAATGCAAGAAGGAGGAGCCAAGGAAGGTACCACCACCTATAGTGCGGGTGACCACCAGGACGATTAATGGCATGGATTTTCTTGACCCTGGCTGTGTACATAAGGCACCTAATGTCTAGGCTGAAGATAATACAGTGGTGCACCTCGTTTGTTGCCAGCATATTAGAGAAGAAGTCAATGTCCTCATGGGAGGAGGGCCACTTCCAAAAATCTCTCAGGGATATTGGGGGAGAGGTGGCACATTGAAGGAGGGCCAGCCCTAGCGCCAGCGCTACAAGCAGAAAGGCCCTAGGGGTGGCCGACGGCCTACCCCTGGTCACTGCATTGGGAGCTTCCCTACCTTCCCCAGGTAAGGACAGGGGGAAGCGAACCCTTATCATGGTTGGAGGCATGATGCGACCAGTGTGGGGGATCATGCCCAGTCACCCTGCCAGGGATAGCCTGGAAGGAAGGGAGTAGTGCTCTCACCCTGTGATTTCAACCACGCAGTAAGACTGCCAGCAGATGGAGGCCTGAGTGCGTTCGGCTTGGCAAGGCTATGTCCCACTGGGTTAAAGAAGGCAAGTCCAGGCACAGCGACCAAAGTAGCCTAGGCAACCAGAGGTGCTAGAGATATAATAACCCTGTGCTGTAGAAGGCAAGTCCAGGCACGGTAACCAAAGTAGTCTGGGCAACCAGAGGTGCTAAAATAACCCTATGCCGACCCCCAACTCCAGGAGCTGTAGAGGACAGACATCAAAATTCATAAAATACAGCGTTGTACAACATGAATGTGGTAGGGCAACACTAGACAGTACTATATGACAGAACTTATAGTATTGGTGGCAACAGAAAATAGTCTTGTAGTAGTCCCTGACTCGGGTAAAACAACAGTACTGTCCAGCAGAAAACAGTCTTATAATAGTCCCTAAATCAGGTTAAAACAACAATACTGTCCAGCAGGATTAGTATACCCAATAGCTCACATGACATGACCGATCCAATGAACAGGGACGAGATTTGTGCAGGAGAATCCCCCTCATTAGGCAAGGAGAACCTCCCCTATTGACTGATAGGGTAATGTAAATATCAAGGGGCGAGGCCAGCACGCATATAAACTCACCCACCAAACAGGGAGGTGGGTGGGCCACAAAAGAGTTTTTCTGCAGTTCTCTCCTGCACTTGGGCAGGGGCCACGAGCTTGGGAGTGCAGCTGTTTTCCACCAAGGAGGCCCGCTGGAGCTCACAGTAGCCCACGGCACCTCCACTCGGCAATCGGGATGAGGTTCTTGGCCGCGCTTGGGGGGGACCCTCGGAGTAGGTCACCCTCACCTCCCCTCCTCACGGCGTCTGGTTCAGGATCAGTGGATGGTGGGACAGTGCTCCCAATTTAGATGGCAGAGGGATAGCATCACCGCTTGACCGGAACCCAATAGGAAGCTGTGGATTTCAGTGGCAAAGTTAAACAAAGGGCAGGATTGTCCACAGCAGGGAACACAGTGGTGGGTCCGGGGGTCCAATTTCAGCTGCAGTACAGCACAGGGATCCGCCTCTCACCTTCCGATTGTTCACTGATGGAGCAGCCCTCCAGGTAAAGGGCGATGAGTTATTCGGTCCAAAAAAGAGTTTTTCTGCAGTTCTCTTCTGCACCTGGGCAGGGGCCACGAGCTTGGGAGTGCAGCTGTTTTCCCCGAGGAGGCCCACCAGAACTCACAGTAGCCCATGGCACCTCCACTCCGCAATCAGGATGAGGTTCTTGGCTGTGCTGGGGGGAGAGACCCTCGGAGTAGGTCACCCTTGCCTCCCCTCCTCATGGCGCCTGGTTCGGGTTCAACACTGTCAACCAATGGACTTGCAATGTGTACTGTAAGCTTTCATTCACAACTCTGCATTATGAAAGCTGCTATTTTTCACCTTCCAATGATTTATGTCAGCTGACACTCAATGCCTTTTCAAGAGACCACACCATCAACAGATCTAAGTGAGATGAAATATAGTCCTGAAGGAGACCCAGGAGGCAACCAGCTTCCTCTTGTGCAGTAGATGAAACACTTTGAGCTGGCATTACAGCAACTGTCCAAGCACCTGGCACATCTCAGCTGGCAGCTTGACATTGCTCCATTTCTGGTGCTGTGCAACTCGTGGGCAGTTGTGTTCCTGCTTATAGCGACCTTCTTCCTTAGCCACCATCCCCAAAAATGTTAACTTCTCCTGCAAAGCAGCTGCCAGATTTTCTTCCTCCTGTTGAAATGGTCTGTCTTTGTCATCCTCCATGCCTTCTACTTCAGGTGTGACAGTTTCTACTGTTGTCTGTTTCAGTTGCTGTTTGTCCACAGATATTGCAGTGATCTCCTTATTCCTGTTAACTAGAAGGGAGATCATCTCTGCCTGGACAACTTCTTCACCTCCATGCTGTCTGGGGTCCACCATTCCTGACAGAAAGCGGATAACACCCCCCCCCAGAAAGAGTACAAGAAGTTTTTATTGAACAAAATCAAACAAAAACTACATATTTGCAAAACATAATGTCACACTTCACCACACATGGTAATTAAAAAAGAATCAAGGAATGTTAAAAAGCAATAATGTTACACTTTGAAATTCATTTTCTGTGAAACTGCTGTTATTTTGTTAGTGTTTGCTACTTTGTTAGGTATAGCCAGGGGGCATTTCAACATTTCTAGAAACAGTGTCCTGGATACAGATTGTTTCTCCTTGTTATAAATGGTCAGTATTTCCTTATGAATCTTATCAAGCAAGATTTGAATCGGGGTAAATTTTGCTGGAAAATCCACAGACACCTGTTTTGCCAGATATGCCATTTTATAGTTGTTATTAACAGTCTCAGAGTCCCTGGGAAAAAATGTGCCTAATTCTAACCCAGAATCCCTGTGTATTGAAACATCATAAGTCATCTGTTCAAAGAGATTACATTGCCACCTACATGCCATCTCCACCGAAAATGTATTATTTACTTATTATTATGATCTAGGAATTGTGAAACCCTTGAACCAGTGATTCTTTTACAAAGGATCCGCGTCAAGCACAAGATACAAAAAAAATCAGAGAAGTAAAACCCAACAATTTACATATAGTCAACATACAACAGTACAATTTCAATCACGGTTACATTAGAGACATTTGTGGTTACTTTCAAGGATGCCGTCACAGTGGTGATGTTGTCAAAAGTGTAGGTAGTACCATACTAAGTGCAAGGAGAAAGGTATGGGTGGGGTGGGTATGCAGGGAGAGACAAGAGATGGGGGGGCACTGAGGGACTTGAGCCAACAGGATAGTAGTGGGTGGGGATAGTAAGAGAGGAAAGAAGGGGATTCAGGGGTGAGAAAACCAGGGGGACAGTACATCAGGGAGAGAGCAATGTATAGACAATATGATGGGGAAGAGAGCAAGGAGTGGGTGAGTTAGCGATATAAAGGATGAAGTATATGAGACGGGTGCAAGTTGAGAAAGGTGGGGAGGGTATAGGTTAAGTGGTAGGTTAGATATGAGCATTTAAGGAGAGGGAGAAGTGCTACAGACTTTAGAGAGAAGCATAGGAAACTGCTTAGAAACATAAAAACATAAACTTTGACGGCAGATAAGGACTGCTTGGCCAACCAAGTCTACCCATTTCTGTACCTAAAGGATAAGCTGCAGATCCTAGTTAACCAACAGCCTATTTCTTCTTACCCCCCACAAGAATTGCCTTATGATTGTCCCATGTATTCTTGAATTCTCCCACAGTTTTAGACCCCACAACCTCCACAGGAAGGCTATTCCATGCATCCACCACCCTCTCTGTGAAAAAAAATACTGCCTTACATTGCCCTTGAACCCCCCCATCTTTAAATTGTGTCCCCTTGTTCTTGCACATCTCTTTTTCTGAAAGATGCTACCCTCTTGGACTTTGTTGATTCCACTGAGGTACTTAAAAGTTTCTATCATGTCCCCCCTTCCTCCTTTCCTCAAGGGTATACATATTAAGCTCCTTTAGTCTCTCCTCATATGGCTTCTCTTGCAGACCCTGCACCATTTTAGTTGCCCTCCTCCGGACTGCCTCTATCCTATGTCCTTGCAGAGATGGGGTCTCCAGAACTGGACACAGCACTCCAGATGGGGTCTCACCAACTGTCTGTACAGAGGGATAACAACTTTCTGTTTTCTGCTGGTGATTCCGCTCCCTATACCAGGGGTCAACCTTAACTTTTTTTTTGCACTAGCCAGCTAGGCTAGTAAACCAGAGATTGCACTAGCCCACAGAAGTTTGCAGTAGCCCACAGTATGTATGATTAACAGTGATTTGTTAAACGAAAGGCAAATAAAATTGTATTTGTCCTGCCAATAGTCTGGACACCTACCAACTGATTTTGCACTGTGCCTTTAACTGCAAACCTTACATACACTATCTCAGCTTCTGTTATTGAAGAGTCAGTGGTTCTATCACTGATGACTGAAATTAACTTTGTTTCCATAATATTTTCTCATAGTACCATGTGTTCAACCTCTGCTACATAGTGGATAAAGTTGTCTAGCCCTTTCATATCATGAAGGCTGCACATCCTCATGAAGTCTGTAAAAGGATGTCCTTTCTTAGCAATTGCATGGCAGGTGCAAAACAGTTTATCCAGATGGATAAGCGTTGTTTCATTCATGTTCTTCAGCATTCCCTCCACATTACTTGTGCCTGGAGTAGCAATGCTGGCATCCTCCTTTTCTTTTGCCCTAGCATGAGCTTCACTGATATTACGGGATGAGATAGAGTCAAGCCAGCAGTTATCTGTACTGAAATGAAAATTATTTTTATTGCCTACCTTACCCAACTGTATTTCATGTTTGACAGACAAATGACAGAACATCAGATCTTTTGCATCATCATACCCCAACCAGTCATATTTTTCTAGTCAGCATTGCTGGAACCAACAGCTTCACTTTGTCTTTTCGCACTCATGATCTTTTATTGGTTTGTCTTCATCAGCATGCTTTCTATTAATGTCAGCAGGGTTACTGACTTCTTTAATATATTTCACATTTTCAGATTTGTAGTTAATAAAGCTGTGTCATGAAAAGTGTGTATGTCTTTTTCTTCCCTTTTTCCATCCTGGCCATGGATCCCAGAAATGCGTCATTGTCCCAGTTCTATTAAAAAATGTTCACCAAAAAAAAAGTAAGGATAAATTCAACAGCATCAACTCATACTGTTTATTTATTTATTTTTATTCTTCAGCAACCAGTTAACTTCCATTGGGCATAAGACCCAACTTCTGGAGTGACCCATGAACACAGGGAGGTTAAGTGACTTGCTTAGGATCACATAGTATGCAAGTGGAGGCTGTGGGAATTTAAACCCAGATCTGCTGGATGTATAAAGCCCATTCACAACCTGTTTTCTCTCTGTTAAACACTCTTCAGTTTTCCTTTCCATGACAGCCATGTATTCTGATATGCTTGGTCCACCTTTTCGATAACTGAACTATCAGTACTTTAGGTATCCTCAATACTACATTGTGTTCCCTTTACCTTATCAGATACTGCTGTTTCTTTTCAAATGTCTAAGACATCACATTCCACAATTTCAGACACACCATTCCATGCTATTTATTCCAATGGCCTATTAAGGTGTAGCTAATATCATGGAATGTTCAGGTTGGTAGTATAAAAGATTAGAGCAACAGCTGCTGAGGACTTACGGGAGAGTAACCAACACAGTGACAAAGGCAATAAAAAAGTGAAAAATAATTTGAAAAAGTTGGTCTAAAACATATAAGAATATAGGAAAAAGAAAAAGGAACACATTTCAGCATAAAAAGGTATAAAACTGTTTCCTGTCATGGCAGTAAATTACCATACTTAAAATTCAGAGTTGAAAAGGTTAGGTTGATTTACTGCTAATGATCTTAATGGCCATACTTTACACCTCCTAGACAGACTGGTTTTACAAACAAAGGCCTGTGACTAGTGATATCAGAACTTTTTTTTTGTAACCTGGACATGCATGCAACAGTGAATGATTTGATACAATCAGTTTTAATACTATCTGAGCACTCAAAATGGCCCAAAAACTGGACTACATTTAATCAAAACAGGATGACCAGATAAAGGCCCTGAAAACTGGATTATCCAGTCTACAGCTGGACAGGCGACAACCCTAGAACTGTACTGCTTCTGGAGACAGTCACAAATCTGCCTGCCACAAGTATTGAGCTAAACAAGGAAAGGAAAAGGAGAAAAGATCTTTACCAGCAAAAAATAAAAACAGTAGTTAGTATAAAATGAAACAGTTTGTAAATGCTCTACACACAGACATCTATTTATTTCATTTCATTAATGCTAAGGCAGCACATAGTTAAACCTCCATGAAAAAGACCTGGCTTTAAAGTAAATAACAGTTATGCTTATATATTTATTTGTTTATTTATTTAATACCTGGGTTGAGAATGGAACTGAAGCTTTCCACAGGAGGAATTGTGATAGCCCAGCCGGGCAAGCAACAGAGATCCTGCACTAGCCCGTGACAATCTGCATTAGTACATGGGATAGTAAATGAATGTTAAGGTTGACCCCTGCCTTATACATCCCAGTATACCTCCAGCCCTTCCTACTGCCTTCTCACATTGCTTGCTAACCATAAGGTCATCTGATATGATTACCCCAGGTCCCTTTCCATTTTTGTTGTTGTTACTAGCCCCCATTGTGTAATCTTCCCCTAGGTATTTGTTTCCCAGGTGCATCATTTTGCACTTCTTTGCATTGAATCCAAACTGCCATACTTCCGCCCATACATCCAACCTTGCCAAGTCCTTTTTCATCCTTTCCATGCCTTCTTGTGTATCAACCCTGTTGCAGATCTTTGTGTCATCTCCAAAGAGCCATACTTTTCCATCTAGTCCCTCTGCAATGTCACTTATAAAGACATTAAAAAGGACTGGACCCAGTACTGAGCTCTGTGGTATCCCACTAGTAACCCCTCTTTCTTCAGAGTGGACTCTATTTACAATTACCTTCTGTGTCCTGTTGTCCAGCCAATGTTTTGCCCAGGCTACCACCCTGGGACCCACTCCCAGGCTGGTTAATTTGACTATTAATCTTTTGTGTGGGACTGTATCAAATGCCTTGTTAAAGTCTAGGTAGGCCATGTCCACAGCCCCTCCCTGGTCTTCTACTTTGGTCACCCAGTCAAAGAAATCAATTAGATTCATCTGACATGACCTTCCCATTGTGAACCCATGCTGCCTTGGGGTCCTGTGCCCCATGGCCTCTAGGTACTCAACAATTCTTTCCTTCAAGTGACTCCATCACTTTCCCTACCACAGAGTCAAACTGACAGGTCTGTAGTTTCCTGCCTCTGTCTTGGTCCCACTTTTGTGAAGGGGAATCACATCTGCCTTCCTCCAGTCCTCAGGTACCACACCAACCTCTCATGATTTGTTAAAAAGGGTAGTCAGTGGTTTTACTAGTTCTCCCCTTAATTCTTTTAGAATTTTGGGGTGAATTCCATCAGGCCCCATTGCTTTGTCCACCTTCAGTTTAGGAGTTCTTTCAGAACCCTTTCTTCTGGAAAGGACTGGGGTCAACCCCTCCTATCAAGATTGCTTCTGCTAATTGGATTAGGCACCTCTCCCTCCTCCTCTTTTGTGAATACTAAACAGAATTATTCATTCAGTATCCCTGCTTTTTCACTGTCCCTCTCTACCCACCCACCTTCCATTCTATTCAGCCTCATTATCCCTTCCTTTGCTTCTCTACGCTCCCTGATGTACCTATAAAAGGTTTTATCCCCCTTCTCAACTGAGTTGGCTATCTTTTCCTCAGTTTGGGCCTTTGTTATTCTGACTTCCCTCCCTGCTCCCTTCTGCCTTAACTGGTACAGCTCTCTGTCCTGCTCCTTCTGTGTTTCCTTATACTTCCTGAATGCTATCTTTTTCTCCCTGACTTTTCCCACCACCTCTTTTGAGAATCACAGTGGCTTTTTCTTTCATTTTGATTAGTTTATTTGCTTCACACAAAGGCTTGTTGCCTCTGTGATGGCAGTTTTGATGTTTCCCCATTGTTGCTCTACCCCTCCTTCTATCCTGTTTGCTAGTGCTTTTCTAAGGCACTCTCCCATCTTGCCAAAGTCAGCCCTCCTGAAGTCCAGTACCCTCACTTTTGTATGGCTTGACTCTGTAGCTGAGTTTATTGTGAACCACACTGTTTGATGGTCAGTTGTTCCCAGATGGTAACCCACTTCTAGATCTGAGATCCTCTCGCTGTCCCCATTTGAGAGTATGAGGTCTAAGATTGCTCCCTCATGAGTGGGCTCCAAAACTAGTTGTCTGAAGCATGCCACCTGTAGAGCATTGAGAATGGCCCTACTCTTGGATGTGGCCTTATTCAGCATGATTGAAATACGTTTTAAGGTAGAGCAACAACACCATAGATTATTAAACCATAGTCTATGATAGACAGGATAGAGATAGTTACAGCTATTCTCAGAGCCTCAGGGGTCATGCAATGGCAGTGTCGGTAAAGGACCCCTAGCCTGGAATTGACTGCCCTTGAGATATGGTTAACATGAAGGCTGTATGACTGGGAGCTATCAAGCGTGATCCCAAGATATTTGAAATCATGAACTTGCTTAAGCTCTTGGTTTAGATTGTTCATGATGGTGAGGTTAGCTGTTTTGTGTTTGTTTTGAGGGCTCGAGAAGAGCATTACCGTGGCCTTTTTATAATTCATAACTAACTTATGCTAACAAAACCAGTTCTCAAGCAGACTAGAATTGAATTGCAGATCACCACAGACAATGAGCACATCTTTATGGCTTGAAAAAAGGACTGCATCATCTGCATAAAGTATCATGTTATTGTTACAGGCTTTTGGGAGATTATTGATAAAGAGACTAACTGGAGAGAGCAAGGATCAATCCCTGTGGGACTCCTGATCACACTGGAAGGCTACTGGACAGGGTATCATTAATTTTCACTTGTTGTGTTCTACCCTGAAGGTAGCTACTGAACCGGCAAGTAACCTTGTTTGAGAATCCCAAGGCAGGGAGGGAATGAAAAAGGAGTTGGTAGTTTACAGTATCAAAGGCCTTTGTAAGGTCAACAAAGATTGCACTGAGTATGTTAACAATGTCCAGGGCCTTGTGGATGTGATCAGCAAATTCAAGAACGGCAGTTGCTGTACTGTGGGCTTTTCTGAAACCATGTTGCTGCTGGCATAAATGTTATATTTGTCAAGGTACTCTGTCAACTGGTCCACGACAATGTGCTTTAAGGCTTTAGATAGTGGGGGAAGGATTGATATGGGGCAATAGTTGAAATGTTGTGTCCTATCACTGCTTTTATGCACAAGTGTGGTGATGGCAGTTTTCCATTGTTGGGGGAATTGTCTAAGGGAGAGAGATAAGTTAAGAAGTTTAGCAAGAGGTTTCAGAGTAGCAATGAGTGTACGGTTACATATGAACATATGAAAATGCCAGAAGAAACAGGCCTCATGGTCCATTGAGTCTGCTCGAGTGCACAGCTAGCACCTTATAATGCTGCTGCCCCTCTCTTCCCCCCATCCTATTACCCCTTACCCTATACTAACCCCTCTTGAAGCAGTCTTCCACCTTGCAGGCCACTACCTCACCCAGCAAGGAGTTCCACTTGTCCACCACTCTTTCTGTAAAAAAAGTCTCCTCTTCTCTCTCCCCTAAATCTATCCCTGGTCTAGGTTGAGAAGTTTTAGGTCCAAGGTGTCACTACTAAACCTGGTTTAGTAGAGTAATTGATAAAAAGTAATTGATCAATATATGTGCAACTGAAAAATAAGTGTTCCATGATTTAAAAAACAAATAAACAAACAAACAAAAAAAAACCAGACTGCATTCTGGCCTCAGACAGCAATGTTCTGAAAGTGCTTTATGATGGTGGTTATATATCTGACATTCAGTTTTTCATGACAACACATCTGTAATGTGTCCCACATCTTTTATGAAATGCAGACTTCCACTAACTGGTCCAGCAGTAATTTTTTTGTATCCTCAGGGGAAAGGTAAGTGTGGGCGTTTGACAGAAAAAGTTGTTTAAAATCAGATGGTATTATTATTGGCTGGTGTAGTTGCAGACATCATTCATACTTAATTTCCAAAGTTTTATTTCTTTTTTTAAGTCAGAGAGGTAGAAGGGGGTATTGGACAGAACATTCCTAAATACTGCACACTTATCTCCTTCTATACCTATAACTCCTCCCATTCTGCCTATCTCTTCACTTCTGCCCTTTCCCTACTGTCTTTATCCTCCTGCTATGGTCTTATCTTTTCCCAGTCTTCAATATCCTTAAGCACTTACTTGTCCCCCTTCTTTTTCAGCTTCTGTGTTTCCCTCCCCTTCCTTTATAGCACTTCTTTGTAAATAGCATTGAGCCAGTTGTCATTCCTATAACTCAGTATACCCTCTAGGCTAGATATGTTTCTTTCCCCTTTTTGAGTTTTAATCTGATTGTTTGCAACTACTGTTTTTGTACTTGTAATTTTACTGCATTAATTAAATAGGTCTACACCGTCACACTGCGTGATCTAACTGTATGCATGCATTGCCTTTTTTTGTGTAATTATTGCAATTCCTCTGAAATGTACAGATATGCCCCTGTTGCCTATCCAGGACCTCCTTGTAACTGAGTTGTCTCAATGGAGTTATCCTGATAAAAATTGAATTGAATTGAAAATATGCCAAATACCCCAGTCTGCCACATCCCCAAATAGTAAACACAATTAATACAAAAACCGGAGCTCATTGCTTATTTTCCCATTCAAAATTGAAGAGACATACAATGCTGTGAAAAAAAAAATGCTGACAATAATAGAACTGGATTTATCATTGCTAAACCTTTTTTATGACCCCATATGTCACATTATGCTTTACTGGGCTTAAGCAGCTATCCCACAACAGTCTGCAGAAGCTATTACATAGTTTAGCCTCCATGGACTGAGGTAATGGAAAAATATAACTTATAACAAGCTTATAAACTTATAAAATATAACTTTTAAAAAGTACAGGAGCCCAGCCACCAGTCACTGCTTCCAGCTGCTGTTTTCTCCCACCCAGCCTCCCCGTTTTGTTTTGTAGTTTAACACCAGGAGGAGTGACCAAGAAGGAAGACTTATGGATTGGACCTGCAAAACTGCACAAACTGTTCCAAGAAAGGCTGGTCACTTAAAGGGATTGTACACTAAAGAAAATGTTGTATGCAGAGCACTGTTAAACTAGGGTACAAAAGAACAAGAAGTTGGACCAAAGTTTTTTTTCTAACTGCTACCATATATAACATTGCTTTGTTAGCTGATTTTCTCTAGCTTATTCTTCTTCTGTTATCAATTTTTTTGAATTAATATTGCTAACTCACTAGTCTTGTCTAACTGGATAACCACTGGAGGAGGGGGCAGGACAAAAACAAAAATGTGGAGAGCTGGTGAGGAGCCAGCTTGGCCAGGGGGTTGGGGATCATGGCAAAAGGGTATGGCAGGCAAACAGGTGACAGCAGCTAATGCCACATAGGGGACAGAGGGGGAAATCTTCAAAGATAGGGCAAGGGATCTGTGAGAGGGAGAATAGTAGAATGTAATTGATGTGGAGCTGTTGTATTCATGGACACATTGTGGAAGCTGGAGAAATGCCTGATCTGTCAAAAAATGCGGAGGTTGGAGGATGAATTGGCATGGTTATGGAGGGACATCGAGAGGGGAGAAAGGAAGGGCATGGAAGAGAAGATGGAGGGTAGATAGGGAGGAGTATTGTGAGAGCAGAGACAGGATGGTGGGGAGGAGAAAGAGGGACCAGGGCAGGTGGGCAGAGAACCTACGGGTGGGGGGGCAATAGGGCAAGGGTGCTCAACAGGGGGCACACAATGGCATCAAATAGGTATGGACTCCTGTCTGAGTTAGGGGTGAAGGAGGAGGTGCAGTGGACAAGGACAGAGAGTCCCGAGGGATCAACACAAAGAAGGGAAACAGAGGGCAGTTTAAGAGTAGGGCACTTGGGGGGATTGTGGGGGAGGTCAGGTGAGGGAAGAACACAGGCAGGAGGCATGGTCAAGGAGGATCAGGGTAGAGTTGTAACAAGGGGGGGTCAGGAAAGGGGGCTTGGAAATAGGTAGTAAGCTAGGAAGAGGGTGGCAGGATCAGGGAGCCGGAATGAGGGGCAGGAAAAGGGAGCAAGGGGTGGACAAGTAGAAAAGGAAGCAGAGCAGAGAATTGCAGTTGCACCAGGGGGAGAGGGTAAACAAAGATCAGGATAGGAGTGACGATGCTACAAAGGCAGTTGTAGTGTATGAAGATTCAGTCATCAAGGTGATTAATTGGCATAGGAGGAAAGTAGCTTTCAAGGGGAGATCAATCTTTTGTGACCCTGGAATGGAGGCCAAAAGGGCACTGCCTAGGATTAAGGACTGTATCAATCTAGTGGGGGTAAGCCACACTTAGTATTGCATCTAGGAACAAATGATTTAGCTGGGGAGGAGGTGGAGGTGGTTCAAAGGAGGTTCTGGGAGCTAGCAGAGGGATGTAGAGGGGTGGTCAGCTCCCTTGCCTTCTCGGAGGTTCTACCAGTACATTGTGCTAGCACTGCCGACAACTCAGAATAAAGGAATTTAACCTCTGGCTAAGGCAGTGGTGCAAGGAGGAGGGCTTCACATGTCTGGGAGACTGGGGGGATGTGTGGGTTTATGAGCAGCTGTATGCTAGGGACAGGTTACATATAAGTAATGCAGGAGCTAGATTGCTGAGAGTGAAATTGCAGGGATATATTGATGAAAGAATGAGGAATGATTTAAATTTAAACTAGGTAGGGGAGAGTGCAGCACTAAGGGGAGTGGAGATTCTCGGCCTAGCAGAGAAAACCTAATCCCCACTCTCCCACTGGGAGCACCAATGGTTACCGGGATGGAAGGGGATCAAAAGTGCGGGGGGGGGGATGGAAGGGTATACTAGCCAACACCAGGAGTCTAGGGAATAAAATGTCAGACCTGGAAGCAGTGGTGGGGATGGAAGACCCGGACCTAGTCACAATAACAGAAACATGGTGGACAGATTACCACAACTGGGAAGTGGAGTTACAATTCAATTTTATTGATTCAGAAGATACCTTTGAGCCCAAGCTCTTTTACAAAGGTTCCACATCAGTGACAAGACAAGGTAGAAAGTAGTAAATAAGAAAAAAAAAACATATTAAAACAACACCCTGTTTAACATATGCACAAAAACATTGTGGATTACAAGATAGAGTGGTGAGTAACATGTGCACAGTTATAGAGGCAGAGAATAGTGCAGCCACCTAGGAGCCTTGACATCATGTAGGGGGAAGGGGGAATGGTCACGGAGGTTGCAAAAAGCAATAGGTGGGTGTTAAGGGTAGGCTGTAGGGGCCTTGTCTTAACAAAGTGCAGCCAGGAGGGCATGAGACGAGGAGAGACAAATGCTATATCAATCATAAATTGGCAGAGGATTGAGATACCCAAGATTAGTTGCAGGAACATTTAGAGATTGTACTTAGATGTTGTTTGAGGTTAGTTTTGAATTTGGCTAGATAGGTGGTGGCAAGGAGGTGCTTGGGTAATTCATTCAGCCACAAGGGAGCACGGTAGGCAAATGCCCATTACAAGGGTACAGTCTGTTTAGGAGGGACATGCAGGGGAAAAAAGGAGAGGGGGTATCCCTGTATGTGAAGTAGGGGATAAGAGAGGTAGATGGTAGGGTAGAAAAGGAATCTGCGAACATCCTATGGGTCACCTTGGGCAAGAGGGAAGGAGGGACAATAAAGATAGGGGTGGTCTACAGACCACCACATCAGGGTGTGGAAGTGGATAGAGAAATGGCAAAGGACTTACAGGAAAAGGCAGGTAAAGGGGAGATCCTACTGGTAGGAGATCTGAACCTACTCAACTTGAACAGGGAGATACCATCGGCCACATCAGACAAGAGCGGGGACTTGCTGGAATCCTTGCATTGCTGCACCAAATGGTGGATGAACCCACAAGGGGGGGAGGCTATGCTGGATGTTGTCTTGACAAACGGGGATAGCGTGGGAGGGGTAGAGGTGAGGGAAAGCTTGGGAGCCAGTGACCACCAGATGGTCATGTTCACCATTCGAGCCGTATCAGAATCAGGCAGGTCAACCACCAGGGTACTGGACTTCAGGAGGGCAAATTTTGGGGGACTGAAGAACATCTTAAGGTGGGAGCTAGAAGGGACTCAAATCTTGGGGGAGGTAGAGCAGCTGTGGGGGGCAATAAAGGGAGGAATCCTAAAGGCCATGGAACAGTGTATCCACAAAATTAGCAAAAGCAAAAGCATGAGGAAACCCTGTGGTTCAAGGTGGGGGTTAGGGAGGACATCAGGGAGAAAAGAAAAGAAAAGCATTCAAAGCTTACAACTGTCACAAGGGTTGGAGGAAAGGGCAGACTACAAGGGAAAGCTCAGGGTAGCAGGAAAGGCCACAAGAAGGGCCAATGCAAGTATGGAGGAGAGAATAGCTAGGAAGGAGAAAAGGGAGGGGGCAAAATATTTTCTAGGTATGTAAGCGACAGGAGGAAAAGCAGGCAGGTGATTCCAAGACTTCAGGGAGAGGGTGGGGTAATGGTAGAGGGGGAGATATGAAGAAGGCAACCCTGCTAAATGAATACTTTGCATCAGTCTTCACAGCTGAGAAGGAAGAGGGCCTGCATTAACCAGAAAGGGGAGGACGGGCAAGGAGGTGGGCACAAGCCCCTTCATGGAGGAGAGGGTGTTAGAGGAACTGGGAAAAATAAAACTGACAAGGCCATGGGTCTGGATCAGGTACATACAAGGGCACTCAGGGAATTAAGGCAGGAGCTGGCTGGACCTCTTGCCAGACTGTTTAACCTATCTCTAGAATCAGGGAGGGTCCCTGGTGACTGGAAGCAGGTGGAGGTGATACCATTGTACAAGGGAGGGAGGAAGGATGAACCAAGCAACTACCACCCAGTCAGTCTCACCTCCATGGCAGGCAAACTAATGGAGGCTCTCAGAAAGGAGAGACTGGTAAGGCACCTAGAGGAAGAAGGGCTAATGGATGACAACCAACATGGATTCACGAGAGGCTGTTAGTTTGTGTCAGACCAACCTGATTGAATTCTTTGAGGGGGTAACAGAAGTGTATGATCAAGGGGGGGCAGTAGATGTGGCCTACCTGGATTTCAGGAAGGTATTTGATTCCATCCCCCCCAGGAGATTGGTAAACATGTTGGGTAACTTAGGGATAGGAGGTGCACTAACAATGTGGGTGGAGGATTGGCTCGGAGGGAAGATGCAGAGAGTGGTGGTCAATGGGAGGCATTCCAGAAAGGTATGGGTGGCAAGCGGGGTACCAGAAGGATTGGGGTTGGGTCCCATATTGTTCAATGCGTACGTAGGGGACTAGACACAGGGTCTAAATGGAAAGGTGTGTCTGTTCGCGGATGACACAAAAGTCTACAACAGGGTGGACACTCTGGGGGTGGTGGTGGAGAAAATGAAACAATATCTATCCAGGCTGGAGGAGTGGGTGGAAAAGTGGCAGCTGAGAGTCAATGCAGAAAAGTACAAAATAATGCACATAGGACAGAATAACCCTGGGACTAATTACTGCATTGGGGGGGGAAGGGAGAGACGCTGCAGGCCATGGATCAGGAAAAAGACCTGGGAATTTGGATCACTAGCAACCTCAAGGTTAGATACCAGTGTGAGCAAGCGGCTGCTAAAGCGACAGGAATGCTAGCATGCATTAGGGGGGGCTTTACAAGTAGGAAGAGGGAGGTGATCATGCCACTATACAAAACACTGGTCAGACCACAGCTGGAATATGGGGTTCAGTTCTGGAGGCCCCACTTGCAAGGTAACAAGGACAGGCTGGAATGAGTCCAATGAAGGGCTACCAGACTGGTTCAGGGGATGCAAAGAAGGCCATATGGGGAAAGGCTAGATGAGCTAGGTTTGTATTCACTGGAGATGAGAAGGGAGAGGGGAGACATGGTTGAGACATTCAAGTACTTGAAGAGAATAGGTAAAGTAAAGCAGGCTAGTATCTTGAAGCTAAGTAAGCGGTGGACAATAAGGAGAGAGGATTTTGTGGGGGAAACTGGTACAGGGAGAGAGGATTTCTGCACGACAGATGATTGTTGGTGAGCTTCAATGAAAAGATTAGAAAGGGCCTTAGAACAACAACAGAGTTCAGAAATGAAATAAAATTATATGAACATACAAAAATTGGCAGCAGAAACAGGCTTTAGTGGTCTATCAAGTCCGCTCGAGTGTGCAGCTCAGTCTATTTACTGGAGCTGCCCCCCCCGTTGCCCCCAGAGCAATTCTCCCCCTTCTTCCCCAATCCCTTTCCTTCCTCCCATTGCTAATCTCCTTTTTACCCTGTTCCACCCCCTTTAAAACTTCCTACTGTTTTCAATGACATCACCTCCTCAGGCAGTTCATTCTACTTTGACACCACTCTTTCTGTGAAAAGTGCCTCCTCATTTCCTTTTTAAATCTACCCCCCACAAATTTTTGACTGTGGCCGCCAGTGGTCCCCACTCTTTTTAAATTTAAAATGCCCTCCACTCCAACCCTGTTTATACCCTTAAGGTACATGACATTTTCTAGCATATCCCCCCTTTCCCTTCTGTCTTCCCAGGAATACATACTGAGCCTCCTTAACCTCTCATCATATGGTTTGTCCCCCATGCCATGGATCATCTTGGTCACCCTTCATATGATCCCCTCCAATAGTTTGATGTCCTTCTTCAAATGAGGGCACCAGAACTGCACACAGTACTCCCCCAAGTGTGGTCTAGCCAATGATCTGTACAAGGGCAGAATGACTTCTTTCCTACTGGTGAATCTGCCATGTTTCGGCAGACTGCACTTTGCAGACTAGGAATTTCTTTGCAAATGGACTGAGACAGGCACTGCCCAGAAAAAAAACAAAAGGGCAACAAGGGAAACTAATTTTTTCCTTTGGGCACATGTTCACAATCAAATCTGTTCCCTGACTTGAGAGGCAAACTAAAACATTTACTTTTCCCTGGCTTTTTGCCAGATGCTCTGATTTGTTGCCAAAAAAATAAAAGGACACCAGACATTTTCTTTCATTAAAGAAAAAAGACACTGAGGCTGCACAAATTATTCTTACTGCAGCTCATTGCTGGGCAGTTCATTCCATCCTGTGAAAACAAAAGCAAAGAAAAGTTAGATGACTGTTTAACCAATATCTGCAGAAGTTTGGGCAAACAAGAAATAATTTCTTACCTCTGATCCTGTGGAAGGAACTCCAAAATTTCAGCTGGTCAGCTGCTCTCCTTTGGCAGCCAGCACCAGGCAGTTCCTAGCTGCAGCACAGCAAAACATTTTATGTGGCACTGATTTTCTCAGTAGAACAAATTGAATGCAATAAGTGTCTTGCACTCACCTTGAACAGAAAATTCTCTCAGGTCTGAAATCTGGTGGGGGTAAAAAAGTCTGTTTAGGGTGTGGGGTGGAATCAGAGTTAAATTTATTACCCTCATTCTGCGTCCACTGGCCGTTACTCAGCTTAATATGGCCTGGTGCTTGGTAAATTAATCAGTACTATGCCAACGGCCAAGTATGTGGTGGTTCTGGAATGGAGTAAAGAACCCTAAAACCATAGTGGCAGAGAAGGAGTCTCTTAGGAAAAAGGAGAGATGCTGCTTATGACAAAAGTAAATGGCTGCATACTTTTCAAGAACACTGGGTTGCAAAGTATAGTTGGGTTGAGCTTGACCCTGAAAAAACTTCATGTTTTGTGAATCCTGTAGAAGAGTCCCAGAAATTGCTGATACTACATCTGCATATTATGAAGGGGGCTGCAATAATTTCACGGAGCAGTCTTTACAAAAGCATGCCAATTCTAAGAAGCATGCCCTCTCTGATGCCCGATTTATAGCTGAATCCCAACAGGCATCTGCTGTTGAAAGAGCAAATTAAATGCTCAATTCCAATGTGGCATGCTGTGTGCAGCTGTTAATTGGAAATGTGCATGCCTTGACCAAACATGCCAGGCCATATACAGACTTCCAGTGGATATGTGTGAACTTGACAAATGTAAAGGGGTTGATATTGGGGAAACCTATCAGAATTACAAATCATTTATTATTTATTTATTTAGCTTTTGTTAACCAGGTAAGTACACTAGACAAGACAATTTGCTTATTTTCAGGTACGACCTGGGAGAGTACAGGAAATTACATACTTACACACTTGGGACAACATGGTACATAATTAGGAAAAAGATTACACGTCATAAGACAACAAGGTACAAGTTAGAAAAAACAACTCGCATGTCACATGTGAACATCATAATGTAGAATACACAAAGTGCAAGGCATGTGAGGCACATTTAGTTAGAATAGGTACAACAGAGTAAATGGTGTGTGCCAGTTTTGGAGCAGTACAAGGCAAGGATTGGTAGCAGCAGGTACAAAACTATCATCTTAAGGGCCAGCTGTTACGTATGAGGGCTAAGTGCTAACATTCTGTCACGGGGGTTTTTGGCACCCACAGCCCGATGTGAGTTTGAGATGGTTCCATAGGGAGGAATGCAGGCTGCCCTGAGAAGGGGCATCATGGACCTGGGCAGGGAAGGTGTTCCAAAGTTTGGGGGCACATGCAGCAAAATCCCTTTCACCCATTTGAGTCCGAGCCACAGGTACCTTGAGTGTGGCAGACCCCTGAGACCTAAGGTGATAGGAAGAGGGAACAGTTTGGACAAGCAAACTCGCCACCCCTGGGGGGTACCTGTGCTAAGGACCTTTTCTGTGAAGCAACCAAGGACAAAGTCAATGTGCTTCGAGGGAGAAAGCCAGTCTAACTTGTTGTAGAGATCATAGTGGTGAGTGAGCTGGGGGGGCCGCTAGGGCGAAGCAGCAGACATTGTTGTAGGCAGTCGACCACCTAGAGAGATGGACTTTAGTGGTGCTGGCAAAAACAGGAGCCCATAACATAGTGAGGGGAGAAGCATACCTCTAGCAAGAGCAATATGTGCAGCCAGCGTGAGGTTATTTTTAGCTGTATAGGCCAGACCCAGTTTACAGTTGACAGTTTTGCATGTATTCTGGATATGGCAGCCAAGGTCAAGCTGAGGGTCCAACGTTACCCCAAGGTACTTGAAATTGTCTGTGATTGGGATCGGGATGCCCCCCCTTTCCAGAAACACAGAACGGCACAGGGGAGGCCTTAATCTTAGCCCGGGACCCAAAGAGCATGGCCTGGGTTTTTTTTAGATTAAGGACTAGCTTATGGTTCAGGATCCATGTCTGAATGTTTCTTAGGTCATCACTCAGGTGGCTGTTAATGACCCCCACCTCTGGGGACTGAGACAGGATGACCAGATCATCTGCATAGAGGACTGGTTTACAATGAGCAGCGGTTGCGGGGAGATTATTAACGAAAATGGAGAAGAGCATGGGTCCAACGACGGAGCCTTGGGGGGCGCCCATTGTTACTGGGATGGGGCCAAGAGCTCTTTGCCATATTTAATCCACTGCATTCTACCATGTAGGTAGTTGGAGAACCAACTGAGAGCAGCATTGGATAGTCCAATTGATCTAAGCTGTGTTGATAGCTTGGCATGGTCAACCAGGTCAAAAGCCTTCGAGAGGTCTATAAAGATAGCCCCTGAGAGTTTGCCTTGGTCCATGGCCTCCATAATCCAAGATGAAACAGTAACTAGGGCTGAGGAGGTACCATGCCCCTTCCTGAATCCATGCTGTACAGGAAACATTATATCATATGAATGTAAGTACTCTGAGAGTTGCCCAGCCACAACTTTCTCCAGAAGTTTGCTAACCGTGGATAGGATGGATATGGGGCGATAGTTCTGTATCAGTTTAGGGTTCCCCTGTTTAAAGATTGGGACAACCCTGGTGACCTTCCATATGTCTGGGATAACTCCAGTTGACAGGGACAGATTAAAGATGTGTGCCACCAGAGGGGCAAGCCAGGGGGCACCGAGGCTGAGGAGCTTTGGTTCCAAGCCATCTTGGCCAGCACTTGAGAAGGGGGAGAGTCCAGTGAGCAGTTTCCGCACCTCTTGAGCCACCACTGCCCTGAACAGAAAGGGCAGGCAGGGTGATGATGGTGCTTTGGGATGGTTGCCGCTGACACCACCACCATTGGGGAATGTCAAGGAGTACTCAGACAGATCAGAAAAATAATGATTGAAGGAGTTGCCAATGGTTTCAGAGTTGTTGCAGCTGGAACCATCAATTATCATATCAGTGGACTCAGCACTCCGTGTACCACTCACTATGTGTTTAATGTTCCTCCAGAACTTCCTTGGGTCCCTAGCCGAGTTCAGTAATGCAGATTTGCAGAACTCACATTTGGCTATCCTTACATTCTTTTTGCACTCATTTCTAAGTTTCCTGTATTTCTGAAGGATAGCCTGGTCAGCCGTGGCCTTAAACTTGGCCCAGCACTTATCTCTAGTTTTGAGGAGGGCCAGGAGACTAACATACTAACATACTAAAATGCCAGCAGAATAGGCCTAATGGTCTTTCGAGCCTGCTCAATTGGTCAGCCCCCACCCTGGGTGCTGACCTTGCTGCCCCCCTCACCTTCTCTGGCTTCTCCCTTCCCAGTTCTGGATATTCTTGCTGCATTGGATTTTGCTTCCAGAACCCTTCCTGTGTACCTGTCCCAGCCCCTCTTGAACCCCTCCACCGTCTCTGCCTCCACCAGCCCCCTAGGCAGTGCATTCCATGGCTCCACCACCCTCTCAGTGAAGTAGCACCTCCTTCTTTCTCCCCTGAATCTTCCCCCCTCCAGCTTCCACCCATGCCCTCTAGTGGCCCCCTCCTCCTTCCTTCAAAGTACCCTGACTGTTCCTCCCCTATTTACCCTCTTCATGTACTTGAAGACCTCTATCATGTTCCCCGGTCCCTTCTCTCTTCCAATGTGTGCATATTTAGCTCTTGAGCCTCTCCTCATAGGTCCTGTCCCCAAGCCCCAAATCATTTTGGTTGCCCTCCTCTGGACCTCTCCAGGAGTTTAATGTCCCTCTTTAAGTGTGGCCTCCAAACTGCACGCAGTACTCAAGTGTGGCCTCACCAAGCAGTTATACAGAGGAGCATCACTTCCTCCTTCTGGAGGTGATCCCCTAGTGATACATCCCAGCATCCTGTTGGCCTTGGCTGCTGCCCCCACAAGTCTCCGAGTTGTTCATTTTGACATCCACCACCACCCCAGGTCCCTCTCAGCCATCGAGACTTGTAGCATTTCCCCAAGGTGTACACTTGGCCCGGGTTTGGCCCCAGGTGAAGTACCTTGCATTTTCCTGCATTGAACCTCAGCTTCCACTTTCTAGACCATCTTCCAGAGCCTCCAGGTCCCCTGTAGGGCCACCCTCCCCTCCTCACCATCCACCACCGCCCCCAGTTTTGAGTCATCCACAAAGAGACTCATCTCACTCCTAATTCCTGTCCTTATGTCAGAGACGTAGGTGTTGAACAGGAGTGGCCCAAGGACTGATCCCTGTGGGACCCCACTAATGACCCTCTTTGGGGATGAGACTATCCCGCCAACTACGACCCTCTGGGTCCGGTCCTGGAGCCAATTGCCTATCCATCTGATCATCTGGTTCCCCACCCCCATTTCTCCCAGCTTATCCAACAGGCCCATGTGAGGAACAGAGTCAAATGCCTTGCTGAAGTCTAGAAAGAGGACGTCCACTGGTCTACCAAGGTCCAAGGCACTCGTCACCCAGTCATAGAACTCACAAGATTTGTCTGACATGATTTCCCCGAGATGAATCCATGCTGCCTATCACCCAGGCACCCTGACTTTTCCAGGTCCCCCCTAGCCTCTCCTTGACAATGCCCTCCATCACCTTGCCCACCACCGATGTCAGGCTGACAGGCCTGTAGTTCTCTGCCACCTTCCTTGATCCTCCCTTGTGGATAGACACTATATGCGCCACCTTCCAGTCCCAGGGCACCCACCCTGTCCTCAGAGAGATGGTGAAAAGCTCCACCAGGGGTTTTGCTAGGACATCTGCAAGTTCCTTCAGCACTCTGGGATGTCATTTATCTGGCCCCGGTGCTTTCTCCATCTTAAGGGAGCTGAGGGCTTCCCTCACTCTCTCTCCTGTGATTTCCACTTCCAGTACCTCTTCTCCCTGCTTAGCCCTCCCCTCTCCTGCCAGTGATGCCTGTGAGGGAATTTTTATATATGTTTCCTTTTATATCCTAAAGCTATATTTGCTATAATATGCCTTGAAGTTATGCTTGCTTTAAAAGCCATGCTGTAACAAAGTAATAATGAATGTAGCAGACATTTCTGAGTTCATGTTTTCTTTTTAAGGGTTATAGAATTTGTACTGAGGTTACTTGAGGTACATTTGGGAAAACAGAAAGCTAGATAAAACTGAGCAGAACTGGTTGTACCAGCCTGAATAGCAGACTTGGACAAAATATAGAGATAGGAGCATGCCTGGGCAAATATAATAATAACAGCACGTAGTGGCATTGAGGGCAATGCTACGTTGTTATGGTGTGAGTGAAACTCATTGTCTCTCAGGTCAGCTTGACCCAGGCATATGTATCAAGCAGTAATGGGAAAGAAATGAAATAAGCAAGTGAAAGTACCTCATGCATATCAATGTGTTTTTACATTGCTGAAAACTTGTTATGCTGTTTTATGATTGCTCATACTAAAATGTTGGTATGTGTCAAGATAAGAAGTGCAAAATCTAGCTTATAAAAAGCTGCTGTAAATTGTAATTGGGGAACTTCTCTGTTGTAGAAGTCCCACATGCATGTGTGAGATATTTGATCAAATAAAGCGACGTTAAGACAAAACCCAGTGGTGTGGTTTTTGCCCCGTGATGACGGGAGTGGTTGCTCAGGTAATACTTACAGTGAGAGAATTTGCAATCACAGTTTTGGTGTAGTCGGCAGGATGAGTTCTTCGGTCCGTGTCACCTCATGATTGGGTTGTTTCCCTTGGACAAAAAGAAGGACATTTTTGTGGAACCCCATCAGGACATGATGCCTAGGGGCCGGCGTCACTCATCATCACTGTAAGTACAAGAATACCTTGGAGCGAGTGTGCACTATAAAGGACAGGCCTAGATAATATGTGAAACAAGGGGAAAAAAAAAATATAGCTGGGTCCAGAGTTAGTATTATCTGGACCGGCAAAATGTATGTTTGACAAGTTTGACCAAACAAATTACAAGGGCAACTGCACTGCCTTTGTACTTGTAATTTGCTGCCAAGTATATACTGTTAGAGCCAATGATGGTTTTTACAGTTCAGGCTGCTTTAGGAGAAAAGCAGTGGCTGATTAAGTAACGTTAGATAAGCAACATCTAGAGAAGAAAAATAAACTACTGTGGATGTAGCACAGTAGGTGACTACAGATGGGATGATTTGAAAATCCTACCCCCATGTTGCCTATCTGTGTAGTTTACTTTGATCCCAAACCAAGTACTCAGGACCTCTACCAGATGGATCTCAACCTAGTACTGTTAGAGATTTTTTTGTTTTGTTTTAAACTGCAAACCAGAGCTCTGGAAAAGACTTGGTTTGGCAGGTTATAAAATGGCCAAAAGAAAACCTTTGAAAGGGTTAATAGCTGCAGTGTTTGGAATTATCATGAAGGTCCTGCAGAGTTTTTTTACTCAGACTAGTGTATCGGAAAGAAGAAGAAAATACCTTGGCATCAGGTAAGTCTGAATTTTTTATTCAAAGTTGTTTTATGTCTGTCTGTTTTATTTCTGTAATACATATACTAAACAAGGTAATGCTCTGTCTTTCTCGTGCATATTTTCTAGCTTATATATCTGTGTTCTGTAATTATGTTTGCTGTCAAGGTTATGAGATAGGATTTACTGCCTTCAGTGCACAACATGTTACAGTAAAAAAAAAGAAAGAAGAAGCTTCTTTGCCTCATAGCTGACTGTTTTAATTGGCTTTATTTTTAATGGAACATTTGTGCTGCCTAGATAGGGTCAGTGAAGAACTTTTGTTTGTAGTTGTTGGATTGGAGCAGGTAGTGTTGATGGTGAAGAGTTATGACGTCATATAGATCGCAATGTGCAGAAAGATTTGTAGTTTGCAAGCAATGTGCCAAGCCACTGCTAGGTGAAAATGTAATGTGTTAACAGCTATAAATGGCTTTATCATACTTCTAGTTATAACCAGAAACTTTTTGCAAAATGGCAGGGTGCCATATTTTGGCTATGTGCAAAAGGTGTAACCATGTTATACAAGATGTGTTCACTTACAGATGATATGTTGTGCTGCGTTTTAACGGAGTTAAAATCTGTTTAAAAAATGTTTTGTTCTGGAAAGATTTGGCATGGTGATATGTATAAATGTGTTGATTTAAAAATTGTCAGTGTTACAAGACAGGGGGAGGCAGCACCTATATCTAAAACACGTACAGTTTTCTAATGAAACTATGGGCATTACCTCAGCAAATTGGTGTGAAACAATGTCAGTCTTATTTTGTGTTAAGTATTTCTTTTTGTGTATGTGTATGTGTGTGTACTGTCTTGGCCAGCAGTTTTATTGTAAAAATATTTAATATCAGTAGTGTTCAAGGACACTAAAAAAAAAATAAATAACTGGGTTTGAACAACCCTTGCATGCACACTGTGACCTTTTGCACATTATTTGACCTTCTTGTGTTTCAACGTTTTATGTTACTACCAGTTCAAACTTGATGTGTATTCCATACCTAAAGCATAACTTTTCACACAAAATGTATGTTTTCATGAAAGCACACCAAGAGTGAACCATGTAATTTGACTTTTTATTGCAAAACTAGTATTCTAAGTGAAGAGGAACAAACTTTTCTTCTCATCTCACTGCTTCTGACTTGCAGCCAACACAGGCAATACTCCAGCTGAAAGGGGAGAATTATTCATCATCTCCCCATATTTTTATTATATATATATAGTACGCTTTTGAAAAAAGGACTATTACAGCTGTTTTTGAGAGTTTACCATCTACAGTTAAAAACAATGGCTTTTGTTTTTATGTGTGACCATGGTGTAATCATTTTTTTGTCTTTTTGAAATGCATTCTAAGAGATACGTACGTACGGTATTACCATCAATCTGGATTTTTTATAAACTCAGCTGACATTTTGTCATGCTTAGGATAAGGGAACCCAGGGACGCTTGGCTTCTTTTATCCTATGGAAATAATCTTGTTTTATTTTTAAACTGGTGTGTGTTTGTTTTTGTTGTTTGTCTGTGTTTCTTCTCTTTCTTCTAGAGAAAAAGAAGTTCCCCATCTTTATAGTAAGGTATGAAACTTACTAAACTAATTGTAATATTATCTTGTTATAATTTAAAGTGTAGTAGGTGGGGATCATGTCACCATCCAAAGCTAACCTTTTTATTGCTACAGTATTTGAGCTGTCTCTTTCACTTCGAGCTGTCTCTTCCACCAGTAGGAGTTTGGGGGGAGGGGGTTAGCTACCCTTCCTCTATCCCTTCCAGTGTAGTACCCACAAAGGTTGCAAGGTACATCACTGGTCCTCAAAGGTAAATAAAGAAAATGTATATTTGCCAATAATTGTTTCTTATTTACAGGTTTAAAAAGACCCAAGGTATTTTAACAGCATAACCCAGCCCAAGCCCTTCTGTTTTTTCTAGTGCAAACAGTTAACATCACACCTATTATTGGTACAAGGGTTTCTTGCCTCAGCAAGTAATCAGTTACACTGGAGGGTGAAGTTGTGTATGTATGTCCACACATATTCATACTTTTAATTGTCTTTTCAGCTTTCTTATCCTGTTAAAACAAATGCAAACAACTTTTGTCATTGCCTTACAGCAATGAATGCATTTTTTCAACCAGTAAATTCACAGTACTCTAACATTTCTGGACTCTAAGCTAAGTTTACAGTCTATATGTGTTGTTTAAAATGTATTTTATGCATTATGCTCAATACTGAAATTGTTGTATTACAAACATGCTTATGTTTCATGTTTTATGTTATAATGTTTTGATATACATCTTGCTACACTGTATCCATGTGTGTATTCAGAAAAGTGTTCCACATGTATAATGTTTTTAATGCTCATAGCAAACCTAAATACTGGGACTAGCATTGCTGACCCACCCCTACAATATGTTCCAAAGCAAAACCAAAAGTAAAATTAATGCTCCGTTTGTTTTATTGCTCACAGGTACCCCTGAAAAATGAGTGTACTCTATGCAGGTTTTGTCATTTTAAATTTTAACAATTATAATATACAAAATTTAGATTGTACTCCAAACATATGCTTCAAGCCTTACCCCACTCAGTACTTTGGAGTATTTCACTATACAGGGTAAAGAAGGTAGACCTTTCACTTGTCACAGGTGCAATAGGCACTGTTATTAAATTGGCTGTAGGCCAACAACATATGTGATTTGTCCCACTAATTGCATTGTGTAAAAGGCATATTGTTATGAACAATATGTTTAAGCGTGTAACTGCATTAAGCAGGTTAGCAAGAGGAAAAGGAAGAGGAGACCATTATGGTTTTCAAGAGGTAGCAAAGAAAGTGAAAGCCAAAAGATAGCATTCAGGCAATACAAAGAGACACAGGCAGAAGGGGATAGGGAGAAGTACCAGGAGAAACAAAGGAGGCAGGGTAGTCAGTGAATGCCAAAGCTCAGACAGAAGAACACATTGCAAAATCAGTGGTTAAAGGACAAACCTTTTACAGGTACATAAGTGAAAAAGAAAGACAAAGGGAGGGATAGTGAGACTAAAGGGGGAGGATGGGAGTCGTGTGGAGGATGACAACAGTAAAGCTGACATATTGAACAGGTATTTTTGCTCAGTCTTTACTGAGGAAGAGGGGGGTAATGGGTCTGAAGGGAGTACAAGGGGTGAGAATGGTGCAGAAATGGATTGCATCACAAATCCTATGAAGACAAGTTGAAAGAACTAAACATGTACTCCCTGGAGGAGAGGAGGGAGAGAGGAGATATGATAAGAGACATACAAGTATCTTACAGGGAGAAACAGAGTGCAGGAAAACACTATTTTTAAGTGAAAAAGATGTTCTAGGACCAGAGATCATGGGATGAAGTTGGAGGAGGATTTATCAGAGGAAACATGAGAAAGAATTTCTTCACAGAACAGGTGGTGGACAAGGAACACTCGCCAAGAGGAAGTGGTAGGGGCTGAAACAATCACGGATTTAAGAATGCATGGGATGGACATAAAGGAATTCTAGAGGTCAGGGTAAGGAAACAGACTTCTAGAAAACAAACTGAACTTACAAGCTCAAATGGGCAGACTGGGTGGGCCGTAGGCCTTATTCGTTGACACTGTCTATGTATCTATGTATCTATGTATTGTAACATTACAAGATTTTATAAGTCAGGCCTGCTTGCAACAGACAGGAAATAATGTTCATCACTGTCATTACTGCTTCTGTAATTTAAAAGCAGGAGGTAACCATAACACTGTCATGATTTACAAATGGTCAAATGGTATAATTGAATCCTCTGCCTGCACCCCAGGTGTGCGGTTAATGTCCAATTTTTATTTTTTCTTTCTAATTGCCAGAATTTAGGCTCTGTCACACCACTCTTACAAAACAAAAGTTAATGGTTTAAAAATTGTTATTTATGTGTTTTTTAATTCAGTGTCTAACACACTTTGCAAGTTTGCAGGTTTCCAAGGTGTGGCACACATAAGATCTCCACTTTCAACAGCAGTAATACTTTCATCTAAGTTGCCAAGACCTTCATCTTTTTCCTTAAAAAAGAAAAACAACTGCCACAGTTTTAATGTTATCACCATCTTTGTGCCTGACTGGTTCCTAATAAGGACTATTGCATGAATCCGGTTATTATTTACCTCTGCAAGTGTAATGTTTTCAGCAAAATTACACCTATTTGTAGAACTTAAATCAACTGAAGAAGGTCCAGTAGTTCAGACTCTGCAATCAAGCTTATTGTTTCTGCTTACTATGAAGTTAAGTCTGGGAAGGGCACTCCCCAACTCCAGCTAAAAGATTCTGCTTCAATTGACCTTCAAGCAATACATCCATTTTCTTCGCTGCCTGTTCCAAACATGGCTGGTACTTTCTACAACCCTGTTGCTCTGTTATGGACTGTGTTCTTTATGGTTTATTGTCAATTGTTACCTTTTATGGACTGTTAATCTTTATGCCGGGGTGTAATCAACTACGACAAAACAAATGCCATGCCAGTGTGTGTGTGTGTGGCTATTCCATTAAAAGGACTCAATGCACCCCTGGCCAGTGTTTCTACTACTCAGCCATCCAGCAGCTAGCCAGCAAATTGAACACTGACTTTTCTACTATGCTGGTGTTTTGTTTTTAAATTACTGTCTGCATTGCCCCATATGCCTTGTGGGGTTACCACCATTCTGCAAATGACATTTCATCTGTACTGTAATTACATCAACCTGTAAATACTTATATGAACTTATAAACTGTTAATTTCATGGACTGTTATGTTTTATAAGGACTTATCTGTCAAGAGACATTATCAATAAATTCTTCAATCAAGCTCCAAGTGTAAAAGCACACCTCAACA
The DNA here is from genome assembly GCA_016271365.2 of Neoceratodus forsteri. Classification (NCBI taxonomy): domain Eukaryota; kingdom Metazoa; phylum Chordata; order Ceratodontiformes; family Ceratodontidae; genus Neoceratodus; species Neoceratodus forsteri. Next base: position 87,372,270 of record CM057451.1, read on the forward strand.
CAAGGTAGCATCTACCTTATTCACTCAAAGTGAATTCCATGAACTCTTTTCATCAACAAAATTGTTATGTTATATTGTATTATATGTGGTGTCACATGTTAAGCATTTTTCATATTTCAATTGTGGTGTTGACATCCCTCACCCTGTATTATGTTTTACAAACTCACGATTTGTGTTCCGCCTGTAACCACCCCTGTGCCAACTCCAAAACAGGATGCTTTTTATAAATGCCTTGACTATCTGTATGCTGGCAACCAGTTTTAAATCATATACCTATTCACCTAGTCTAACAGTCTAAAGTAGAAATGTTTAGTTTTTTTTTAACCTTCAGTTATTAACTAATATCTTTACATTTATGTCTCAATTTTGTGAATGTTCAAGTCCTCAGGGGCCTCTAGCTTCAGGGTGGAAATTATTAACAGTGGTCAGTGGCCAAGGTTTTAGTAATCAGTGACCAAACTTTTATCAACAATATGTAGTTGGCTAACCATAAAAGTGAGAAAAAGTAAAAAGAAATCGGTTAGTTGATACATAGTATCAAAAGGGGGGAGAGTGTGAGAGAATTTTTATATATGTTTCTTTTTATATCCTAAAGCTATATTTGCTATAATATGCCTTGAAGTTATGCTTGCTTTAAAAGCCATGCTGTAACAAAGTAATAATGAATGTAGTAGACATTTCTGAGTTCATGTTTTCTTTTAAGGGTTATAGAATTTGTACTGAGGTTACTTGAGGTACATTTGGGAAAACAGAAGCTAGATAAACTGAGCAGAACTGGTTGTACCAGCCTGAATAGCAGGCTTGGACAAAATATAGAGATAGGAGCATGCCTGGGCAAAATATAATAATAACAGCACGTGGTGGCATTGAGGGCAAGCTGTACGTTGTTATGGTGTGAGTGAAACTCATTGTCTCTCTCAGGTCAGCTTGACCCAGGCATATGTATCAAGCAGTAATGGGAAAGAAATGAAATAAGCAAGTGGAAAAGTACCTCATGCATATCAATGTGTTTTTTACATTGTTGAAAACTTGTTATGCTGTTGTTTATGATTGGCCCTTACTAAAATGTTGGTATGTGTCAAGATAAGAAGTGCAAAATCTAGCTTATAAAAGCTGCTGTAATTGTAATTGGGAACTTTCATTGTAGAAGTCCCACATGCATGTGTGAGATATTTGATCAAATAAAGCGACGTTAAGACAAAACCCAGTGGTGTGGTTTTTGCCCCGTGACGATGGGAGTGGTTGCTCAGGTAATACTTACAGTGAGAGAATTTGTGATCACATGCCTCCCCCTCTCCCCAGACCCACCGATCGGTAAGGGTCCCCCCTCCTCAGTATCTCTGTCTCCTCCCATGTATGATGCAGCACCCCCATTTTCCTTGGTGGAAACTGAGGTGAAGTACTCATTTAGTACCTCAGCCTGCTCTCCCGGGTCTTGTGCCCATCTCTCCCCTGATTTAATCCTGCTAATCTGCCCCTTCACCCTTCGTTTTTCCCCAATGTATCTAAAGAACCCCTTGTTCCCTCTCCTGATTTCCCTGACCAGGTTCTGCTCCTTCCTTGCCTTAGCCACCCTCACCACCCTAGTGGCCCTTCTAGCAATCAGCTCATACTCCCCTCGATCCCTTTCACTCCTTGAGCACTTGAATTGCCTATAGGCTGCCTTCTTTCCCTGCACCACCTCCTGGACCTCCCTGGTCCACCAGCAGGGTTTTCGGCCCCCAGATTTTCATCTTATCTTGCACAGGTGCTGGTAGCATCTTGCACCCTCTCCTGATGATTTCCACCTACTATCAGCGTCCATGTCTGACCCAATCCCATCCAAATACTCCTTAAGGATCCTTCCATTTCTTAAAATCCGCTCTCCTGAAGTCAGTTACCTCCATCTTTGTGCAGCTTTCTAGCCCTCCTAGGTCCAGGCAGAACCAGACCGTGGCATGGTCACTCCCCACCAATGGGTCCCTTACCTCCAGGCCCCTAATCTGGTCACTGTCTGCCAGGACCACATCCAGTACCCGCGCCTCTCTGGTCAGTTCCCACACCTGCTGAGTTAGGAATGCGTCTTGACAGACATCCAACAACCTCTGTTCCCTGGTCACAGAAGATGTCATAGTCTCCCAGTCTGTTCCTGGCATGTTTAAGTCCCCCAACACCACCACCATTCCTCTGCCCAGTCTGCAGTGTTTCCCAACATCTGCCACCAGACTCCTCCTCCAGTCCTCCGCCAGGGCAGGGGGTCTATACACCATTCCTATTTTTACTCTCTTGCCCCTTGTTATCAAGGTGACCCAGATTGCTTCCACGTTCCCTCTCCTCCTCTACTCCCCTATGTCAATACAGTTTTTGACTATCATTGCCTGCCTCCCTTCCCTCCCCTGTCCTTCATGAACATAGTGTAACCCTCCAGGTTCAGGTCCCAGTCATGTCCTGCAGTGGCCCAGGTCTCAGTGACCACTGCCACATCTACTGCTCCTCAGTTAGCATCGCCTGAGCTCAGGCATTTTATTTCCCAAGCTCCTGGCATTTAGCAGGACTACCTTCCACCTTTCCCTATACTTCCATTTCCTGTTCTTGTTCACATGGGATTCTGTTTTCCCTGGTCTGCACTTTACCAGTCAGCCTTTTCCCGCAATCCTCCAGCTCCCAGGGGTGGAGACAGATCCTCCCTTATCGGCACCCCTTGACAGCCTTTTCTCCCATCCCTCCCCCCTTCACAAGTTTAAACCCCACTTTTCACCAATGAACCTCTCTATTTTCAACTTAAGGATTCCCCTTCCCTCCAAATTGAGATGGAGTCTATCTCTAGCATACAGCTCCTTATCCTCCCAGGTCTCCCCCAATCCCCCATCAACCCATACCCTCTGGCCTCACACCACTCCCTGAGCCACTGGTTTATCTCCCTAATCTTCCTTTTGTGCTCCCCACTAGCCCTTGGCACCGGCAGGATTTCTGAGAAGGAAACTATGCATCCTATGTCATGACAGACCCTGGCAAGCTCCCTGAATCTTGCCTGTATCTCTAGCTCACTATTTCCCTCAATGTCATTTGTACCCAGGTGGACCAGTATGTCCGGGGAACCCCCACAATCCTTTGCCAGCTGATATACCTCATGCTTAGCCCTGTGCACTGTTAGTCCAGGGAAGCATTTTGTTCTAACTGGCCAGGCTTCTCCCTTCCTATCCCATTTGATACCCCTGATCATAGAATCCCCCAACAGGAGCACTCTGACCACTCCTTTTCCTCCATTTCCCCCTCTTCCATGTCCCTCATCCTTTCTACCTGCCCCTCCACCCAGCTGGCTCATTGTTCCTCCCCCTATCTGGGTGCCACATGCCACCCCTCCTTATTTACCCTGACCACCCCTCCTCCAATCCAATCCTCTCCTCCCGAGTATCCTTCTGTACCTTGCTAACTCCCCCCTCACTGCTCGCAACTGGTCCTTCTCCCCCATCTGCTAAACTAGCCTGGCTCGTCCTCCCTTCCTTGCTGTCTCCATTTAGTCCCTCCTTGCTTGTTGTGCTTCCCTGGCCTAAACCCTCAGCTCCCTTTACTACCATGAAGCCATTTTGTAGCCGTTCCCCTCACCCTCCATCTGATGACGGGGGCATGTTTCTCCTACAGGGCCCTTAACAAGATGAGGAAGTGACCGACAGCGGATGTGGAGTCCTGAGCATTCCATACTGCTGACCAGTCAATGTACTTAATATCATTTTGAAAGGAGGACAGATCAAACCTGGAGTAGTCTCTGATCTGGATAATTTTATGGGGTATTTTCAGGAGTGGGATCCTCCAGACACAGTACACCGGGGAGTGATCAGAGATAGAATCAGGCAGGATACCAGACGAGCTGATCCTATCAGGTCTGTTAGTCAAGATCCAGTCCAGGAGAACTGAATGTTCATTAGTAATATCGCAGAACTGGAATGTCAGAAGCTTGTGGATGTGGTTAAGAATACAGACTTCCTTTCAGTAATAATAGATGGCACAACAGATTCCAGTGTAAAAAAACAGGAAAAATTTAGATAAGAACAGTAAATAATGGGGTTCTTGGTGTTTATTTTGTGTCCCTGGAAAATCCACACAAAGCTGATGCAGCATCAAACTCAGCATCTATTGATCAGGTCATGCTGTCACAGATAGAGTCAGCAGAGTGAAAAAACAAATTAGTAGGGCTTACCACTGACTGGGCAGCAGTGATGACTGGTAAAAGAGGGGAGGTGACTGCAGTACTGAACAAAACCTGGCAGAGCCACTATGGCTGCAAATGCACTAACTAGATCAGGGTGTTTCATGGGCTTAAACATAAACATAAACATAAACATAAACATAAACATGACTTGCATTTAGTAAGGCAGACAATACCATTCCACATATGACTTGTGAACATGTAGGGTAGGGCTGGGAGTGGGTCACAATGTGGTAAACTGGGTTAGGAACTGGTTGAATGATATAAGATAGAGAGTCATGGTAAATGGTGCTCAGTCTAAGGAAAGGAGTGTGACCAGCAGGGTGCTACAGTGATCAGTCCTGGGCCCAGTCCTGTTTAATGTCTTCATAAGTGAAATTGCAGAGGGGCTGGAGGGGAAAGTGTGCCACTTGGCAAATTACAGTAAGATCTGCAACAGGGCTGCCTCTCCAGGAAGGGTGTAAAAAATGAGGGACCTAGGTAAACTGGAGGAATGGTATGAAGTGTGGCAGCTGAGCTTTAATGCAAAAAAGTGCAAAATCATGCAGTTGAGTTGCAGGGAACCAGGGGAAGATTACTGGGGTTGGGGTGGGGAGAAACTGATGGTCACCAAACAGGAGAGGGCTTTGGGGGTAATCATATTGGATGACCTAAAGGTGGCTAAACAATGTACCAAGGCTGTGGGGAGAGCCAGTGGGATGCTAGGGTGCATAGGGAGAAGAACCACCAGCGGAAGGAAGGAGGTGGTGATGCTACTGTGCAGATCACTGGTGAGGCCTCATTTGGAATACAGTGTCCAGTTCTGGTTGCCCCATTTCCGTAATGTAACTTTAAATCACAAATGGGTTAAATGGTTCTATTTTAGATCTGCATCCCTCTCCCCTTCTGCTCCCACTAGTTAGACTAACTGAATACAACCTGGAAATAGCTAGGCTAGCATGATGATTCACCTGCACAAGCTGCTTCTCAGTCCACATCACTGTCTTTTTAAAATTTTAGCTTCTTGTTGAAAATAGCAGCTTGCTACAGTAATACATAAGCTAAAGTGATATCACCTACCAGGAGTTGTAAGACATATTGTAGCTAGCTTGGCTTGAGGAAGGGTGAACATGGTCAGGAACCCATAGCAATTGAGATGCATATGCAGCAAAAAAGTCCAGATGCACTAACTTACCCTACAAGTGTTAAGTATCACAGTCTGCATAATACACAAGGCTTACAGTGATGAATCTTCATATGGTTTGGCTGGTTTGGGTTCTACTGTTTATAATACAAGGATGAATAGCTAAGGAAGACATTTTTTCAATGAGTGCCAAATGTGGTACAGTGGCAGATGTTTTGCAAAGGTATAATAGAAATTGTGTCTGAGGTATTGTTACCCCAGAATTGGGTCACGTTTTCATAGAGACAGATTACATTTGTGGTACATGATTGTCCCTTTGTGAATCCCTGCTGTTCTCTGTCACTGAAATCACTGTTAGACACATGGCTAACTTATATCTTTAAGTAGTGATTCTAGAATTTTACCCGTAACCTGTATTTATTATTTTTTAAAATAATATTTTGAGGGGATGCCTGGTTATGGATCATCCCAATATTTAATTTCAGCATTTCAGTGGAAACATTGCTCTCTGATTTTTTTTTATTCTAAATTTTTTGCAGAATGTTGTCTGTATTTATATTAATTCTATTGGCATTCCTGGTAATGTACATGGGCAGGGGACTGAGGTGTGCTTGGGACTGAATAAGGAACACAAATATTAATTGCATTGCTTTGCTATCTCCACTAGATTTTTTACTGTTTCCCTTTTGATATTAATATTACTTATATTCTTATTTTTTTTGTTTAGGCTATTGATACAACAGCACAATTGCTTGCTGCTGCTTTTGTCTGCATCTTTTCCATGTCTGAGTTCCATTTTCTTTTTGAAATGATTACTTTTGCTTTTATGTTTCTTTTAAAATGTTTAATATTCTGACCATGTAGTTATGTCATGGGTTTTGGTTTCAGATATTTTATTGCATGTTTAGCTTTTGTTTTGTTGAATAGCTTTCTCACATCCTCATTTAGCCATCTTGCTTGTCATCATTAGTTGATATATTCCTTGATACTTTTAATGTAACTATTGCAAATGATAATATGTTGCCCTTTATAATCTGCCAAATGTCATTCACTGTTTCGTTGTTTTAAATTTTGTGCCAGTCAGTTTCTTTGATTTTTGGGTTGTTTTGTTCTTCTCTACTGCATCCAGGACCCTTTCCCTTCCTTTTTATCCCTTTCAACTGTTTTGTATGTTTAGGACCTATATTTTACTTGAGCTTTCATCCTTTCACAAGTATAACAAAAATGCATTTCAGTGCTGCCCACTTGCTTTATACATATTATCCCCCCCCCCCGCCGCTTTGGCTTATTTTATGCACACATTTTCTTCTGTATTTGTTTACCTTTTTCTCTCCTTTTCTTTATGGTCCTGTAGGAACAAAACCATTGATAGAAAAATTATCTTATTTTCATTATCAGGAATTGATTTTAATTATTATTTTATGTGATTTTATATGGGATTAACTGTGGGAAGTTTTACTATAATTTCTGGTTAAGATTACTGTTTGCATAAGTTCCACAAAGCAAAAACAAAAGTGTTAGTTAATTACATCTTAAAACAATGTATCTAGCCTTCAAGTTTAAAAGAAAAAAAAAATTCTGCTTCCTGGCTGAACAATTCTTTGCCCATATATGGCAGATGAGTTTCTTGCCTTAAACTAAGAGAAAACTTCAGTTTCATTCTTAAGCCATGATATTAGAGACACTTAGGTTACTAAGATCCAAGAATATGGGGGGCACCTAGCACACATTCTTGGAATATCTAAGCTAAAGCCACAGATGGGTATCCATGGCTACAATCAGATAGAAGGTCATGTGACTGTTATAGCCTGGGGAAGTCTCTTAGGACATGCAGTTTAAAATTTCTATGAGTTTGCATTAGAATAAAATGTTTTATTTGTATCTTAACAATGCAATGTACTGCTGCTATGAAAATTTGACCGGTGATAGACACTAGTATGAGTAATAAAAAAAAGTAATATTATGAGTGCAGGACCAAGGGTTTGAGAGCTATGTATAAAAGTTATTTTAATAACTTTCTTTTATTGATAACTAGTCAAATCTAGTCTCTCATAATAGCTGACAGACTGAGGAGTCTGAAAATATGACTCTTAAGTATGCACCTTGTTACTGCGAGAAGGAAAAACATCTAAAAGTTTGATAGAAACAGTTAAGACTTATGAGTGCTTTAGACAAGACAAAGAACCTCATGTGTTTCTATAAAGAACTAGTATTTAAAAGGTTTTAATAATAGATTTTGCTTACAAATCTTATATTATTATGTAGCTTAGAATATTTAGAGCAAAACTATCACTTTATTTTAAGAAGTTTTATTAGAATTATAAAGTTATACTCTTGAATAGTCCAACTTGGGAAATATTAGCCATAGGAATATGGGAAACATACCAAAATGCTCCATTTGATGAGAGAAGTTCAGATAAGTAAGTTTAACATTTAAATTATTTTGCAGAAAAGAGTTATAAGACAAAATTAATTTTCTTTTAAAAATTGACTTTGGAGCCAGTGGGCCGTCCTCAACGACATATGGTCACTGTCACCATTCATCATCTGTAGGGAGCCACAAACCCAGCCCCTTAGTGACTCAGATCAATCGAAATCTGATGGTGAGCAGATTCATATTAGCAAATTCAGCTAGCCACTGCTCAGTCTTGGCTGAAACACTGATGTAAGAGAACCTATATCAGTCTATGTCAGCAAGAGAAATACCTATTATAAAATTGCTCACAAAATGCAATTCACATTTCTGGTGAAGGGTACTGCTGGTGTGCCGCATCCAGTGCACCCCCCCAACAAACATTGCACATATTCAAAATTAAACAATGTAACTGCCTATTGACTTTTCTTACTTTAAACTCCATGAAAAAGGGGGTCCCATTCGGTATAGTTCCTACACTAGCTTCTCAGCTCTGAAATGCCTGCAGTGGCTACTCATAAATATAGAGTGCTGCCTGAATTGGCTCAAAGCACATTATCTAATTGGCTCCTTTAAATAAAGTGATTCCACCCAGGAAATTACACAAGTGGTGACAGGGAGCATGCTGAAAGGAGCACCACAACTCCCAAAACTCTAAAGACAACCAAAAAGTGCACTCAAAACCTTTGCATTGCTCACAAAATGCAATTCACATTTCTGGTGAAGGGTGCTGCTGGTGTGCGGCATCCAGTGGAAAGTTGGCTCCAACCTCAATGGCTTTATAACTTGCTAGGCCTGAAAAGCTTTAGACCACACCTGAATTTGGAATACTGGGACCAGCTTTGGTTGACCATTTGATATATCTAGAAAGCGGGTGCTAAGGAAAAGCTTGAAAGCCTATGCTGCTATGCTGTGTTGCCACAAGGACCAGGTTCAAAACTTTGTGATACAAGGACATTCTCAAGGTGTTATGAAACAAGGTCTGTGTTTCATTTACTGAGCATTTTGAATGAGGTAATGTTGCCTGCTAAAGCCTGGACCAGAGACTTAACTTAAAAATTCACAGCTGAAGCCAGCTATGCAGTGCTGTGACTAGAAGGAAGTCTAGTTGTCCTAATGTTTTGAGTGCAGATGAATTAAACATGAAAAAGTCATTAGAATCTAGTTATTAAGACAATTTTGCTATCCACAAGAAAGTTTTTGATACAAGTGTTGCTATGGGACTGTTCAAATCTGGTTGTCTAATGGTTCCTGTTGAATCCTACAAACTGACTTTTGATGAGTGACATCCAAAACTGATGCACAACTAATCTGAAGTTACAATTCCAGGGTCCAGGAAAAAGACAAGCTTGACTGAAAGAGACTTTCTTGCTCAGAGCCAGACTCACCCAAGATTTCTAAGTTAAGAGAGAAGAAGAACCAGTTCTACAACTAGAAATCTAAGTATCATTTTAATTACTTTTACTAACTAATTTTTGATTGATAGTTTTAGTAATTTAAATGGGCTTATCTAGGAAAGTAACAAGGGAACTTACTTGTAACTACACAAGTTGGGTAATTTAGTTTAAAAGGTTTAAACTCAGGAAAATACATTTTGCATGATAAGAATTTTGAAATAAGTCTTACACAGAAATATAATCTGAAACACGAATGTAATGAGTTTGCATGTTCTTATGCATGAAGGTTATGCTAAGCAGTAAGTATGCTGAAAGTATAAGTATATGGCTAATGTATGTCAGTATGCTGAATATTGCTTATTCATTTGCATTGTTTATTTGTTGGAATTAGTTTTGTTTTATTTGCTAGTGGTTTGTTTGATTTTCTGAAACAATTTTGTTATTTACAGTTATTATGCTTGATGTTCATGCTAATGAGGAATATTTAGAATTATTGTATAGGTATGAATAAAATATATATACTTTTCATATTTATAAGTGTGGAAGAAGTGTTATTACCATTATCACAAATCTGGAGAATGAGGATAATATCATATCTGAAGGTTATAATTAGTTTTGGTAATTTATGAAAATAATTTTTGGGTAAGGCCTGAGGTAAATCCAAATGCATCACTGTAAAAAAGGTGATATTGTAGCCTTTGTTCTAACAGTCATGATTTGTTTAGACATACATATTTTTGATTTAAATTGACAATAGGTTGATTTTGTAAATTTTGAATATTTGAGCAGTACTTGTTAATGGCATTGTGTTACTGGTACCATAGGCTTTATATTTAACATCTTAAAATTGGTGTCAGCATGACTGTATAATGTTCATGTACCAGCTATTTACTAACTTAGAAATGTAGAAGGTACCTACCTACTGTGCTGCCATAGACCATATCTGATCTCCAGCCTTAACCCCCCCCACACTAGCGCTGTTACCAAGGTCCCCTTATGGGTATCCCATGCATGTTTCAAACCTGATACTGTTTCTGTACCCATTACCTCTGCTGGCAGGCTGTTCCAGGTGTCCACCAGCCTCTCTGTTGAGAAGTATTTTCTCGCATCCCCTCTAAGTCTCCATCTTCCAGCTACATATGATGCCCCCTTATCCTTGAACATCTCTTTCTCAGCAGAATTGAACCTTCCTGTACCTTACTGATACCTTTGAGGTATTTGAATTCTTCTGTCATGTCTCCCCTTTCCCTCCTTTCCTCTAGAGAGTACATATTTAAGGCATACCGCACTGTCAGTGACAATTCGACAGTACGGTCCCCTACAGTGACAACAGTGCCATGTCACTGTAGGGAACCCACTGGAACCCAGCACCATCTGTCTGGGATCCTGCACCCCCTCAAATCAGCTCCAACTTTTAGTTGACATTCCTAAGTGGGGTGGGGGGGCACAGTCCTCATGGTGCTTCCGGTGCAGGACATGCACCATTTTGGTTGCCCTTCTCTGTACTGCCTGGACCCAATCTATATCTTTTCTGAGATGGCTGGGACCTCCAGAACAAATGTTTGCAACAGCAACAGCAAATAGGGATCATAGTAACATCAAGAAAAGAGAAGCATAAAGAATATAAAGTCAATTAGTTTAATGTTGAAAATAGACACTGTTGGCAGAAAAGGACCTCCTGGCCCACCTAGTCTGCCCTAAGATCTCTACGTATTGTGCTGCCATGGACCATAACTGATCTCAGACCTTACCCCCCCCGGTGTGCCAGCCCTGTTACCAATGTCCCCTTATGTGTATCCCATGCATGTTTGAAACCTGTTATCATTCTGGTACTCATTACCTCTGCTGGCAGGCTGTTCCAGGTGTCCATCACCCTATCTGTAAAGAAATATTTCCTCACATCCAGTCTAAGACCCCCCTTTCAGCTACATATCATGCCCCCTTGTCCTTGAACATCTCTTTCTCAGCAGAATTTAACCTCCCTGTACCTTATTGATACCTTTGAGGTATTTGAATGCTTCTATCATGTCTCCCGTTTCCCTTCTTTCCTCTAGAGAGTACATATTTAACTCCCTGAGTCTTTCCCCATAGTGCTTCTGGTGCAGACCATGCACCATTTTGGTGCCCTTCTCTGTACTGCCTTCACCCAGTCTATATAATTTCTGAAATGGGTGGGACCTCCATAACAAATGATTGCAACAGCAGAAACATAAAAACATAGAAGTTGATGGTAGATAAGGACCGCAAGTCCCATCCAGTCTGCACATTTATTTTTCTACCTTATAAATGTGCCATCTACCTTTGATCTGTCAGTGGCCTATATATTCATACTCATCTGTATTGCTCCCTTATGCCTATCCCATGCCTGTTTGAAGCCCTGCACTGTATTCATAGCCACCACTTCCTGAGGTAGGCAGTTCCATGCATCCACCACCCTTTTTGTGAAAAGAATTTCCCACCTTCCCCTTAATCAGCCTCCTCTATTCTCATGCTGTGTCCTCTTGTCCTGCTATTTTTCTTATATTTAAACATGTTAGACTCCCTTCACCTTGTTAATTCCCTTAAGGTGTTTGAATGTCTTGATCATATCACCTCTCTCCCTCTTTTGCTCAAGGGTATACATATTGAGCTCAGATTAATCTGTCCTATATGTCTTCTGATGCAGTCCCTGCACCATTTTAGTTGTCCTTCTCTGGACTGCCTCAATTTAGTTAATGTCCTTGTGAAAGTGTGGGCCTCCAGTACTGCACGCAGTACTCAGATGGGCCTAACCAGTGTCTTGTAAAGAGGGATTATTACCTCCCTCTTATGACTTTTGATACCCCTGCTAATACACCCTAACATTCCCCTAGCCTTACCTACTACTTTAGAGGTCTGCTTAGATGATTTCAGTTCATCGGTGATGATGATGCCCAAGTCTCTTTCTTCCTTTGTGACTGCCAGCAACTCCCCTCCCAGCTTATAGGTGGCTTCAGGGTTTCTCTTCCCTATGTGCATGATCTTGCACTTCTTTGCATTAAATCCCAGTTGCCACTCTTCTGACCATTTTGCTAGTTTATCCAGATCTCTTCTCATTCTACCTACCCCATCTGGATCATCTACTCTGTTGCAGATCTTGGTGTCATCTGCAAACAGACAAACCTTACCCTCTAGTCCATTGGCAATGTCACTAATGAAGATATTAAAGAGGACTTGCCCAAGGACTGATCCCTGAGATACCCCACTTGTGACCTGCATCTCTTGTGGCTGTATACCATTTACCACCACTCTCTGTTTTCTGCCCGTCAACCAGTTTGCCACCCAGTTGACCAACTTCTGACCCACCCCAAGCCTACCCAGCTTATTTATCAATCTTTTATGTGGAACAGTGTCGAAAGCTTTGCTGAAGTCAAGGTAGGAGACATCAACGGCTCCCCCTTAGTCCACCACTCTGGTTATCCAGTCAAAGAAATCTATGACATTAGTTTGACAGGACCTTCCTTTTGTAAACCCATGCTTTCTTGGATCCTGTGCCCCTAGGGATTCCAGGTGTTGCACTATCCTTTCCTTAAAGGGTACCTCCATAATCTTGCCCACTACTGAGGTGAAGACTGACTGGTCTGTAGTTCTCGCCTCCTTCCTGCTACCACTCTTGTGGAGCGGGATCACATGAGCCCTTCTCCAGTCTTCTGGGACCTCTCCTGTGCTCAGAGACTCACTAAACAGTTCTGCTAATGGCTCTGCTAGTTCCACCCTTAGCTCCTAGGTACCCTGGGATGTATGCCATCAGGTTCCATTGCCTTGTCCACCCTGAGCTTAGTGAGCTCTTGTAGAACCCTTTCTTTTGTGAAGGGAGTAGTGCTCACCTCCCTCCCCTGTGTCCATGGTGCTGAGCTGTGGGCCCCTGCCCTACCTTCTCTTCAGTAAATACTGAACAAAAGTATCTATTTAGGATAGATGCTTTACAGGGTCCTCCTCCTCACATGCCCCTTTTCTCTTTGAGCTTAGCAATACCCTTTTGACTTTCTCCTTTCACTAATGTATCTATAGAAAGTCTTGTCACCTTCTTTACTGTTTGTGCTAGTGTTTCCTCAGTTTGGGACTTTGCCTGCCTTACTGCCTTCCCTGCTTCCCTTAGGGCAGTTTTGTATGCCTCCCTATCTTCATCCCGCTGTGTTCCTTATATTTCCTGAAGGCCAGCCTTTTGGCTCTGACCTTTTCTGCTACTGTATTTGAGAACCAAAGTGGTTTCCTTCTTCTTTTGCACTTTGTTTTCTGTCTAACACAATGCAGCAGCAAATAGGGATGATAGTAACATCAAGAAAAGAGAAGCATAAAGAATATAAAGTCAGTTAGCTTAACATTGAACATAGAAGCTGTTGGCAGAAAAGGACCTCCTGGCCCACCTGGTCTGCCCTAAGGTTCCTACCTACTGTGCTGCCATGGACCATAACTGATCTCCAGCCTTAACCCCCCCCTCAGTGTACCAGTCCTGTTTCCAAGGTCCCCTTAACCTTACCCAAGAAGACTGCTATATTAACAGTAGATTAGCATGCAGATGACCTTCTGACTGCAAAAACAGAGTTCCTTAGTAATATTTTACCAGTCAGTTTAGCCTTCAGTTTAGCAGTCATTTTCAACTGATGCTAATATTAAATACTTGTAATATGTTTACAGTTATTAGTATTTAGCCTTCAGTTTGGCAGTCATTTTGACCCAGTGCTAATGTTAAATACTGATAACATGTTTACTGTTACCAGTCATTAGCAATCAGAAGTAGCATAACAATTTCACAGAACAATAGTAGCAGTGCATGGACAGCAACCTACAATAAATACAGTTACTGAAGATTGTGACAAATGACTCCACAAAATCTTCAACTGGACTGTAAAACACACATAGTTTTGCAAGAACCTTGTTTTCATTAAGTAAACAATTTGTTGATACCCATGTTGACAGACTTTTACAGAGTTGGAAAATATCTAGCATACTCCATGAGCACCTGTGCAGAACACAACTGAATCAGTAAAAGTTGCTGAAATGCTTGTTTATAAACATTTTTTCAAATTCATTTTTTTGCTGTGTTTAAGAATAATTCAGAACTGTTTAGAGCAGATAAACAGCAATTTTTTTTTATCTTTAAACGATTAAATGCAAACGTTATAATAATATTGAACACACCAGCCTGCTGATGCAGAGGCATGGTGACCATTTGTGTCACTGACGATCTGGGTTCAGGAATGGACCTGGGATGTTGGAGGACTGGCAGGGGGGAGAAGGATCAAGCATCCTCAGGACAGCTCTCCTTCTCCGGGGAGAGGGTGGGTAGTGTGACTGGCACTTGTTGTCTTTTGACAGAGGCCAGGAGGGCAGCTGTAGTGGGCACTGGCATAGTTCAGAGAGCCAGACAGATGTCAGTGTCAGCCTACAATGTCATTGCATGTCCCGCCCCATCGGGGAGAATAGCTGCAAACATGGTCCAATAACCATATGAAGTCACCAGGACCTTGCTGCATTCCCCTGACCCTCGCTGCCAATACCACTTAAGACCTGCCAGAAGGCTGGTGGGCCCTGCCCTGGGAGGTAAACTGGGGTGTTGGAAACCTCCCCCTCTGCCTGGTACCATAGTAGCAGTTCTGCCAGGGAGTCCCACCCGGGGGTGGAGCCGCAGTACTCGGGTGGAAAGGGGAGCCGGTGGGATGCTTGGTGGGGTAGTGGTAGGTTGGTGGGACAACCTATGTGGGTCAGGTAGGAACCCTCATAAACAAATTATAAGATTGAACTACTTTACTAAGTTTAACAGTGTTAGCCAACATGCCGATGCAGTGGTAGTGACTGCTTGCAACACTGATGATATGAGTTCGGGAGTGAACTCAGGCCGTTGGAAGACTGGGTAAGGGGGTGTGAAGAATGATGAGCAACCCAAAGACTGCTTGCTTTTTCTGGAGTGCAGCAGGCACTGGCACCCAGTAGACACTGACTCCTGGTAATGGATACCTGACTAGCAACTCTCTACATCATGCTGTCACAGAACTGATACTGGAACACTGTGGACACGCTTCGAGGCAGGGTGACATCACTGGAGATAGTTCTGCTGCAGATAGAGGAAGGGCTGGGGACTTTCCTAGGTCACAGTTGGGCTCTGAAGAAGTTGATCTGGGTGGGGGGTCAGCCTCCTGGCACAGCGGCAAGGTTTCCTGGGTTTGGAAACAGACTCGGGTATCAGATGGTCAGATGGGTGAAGGATTGAGCATTCAAGGGACTGCTCTGCTCCAGGAGAAAGGGGGCTAGTTTCCAGCACAATAGAAATCCCTGATGGAGGCAAGCATACAATATTATAATAAGGCTGAGGGATCTACTGCAACTGGTGCCTAGATGTCTGGGAAGTGGAACAGACTTTGGGCTTGTCCCATGGATGTCATTGCACATCCCACCTCCAGGGGAATACTGCAGCAGCAAAAATCTGGTTCCCAGGCATGACACCCCTGAACCACTACTGTTCCCACTGCCCTTTCTTGCCCACTGGGGAATACCACTCCCATGGTCCCACCCTGGGGGGGTGTCCTTCCTTGTCCATTGGGAGGGGGTGCCTGTCTGGCACCCTGATCAGGAGGATAAGCCAGGGCATGATGGGATGGTGCAGGGGGGGCTAAGCTCCCATGGCAGGGCTTTGGGGCTTAGCCAAAACAAAAGCTCATCCAGGCAACAAAGCCAAAGCTGGATGAGATCTCCATCACACTGCCAGCTGTGGTCACCTAGGTGGTCACTTAGGTGGCAGTAGTGCAGCAGAAGCAGTGACCCACCCTCCTGCATGCTCCATCCTCCTTCCCCCAGCTGACTCCTAATGATCAGGACTCACTTCTGAACCTGAGTCACTGGCATTGTGAGTGGTAGCACTACTGTCGTACCAATAGGCTGGTCCTGAGACCAGTTTTACAATTCATTTTGTTGTACTAGGTTCATATATCTGGCAACAGCATTCCTCTTTTCTCCCATGACAGAGAAGTCCTCATGGGGTGCAGTAGAGAGTAAAAAAAAGGTAGCATGCATTACCAGTTTGGCTCTGCAAAGTAAGCATTTACACTTTTGGGGCATTGCAAAAGTGAAAGGTACAGGTATCCTGTGAATAGAGTGAGTGTAAAACAGCGAGGAAACAAGAGTGCTTCAAAAATAGCAAATTTCATTTTGATGACATTGTGTTAATAGTGCCTGTTTGTTTGAGCTATGAGAGCTTGTTGTTTAGTGCTGTAGGGAGTACAGGTAGAGAGTAATGTAGTCATCAGTGTCTGGGGAAAACTGAGCTGGCTCTGTAGCCTAGAGATTAGAGTCACCAGCTTTAAGGGTTGCTGCACCCGGATCTGGGTTCAGATCTCAATGTTACTGATTGCTTTTGTCTTGCATCTACCCTCATTCCACATTCCCCTGCAGCTCCCTCAAAAGTAACCCCTCCATCCACAACCCAATGATAACTCCCCTCACCACCTTCTTCCTCCAGCCCCATCACCCCACACTTTTTGCAGCACCATCAGCACCTCCATAGTTCCCTCCAACACCCTCAATGTCTCCAGAGTCTCCCACCATGTATACCACCCACAAACACTGTACCACTAGTGATACCAACCAAGGGAGGTTTGCATGAGGAGCCTGGTCAGGGGCCTGGAAGGGGAAGGCAATAGCAGTAGGGAAGTCAGACAGGGCAGTTCTAACTACTCAGAGAGTGATCAGTTAGAGGGATGCTGGACTTAGGGCTGGTCCAGTTGCAGGAAGGTGGGGGAGTAGAGGGTGGCTGAGCTGTAGAGTGGTGGTTCAGCTACATGGAGGGTGGTAAGGAGGCTAGCGCAGCTACAGGGATGATAGTTGGCTAAGAAGGGGAGGGTGGTGTTGTGGGGGGGAGTAGAGCATGCAGAGTGAAAAAGAACTCACTAAGACCCATGGCTTGTTGCCATGACAACCATCATAGAAATAATGTTGCAATATCTGTCTTATGCTCCTAACACAAATGCCACCTCAGTGATAGCATGTTTACTCAGTCACTATGATTTATGGCTCAAGATTGACATCTAGGCCATTTGCAATCATTTAATTTCCCTAAGGTCTATTCATCTTCTGAAGAATTGAACAGAAAAAGCAGGACTTCACAGAAAACAAGATCCTTCACCTTCATTTGACAATGCTAGGTAAGTAAATGGTCAAATAAAGTGAGCCCGCTAAGATGTACCCTCATGTATTCATCCTTATGACCCCCAGTTTTTGCATAAATAATCTGTAACATCTTGAAAAACTGTCAGATTGCAATTGTCTGTTGCCTTAAAATCTAAAAAAAAAAGCTTCATTTCCCATAACCCCCTAGCTTCTTGGCAGGATATGATACTGCCACAGTGATCCACTTCCTAGTTTGTTACTGCTCTGAAAACAGGCTAGATCAGTTGAAACTGGTTTGTGATCTGAGCTGAATGCCAGTTAAAGGGCCTGCCTAGAGAAAACTTTAGAATTGTCGGTATTTTTCTAAGGTTTTTAAAACTTTAACTCAGAAAAGAGCTTATTATTCTAGGAAGAGTTGCAGAGTCTTTTAGCTCAAATACATTGTGGTTTTGGAGCTAGCTTCCTGTTGTTCTGGGTCAGATTTCATTTATACTCACTTGCCGTAAATAAGATTGATTCGTGCATTCTTTATTTTTACTGCATTTTTAAAGTTTTGTCTGACAGAACATGGCCTTTCAGACTAAGAAATGTGTGCATTCTTTGTTTTTACAGCATTTTTAAAGTTTTGTCTTACAGAAAATGACCTTTCAGACTCAGAAATGAGCAACTGCAGTTACTACAGCATGTGTTTGTGTGTGGGGGAGGGGCTGGTTTGCATTCAATTGCAATGTTTGTAGCTGCTGTGGGTATCATGTTGCAAGCTTGATTGTTAGTGGAAGAAATTGTTGTGACTGAGCGTGAATAACATTTTGTGAAAGAGAACAGTCTATGCCACTAATATCTGACATGGATTTTATGCTTTTTATGAACTGTTGTTTTTATAGTGTTCTTTTTTTTATAATGTAATACTTTTTCACCTGCTATGGCACACTCCGGCTTGGGGCATCCAGCTGCTGGCTCTGCCCACCCGGAGAACTGGGTAGCTCAAACTGCACCCAGGAGGATCCGGGACGGCTGTCTTGCCATCCCGCTGAAGGGCTCCCCCTCTGCCTCTACCAGCAAGGACAGCCCCGGCCTCTCCCCGACAGGACTCTGCCAATGTCCTCCAGGTGGCTCAGAGCACGGCCATCAAGCTGCATGGTTGTGCCCAGCCATTTTCCTCTGATTGGTCCCTTGGAACGCGGACGTGCAATGATGTCCAGGCACAACGTGCCAACGTCCACCATGTTCCCCCTCCAGGATCACCAGCACTAGTAGTGCCCCTGGGCATCCCCAGGGGCCACTACAGTGTGGTGAGATTCCCTATCTCACCCCAGGACCAGGACAGCAGTCTGCGGATGCTCAATCCCAGTCCTCCCCTGCTGACACCCAACGTCCCGGGTTTGTTCCCGAACCTGGGTCACCGTTGTGGTGTGAGGTGTGGTGTCCAGTGCCTCAACCCTCAGCACCACTCGGCTGGGCTATAGTGTTCTTTTAAAACTATTTTTCTTATACCATAGTCAATCGCTTAACCTGTAGTCCACCCAGCTGTAGGAATTAGTGTTTAGAAGCAGGATCACACTAGAAATTAGATTTGTCCTGGGGTAAAATGAATTACAGTATTAAATAAACACATTTAAAAATGCATAATATGCAGTAGGAGGGAATGCAGATTTTTTTAAATCTGTTCTTTGTAATCCCCCCCAGCCCAACACCTTATTGGCCTAGTAACTTTACAGCTATTTAGGCTTAGCTGTATGGATGAAGTAGGGCAGAACTTGGGAGCATTTGCAAGTGATGGGGTATGTTACCATCTGTGTCACAAATATAGCTGGTGTACCCCCCCACGATGCCAGCCTGTACCCCCCCAATAATGGCAGTACTAGGATATCACTTCATATCCAATTTCCCTGCTTTCTGGAACTTTTTACTTGTACTAACATATTTCTCTCTTATTTTTAACAGGTCTGCAGTGCTCCCTACAACCCATCAGATAAGTATTATTTACCTTTTTTCACCTGCCCTGTGTTGGAACTATGGATCTTTTTTGATCACTCTTTTTATACTTATTTTTCAGGTGCCCTGCCTACAGTATGTTTTCTGGATCCCTCCCCTAAGTTCACCCAGAAGCAGGTAAGCACTACCTTTAATTACTGCCTTTTCTAAACTGGGGTGAACTGTATTATGGGGATTTCTTCCTCCGGCCCTACTTATACTGCTTTTGTTGATCCTCAAACCATTCTGCTCATACAAAGGGTAACCCTTTACAGGTCTTAAAGACATAATGCCTTATCTATTAGGTAAGTAGAGTCTGATTTGGGTAAACTGAGGTTATGTGTGTGTAATTTATTGTTAAGGTCCTAAGGAACTCTAGGTTCATCATGTCCCTGTAACCATTGCTTCTGGGATGAATAAATATGATGTAAAAATGTATATTTTAAGGCCTTCCCTAGGCAAGGCAATTTTATTTCTAATGCGCTCAGTCACAGAGGCTCTGGGTGCCATACATAATAAGAAAAAATGCTTAAAATACAAAACACAATTATAACAGCAGCAGGGAACTTAAAATCAGTGCTCTACAAATTGAATTACACATAAAGTTAGCTACAATATAGTAAAAGATAAGACAGCTTATTCTGTGAAAGCCTAGTTGAAGAGGTGAGCCTTAAACCTCTGCTTAATGACACCAATCAAGGGGGCCTCCTGGACTGCAGATGGAAGCACGTTCCACAGGGTCGGCCAAGAGATACTAAATGCTCAGTCACCAGAGGTCTTGTGCCGAACCCTGAGAACATCCAGGAGGCCCCTCAAGGAGGAGCAGAGGGAGCAGGCAGATGCTCACAGGCATCAGGACCTCAGACAGATACCCACAGTACTACCCAGTAGGTGTGCTTGAACTTTTTTGGAATCCATTCTGTCAGTGCCTCAGATTTTCAGAATTTCCAATTCAGAGTCTGATTCTGTTTTGCCTCCAGTTAAGGCATAGGAATGAAATCTGAGGTGGTGTTTACAGTCAGTGTTTGCAGCTGATTTGATTAAGCAGCATGTAATCTGTATGTGATCCATTTTTTTGAGTGCCCTGGATTTTTTTTTTGCTTTCAAATATTGTGCTATCTCTCTATTAAGCCAAAGTTGAATGTGTACCACACCTCTTCAGTGTGGTGAGTGGTTGAGTGTAAGGGTATCTGCCACTAGTCGAGGTAATGGAAACTGCTTTTACAGTTCATCTAGTAGATCCCTTCAGCAGTGTCAGTCTTATGGTTTGAGAGCCCCATGTCCATTTGACCCTCACTTATGGTATGCTTGAATTGGCAGGTAATCTGCTTGCATCCTGATGCTGTTTTGGAAGCTTCTGCCCAGCCAGTGTTGCCCATGGTGTACCATTTAGCAGGTCTAGTGGCTGAATTAAATAAAACAGTTGTTTTAAAAGGCAGTCAGGAAACCAGTAACTAGTATAGAAAACACAGCTGCCATGAGCAGATTAGCTTCAGCGCTGTCCCTGACAAAAAATTTAACCTGGCTGTGTCTGTATGAAATCATAGTGAACTTTGTCTGGAGAATGCCTTCATTTGAAAACACACACTTTCCTACTTTTGCCGAGGGGGCTTACACGCTAACAAATCTGAGGCTCTCTTGTTGCTTTCTGTGTGCCCAGTGTTTGCATAGAAGGGGTAGCCAGGGGCAAGTTGCAGAGGAAGGGAGTTGGGGTGTCTCTGAGAATGTCAGAGAATCTGTGATTCTGTGTTTCCCTGAGCAAGTTGGGGGAAGATGATGTTACCCACCCTCTTCCACTGGAACACACAGATAAAGACAGACCCTTGAACTTGGTTCAAAGACACATCGATGCAAACTTTCCTCCCAACTTGCCCCTGGTCATTATGTAAAACAAACTTCTCTCCATCACCCAAATTTTCTGTGTGGAGAAAGGGAAAGCAACACAGGCCCTCAGATTTTGCAGGAGGAGGAGCCATGGACACTATGCATCCTGAACAAGTCCAAAGGTCTCTTGAGTTTTGCATAGAGAATGGCAAGTTGAGTGGTGGGGGTTGCATGATGCACTAACCAAGTTGGGGGGGAGAAGTTGGAGTTAGTCCCTGAGCGAGTCAGAGGACCTAAGACCAACTTGTGGGTGTGCAGGGTCACATCATATATTGCCTACACTGCACAGTGTGTGATCCCCTGTAAACTTGCTCTGTGAAAGCAAGCAGAGACCCTTAGACTTGCTCAGGAACACAGCCATGCCACTCCTCCAAACCTGTTCTGGGGGAAGCAACAGAAACCCTCAGGCTTGTTCAGAGAAGCACAGGATGTGAGCCTGCCCCCCCGCCCCAATGCAGTCTTGCTCTAGGGATGCAGTCTTTTCTGTTTACCCCAAACACAAGTTTGCAGGTTTTGTTCAGGGATCATCTGCCTTGTCCAAACCTACAAGTCCGAGGGAGGCTGTCTGCATTTGGTGCACTGGGGGACTGTCCATGTTGGTGGTATGGGCATACAGTTGCCATGGGTTTGGTGGGGCAAGGGGACTGTCTTGCTGGTGGGGCAAGATGACTGTCTGTGTCTGGTTGGGTTGTAGGGCTGACTGTATTTGGTGGGTCAGAGTGGGAAGTGGCCATGCTAGAGGGGTGTGGACATTGGTCATGCTGGTGGGGTGGGGGATAGTGGGCATGCTGGTAGGATGGGGTGGGGAAATTGGGCATGCTGGTAGGATGGGGTGGGGAGAGTGGGCATGCTGGTGGGATGGGGTGGGGATAGTGGGCATGCTGGTGGGATGGGGTGGGGATAGTGGGCATGCTGGTGGGATGCAATGGGGAGATTGGGCATGCTGGTGGGATGGGGTGGGGATAGTGGGTGTGCTGGTAGGATGGGGTGGGGAGAATGGGCATGCTGGTGGGATGGGGTGGGGATAGTGGGTGTGCTGGTAGGATGGGGTGGGGAGAATGGGCATGCTGGTGGGATGGGGTAGGGAGAGTGGGCATGCTGGTGGGATGTGGTGGGGATAGTGGGCATGCTGGTAGGATGGGGTGGGGGAAGTGGGCATGCTGGTCGGATGGGGTGGGGAGAGTGGGCATGTTGGTGGGATGGGGTGGGGATAGTGGGCATGCTGGTAGGATGGGGTGGGGAGAATGGGCATGTTGGTGGGATGGGGTGGGGAGAGTGACCATGTTTGTGGGATGGGGTGGGGAGAGTGGCTGTGCTGGTGGGGTGGGGCGAGAGGTAATGCTGTAAGATTCTACATTTATACACATAGTTACTTCGCTAAAGGTTTTGGTATTTATCACACTCCATTTACTGCATGTCCACTCCATTGCATAAATGTATTTATAGTTATAGCTCATCAGGGCTCTTTCTATTTATTGCTCTGTGTTTTAATTATAGGCTGTCTTGGCCCTTATGCTGTTCTTCCCCCTCCCAACCCCTAGTAGCCCTTGGTGCTCTGATATAAGCCACTGTGCTGCTCCATTGTAGGCAGTTCTTGCTGTTTCTATGACTTCTTAAGGAGTCCAAGTATTCCTCCCTGTCTGCCTCCCACCACTACTTTTAAGTCCATTTCAGGCATTGGCTTTTGGCTGCAGTGCAACTTTTCCTTTGTGGCCCCTATTCTGTGTGTCTGCTCTTCAAGTCCCTTCATACCAGGCCCCTAAGGGCACTTACACTTAGCCACCATGTGGCTTAGCTGGCAATTCCTGCCACCTACTGCTGGATGCCCACCCCTCTGGACCCTCTTAACCATCCCCTCCTCCGGACCCTCTTAACCAGCCCCTCGGGGGGAGCTCTTCATATAGCTGCTTTGTGGCTGATTGGTAGAGGGAGACATATTTGCCCTAGCCTCCTCCCCCTCCCAAAAACCTCTATCTTCTTTCCCACCCAAATGGAGTAGATTACAGCCTGAACTCCATACAGGCTGGGACTGGGAACTGAAAGTGCCTGCCAGCACTGTCACTCTAATGCAGTAGTGCTAAACTGATGATTGCATAGCAACAGCTGCATAATTTCTGATAGGCGGTTTTCTGACCAGCCTACCTGCCTGCTACATACAGGCAGGGCCAAGGGACACTCTTCCCCCCCTTCCACTAGATGACAGAGAAAGGTTAAACAGAATAACAAAAACAAAAGACACTATTTGCCGCTAGTCACGAGGGAGTTGGCCCACAACAACACCAGGGCTATATTTTTAAAACACTGGCCTCCTGGGACAACTCAAGACCCCCTGAACCACCAGTGTCTTCTTCTTAAATGATGCAGGAACCACTGAGCCCAAGAGCACCCCCACTAGCCCATTAGGGCTACTACTTAAATCTACTGGCCACCAGCAGGCCAACTAGTGGCGCTAAAGGAGTTTTGCTGAGCCCTCAATATCGCTATATTATTTTCTTAGCTGTCTGTGTTTTTATTTCCTATTTATGTTTTCCTTACTGTGACTTTAAGTATGTCTTTTCCTCTAAAACTCCCCTTTCTTTACTCCTGTGCTATACTGTACCCCTTTTTTTTTTGTTATTTAATATACTTTTTGGTCATGGACACCCAGACCTCACTATTCCTCTTCACACACTCTCTCGCCCTCTGTCACTACTATATGTTCCCTATAGTAATCTCTTTTTTCTCTTTATTTCTACAGGTCTGGCCAGACTGTACACCAATCATATAAGTATCTTTGTTTAATTCCCCCCATCTCTCCTCTAGGACCTCTGACCCTTTGTGCCTCCCCAACCTTCTCTGTTCTTCCCTTTCAGGTGATGCCAGAATTCACCAAACCCAGGACACCCCAACTCTGGATTCCCTGACTGATGAGGCAGGTAAGTCCAATTTAATTACCTACTGTAACTGCCCTCTCGGGTGTGTGGCATATAACAAGGTACTTACTCCATTGTAATGTGCAGCAACTTGATTTGTGTATTTTTTGGCCTGGAAAGGAGAGCTATTTCAGACTTGTCCCCACCTGGTGTTTGTTGGAGGTCTCCACTTAAAATTGAACCTTGCTTACTTATGAGATTCGATAGTAGAAGGCTCCAAGGTGGTAAGGCTGCAGGCACGTGTAGAGACTATTGAGCCCCACTCCGTGCAGAACAAGCTTTTAACCTCACACTGACCACACAAGGTGTGAGGTTACCTGTGCATTCAGCAAGATGATGTACTTGTTACATATAATGATATGACAGGTTGTTTCTAAAACATACAGGTGACAGGCAAACCCCCTCATGAGCACTGATTTCAAAAACAGCACCCGGGACTTTAAAAAAAATATTTTTACTGGGTGTTATTCTGAAATCTGCACTCTTCGCCCCAGGTTGAAGCACTGGATGCCACACCTCACCCCACGCTGGCGACCCATGTTCAGTAATGGACATGGGCCACCGGGTGTCGGCAGGGACAGGGAAGGATAGAGCATCCGGAGGACTGCTCTCCTTACCTGGAGAAGGGGATCATGGCACGGTACTGAGTGCCCAGCAGAGGCTGGGAGCAGGGTGTATGTACACACAAGGTAGAGTCGGGTGCAGACGCCGAGGAGAGTGCACACGGGAGCATGCGCAAGCTGCCTTGGCCAGCGTCATTGCATGCATCCGACTCCAGAGGGAGCCTAAATAGAAAAATCCCTGCCGCAGTGCCTCCATGAATCCGCCTCACCATCCCTCATTCACTCTCAGGCTGACTCCCGTTCCAGTTCCGTGTCCATGACACCTTGGCCGGTGGCATGGCCCTGCCCTGGGGGGCAAGCCAGGGGGCAGGGAGGATGGCTGATTTGAGAGTGGGGGGTGACGGGGGCCATGGGCTGGCTGAGATCTGGTGCTGGAGCAGATAAAAAAATATATATATAAAAAAAAAAAAGAAATCTGCACTCTTCTGGTGCTTATCAGTCATGCTGGAATGCAACACAATTAATGAGCCATTAAAACACATATGGGTCATCATGCCGGCATTGTGTGTGATTAATGGGCCATTAAAATACAAAAAAATACCATTTAAAGAAAATTGGCCATTAAAAGGGTGATCAAAATGTAATGGTGCCATTATTTACATACTGATTAAGAGGATAATGGATTGGGTGCTACTCATGGTTGCATGGCAAGAAATCTGAATTTAAAGAGTGGCGTGCCATCAAAAGGCATGAAGGAATTTCACATTTACTCAGTTATTGATTTCAGAAGTAAACCGTCTCCACAGGTTACAAAATGTAGACATTCACCTTGATCATGATTTGTGCTTGAAGAACATTTTGCAAAACAAGAAGTGCAAAGGCTGCCTCAAAGCCAACCACATGATCCCTGGCAACTAGAACAGAAAGAGGGGCTATGATAGTACCTGCCATTTCATGTAGTAGTAGTAAATCTTTTTTATTCAGCAGAATAAGGGAAAAAACATTGAGCAGAATAAGGCAAAACACATTCAACTGAGCATTGCTCATTTTCAGTGAAGTCCCATGTGTTCATAGCAGCAAACTTCAGTTACAATATAAAAAGAAAAACATTTTAAAAAATTAGAAAATGACACATAACATACCAAAAAAAAAGACAAACTACAAAGGGGATTAACTGGTAACTAGGTGAATGTGGGAACTATTCACATTGGTACATCAAGGTAATGTGGGCATGAGGGGAAACCTGAAGATATAAGGTATATTGGGAAGTATATTTAACAAAGAGGGTGGTGGATCCATTAAAATCTGCCACTCACAAGTAGGAGGTTTAAGAGGTACATCGGGAAGTCTATTAAACAGAGGATAGTGGATCCATTGAAAAATCAACCAGATGATGCAGCGATAACAATTAGTTGTTCCAAGCAGAGAGATGTATGGAAGGGCATCAAAGCCAGGGTTGGAGGATAGTGAGTGCTAGGAACCAGGAGAGATGGTATGTGCCAGAGTGGATGGGGAAGACTGTCAAACTAGATGACCATGCTCTACTACCTATCCATTTGCATGCTTTTTTAAATTATTTATTTTTACTGCAGAAGCCTAATGTGCATGTGCAATGACAAACACAATGGGAGATCCGGAACATCAGTATCATTGCTTTTGAACAAGGATATGCACATTTTGTAATAATTTATTTACAATAATAAGAATGTACAGATAAGCAGGATACTATGGGCTCTATGTACACTTGTTTGCATTTTAAGTAACGTGCAGGAAATTTCTTTGCAGATATAGAAGTTTGAGTCTGGCCATATAACGCTATTGTCAGTTTAGTTCTAAAGTGTTATATTTTGGTCATTCCCTTATTGACAGTTCTGCATTTTGGCGGGTTGAGGTCTGCAATAACACCATTGAAGAAGACAATGTTTAACATCCTTCAAGAACACTGAAAAAGGTATGAGAACATGGGATTTATGTATGAACTTACCATGACTTGACACAGTAGGTGAGCACCATTTTATTTTCTTAATACTGGTAGAAATTTCTTGGGAGATGCAAAGACACTTTGAGGTATGGGTTACTGACTGATAACAGCACTTCTTGCTCAACAAGGTTTTCGGACACTATTTGTGTACAAGTTGAAGATATAATGTACTCCATACTTTTCAAGCCTATATATTTAAGGTTAAACATTCTGCATCAGACTGGGATGTGATTATTAAAGGTTAAAAATGCTACTTCTGACTGGGATGGGACTGTTAAGTGAATTGTAACATTAAATGTCACCTAACAGTAAAAGTCCAGTCCTAAGTAATATTTTTAACCTTACATATCCATTCAGTAGCAGTACTTTTAACCTTAAATATATATGAATCATGTGTAAACAGTAAAGCATACTGCTAAAAAGCAGTCCTTGACCATCATCCAGACTGCTAAGACTGCTATGAAAACTGCTATCTTAGCCTTTTGATTTACATATTTCATGCTATAGGCAGGCTAACTTAAGGCTTTGGACTGTGAAGGCCATCAAGATAACTAATACATTCTTGTTATCATGGCAAAACAGTTTGAAGGACAATTCCATGCTAATTTCATTCTAATATACTGCTAATCGAAGGTTAGGTGAATGCCTTCCATTTGAGTAATTATGTGTATGCATGTTTGAAACCTGTTACCATTTCGGTACTCATTGCTGTTCCAGGTGTCAACTGCCCTCTCTGTAGAGAAGTATTTCCTCACATCCCCTCTAAGTCTCCCCCCTTCCAACTACATATCATGCCCACTTGTCCTTGGACATCTCTTTCTCAGCAGAATTGAACCTTCCTGTACCTTATTGATACCTCTGAGGTATTTTAATGCTTCTATCATGTCTCCCCTTTCCTTCATTTCCTCTAGAGAGTACATATTTAACTTCTTGAGTCTTTCCCCATAGTGCTTCTGGTGCAGGCCACGCACCATTTTGGTTGCCCTTCTCTGTACTGCCTTCACCTAATCTATATCTTTTCTGAGATGGCTGGGACCTCCAGAACAAATGATTGCATCAGAAACAGCAAATAGGTATCATAGTAACATCAAGAAAAGAGAAGCATTAAGAATATAAATTCAATTAGTTTAAAGTTGAATGTAGAAGCTGTTGGCAGAAAAGGACCTCCTGGCCCACCTAGTCTGCCCTAAGGTCTCTACCTACTGTGCTTCCATGGACCATAACTGATATCCAGCCTTGACCCCCC
Organism: Neoceratodus forsteri; assembly: GCA_016271365.2. Classification (NCBI taxonomy): domain Eukaryota; kingdom Metazoa; phylum Chordata; order Ceratodontiformes; family Ceratodontidae; genus Neoceratodus; species Neoceratodus forsteri. The sequence continues at coordinate 87,400,070 of CM057451.1, forward strand.
CGGACACCATCCCTGTTACCAAGGTCCCCTTATGTGTATCCCATGCATGTTTGAAACCTGTTAACGTTTCGGTGCCCATTGCTGTTCCAGGTGTCCACTGCCCTCTCTGTAAAGAAGTATTTCCTCACATCCCCTCTAAGTCTCCCCCTTCCAGCTACATATCATGCCCCCTTGTCATTGAGCATCTTGCTCTCAGCAGAATTTAACCTTCCTGTACCTTATTGATACCTTTGAGGTATTTGAATGTTTCTATCATGTCTCCTCTTTCCCTCCTTTCCTCATGAGAGTACACATTTAACTCCCTGAGTCTTTCCCCATAATGCTTCTGGTGCAGGCCATAAACCATTTTGGTTGCCTGTCTCTGTACTGCCTTCAGCCAATCTATATCTTATCTGAGATGGATGGGACCTCCAGAACAAATGTTTACAACAGCAAATAGAGATGATAGTAACATCAAGAAAAGAGAAGCATAAAGAATATAAAGTCAATTGGTTCAATATTGAACATAGAAGTTGTTGGCAGAAAATGACCTCCTGACCCACCTAGCCTGCCCTAAGGTCCCTACTTACTGTGCTGCCATGGACCATAACGAGTCTCCAGCCTTACCCCCCCACTCACCAGCCCTGTTACCAAGGTCTCTTTATGTGTATCCCATGCATGTTTGAAACCCATTACTATTTTGGTACCCATTACCTCTTCTGGCAGGCTGTTCCAAGTGTCCACTGCCCTCTCTGTAAAAAAATATTTCCTCTCAACCCCTCTAAGTCTCCCCCTTCCAGATACATATCATGTACCTTTGTCCTAGAACACCTCTTTCAGCAGAATTGAACCTTCCTGTACCTTATTGATATCTTTGAGGTATTTGAATGCTTCTATCATGTCTCCCCTTTCCCTCCTTTCAGCTACAGAGTACATAGTTTACTCCCCGAATCTTCCCCCCACAGTGCTTCTGGTGCAGGCCTTGCACCATTTTGGTTGCCCTTCTCTGTACTGCCTTCACCCAATCTATGTCTTTTCTGAGATGGCTGGGACCTCCAAAACAAATGATTGCAACAGCAAGAGCAAACAGGGATCATAGTAACATCAAGAAAAGTGAAGCATAAAGAATATAAAACCAATTAGTTTAATGTTGAACATAGAAGCTGTTGGCAGAAAAGGACCTTTTGGCCCACCTAGTCTGCCCTAAGATCTCTACCTACTGTGCTATCATGGACCATAACTGATCACCAACCTTAACCCCCCGCACCAGCTCTGTTACCAAGGTCCCCTTATATGTATCTCACGCATATTTGAAACCTGTTACCATTTCGGTACCCATTACATCTGCTGGAAGACTGTTCCAGGTGTCCACTGCCCTCTCTGTAAAGAAGTATTTTCTCTCATCCCCTCAAAGTCTCCCCCCTTCCGGCTACATATCATGCATCCTTGTGCTTGAACATCTCTTTCTCAGCAGAATTGAACCTTCATATACCTTATTGGTACCATTGAAGTATTTGAATGTTTCAATCAGGTTCCAAGTCAAGACATTGACACCATCAATGTCGACACCCAAGACAGTGACGAGAACAATGTCGACAGTCGGTATTGTTCCTGACAGGAGAGAATGTGTTTTTCTGTGGGGGGCTTCCCCCTCTGCACCCCCATCTCTAAATAACCAACTCTGAGTTGGAGTTGGTTCGGGGTGGGGGGCACAACAGTGGGAATCGCTGCATCAGCAGACAGTGGACTACCACAGCGAACAATCTCAACGTGGCGAGATTTGTCTTTGCGGTGGTGTTCACTGTAAAAAAGTTATTGTGGTGGGGTGATACCCTTCAATCATGCCTCCTCTTTCCTTCCTTTCCTCTAGAGAGTACATATTTAACTCCCTGAGTCTTTCCCCATAGTACTTCTGGTGCAGGCCACACACCATTTTGGTTGCCCTTCTCGTACGGCCTTCACCCAATCTATATTTTTTCTGAGATGGCTGGGACCTCCACAACAAATGTTTGCAAAAGCAAATAGGGATCATAGTAACATCAAGAAAAGAGAAACATGAAGGATATAAAGTCAGTTCATTTATCATTAAACATAGAAGCTGTTGGCAGAAAAAGACCCCCTGACCCACCTAGCCTGCCCTAAGGTCCCTACCTACTGTGCTGCCATGGATCATAACTGATCTCCAGCCTCACCCCCCCATGCACCAGCCCTGTTACCAAAGTCTCCTTTTGTGTATCCCATGCATGTTTGAAACCTGTTACAGTTTCAGTACCTATTACCTCTACTGGCAGGCTGTTCCAGGTGTCTACCACCCTCTCTGTAAAGAAGTATTTCCTCGCATCTCCTCTAAATCTCCCCCCTTCCATCTACATGTCATGCCCCATTGTCCTTGAACATCTATTTCTCAGCAGAATTGAACCTTCCTGTACCTTATTGATACCTTTGAGGTGTCTGACTGCTTCTATCATGTCTCTCCTTACCCTCCTTTTCTCTATAGAGTACATATTTAATTCCCTGAGTCTTTCCCCATAGTGGTTTTTTTGCAGGCCATGTACCATTTTTGTTGCCCTTCTCTGTACTGCCTTCACCCAATCTATACCTTTACTGAGATGCCTGGGACCTCCAGAACAAATGTTTGCAACAGCAAATGGGGATCATAGCAACATCAAGAAAAGAGAAGCATAAATAATATAAACTCAGTTTAATGTTGAAATCAGTTCACAAGAACTTTGAATCATGGTTTGCATATGTAGTCTAATGCAGTTGTAACCATTAAAGTTTTGTATTCCTGTCTTTCTATAGATATTTTGCAACTTTTTATACATACCTGGCAGCAGAAATGTCTTCCTGGGGCTTACCCAGGCTCTTAAAACAAGCAAGAAAAATCCCTCCTACTTTTAAGAAAAAAACACAGATTTGTTTGTTTAGACAACTGTGTTGTCCAGCAGTAGGTATGAGAGAGAGAGGGGGGCGGGGGTTGGCTTTGTGTGGCTGCAGAAGTAGGGAAGTGTTTTTCAGGGAATACAATTTGATTTCATATATCACCTTACATGCATGATGTATCTTACAGCTGAAGTCTTGAGAGTGGGTGGCAAGTCAATTACTCCATACAGGTAAAGGGATACAGCTTCATTCCCAAGAGATGCAAACTGGACATATCACTTTATCAATCATTTAAAATAACACAAGTTTAGTTTCACATTCTTACTATGAGGGATGCAAGTAAAACCAACCAGCATGATTATGAAACAAAGGAATTCACACCTCTGGATGAGAGGGGGAGGAGATACCAGCAAAACAATTTTCTCAGTTTGCTAATGGTAGTAAATTATGTACTGAAACTTAACAAAGAAAAGGCCCATAAAACACTATGGAGGAGGTTTCAACTTGCAAAAAAAAAGAAGTACTGGGGAGGGCTCAATTAACTTCTCTCAAGCCAGAGGAAAGGTCTGTAAAACACTGTGAAGGAGGTTTCAACTTGCAGAAAAAAGCAGTACTGGGGAGAGCTCAATTAACTTCTAAAGCCAGAGGAAAAATAGTGTTCTCTAGCTGCCATACACACATGCAGCATAGTAATAAGGCTTCAGTGGAGGATACCATTTTTAACACTTTGTCATGTTGTTTGGTGGGTAATTTATGTAGGGAGTCCTTTTCTCAAAGAAAAACATCTGCAGAGCTATGCCCACTGCAGCCGTGGAAAGGATCATCCTCATCTTACTACAATACACTGCAATGCACATAGGCTGGAGTTATCCTGAAGGGTGTTTTAAAAAACATAACCTATCACAAAACAATTGACCAACTACTGCTAGGGATATAGCTGTTTTATCATTTTTCACCATTAAATCGTAAAACTCTGAGAGTCCTGTCAGGCTGTGTGAGTTAGATGCCTGATTCCAACTAGAGTGGGAGGTACCAAATGGGCACAACACACCTTAACAGCACTGAAAGTCCTCATCGTGGACTACCTCAGGATCCTACTGCACTTCCAACAGGTAAAGGACTGTTGTCATTGTTTTTTTAAGCACATGCCAGTACAAAATGGAACAGCAAATTAAAGCAAGTGTCCAATTTTTGTTCTCACAGATGCAACATGGTGGATCACGAGAGACCAATTAGCAAAGGCCAAGGGCTTTCTGAAGACCATGTAGACCTGGAGATGCCTATGCTACATACATCTTCTGGCAGACATCCTGGAAGAGTTCACCAAAGTCACCCTGCTTCAACAAACAAATGACACTTCGGTGGGAGAGGTATTTGAATCTCTTCAGGACCTGAAGGACTGCCTTGTAAAGCTGAAAACAAGATAAGTTTTTTGTTTTGTTTTTGTAATCCAGGATCATGCCTGGCTTAATTCCCTTCGTCCAGATAATCTGTCATCATTTTTGATCTGAATTGGATCAGATAGCTAGCTGTACAAAGGAAGTCGGGGGATAAAAGTGGTTTTTTTTTTGTTTTTTTCTTATTTTGTAGACCTGGAAAGCACTTATGAAATATTGATGCTTTGGAGGGCTCAGAATTCCATGGACACACCCTAGCTGATGATAAACTGGACCAATTCTCCAATGACAGAGAGACACCATTGACAGCCATGATCTTAAATGTCACTAACAGATTTGAAGACGAGCACCAGCTGGACTCCATTATGGTGGCCACGAACCACATTGTGAACTTTAAACAGTGGCCAACAAGCCATGTGGACTTGACAGGTGTGTCTGGGGTGGGAAATTAAGACTGGGTGGGAAGAATCAGTAAGTGAGGATGTGAGACAACAATTTAAGTGGAGGATACAGTAGCTACTGTTGTAGATGAATTCAGACCAGCCCTGATAGAACAGAAACTAGATCCAGACATGTGTAGCTGAGTGGATCAAACTAAAAAAATCACATAAAGGGAAGGTGAATTCTTCTACCACCCTACAATCAGTTAATTCTCAATGTACTGTCAGACAGGTCAGGTACTTCATCCCTCCCCAAAAAAAAACGGCACATCAATGCTGTAGAAGAAAAGTGGCCAGATATTCAGCAAGTCTTGCCAAGAAAAATGCCACAACATTTTGGGACTAGTAACTTTAATTCGGACTCGACCAGCAAGTACAGCTGTTTGTGAACTTGGCTTTAGCCTAATGAAAAGAATAAAATCTGATAGGCAAAGTTCATTAGGAAAGGTGAGTCTGATAGACTTAATCAGGATCTCATTACATACACCATGTGAACAGTAATTTGATCCAGTTCCAGTCATTGAGTACTGGTTAAAAAAGTGGTAGACAGAAAATAAGGCCTTCTTTACAGCCATATGGCCCACGGAACAAAAAATAAAGCAATGAGCAAGAAGGGGAGGGAGCCAGCTGTTCAGAGTCAGAAGTATAACTAGATAAATCTTTCAAAATATCTGAAACTAATTCTGAAAAATTGTCTGATTATGAATCTCACGTTATATCTGATGAAAAAGAATCGTCCCCATATCAGTGTAACTGCTGTGTCCTTCGCGGGTAAACTATAACCAATGATTGGGGGGTGGGTAGCTTCACAAGTCTTGTTGTCCTTAGTGACCTGTTATTAATGTGATTTTCCCACCTTTTAATCAGATCTGGGTTATCTGGAGCTCTGCAGTCCCACTTGGACTATGTCTCTAAAATCAGTTAATGCTGTTTTGCAGTTTCCAGTTCATCATGTTTTTGCAGAACAATGTAATAATTATTTGTGATTGCTTCTCCAGGTATTGGTCGCAAACAACTGCCTGCCATTAGTGACTGGTTAGTCTTCATCACTGTTGTTTTTACTTTTAGTATCAATCAGGCTATTCTGTGAGCTGTTCTCATTTCACTTTTGTTATGTGACATGCTTAGACAGTTTTGCTTGAGCAACAGCACGGTAAATCCTGAGCAGCCAGTCCTAGCACAGTCCATCAACCTGCAGCGAGTCGGTGAGCTGAAAAATTTGCACCTATCAGGTACTGTTTTATTTTTGTAGTAGTTTTGTGCCTGGATAAGTCTGGGTTGGAAGCAGCGCCAAAAGAAATCCAGAACCTGGGTATGAGGATTTTTTTTAACTTAGTAAACTTTATTAGTATTTACCACAAAACAGTAAACAGTAAACGCACATTCATGAAAAACAACACGGAGCGCAAGGAGATAGGTTAAAAAGACATAAAATCCAGGACCAAACTATCTGGATATGTGGATTTTAAAAACTTGTATCTTCCAGTCTTCATTTTCTTCCCCCAACAGACTTAGCCCTGACTCCCGACTCCCACCACTAAATTAATATGTGACAAAGCACACATAAATAAAATGTTTGAACAATTAGGAGACCACTGCCTGGCAATCAGTGGCACAGCAAACTTATATCAGGACCACTGGATGCCAGTGGCACAGCACTTTTTTTATCCACAATAAAAACGTGGTATAAATCTGATTATATTGGATCTCATGGAACAAATTCTGAAAAATGACCAACTTTGGTGATGGGTAAAATTGGTACAAATCTGCCCAGACTGAGACACAGAAACTTAAACAATCATGAGCTTGTCATGTCTTAGGTTGTCCCATACAAATCTGGCCATTCAGATCAAATTTTCAAATGTTCATTCAGTCTGTGAAGTGGTAGTAAAAAGTCAAGACAAAAAAAGGTACTGAATCATGAGATGTGGTATGAATTACCACCTTATTTTGAGCTGCATTATGGGCTCAGTAAATTATGGTCATATGAACATACGAAATGTCAACAGAAACAGGCCGCACGGTCTATTGAGTCTGCTCATTTGTGCAGCTAGCCCCTCAACTTGCAGCTGCCCCACCCTCGCCTCCCTTCCTCACAACAAGCCCCCCCTCACTCTGTCCCACCACTTCTTAAATTCACCCACCATTCTAGAGGATACTACTTTTTTGGGCACAGTATTTCACTTGTCGACCACCCTTTCTGTGAAAAAGTGTCTCCTGATTTCCCTCCTGAATCTTCTCCCTCCAATCTCAGCTGATGCCCTCTTGTGTCCCTCCCCCCCCTTTTGATCTGGAAAATTTATTCTGTATTTGTCTTGTTTATTCCCTTTAAGAATTTAAAGGTTTCAATCACATCCCACCATCCCTTCTCTCCTGACTGGGTTCTTCAAGGGCTCCTCTCCAGCCTTGCGGCTCTCAACCTCAGAGCAGCTGGATGCACTGAATCTCCACACCCTCCTCAACAAAGATCCAGCCCCTGACTGGCTCTTCAATGGCTCCTCTCCAGCCCTGCAGCTACAGCTTCCACCTTGGAGTAGCCAGCCACACCAAATCTCCACACCTGCCTCACCACAAAGCTCCAGTCCTTGACTGGACTCTTTAAGGGCTCCTCCCCAGCCCTGCAGCTGTGACTCTCCATCTCAGAGCAGCGGGCCGCACTGAATCTCCACACCCATCTCATCACAAAGATTCAGCCTCTGATCAGGCTCTTCAAGGGCTCTTCTCCAGCCCTGCAGCCACAGCTTTCCACCTCAAAGCAGCTGGCCGCACGGAATCTCCATGCCCACCTCACCACAAAGGTAATTCAGCAGAAGCTAACCTCCAGAGCTGGCATCCAAAGTCATGCCTTGGACTGGCTGTCTACCTTCCTCTCCCTGGCTGCCATTGGCCGATTTGCTCCATTTCTTGTTCCCTATTTGTTGGACTGTTCACTTAGATAAAGTGCAGTCTTTAATGTTTCTGTTGCTCTTGGTTTTCTGTGACTTGAATTTTGTCCCTCCTGCCCACCCCCACCCTGGTACTCTTTAAATGCACTTTTGTCACCTGAGAGCGCTGCCCACCTATCACATACATTTACTTCAGTGCCACTTCCCACTTAATCTTAAAGGGATAATTCCCATCTTAACTTTATAGCTAGCCTACATTTACTTCAGTGCCACATCCTACCTGTTCTTAAAGGGCTAATTCCCATCTTAGCTTTATAACTAGCCTACAATTACTTCAGTGCCATTTCCCACCTGTTCTTAAAGGGCTAATTCCCATCTTAGCATTATAGCTAGCCTTTCTCACTCAACCCCTTCCTATTTCACCGTCTCCTCCTCCTGTTTATTTTAATCTGTGCCTATCCCCAGCACCTGATAAAGGTTACATCTGTTCCTCACTGTACCTCTCCATGTAACCTTTTTGCTGCTCCCCTCTCATATTTCTGTCATCTCTAAGTGGAATGTCCCCCCTTTCTTCTCCCCCTGCCCCAATTCAGATCTCTTCTCTCACCCCTCCTGCCTTCCTCACCCACATGGTCCCCTACCACCCTCATTTCTCCCTCTCTCCTGGACCCTCATTCCACTTCCTCCCCCCAAATAACCCCCATGTGGTTTCCAACTACCCACCTCCTTTCCCTCTCTGCTATCCCTTTCTCCCACTCCAAAAAACTTTGCCTCCTATTCAAATGCTCGCATTTCCTGTACAATTCCTAGGCAATCATCAAAACACCTCACTATAGTATGTTCCTATAAGCTATCCATTCTCACCCATATCAGACTTTGAAGACTCCTTCTCCTCCTCTTTCTCATTTCAAGGTTCATCCAACCCAACCCTGGACTCATTTCACCTACTGCAAATGATTCCCTGCTGCCTCCAAAGCACATCTGGGAGCAAATAATTCTGCACCTTAATGTCCAGAGCCTAATAGCCACAAATAACCAACAGGACACAGAAGGTAATAGTGAACGGAACACATTCTGAAGAAAGGGGGATTACTAGTGGAGTACCTCAGGGTTCAGTACTGGGTCCAGTCCTTTTTTAACGTCATTATAGGTGACGTTGCAGAGGGTCTTGAAGGAAAGGTATGCCTCTTTGCAGATGACTCAAAGATCTGTAACAGAGTTGATACACAAGGGGGATAGAAAGGATGAGAAGGGACTTGGCAAGGTTGGAGGAATGGTCAGACATATGGCAACTTAGATTCAATGCAAAGAAGTGCAAAGTAATGCACCTGGGAAATAAAAATCCAGGAAAAGAGTACACAATAGCAGGGGAGGTACTAACAACAACAATAATGGAAAGGGATCTGGGTGTAGTCATATCAGATGACCTAAAGGTGGGTAAGCAATGTGAGAAGCCAGTAAGGAGAGCCAGGGGGATACTGGGATACATAGGGAGGGGCATCACAAGTAGAAAAAGGGAAGTGGTTATCCCTCTGTACAGACAGTTGGTGAGACCCCATCTGGAGTACTGCATGCAGTTTTGGAGACCTCATCTATGCAAGTACATAGACAGGATGGAAGCAGTCCAGAGGAGGGCAACTAAAATGGTGCAGGGTCTACATCAGAAACCATATGAAGAGAGACTGAGAGAGCTTAATATGTATACCCTTGATGAAAGGAGGGACAGGGGGACATGATAGACACTTTTAAGTACCTCAAGGGAATCAACAGAGTCCAGGAGGGTAGCATCTTTCAGAAAAAGAAATGTGTAAGAACAAGAGGGCACAATTTAAAGTTAGAGGGGGGACAGCTCAGGGGTAATGTGAGGAAATTCTTTTTCACGGAGAGAGTGGTGGATGCATGGAACCGCCTTCCTGGAGAGGTTGTGGGGTCTAAAACAGTGGGGGAATTCAAACATGCATGGGACAGACATAAGGCAATTATAGTGGGGGGTTGCAGGAAGTTGGCTGTTGCTTAACTAGAATCTGCAGCTTATCAAATAGGTTGGGAAATGGGCAGACTGGGTGGGCCAAGTGGTCCTTATCTGCCATCAAAGTCTATGTTTCTATGTTTCTATAATCTTTCCTTGAATCATGGCTTTCTGTCAACCACTTCAACATCATTGCACTTATGGAAACTTGGCTCACAGACAAGATCCCTCCTTCAAAGTTAACCTAGATGGCTACTCTATCTTTAGAAGAGACAGAGACTGCAAAAGGGGAGGTGGATGCCTACTCTGAGTCTCAAGCCACCTCTCTGTTACAGAACTAGATCTACCCCTTTCTACCTGTTACCTGAAATCCCTCTCAATCAACATCCTTCTTGGAAGCACCAAGGTAATCACCATCACTGTGGCCTATTTCCCTCTTGGCTCTCCACCAAATGACCTTAAAGCCTTCCTGACTGTCAAGAACTCTCTCCCCCCCTCAGATGAGAATGGATCATCCTCAAGGATTTCAATATTAACTGGTTATCCCCCCTGTCTACCTCAGCCAGGGAATCAGTCAACAGCCTTGGCCTCCACCGGATTGTTACTTCTTCCACATGCACAATTTACAAGGCCGACTATGAGTTTCTCATTGATTAGATCCTTGTCTCTCACCTATCCCACATTACCTCCTCAGGGACACTCCCCAACTCCACCAGTGACCACTGTGCTGTATATTGCTCCTGGTCAGCAAAAACACTATGTAGCGAACACAAAGTCATCCATTCCTGTCAGCTCAAAAAAACAACCTCTCTGAGTCTGCTGCTGCAGCTGCTGACACTGACTGGTCCCTCACAGATTCCATCACAGACAGAGAATCAGCCCTAGATGAGTTCAGTGAAAAATTCCTTTCCATCTGTGACTCACTCATCCCCTAAAAAAAATCAGGGTAAAAGGTCACAGCCAGGAAAGGATATCCTCTGACATCCGTAAACTCATGAGGAAAACGTGATAAGGCATGGACAAAATACAGCAGAAACAAGCTCCTTCACCTCCTCCAACACTATAAAACCCTCTGCAATCACTGTAAGTCTGTGGTGCATGCTGAGAAAGTAAACTTTCTAATCGGTAAACAACATCTCTTGTATGGTAACCCCAAGGACCTCTGGAACATCCTGAACTACCTCATTGATAAAGGGCACACCAACAAATGATTAATCATTTCCTCCAGTGGCCAGGTAGTCTCTGATTCCCTAGAAATCACAACACTTTTCAATCACCATTTTGGTAACCTGGATAAGTATAAGCCCAAGCTCCACACCTCAACCATGCCCTCTCCTCAGTCCACCCCTAATCCCCACCCTATTTTCTACTTCCACTACCTCTCCTGTGCCAACAACTACTCCCTCTGCTCTGGCACCATCCCACAGAAATGGAAATGTGCCATTCTCAAACTCCTGCATAAATCTAGGCCTAAAGATGACATTAACAACTATAGACCCATCTCCCTCCTTGACCCACTCTCCAAAATCCTGGAAAAATTTGTCCACATTGAAACAGTACACTTCCTTAGGGAATATGACTTTCTTAATTAAGCACAGCAGGGTTTTAGAGCAGGCCACAACACTGAGACTGCACTAATTAAATTCACCAATTTTATCAGCAGGGCCTCCGACGATGGTCTTTACACTGGTTCAGTTTTTGTTGACCTCACCAAAGCTTTCAACCTCATCAACTACAATGTCCTACTATCCACACTCTTTGGTCTTCAGTTCTCCCCTAACATCATCAGCTGGTTCCGCAGCTATCTTAGTCATAAGTCTTATCAAACCACCATAAATGACATCCACTCTAACTCCTACCCCATAAAGTGTGGTGTACCACTGGGATCAATATTCAGCCCTCTCCTATTTACCCTCATAGTCAACTCCCTCCCAGAAATCTGCCAGTATACTGAATTTATCCTTCATACAGATGATGCTGCCCTCTACCACAAGAGTAAGAACCCCTTTTCTCTTCATGACAAGCTTCAGAGTAATTTTCTTGCTCTTCATTCCTGGTTCTCCTCATGTGGACTTGTCCTGAATGTGAAGAAAACCAAAACCATATTTTTCTCTAACCCTCATAGAACCACTTCTTTTGTGTTCTCCATCCATGATAATGATGGCAACCCCATCGAGAGAGTGTTCAAGTTCAAATATCTTGGTTTGCACCTCGACTGCCACCTGAATTTCGACATTCACGTTAACCAACTAATCAAAAAAGCCTACCAAAGGATTGGCATGTTTTACAGCGCTAAACCCTTCCTCACCTCTGAATCAAAGCTACTAATAGCTACTAGTTTTCTGTTTCCCCTTTTTGACCAAGGATCCCTTGTCTATTTTGTTACTGGACTGCCCAGACGTAGCCACCACTGTGACCTCTACAGCCTTTCAAACTGGCTCCCCCTTGAGGACAGACTCAACAGCAGGATACTTGTCTTTTTCCATAAGCTTTCCCTGAGCCTTCTCCCCCTTCCAGAATCCAATCTATTTTCCTACTATCGATCCCCTCCAGGACCACCCAACACACCTCCTTTCTCTCCTTTATTTCCCCGTACTGTTGTACTACCCATGGCCAAAACACACTTGCTTTTAAGGGCACTAAACTTTTCAACAGCCCCCCCCATTCAGGGTCAATCCTCTGCCTCATTTAAATGCAACTTAAAGACCCACCTGTCACTGTCTTTTCACTGTAAATGTTCCCCCACTTGACTGTACCCTTCTACTACTCCGCCCCTCCCCTTTCCAGCATTCTCCTCCTTGTCACTTTTCAAATCTCTTGCCTCATTTTACATTTTCCCTCTATTATTCTTACCCTAACCCCCTCCAACCTTCTCTGCTCGGTCCTCTATACTTATTTACTGATTGACTGCATTGGCAGATTATGATTGTGCATTGTACCACTGTTCGATTTTAATACAGTTTCCTATTATGATTTCCTCTGAAACTAACACATTGTACTTATCTTGTAAATCATACTACTGTTTGTACCATTCTGCATATCCTTGAATTGTTTTACTGTTTTGATGTATTGAATCTGTTTTGTATCCTTCCTTAAAACTGGACGCATGTGAAAATGGGCAGCTTTGCTCACAGTACCTTTCCAGTATAATCAATGAACTGAATTGAACTGAATACACGTTCAGCTCGCCCATCCTCTCCTCATAGGATTTTCCCTCCATTCTCTGGATCATCTTTGTTGCCCTATGCTGCACTCCCTCCAACAATCTGATGTCCTTCTTCAGGAATGGATGCCAGTACTGTATGCAGTATTCCAGGTGTGGCCTAACCAGTCATGCCAGCAAATGTCATGGGTTTGTGATGCATTTTTTATGGTTAACTTTGAAGACAATTACACCAAACCGTCTTAAACTGCATAGATTTAGAGAGACTTTCTGCCTTCTCTGCTTGTGTCAATAATGGTTTGATCTTGTGAAACAGTGTTCATTTTGCTGTCAGTGCTACAAAAGCACTTCGTAATGTTTGCATTTTCTGTGCATTCATTTTTTTCTGTACATGCACAGAACTGTTCAGTAAATGTAACATCGTGTCGATGGTAAGAGAAAAAAACACAAAAGAAAGGAAATTAAATGCCAAGAAGGATATTTTAGTTGTACTTGCCTTTATTTTACTGAAACAATTATGTACATGATGGTTGTGCCATTTTGATAGCAGTATACAAAAGAGGGGGTTATATACCAGTTATCAGGATGGAATACCAAATCTTTAGAACTGGTAATCTGCATGGAACACCACTTTTTAAAACAAATTTCTATCCCTGATGCTTTATCTGAATTCCTCCCACTGCAGTGACTTGGCCTATATCTGAGTTACTCACCTGCATACCAACACTTTTATTTATATTAACCTTTAATCCAAAGATCAAGGAAAAGTTGTGCACGAGTTCCATGGCCAAAATACCTGACTGTTCATTTTGAACTAAAATGCATAAATCATCTGTATATGCAGATATACGGATGAATACCATCCAGTTGGACCAGAAAAACCCTCAATCTTAGTCTCCTGCTCTAGTCTTCTTAAAATTGGATCCAGACAGAAAATATATAGGATAGGACTTAAAGGACATCCCTGTCGTACCCCCTTCTTTATTTCCAAATTCAGTCCCACATCCCCGTTAACAACGGGTGATATAGAGGCACAGGTACACAATAGCTTGATCCATTTTACAAAAAGTTCAGGAAGTTCATATATATGTAAAACTTCATATAAATAATTATGTGGTATGGAGTCAAAGGCCTTCTTTTGATCCAGAGGGAGGAGGAAGCTTTGTGCTGTATTGGAATTACCACATTCAGATAATTCTCTCAACAGTAATACATTATTCTGGATAGAATGACCAGGCACAGTACAGGTTTGTGAAGTAGAAATTAATTGTAACTTGGAAGCCATTTACTAACAGGCTACTACCCCTGCCTGGATGGCTATAAATCAGGCTGAGGGGCCTGGGCTCTGTTTTTAGTGGAAAAAGGGGGGATTCTTTCCCAAAGATAAAATAAATAACATGGTGCCTCCATGCAGAGTTAATATTTAGTGGGCCAGATATTTGTTGGGTACAACCCAATGGGATGCTGTACCTACCCACCTCTCCTTGCAGTCACACCACACATGGATTACCATAAACCAAAACCATATTTCAATATGCTTGTAGCTATTGACTTAAGATAATAATATGCTCACTAATAACATGCTCAAGAGACCGATGTAAAAAGGTTCACCAACAAGTTATTTACAAAGGGTTGGGTTAGGAAAAGGGAAATGGAGGTGGAGGTTATACAACATTTCAGCATTATTGAAAACACTAATCAATCATGTTATCTGTAAACCAAACAGACATTTTCAGTGCCTGCCTCCCACCAGAATATACTTCGGAACAGATTTTAGTCCACTTGATGTTATATTACTACCCCCAGCTGGTACCAGTGTAACCCCTAAGAGTCCTATCTGGATACCCAGGGTCTAGTTGCAGGCCTGTACAGTGCAGCTGATTGGCCGTTGTTGGTGCACTTTAAACAAAACAAATTAATTTCAAACCCTTTTGAACTGTGGCAGTAGCTATCTGGTGAAACTTAGCAATTTTGGGCCAGACAGCAAAACTCAAAACATCAGCAGCAACTATTTACAGTTTTCCCAGGTGTAGGGCAATCCCTGCTTCACTCACAGTTTTGCAGACAGTCTCTTGGCCTATCAGGCTGGTGACTTTCAGACTGTAGATCTGGGTTATTTGAATCACTTGGGACACTTGACAAGCTGAGATGAGCAGAAGACACTCTGCAGCTTGGGACCTCCTCCCTGCAGCTCTTACAGCTTGGGCCTTCTTAGCAGCAGGCTCTTGCAGCTTTAAACAGGCTAGACATCTCTCAGTTTCTCTGGCAGCTTGTCATCATCTTTACAGTGGCATTACAGAACTGGAGAAACAAGTGATTAGGACCCGGGCCAGCACGCCTCGATCCCCACATCCAGGCATAAGCCCTCGGGGGAGTTGCACTGGTAATGCCTAGCAGTAGCACAACCAGGCTGATTCCCTATACTGACCTGGAAGGCAGTTACTCTCTTTCTGGTACTCAGAAACATCCAGCTGTAAATAGCTTCAGCCACACTGCCAGCTTGCAGTCATGGGTCTCACTCTAGTGAGACATAGTCTCTGAGTTTCCCACTGAAGATTAATTAGTGAGAAACAGTTTCTCAAATTCAGCAGACCTTGGAAGGCAAAACAGGGGCCCTGAGCTGGTGGCTATACAAACCCCCAGGCAGGCCTTTTAAGTGGCCTGAGCCCCCCTTCAGGAGGGGCTCCAGCCAAACTGACTACAGGTAGGTCTTCTTTTCACTCTCTGGAGCAGCGGCCAGAGACCCCCTCCCTCAGAAGGGGCTCCAGTCAAACTGAACTGAACAGTCTCTGTCCTCTGGGTCTCAGGGACTCAGGGTAGCTCCTGTTTGATTGATGCAGTTGTCCACTTGAAAAATTGATATTCATTGGGCTCACTCAATGTCCTATTGGTTAGCTGATTTGGCACTAATACGTTTTCCTTGCCTCTTCACAAGTTCCTTTGCAAAGTCCTCCAGGCTCCTGGCTTCTTATTGGATGCCACATAGGTCAAAGGTGGCAAACATCACTGCTGGCAGAACAGTCCGCTCAATTTCCCAACATTAAGTTATTTTTACAGGCACACAACAGTATTTTAAGCTTAAACGCCCCCAGCATTTGGTAGCAGCCCCTGTGCCCCTGCCTTGGGTGGCAGGGTGGGGCAAAACAGGGACTTCCCCATCCTGTTGCTGGTGCTGTAGCACTGTACCCCCTGGCAGCAAGCAGAGTTCATTAACATTCATCAGCCATGGCTGCTCAAAGGAAAGAAGAAGAAGAAGAAGAAGAAGAAGAAGAAGAAGAAGAAGCAGCATTTATATAGAGCTTTTCATACACAGTGTATCCCAAAGCGCTTTACAAGCAATGCTAGACTGGTAGTGAATTGACTGGATGTGTAATGGCAACCATATCACACATCAACTCACACACACAGACAGGACAATTGCATTAACTGGTTTATGGGAAGGGGAATGTTGGGCAGGATACTGGGAATGTCCCCTACTCTTTGCGAAGAGTGCTCTGGATTCTTTTACTTCCACCTGGACACTCACCAGGACAGCACCAGGATGGGTAGAAGGGACCTCGGTTTAATGTCTCATCTGAAGGACAGCACACCCTAGCAGTACAGCACCCCCCCAATACTTCACTTGACTGCCAGTGTTTTAGGTGCAGGTTCCCGGTGTGGGACGAGAACCCATGGCCATCTGGTCCATAGGCGGATGAGCTACCAACTGAGCCACACTGACACCTAAAGGTAATATCACTTAAGAGCGCTCTTTTTAAACATTTAACTTCATTCCCCTCAAGTACCTCTGGACCCCATTCAATATTTTTATCCCCACAGGGGCTGAGGCACACACAAACACTAGCCAGTAGTCACCAGGGTGGCTTTTACATATTTAGAGCCACAGTGCTGAAAAGGATGCAAGCTGATAACACCAGCTCGCACATTTGAGCTACAAGCTACATCGGTTAACTGCAAAATGAGTGGTACCAATTTTACTTAGCTCTTCCAGTCCCCAAAATAATAATTTACATGTCAGGGCAGGCATGAGCATTCAGAGGCACCAGAACAAACTGGGGATGGTGGTGGTGCACTGGTGGGAGGTGGCAAGGTAAGCCTCACCCATGGGGGAGGGGTTACATAATGTTGTAGACATTTTAGCTAACAGTCTTCCCAAAACTCTTGTTAAGATTTTCCAATCATAGCCTAATAAACAAATTAGTCTGCAATTACTTAATTCAGTTTTTATCACCTTTCTTGTATAGGTATATAAGCAATCCCTCTGAAACCTCTTGTGGCAGATCTTTTTGTTCAAATACATAACTAAAGACTTCTACTATTTCGTCAGCTAATTCCAAAGCTAAGATTTTGTATAATTCACTGGGGAGACTGGCCTGGTCTGGGGGAACCCCTGTGTGTGGTTCTTCTATAACCTCTAATATTTCTGCCTCAGAAACAGGCACTACTAGCTCCTGACATGCTAGCAGTGAAGGGTTTGAAAATTGGATACAGTCCAAAAAGGGACTAGGCTCCGCAAGTTCAGAGGTCTGAGAACAAAACAAATGTATAGTATACTCTATTTCTTGGATACATTTCCCACTGTGTTGTACTTTCCCATTTGAATCCCTTACTGTCCCCACATATATTGCACCTACTCAAGTTTTACAATTATCATAAAGATTTATCTGCTAAGCCTTTCCTGGTGTACCAAATTCTTGTTCAAGCAATATAGAAGTGACTCTATCATATTGTAAAGCCCTCATATTAGCCTTAAGTTTGTCAATCTTGTAGCAAAATCATAAAATGTTTCCTGTTGCCTAGACAGTACTCTTTGTAACTGATTTCTTAGTTCTAAATAAGGAAGGCCTTTTTAGTTTTTGATTGCCGCATATTTTTGAAAACAAAATAATTTCAAATCATTTGTGTATTGTACCACCAGGAATTTGGATCATCATAACAAAATGATTTCCTAGCTTTTGTGAACTCAGTCAGGGCCTGCCTTATGTTAGCCTCTGTTAAGAGGGAAGGATTCAGCTTCCACATCCCTGCTCCCTTTGGGGGATTAATATGGGTGCCCTGTTAAAAAACACTAATTTGTTGTCAGAGGTTTCAACTGGTATGGTGTAGGCATGGCTGCAAGGTAACCAACTTGAGATAAAAAAAACTAATGACTCCTGGTAGGTAAGGTACCTTTATAGAAGGTGTGGTCCAGTTATCGAATATTATTCATACAATCTTTCAGACCTGCTATTTTATACATTTTATTTCAGAAATTAGGGTCACTAAATAACTTTTCAGTCTTTCCACTTTTGTCCGATAGAGAGAGACCACAGTTGAAATCCCCTCCAAAAATTACTACTTTAGCTGTACATACATACATAAATAAGGCTAAATATTTTCATTACTTTCACCCTGGTTGATTTAGTCTGTGGGGCATAACTGTTTATTAAATGAAATTCATGGTTACTTACAGATGCAACCAAATGAGACCCCCGGATCAGACCCGCTAATTTTGTAACCTGTACTCCTACTTGGACATTGGTTTCTGGTTGTATTGACAAATGCACACATGAGCTGCCTGTATCCAGATCTGTATGTTACAGTACTTGACGTGGAACCTTTGCAAATGAGCACTTAGCTCAAAGGTTTAATGATGTACAAACAAATAAATAAACTATAGAAAATAATATCCCTACTCCTGAGCATAAATCTTCTCCTAGAGATCAAAAAGAAGGTCCTAGGAACCATTCTCTGGCAGCTTTCCCAATTGCAGTAAGTAGCTTTGTACTTTGTAAAAATACCACCTCATATTTTCGGATGGTGAGGGGCACAGATTACCTTGCGGTCGGTGGACGGCAGTGCTGTCTGTGTTGTCTGGGGGCTCAGTGGGCTACATAGTCCCCCCCTTCTTTCCCAATGTGGAAGACTTCCAGACCTATCTATTTGAATTAGCTACCACTGTGCTGTGTTGGATTGCTTCTTGCCTCCTTGCCTGGAACCAAATGGGTGAAGAAAGTTTGTTTTATCTGGAATTTCGGCTGGTTAATCTCTGTCCGGGAAGCATGAATTATGGCCTGGCCTGTTGCTTGAGGTCCTTCCTCGGTGTTTTCGTTTGTGGTTGAATTACTTTCTGAGATCAGTATTATCATTATTTTGTCTCTGGAGGGAGGTTGTGAGAGAACCTCTCAGACACTTTTTATTCACTTTATTAATTTTTGGACATATTTACTTTTAACTAGGAGTGAAAGTCCTAGTTTCTCCAATCTTTTCTGGTTTTATTCGAGGTGGGAGGCTGTGAGAGAACCTCCCAGACATTGACTTATTCTCCTATGGATTTGGCCTAACTGTGAACTGTGGCCTTATTTTCATTATTGATTGGGAGTGAGAACCCAGTCTGTTTTTCATAATTGATTTTGCTGCTTAATTATTATTAATTTTATTTGTTTGTTGTATTTACTGTGGGTGTTTTGTTTAACCTGAGCTACAGTATCTTGTTTGGCTTAAGTAGTGCCGCATTATTTATCAGGATGTGCTTGATGAAAGCTCTCCCTGTCCGGTGCTACTCCCCCTCTGAGCTTGGGGATCCCCGCCCCTTTACCTGCCTCCCTTGTTTGTGGCAGTGTATGGCCACTGTAGGGCTGTTGGAATCATGGGGAGGAGGAGAAGGGGTGGGGGACCAGGGAGGGGGATTGAAATGAGTGGCCTGATTGGGGTAGTGGGGTCCAGAAGATGCCCTGGGGTGAAATGGTGCACTGAACGAGGGTTGCCTTGTTTAGTGCCCATACCCAAGGGCTCCACATTTAGTGGGTCGGTACCTCAAACTGCTCTGGTTTCCCACCCAAACCGCACGGTGTTGTGCAATGCCAGATCTATCAAAGACAAGTCAGCTATTATAGCTGATCTTGTTGGGTCATCTGACCTGGCTTGCATCACCAAGACCTGGCTGGATGAAAACGCTGGTTCCTTTTTGGAGTCAGCAGTTCCAGACGGTTTCTCAGTGATACACTGTGCGAGGTTGGGTAGTAGGGGCTGGGGTGTAGCAATCTGTTTTAAATCAGAATTGAGCCTTGTGAATGTGCCAGTTGAGGACACCAGGTCCTTTGAGCGTACCGTAGTCCCAGGTGTGGGGTGCAAAATTGCTCTCATCTATTGTCCACCAGGAATCAAGAGTCAGTTTTTGCAGGAGATTGCGGACTTCATCATCAATCTGGTACTGGACTTCCCCAGGCTGATAGTACTGGGGGATTTCAATGCCTGGGTCGATGCCAAACTCTCGCAATTTGGGTACGACTTCCTCCATCTTATGAGTTCTTTGGGCTTCACACAGGTAGTTTCCTCTGCAACTCATAATTACGGTAACTCATTGGACCTGGTCTTTCTCCCTGGGTTGGCGGCCTCTGACTTGGTGGTGGAACCAGTCAGATTGTCCTACCACCACACCATCAGGTTCAATTTCTTGGCTCCCCCTTGTAGGCCTGCCCCTGTGGAGATGGTCCGATACTGCCCATTATGGGGTTTTATCCCTGATGGCCTTTTGGCAGTGTTGGACCTATCAGGAATTCCAGAGGCAAGTGAAGGCCCAGAGAATCTTCTCCAGGCTTTTAATTGAGCAGTGGAGGAAGCTCTAGATACCCTTGCTCCTTTCTGTGTTCGCCCACTTACTCTCCACCCTCGGTCCCCATGGTTTGATGGGACCTTGACGGGGATGAAGAAGGTAAGGTGAAGGCTAGAGTGTGCTTGGTGTAGAACCAGCTTAGATGCTGACAGACTTAGACTGATAGAGCATTATAGGCTCTACCAGTCAGCAATCTATCTCCCATAAGAAGGCAGAATTCCTGTCCAGGGAGATTGCTGCTGCACAGAACTGACCAGCTCAGCTGTTCCAAATGGTAGGCAGACTGTGATCCACGCAGAGTGCAATGAGTTTTCCTGCTTCTTTGCTGATAAGGTCGCTGACGTAAGGTTGTAGATTCACCAATCGCCCTCTATGGGGGTTACTGGCGGACAGAGCAAGGTCGCGACACTCTCGTTTTGCTGGGCCAATTTTGACCATATGGCGATCAATAATATCATGTAGCTTCTCCAGAGTGTATGTCCAACTTATTGTAGTTTAGACCCAGGCCCTACCCGCCTTTTAATGGGGTGTGTAGATGTGATTGACCTGTTTCTAGCAGAATTAATCTGGTATTCACTGGAGTCAGAGGAGTTCCCCAGCTCCCTGAAGGAGGCTGTGGTCACCTCTCTCCTCAAGAAGTCATCTCTTGACCCAGATTGTCCTGCAAACTACAGGCCAATCTCTAACTTTCCTTTTATAGGGAAGGTTGTTGAGAAAGTTGTCACACAACAGTTGGAGAACCATCTTACCATCCATGCTAACTACGATCCTCTCAAGTCTGGTTTCCATAAGAGACATAGTACTGAGACTGCTCTGGTTCAGGTACTCAGTGATCTTCTGATGGCTAGAGACCAGACGTGCCATTCCATCTTGGTCCTCCTGGATCTCTCTTCAGCTTTTGACACCGTGGACCATGGGGTACTTCTTGATCACCTGCGGTTCATCCGTGGTCTGTCTGGTACATTTCTCAGATGGTTTCACTCTTTCCTCATGGGTAGGTCACAGAAGGTAGCATCAGGGATTTTTTCCTCTGACTCCTACTCCCTGCCATGTGGGGTCTCGCAGGGTTCAATGTTGTCCCCCATGTTGTTCGCGGTGTATATGCTCCCATTGGGAGACATTGTAAAATGGTACGGGCTGAGTTTTCACTGTTATGCAGATGATACTCAGCTGTACCTGTCTTTTGTGCCCGACCAGGATGGTGTGCTCTCGGTCTTTTTTCAACTGTCTCACTGAAATCCAAGACTGGTTGAATTCCAGTTGGCTTAGGTTGAACCCTGACAAGACAGAGGTGTTGGTCATGGAACTGGGTCACTGAGTTGAGGGGTCGGTTGCTGGGCAGCTCTCTGGGCTTTGGCTCTGGGGCTTTCAGCTCCTGACCTCCGAACAGGTGTGGAATCTGGGGGTGATATTTGACAATGGGCTGACACTTTGTTCACAGGTGTCAGCTGTAGTCAAATCTTCTTTTTACCATCTGTGGAACAGTGCCCAGATTAAGCACCTTGTTTCATCTGGCGACCTTCCAACTTTGGTCCACGCGTTAGTGACCTCGCGTCTTGACTACTGTAACTCCCTATACCTAGGGCTTCCTGGGGTTGATATCCACTGCCTGCAGCTAGTGCAGAATGCTGTGGCCAAGTTGTTGTCAGGGTCTACTCGATCCAGTCATATTTCACCCATGCTGTGCGTTCTGCACTGGTTGCCTGTTCAGTGGCGGATCACCTTTCAAGTTGGCTTGCTGACTTTTAGAGCCCTCCACGGCTTGGGTCTGAGTTACATACAAGCGCTTCCGAGTCCTTACCTCCCCCTCAGACCACTCCATTCAACCAACGAGGTATTGCTGGAGATTCCCAGGGTGCATTTGAAGTCTTCTGGAGCTCGGGCCTTTGCTTTTGCTGCTCCCACCCTGTGGAATTTTCTACCTCCTCGGGTGAGAGAATGTCAGACGGTGGAGAGCTTTAAAATTGCTTTAAAAACATATCCTTTTGCATGTGCTTTTCCTGATTTTTAGTGATCCCTGGTTTTTAGTATTTTTACTACTGTATATTTAATATTTAATAATGTCATTGTTTTATTTATTTGTGGTTATCTATTTTAGAGTTTGCAGATTGTACAGTGCTTTGATATTTGATATTACGCTTAAATACATTTTATTATTATTATTAAGTTCTGGAAGATGGCAAATATGGTCATCCTTTTTTTACATTCTTGATACAATTAACATCAATAGTGCCTATCTTCAAGTTCAACTCTGCCATAACAAGGAGACAAAGAAAAAGCCACCAAAAACAAAACATTTTCATTTTCTCATGTGGTTCCCCTCTCATTAATTTTTACCTTTTGCAGATGAGATGAACAAGAATCTGTAGAGCCTTCTTCATTTTCTATAAAACGATCTTGCTGAGAGGAGGCTATGGATAACATATCTGATTCCTCCTCTGTGTCCCCCCCCAGGATGTATGCTGTGTGAGGACTGCACATTTATTTTCTAAATGAATACTTTAATCCATTGAAATTTTGCTGTGGGTTGGTCCCTGGTGCTCCATCATCTGATGACTAACTGCAATTATTCTGTCAGCGGGGTGGAAGGAAGAGACACATCGGACTCAGTCATGGCTTGGAGAGCTCCAACTCTTCTTGTGCCACCACTTCTGTGGTTACTATATCCAAAGTGTTGTTAGGAAGAAGAGGTTGCATTGTTGTACGGGGTATAGATATCACCTGTGTAGCGACTTCTGTCTCATTTTTGTCTGGATCCACCCTTTCTTCAACTCTTTGTTGTGCGTGAGTAGAAGACTGGGAGCAGAAAGACTTCTCCATATTTTTAGCCAATTCAAATGATCTTATATTTTGTTTTTTGTGCTGTAGCCACATAATAGTCTTGTTCATCTTGCTCAGTTGGTCACTTTTATTATGCGTAGCCGATGGACAAATCTTGTAGGAATTCCCCATTATCTTTGTATAGGTTACATCTCACTGGATTTTGATAGCTAATTCTCATATGGCCAATCTCAGAACATAGGGAGCATTTTTACCTGATCATAGGCGCTGTTGAGGTGTGATCCTGAACTGCATCTAAAACAGGATTTTGGCTGCCCAGCAGAGAAAATAAACCCTCAGTCTCTTCCCAGATAAAAGGGGGATATATTAATCCCAATTCTGTTTGCGGAAGATGGACTTTCATCTTGTAACCCCCAGTCCAAATGTTTGCAGAATGTAGAACAGAATCAGGTGTCCCCAATACAGTGCACCTAGATTTCAGCCAGTATAGTATATCAGTAATGGAGACCCCTTCATTTTTAAAAAGATCTGTAATAGTTTTAAAATGTGGGTTTAGTTAGCAGTATTACAAAAAAAGGCTCAACACAGGGGAATATTTTACCTCATTATATCTCAGCCCAAAATGTTCACGTCCTATAGCAGTTTTAAAACTGATGTCAAAAATAGAATCCCCACAGGTATGAATCAATGCACAAATGTCTAATTGCTTGATAGCCCAAACTTTGTTTAAGAAGTTTTTAGCCACAAATATGATACCTGGGTTGACCTCCAACCCATCCTTGTATTTCATATGTATTGCATTTCATCTTTTTTTTAGTTATTTTTATTTATTCATTCTTAGATTACAATACCTCTGAGCACAGACAGCTCATTTACAAAGGTTCCATGTCAGTGGGGAGGGGAGACAAAACATACAAAGGGATAAAAGTACAATGTTTCCAAAACAGTAAAACAGAGTGAGCAAATATATATGTATCTATATGCAGTTTTATCATTCTAATAGGAGGAAAGCATAGATGAGAGGTGGAAGGCTAAAGATGGGAGAAAGAAAGAAAGGTAGGAAGTGGCAGCCATAGGCCTTGTCAAGCTGGTGTGGGAGGGGTAGGGGCAGGGGGGTGAGGTGGATGGGGGGTAGCCAGGGGCCTTGTAAAAGTGTGAAGAGAGGGGGGAAGCCTCAGAATTATAGAGGTAACAGCAGAGATACAGGGTTATCCAATTGTGAGGAGAAGATTGAAAGCTAGTAGATGGGAGTCTCAGGTGAAGCAGTCACAAGAACTGTTGGCCATGAGATGTTGGTGCAACTTCAATTTGAATGGTCCCGATTTAGATAGGGTAGTTATATCACTATGAAGAGTATTAAACCAGTGAGGTGCTCTGTAGGCAAATGAGCATTGCCGCTGGGCTGTCCGGCATCTAGGAACATGGAGATGATGGCTACTCGAGCTTCATGTGTACTGTGAACTATAATGGGGGTTAGCAGGTTTGCAGTGCCTGGTGGCAGGAGGCTGAGAAGTGCATACTTGGCTAAAAGACAGGTTTGGTATTGGATCCTCCCAGAGAGCTGTAGCCAACCAGTCTCAGCATAAGGATCACATGTGTGGGTGAAACGTGTGGACCCCGTGAGTAGTCTGCATGCCTTGTTCAGAGCAATGGATATTCTGTGCAATGAGGACATGGGGGCTGTTCCATAGATTACAAGACCATAGTCTACAATGGATATGACAGAACTATATATAGCAAGTCAGAGGGCTTCTGGAGGGTTTTACTATAGCACTGTGACAGCGCATGCACTGACATCTCCCACAGCAACAGACACAATGCCAAATGTCAGCAGTGCACCATTGAGGATGTCAGTGCATTTCTATCAGAGGGCTGTGCTCCCCGAACCCCACATGAGGGGGGCTCCACCCCTCCCACACACCCCAGTCTCTAAATATCTAACTCCGAGTCAGAGTTGTACGGGAGAAGGTGCAACACTGGGAAACGCACCACTGGTGTCTACCTCACACCAGCACAGTGACTCGCCACAGACAGGTGAAATCTGTCGCTGTGCTGGTGTTCACTGTGCGGGTGTCAACCTTGCATCAGCACACCCTTCTGGTGTAAGGCAATGTTTATGTCTATGTAGGAGACCAAACTTGATATTGACAGCCCTGGCTACATTATCTATATGTTTAGCATAGGATAGACAGCAATCTAAGATGACACACAGGTATTTGAAATGTGGTATTTGTTCAAGAGGGACTCCATGACAGTTTCTGATGGTAAGTGTATAGGATGTGTGCTTGTTTTGGATGCTGCTGAACATCATTACTTTGGTTTTCTTGCAGTTGAGGATCAGTTTATGTTTAGAGAACCAGTCCTCCACTTCCACAATCCCACTCTGAATGTGAAGTTCCAGTTGCTTGGGGTCATGGCTCCTCGAGTAAATGACCACATCATCTGCATAGAGGAGGATACTTTGGTGGCAGAAATGAGGTAGGTTATTAAGGAAGATGCTGAAAAGGAGTGGCCCCAGTATTGAGCCCTGTGGCAAGCCAGAGCAGATAGGCAGTTGGGCAGATACAACATTGGCTATTTTCACCTGTTGAGAGCAGTCTTCAAGATAGCTTTTGAACCAAAGTGTTGTGTCAGAGGAGAGGCCAGTAGCAGTAAGCTGTTGGAGGAGTAGTGAGTGATGGACAGTATCAAATGCCTTAGTGAGGTCTATGAAGGCATCTCCTACTAAGGTGCCCTGATTCAGAGATTGATGAATAAAGCCAGTGAATTCCATTGGGGCCAAGGTGGTGCTGTGCCCCTTCCAGAACCTGTGTTGCTACGGGCATTGGGTAGAGTATTTTTCAAGGTAGTCCACCAGATGGTCAGCAACAATGTACTCAAGTGCCTTAGATATTGGTGGGAGGATAGATATGGGTCTGTAATTTGTGTGATGGGTTCTGTCTCCACTTTTGTGCACCGGGCTGACTAGTGCTGATTTCCAAACTTGAGGAAATTGCGAGAGTTGTAGCGATAGATTGATGATCTTAGTGAGGGGCATCAGCACTTCCTCAAGAGTGAGAGCTATGAGCTTAAGATCCAGTGAGTCACTGCTGTGCCATGATTTACCTAGCACTTTGGTAAGGTATTTCCAGGACATTCATGCTGAGACCGTTTTGAAGTAAAAAGGAGGTGGCTCAAGGGGGTTATTAGCAGTACAGTAAGTACTTGGCAAGTCATTGTCAATGAAGTAGTCTGAAGGGAGGACACTGAATAGGTCTGTAAATGCGTTGTTGAATGTGTTTGCTATGGTTAGCGGGTCCAGGGTAGGAATTCCATCAATACTGAGCATGGAAGGTGAGACCTTAGAGTCTTTCCCGGTGACATCTTTTATGTTGATCCAGTAATTTTTGCTGTTTCCCCAGGTATTGGTGAGTATTTCCCTATGATGTTTGGATTTCATGGTACGGCTTTCACGTGTACAGGCATTCCTCACCTTCTTGTATTCCTGAACATCTGCTTGTCTGCCTGATACCCTGGCACAGTGCCAGAGGTAATCTCTGTGGTTCATCATAGCAATGAGTTCTGGTGTAATCCATGGGTTTACAGTGCCACAAACTTTCATTTTAATCCAGTTCCAGGTTGATGTTATCAAGGGCATCGAGAGGGGACCAGTCAATGTTGCTGAGGTAATTTTTTAGATTTACAGATATCCACGTTTTAACAGTCTACTGTAGATAGTCAGAGATGGGGGCTTGCAGAATTTATTGGACCAACTGCAGGAAACAGGGGAGTGGTCACTCATAGAATCTGGATGTACAGTCAAATCCGCTTATAATGGATGTGTTTGTGTTTTACCATTCTGCCTGCAATACAGAGTGGTTGGACTAAAGACACCAAATTCAACACTCAGCAATTGAATAACTTGGTTATAAAAAAAACAGAAATGTTAGTCTATGCATTATCCTACTGGCTAAAATGGATGGTGTAAGGTAAGAGCCTTTTGCCTTGTGTGTAGGATAAAATGCCGAGCTTACAGAAAGTGGTCCAAATACAGTTTACTTACAGATACAGTTGGTCTATATTCGGTCTGCCTTTTGTGTGTTTGCGTGTGTGGTAAACACATTGACAGCATATAGCAATCTACAGGTGTGTCAGGTCTGTTGACCAGTGAACAAGGAGAACAGAAACAATCCCACTTTTCAGAAAGAAAAAAAAAGATTGAAACTTATTGCCCCCCCCCCCCGACTCACACACACGAAAACGTAGGGACTTTGTGCAGGGCAAAATTCTGTGGGGCTATTTCAGTTGGCTATCTTGCAGAAATAAATTGTCATACAAAAATGTTGTGTCTAGACACAAATTGGTTAATATTTGTTGTGTCTGGGCCACCCACCTACTTATTCCATTAATGCTGTCTGTTAAAATTGATGTGTCAATCAGTCAGTTTTGACACAGCATCCTGAGAAATGGTTGAAATAGCAGATGGACCATGTCTGCTATAAGGCAAGACTTTTACACAGAAATCAATTGCAATTGCAAATGGATTTTACTTTCTGCCTGACCAAACCACCCATTTGTATTAAATGAGGATGGTGTAAGTGGCATTGACTGTATTGCCACGTTGGAGATTTGTTGTGGGTGGCTGGAGAGTATCAGATCCAGAGGGGTACTTGTTTGCATCTTATAGTTAGTCTTTGTTGGGGATGTAACAAGTTGGGCAAGGTGGAGAGATAAGATATTTATTTATTTATTTTAACATCAGTTTAACAACCCTTGAGCCAGAGGCTCATTTACAAAGGTACCTCGTCACAAGGAGGACAAAGACATACATACAAGAGACAATCAGCAATACAGTTCAACAATAAGGCACAGTCAAGTTTCAAGTAACGCAGGACATAACACTGTTACCCACAAAATTAGGATCAGTGATTAGGAGGTAGGGGTAGCAGAGTTGAAAAGAGGCCCTCTCTGGAGGTAGCATCTTTGTATGGAGAAGCACTAGCAGATAACCCGTTGACATTTAGGTCACCCAGTACTGAAGTTTCAAATTTGTGGTTGAGGCTACAAATGTAATCCATTAAGCTGTGGAAGCCTGTCCTATTGTCTTTTGGAGGAACATAGGCAGAGATTACTGTCAGAGTTTTATTTTGGGCCCCAAGCAGTACGTTAATGGTTAGTGCCTGGGCCATGCAGCTCCTATTGGCTTCAGGCAGGGCGTATCCTTTAAGTGTCTCTTTCAGGTAGATGGCACAGCCACCACCTTGCTTGGTAAGTCTATCCAGCTGGTAAAGGGTATACCCACGTAGAGCAACTGCAGAGTCAGGAACCTTTGGGGAAAGCCATGTTTCCACCACTGACAGAATGTCAGGTCTATGTTGAGATATCCATACCTGGAGGTTATCCAATTTAGTCTGCAAGCTGCAGACCTTGACAGCTGCCAACTTAATAGATCCTTTTTTAGGGTGGTTGTGTGTGGACGCAGGTCCAGCAGGGCCAGGGTTAGGGTGAACGTTGCCTGACATAAGCAGTAAAAATAGGATGATTCTGAGCAAGCCTCCTTTAAGTTGTTTGTTGAAAAGCTATTAGCTTTTAGCTGGTTCCTCTGCCATATGGAACAGGCCTGCATATGTTCTGCCAGTGGGACCCTCACCCCTAGGCTTCACACTCAGAATTTGTACCTGGGAGTTCCTGACCAGCTCTTGGGTTGTGCCTGTACATGTAGTACTAGGTCCTGGGATTTCTGCCCCATGATTAGCTGCTTGAAGCTGCTGGGGGAAGGGAGTCCTGGGCCATCACTGAGTGTAAAAAATCAGTCACAGAACTATGAGGCACTTCTGGGAGAGGCACAGTACTGCAGGAACCTGTTCTCTCAATGGGCTGGCTACCTTATGGAACCTGACTTGTAGAAATATCTTCCGAACAGCCTGACCTAGACCCCTGTACTGGCAGTACCTCATTATCAGATAAATCCATAACTTGTACCTCTCCCTGCACATATGGTATTACTTTATCAATTCAGGAAATGCACTGCACAGTATCTGATTCAGTCACTGAGTTCCATCTTAGTTTTGGGCTCTGGAAGCTTTAATATGTGGAAGGTAACTGTGAAAGATTTTACCTTTCATTGGTGGTAATTGGACTTGCAAGCCTGACTCCATACTGCTGCTTGATTGTATGGCTTCTGTTGTTTCTTCTATTACTACATAGGATTTCTCCAGGTCAGACACTGGTGCCTGCTCCAGAGACATCCAGCCTTTCCCTGTTTTAGCATCAGTTGGTCTCCAGCCAGCTGTAAGTAGTGCTTCCTCAATAGATAATCCTGAAGCTGAGATAGGACTGCCAGTAGTTCCTTGATGTAAATGCCAATGTGGCAGTTTGCCTGCCCTGTTGCTAGGGGAATGGCCCACAGGCATTGACTTCTCTCCAACTTTTCTTGCGGCTGTACTCCCACTCAGTCCATGTGCCTGAAACAGTGGTTTGACAAGTATTTTGATTTTGTTTAGGTAACCTGACACTGCAGTCTGTATTAAGTTGTTTGGATAGTGCCTTTGAATCTGCAGCTGTTCCTGCCGATGTGCCAGCTCTGTCTGAAGTCAGATTGTCAGCTACCAGGTGTTCTGAGTCTGCAAACTTTCCAGATGGTTGTCTTTGATGTCTTTTTAAGGGAGTGTTCATGTTGTCATTATTCTGACCTTGTGCAGCTGCTACAGTCATTTTATCCATAACACTGTCAGCGGCCATCGATGCTATTTACATTGGATCACTAACATTAACCCCCTAACCAGATATGTTTTCTTTCTGTTGTTTATGTAGACACATTTTTTCCCCTTTTTCTGCTAACAAAGTCAACAAATGGGCTTTTTTTCTGTGCAAATGCAGGTTCCAATTTTATTTTCTTCTATAAGCTGCATCTGGGATTCCTGTGCCTTCACAGGAGTCTTTCCTCCCTTCTCCTTCTCTTCATTACCATGCTGAATCATTGTGGTCACAGGGCTAGCACTAGCAACTCTTGTCCTACCACCAAAGCTTCCTCAGTACTCTGGGTGGGAAGGGAAACATCATCTCAGACAGCTGTGTCCTACATCCATGTAACCCCCCTATCAGATGCACCTAGAAACAAGCTATCATAGGGTAGCATCTTTCAGAAAAAGAATATGCAAGAACAAGGGGTACAATTTGGTGATAGAAGGGGGACAGCTCAGAGGTAATGTGAGGAAGTATTTTTTCACAGAGAGGGTTATGGATGCATGGAATAGCCTTCCTGAGGAGGTCATGGAGTCAAAAACAGTGGGGGACTTCAAGAATGCATGGGACAGACATAAGGCAAGTCTAGTGGGGGTAGGAGAAAGTAGGCTGTCGGTTAACTAGGATCTGCAGCTTATCTATTAGGTAGGGAAATGGGCAGACTAGGTGGGCCAAGAGGTCACAGCATGTACTGTGGAACCACCAAAAGCAGTGAGACAGGGGTGCTGTGGCTAATAAGTGTGCTGTCTTGTGTGGACTGAGCAGTATCGCTGTAATTGAGTGTCATCAACATTAGCTGGAAGCCCTCTATGTGCTAGGCAGAGGGAGTGATATTCCTGCAACTGTAATGACGTATTGGGTGGATGATTTTAAACAGGGGTAGACTTAAGGAGTTAGTGCACAAGCACTTTATTGGCAAACCAGTAGTTGAAGCTGATAGAGAGTGAGAACAGAAGCCCGCAGAACT
Source organism: Neoceratodus forsteri (assembly GCA_016271365.2). Taxonomy (NCBI): domain Eukaryota; kingdom Metazoa; phylum Chordata; order Ceratodontiformes; family Ceratodontidae; genus Neoceratodus; species Neoceratodus forsteri. The sequence goes on from CM057451.1 coordinate 87,430,851, forward strand.
TCTGGGTCCATTAGACGATAAAAACAGGTGCTCACACGAGCAGTGTGAGCGTGTGAGGCTCACAGCAGCTTGCTGAGATGAGCGCATCTGTGCATGTGTTAGCGTGTTCACAGGGAGGAAGAGAAGGGACTAGCTGCATAAGATAGAAACAACAAGGCAGAAAATGAACGTAGGGTATGACATGGGGTCAATGGAAGGAAATGGGCATGAAGGAATACCATTGTTGTTAACATCGGAGGGGGATTTGATGATATGTTGCAAGAGCTGTTTAATGTTTATGGTGGCTGAATTAGGAGTAAAATATGCCTCATTTGAGTGCAGTAAATGTAGAATAAATAAAGAAATATGTGACAATTTGAAAAAGGTTACTGAAGGCTGGAAATACTTGAAAGGAGCCAGATGGAGCTAACTGAGAGATTAAGGATTATGTCTAGTCTGAATAGAAGTGAAGGAGTTGGGGGGGTTTGGATTGGAGATTTATTTAGGGAAAAGAAAAACAAATGAGGAGGAGGGATGTAGTAATCAGGGAGATTGGAGGGTAAAAGGTAAGATAAAAAGGAAAAGAAGGGGGGGGTAGTCCTTTACAACCAGTCCCAGGAGAGTTAAGAGGTGAGCAGGACTCGAATATGTTAAATGAAAATGTAGAAGGTGGGGAAAATGCAGACCTGGAGAATGGAAGGGATGGGGGAGAAGTTGAATATGAGGGAATACAGGTGAGGAATAGTTTTAATATATTAGGAGGAGTTAGCCACCTAAATGGGGGGAAGGAGACTGTGATAGAATTCAGGGAGATCACATAGAACGACAGGTAGTGGTCATTGGAGACTCAATTATAAAATTCACAGACCAGTATATTTGTAGAAATGATGAAAGGAATAGAATGGTTAGTAGTTTTTCTGGGGAAAGGATCCTGGATTTACATGGTATGGTAGATAATATATTTAAGACAGCAGGGGAGAACCCTGTGGCCTTGATTCATGTGGGAATAAATGACATTGCAAAAAAGACCTTGCCTGAAATGCAAAAGGACTACAAGAAGCTGGTAGAAAATTTGGTGGATAAAGGGAGTGAGATAATAATCTCGGAAATATTACCTGAGCCCAGGGCATCGGCCTGTAAGCAGAAAAGGATAGCCTTAATAAATGAGTGGCTGTTGAAGTGGGATGAATCAAGTGGTTATAAATTTATCAGGCATTGGGGGACATTTAACAATAGAAATGAACTGTTTTGTAAGGATGGACAGAATTTAAATTTTAGGGGTAGTAGGATACTGGGAATGAGGTTGAAAAATGAGATTGAAAATAGTTTAAACTAAAGGGGAGGGGGATGAATAAAGGTAATATGGGGAAAAGATTCCTATAAAAGAAAAGTTAAAAGGGTAGCATCCTTAAAGGTCATGTTTTGTAATGCAAGGAGTATGAATGAAGCATGCAGGTCAGAATTAGAAATTCTGATCAGATGGAAAATTGGATATGGTAGGAGTAGCCGAAACCTGGTGGAGGAATGAAAGTGGTTGGTCTCAACATATACAGTGCAATCCGCTTATAACGGGCACTTCAGTGCGATCAGATTTTGCCTGTTATAGGAAGTGGGCGCTGTAACCAAAACCAATTTTTTTTTGTAGAAAGACGTGCTAGTACATAGGCATTACAGTACTGTACTAGATTGCCAGTTCTCTCCCGATTCATGCAATCACAGCATGATTTATTTTGTACTTGTCCCAAGCGCAGGTTAATTAACTTAAACCTCGACAATGAGCCAGCGCATCTTTGATAATGTGCTGGTAATTTTTTTTTTTTGAGTGCTAAACCTCCTGGATTCCCTTCCCCGATTCCCTTCTTCCTTACCTGATTGTACCCATTTGCACAAATAAAGTGCTTCCTTACCTGATTGTGCGAGTTGTGAGGATGACAAGCCAGAGGATCGAATGAAGCACAGGCAACTTTTTTTTTTGTAGTTTACTTCGCTGCGTGTTTCCGTCCATTCAAACCACTGAGCACCAACCTCAATCTCTATGACATGAAAATTGCGCTTTGAAGCAGGCTATAGCATTCTGTGCCCTTTCTATTTGGACAGATTAACTGCTAATTAGTGCAGTTCACACTTTGGCAAGCTCCGCAAACTGCATGCTAAAGTGTGAACGGACACTAATTAGCAACCAATCTGCCCGAAATAGAAGGCGGGCATGGAACGCCATAACCAGCATTTTTAACATTAGCACCTATGCAGTTGGCAATTGGCAAATGAAATTCGCCCGGTAAAACCGATTGCCCATTTTAAGCGTGGGTGCTTTAAGTGGTGCCGACTGTACCTGGTTATAAACTGATTAGTAGGAATAGGGAGGAGAGAAGGGGGGGAGTTGCTCTATTTGTTCGGGAAGATTTGCAAATTGGGGGGGGGCAGAGGAAACAGCTGATTTAGGTAATGTAGAAATTATAACAATTGAACTCTTGGGAATAAAAGGAAAAAAATGCCGGGTGTCAGTGTTCTACAGAGCACCAGACATGGATTTAAGGGAGGCAAAAGTATTCCTGGAGTACATTTGCAATCTGGCAGAAGATACTGATGTAGTTATGATGGGGGATTTAAATATGCCAAGAATTGATTGGGGAAAGAAACAGACAGGTAACAACATATCTTGTTGATTTCAGGAAGAACTAATGGCAGAAGGTATCCAGCAATGTATACAGGAGGCAACGGGGAGAACATACTAGGTGTCATTTTACAAATAGAAATTATATTATTAAACAGATTACTATTCAGCCACAAGTCGGGATGAGTGATCAAAATTCTATATGTTTTGAGTTAGATTGGACAACTGAGTTGGTAAAAGGAAGTACAATTCAGTACCTGTATAAAAAGGGTGATTATGGGGCAATGAGAGAAGTACTGGGGAGTATAAACTGGGAGGATATGATAAGAATCCAGGATATAGAGAAACGTGGGAATTGTTCCTACAAAAAACTAATGAGAGTAAAGGAAATCATATCCCACAAAGGAAAGTTTATAATAATAAAGGAAAAAAGCCCCCATGGCTAACTAGGAAAATAGTCAGACTTTGTAGAAAAAAGAAAGCACTCTTTCAGAAGATGAAAAAGAATAAGACATCTGAATATAGGGACAGGTATAGAAAGATACTAAGGCAACTAAAAAAGGAAATTAAACAATCTAAAAAACAGCTTGAAATGAGATTGGCAATGAGCAAAAATAATAAAAGCTTCTATGCCTATGTAAATAGGCAGTGGGGAGGAAGTAATATAGTAGGCCCATTAACAGTTAATGGAGATGTGTCAGATCCACTGGAGATGGCAAATGAATTTGCCAAATGTTTGGGTTCTGTATATAAAGATCATACAGATACGAAAGGAATTGGGGGGAGGGTAGATGTGGTAAACTTGATCCCAAGGAAATAATAACAAAAGAGAAGGTAATGAAAAATATTATGGGGCTGAGGGTGGATAAGGCAGCAGGACCAGATGAGATCCACCCTTACATGTTGAAGGAGTTGAAAAATGAGTTGGTAACACCTATTACAATGTTGGGACAGAGGTTACTTGCTGAGGGTGTGGTGTCTGAGGTGTGGAGGAGAGCATATGTGGTGCCCATATATAAAAAGGAGAAAAGGGATAATCGACCGGTGAGCCTGACATCTGTGGTGGGGAAAATAATTGAGGGTATCATTGGCGAAGCTATAAAGGGCATCATGACAAGCAAGGGGCAAGTAGATAGGTACCAACATGGATTTGTCTCTGGCAGGTCTTGCGAGACAAATCTGATTATCTTTTATTAACAAATAAATAAATGGGTGGATGAAGGGAAAAGTGTGGACATGGTATTGCTGGATTTTAGTCGCGCTTTTGATACTGTCCCCCCATGGTAGAATTGTTGAGAAACTGATTAGCATGGGAATTGATTTCTGTATCATAAAATGGGTGGATCAGTGGCTAAGAAATAAAAAGAAACCGTTAGGATCCGGGGGTTGTCTGTCGGAACCTCAGGGGGTGAGTAGTGGTGTGCCCCAGGGGTCAGTGCTGGAGTCATTGTTTTTTGGTATATTTATAGGTGACTTGGATATAGATAGTGATAATAAAATGGTTAAATTTGCAGATGATGTGAAAATAGGAGGGGTAGTAGATACATTCGATGATAGGTTAATTTTTAGAAGAAATTTAATACATATATTGGAATGGGCAGAAACAAATGGGATGAGTTTTAATAATGATAAATGTATCATAATGCATTTAGGAAGGACAAATATACAACAGACTTATTATATGAAGGATATAAAGCTGAAGGTATCTACATGTGAGAGAAATTTGGGAATCTACATCCAGAATGACTTAAAAGGTAGTAGTCATAGTAGAAATGTATCAAATAAAGCCATGTATCTAGTAAATAGTATAAGACAGGGTTTTCATTCTAGAAGTGGGGAGGTGTTGATGCTGCTGTACAGGACTCTGGTTAGGCCTTTATTTTATTATTGTTCAACTGTATGGAGTCCCTTCCTAGTAAAAGATGTTAGATGGTGGAAAGGCCACAAAGGTCCTTCACAAGATTAATATCAGGGTGTGAAGGTTTAAAATAAGAGGATAGATTGGAGAGATTGGGTTTGTGGTCCTTGAGAGCTAGGATAGCTGGGAGGATCTATTGTTCTTGTATAAAGGTTTAAGAGATGAGAGTGTGAGGATAGAGATGGGACTGGAATTTAAAGATCAATTATACCAACTAAGGGGTCATGATAGGCAGTTGAAGGAAACAGTATGTAAGACCGAAATAAGAAGAAATGGATTTAAATGTAGGGCAATCAGGATGTGGAATAGATTGCCTCAAGTAGTTGTGGACACAGAAAATGTGGGAACATTTAAGGATATATTGGACAAGTATTTTACTGAAGTTGGTGACAGGTGTCACTGCCACTGAATTGTGGGGAAAGCTTATATGGTCTTTCCCTTCTTGACTTTCCTACATTCCAGTATGAAATCCGGTATGAAATCTGCTGTCAAATTCTGTTCCTCTGTTTCTATAGTTTAGTGAGCCTTTCCTGGTCAAAAAAATTGCAAATAAATAAATAAATAAATAAATACATGAAAGTCCACTGCCTGGTGAAAAAAGAGAGTGTGTTATGCCAGTGCATATGCCATATAAAAGTCCCTTATTCTCTGTCCTTACTCATCATACTGTTAAGAACGTGTGCTGATAATTATTTTCACAAATAAGAAAAAAATAAGTTATGGAAATTCTAAATAGTTATATTACACTATTATTATTATAGTTGAAAACAATGTCTAATCCTTCTTTAAAAACTATTTCTGATGCCAAGAGTCATAATTAGTCCACAGATTTAGTTTCCCCAGTTTTGCCTGGAGCCTGGCTGAATCCACAATGGCTTACCAGTACGGGTTTTAAATATGATAATACTTTCATTGCCATTTCTAGATCTGTTGAGTTTAAAAGGTAATCGCTATTTTAATTTATAGAAAATAAAAATTGTTCAATAAATCTGCCAACCAGTTGGTTCATATTCCTTTATACCAAGGGCACATGAGTAGAAGATGCTTGATATCATGTATACAGTGTGCCCCATTTTACAAATGTTCTCCTAGTTTATCTTGAAGGAGAACAGTCAGCGCAAAGGGACCAACACTCAAGTCTCAATGTGCACTTTGTGTGCAAAAACATTTTGGTTTGCTTACTGTTTACTGTAGTATACTAGATTGTGTCAGACTGATTTTGTTTACTTCTAGGCTGACATCTCCTATTATTGCAAATCCCAGAATCCCCTGCAGCTGACTTCAGAGCATTATGCAGCAGTGGGAGATTCAGTAGCCTGCACTGTATGTTAGTGCTTTTATAATCTCCGATCAGATGTTTTTTGGTTCTGTTTTTCTCCAGGGGCTAAGCACAGTAAGTTAGGTTGATGGTACTTAGCCCAGGGAGGACATCAGGATCAGCAAATAAAAGATCAGAGCCTATGTAAACTATAACATGCACTATTGAATCTCCCATGGTTTGCCATCCTGTAGCCTATTTACATCAAGGAACTCCACCAGGTTTTCCTTCAAGATGATTTCCATAAACTTGTCTACTGTGGAAATCAAGCTGACTGGCCTGCAGTTCCCTGGCTCATCCCAGCCCCCCCCCCCTTTTATGAAGGGGTACCACATCAGTTGTTCTCAAATCTCTAGACACCTTACCAATATTCAGTAAATCATTGAACAAATCAGCTAGGGATGATGTCAGCACCCCTGCCATCTCACTCAGCACCCAGGGGTGACCCCTGTCCGGTCCCAGAGGCATGTACACCTTCAGGGTTAGTAGCCCCTTAAGGATTTTTTTCTGTAATTATGCAGTATATTCTGCTCCGTCTAACCCCAGGAATCCATCAGTATAACTTCACAACAGCAATCAGTCACTGGATTGAGTCACTCCAGTGACAGGCCTTATGTTAATTTTGGCATTTTAGAGTTATAACTAAGTTCAGACACTGCACTGTGGTCACATTCCCCACAACAATCAGATTTCTTTCTCTGCTGAAGTGAGAAGTTGCCCTGAAGACAGCTCTACTTTTTGGCCTCCAGAACAGTGCAGCATTTTCATTTTTACGTTCTCATTTATTTTTAGTTAATTCTTGATACTCTGCATTAGTTAGGGTATTTTGTTTATTTTATTTGTGTATCTGCATGTACCCCTGCTTCCTTGCCCTGTTTATAATGATCTGTAAGTGTTATGACCCGTTTTTAGTTTCCTCAAGCCAAACTTGGAAGCCAAATGTATGGGAGGCAACCCAATTTACTTTATACTAGCCCAAGAGGGAATCTTTTTTTAAGTATACTTTATTGAAAATGTTCAATTTTACATAAGACAAACAAGAAACAACACGATACAACTTACAAACACTATATATTCCACTTCTGTGCAAAAAATGTCCACAATGACAGCAAATTTTCAGATTCATAATGTGAAACAGGGGTCATCCAAATTTTACACTGCAGGTGGCCAGTGAAGGCACTTCAGTACAAATGAGGGTGGTCAGAGTCAAACCTTGCCCCATCTAGAGCCTCCAGGGAAAGACATCATCAGAACCTAACTTTGGTGCATGTTAGAAGTGACATTAATAAAAATGGTTCTACCCAGTAGGCAGACCCAGCTCTAGGAGAACCTGCAACCTTTCCTAATTGTTTTGGTAGCTTATCAGTCTGTTATGTAAATTAGCAATAGAGTTCTCCACTCTAAGGGCAAACATCAATTGCACATATCATTCATGATAGGTAGGTATTGCATGATCTAACCAATGGTGGAGAGAAACCTTTTTGGCTCATGCTGCTATTAATGCATATAACACTTCTGGATGCATATGAGCATAATCCCCAGAAATGCATAACTCTGGAGTAAATGCCTTCTCTAAGCCCAGTAGTGGATAAAGTTCACTTTTAATTGCTATCCATAGTGGCTGGACTTTGGGACATCTCCAAAATACAGCATATGAAGGAGCGTACCTGTAGCTTCCCCAAATCTGGAACAGTCGTACAAGAGCAAATTTTAACCCCAGTGTAGTGGACCTTACATAAATCCCACAATGTTGGAGTTTCACAGGGCAACCTGATAATGAGAAACCTGTACTATACCATTATTTTATTTTAAGCAACACAGACTTGAAAAGAAAAAAGATAGTACTGTATCTGGCAGAATTTGTGTCTGGAATATTTTGCATGAGTCAACCTGCATCACTTATTTGCATACAACGAATTAGCGCATCGATGGTACTGGTAAATATGGTTGTATCATTGTACTGGGGCTTACAATCACCCTATTGTCAATTACAATCGGTGTTAGTCATATAGTTTCAGCCATTCTGTCTGGCTACTAATGCTTGGCCATAACTGTAATTGACTGACACATCCTGCAGTCTACAATACTTAGGTGCACAAAGTCACTGCAGTCTGTTTCAGCATTCTGTTTCTACCATGCATGTGTTGCCACTCATAGCTCCCAGAGATGTCACTTCTAAAATGGATTAAATCATCTCAAGTTTAAATAAAGTATCCCATGGAACCCAACTCTCTGGACAGTGCAGTGTTACACAGATACATAGATACTGATGGCAGCTAAGGGCCTTTGGCCCACCTAGCCTGCTCAATTGTGGTAATTTTGCCTCTTCAAGCTTCTCTTGAACTGGGTCGTCCTCTTCCCCCAACTGCTAGGATGCCCCAATGCCTATCCCATGCATTCTTGAATACTGCAATCCTTTCAGCACCCACCACCTCCTCTGGCAGGGCATTCCACTTGTCCACCACCCTTTCCATAAAGAAATACTTCCTCATGATACCTCTGAACCTCCCTCCATCCAATTTAATCCCATGACCCCTAGTACTGGAACATCTCATCCTCTGAAAAATAGTGTTTTTCTGCACCTTGTTCCTCCCTGTGAGGTACTTGTATGTCTCTATCATATCCCCCTTCTCCCGCCTCTCTTCCAGGTAGTAAATATTCAAGTCCTTCAGCCTGTCCTTGTAGAACATGTGATGAAAACCCTGTACCATCTTGGTTGCCCTCCTCTGAACTGTCTCTAGCCTGTCTATATCCTTACATAGGTAAGTCCTCCAGAACTGGACACTGTACTCCAGCTGTGGCCTCACCAATGTCTTGTACAGTGGAATTATGACCTCCCTTTTCCTGCTGGTGATGCCCCTGCCTATGCATCCCAGCATTCTATTTGCTTTACCTGCCAAATTATCGCACTGACTCCCAACGTTTAGATCATCAGAGATGATAACCCCTAGGTCCCTTTCCTGCTTCGAGCAAGTTATATCCTTTCCAAGGTTTTTGTGCCCCATGTGCATTATTCTGCACTTTTTTTGCATTAAATCTCAACTGCCACACCCTTGACCAGTCCTCAAGCTTCTGCAGATCTCTCCTCATTCTGTCCACTCCTTCCAGCGTGTCCACTCTGTTACAAAGCTTTTGTCATCAGCAAACAGGGAAATTCTCCCTTCTGTTATTTGTAATGTCACTGATAAAGATGTTGAAGAGGACCGGGACCAGCACTGATCCCTGTGGCACTCCACTGGTCACCCGTCCCTCTGCGGAGTGACAGCCATTTACCACCACCCTCTGTGTCCTGCCATCCAGCCAATTCCCCACCCAACACACTACTGTCCTACCCACACCCATATTGCCCAGCTTGTTTAATAGCCTCCTATGGAGCACAGTGTCAAAGGCCTTAGTGAAGTCCAGATAGGTAACGTCCACTGCCCCCCAGATCCACCTCCCTTGTCACCCAATCAAAAAAATCAATGAGGTTAATCTGGCACAACCTCACCCCAGTAAAACCATGCTGCCTTGGGTCCTGTAGACCACTGGCCACAAGGTGTTCCACTAATCTCTCCATCAGAAGGGCTTCCATAATCTCCCCCACTACAGAAGTCAGGCTGACCAGTATGTAGTTTCCCACTTCCTCTCTGTTCCCACTCTTGTACAAGGGGACTACATCAGCTGTTCTCCAGTCTTTGGGCATCTCACCTGCTTCCAGTGATTGGCTAAACAGGGTTGCCAAAGGTTCAGCCACCACTTCTCTGAGCTTTCTCAGCACCCTGGGGTGCACTCCATCCAGGCTCATGGCTTTATCAACTTTTATTCCTTCCAGTTCCTTTAGGACCCTTTCCCGTGGAAAGGGACTTGTATCCATTTCTGTGCCCCCCTTTGTACTCCTTTCTGGCCTGCTACCTGCCCCTTCTACTGTAAAGACTGAGCACGAATATCTGTTCAGTATGTCTGCTTTACTGTTGTCATCCTCAATACTACCCTCGTCCTTACCCTTTAGCCTCACTAGCCCTCCCTTTACCTTCCTTTTTTCACTTACATATCTGTAAAAGGTTTTGTCCCCTCTAACCACTGTTTTTGCAATGCACTCTGTCTGACCTTTGGCTTCCCTTACTGCCCTTCCTCCTTTCCTTTGCTTCTCCTGGTGCCTCTCCCTATCCATTTCTGCCTGTGTCGTTTTGTATTGCTTGAATGTTATCATTTTGGCTTTCACTTTCTCTGCTGCCTCCTTGGAATACTATAAGGGTTTCCTCTTCCTTTTCACCTTGCTAACCTGCTTAATACATCATTGTGTTGCCCCTTCTATCCCTGTTTTAAATCCTGCCCACTGTTCCACCACCCCTAATTCCTTCCCCATTCCAGCTAGTGCTTCTTCCAAGCATTTCCCCATTCTCCCAAAATTTGTCCCCTAAAGTCTAAGATATGTGTTTTAATGTGCAGGGATCTGCCCATTCAGTTATTTCAAACCATAGTGTCTGGGGGTCAGTGTTCCCCAGGTGCTCCCCCAACGTGACTGGCAGCTGGGAGCTGACATACATGTAGCTGCTTCTGTGGTAAAAGAACTAGCAGCTTTAGCCCCTCCACCAGCAAAGAGAAGTCATCCAGCTACATATGCTAATTACATCCCTGAAATCAGATTCCAACTTGGCAAATATGCATCAGAGCATGGCGTAATGGCAGTGGTACATTTTCTTCAGTCAAACTCAGGCTGTGTTGTAAATGAAAGAACAGTACAAAAATGTAAAATGGATTACCTTACCGAGCTTAGAAAAACTCAGGATCTGACCACATTATCCCCCCCCTTCCTGCCAAAAAAACCCATGGCTGCCCTACACATTTAATTCAATGTCCTGTACAGCCAGTATAGTGTTCTGCTTGTGCAACTGTGTTAGTTTGGTTTTGGCAATTTGCACTCTCTATCCCAGAGGAATTATCACCCTGTAGGGGTATGAAAAGCAAGGCACCCTTTGAGTGGGTTCCACCCCTAGAAGTGCCATGGGATGATTCCCATGGCTAAAGGTACCTTAGGAATCCCCCTAAGGAGAGAGTGCTGCCACTGGAGGAGGAGGAGAGGAGGATAGTGGGGCAAAGGAAAAATGTTTCAGAATGAGACTGAGAGGAACTGCTTATATAGCTCAGGAAGTGGGAGTGTCTGGCTGCTTGGCCATCGAACTCCAGGCATAGCCTTTCCAATTCAATGTCCTATGCAGCCAGTATAGTGTTATGCTTCTGCAACTGTGTTAGTTTCATTTTGGCCATTTGCACTCTTTATTCCAGAGGAATTACCACCCTGTAGGGGTACGAAAGGCAAGTAACCCTCGGAGAGGGTTCCACCCCTAGAGGTGCCACGAGATGCTTCCCATGGCTAAAGGTACCTTAGGAATCCCCAAAAGAAATGTAGTACAATCATATCCCAAAGAAGGAGGTGGCACAAAGCTTATGAGCAAGCAGTAACTGTAACATAGGAGCAATAACTGTAACGTAGTAGAGAAGCATAGACAGTTTGATAACATAATGAGATGCTCAGTTTGATAATGTAATGAAATGCCCAGGTTTGTGTAGCATGATACTAATGGTTTGCATTGAGAATGAGGGGATCCTCTAATGAGAAAGGGAATGGCAAGACATCCTCCACCTCTATCCAACAGCGGAACCTACCTAAAGAAATTAGGGGACACCATTATGCTACAGGTAACTAACAGTTATGACCTGAGGCAACGGAGGAGAGGAAAAAAAACCCTATGAGGAGGAAATCTTTGGGGATCCAAGGCCTAGGTCACCTTCCCTCCAAGCTTGGGATAGTTTATTTAATGGCAGCTCTGCAGCTGCAATTTGGAAACCCCAATTAAAGGGAGGTGGAAAATATTCCAATTTGGAGGAAAGCTCTCACTCAAACCCTCTAGCAGGAATGCCGTGGAAGGTTGTGAGAAAACTCTGTAACAATACATGCAACCAAGGTGGAGGAGGAGAGCAACGACTGCTGAGGCACTCTTCTGGCCTACCTGCCCTAAACTCAAACCAGGTGAACCAGAGGTAGTCATAAGGAGAATGCGGTGAAGGTGCCTTGCTAGGGAAACAACTAAATTCAATGGCTAACTGTTATAGTGGAACACTAGAGCCAAAGGAGATCATCGTAATCACCCTTCACCGCTAGTCTTAAATTCTACACCAGGAGCTGCTGTTGTGTATCAGGCAGCTAAAGCCAAGCACGGGGTGAGGACATTCCCAGCTATGGGCCAGGTGAGAAGGATCCCACTCCAAGTTGGACATGCTCAAGATGCGGACTAAATGCAGAGCAAGACCGTCGGCTGCAGGGACCCTGCACTAGAATAGAATGGCTGGCATGCCCCAGAATTAGATTGAGAGCTGGGAAGCTGGTGAGCTGAGTGAGCATGGTGTGGTGATCATAATGAGCAGTGAGTGCTGAGATCTTGCAAGGTCCAAAGCAGATGGAGTGCAGCAGACATCCTAGAGGCTGATGTCGAGAGGATGCAGTAGGCATGAGCAATCGACTGCGTAAGCAAGTGTAGACTTGTACGTAGGTCAGTAAACAGAGTAGTAAGTGGACCTGCATGTAGGTCTGCATAACATAGTAGCAATGAAACAGCACTGAATAGTGGGGCAAGACAGCCAGACATTTAAAAGCCAAATCAATGTGACAAATACTCTGAGGATTTTTAGCGGCGAAGGCCGGATTAAGAACAGAAAATTTAACAGCTTCAGCAGGAGCTTGTTTAGCCGACCTCAGAGCATAACAGAGTGAATAAATATAAAAGCAAAATCTGTATGGAGTACACTGAGTTGTAACTGTAATAAACATAAATAAGGAGACACAATGCTCTTATAAACAGGTGTAGCTAGGCAGTGCAATGAAGCTGTCAGAATGAGGTAAGCAGAATGAGAGGGCATGATTGATCTGCATAGCTAAGTTCAGTGTAAGCCTTAGTCAGGTGAAATCAATTGAGTATGCAACATGGAGCAGCTATGGTTGAGCTGAAACACCCCAATAATGATTGCAATTGCATTGCAGTAGTTTGAGAGTTGAGTGACTGAAAGCAAGTAGTAGGAGCTCTGGAACAATATGCTAGGAGTTTGGAAATAAAGCCCCAAAAACTAAAAAACAAAGACACACAAACACAGAACAGGAAACAAAGAAAGAATAAGCACACATGCAGCCGAAGGCAAAATACAAACCAGAAGCAGGAAAATAAACACAGAAATCCAGCAAAGACAAGCAGGAGCAGCAAGGGGGGGGGGGGCTCAGCCAGCCCTGCAGGCCCCAACCAGCTCAGAGGACAGATGGACAGAACCCTTGGCTGCAAAGAAAAAGTGCTTCACAATGAGGATGAGAGGAACTGCTTATATAGCTCAGGAAGTGGGAGTGGCTGGCTGGTTTGCCATCGAACTCCAGGCATAGCCTTTCCAATTGATGATTTTGAAGAAGTTTAGAAAAATTGTGCGTTCACTGCAAGTTGAAGGGGCTGTAGTAAATGCCCATGTAATCCATGCAGTTGCAGTGGGTGTTGTAAAAGTGAACTCTCCACAGTTACTCGTAGAAAATGGTGGTCACTTACAACTGACCAGTAAGTGGGCTTGCGGGTTCTTGCACTGAATGGGATTTAGCAAGAGGAAGGGTACTAAAGTGGCACGCTAGGACCCAACAGACTTTGACAACCTGAAAGCTGCATTCTTATGAAGAATTTCACAAGCGTATGCCCAGGAGCTGATCCCACCTGGATTGGTTATTAACATGGATGACACAGGTGTTAACATGATTACTGTCTCGGAGTGGACAATGGAAGCTACTGGCTCAAAACTAGTGTCCCTCACAGGTCTTGGGGATAAACGTCAAGTATCAGGAGTCCTCGCTTGCACCCTGACAAGAGACATGCTTCCCCCTCAAGTAATTTATAAAGGAAAGACAGCTGTCTGTAATCCACTACACAAATTCCCCACATAATGGCACATCACACAACCCATTAATCATTGGGTCAATGAAAACACGTTAGACTTTATTGACAGTGTTATTGTGCCCTATTTTAACTACATAAAAGTCAAACTTGGACTACCAGCTGAACAGAAAGGTCTTCTAACACTGGACCTCTAGTGTGCTCATACAACGCAAACAGTAATAAAAAAAGTGGAGGATGGCAGCTTTATACCTGTGTACATCCCTCCCTCCTGCACCAATGCACTTCAGCCTGTGGATGTGTCAGTGAATAAAATCTTTAAGGACCCACATTATGCTGGGTTTGTTTCAGAAGATACTGCAGCAGGCACAGAGGAGTTGAATATTGATTTAAAGCTGCTCACCCTTAAAGATCACCACTCACATGGGCTCAAGACAAGCTCCTTGAAAACCCACCATGAGGATATTGTGTGTGGGTTTAAGCAAGTGAGAATCCACGATGCACACAGTGTTTGCATAAATCAAGTAAGTGTTCAAAACCAGTTCAGTTCTATCTTGTTTCTGACAGCTGTCTTCACTGTACCCAAATTTTTTTAAATTTTTTTTTTTTCGGAGCATGCCACAGGATCCAGAAGAAACGGGAGGAGAAATCATCAGGGGATCCACACAATAGGAATGTTCAGTAAACAGTGCACACCGATTCTTTTTTTTTTTGACGTTGCCAAGAACATATAGAGTTTGCTTTGATGTTTGACTTTTTATTTTATTTTTATTCACTGAAACCTAAATAAAAATAAAAAGATACAGTATTACAAAATAAAAGACTGTGGAGTCAGTGAATGAATGCATGCATGTGCGACATGAATGAATGAAAGGCTATCATTCAGTCTGGTACATTTCACCCTGGCTACTGTTCAGCTATGAGAGCTTAGGAAGGAACACAGTAAGACAGTGTTCCCTCCCCCTCGTGTCACCCTTAGAACTGTTCACGCTTGTTGGAGCTTTTCAAGGTACACAGTGAGAGAGCAACCCCCCCATTTCTGTGGGAGCTATGGTCAGAATGAAGGATTTGTATGTTCAGATAAATAAAGCGTTCAGTTTACTGTATAGCAGATTATATTAGTGTTCCGTTTATATTAGCGATATTAGCTGAAAGTGTAGAACTGCTAATATAAACCGACTGCTCATATAATCTGCCATACTAACTGTACTCCAGTGGCACATTATTGGCTTAGCACCCATTTAGTGACCACAAAACAGCATCAATGGGGGGAATTTGTGTATTTTATGACTGCATAGTGAGATGGAGGAAGAGAAAATATAAGGAGTCCCAACAGAGCAGCGGGCAGCTGCACTTGGTTCCAGTTCTGGTCCCCCAGTAACAGAGCTACGCTTGACGGCACTCTGTTTTTTGAATTCTTCAGTGAGTATGGAGCTTATCAGACCCATCAGCTCACAGCTTACACTGTGCTTCTAAATCCTGTTTCCTTTTCTGTATCCCCATTCTGGTGCTACCAATCTACTCATACAAAAACATAGAAACATAGACTTTGATGGCAGCTAAGGACCACTTGGCCCATTCAGTCTGCCCATTTCTCTACCTTTTGGATAAACTGCAGATCCGAGTTAACCAATAGCCTACTATCTCCTACCACCCACTAGAATTGTCTTATGCATGTCCCATGCATTCTTGAATTCCACCACTGTTTTTGACCCCACTACCTCCTTTGAAAGGCCATTCCATGCATCCACCACCCTCTCTGTGAAAAAATATTTCCTCATGTTACCCCTGAGCCGTCCCCCCCTCTCTCTTCAAATTGTGCCCCCTTGTACTTGTACATCTCTTTTTCTGAAAAATGCTACCCTCTTGGACTTTGCTGATTCCCTTGAGGTACGTGAATGTTTTTATCATGTCCCCCTCTCCCTCCTTTAGTCTCTCTTCATATAGCTTCTGGTGGAGTCCCTGCACCATTTTAGTTGCCCCCCCCTCTGGACTGCTTCCATCCTGTCTATATCTTTGTGGAGATGGGGTCTCCAGAACTGCACGCAGTACTCTAGATGGTTAACAACTTCCTGTTTTCTACTGGTGATGCCTCTCCCTATGCATCCCAGTATCCCCCAGTCCTCCTTACTGCCTTCTCACATTGCTTGCCTACCTTTAGGTCATATGACATGACTACCCCTGGGTCCTGTTCCATTTTTGTTGTTGTTAGTACCTTCCACCCCCCATTCTGTACTATTCCCCTGGGTTTCTGTATCTCAGGTGCATTACTTTGTACTTCTTTGCATTTAACCTAAGCTGCCATACTTTTGACTGTTCCTTCAACCTTGCCAAGTCCCTTCTCATCTCCCCCATGTATCAACCCTGTTGCAAATCTTTTATGTCATATGCAAAGAGGCATACTTTTCCTTCTAGCCCCTCAGCATTGTCACCTATGAAGACATTAAAGATGACCAGTCCCAGTACTGAACTCTGCGATACACCGTTAGTAACCCCACCTTTTCCTCGGAGTGGACTCCGTTTACTATTGCCCTTTGAGTCCTGTTGTCCAACCAATTTTATTACCCAGGTTACCACCCTGGGATCCACTACCAGGCTGGCTAACTTGTTTAATAATCTTTTGTGTGGGACTGTGTCAAATGCCTTGCTAAAGTCTAGGTAGGCCACATCCACAGTCCCTCCCTGGTCTGCTACTTTGATCACCCAGTCAAAGAAATCTATTAGATTTGTCTGTCATGACCTCCCTGCTGTGAATCCATGCTGCCTTGGGTCCTGTGCCCTGCTGACCTCTAGGTGCTCAACAATTCTTTCTTTCAGAAGTGATTCCATCATTTTCCCTATCACTGAGGTCAAACTAACAGGTATATAGTTTCCTGCCTCTGCCTTGCTCCCACTTTTGTGAAGGGGAATAACATTCACCTTCCTCTAGTCCTCAGGTACCACACCATCCTCCCATGATTTGATAAAAAGGGTAGTCAGTAGTGTCACTAGTTCTCCCCTTAGTTCTTTTAGAATTCTGGGGTGAATCCCATCAGGCCCCATTGCTTCATCCACCTTCAGTTTTAGGAAGTTCTTTCAGGACCCTTTCTTCTCAGCTCCCAACCCTGCTGCCTGCCCTGGGGTAGTGAAGCATGCGCTATTCATCTGGTGTCAGCAGCTCCACTACCTCCCCTCCTCCCACCTGCTGCCACTGACCCAACTGACAAAGTCGTGCAATCACTGTGCTAAGGCTTATAAAGGGAAGCTGTTAAGTGCCAGTAACCTAGGCAAGTAGTTGAGTGTTTGTGAAGAGCAAATGATGATAGCTTTTGAACAGCATATCAGTATATTCATGCAAAGAATTCAGTGTTCTATTTTGCAGAACTCTTACTATGCAAACATAGAAACATTGACTTAACGGTAAACACCGAGTGCTAATATTCTATTGGGTGCTAATATGTACGAACGGAGTCGTCATGCTAAAGATATCAGGCACTAATACTAACTGCTGTACAGTATTTTCACTGTTTTTTTTTCCAATAGTGAAAATAAATGAAATGTGAAAATTACCGACTATACAGTATATAAGCAATTAGTAAGTAATTAAGCAAAAGTCTATTTCAAATATACAGTATTTGTACAAGTGTACTCTCATTAAAAGAACATAACATGGCTGACACTCTATGACTTTCCCAGAAGGTGGGAGGGGGGTGCTGGAAGGGTATGTTCTTTGAACAGTTCCTTTTTAGCTGATGTGTAAAAACCTGGAAAATGTCACTCTCAGAAACAGGAGGTGGTGCAGAGCAAGGCAGACAGCCTGCTACTAGCAGCAAAGGAATGGAGCCCTGCACTCGTGGACCCAAAGAAAAGAAATCCAAGGCATAAGATGAAGTTGTGTTATTTAGTAGTGTGGCATCCAATGGAAGAACAGTCCAGCTAGGATCCTGAGCCCAATGCTTCAACCCAATCTTAGTCTTCATCAGGATCCACTCCCAGATGAAGACCTGGATTGGGTTGGAGTGCCAGGGCTCAGGGTCCTTGTTCTTTCACTGGACACCACACTAATAAACAACATTTAATGTCATCTTATGCCTTGGATTTCTTTTCTTTGAGTCCACGAGTGCAGGGTTCCATTCCTCTTTAGCTGATACCTTCAGCAGAATAGTCCCAGTTTCAGCTTGGCATATAACTGGTCCAGTTGAGGACAGTTTATACAGTTCTTAGCAAAACATGCACACACATTAGCCACTCGATAAACCCGCATGCCCCCCCAAGGAAAATCTCACTCCTAGTCCTTTGTGTCTCTTGCCAAAGGTGAGACATTAGCGAGGGAGTTTATTTGGCAAGTACTTATAGTCATTGACAAACACTTGCTTTTATCTGGTCCATGGGGGGGAAGGGGCTGGTAGGAGTCTTGTTCCTAAATGACTTGACACATCATTATTTTGAGGCATGGTGGATGGCACAGGATTCTGCATGCTGTTGTCTTTCTTCTGAGGTCCTGTAACTCTGAGTTGCTGCAGACAGACTTGTTGCAGTACAAGATGTAATGATGGTATCAGATGTTGAGAATACCTTCTTGATGGTGTTGGATATCAAAACACCATAGCTGATGGCATCAAATATTAAGAAATGTCACATCTCTTGATGGCACTGGATGTTGAATGCCATCTTAGTGGCATTGTTGTTCAGACATACCATAACCTGCCTCAAGAAATGGCCGTAGTTTCATACAGTACATTTTACAGAGCAAACATTTTTCATGTCACGTCTTCAGACATTAAGACATCTAAGTTGAATTTTGCTTCTATTTCGGCTAGGAACATTTAATAATCATGTTTTCCCCTAAGTCAACAAAATAGCTTGAATCTTATCCTAATTCATTACATTTTAACACACATTGGTTTTGTAACAATGCTAGGGGGAACTAGTGTTTCAAAAATCTCCACTGAACAAGACTGATAACCATGACACACTTGTTTACTCATATTTGGCTCACGTAGGCACCCCTACATGCCATTCCCATGCACTGAGGTTCTGTGGACCCCTGCACATATGCACGAAAGGGACACACATTCCTTCTGCACCTGAGCCCTGCAGCTGGTCACATGACTACGCTTGCGGATGGTCCAGGGGAATGTCGCAGCATGCTTGTAATCTGAGCCATTCACAAAAGCATGGAATGCTGAGTGAGAGGTGTATGAGATGTGCTGGGGGGAACCTGCTACAATGTGCTCCCACACAGGGCACCTGCTGACTATGGCAGGACAGGAACACCCTCCACCCTGCTGCCCCAGCACACTGGGCTGACAGTGAGGGCTGGATACAGCCATTCAGGCACTCATCTGTGGTTTGATTTAGAGAGGGTTCCATGCCTTCCCCAGGATCCCCTGCTCATGTGCAACAGAGGATCAACTTCAGGATTCAGGATGGCCATCTGATTGGATGCCCACCTGTGTCTCTCGATCTGTCTCCACGCAGCTGCACAAGGTGGGGGGTGTAAGAGGTCTAAACCTCACTTTTAGATTCTTGACTATATTGGGAATGCAAATAATCACAAACAAGTTGCATTCGAGTAATAAACAAGTTTATTACTACAAAAGGGATAAATCACAGTTGCCCTAAGCAGTTCTTACCAATACGAACCGGGAGCCAGTGCTAAGCATTCCCTACACCTCGAGGTTTCTCTGTAGTCTCTTGGGATCTCTCGGGTCTCTGAGGTGTAAAGCCTGTGCATAACATCATATACCTGTGATAATTACTATGGTTACTAAAAGATAGAAACATTTCTAGTTACAGAGATGAGCCCTATTGGCTAAATTAGAGGTGGCTCCACGGTCCAAGATAACATTATATAATTCTGTAAAGTCATCAGTTTTAGAACAAAGAAGTTCTTATACAGAGTCTTACACAACAAGGTGTAGTGGTGCACATCACCAAAGGATGGCAATGTTGCCTTACATATTATAATTACTTCAAGAACAGGTGTCTTGGCATCTGACAAGTGAGAAACAGACAGAAAATACATGGTATAATATGTGTGCATTAGCAAGCAAAGTGGATTACAACAATATGCATTTATATCCTGACATCTACTCTTGTATGGTAGACGCCCTTAGCCCTATGTATTAGTATAGCCTATGCCTAAACATTAGCTGTCTACGGTGTACCCCTGAGGGTATCCATTAGGGTGCAGGGACTTCGTGTAACAATTCCCCCCTTGTTGCCTCCAAGGGCAACACAGGCAAATTTAGGGAAAGGACAGGAGCAGTTGGGGCCTCCCCTTGGAGTCTGGCCTCACCATTTGAGAAACCCTGATCTAGGATAAAGCACAGAGGAATCATTTCATTATTTTATATTAGCATAGTGTGGCAAGGCCCCATGGCAGGAAACAAACTTAAATTAAAACAACTTTTTTTCTGGGTACTCTGTGTACATGTTCTCTAACTTAAGAGCTTTGCTAACTTACACTATAACTAGTACCTTGGTTACACCATTAACACCGGACTATACTAATATGGTGCTTAGTGTCACCTATCACACGGTGTAAGCACTTACCCACCTGGGGTTACTAGTCAAGGTGTCTGAGAAAACTTTGGCTGTAGGTTTTTACAGCAGCAACCAGCTCTGGACCCTAGTTCTAGGGCTGACCTTTGTTTAGCAAAGTCAACTGTTGTAACATCTGTAGATTTGTCAGTAAACTGACAGTGGCAGCTGCAGAACTGAGGTAAAGTAACCACTTTGTAGGAGTGCTGGAATTCAGCAAGGTCTGAACCAATACTCTATTGAGCATAGAGGTCCTTTGGACCCATCAAATGGTCTGAGTAGTTCACGTCTCCCAGCAGCATGGACTTCTTAATTAGGGGCAACTACACCTGCTCCTTGTGAGCTACTTTCACAGTCCTGATGTCATGTTCGGCAATGAAGTATCTTAGCTTCTGCTAGCTTGGCCAGACTCTGATCATGCCGCTTGGACACCAGAAAGTGGGTGTGGTCAAAACCATGCTAATATAAATAAACCATCTCCGAAACCACACGTGCTGTTATGATGGCACAGATTTTACCTGCACATCTTTTCTGTCGTGGCTGTGACCAGATATCAGTGCAGGCCATGAGCCATTGAGGTTGTGAAACCTGTTTATAGTTCATGGTCAACCTCCATTTTCCTGTGTTTAATTGTCCTTTCCAGAAAAGTACAGGCTTTCCTGTACTACTTGTGAGTAGTTAGGAAAATATTGGATTGCTGCATATAAATTGTCTTTCAATGGGGGAAGGTGTTAACTGCAACCCCATTAATTCTTGTTTTCCGTAGTTTAAGATATCCACATATGCCCTCTCCTGACTATCTGACATTCCCTTTCTAACTGGGGAGAGCATATGGTCTGTGTTACAGTGAGCCCTTCTTGCTTGCTTTTCACCCAGAGTGCACTGTAGTCTTTAACCCGGTAGGACCTGGGAGAGTCAGAATTTTGTGGAAAGCATGTTTGTGAATACTCCTGTTGCCCTGTTGCCTTGTTGCCTCTGGATGTGTTCACAGATAGCTGGGCCACCACTGGAATATTGGGGGTGCAAAACTTAGGGAAGTTGATATCTGCCACCATATACAGCACAAGCTAAGTCTGGTCCTTAGCTCTGCTTACCTTGTGCCAGGGTTATCCACCAGGTCAAAGAAGGTTGCTCCCTGTAACACTTGTTAATGATCTTATTTTTAGGACTAAAGCAGACTAAAACATATATGGTGGAATAAAGGAGCACCTTGAAGCTGTAACACATGTTCCCTTATTGCCTCTTTCCTAAAAAGAAAACTCCCAGCTTTACTTTGGTTGCCACAGCATCATGGTCACTTGCCACCTGGCATGCCTAGGGTATAGTAGGCAAGGCCTGCTTTACAGTTTTGGGGGCCCCCAGCAAACTGATGTCTCTGGGACCCTAAATTTTTGGAGAACTGTGATATGTCCCAATACACACACAGTTATCAGCATTGGCTTGGTAACACCTGACAAAGTCAGAGCAAGGAAAGGCATCTTATAAAATTTAATTTATATAAAATATTCCATATTATTAAGAACAGAATATTACACATTACTGTATTAATTTACATACTGGTGGCAAGAGAGGCACACCAAGCCAAGGTGTGTTTCTCAACAGTGTAATGCACCAATAATAGTGCATTACAGTGTCAGTACTGGGTAGTAGTCTAAGTTCCTGCTGTGGGACTAGAACCCATGACCTTCCTATCTTCTAGCCCTAGAGACAAGCATACTGGTAGAACCACTAATATGGTACTTTCTTTGTTGAATCAAGACTCAGTCAGTAGTGAGGTAAGGTTACTAGGTAGGTTACTAGGTTGTTGTAGACATAAGAAGGCATGTGTCTATTGTGAATGTCTCCCACTTCTTGCTGGGTGAATTAGTCCCTACCCACGGTCCAGTTTAGGTGTTAGTCCAGTTTGGCTTTGAATTCTGGAAAATCCTCAACTTCCACTACATCTTGTGGGAGTTGGTTCCTGGCCTTGGCTGCCCTGATTGTGAAGTAG
Source organism: Neoceratodus forsteri (assembly GCA_016271365.2). Classification (NCBI taxonomy): domain Eukaryota; kingdom Metazoa; phylum Chordata; order Ceratodontiformes; family Ceratodontidae; genus Neoceratodus; species Neoceratodus forsteri. Next base: position 87,453,096 of record CM057451.1, read on the forward strand.
TGTTCTCTCTTGCTTGTGTTTGCTTTGGGGATAACTAATTGTCTGTCATGACTTCTCAAGTTAGCCTTACGGATTGCATACTGGAAACCACGTTGTGATGTTAAATCTTAATTTTGTAGTATTTTATATAGTTGCAGTAGATCACCCCTACTTCTGTTGTCCTCTAGGAGGACCAGGCCAGTTCTGTTTAATCTCTCGTAATATGCTAGATTCCTTATAGGGGTCAATTTTGTAGTCCTGCGCTGCACCCTTTCTATGAGGTTGATATCCTGTTTGTGGTATGGACTCCAGAAGGGGGAACCAAAGTCTAGAAGTGGTCAAATATAGGTTCTGTATAGGTAGATGATATAGAGTTCACTTATATTGACAAAGGTACGTTTTCTGCTGTTTAATATTGTGTTAGCTGTATGAGTGATCTTTTTAGTGATCTGTTGGTGTTAGCCTGCTATTAACAATTATTCCCAGATCACGTTCATTGACAATTGGAAGGCTACACCTGTAGTTCGATGGGCAGAGCAACAAGCCACTCCCCCATCAGGTCTTTAAAGGCCGCTCCTCCTGGCTAGTCCAGGATCATTTCTTTTGTTGCGGCCGGAGGCGCTACCTTCCTTCGATCTGAGCTTGTCCATTTCGTTTGCACCTCTAACTGCTCATTCTCCTTTCTGTCTTCTCCATCTTTGCCCTTCTGCTGGTATCGCTGCATTGTTTCTTCCCCCCCATCCCTTATTTCACTTTCCTTATGTTGTTCTTCCATCCCTCCTCCCCTCCTTCGTTCCCTTCTCTCCTTGGTTGCCTTGTTCCCTCCTGCCTAGCGTTTTCTGTCTCCCATTCATTAATTTTGAGCCCCTTGCCCCCCTTTTCTCCTGATTCTCTCCCTGTTTCCTTCACTCCTTTCCTCATTCTTGTCTTTGCCTTGTAGTGCTCCTCTCAGGCCACACTGCAACTCGGGTTCCTATGCCATTGTTTTTGGTTTTATCTCTCCTGCCTGGCCTGGTTCCTCTATCCCAGTCTCTTCATTCTCCCATCCTGGTTTCTTTTTTGGGGCTTCCTTCCTCCTCTCGGGGCCGTTGTTCTGTCACACCTCCACTTCTTGGTCTACATTCCACTGTTGCACTGCTGTGCTGACTAGTGCATCTCTCATGGGATGGGTCGGAGCTTCCCCATTTTTCCCTGGCCAGAATTACCATGCTTCCATCAGCGTGCACCCTCTTAGGGAGCATTCAACCTTATTTGTTTTTTCATGTGCCAGGCCATTTTCTTTCCTATCTGAGTGCCTGCAGAGTCTCATAGATGTGTGGTCACTTGCTCCCCCATTCCACTCGGGTTGTGGAAGCTAACCTATGGCAACCTTCTTCATTTCACTTCTCATTTCAAATTTCCTCAATTTTGTCTTCCGTTCTCTAACCTCAACACTGTCATTCTGCAGAGTCCCATTGTTACTTCATCCCATAAGTTTTTCTTTTCTCCATACTCCCCTTCCTGTACCCGGAGACTGCTCAGCCTGAAGCTGTTGTCCGCTTTTCCATCCTGTTCTCTGCTATGTTCCCCCTTGGCCCACAGGTGCTCCGGGCCCACCTTCGACTCGACTCTACCGTTGTGGGGGTTCCTGCCCTACCACTACTCCTTCACTATTCGCATGTTGGCTACTTACAACTTCATTCATGACCCCCACGCTTGTCATTTTCCCCATCTTGCTCCCGTTGGTCATTCTGTATGTCAGTTTTCTCCATGGTAGGTCTCTGCCTGTGTTACCTCCATTTTCTTTCTCTTACACAGTTTTATTTTGCTTCTTGATGTCCCAGTGCCTAGTTCGTGGCTCTCTGTTTTTCCCACAGTGGGGGATTGCTGTGTCACAGTGGGCACCGTGGCTCCAGGCAGCCAGCTTTCTACATTCTCCCACTCACACCAATAGTCCTGTCTTCCCTACCCTCTCTTCTCATGCTGACTTCTAAGCTCATCGTAGGATGAGGGTTTCGCCCGGCCATCTTTGTCTCTCCCCCCCTCGCTTTATTCATTCCCATTCTTTGGTCCCTGCCAGCCTTCAAGGCTTCCCTCTGTCAGCATACCTCGTATATGCCTTTTGAACCTTTGTCCATCCATTTCAACTTCATAGCTCCTGCCTTGCTACTCCCGGTGCTCGGCAACTCCCGCATCAGCTGTGGGCTTCACCCGGCCGTTCTCGTTTCTACCTTCATGTTGTTCGATCCACTCCTAATTTGGCTTCCCAGTGGACCCAGTTGGCATGCACTCCTGTGGTTGCTACTGCAACCTACCTCCTCATGACTCCATTCGGGGTCTCCTTCACTCAGTCTGACCTCTCCGTAGGTCTCCTCATTTACATCGACTATCTGAGCATACCCCTCATATGGGCCTCATGCTACCTCGACTTGACCTGCTCTCTACTTGGAGACATGCCTTCTGTGTCCATTGCTCCATGGCTCGGGGCTAGCCTGTGGTTGACAGTCTCACTTTGCACCCCTGAAGTCTGCATCTAGAGCATGCAAAGCTCGGAGCCGAGTCCTTCTCTCTGGCCCATAGTGAAAATGTCTTTGCTCTGGGTGGAACTTCAGTCATCCCTCACTTTGTTGACACCTTTGGTTGTAGAATTTATGACTTCAAACTACTAGGGGTAGGGTTCTCATCTGCAGGACCCCGTTAGCTGCCTAAGTGGGTTCAGAGGCACCCTCTATGATATTCTCCATCTGGCTGCCTCTGGTTCACCTGGTCTGTGTCATAAGCTCGTGCAGGCTGGCTGAGTGCCTTAGCAGTCATTTCTCTACTCCTTAGCTTTTGGGTGTCTAGTTGCAGAGACGTCACTCACAACCCTCAACAGCATTCCTGTTAGAAAGATAGAGTGAGAGCTTCTTACAAATTGGAATCTTTTCCTCTTCCCTCGATCTCGACTCTAAACTGCAGTAGCTGAGCCATCACTAACCAAAATGTCCTTCAGCCTGGAGGGAAGACAACCTAGGCCTTGGATCCCCAGAGGTTTCCTCCTCAAAGGGTTTTTTTCCTTTCCTCCGTGCTGATGGTCATAATATTTAGTTAGGGTTAGTGCTTTCTTAGGTTCCATAGTTAGGTTCCGCTGTTGGATGGTTGCCCCAGCTGTTCCCTCTCTCCTTAGTCTGCCCTACTGCATCGTGTCAGCTTTCATTCTGCTTATTGTCCTTGTCCTCTCCCGTTCATCTCCTGTCCTTCCCATCTACATCTATTGACCTCCATTCCCATCCTTGATATTTTCTGACTTCTCGCCTCCTTCGCTGCTCAACACCCTTTTGTGTATTCTTTTTGGGCTTCTTCCTAAGCTTCCTTTAGCCAAGGGAATCATCCCCATGGCACCTATAGGGGTGGAACCCTCCTCTAGGGTTCCTCGCTGTCCTACCCCTACAGGGTGGTATATCCACGGATAGAGAGGTGAATACCACAATGTATCTAAGTCACACAAGCATATATTGTACCAAGTTGTGTAAGCACATTGAATTGCAAGACTATGTCTGTAGTTCAATGGGCAGAGCAAAAAACCACTCCTCCATCAGGCTTTTAAAGGCCACTCCTCCTGGCTAGTCCAGGATCATTTCTTTTGTTCCCCACCATCTCCCCTCCTCCTCCAGTGGCACGTGTCTCTTTCCTGTGGCTTTCTTTCTAAGCTACCTTTAGCCAAGGGAATCATTCCCATGGCATCTATAGGGGTGGAACCCTCTTCTAGGGTTCCTCACCGTCGTACCCCTACAGGGTGGTATATCTACGGATAGAGAGGTGAACAGCCACAATGTATCTAAGTTACGCAAGCATATATCATACCAAGTTGCATAAGCACATCGAACTGATTTTATTTGTTATTTGACACATAATTATAATTTGGGTTATTTTTAACAAAGTGTAGTACCACACACTTATCTTCATTTAAGGTCATTTTGTTTTCTTTTGACTACTGTTCAGTGTTTTTTAGATCTCTTGCTAAAGTCAAGTGTTTGGTCAGTGTGTCCACTTCCCCTCCAAGTTCAGGATCATCTGAAAATCTAATTACTGAGTTGCTTACCATATGTTGTTATTGATGTCACTTATAAAAATGTTAAATAAAGTTGGTCCAACGATCCCTGCGGGACCCCATTACTGACCACCCCCGAACTGAAGAGATGACCCCTAAACCACACTATCTGGGTTCTCTCCATCAGCCAGCCATTAATCCAGCTAAACAAGTTGTAGCTTAGGCCCATGTTCGTGAGTTTTTCAATCAGTTCGTAGTGAGACACTTTGTCAAAGGCTTTAACAAAGTCTAATAAGATGACGTCTGCAGAGGTATTATTGTCCATACTTATATCAAAGTTGTTGTGAAATGAAACCAGATTTGTTGTACATGAATGGCCTGTAGCAAATCCATGCTGGTATATGTCAGACTCCCAGTATACTCAGTTCAGACTCTGTTCTGCCCTTAACTAGCCTTTCCATTATCTTTCTGCACACTGATGTCAAATTGATGGGCCTGTAAATTTCAACCTGACCTCCTTCCTCCCTTCTTATAGATGGGACTGACTACTGATTTTCTCCAGTCAGCTGGAATGTCCTCTGTTGCCATAGACTTATTAAATAATATAGATATAGGGTAAGACAAGACTGATGATGTTTCAGTTAATAGCCTAGGATAAAAGTTGTCTGAGCTGGGGGATGTATTTAAGCAATAAGGCACGACAAGGTGTGTGTCATCATGTAATAACATCACTCCTGGGGTGGGTTGAAGCACGAGGCGAAGCCGAGTGCATCTACCACCCCAGGACTGATGTTATTACACAGTAACACACACCTTGGAGTGCCTTATTGCAATTATACAATGGCTTGATGTTATACAAAATAAAAAAAAAACGTAAGAAAGGTTTTAGTAGATTTTTAGTGTGGCAGTATATCTTTGTTTCTGAAAAAAAGAATGAGGGCAGCCATGATGTGACACAGCGATGTTATCGTTCAATAAAATCACTGTCCCAGGCACACATTGACCAATCAGAACACTAGAAATTTTGTTGCCATTGTTTAATTGCGTTTAACTTTTTGATAGATGCCATAACATCCTCTTCTGTGAAACAGATATTCACTTATCCCTGGATGTTGTCTAGGTTTCTTGCCATGCTTTTAGGGTTGAAGACCAAACAGAAGTAGTCGTTGAATATATCTGCTATTTTATTGTCATCTGTTATTATTGAATCATTGTCAGTGATTGTGCCCAACTTTCTAGGTTAGTTTTTGTGGCTGTTTACAAAAGAAAATAATGATTTATTGTTACCTTTGGTGTGGGCTACCCTAAATTCTATTTTACCTTTTTCAGTTGATGATTTTTTTTTCAATTTCTGTAATTCTGCTTTATATCTACTGTAGGGCTCTGGGGAATTATCTTTTTTAGTTTGGAATATGCCTTCTCCTTGGTTTTGATTTGGTTTTTGACCGATCTTGTGAGCCACGGTGGAATCCTGCCCTTGTAGTTATATTTTTTCTTTATCAGTACAAACCTAGATTCAAGCTCCAGAATATTGTTTTTCAAGAAAGACCAGCTTTCCTCCACTGAGAAGTTCAGCATCTCTTGTTCCCAATCTATTGCTACTGGATTATTTCTAATGCCATTGAAGTCTGCCCTGTTGCAGTCGCTAATACTAAATGTGTGGGATGTCTTTGATGTGCAAGAGATAATGTTACATATCACTACACTGTGGTCACTAACACCCAAAGGACAGTTGATGGAAACCTCAGATACTTGGTTTTCAGTGTTAGTAAGAATTAAGTCTAGGATGTTTCCCCTCTTGTTGAGGTTGTAACCAGTTAGCAGAATCCAGAGTAGCTACATCATTTATAAATGAACGTTCCAGGTTATTTGATCCTGATAATGTCTCCCAGTTAATTCCTGGAAATTAAATTCTCTGACAATAACTGCATCTCCCATTTCTGATGTCACAGTGGTCTCTTTTGCAAGAGTATCATTATATTCAGTTGTTGAGTTTGGTAATCTGTAAGGCTTTGATACATTTTCACAACCCTTTTTCAAACTAGGGTAGTCATTCAAAACTACTCCCAAAACTCCAGACATCCTTCATCCAGGCATATCAGGTAGGGCATTAGGAAGAGCAAGCTTTTTAAAACAGAAAGGGCTTTTATTTATAAATTTATTTCTATTATGTATCTGTGGAGGTTATCCCTTCATTTTCATCCCCCATCCCATGCATCCTTGGTGTCCTCATGTACATGTGGAGGCATGCGCATGCCATGCACTGTGGGATGCCCACCCTACCGGTCGCTCCTACCCACCTGTGCTGCCACTAGGCCTCCATCCAGTGATGGCTGGACTGCAGGAGGGTGACTCCCCTTCCCTCCCCTGGAAAGGAGAGCCACAGCTTAATCCTGCTCCTTCCCATGCCGGCACTCCGATGACCTGAGGTCATTCCTGAACCCAGGTTGACAGTGTGGCATGAGGTGTGGCATCCAGCGCCTCAACCCTTACCGCCACCGGGCCAACACTAGGGCTTTTACTTTCAATCCTATGTTACTGCACGTACCCCAAAATATAGTGTCGGCATTAATGTTTTTCTATAAGACAGTGGTCTTTTTTTGTTAATATGTACATAAGACAACAAATTCCACACACAAAAAAAACAACTAAGCATAATGACTATTAGTTGGTTCTCAGTTCTCCTACAAATCATCACCAAACTGCGACTGCAGTTACTCCACAATGCTTTTTATAAATATTTTTGCAGTATAAAAATCTCACAAACATGTCCATGCAGAAAACAAGTGATAGACTGCATGCTGTTACTGAAGAATATATATTACAATCCCTGTTCCAACTGATGCTGCCGGTAATGGAATTTTCATTTCCACTTAAGCACAGAATATCCGTGATTGCTTCTTTGGGCTTAAAGGAAAACTATACAAGATGATAATAGCTGACCCCTGCCAGCTCCTGTTCCCTGACTAGCATGTTTAGTTTAACCCATACATTAATTTTGTGTCGTGCTTTACCAGGTTTTATGAATCCAAGCACCATACCAGTTATCACTTTCTTCAAGCCACAGCAAATTTAGACAGGACAGGATGAGGTCAGATAGAGGTCGTTGTAGTTCTTCCTTCAAAGTAGCAACAGGTTCATATTGGGTCTGCACGAGTTTTGCAGCCTGCTCTCAACACTAAGGGATTTCATATGTAAAGGCCCCACCACCATTGCATTGTAACTCTCTCTGTTATTGATAATAATTTGAGAGCTCATGAGAAGACTGGGTGGAGATAGGGGGCAGCCATGCCTGAAAGTGAGACATGCTTGAGTGAGATAGCAAGGGTGGGGGGAAGGGATATAATTAATTTTTGACAAGTAAGTTAAGTGGCAAATGGGTGCGGAGCTGATAGACTGCAGGCTCAGCAGACAGCTGGGAAGAAAAGCAACAAGAGAACTGTGATTTGATTGTCTGCCAGATTAAGAAAACCATCTCTGATAGTACATGTGGTGTCCCTTCCACCCCTTCTCAATCCCCCACCTTCCCTCTTTCCCTCTCGCTCCCTCTGCCTCCTCCTATAACTCAACCATTGCCTCCTGCTCTCCCTCTGGCAACTCCCCTTGAACCTTCTCCCTTCCCGCCTCTGTTCTTGAGTTATCCCTTCATAGATGGATGGCCCTATTGGCTGTGAAGTTCTCCTTTTGGTTATATTTCTCTCCTTCTAAGAAGGCTTACTGTTAATTACTGCTGTTGTTTTGAACTGTTTACCTTTTGTAAATGCTCTGTGCTATTTCATTGTATACTTTTTGTGATTATATACTATTCTGTAAATAATAAGTATATGTTTATATTCACATCTACCTTTCCCCCAGGACACATCTGAAAATGAGCTGTTCTCAGCTCAGTATGTCTTTCTGGTTGAAAATTTTGAAATAAATAAGTAAAATAAATAAATAAATATTTGTAGGCTTTACCCTCATTAATACTGTACCTAGTGCAAGTTAAGCGTGGGACTGATCTTTCAGATTTGTGTAACCCTCCCAAGTGCATAGTTATGAAGACTTTTCTTCACCAGGATGCCCATTTTCAGATGGAGAGGTTCACCTCTCCTCTAGCTCACATATAGCATGCATCACAGTTACGTTGCTATTAGCAAAACACCAAATCCCTAACAATTAGTTTTCATTTTCTAACTGCATACTCAAGCCACAACCTTAAAAAAATACTTTGTGAAATCATAGCTATATTACGTCAGGGTGGTAACATTCTAATTCCTGTGCATCTAATTAATTACCAAAATTCTTGTTAACTTAAAAACAGGCTTTTAAAAATATGGTGTAACCCCCTTACAAATGTGGTTCCCGAAAAGTCTTCCTTGGGCTGCCTAAATGGTCTCTGCCAGGCTGGTGTTCTGTGTTTTAGCAGTTTAAACAGTATTGCTAGAAAGTGCCTGTATTGCCTCCGTGCACTGTCTCCTTAAGAGCTGCCTAAATTGCAATTATAACTAATCTGGGAGGGTGCTGAGTGTTTTTATGCTCGAGTCCTGCCTGGGCTGCTAGATAATCACTCCGTTTCTGCTATCGCTAATTGCACAGAGGGAGCTCTGTTAAAAGATGTATCTGTTTGCTGTTTATTTAATAGAGTGTTAACAATATTGTAGTTTGTCTAATCTGCCTTTTTTGCAGCATGGACATTTCTGTGTATCTCCACCATCTAGGTCCTGGACTGCTGAATTGGACCAGTCAGTACTTTTGGGGACTCTAAAATGGAACCTGTTCCCAGGGGCTTTGTGGGAGCAAAACTTTATAGGAATTGTTGTTTTGGGCTTTTGGTGCCTAATTGAGCCTGGAGGGGGAGCCCTTGTTGTGACTGACAGATGGATCAGCCAATTGGACCTTTTGGATCCTGGGGAAAGTCCCAAGCTGCCTGCTGCTAGGGTCAGATCTAAGTTGGGAAGTGAAGAAGCAACAGCTCAAGACAGTCAAGCAGCCATGCTGCGTAGTTTCACGCAGGAGAACTGTGGAAAAGCTTGAGTTTGGCCTGCTTGTTTGCCTGCTGCCCCCTGAGAAGGAGAAGAGAGTTATTTTAGACTGAATCTGAGTTGTGAGAATGAAGTAAGCCACTGAGTTGTGACCAGGCTCAGACCTGAAGAAGACCAAAGAATTGCTGAATGCGATTGGCCTGTCAGGATTTCCAGCCACCTCTGAATTCCCGGTTTGGGCAGAGACTCTGTGATTGCAACCGGGAAGCCATTGGCCTGGTACAGTGGAATTTTCTTTACATGTAAATGTGCTGTGTGCTGATAGTGGGTCATGATTTGGTTACCCAATGTTTGTCTGAACTGTGTTTTGCTTGCTGGAGGTTGCATCCAGCTCCACAGACTGAAATCTGTATTCATCTCCGATTGGCCTGGGCCTTGCCACACTGGCCCAGCCAGACTGCCCGCTGCACAGAGAAAGCCATCTATGAGAGACCTGCCTGGGGATCAGCTTCCTGCTCCACGCTTGAACAGGAATGATGCCTTGGTGATTCGTGTGGGCCCTGCTTTTCCTGGCACTCCAGATCAACAACCTGCAGTCTCAGTTTTCATCCTGCCTGTGTCTAGTATTGGGTATCTTGAGTAAACATCAGGGTAGCTCCCTGCAACAACAGCTTAATGTAAGTGTGTCATCTGATTGTCTTGTTGCCTTTTCTTTCATGAACTGAGCCCTTCAGCTCCAGATTACAAATAATGTGTGTTGTGCATGTTGCTTTCTTCCATCACAGGGCTTCAACCAGCTGTGATGCCGGCCTAACCCAGGCAATGTTCCTGGCTAGCCCACTTCTTCCCCACCTGGGTACCCAGAGTATGTGACTGTGCAGAGACTCTGAAGTGCATGCATAACTGTTTGATTGATATAGCCTTCAAGCCAATCAACCTGATTACGCCCTTCCCTTGTTCAAGCCCCCTGAATAAATCAGATCTAACTCTTTTTGCATTTAATCTGACTGTGGTTCCAGTATGTGCCAAAAGTACTGTACTATTGCTATTTGCTGTGCATAACCTTGTTTTACAGGGGGTCCCCAGGGTTGAGCCAGAGGAACCAGCTCTGGTGGTAAGTGCAAACAATGTGGGTACTTGTATGGTGTACAAGGGGTACTGTGACAGTGATCATTGTGTATTGTTCAGGCCACTGGAAGGGAAAGAGGGGGGTTACAGTGTCCCGGAGGGCTGTGCCCAGGTTAACTTGACCACTGACAACACTGACCTCCGGGTGGAGGCACCTGTTTCAGTACCCAGGCTCCTTAACCTGCTACTAGCCAGGCAGGCAGGGGTAGTAGCCCTTGGGATAGCGCCACCTAGGGGTTACATCTAGGAGGCACTGCTGGGATAAGCCCCCTAGTGACTGGGAGGATCATTGTTTCGTCTTACTGGAAAATGTGGCGCCAAACGTTTTCGCGCCTTTGGTAAATGATGGAGAGTGTGTTCTCTTGGACTGTGCCCACCCCCTGCAGGAAGGAAGATTGGGAAACCTGGAGTATGCATACTGAATGGATGTTAAGTGATTGGCCATTGACTGATAACCAGAAGAGGCAGACCATGTTGGGGTCTCTCAGAGGGCCTGTGTTGCGGGTCATATAGAGACTTCGGGAACAAGAGACCCCTGTATCTCCCAAACAGTATTTGGATGCTTTACATGCTGTATTTGACCCTGATTGGGATGTAAGGAAGTTGTGGCAAAAGTTTACCACTATGCGGCTACAGCCAGGGGAGCTGTTGTCGGAGTACCTTCTGAGAGTTGAAGGAGTACTGCAGAAAATGGTAGCCCGAGGGGAGGTGACGCCCTATGGGATGGATCCGATGTGGATGGATTAGCTGCTGGCTTCAGTTGTGGGCCCCAAGTTGTTGATGTATCAGCTGCAGATGCAACAGTGCTTGATTGATGCACCCGAGTTTTGTCAATTGATACAAGCAACTAGAAGAGTTGAGCGGTCGTTGGAGGCGGACACTGCTATTGCTTTGAGACCCGCTATTTCAGCTGACCTTTAGGGGGGGCCAGGCTGAAGTTTCTAGTATTGGGACTGAAGCTAGTGGTGATGCTGTTGAAGCTACTGTGGAAGGCTGTCTAAGGATCCTAGAGACTGAGTTTGCTCGATTGTGTGGGGTGCTGTTCAATGTGTTTCGTCACCCAGATTTTCCTGTCAAAAATATTTGATCTGCGGATCTAGCCCCACTTTAAATATACTAAACTCATACTGAGAAAGAAGAACAAAAAAGGTGTCCATGTCCCATCCAGCCCCAAGTTAGCTGATAGGGAATGGCCCCTCTTACATTGTTTAATGTACAAGAAGTTATAACATGAGACAATACTGTAATGTTCAGGATGTAATACTGATTCCTCTATGATTATCACATGTATGAAGCAATGTGAAGGTAATGTCATTATGGATATGGTATAGTGAGCTATATTGAAATGTGTAGTAATGTGACAAGTTATGTTAATTGATGAATCAGATAGTATTTGCATAGCATGCTAATGTTATATATGTCTCGTTCATATTATATTTTCAATATTATGATGGTACAGACCTGATACAGATGCCAAGTTTTCTCCAGGAAGGGTGTAACCCTCTTACAAATGGGGGTTCCCAAAAAGTCTTCCTTGGGCTACCTAAATGCTCACTGCCAGGCTGGTGTTCCTTTTTTTATCATTTTAAATGGTAGAGAGTGCCTGTATTGCCTCTGTGTACTGTCTCCTTAAGAGCTGTCTAGATTGCAGTTATAAATTATCTGGGAGGGGGCTGAGTGTTTTTATGCTCGAGTCCTGCCCGGGCTGCCAGATATTCGCTCCGTTTCTGCCATTGCTAATTGCGCAGAGGGAGCTCTTTTAAAAGATGTGTCTGTTTGCTGATTATTTATTAGAGTGTTAATAATATTGTAATTTGTCTAACCTGCCTTTTTTGCAGCATGGACATTTCTGTGTATCTCCACCATCTTGGTCCTGGACTGCCGAATTGGACCAATCAGTACTTTTGGGGATTTTAAAATTGAGCCTGTCCCCAGGGGCTTTGTGGGAGCAAAACTTTATAGGAATTGTAGTTTGGGGCTTTTGGCTCCTAATTGAGCCTGGAGGAGGAGCCCTTGTTGTGACTGACAGATGGATCAGTCAATTGGACCTTTTGGATCCTGGGGAAAGTCCCAAGCTGCCTGCTGCTAGGGTCAGATCTAAGTTGGGAAGTGAAGAAGCAACAGTTCAAGACAGTCGAGTAGCCATGCCGAGTATTTTCATGTGGGAGAACTGTGGAAAGACTTGAGTTTGGCCTGCTTGTTTGCCTGCTGCCCTCTGAGAGGGAGAAGAGAGTTATTTTGGACTGAATCCGAGTTGTGAGAACAAAGTAAGCCACTGAATTGTGACCAGGCTCTGACCTGAAGAAGACCGAAGATTTGCTGAATGTGATCGGCCTGTCAGAATTTTCAGCCACCTCTGAACACCCGGGTTTGGGCAGAGACTCTGTGATTGTGACTGGGGAGCCATTGGCCTGGTACAGTGGAATTTTCCTCACATGTAAATGTGCTGTGTGCTGATAGAGGGTTGTGATTTGATTACCCAATGTTTGTCTGAACTGTGTTTTGCTTGCTGGAGTCTGCATCCAGATCCACAGACTGAAATCTGTATTCATCTCCGATTGGCCTGGGCCTTGCCACACTGGCCCAGTCAGACTACCCGCTGCACAGAGAAAGCCATCGACAAGAGACCTGTCTGGGGATCAGCCCCATGATCTACACTTGTACAGGAATGACACCTCAGTAATTCGTGTGGGCCCTGCTTCTCCTGGCACTCCAGATCAACAACCTGCAGTCTCGATTTTCGTCCTGCCTGTGTCCAGTATTGGGTATCATGAGTAAACATCAGGGTAGCTCCCAGCAACAACAGCTTAATCTAAGTGTGTCATCTGATTGTCTTGTCACCTTTTCTTTCATGAACTGAGCCCTTTGGCTCCAGATTACAAATAGTGTGTGTTGTGCATGTTGCTTTCTTCCATCACAGGTCACAACCAGCTGCGACGTCGGCCTACCATGGGCAACGTTCCTGGCTAGTCCACCTCTTCTCCACCTGGGTACCCAGAGTGTGTGACTGTGCAGAGACTCTGAAGTGCATGCATAACTGTTTGATTGATTTAGCCTTCAAGCCAATCAACCTGATAACACTCCTCCCTTGTTCAAGCCACCTGAATAAATCAGATCTAACTCTTTTTGCATTTAATCTGACTGTGGTTCCAGTATGTGCCAAATGTACTGTACTGTTGCTATTTGCTGTGCATAACCTTGTTTTACAGGGGTCCCCAGGGTTGAGCCAGAGGAACCAGCCCTGGTGGTAAGTGCAAACAGTGTGGGTACTTGTATGGAGTACAAGGGGTATTGTGACAGTGATTATTGTGTATTGTTCAGGCCACTAGAAGGGAAAGAGGGGGTTTATAGTGCCCCGGAGGGCTGTGCCCAGGTTAGCTTGACCACTAACAACCCTGGCCTCTGGGTGGAGGCACCTGCCTCAGTACCCAGGCTCCTTAACCTGCTACTAGCCAAGCAGGCAGGGGGTAGTAGCCCTTGGGATAGCGCCACCTAGGGGTTACAATGGGATCTTGTACCCATGCATGGATTTAAAATCTAACTTACATTCACAAAAACACTAGATTCTAAGTAATGATCATGAAAAGAAAAAGAAAAGAAAAGGGAGTTGACACAGCCTCCTTAAACTTGGCCTTTAACTGCTGAACCTACTGCATACATGTGTTTATTATTCATTTATTTATTGACGGTGTGTGTGTGTGTGTGTGTGTGTGTGTGTGTGTGTGTGTGTGACCTGGCAATGCATTCAGTCCCTGGACCCTCCCACCGTATTTCCTGGAAACTGCATTTTCTCCTTTCCTTTAGGTAAGTGATTGCAAAGTATCTCTGAAAGAAACACTTTTTCTTTCAGGCTGCAAAAGCCTTATAGTGGAAAAGATTTCAGCCCACTCCTCCTTTTGCATGTGAACTCCATACGGTAGTTTGCCAGTTGGAGACAGATGTGCGTGACGGGGAAGGGGTTGCAGATTTTCTCTGGGATTAGCCTGCTTAAATACCATTAGAAGCATTTATTACAGTAAAATACATAGAAGAACTGGATATAAACTGCAGAGCAAAACTTTTCCCTAATTGTACTTTCTGATTAAAGTCAGTGTCACTGCAACAATTAACATCCATGCATTTGTTGCTTAAAATAAAAATTCTCTCTCTCATTAACTGAGATAACGGTTATCAAAATATTCACAGTACCTGAAGACCATACCGTATCTCTAGCAGCATCGCAACTTTTACTCAGAGGGAGGAAGCAAAATTATAAAAAGGGTCTTAGAAATGCTGCAGTCTGATTGGCTCTTAGGATTCCAACAGCCTTACATTAATTCATGTTATACTGTCATGTACGGCCTGATCACCATGGCACATGAATTCTTTCTGTCAGCATTCCATCCTCTAGCCCTGCTGAATGTGTGGAATGTTGCATTCTGATTTTGAACCAGCATTCTTAAACTGTTGGTGGAAGAACTATTTTATTAAAAATCTCCCTCTAAATGAGGAAAACATTGAAAAAGTATACTTTAAACTCTTTTCTTTTGGTGTGTTTTTTATAATAGCAATAAGGCACTCCCAGGAGTTAGATTAACAGTCGGTTAATCACCCCCTAGGGGCAATATGGCACTCGGCTGTGCCTCGTGCCACATTACACCCCTAGTGGGTGATTAACAGACTGTTAATCTAACCCCTGGTCATGCCTTATTGCTTAAAAAAAAGTCTCTTTAATTTCACTTCACATTCCCTTTCTCCTTGTCAAACAATGAGCAGGAATAATAATCCAATTGTTCTGCTGTACCCCTACCATCTTATGCCCAACTCTTCCCTTCTCTGGTATGGAAATGCCTTCTTTCATCTGTCATTTCTCCCTAATATATCAAAAGATGGCTTTGTTCCCTTCCTTAATGTTCTCCATTATTCTCAGCTCTGCACTAGCCTTGGAGTTCCTTACTAACCTACTGGTCACCTTCTGCTTTTAAAGGTAGTCTTCTTTGTCTCCTATGTTATTACTCCCTTTAAATTTCCTGAAGGCTGCTCTCTTGTTTCTCACTGTTGATTTAACCTTCTCAGAGGACCACACTGGATTTCTTTTTTTTTCACTTGCCAACTTGTCTTCGACATGAGTTGGTGACATTGTTAAGACTGTCCTTTATTATGCCTCACTTCTCTTCTGCCCCTTCCACCCCCATAAGGTGATCTAGGTGTGCCTGAAGTTACTCCCTCGTATCATTTAAATCTACATCTTGAAAGTTGAGACCCCTGATTTGGGGTTTCAGGTTCTGCTTCCCAAATCATAGCCTGAAGTAGACCATAAGGTGGTAATTTTTACTTCGGGGCTCACCAACGCTGATGTCCCTGACATAATTGCATTAAAAGAGCCCAAGGTAATTGCATTAAAAGAACCCGAGGTCCAAGGTGGTCAATTCCCTAGTCAGTTCTCTGACCCCCTGCACCAAGAACCCATCCTGAAATGCTTCCAGGAGAGACTGATTTTTTCCATGACTGGCTATGGGGATGCTTCAATTTATATCCTCCAGATTGAAGTCCCCTGCGATTACCACTTCATCCCATTTTGTGACTTGCCTAATCTCTCCTTTAAGGTCTTTATTCAGTTTCTCACTCTGATTCAGTGGTCTGTAGGCCCCCCCAGCCTCACTTCCAGCCTGCCTCCCACTGAATCATGACCTATTGAATCATTGTTCCAATACCCCCTCCCCCCTCCCTTGTGGTCTTGATCCCCTCTGTCACATACAGTGCAATCCTCTTCCTCCTAATCTATCTCTTCTGTAGACTTTGTACCCAGGGATGATTGGGTCTCAGTCATGATTTATGGGATGCCCAGGTCTTTGTAACTGCCACCAAGTTCAGCTGACTCTCTGCCACTGAGCTTGGAGATCTCCTATCTGGTTCTCCAGTCTCCTGACATTGATGCATACTGCAACTTTCCATAATGCCTCCTGCTTCCTTGGCCTACTGTTGACCTTTTGGGCTGCTGATTGTCACCTTGCTGTGCTCTGGTTTCATAGAAACATAGACTTTGAGGAAAATGGTGACTTCCGGTGACGTCAGCGATCTTGATGGACGCTTGATTTGGAACTCCGTACTGCGGGTGCACAATTGGTTGTAATCAATTGCCTAAACTTTGAATTTTCACAATCACAGATTTAAGTGAATCAAGAGGTATTGTCATGGGGTGCACTAAAAAATTGTCGACTCAAATTGTACAAGACAGATCAATGGGTGCATTGTCCCAACGGCCTGCAGACCTAAGCCCTATGCCATCCCGCTCTTCACTACTAATGGCCTCAGCGGAGGAAGAAGATGACTCCAGCTCAGATACAAAGCCCTCTACTACCGAGGCTGGTAGTCAAATGATTCTCTGGTTACTGCATCGTATAGACGGGAAGGTAATGGGCATACAGAAATATTTTAAAAAACTAGAG
Source organism: Neoceratodus forsteri (assembly GCA_016271365.2). Lineage (NCBI taxonomy): Eukaryota > Metazoa > Chordata > Ceratodontiformes > Ceratodontidae > Neoceratodus > Neoceratodus forsteri. Next base: position 87,469,604 of record CM057451.1, read on the forward strand.
GCCCGCACCTCCAGTATTGAGTATCGAGACACAGCTAGAGACACTACAAAATGAAGACATGGCCTTTAGATGGTCACTGGCTTACCTACAAAAGAGAGAGAGAGAGCCTTAATACTTCGAGCTGAAGAGGCTGAAGCCAGGTCAAGAAGGAATAATATTCGGGTCTTTGGAATCCCGGAGGGCACAGAGCAGGAGGATGTGACACAGTTCCAGGACTGTTAGCTGAAACAGAAATTGGGCCTAGATGAGGACTTCATGTTAGAGATTGAGAGAGCTCATAGAGCGATTGCACCAAAACCTGAACAGTGCACTCCCCCGAGATCTATACTGATCAAATTCCTGTTATATCCTATAAAAGAAAAGATACTAAGGATGGCGTGGGGGAAAAGGCCTAAATTTGGATGGTAACAGTATCTATGTAGATCAGGATAATCCCCCGCTCCTTCGAGCCAAGCAAAAGAAAATTCTGTTTGTGGTGAAACAGTTACGTGAAAAAGGACTGAAGGCACAGCTTAGATACCCTGCCGGGCTGCGGGTGGAAGATAAGGAGGCAATCAAACTCTTTGATACACTGTTTGCAGCCTTACCATATCTGGAGACTGCAGAGGTTTCCCTTCCAGATATGAAAGAAGACAAAGCTGAGCAAGAAATTGAGGAGCTTCTATGGTCAATGGCACCTGGGGGAAGGCGTTTGGGCAGATCAAGGGTTGATTCACTGCTCCCCCTTTTCATTCTGACATAGCTCAATGGATTATACCCAAAAAACACTCCTGAAGCTGTAATGGGATTACTCTTTTACCTACCGAACATGTGCTGTAGAGTGAAGTTTTGGTATCCTGTGATGATGGCGACCACGATTGGGCACCTGCCGAAAAGGGCGACTCATTCATGGCACCTGTGGATGGGGCAATTGGGGAAGCTGGGCAATCAGATGGTGGGGTGGGTGAAATAGTGACCAGATGTCGCATATATCTACATGCACAGGTGGAAGAAGTAAGCATATAGCGTGGGCTGGAAGGGCGGAGGAACTGTGAAATTGGTGCTGTGAGCTGCTGAGCTGCATTGTGGCATTGGGGTTGGTCCTTGCTCACGGTGGGTATGGTGTCGGGTTTGGGTCTGGGAGCTGGTGGCTATTGTTGCACCCAGTCTAAGTTTTTTACTCCAGTTGCACCCTGACATGCACCCCTGGAGATGAGAATTTTTAAGTAGGGGGGTGCAGGGGTGAAGCCGCTTGTGGGGGAGGTGCAGGGGGGCACAGCCCCCACATAAGCAACAAAAATCCAAGTCCTCAGTGCTGTGTTGCTGTGCACTGGGGAATCCATCACTGAAAAACAATTTTGATGTGACTTCGCCCTAACGGCAATTGCCCATTGGCGATCACCATCATCACATAGAACCCAAAGTTTTACTTCTTTGAGATGAGATGGCTGGAGAGGTTTTCCTGTGACACTGCTGGATGGGAGACACAGTGATATCCCGCTCCCTTGGAAGATTAACCTCACACCATTTCCACTGGTTCTTGCTGTTGTTTTGGCCAGGGGTAGGATCAGTAAATGGCAAGGACGGGAACTTTATATGCCTAGGGCAGTTTCTTGGTCCAATTTCCTACTGTGAGGGACCGCTGTTGGAATGACACACAAACAGTTCCCCCTGCTTGAGATGGATGCTCTATACTTTTCCTTGGCTACCTGTTGGACAGCGCCCCACTCTAAGGATGAAAGCCTTGCAAAACAGTGTGTTACAACAATTGTAGTTTACAAGATCTGTATTGGCTGTATTATTCTGTATAGGCTTTTAGGTGAGAATAGTTGATTGCTTTATAGCAGTACGTGAATGAAAGAGAAGTAGATGAAACTTCCAGCTGAGAGCTTTCTATTAGCCAACCACTATTTCAGTAGTGGGTACCTAAGTCGGTGAAGATCAGTAAAGCTCAGCAGACAGTAAAGCTAGGGGCTGGACTGATCTTGGTGTATGCCTCTGAGGGGAGACCTTTGTGTTTGAACTGCATATATTCCCTGCCTTTGCAAATAGAGAGGCAGGAAGGGGGCAGAGTAATGTAGACCCTATTAAAGAGGATGACCTGGTGGGTGGGCAGAACCTTTGTTTTTGCTACCTGTAAAAACAATCAGTGATGTTCTGCCTTTTAGATGTACCAAGCCCTTGTTACATCAACTGCACATAAAACCAAAGTACACACAGAACTGACAGAATGGAAAGGAAACTTGCTTTTATGTTAGTGATGCATGGAGTAAGTATGCCAACAGCTGCTTATGCTGAGAGAGCAGCTGCTCGCTGGGTCTGAGCAGAGCGAGTGAGGAGAGAAGCTGCCTCAGTGGAGAAAGGAGCACAGACTGTGCACTCCAAGGAGGATTCATGCAGAACTGCTGTCAAGGAATCCCTGCTTCTGCACCTGTCAGAGTCTGCCTTCCCTCCGTGAGTGGTCTCTCTCCCAGTTGGTGAAGATCAGTGAATCTCAGCAGACAGTAAAGCTAGGGTCTGGACTGCAGTTGGAATATACCTCCTAGGGTTGCCCTTTGTGTCTGAGCTGTTGCTTCTGGTAGTTTCTGGCTGGAAACGTTACATTAGCCAACCACGATTTCAGTAGTGGGTACAGCAGTCAATGAAGATCCATAGACAGTAAGGCTAGGGGCTGGACTGCTCTAGGTGTAAGCCTCATAGAGGTGCCCTTTGTATCTGAGCTGCTGCTTCCAACTGAGAGCTTTCTATTAGCCGACCACCTTCTCACAGAGGGGTGGTAAACGGTATATAGTCAGACGAGATGCAAGTCACAAGTGAGGTACCTCAGGGATCAGTTCTTGGGGCTGGTCCTCTTCAATATCTTCATCAGTGATATTGCAGATGGACTGGAGGGTAAGGTTTGTCTGTTTGCAGATGGCACCAAGATCTGCAACAGAGTAGATGATCCAGATAGGGTGGGCAGAATGTGAAGAGATTTGGATAAACTAGCAAAATGGTCAGAAGAGTGGCAACTGTTTTTTAATGCAAAGAAGTGCAAGACCATGCACGTAGGGAAGAGAAACCCTGAAGCCACCTATAGGCTGGGAGGGGAGTTGTTGGCAGGAAAGAGACTTGGGCATCATCATCACCACCGATGACCTGAAATCATCCAAGCAGACCACTAAAGCAATAGGTAAGGCTAGGGGAATGTTAGGGTGTATTAGTAGGGGTATCACAAGTCAGAAGGGGAGATATTAGGTCCCTATCTGGAGTACTCGTGCAGTACTGAGGCTGCACCTTTACAAGGACAATAATCAAATTGAGGCAGTCCAGAGAAGGGCAACCAAAATGGTGCAGGGACTGCATCAGAAAACATATGAGGACAGATTAACGGAGCTCAATATGTATACCTTAGAGCAACAGTTCTCAAACTTTGTCATAGTGAGCCTCCCCTAAGCCATGGAAATGATCTTGAGCCTCCCCCAAAATACTGAAATATTTTGGGGCCTCCCCATAGAAAAATAGCCTACTTTTCACAGTACATCAGAAATACATTGAAACCTCTTTGCATAGCTAGCTCTCATGTTAAGCTTATTGTAACCCCCCTCCCAACAGGACAACCTACCTGCTCCAATATTTTGACTCTCGAACCATTGTTACCCCTTACTGCCATACCTTTATGGGTCAGACTGCTTTTCTGTTTCCCTATCCGGAATAACCTTCCTGCCAACCTCTGCCTCTCCCCTGCTCTTAGCAACTTCTCAGGATCATTTTGCTCCCTCCTGCTCTTATTCCTAGTACCTATATGGTTAACTCTTTGTATTTGGACAGTTCTGCTGCCAGTCTGATTGATCAACTGTTCCTCACATTGTTAGTTTATTGTTCTTAATTTGTTTCACTTGTATTCATTTTGTATTGCTTGAGTATGCTACAGTTACATTTTGAATTATATTATCTCACTACCCTTCCTGGGTACACCTGAAATAAGCCTTGGCCCAGTGTACAGTACCTTCCCTGGTCACAGACTTGTGAATAAATACATAAATTCACCTACTATCATCCTCTTTCTGTTTGCCTTATCCCTTCACACAAAATCTATAAAGTTCAAAATTGAAATATAATACTGTTTCAAGACTTGCTTGAGCCTCCCCTGAAACAGGTTGAGGCCTCCCCAGGGAGGCTGGCCTCACCATTTGAGAACCCCTGCCTTAGAGCAAAGGAGGGAGAAAGATGATATGATCGAAACATTCAAACACTTTAAGAGCATTAACAAGGTGGAAAAGTCTAGCATGTTTCAATATAAGAAAAATAGCAGGACAAGAGGACACAGCATGAGATTAGAGGGAGGCCGATTAAGGGGTAATGACAGACCATTCTTTTTTACAGAAAAAGGGTGGTGGATGTATAGAACAGCCTACCTCAGGATGTGATGGTTAAGAATACAGTGCAGGGCTTCAAACAGGCATGAGATAGGCATAAGGAGCAATACATATGAGTATGAATAGATAGGCCATTGACAGAGCAAAGGCCGATGGCACATTTATATGGTAGAAAAAGAAATGGGCAGACTGGATGGGCCTTGCAGTCCTTATCTGCCGTCAGCTTCTATGTTTCTATATTTCAGTAGTGGTCCAGCAGTACAAATGCTGATTTATATACAGCAACCAGGGATTCTGGGTAAGTGTTCCAACAGCTTCTTATGCTGAGAGAACAGCCACTGGCTGGGTCTGAGCAGAGCGAGCGAGGAGAGAAGCTGCCTCAGCAGAGAAAGGAGCCTGGACTGTGTACTCCAAGGGGGATTCAGGTAGAACTGCTGTAAAGGAATCCCTGCTTCTGCACCTGTAGGAGCCTGCCTTCCCTCCATGAGTGGTCTCTGTCCCAGTTGGTGAAGATGGCTGGACCGCACTTAGCATATGCCTCCTAGGATTGCCCTTTGTGTCTGAGCTGTTGCTTCTTGCAGTTTCTGGCTGACAGATTTATATTAGCTGATCACGATTTCAGTAGTGGGTAATGCAGTCGGTGAAGATCCATAGACAGTAAGGCTAGGGGCTGGACCACTCTTGGCGTAAGACTCCTAGAGGTGCCTTTTGTGTCTGAGTTGTTGCTTCCGGCTGAGAGCTTTCTATTAGCAGACCACTATTTCAGTAGTGATCCAGCAGTACAAATGCTGATTTACATACAGCAGCCAGGAATTCTAGGTAAGTGTTCCAACAGCTCCTTATGCTGAGAGAGCATCTGCGGGCTGGGTCTGAACAGAGCGAGCGAGGAGAGAATCTGCCTCAGTGAAGAAAGGAGCCTGAACTGTGCACTCCAAGGAGGATTCAAGTAGAATTGCTGTCAAGGAATCCCTGCTTCTGCACCTGTTGGAGTCTGCCTCCCTCTGTGAGTGGTCTCTCTCCCAGTTGGTGAAGATCAGTGAATCTCAGCAGACAGTAAGGCTAGGGGCTATGCCACACTTGGCATATGCCTCCTAGGGTTGCCCTTTGTGTCTGAGCTGTTGCATCTAGCATAACCAACCACCAGTCTTCCTCGATATGTAAATTCTCCAAAATGTGTAACATCTGTGTGATGTCTGTAATACATGAATTAAAAGACTGGGCTAGATTTTGAATGTACGGTCAAGAAATGCAAGCAAAATAGAATGGGGTTTGAATAAACCACTACAGCAAACCCTTTTGCTGTGGCAGTTTATTCAAACCCCACTCAATTTTGCCTGTGAACCTACATTTGGAATAAATTTTGAGTTTTTTGGCAACTGCATTGGGACTCAGCTGAATGTCTTCACACAGGTACTTGTACTAGTGAGTGCTTGCATTTCTTGACTGTTTCTACATTGTATTTTGGGGTGAGCAACCCCTTTTGCAGAACAATAGACTCCGTTCAGCTGTGCACACCTATGTTCTTGATCTGTTAGATTGTGTATGTGTGTCCACAAACTGGGCAAGAGGTTCAGTCAGAGACATGATGCTCACAACAGTGGATCTACCTGGGGGGGGTCCATCAGGTTTTTACGTATTTTCGGTAGACAGTACATGAGAAGTTTAATGGGCTTATGTGTACATATTTTAGATTATGTTGGGGGAGGTGTGTAATACACATACTGTACATGTACTTACCCATAGAAAATACTGGGGAAGCCATCTTGACTGTAGTCCACTGCCTTAACAATTGTAGTCCTTTGTAGTTCCTGTCATGCTCAGTGGGCAGCATAGAGTGTTGATTTGCTCCAAGAATAAAGATGGCCGCTAGAAGTTTTCCATGTGTCTGAGTCCGTCTGTTCCCTAAACCTCAGACCATTACAAAAACTAAGAAAAAAACTTCAACATTACTTCACGTACTCTTAATGTAAAAGGCATATTATATAGTGTATATTTTTTTATTAGAAATGCACAGTATTATACAGAGAAGCTAAAACCAGCAGCAACAAGTGTCAGCCAGTAGGTAATGCTTATATTGCACTTTAAACAGACATACATCTTTTGTACCCCTTATGGAGGAGTTTATGTCACTCCAGATTTTAGCAACATAGTACATATAGGCTTCTGTCCTTTACTGGATTTACAAACTGGCAATGACAATGTTACAGAATTATTGGAACACAATGATCTAACAATATTTTTGGAACAATAGTTCCAGCCAGAGGTCTGTCATTTCTCTCTTTATAAAAAAACTATACAGCACTTGTATAAATTGTCTCTTTGCTCTAATAGTAACCAGTTTAATCTTGCATGCAAACTGCAATGGTGTTCCATATGTCTTGCACGTGGGGCAAACCTACACACAGCATTATACATGCTTGCTCTTTTTCTTATGATCTTTTCTGACACCCCTCCCCAAAATACGCTACCATAGTCTACTCTGAGATAAAATCTTTCTAGTGCCATCAGTCAGCAAATCCCTGACCATGTATAAAGTCCTCTGTTTTTTGTTTAACTGTAAAACATTTTGACCAACATGACTTTCAAACTTCAGATGTAAATCTAATAAGACGCCCAAATATTTAAATTCATTGACCAGCTCTAGTTTTTCATCACCATTTAAGGACACCTGGAACATATGTAAATTATATTTTTTCTTTTGTATAGCATTGAACACCATTACTTTACTTTTCTTCTTATTAACAAGTCTGTTTTCCATAAACCAGGTAGCTATCTTGCCATACTCAGAATCCATGATTTTAGTAAGGGTGACTATGTCTTTATTTGCTGCATATAATACAGCAGCACCTGTATACAATATTAATTTTGCTGTATGACACACTTGTGGAAGATCATTTATAAATAATGAAAATAGTAGGGGTCCTAGTATGGACTCCTGTGGAACTCTATGCTCTACTTTTCATAGTTCTGAAAGTACTCCCATTGCTCTAACCATTTGACTCCTATTGTCTAAATAATCTGCAATCCATTTCAGTACAAGTTCACTGCAACTGATTTTGCTCAGCCATGGCTTCAGGAGGGAGCGATCCACCAGAACGAATGCCTTGGGCAGGTCCACAGACACCGCACCCTTGATCAGGCCCCTCTGCATGCTCACATGCAGGTCAATCATGAACCTGATCAAGGCAGGCTCTGTACTACAATCCCTCCTGAAGCCATGTTGAGCCTCTGACAAAATTTCACAATTGTCCAGATACCCTATCATTTGTGTGTACAAACGATATTCCTGTATTTTGCCAATCAAGGACAAAAGGGATATAGGCTTAAATTTGCCTATTAACATATCTGGGCCACCTTTATGCACTGGGATAACATGTTTTTTTTCCACAAATTGGGCACTTTCTGTATACAGAGTGACAAATTGAATATTTTTTCCAGAGGCATAGACAGTTCCACTGCGACTGCCTTCAGAAATCTTGCCTCAGCTTGGTCTGCTCCTGGACCCCTAGACTCATCCAATCCAACCAATTGCTTATAGACTTCATCCCCTGAAATCTGTCTAAAATAAAAACTTGGCCTTGTTTGTATAGCCTCTTCTGTCATGTCTAACTTTGATAGCCAGATATGGAACTTGATAAATCAGAAAATGTCTCAAGTAAATAGTTTGCTATATCCAGGCCCTCAATGAGCTCCAAATCTCTTTTTTGATGTTTTTTTATCTCCCCTTTTTCTAAGTTTTATTAATTTATTTGCATCCTCCCAAAAATATGTATTATTTATAAAGTTTATTTGTTCTTTTTTTTAAATCCACTTTAGCCATCTTTATCAATCTTTCACACTTGTTTCTTGATTCCCTATAAATATTCCAATCCTTAGTTTTGGTGCATTTAAAATTTGCCCATGCTGCATCCCTGCTCTTTATGATCTCTATGACCTCCTTACTTAATCATTTATTTGCTAATTTAGGGCACCCCAGTTTGCCAATTTAAAATCAACTTTTATATTTGCTGAAATGTCTTCATTTACTAATCTAGTGAATATAATCCTTCCCCGACCTTTATGTCTTTTGTTACTCCAGGCACAATATACTGGCATGGGATCACTGATAGAATCTGGCATTGTCCCTGAACAATGCCATATTATTGTTAGTAATGGTACAAATTAGCGCTAAAATATCGGCCCAGAAATCAACATTAATGGACAAAACATCTATGCCAGTGACTTTTTCCTTTTTTGAACCAGGATTGTGGACTTTACTTCAATTGAGAGAACAGAAGGCCACTTTTCTACATTTGTAATAGACATCTTCAACATAACAGACTCTCCCAACTGATCAAGGCATGATGTATCCACATTAACCTTGTAAGTAGACTTGAAATGCATTAACCATTCACTGGCCATATTTGTTGTACATACATTGTATTATACATTCTGTTCTCACAGGTTGTCCCATACGTGACTGGTGCTCAAAATATTTGAGTGTCTTTCCCTAAAATAGCGTCTTGTAATTCTGCTCATTGTGATTTTCTATAACTTTTTTTTAAGTTGATAATTTTTATGTTCTTTTTTCAGGTTTTTAATTGTTTTCTTAGTTATAATATTATCATTTTTTATAGATAATCCTCCCACCTTGTTTATTTGCATTTTAGTTGTCTGTAATCCTGGCCATACCAAGCACAAGAGTTGCCTACTGTCCTCTGAATTTTACCTTTGCCCCACTGGATCAACAAACTCTGCTTGCCCAGCAGTCATGTTCATTTTATTCTTAAAACATCCTGTTTTATTGTCTTCTATCATTTTTGCTTAGTACATTTTACTGTATATAATACACATATTTTGGTTTGCATCATGTTCAAAAGTATGTTTCCTTTTTTGCAACCTAAAGTTACTTTTCATAATACTGTCAACCTGTAAAGAAAGTGGTCAGTATCCCAAACTTTCTGAACTTCAAAATAACAAATTTTACTGCATGAATATTCATCTGTGATACATAAATTAAGCTGACTACCCCAGCCTCAGAAGGGAAGGTAATTTCCTCCGCCAGTCATAATTGGTTCTTCTGCTAAGGATTTTAAGTTCTATTCTGGATGCAAATTTTAATAAGGCAACCCCTCTTTTATTGATTTTTTTTGTCTTTTGTTTGCCTGTTTGGGATACCTAAAGCATCATCCAGATTCCAGTCAGGAGTAATTTCTTCAATCTGTTCTACCACCCTGGTGTTTACATCACCTGCAAGCAATATTATGGCTTTGAGGAGTCTTTCCTTGACAGTTACTCTTGGAATCTTAATAATATTTAAGATACTCAAATTGTGGGAAGTTTATAGAAGGGTTTATATATATATATATATATATATATATATATATATATATATATATATAGTCTGTGTGTGTGTGTATGTGTGTACTAAACTAAATATGGCATATATCTCAGTGGTATTGATGCCAAATACAACTCCCAAATATTTTTGGTTGTCACCTTAGGTTTTCAAACAGAGTACATTCAAAGATGTATTTATTAAGACTGCCAACTCTCCCCTGGGACATCCAAACCATACCTCCCTGCTAGCTGGCACTACCCAATTTTTAAATCCTTCTGTAAGAGATGAATTAGGGCAACATTCCCAGGTTTCAAGGAGCAGGAGCACATTGAATGAACTAACATTTTCAATCCACCTTTTATCTTCTGTTTTTTTTTTATTTATTCCTGCTATGTTCCAGCTATGCAGGTTTAGATGAATACTGGTATTATAATTACTTTTGCATAGTCACACATCAGAGTCAATTATCGCTATGGTACTATATGTACTCAAGGACTCCTGACATTGTGTCATTCTCTGAAATAGAACTGGGGACTGAACTTTCTTCTTCGACTGTGTTAGTGCTAGAGTTTATTCTCTGACCTTTTTGGCCTCTCCCCTTATATATTTTTTGTGTTCAATCTCATGTACAGTAGAAGACTGTATTCCTTTTCTACAGGCTTCAGAAATTCTGCTATCCATTTTAGCTTTACTATGTGAGGTTGCATTTTTTCTCCAAATGCTTTATTCATGTGAGATTTCTCAAATGGCTGCTCCTTTTTTTCATACAGTTTTGTCTAGTTTAATTCTGATATCATTGAAACCAACTGTAGCATTTAAAATTGCATTTTTTTCTCACAGCTGATAAATGCTACACAGATCCACCCTTTGCCTCCTGAATAGATCGGGTAATGTAACACTCAAACTTATAAGAAAAGAAACCATTGCATACTTGTTTTGATTCTACTTTGAACAGAAAGTCTAAAGCACAATGAACAATATCTCTAGTTGGACATAAACAGGCAGTTTGAGTTCTTCTGATATATAAAAAGTACAACTGGGAACACTTTAAATAAATTCTTGAGATGTATGTAACTAACAATTGCCAGAAAGAGAAGCGCCATAGAAATCTGTACAGCTTAAAATCGACTTACCTCTTGATGCATTTAACATATTTACACTACAAGTCCCTAACCTGAAATCATTCTGTATTCATTAGGTAAATAGAAAAAGGAGAAGCAAGGTGTTTCATTATACAATTATACAGATGAAAAATAACCAGTGAAGGTAATACACATGTTTTTAGATTCTACTTACAAGTGCCATTCATGTAATGATAATTATAAGAATAGAGACACAAACCATATGCTTTTTAAAGCACTTTATTTGATATCATTTTTTTGGTAAAGGGCCCTCCATATTCATGATATCACATGTATACTTTTGACCTAGCTTCACCCCTGACGTGGGTGCCTCTGCTGCTGCAAGCAGCCCAGTTTCCCCACTGTCCACAAGCTGCCTCCTCACTGTACTGCCCGCCGATCACCAGACCAAAGCTTCACCCCTGACATGGGTGCCTCTGTTGCCACAAGCAGCCCGGCGGTATCCTCACTGGCTGCCAGCTGCCTCCTTGCTGCACTGCTCACCAATCACCAGACTGAAGCTTCACCCCCTGACACTGGTGCCTCTGCTGCTGCAAGCAGCTCAGTGGTATCCCCACTGTCCACCAGCTGCCTCTGTGCTGTACTGCCCACCGATCACCAGACAAAAGGTACACTGCTGAAACTTCTGGCATTGCCACACCGATTGGCTGGAACCATCAGCTCTGCCTGCCGATCGGCTGCTCAATTTCTTTAATTCTTTGCTACTCTCATTAATTTTGGACTTTAAGTTAATATTATTTACTGATTCTGGTACTGGTTAAGTTTCACCAAATTGTCCTGTGAATCTAAATTTAAAAGTGAATCTAAGCCTGTTTACAGCAATTTTGCACTCCAAGGGTAGTTTCAAGTGCAGTATCTTTTAGAGTGCATGTTTTTTAGGTTTCAAATTATTACAACTCTCTTTGTTTTAAGGCCCAGTGGTATTTTACCCTGGATCAGAAACTAAGTTTAAAGTGATACAGCTTTTTGTGAACACTTCTTTGTTTAGACCAGGTTTCATTTGTGTCACAGTTGTAAGCTGTGCCCTGCAACTAACCCATTTCTGTTTCACTTTCTCTCCTCCAGCTTGAATTTTTCACCCACCCCCATCTCCCACCACCAGCTTTTATTAAATACTCTCCCTCCCCCGTGGCACTGCCCCTGGGCAATCTTCATCCTTCTCTCCTACTAATATTTATTTATTTAGTTTTTGTTAACTGAGTAGGTGCACTAACCATAAAATGACTATTTTCAGGGACGACCCGGGAGAGTACAACAAAAAGAGAACAGTAGAGCAACAACAACTTGGGTACAGTAATACAAATAGAGGAACAGTACAGCAGTACTACAAAAATACAATGGGTAGAAACAACAAAAAATAATGGCAAGCATTATACAAATAATGGCAGTAAGATATATAATAAATGCAGAAACCACGAACGGGATCTGAACTCCCAAGCTACTACACCGCAGCAGAAGTTCCCTCTCATTAATCCCCCAACAGATAATATTAACAAATCCCCATTCCCACCCTCCCAGTTCCCCAGACACAACGGTGTCACCCTTTCGACAACAAGAACGAAGTAAGCCCACCACGCATTCCCCAAGAGCAGAAACAATATCACAACCCAAATCCCCCTCCCCCCAGGCTTGAGACCTTAAAGACTCGAACCATCACCCCCTGCAAACATGTGGAGAACATTAAAATACATAGGATAACCAACATTGCATAACTGGCTAAAGGAACTCAATTAAAACATGCAAAAGATTGACATCCCAGAATAAAGTCTTGGTGCAGGCTAAACAACTAAGACGGCTAATAACACGTAAATGTCTATGCTCAATGCACCAAGCAAGGCCAACGAGGGCACCTGCTGACCTTGATATAGAACAAGTAATAAATCCAGAAGTATAATTCCGTAAAGAGGGCCACCAACTCAGGCAGACTGGAAACAAAGCACTAGACTGCATAAGTTGAGTGATTGCCAAGTCCCGCTTTGCAACTCCCCTTAAAGATACAGAAACTTTGCAACTCCCCTTAAAGATACAGAATGCAATTATGCAACTCCCCTTAAAGATACAGAATTGCAAATATATATGTTGGTGTTGATCTTAACTCTTTAAGTCAGAAGACACCACACTGAACTCTAAACCAGCCTAATTTCTCCTCATTCTAAAGGCGCCCCCAAGTCTACTCACTTTCTACTCTCGGAGGACCCCACACTGAACTGTAAACCAGCCTAATTTTTTACCAACTGAAGAAATTGGTGTATCTCACTGACTTGCAGACACAGCTGTGTTAATTATTAAACTGCACATACTCAAAACCATGGACCAGTGCCCAAGGTCAGCTCAGAAGCTGGTGCTGCCTGGCTGAGACTAATGATTGGATTCCTGCTGAAACCAGGAAGAAGAATGAGTCTTGACTATACCCCCTGAGTTCCCCGGGTGCTCAATGCACAGTTTATCATTCTCCTGATGGTAACCCTGCTTATAATGGGCCCATACCTGGAAAACACCTCGAACCACCAATGCTGTGTACTTGCAGAAAAGAGTCCTCCAGTCCAGTGGGAAACGTGCAGTAGCACCCAGCTATTTGACCATCCTCCCCATCCCATGCCAGGTATCACAGCCCCCCAGGACTCAACACACCAATACTGTGCCGATACTCAGGACTGCTTAGCAGCCTTTGCACCCCTCCAACAACACACAAGGCACAGACTCACTGGAGAGCAAGGACAACCTGCCTTTTGCCTAAATTACCTAGGATGCTCATCCTGATCCTATTACTGATCTCAGGAAATGTTCGCCCCAGCCCTGGCCCTGTGCCTGCCAACACCCAGACCCAGGCACCCTCAGGAAGGTTGAGGATTGTGTCCTTAAACATTGGCAGCCTGCTGGCAAAGCTCACTCAGTTTGAAGCCTGGGTGGCACTTGTACAGCCTGACATTATTGTGCTCACCGAAACCTTGCTCATGCCCAGAACTGCTGACACATCAATCTTCCTGCCTGGGTACAACCTGTATAGGCTTGATTGCATGGTGAAATGATGGGATGGATGCCTAATCTACACTCACAACCATCTTCGGTGCCATAAAGTCCAACTGCCTGCTGCAGGCAATGACTGTGAATGCCTAGCAGTAAAAATCCTCATGGGCAAGGGGAAGAAAGGGCTGATTGTCATGTTGGTATACATTCTACCTGGAAACCAGCAAAAGGGTTAAATGATTTCACCAACCTATGACATGAGCAAACAATCAGGCCTCACAGGAAAACAGCCAAAAAAAGACCTATAAGCTAGGTCTCGATAAAAGCTTTAATTTTAACACAATAAAAGCTTTTTATTGAGATCTAGCTTACAGGTCTTTTGTTGACCTTCCTGTGAGTCCCACTAGTGTACTTCGTGTCATTGTATGGTTTTGTCTCTGGCTTTAGGTATGGTTCACCGGTAGCCACCTTTTCTGGTGATTTCACCAACATCTATACCCAGGCAAGTTATAATAAGGAAACTATTGCGCTAGGTGACTTCAATTCTAACTGGCTAGCCAGCTCCATTTCCTCACACAAGGACCTGATTACTGGACTATACCTAACACAGGTGGTCCAGAGTTGCACAAGAATCAACTACAGAATGGGAACAAGTACTCAGATTGGGTACTGACCTCCCACCCTGAGAGAATTACCAATGTCCAGGTCCTCCCAGATGCACTGAGTGACCACTCCCCTGTCCTATGTGAATGGTCCTCCAAGCTGCCAACACTACCTCCAAGGCTGGTGAGGAACAGAGTCATCAGAAATTGCTCTATGGCTGCCTTCAAGAAACATCTGGCCAACACAGACTGGAGCATCCTGGATACCTGTCCGTCTGCTGACGCAGACCTTCAGCTCTTCCTCGATCAGTTTAACTCGGCTACAGACAAGTGTGCCCCTTTTCATAAGAAAATGATAAAAGGTAGGTGCATGGACTGGATCAACCCCCAAGACCTTGGTTTGATGCAGGAATGTGATCTACTATGGCACCGAGCATGGGTATCAGGGACAGTAAAGAATGTCCAAAATTACAAAGCTGATAGAAATAGGTGCACATGGCAATACAGAATGCCAATGCCTCCCACCACAGAAATCAGCAGTCCCAGTGCCTGAAACATGGCAAAATATTCTGGCATACCATCAAGGACCTCGTAGGGACTTGTGACTGGTCCCCACCAACCATGCTCCACCACAGTGACAAAGTCATAGATGACAAAGTTACCGTAGCCAATATTTTCAATAAGGCATTACTGACTACAGTGCAGTCATACCACCTAAAACAACTGCTCATGAGGACAAAACACTGAGCTGTGAACACCCACTGCCCCTTCCTAGCACCAGCCCAAAATTCTACTTTTGGCAGGTGACCACCAAGGAGACTGCTAAATACCTTGCAAGAGTGCTGGGTAAAACAAGGATGGGTGGGGATGGGATTGATATGAAACTTATCTCAATTGCCCTCCCTGAAGTGGTTGTACCTATCACTAAGCTTTTTAATACGTCACTTTGGATGTCAGCCTTCCCATCTACCTGGAAAACTGCCCTGGTCACTCTGGTTCTATAAGGAGGGGATCGTTCACTTGTGTCCAATTACAGAATCATCTTCATCCTACTTCTGTCTCCAAAGCACTGGAAAAGATCATTGCGGACCAGCTCTCTGCCCACTTACACAAATACAACCTCCTCAGCCCACAACAACAAGGGTTCCACAAGTGGCACAGTACCAACACAGCCCTTATTGAATTCATAGGCTATGTCCACAAGGCACTAGCCCAGGGACAACTAGCTGGAGCAATCTATAGCGACCTATCCAAGGCATTTGACCTTGTGGATTACAAGCTGCTGCTCCACAGATTAACCTGCATTGTGCTGTCCTCGGACATGGTTGGGTGGTTCTCCAGCTACCTATCTGACTACTCACAGAAGGTAAAGATTAATGATGCCATCTCAGAAGCCAGGAAAGTCACTGTTGAGGTCCCACAAGTGTTCATACTGGGACCCCACCTGTTTAGCCTCTTTGTAAATGACCTCACAGCTGCATGCCCCTCTGCTAAAGTCCTGCTCTATGCAGATAACATGGTGCTATTCCTTAGAGGCTCCTGCTAAGACATGCTGACCAGGAAAATACAGTGCAACTTTGACCTCCTACAGGAATGGTTTAACACCAGCCTCCATGAAATCAATAGTAAAAAGACTAAGACACTGCTCTTTACCAGTCACCAGAAGAGGAAATACACCACACTGTTTAACATAGCACTCAATACGGACTCCACCCTTGAACAGGTTCACTTTTTCTGGTACCAGGGGAGGTCACAATTGATGAGCCCCTCTCTTTCGACGAGCACTTAAGTAATATCACTAAGGCTGCCAACAGGAAGTTGGGGACATTCTACAGACTCCACTTCTGCCTCACCCCTGAAGCCAGGCTCCAGGTGGTCAATGGCATAATCCAGCCAGTCCTGGACTATGGAAATGTGGTTTATGCTGCTGCTATGGACACTAGCCTACACAAAGTCCACCTTACCCTCAATAAAGCATGGATACTTGTCTTAGATGTGGATCGCATCACACACACCTGCGAGCTCTACATAAGGACAAAATGGCTCCCCCTCCAGGATAGAATAAAGCTCCAGACCTGCTTACTAGGAAAGAAGGCCCTACTGGGACTTTCACCTGTCTCCCTGCAGGTGTTATTCAGACCTGCCTCAGGTGAGCATGCCACAAGAAGCATATCCAGGCATGCCTTAGCTGTTCTTTTCAGGAGATCAGCCCTGGGGAGGTGTGCCTTTGTGGTAAGGGCTTCCACCTGGCTTAACAAGCTCCCAAACACAATCACCAACCATCAATGCCTAGGGCACTTCAAATCTGAACTCCATAAGTCCATCTCTCCTCCAGTCCACTGCCTGTGTCAAATGTAATCCCGCATCCAGTCCATCACTCAACTACTCAGTTGCTCTGGCCGGGTTGCACCTACCTCCCCCCCAACCCTTCCCCCCTCCCAACTCCTCCCACTTGTACTTTGTCCATTCCCCTCACTACTCCCTCCTCTCTACCTGCCTCTGTCCAGTTCACCCACACTACTTCCTGCCCGTCGCCTATCCACTTCTTCTGCCCCTCACTCTTCCCCACCACCTGCCCTCTGCCCAGTACACCCACACTACCTTCTAGCCCATTTTCCTGACCTCTTCCTCCCCTCACTTCCCCACCTACCTGCACTTGCCAAACCCCAACTTGTCTCTCTGCACTTAACTTCTTTCAGATGGCTGCACATTGCATACCTCCACTGGGAAATTGACAATGCTACCAGCTACTTCATTCATGTCTTGACTTGTGTAAACCATAAATGTATTTGCTACCCCTTCCTATGTAAACTCTATGTTAGTAGTACAACCCCAGTGTCAATTTGACTGCTGTAATTATGCTGTTGCAACAAAATGTATCTTCTTAAGTGTTGATGAGGATCCTTTGTAAACGAGCTCTTAGCTCAAAGGTTTGTAATTCCAAGTTCCCAATAAATAAATAAATAAAAATAAATAAACCTAAAAAAGAATAACCCCCTAAACAAAAGCAAAATAAAAAGGTAATGTTTACTTTCTGAATGGCTGATAAATAAGTGAATGTTATGAGAAAATAACATCAACGGATGAACAAATATATACTGTTTGTGGTTTCAGATTGAAAAATGAAGCATTGAACAAGAATTGAGCAATACATATATAACATGGATCATATTAGCTCAAGGTGGGCAAAGAATTTTTTTTCTTTTAAAGGAAAATAATATCTAGACC
This sequence comes from Neoceratodus forsteri, assembly GCA_016271365.2. Taxonomy (NCBI): domain Eukaryota; kingdom Metazoa; phylum Chordata; order Ceratodontiformes; family Ceratodontidae; genus Neoceratodus; species Neoceratodus forsteri. Next base: position 87,487,200 of record CM057451.1, read on the forward strand.
ATAGAAATGTTGTTTAATTTGATAATACCGACCAGCCTGGTGGTGCTGAGGATTTTGGCACTGGACGCCACACCTCGTGCTACTCCAGCGACCCAGGTTCGGGAATAAGCCCGGACCGCCGGGGGTCAGCAGGGGGGAGAGAGAGAGGATCACGCATCTGTAGGACTGCTCTCCTCTCTTGGGGAGGGATCCAGGGGTAGCCCGGTGCAGCAGCAGCCCCTGGTGGAGATCGGCAGCATTGCTACACACATGGGCTCGCTAGCAAGCTAGGGGTAGACATCGAGCAGCTGCCTTCTGGATGTGGGTGGAAGCACCCACATCTCGGGCTAGGGCAGCATTGCATGTCCCACGTCGGGGGCGTAAACACTACAGAAAAAACCCTCTGGTCTGGATAGGCGACGGTCCTCCCTGAACCATTCCGCCAAACGCCCAACACTGGACCCCTTCCACCGTCCATTCAATCTCCTCGTGCCCTTTGTCCCCGAGGGGTTTGGGGAGAAAGTAACATCCTTGAGGTTGACGGGGCTCACAGTGGGTGGTAGAGTGACACTGGCCAGTGGTGAGGCCTGAGAGAGTTCCGGCTCTAGGGGTGATAAAGAGAGTTGAAAAAAAAAATTTGAGAATACCAATTTTTTCTTATACAGAAGAGGGCATGTATGAATTGGAAGAAACAAATATAACATTGAATGTAATTACTTTATAATAAATACCAAGTTAATGAAGCAGTTCATGTTGGATAATTATGCAATGCATGGGCTGCCATTTAGTGAACTATATATATAAATGAGTACAATAAAAGTATAAAAATACATTGACTATGATAAACAGATAATTTGCTATTTACTATAAAGATTTATATTTATGCCTTCATTCCACATGGTTAAAATGAGAATGTTATAGAATTCCATAAAAGTAAATATGATTTATGCAATAGGTGTGAGAGCAAAAGCCATTGAATAAATCCATTTATTTCCACATATGTGGGATAAATCTAACCACCCTAGATTTATTGCACATATGTGGGATACATGAAAACTGTCAATCACAAGCACTGTACCGGACCTACATTCTGCCACCCACACAGTTAGCATACATAAATGCAATCAACACTGGCACAACCAGTAAATCATCCACCTGCATAACCCCTCGTGCAGTCAACAAGAAAACTGCACGAAAACGACACTCCACCATACTACATTACTATCACAAGCAGCAGCCATTTGCGTCACAGAAAAGACTCTGTTTCCATTATAAAACTATAAAAAGCACCTACAGCTTTGCGACTATCGATTTCTGATACCTTTTCTGACCGCAAGTATCGCAGAAAAAAAATGACTGTTACTGCATAAAGAATGGCAACACAGGAAACTGCTGTGGACTTTCAAATGGAACTAACCCAAATACTAACACAATTTGAAGAAGACACTGAACCTCTACTAGAACCCCAACAATTAAATAATTCACAAAACACAGACATACCAGAAGAACCAAAACCAGTACTAGCACTGCAGTGGACAAAGACAAAGATGCCATACAAAAATATATCCAAGCAGGCAAAAACCCCAACACGATGAAAAAGACTCACAGTGATGTCATGACTGTTCAAAAATACCTCAAAGAAAACCACAACATAGAAACTCCGCTTGAACCCATCACACCGGCAAACCTGGATAAATTACTTGCTACCCTTTTCATGCACTCCACCAAAAAAGACGGAACTCCCTACAAGCCCTTAACACTACGTGCCACATTCCAGAGTGTTGAAAGATATTTAAAACCGAAATGCTATCCAGAATCTCTATCAACATCACCTACTTTCCTCACAACCAGAGAAATTCTGCAGTGCAAACAAAAATGCCTCAAAAGTTATGGCAAGGGTAACAGACCAAAAGCAGCAGATGAGCTGACAGATTCCCTTATCAACAAACTATACAACACTCAACAACTAGGCCCACACAGCCCTGATGCCTTGCTTAACACCATGTGGTTAATAGTTAGCCTATACTTTGGTGTCAGAGGCATAACGGAAATGAGAGTAGTCAAATGGGGAGACATCATCTTGCAAAAAGATGAAAACGGGACTGTTCTACCTCCAGTATACCAGTGAACATCAAACAAAAACTAGACAAGGCTCCAACCCAAAAGAATGCAGAAAACTAAAGCCACAAGCATACGAGTAGTATAAGGGGATATAACTTGTCAAATGTTACATTTCAGCCAATCAGAGTGTGCCACGTCATTTGACAGGTGGTTTCCATGGCAACGCCCCGCCCCGGTTCCAACCGGAAGTCCCGCCTTCCCAGCACCATGGCAACACCCCAACCCCTTCGAGCACAGGAAGTGACGTGCATTTTGGTCCTCGAACCCGGAAGTCCTCCCTTTCTATGCCGTGACGTGCCTCCTTCTTCTTCCCTCCTCTTGATCCTTGCCACAGACTCGCACCGAGTCCCACCACCTCCTCTCCTCCCTCACATCAGAGTGCAGCAGCTCCTGAACCCTCCCTCGGACCCGGTTCAAGGCCCCAGCTTGCACCGGTCCCTCCTCACATCGCAGAACCAGCCGCACCATCCTAATTCACACCAGAGTCTCCTCCTCAATCCACCACCGCTTGCACCGAGTCCCTCTTCCTCCACACCACCCTGCTCCCTCTGCACCCCTGCTGAAACATCCTAGCTCAAACTCGAGTCCCTCTCCTCACCACACACCCTGCCCTCCTCCTCCCCACCCTTTGCAGTCCTGCTCTCCTCCTCTCCTCGATCCATCCACCTCTTGCACCAGAGTCCCTCTTCTCACCACACACCCTGCCCCTCCTCCACCCCTACCACCATGCCCTAGCTCAAACCTCGGGTCCCCCTCCTCCATTCCCTTTCCCTCAGACTCCTGCTCCCTCCTTCTCCTCCCCTCCCCATCGCACCTGGGTCCCAGCACCTTCATACACCCTACTCCCTCGCTATTCATTGCACCTGATCGGTCCGGGGGATATAAGGACAGGATGTGTATAAATACATTGTGACTTGGAAATCTGTACAAGGAATGCATCATCAGGCATCTCTGTATAGATAGGTTTTATGTTTTTGGTGATTTTGTAATGTTTGTAATTATTTTTGTCTTGCTGCCTGTATGTTTGAAATGAAATGTCCTGCTTTTGCTACTTATAGAAACATAGGCTTTGATGGCAGATAAGGACCGCTGTCCCCCCGTCTGCCTCTAACTATTGGAGATGCTGCAGATCCTAGTTACTGTAATCATCAGCCGACTTCCTCCTACCCCCACTATTAATTGCCTTATGTCTGTCCCATGTATTCTTGAATTCCCATTGTTTTAACCCCACAACCTCCTTAGGAAGGCCGTTCCATGCATCCACAACCCTCTCTGTGAAACAATACTTCCTCATGTTGCCCCCGAGCTGTCCCACTTCTGTCTCCAAATTGTGACCCTTGTTCTTGCACATCACTTTTTCTGAAAAGATGCTATCCTCTTGGACTTTGCTGATTCACTTGAGGTACTTGAAAGTTTCTATCATGCCCCCCCACCTCCTCAAGGGTACACATATTAATCTCATTTAGTCAGTCTTCATATGGTTTCTGGTGCAGACTCTGCACCATTGTAGTTGCCCTCCTCCTGACTGCATCCATCCTGTCTATGTCCTTGCGATGATGGGGTCTCCAGAACAGCAAGCGTTACTCCAGATTGAGTCTCAACAACTGTCTGTACAGAGGAATGACAACTTCTTGTTTTCTACTGGTGATGCTTCTCCCTGTGCATCCCAGTATCCCCCGCCCTCCTTACTGCCTTCACACATTGTCTGCCTACCTTTAGGTCACCTGATATGACCACCCCCAGGTCCTTTTCCATTTTTGTTGTAGTTAATACCCCCCCAATTATGTACACATGCCCTGAGTTTTTGTTTCCCAGGCGCATTTCCTTGCACTTTTTGCATTGAATCTAAACTGCCATACTTTTGATAATTCCTCTAACCTTGCCAAATCCTTTCTCATCCTTTCAATCTCCTCACCTTGTGTATCAACTCTGTTGCTGATCTTTGTCTCATCAGCAAAGAGGCATACTTTCCCTTACAGCCCCCAATGCAATGTCACCTATAAAGACATTAGAGAGGATTCACCCCAGTACTGAACCTGGGGTATCTTGCTGGTATCCCCCTTTCTTTGGAGTGTAGTCCATTTACTATTACCCTCTGCATCCTTATGTCCAGCCAATTTTTTATCCAGGCTACCACCCTAGGACCCACTCCCAGGCTGGCTAATTTGTTTATTAATCTTTTGTGCATGACTGAGTCAGATACCTTGCTAAAATCTAGGTGTGCCATGTCCATATAGAAACATAGACTTTGACGGCAGATAAGGAACCCTTGCCCCCCCCCAGTCTGCCCATTTCCCTACCTAGAGGATAAGCTGCAGATCCTATTTAACCAACAGTCTATTTCTTCCTACCCCCCCAACCAAAACTGCCTTATGTCTGTCCCATGCATTCTTGAATTCTCCCACAGTTTTAGACCCCACAACCTCCTCAAGAAGGCTATTCAATGCATAGTCCCTCCCTGGTCTACTGCTTTGGTTACCCAGTCAAAGAATTATATTAGATGAGTAGTTCTTAGACTTTGTCACAGTGAGCCTCCCCAAATCCATGGAAAAGATTTTGAGCCTCCTCCAAAAACTGAAATAATCTTGGGCCTCCCCAAAGTAAAATAATGTACTGTACTTTACGTTACGCAGTACACCATGAATAAATTGAAACCCCTTTGAGTACTTTGCTCACATTCAGTTCTTTGTCTTATACTGACATGGAACCTTTGAAAAAGAGGTCATGTGCTCAAAGGTGTTATCTGAAAAATAAATAAAAGAAACAAATATGTTTATTCCGCTTATTGTAACCCCCTCCCCCCACAGGCCAACCTACCTGCTGCGCTATTTTCATTCTTGAACCATTGTTACCCCTTGTTGCAGTACCTTCATGGGTCACACTACTTTCTCAGTTTCCTCTCTACATGAAATAACCTTCCCACATGCTTTGCCTCCCCACCTTCTCTGCTCCTAAGCAACTTCTCTGGGATTACTTTGCTCCTTCCTGCTATTGTTCTTAGCACTTTTATGCTCAACCCTTGTATTTGGGCTGTTCTGCCATCATTCTACAAACTGATCAATTACCACCACTCATTATTAGTTTACTGTTCATATTTGTTTGCACTATTGTTCACTGAGTATTTCTTGATTGTTTTGTGGTTACCTTTTGAAATGGTATTCACTCCCTCCCCTTCCCGGGTACATTGGAAATGAGCCTTGGCTCATTCACCTTCCCTTGTCACCTATCAGTAAATAAATACATAAAATTCACCTACTATTATCCTCTTTCAGTTGGCTTCATCTCTTCACAAAAAATATATAAAACTCAAAATTTAAATACAGTACTTTTTCAGACTTGCTTCAGCCTCCCCTGAAAGAGGTAGAGACCTCCCCAGGAAGGCATGCCTCACCATTTGAGCATCCCTGTATTAGATTCATCTGACATGACCTTCACACTGTGAATCCATGCTACTCTGTGTCATGTGCCCTGCTGGCCTCTAGGTGCTCAACAATTCTTTCTTTCAGAAGTGATTCCATAATTTTCCCTAACACTGAGTTCAAACTAACAGCTCTGTAGCTTCCTGCCTCGGCCTTGCTCCCACTTTGTCAAGGGGAATCAGATCAGCCTTCCTCCAGTCCTCAGGTACCACACCATACTCTCATGCTTTGTTAAAAAGGGTAGTCCGTTGAGTCACTAGCTCACCTCTTAATTCTTTTAAATTCATGGGTGAATCCTGTCGAACCCATTGCCTTGACCACCTTGAGTTTTAGGAGGTCTTTGGGATCCTTTCTTCTGTGAATGGACTTGTATCACAACCCTCCCCAACCCATCCAGATTGCCTATATTATAGTTGGTATGGTATTGTATATATGGAAAGTGCAATTAAGTGACCTCCTTGAAAATGAGTTTAGCTCAATAGAGCTCCATTTCTGTTCATAGTTTGTGAATAAAAACATTTGATACTTGCTAATGTTGCCTATGAATGTCCAGTTAACATTCTACAGAACACTGTATGTGTGTGTAGGTGGGGGGGCATAATTTTGAAGTACTTACAGTAGTTGAAGGAAGACCCATCTAGTTCTATGAAAGGCTGTCTAGCATACAAGCAATATCAGCACAATACTCCAAAAGGCTCCTAAACTGAAAATAATAACCAACATTTGAATTAATGTATTTAAAAACATCATCGGTCAGAAAAGCAATGACAGTCCATCCAGTCTGCCAATGGTTAGCTATTTAACTTCATGATCAGGATTTCATGCAAATGTACATATTTGTTATATCATCTTTTTCTTGAAATCTTCACTGTGTGGCAATCTTGATGGTATAACATGGCAGTGAACCAAAATAATAAGTAATGATAAGCACATTTGTTATATTGCTGTAGAGGATCAAAATTTCATGCAAATGTACAAAATTATTTTTATACATGTGTTCATGGAATCATGCTTATAAGTGATTGTAAATACTGATATATTGTTGCATATGACAATCATTCATTGAGAAACATTAATTACTGACTTAAGTGCAGGAACAGAATTTCATGTAAATGTATTTGTTGGTGTCTTTTCATGAAATCTTGATTAGGTGTTAATCTCAATGGTATAACATGGCTGTAAATCACAATAATAGGTTAAAATAATGAATTTGTGACACAGTTGTAGTCGGGATCAAGAATTCATGCAAATGTCCACACAGTATTTTCTTATAAGTGTATTCATGGAATCGTGATTATATCCAATGGAATATTGATATATTGCTTAATGTGACAGTCATTCATTAAGAAACATAAATTACTGATGATAATCCGCTAGAATCAAATTTCATGCAAATGTACACCGGGTTGTGGGGATCATTACATGAAATCTTCATTGGGTGGCAATCTGAATGGTATAAAGGGTTGTGAACCATAATAATAAGTTATGATGACACATTTGTGACACCGCATGATTGGGATCAAAATTTCATGCAAATTTCTCTAACACTTGTTTCACATTTTCCTTATCATTAGAGTATACAGTCTACCATTTTTCCAACAACCCTCTCGTGCCAAAGGAGTAACAATTTTGCACAAATATCCTCATTTTAGACCAATTTTAGACCAAACTTAATCAGTCCATTGGTCTTTGTGAGACTAGACCAGCGCTCAACAAGCAAGATCTTGCAAATCCTCACCCTTACTACCATCCTTTGAGACCAACTCCTACCTCTGTAAATTCCTGCCTAATATCATCATCATCGACGTTTCTACCAATGTCTTGTGTTCCTACATGTAGTACTGCATCTAGGGTCACTACCTGCTCTTTTAGTACATCCACAGTCCTACTCTTCAGGTGAACTTTTGTAACCCTGTAACACAGCTTTCCATCCTATGTTATTTTATTTTCCTACAAACTGTTCCATCTAGAGGCTTTTGAATCTCTGATAGCTCCTAGCTGTCTAGGTGCCAAAGGTACTGTGCTCCATTTCCCTCCTCCACTGGCCACTCCACAGCCTTCCTTCTCTTACATTACATCGGCCAGAACCCTGAGTTATTACTATGACTCACAAGAGATTATGCTGTCCCTTGTCTACTTTGTGCCCCCCCAGCGACTGTTCTCCAATCTCGTTATACTATGGTATTGTATACATGGACAGTGCAATTAAGTGGCCTCCTTGAAAATGAGTTTAGCTCAATAGAGCTCCATCTCTGCTCATAGTTTGTGAATAAAATGTTTGATACTTGTTAATGTTCCCATGAATGTCCTATTAACATTCTACAGAACACTGTGTGTGTGTCGGGGGAGGGGGCATCAGCCAATTCATAGGTAAAGAAAAAACATTGCTACACTGCTTTGGACAGAAAACTAACTACAAATCTTACCTTGTTTGTACTAAATATATATATATATATATATACACACATATACACTGTATATATATATATATATATATATATATATATATATATACGTCCCCAAGTTTCCTGAATGTTACAGAAAAATTATTCTATTGAGGATGATAACATTTTTAACACACAGTAAAAGATGATAATTCACACAAAAGTTCTCAGCTTTTGTCAAGGGTTACAAAGTGTATTTCCATTTACTCCAGTGAGTCAGGAAAACAAATTTCCTTTTAACACACAATAAAATGAAGGTAGTCCATAGAAGTTCCAACTTTTTCAAGGGTTGCCAAAGTATATTTCCCATTTACTCCAGTGAGTCAGGAAACAAATTTCCTTTTAACACACAATAAATAGAAAGTAATCCATAGAAGTTCTAACTTTTTCAAGGGTTGCCAAAGTATATTTCCCATTTACTCTGGTGAGTCAGGAAAACAAATTTCCTTTAACACAGAATAAAAGTATATAAGTTCTCGAATGCCCACATAAAATGTCTAAAGGTGTTAAATCCATCTGTGGTCATTGCTTCGTTAGATGTAAAATGACTAAATTCTGAAATCTTTGCTTACAGATAGATTATCAACCTATAGCTAGCGTCCATGTGAAACACTTTGAATACTGATAAGCGTGTCATGAATTCTTAATGAATGAGAAAAGTGGTGAGACCATGACTGTCACTCTGCTCAATCTTCTCTAGCATAAAGCAAGCTCATCAGCAGATCAGCCAGTCATTTTGACTTTTGTCAGTACCCCAAGTCCTTCCTCTTAGGACATGTAGCGCAAGGCTTATAATGCAACATAAATGCAATGTAAGGTTTATGATAAATCAGTTTCTATTTCAAGAACTTCAATGCAAAAGCCCTGAAGCATGGGCTACACTAAAAGTTATTTGCCTGTAAAGTTAGACGCATAACTCTAATCTGCTCATAACCCGTAGCACCCGCAAGACCTGAGATGGGTATATTTACACAACACAATATAAACTTGTCCTTTGATTTATATATTACATATTGTTAGACTTTTTTTTATTTGCAGATTGTGCATGTTTGTAAGTATACTCGATTTCCACAGTGGATGGGTATTCAGTAGTGCAGTGGTGGTATATGTGGGTGGTGGTTGTCAGTGTTTTTCCATGATGTACGTTTTTTGTTATACTGTAACGGTGTATAAGCAAGCACCCATGAATGCATCTTCACGTATGATTGCATTGTTGATACACATATAAAGGGGACATGATACAGGCATGCCTCCTTTTGTGTATTAGTTTTATCCTTGCCCTTACTTTCATCATTTAGAGATAAACCTTTACGAACTGGGATGCACCCTTCTCAGGCCAAAGCCATTATATAGAAGGCAACCAGGTATTTTCTCTCTCTGGCTTTTTGTGTTTTATTCCTCTGCCCCTGGCATAGGTGAATGCTCTGTTAGCCTGTGTACACACAGTATGCACCTGTGGAAGGATTCTACTTTCTAACCCAGCTAAAGGCCACTGCTGTGTGCTGGATGCATTGCCATTTTACAGTTCTGAAAACTTCAACTGTGTGTTCTCTGAGTCTCTTTCAACTGGTACATTTTCAACCCTTATGCAGTGAATATCGTCTCACCCTCCCCATTTCTTTTCATGAAAGAAACAATACAGGGTTTACCAGCTTGTGAAAACTGCTGTTCCCAGGCGCCTATTATGTAAATGTATGTACCGACCTTTTGTATAGCTGATGATATCCTAGTAAGATTTAACAAAGTATCCTTTCACAGTGTAAACCTGTGTCTTATTCTATTCTTCAAAGATGAGCTCATCGAGTCTCCCAGCTTGCTAACACCCTCACCCCATGTACGATTTATCAAAACTACCTTTTCACATGTAAATGTATGTCCAATGGTCTCACCACTTTGCTCATTCATTAAATTCATGACACGCTTATCAGTATTCAAGTGTTTCACATGGGCGCTAGCTATAGGTTGATAATCTATCTGTAAGCAAGATTTCAGAATTTAGTCATTTTACATCTAACGAGAATGACACAGATGGATTTAAAACGTTAGACATTTTATGTGGGCATTCGGGAACTTTATATACTTTTTATTCTGTGTTAAAAGGGAAATTTGTTTTCCTGACTCACCAGAGTAAATGGGAAATATACTTTGGCAACCTTTGAAAAAAGTTGGGAACTTCTATGGATTACTTTCATTTTATTGTGTGTTAAAAGGGAAATTTGTTTTCCTGACTCACTGGAGTAAATGGGAAATATACTTTGGCAACCCTTGAAAAAAGTTGGGAACTTCTATGGATTACTTTCATTTTATTGTGTGTTAAAAGGGAAATTTGTTTTCCTGACTCACTGGAGTAAATGGGAAATATACTTTGGCAACCCTTGAAAAAAGTTGGGAACTTCTATGGACTACCTTCTATTTTATTGTGTTGTAAGGAAATTTGTTTTCCTGACTCACCGGAGTAAATGGGAAATATACTTTGGCAACCCTTGACAAAAGTTGGGAACTTCTATGGATTACCTTCATTTTACTGTGTGTTAAAAGGGAAATTTGTTTTCCTGACTCACTGGAGTAAATGGGAAATACACTTTGGCAACCCTTGACAAAAGCTGAGAACTTTTGTGTGAATTATCATCTTTTACTGTGTGTTAAAATGTTATCATCCTCAATAGAATAATTTTTTCTGTAACATTCATAGGAAACTTGGGGGACGTATATATGTATATATATATATATATATATATATATATATATATATATATATATACAGTGTATATGTGTATATATATATATATATATATATATATATATATATATATATTTTAGTACAAACAAGGTAAGATTTGTAGTTAGTTTTCTGTCCAAAGCAGTTATAGAGATGTTTTTCTTTACCTATGAATTGGCTGGTGCCCCTCCCGACACACACAGTGTTCTGTAGAATGTTAATAGGACATTCATAGGAACATTAACAAGTATCAAACATTTTTATTCACAAACTATGAGCAGAGATGGAGCTCTATTGAGCTAAACTCATTTTCAAGGAGGCCATACTTAATTGCACTGTCCATGTATACAATACCATAGTATAACGTAGATTGGAGAACAGTCGTCGAGGGGCACAAAAGTAGACAGGGACAGCATAATCTCTTGTGAGTCATAGTAATAACTCAGGGTCTGGCCGATGTAATGTAAGAGAAGGAAGGCTGTAGAGTGGCCAGTGGAGGAAGCGGGCACAGTACACTTTGCACCTAGACAGCTAGGAGCTATCAGAGATTCAAAAGCCTCCTAGATGGAACAGTTTGTAAGGAAAACAAAATAACATAGGATGGAAAGCTGTGTTACAGGGGTTACAAAAGTTCACCTGAAGAGTAGGACTGTGGATGTACTAAAGGCAGGTAGTGACCCTAGATGCAGTATACATGTAGGAACACAAGACATTGGTAGAAGTATCGATGATGATGATATTAGGCAGAATTTACAGAGTAGGAGTTGGTCTTAAAAGGATGGTAGTAATGGTGAGGATTTGCAAGATCTTGCTTGTTCAAAGAGCTGGTCCAGTCTCACAAAGACCAATGAGACTGATTAAAGTTTGGTCTAAAATTGGTCTAAAATGAGGATATTTGTGCAAAATTGTTACTCTTTTGCACAGAGAGGGTTGTTGGAAAATGGTAGACTGTATACTCTAATGATAAGGAAAAATGTGAAACAAGTGTTAGAGAAATTTGCATGAAATTTTGATCCCAACTGCGGCAGTGTCACAAATGTGTTCATCATAACTTATTATTATGGTTCACAACCCTTTTATACCATTCAGATTGCCACCCAATGAAGATTTCATGTAATGATCCCCACAACCCGGTGTACATTTGCATGAAATTCTGATTCTAGCGCATTATCATCAGTAATTTATGTTTCTTAATGAATGACTGTCACATTAAGCAATATATCAATATTCCCATTAGGATATAATCACGATTCCATGAATACACTTATAAGAAAATACTGTGTGGACATTTGCATGAATTCTTGATCCCGACTACAACTGTGTCACAAATTCATTATTTTAACCTATTATTGTGATTTACAGCCATGTTATACCATTGAGATTAACACCTAATCAAGATTTCATGAAAAGACACCAACAAATACATTTACATGAAATTCTGTTCCTACTGCACTTAAGTCAGTAATTAATGTTTCTCAATGAATGATTGTCATATGCAACAATATATCAGTATTTACAATCACTTATAAGCATGATTCCATGAACACATGTATAAAAATAATTTTTGTAATTTGCATGAAATTTTGATCCTCTACAGCAATATAACAAATGTGCTTATCATTACTTATTATTTTGGTTCACTGCCATGTTATACCATCAAGATTAGCCACAGTGAAGATTTCAAGAAAAAGATGATATAACAAATATGTACATTTGCATGAAATCCTGATCATGAAGTTAAATAGCTAACCATTGGCAGACTGGACAGACTGTCATTGCTTTTCTGACCCCGATGATGTTTTAAATACATTAATTCAAATGTTGGTTATTATTTTCAGTTTAGGGACCTTTTGGAGTATTGTGCTGATATTGCTTGTATGCTAGACAGCCTTCATAGAACTAGATGGGTCTTCCTTCAACTACTGTATGTACTTTAAAATTATGCCCCCCACCTACACACACATACAGTGTTCTGTAGAATGTTAACTGGACATTCATAGGCAACATTAGCAAGTATCAAACGTTTTTATTCACAAACTATGAACAGAAATGGGCTCTTGAGTTAAACTCATTTTCAAGGAGGTCATTAATTGCACTTTCCATATACAATACCATACCCATACAATATAGGTAATCTGGATGGGTTGGGGAGGGCTAGATACAAGTCCATTCACAGAAGAAAGGATCCGAAAGACCTCCTAAAACTCAAGGTGGTCAAGGCAATGGGGCTGATAGGATTCACCCAGAATTCTAAAAGAATTAAGGGTGAGCTAGAGACTCAACGGACTACCCTTTTTAACAAATCATGGGAGTATGGTGTGGTACCTGAGGACTGGAGGAAGGCTGATCTGATTCCCCTTGACAAAGTGGGAGCAAAGCCGAGGCAGGAAGCTACAGAGCTGTTAGTTTGACCTCAGTGTTAGGGAAAATTATGGAATCACTTCTGAAAGAAAGAATTGTTGAGCACCTAGAGGCCAGCAGGGCACATGACACAGAGTAGCATGGATTCACAGTGTGAAGGTCATGTCAGATGAATCTAATACAGGGATGCTCAAATGGTGAGGCATGCCTTCCTGGGGAGGTCTCTACCTCTTTCAGGGGAGGCTGAAGCAAGTCTGAAAAAGTACTGTATTTAAATTTTGAGTTTTATATATTTTTTGTGAAGAGATGACGCGAACTGAAAGAGGATAATAGTAGGTGAATTTTATGTATTTATTTACTGATAGGTGACAAGGGAAGGTGAATGAGCCAAGGCTCATTTCCGATGTACCCGGGGAGGGAGGGAGTGAATACCATTTCAAAAGGTAACCACAAAACAATCAAGAAATACTCAGTGAACAATAGTGCAAACAAATATGAACAGTAAACTAATAATGAGTGGTGGTAATTGATCAGTTTGTAGAATGATGCAGAACAGCCCAAATACAAGGGTTGAGCATAAAAGTGCTAAGAACAATAGCAGGAAGGAGCAAAGTAATCCCAGAGAAGTTGCTTAGGAGCAGAGAAGGTGGGGAGAGGCAAAGCAGGTGGGAAGGTTATTTCATGTAGAAAGGAAACTGAGAAAGTAGTGTGACCCATGAAGGTACTGCAACAAGGGGTAACAATGGTTCAAGAATGAAATAGTGCAGCAGGTAGGTTGGCCTGTGGGGAGGGAGTTAAAGGCAATGGAATAATCATATTTGTTTCTTTTTATTTATTTTCAGATAACACCTTTGAGCACATGACCTCTTTTCAAAGGTTCCATGTCAGTATAAGATAAAGAACTGAATGTGAGCAAAGTACTCAAAGGGTTTCAATTTATTCATGGTGTACTGCTTAAAGTACAGTACATTATTTTACTTTGGGAGGCCCAAGATTATTTCAGTTTTTGGAGGAGGCTCAAAATCTTTCCATGGATTTGGGAGGCTCACTGTGACAAAGTCTAAGAACTACTCATCTAATATAATTCTTTGACTGGGTAACCCAAAGCAGTAGACCAGGGAGGGACTATGCATTGAACAGCCTTCTTGAGGAGGTTGTGGGGTCTAAAACTGGGAGAATTCAAGAATGCATGGGACAGACATAAGGCAGTTTTGGTGGGGGTAGGAAGAAATAGACTGTTGGTTAAATAGGATCTGCAGCTTATCCTCTAGGTAGGAAATGGCAGACTGGGGGGCAAGGGGTCCTTATCTGGTCCAAAGTCTATGTTTCTATATGGACATGGCACACCTAGATTTTAGCAAGGTATCTGACTCAGTCATGCACAAAAGATTAATAAACAAATTAGCCAGCCTGGGAGTGGGTCCTAGGGTGGTAGCCTGATAAAAATTTGCTGGACATAAGGATGCAGAGGGTAATATAATGGACTACACTCCAAAGAAAGGGGATACTAGCAGGATACCCCAGGTTCAGTACTGGGGTGGATCCTCTCTAATGTCTTTATAGGTGACATTGCATTGGGGGCTGTAAGGAAAGTATGCCTCTTTGCTGATGAGACAAAGATCAGCAAATAGTTGATACACAAGGTGAGGAGATTGAAAGGATGAGAAGGGATTTGGCAAGGTTAGAGGAATTGTCAAAAGTATGGCAGTTTAGATTCAATGCAAAGTGCAAGGAAATGCGCCTGGGAAACAAAAAACTCAGGGCATGTACATAATTGGGGGTATTAACTACAACAAAAATGGAAAAGGACCTGGGGTGGTTATATCAGGTGACCCAAAGGTAGGCAGACAATGTGAAGGCAGTAGGAGGGCGGGGGATACTGGGATGCAAGGAGGAGCATCACCAGTAGAAAACAAGAAGTTGTCATTCCTCTGTACAGACAGTTGTTGAGACTCAATCTGGAGTAACGCTTGCTGTTCTGGAGACCCCATCATCGCAGGACATAGACAGGATGGATGCAGTCAGGTGGAGGGCATACAATGGTGCAGGGTCTGCACCAGAAACCATATGAAGACTGACTAAATGAGATTAATATGTACCGAGGAGGTGGGGGGGCATGATAGAAACTTTCAAGTACCTCAAGTGAATCAGCAAAGTCCAAGAGGATAGCATCTTTTCAGAAAAGTGATGTGCAAGAACAAGGGCCACAATTTGGAGACAGAAGTGGGACAGCCTGGGCAACATGAGGAAGTATTGTTTCACAGAGAGGGTTGTGGATGCATGGAACGGCCTTCCTGAGGAGGTTAGGTTAAAACAGTGGAATTCAAGAATACATGGGACAGACATAAGGCAATTAATAGTGGGGGAGGAGGAAGTCGTTGATTATTACAGTAACTAGGATCTGCAGCATCTCCAATAGTTAGAGGCAGATGGGGGGCAAGCGGTCCTTATCTGCCATCAAAGCCTATGTTTCTATAAGTAGCAAAAGCAGGGACATTTCATTTCAAACATACAGGCAGCAAGACAAAAATAATTACAAACATTACAAAAATCACCAAAAAACATAAAACCTATCTATACAGAGATGCCTGATGATGCATTCCTTGTACAGATTTCCAAGTCACAATGCATTTACACACATTCTGTCCTTATATCCCCGGACCGACAGGGGTGCGAATGAATAGCGAGGGAGTAGGGTGTATGAAGGTGCTAGGACTCGGGTGCGATGGGGAGGGGGAGGAGAAGGAGGGGAGCAGGAGTCTGAGGGAAAGGGAATGGAGGAGGGGGGACTCGAGGTTTGAGCTAGGACACGGTGGTAGGGGTGGAGGAGGGGGCAGGGTGTGTGGTGAGAAGAGGGACTCTGTGCAAGAGGTGGATGGATCGAGGAGAGGGAGGAGAGAGCAGGACTGCAAAAGGGTGGGGAGGAGGAGGGAGCAGGGGTGTGTGGTGAGGAGAGTGGGATTCTGAGTTTGAGGGATGTTTCAGCAGGGGTGCGAGAGGGAGCAGGTGGTGTGGAGGAAGAGGACCGGTGCAAGCGGTGGTGGATGGAGGAGGGAGACTTGGTGTGAATTAGGATGGTGCCGCTTGGGTTGCGGCGTGAGGGAGGGACCCGGTGCAAGCTAGGACGCCGAACTGTGTCTGAGGGGAGGGGTTCGAGGAGCTGCTAGCACTCTGATGTGAGGGGAGGGAGAGGAGGTGGTGGGACTCGGGTGCGAGTCTGTGGCAAGGATCCGAGAGGAGGGGAAGAAGAAGAAGGAGGCACATACGGCGTAGAAAAGGGGAGGACTTCCGGGTTCGAGGACCAAAATGCACGTCACTTCCTGTGGCTCGAGGGGGGTGGGGCGTTGCCATGGTGCTGGGAAGGCGGGACTGCCAGTTGGAAAGGGGGCCGGGCGTTGCCATGGAAACCACCTGTCAAATGACGTGGCACGCTCTGATTGGCTGAAATTTGACATTTGACAAGTTATATCCCCTTATACTACTCATACGAACTACAACAAAATCCTGCTAGATGCCCAGTAACCAACTACAAACTCTACAGTACCCACAGGCCCAGCCAAAGTAACCACCCTGAATCACCGTTTTTCCTTGGCTATCAACAACAACATACAAACATCAAATGTGCACAAATGGTTTAAAAATCAACCTGTGGGTATTAATAAGCTCTCCACTATTGTCAAAAACATGGTTACCAATGCAGGCATACAAACTGATAAACGATTAACTAATCATTCTGTACGAAAGCACCTGGTACAAAAATTAGTGGACAGTGGAATACCACCAACTGAAATCATATAAATTTCAGGCCACAAACAGCTCCAAAGCCTCAACGAATACTCAAAGCTCAATGACTCCAAATAACATCAAATAAGCACTTTACTAAGTGGCGATCAGACTCCACAAGCCAAACCTTCCTGTCAACAACAAGAACTGACCACTATTCCTACCAACTACAAAGACCTACTTGGAACCTGCATCAGCAAACCCACCATACATGAAAAGCAAGTCACCTTCAATATCATTCAAGGTAAGGATAATTACACTACCAACAAAATTCACAAAAGTACAACATAAAACCCCTCCTCTCACTCAATACCCACCCATCACCACCACTTCCACCCTTCCAAACACCACTCCACATTGCTACACATTGCAAACCAAACTCATAATGCTCTTCCCCCCCCCCAAATGCAGGTAACAAGCATGACAGCTATGCCAAGAAAAGACCGATGGTTTTAGATAGTGACAGCGACTCTGAATAAAGTTGCAAATGACCATATATTCTCGATGAAAAAATATCAAAAACCTCTAAAAATGAAGACAAGATCTGAATACAGCAAAGAAAAAGACCTGAACATAAATTCACCTTCCTACAAAAAATATTGTCAAGCTAGAAAGAAGATCTGTGCAGACCTGAACATTCCTTTCTCAAATACTGTACAAATAAAAAAAAAAACTCTGAATAACCTGAACCTACAAGCAAAAAAAGGCAAATGAAAGCTCACAAACTAGAACAAATTTCTAACAAAAACTGGACTTTCCTTTCTTCAAAACACATCCTGGATATTCACCATCTTTGGAATACAGACCAACTACTAGCGGAAAGACAATCTGAATTAACAGACTGAAAATGAAAAAAAATACATATTCTACACAGCAAAAGTACTCTATCAAAACCTATGGACTACAACACAGAAATAAACTGAACCCTCACCCCACTACCCTTACCCCACCTCAACCCCCCATACCCAAATCTTCTACAAAACTGTTCTTTTCTGAAAATCAACTGTTTACTGCAAGTTGCAAAAATCATACAAACCCATACAGTGTTCTAAACTATTGCAATTCTGTTCTGTACAATAAAAATAAATGCTACTGTTTGTTTTTCTGTTCAATAAATGTTGCAAAAACTTACCTTCTCAGTCTTGTTCCTTCCAATCCACCACACCAAAGTCCGACATACCAAAAAAAAAAAACCTTTACAAATGCAGCTGCCCCCCAAAAAGCCCCAATACATCCATCTCGAACAAAAATGAAACAGCCAAACAGGATACCACTCCAAATTCTTCAGATCTGCAAGAAATCTTCCTCCACGGTCCATTGACGAAGAAAATACCATGCCACAAGTGAAATCCACAGCCTCCTCCTCAAACTCTTCCATACATCCACCGACGTTGTAGTACTTCGACGCCCACAACAACGCAATGCTTTCCGGCAACACTAAACATGAACTCCCGCTCTCCAAAAGGCTGCCACCTCGAGCAATCCAACAGTACATCCTCCTCGAACTCCTTTCTACCGAAACTGCGCCACAAATCTCAGCCACGCCCACCAACCAATCAAAAAGCACGCTCACCACACGCACACCCAATCATAGCAATCCACACAATCAATCACTCCAACCCTCCCACTCTAAGACACGCCCCACCAGCCAATCAAAACTACTTTCCCATGTTACGTCAGCCAATAACATCAAACCAAGCACTCTCCAGCCACTACAACCTACCAAAGCCTACAACCACACACCCATTCACACAGCAATCAATAAATACCCTTCCACAATTAAAACCAGTAGTCCTCCATCGAAAAAATTAAAAACCAACCACTGTTCAACCACAAACATTATAAAAATCACCACAAAACCATTGCATAATCGCATGATATTGGGGACAGGGACAACCAGCATTACGCTCGATGACCGGTAACACCTCGTGGCTCCGCCACGCCACACCACTCATGAGGTTACCCGAGGTCACCGGGGACTTGTGAAAATAACTAGTTTATTCCATGGTCCCCCATCACATATCCCCTATATATCCTAAGAAAATGTTTTATTTTAACATAGAAAAAGAAAAGGAAGCAAATTAACTTCCAAATGCTACTGCACTTACCCATGCCCCATCTGTAAATACAAACTATAAGCAGCACATAGCTTACCTGCTGTATCCAAATTGCTTTATTTATGAAAACAGGTGCAAAAAGATGTCACATTTTTAAAAATATGCTACATAAATAGGCAGACAGACATTTGTATCTAAGTTACAAAACAAATCACACACCAGCACTCACTGAGTGCTCCTGCAGCCATTGTTTCACAGCAGCAACACACTTAATGTGTATGCTAATCAGCTGACATTTTGCCTCAAGGCTTTCTCAGAGCTGATTGGCTCAAGCACCCATCCACTCTTATTGTTTGGGGGGGTGCCATAAAAAGACTATGTTGATCATTTGGAGTCAAAATACCACCAAAAAAGAATGTACTTAGTTGTACCATCTGATTTTGCCCACTATAACCAGTGAACATCTAATTATAAACATAAGCTACATTTGATGCCTTGTGAAATGTAGAATAACAAAAAAAAACTGACTGCAGAACAAGAACCTGCATGCACGAGTAGATCTTGTGGTAATGGGAATTTGTTGCATCAAAATAAAACAGTTTTACAGCCAAAGGTACCATGGGTACAGATGTACATATTTATGGAATGATTCATGCACTATTTTTAATGAAAGTATCAAATGAGAATTAAAACTGTGTGGTACATAAAGTGAGTGATAATATATGACAGTGTTTGACTTTCTGCCATAATTGCCACATTCCCTAGGGTTGGTATGATACAAAAGGTGCAGTCAATTGCATCTAACTATCTGATAAGTTTATCAGACTGACTTTGATTTGTCTGTTGGAAGCTGAGAACCTTGCTGCACTGCAAAGAACAAACTATAACTCCATTTAGGACCTGGAAACCTGATAATGCATAATAACTGGTGGGACTTGTTAAGAAGGGGAGCTACACTTTCTACAAAAAGTTTCATTTTGTTTTCCTTATTGGCATTAAGCAGAGAATTGTAGGATGCCATTAAAAGTGTAGTAATTTTATAACCAGAGGGAGTGAGATACAACTGAATTTGCCATATTGTTGGGGTTGAGACCTAGGATTTGGAAGGATATTTTTGCAACATTTTAAAAGTGTCCTGCTGGCTGAGAAGTTAAGTTTTTATCCCTGGTTCTACTGAAAGATTTTGTGTATTGGAATCAGACACAGCAGATTGCCTACATTGAAAGGCCAGCTTACATCACAGGTGTCACTAGTCAATCAATTGGCTGTGGGTGGGGTTTCATCACTGTGCTGTCTTAGGCATCCTTCACAGTTAGAAGCCAGTCAGACTGACTTTGATTTGTCTGTTGGAAGCTGAGAACCCTGCTACACTGCAAAGAACAAATTATAACTCCATTTAGGACCTGGAAACCTGGTAAGGTGTAATAACTGGTGGGACTTTTTAAGTAGGTGATCTATGCTTTCTACAAAAAGTTTCATTTTTTTTCCTTATTGGCATTAAGCAGAGAATTCCAGATTCCATTAAAAGTGTAGTAATTTTATAACCAGAGGGAGTGAGATACAACTGAATTTGCTTGATTGTTGGGGTTGAGACCTAGGATTTGGAAGGATATTTTTGCAACATTTTAAAAGTGTCCTGCTGGCTGAGGAGCAAGTTAATTTTTAGAGTGGTTTGCGCAGGAGCCATGGTCTAGTAAATTGTGGTGTTAGTTGAATTACTATAAAGGGCAATACTCACCAGGGTGGTGGAGCAGTTGTGTATTTGATTGTTTCTAACAGTTACCAGTGGCTGTGGACTACCCACCTACCCTACCCCACACCCCCAGGCATGGCATTTCCTTTATAGCCACAGTTCTGACATCACTTCCTCAACAGGTCTTGGGGCAGAACTGTCATATCCTTAACAACCCAGCACAGTGCAAAAAGGGTAGGTACACACCACAAATAATAATAATAATAAATATATATATATATATATACAGTGTATATATATATATATGTGTGTGTGTGTGTGTGTGTACATATATATATGTATATATGAATATATATATATATATATATATATATACGTGTGTGTGTGTATATATATATATATATATATATATATATATATATATATATATTACATATTGCATATTATAAGGGAGAGGGACATGTGGGGTGGTAATGCACTGGCTGTGGGGCAGGAGTTTTCCGGAGACATTCTGGAAACTGCATTGCTGTCTTATTTGCAGGCAACTTTCAGCTCTGAGGGAGGAGGTTGCCCACCTCCAGGCTGAACTAGCAAGGACTAAGGAGGCCTCCCCCTTCCAAAGAGCACCACTTTCAAAAACACTGCCTCAGAGGTTGCCAAGTATGAAGAGTTAGACCACAGTGGGTTCTGGAAGGTGCGGTGGTGGACCAGAGGCAAAGCCCCCTAGTTGTACCTCTACTCAAATCATATGCCATTCTGGCAGAGCAAGGTTCCTCGGTGATGGCACCCTCAGAGGAGACCCAGAAGAATGCTGAGAACATCCACAAGAGAGACCCACAACAGGGTGGCAAGGGACACCACAGGGGAAGGAAACAGCTTCTGATAGGGGACTCAATTGTTAGGGGGGTTAAACTGGGAAAGGGAGAGGAGAAAGAAGTAAGGTGCCTGCTTGGTGCCATGGCTTGGAGGGACAGGAAGTGAATCCTCAGGACTGCAGAAGCAGCATCACAGAAGAGGGAACTAGATATCATAGTCCACCTTGAGACAAATGACCTAGCTAGGCATGGGATCAGTGCAGTGCAGGATGAAATTGTGGAGTTGTGGAAGGGCCTCAGACAGGTAGCAAGCATGGTAACCTTCTCAGAGGTGCTACCAGTCCATGGCAGGAGTGAGGCTAGGGTACTGTGCACCATGCAGTTTAATGAATTGTTGCAAAACTGGTGCAGAGCGCAGGGCTTTGGCCTCATTGGGGACTGGGGGGCCACCTGGAAAGATGAAGGTCTATACTGGCATGATGGTCTGCATCTGTCCATGAAGGGAACTGAGCTCCTAGGTGATAGGTTTAAATGCTTCCTTGGCAAGCTTTTAAACTAGCCAAGGGGGGAGGCACTGATAAAAGGCAGGAAATTTCAAGCCTTCTCCCACAAAACATGGCAGGTAGTAAGGTAAACACTGAGGTACAGAGCTCAACACAGGGCAGGACAGGGGTAAATGGAAAAATAGATAAGGACAATAAGAGCAGGGATGGGAAAAAAAGGATGAAGCCAACATTAAATGGAGGGCAATGAGCACCAATGCCCATAGTCTGAGAAACAAGCTTCCTGAGCTAGTAGCCCTGATGGAAGATGAACAATTGGATATTGTGGCAGTCACAGAAACA
Organism: Neoceratodus forsteri; assembly: GCA_016271365.2. Classification (NCBI taxonomy): domain Eukaryota; kingdom Metazoa; phylum Chordata; order Ceratodontiformes; family Ceratodontidae; genus Neoceratodus; species Neoceratodus forsteri. Next base: position 87,509,436 of record CM057451.1, read on the forward strand.
TGGTACACTGAGAACCATGACTGGGATGTCAACATACCAGGGTACACAATCTACAGAAGGGACAGGGAAGGTAAAAGAGGAGGTGGAGTAGCTCTATACATAAGGGAAGGGATCAAAGCTACAGAACTAAAAAGTAAAGGGGGAGGACAAGAGGCACTCTGGGTCACCTTGGAGACAGGGAATGGCATCACAATCCACACAGAGGTTGTATACAGACCCCCATCTCAAGGGGAGGAAATGGACAAAAGCCTTCTAAACCTTTTATAGGTACAGTAGGGAGCATAGAGAGGTTAAGGGAAGGATAGTGAAGATTAATAAAGGAGAGGGAAGGTGGGCAGAGGGAGACAGTGAAAAGGCAAAGATACTGAATGAATACTTTTGCTCAGTATTCACAAAAGAAGATGAGGAGGAGTTACCTAAACCAGACAATAGAAGCACTCTGGGTAGGGGGGTTGACACCAGTCCATTCACAGAAGAAAGAGTCCTGAAAGAACTCCTAAAACTCAAGGTGGACAAAGCAATGGGGCCTGATGGGATTCACCCCATAATCCTAATGATACAGGACATTCTCAAAATGGCTGAAAAAGGGGAGATACTGTTGATGGGGGACCTGAATATGCCAGATGTTAACTGGATAACATGTACTGCAGCCACATCCAAGAGCAGGTTCATTCTCGATGCCCTGCAGGGGGAAGGCCTTAGACAGCTAGTGTTGGAACCCACTCGGGAGGGAGCAATACTAGACCTGACACTCTCAAATGGAGAGAGGATCACAAATTTAGAAGTCAGCAGACATCTGGGAAAAAGCGACCACTGCACAGTGTGCTTCACAATGAGCACAACCATGGAGATAAGCCATACAAAAACAAGGATACTGGACTTTAGAAGGGCAGACTTTGGCAAAATGGGTGAATACCTGAAAAATGCACTAGCAAATGACCAAAAAGGAGGGGTGGAAGAACAATAGAGAAAAATCAAAACTGGCATCATAGAGGCAACAAGCCTTTGTGTGAAACAAATAAAGAAAACAAAGCGGAGTAAAAAACCACTATGGTTCTCAAAAGAGGTGGCAGGGAAGGTTAAGGAGAAAAAGGCTGCAATCAAAAAGTATAAGGAATCACAGAAGGAGCACAACAGGGAACTGTATCAATTAAAGCAGAAAGTGGGGAAGGCAGTCAGACTAGCAAAGGCCCAAAACTGAGGAAAAAATAGCCAACTCAGTTTTAAGAAGGGGGATAAAACCTTTTATAGGTACATTAGGGAGCATAGAAAAGTTAAGGGAGGGATAGTGAAGATTAATAAAGGAGAGGGGAGGTGGGCAGAGGGAGACAGTGAAAAGGCAGAGATACTGAATGAATGAATACTTCTGCTCAGTATTCACAAAAGAAGATGAGGAGGAGTTACCTAAACCAGACAATAGAAGCACTCTGGGTAGGGGGGTTGACACCAGTCCATTCACAGAAGAAAGAGTCCTGAAAGAACTCCTAAAACTCAAGGTGGACAAAGCAATGGGGCCTGATGGGATTCACCCCAGAATCCTAAAAGAACTAAGGGAGGACCTAGTGACACCACTGACCACGCTTTTTAACAAATCATGTCAGGATGGGGTGGTACCTGAAGACTGGAGGACTGCAGATGTGATTCCCCTTCATGAAAGTGGGAGCAAGGCAGAAGCAGGAAACTACAGACCTGTAAGTTTGACCTCAGTGGTAGAGAAAATGATGGAGTCACTTCTGAAAGAAAGAATTGTTGAGTACCTTGAGGCCAGCGAGGCACAGGACCCAAAGCAGCATGGATTTACAGCAGGAAGGTCATGTCAGATGAATCTAATTGATTTCTTTGACTGGGTGACCAAAGTAATAGACCAGGGAGGGGCTGTGGATATGGCCTACCTAGACTTTAGCAAGGCATTTGACACAGTCCCGCACAAAAGATTAATAAACAAATTAGCCTGCCTGTGGAGTGGGTCCCAGGGTGGTAGCCTGGGTAACAAACTGGCTGCACAACAGGACACAGAAGGTAATAGTGAATGAAGCACATTCTGAAGAAAGGGGGGTTACTAGTGGAGTACCTCAGGGCTCAGCACTGGGTCCAGTCCTCTTTAACATCTTTATAGGCTACATTGCAGAGGGTCTGGAGGGAAAGGTATGCCTCTTTGCAGATGACACAAAGATCTGTAACAGAGTTGATACACAAGAGGGGTAGAAAAGATGAGAAGGGACTTGGCAATTTTGGAGGAATGGTCAGACATATGGCAACTTAGATTCAATGCAAAGAAGTGCAAAGTAATGCATTTGGGAAACAAAAACCCAGGAGAAGAGAACACAATAGCAGGGGAGGTACTAACAACAACAAAATGGAAATGTACCTGGGGTAGTCATATCAGATGACCTAAAGGTGGGTAAGCAATGTGAAAAGTTGGTAAGGAGAGCCAGGGGGATACTGGGATGCATAAGAAGGGCATCACAAGTAGAAAAAGGGAAGTGGTTATCCCTCTATACAGACAGTTGGTGAGACCCCATCTGGAGTACTGTGTGCAGTTTTGGAGACCTCATCTATGCAAGGACTTAGACAGGATGGAAGCAGTCCAGAGGAGGGCAACTAAAATGGTGCAGGGTCTGCAGCAGAAACCATATGAAGAGAGACTGAAAGAGCTTAATATGTATACTCTTGATGAAAGGAGGGACAGGGGGACATGATAGAAATGTTCAAGTACCTCAAGGGAATCAACAAAGTCCAGGAGGGTAGCATCTTTCAGAAAAGGAGATGTGTAAGAACAAGGGGGCACAATTTAAAGATAGAGGGGGGACGGCTCAGGGGTAATGTGAGGAATTTTTTTTTCATGGAGAGAGTGGTGGATACATGGAACAGCCTTCCTGGGGAGGTTGTTGGGTCTAAAACAGTGGGGGAATTCAAACATGCATGGGACAGATACAAGGCAATTATAGTGGAGGATTGCAGGAAGTAGGCTGTTGGTTAACTAGAATCTGCAGCTTATCCAGTAGGTAGGGAAATGGGCAGACTGGGTGGGCCAAGTGGTCCTTATCTGCCATCAAAGTCTATGTTTCTATGTAAAGCACACACACTGTAATGTGATTATCAGAGCACAACCATATACGTTTGCCGTTTTGGGCAGCTCATCCACTTAACAATGTGAAAATCTCTACCCTTCATCTCCTGGACTATAGGGCATTTTTGAATTGTTTCCCATCGTCTATCTTGTCTATTATCACTTTTTCTCCTAGATCCACCCACCTATTTTTCTTCCTCACACACACACATATATATATATATATATATATATCCCTTATTTCTCATCACTTTTCCATTAAACTTGCTATTTTCTCTTTATAGATAATTCTGGAAGAAGACCACATTTGACATGCCAATTCTAAATTTTTTATTTCTATTTTCAGCATGCATTTAATATTACCTTTTTCTTTTCCCTCTACTGTTGTAATGTCAAAATTTCAACACCGAAATTCATTACACCGACAACTTCGAGGTTGTTGCTGTAATGGACCCGATGGTGAAATTTCACTGATTTTGAATCTGTCTTCCCCCTTCAAACAAACTCTGACTTGGAGTTTGTTATATTAAAGTTGGGGGATGTGGGGGGCACAGGCCCCAGAAAAAAAAACACTTAGAGTCAGACAGGTGAAATTTTGCCTGTCAACATTGTGCCGCTGTGCCGCATTTTGACAACTTGGTAGTCGATGCAGCTTGGTGGAACCTTTGTTTTCAGCCCACACAATCATGTAGCACCTTGTTTATTTTTTCCTTGATTGTACATTTTGTCTTTCCTTTTCTAAATCTATTTATTTCCTCCCCACTCCACACCTTGGCAGCAGCACCCAACTCTCACCCTCACGTGATTAGCTGTTTTAACATGTAAGCAAGGATAGGGGTGCTTCCATTAACTAGATGGCAGCCAGCTGTGTTGGAGGGTGGGTTGTGCTGGTCAGCTTCAGATTAAAAAAGCGACAGCTGATCACTGAACAGGCATGTTCTGTAATTTACAAATCCTGCAATTCAAGTAACGATTTTAGATTGTAATTATAGAACACAGTTCAACAACTACTATTGAACAATATACTGCACCTCTCACTGTTCATAAATATAGTTTACAAAATCTTCCTGGATTAAAAAAGCCTCACTTTAGCCCTTTTCATCCCACTTACCTGCAACTGCAAATCAATGAATACAGGAAGGGAAGAACGTAACAAAGCAATGTCTGATGCGACAGCTGATCACTAAACAGGCATGTTCTGTCATTTACAAATCCTGCAATTTAAGTAACAATTTTAGATTGTAATTATTGGACACAGTTCAGCGACCACTATTGAACAATGTACTGCACCTCCCACTGTTCATAAATATAGTTTACAATATCTTTCTGGATTAAAAAAAAGTCTCACTTTAGTGATTTTCATCCCACTTACCTGCAACTGTAAATCGGTGAATACAGGAGGGGAAGAACATAACAGAGCAATGCCTGATGCAACAGCTGCTCACTGAACAGGCATGTTCTGTAATTTACAAATCCTGCAATTTAAGCAATGATTTAGATAGTAATTCAGGTCACATTCATATTGCAAAACAACTGCTTATTGTGGCAGTGCTAAGGTGCTATGGGGGCGTTTCAACGTAATTAGTTTTTTAGTTTGGTGGCACGGCAGTATTGGCAACAGTACTGGAAGCAGGGCAGGGAGCCAACAGAACAGGACATTTAAAACACAAAGCACTGCTGCTGGTTCCTTCCAACAGCAGACTCTAATGATTTGTTGCTCAGACTTTTTATTTAATTTGGTGGTGTGTAACATAGTACAGGGGATTTGTAAACTACGGGCACATTAATTATTTAATGAATACTGAAACAGAGTAGTTATTCTGTAGTCAATATAATCCTCCCAAAAGTTGCAATATCATCCATCCCCACACTCTGCAGTCTAAACACTATATACATCAGTTTGATCATGTGCTGCAACATAGCACCTAGAGATGTTGACTTCTGCACTAATTCTTGACAATATGCAATTTGGTATTGCATTTCTCATCTGCTTTGATGAAGCAATATGAATAAGAACACTATGAATAGCAACCTCAATTTGGCCTCTGCTGTTTGCAACATCTGTAGGATCAGGTTACCTCGTTAGTTTAACATAACATGTAATGGTGACAATGTGCAACTCCTTTATTTTCCTAGCACAGTTATAAATTCCAGGAGTGGGTCCCAAGTATAACAATCAAGAGGTATATTGTAGAACACCTCATATTCACTGTAAATAAATTGTCACTATATTCATGTTCCCAACCTCAACAGGAAAAATTTGCAAACACAAATAAAAGAGTCGCAAATATGAGGAGAGTGAAGAACTTTGTCTGATCGAGAACAAAATACAAGTTATTGAACCAGGTACTATAAGAAATGTTATTGTTAAAAACTTCATTATTTCACTCATTTTAACAATACCGTGAAGCTTACGGTGCTGCTGATCTGCTGATGCTTTATTTGAAAGGGCAGGTTCATTCAAGCTGGTAGAATCTGCATTTGTTATACTAAAGACAAAGAACCTCTGTGCGCAAACACTGAGGCAAGGGTTACCCCAAAGGGCATTTGGCTGGGAAGCCAAGTTTCAAGAAAATACAAAATCACACATGCCCACACAATGCAAAACACCATGGTCTGCATATGTAAATCACCACAGAATGTTATGCTGGTCCAACTTTAAGCAGAATTGTATGGTGCCGAAAGGTCTCTCACACAGTTTGCAAAGGGTGCTAACAGATGACATAGACACGTGTTTCGTCCTACCAGGACTCATCAGTATGCCTCGTCTGTTTGACACCCCAGTGGAATGGACCAGCTACCCTAAGACAGTGTGTCTTGGATATATTGTGGTGAATCCATGAAAATAAAAAACTATTTAAAAGACAAAGAACCTCTGTGTGCAAACACTGAGGCAAGGGTTACCCCAAAGGGCATTTGGCTGGGAAGCCAAGTTTCAAGAAAATACAAAATCACACATGCCCACACAATGCAAAACATCATGGTCTGCATATGTAAATCACCACAGAATGTTATGCTGGTCCAACTTTAAGCAGAATTGTATGGTGCCGAAAGGTCTCTCACACAGTTTGCAAAGGGTGCTAATAGATGACATAGACACGTGTTTCGTCCTACCAGGACTCATCAGTATGCCTCGTCTGTTTGACACCCCAGTGTCATTTGTTATACTAGCTGCCTCAAAGCTGCGGTGAATATCATTGATCATTGGTCTGCAATGCCAAGCCCCTTGCAGATTGAACTGCAATGGGCTTGGCAGTGACACACCTCTGCAATGTTGTTCATTGCACTGCAGCAAAATATTCCTTGAGCAAGTGAGAGCAAATGCAAAAAATTACTTGACTTTATCACACTTAAGTTACTATAAAATAATTTGTAAAAAAACAAAAACAAGGCGCTGCGTCAGCATGTGGTCTAAAAGCAAAACAAAATGGTTATATTAAATGCACGCTGAAAATAGAAAATAGAGTTAAAAATATAACCATTTTGTTTTGCTTATAAAATAATTTGGTTAACTCAGCAAATGTGACATGGTATCCAGTGAACATGGTGACCATGATTGAGCGACTGCAAAAAGGATGATTCAGTCACGGTGCCTGTGATCTGGGCTACCTAGCAGGGTAGTGACAGAATATTGGGGTTGGTGACTAGGCAACAGGATGCATGTATATATACATGCACGTGGGGGATGAGGGACCACACCATGCGCGCATGTAAAGAAGGGGTGGAGGGTATATGGGGTGTAGTGCAGCAGTTGGCTACCAAGCTGGCCATGTGGTGTGGTGGGTAGGGTAGCAGGCTGGGGCTGGGAGGCTTCCAGATTTGGTTTTTGGTGGGTTCACTTTTTGTGTCAGGGTTGGATTTGTATTTTTTTCCAAGATTTACACACATCCCCAGCATGCACCCCCTGCAGTTGAGAATCATTAAGCAGAGGGTACAGCCCCCTGCATAACATGTAAACCCATCACTGCATTTCAGGTCACCATGAGTGTACATCACCCTTATTTATTTTTGGCAATGTACACTCTTTATGACATAGAACCATGTGACATAGCCTTGTCACATTAGCAGCAAAAGCCTGCAGAAAAAAATAATGTCAACGACTGAAAAAAAAATGTAACTACAGATAGACTTCTCCTGTTCTACTAGTGCAGACAGTTCAGCCAAGCACCTCCTGACCACCACAGCAGTATTAGTCTGACTGAAAAGCAACAGAATCAAAAGCCAATTTTAGGCAAGGCAAGGCAAATTTTATTTTTCAGGTACCCAATTCCGGAGGCTCTCGGCGCCGTACAATAAAAGCACACACACACATTATTTAATTTTATATGAAATAATGCTGTAAAAGAATGCCCACTACAAAGTCACAATGCACAGTACATCACTTCTGCGATCAATTTAAGACAAATGGACCACATTACAGGGTTATAGCTTAGTGGCTAAACAGAAACCCAAAGGGACAGACTCAACTGCTACGCTCTCTGCCTAAGACTGCACTGAACACAGCCTCCACATGGTCTACATGTGCAGAAGTTTTTTTTGTTTGTTTTTTCATTTATATTTTATATATATTTTTACTCCTGTTTTTGTCTGCCCTCCCATCTCGGGCGCATACATGGATGTGGAGTCATGTGCATGCAGCGCTTCAAGATGCCCTCCCTATGTTCTGCCCCTTCTGCCTATGCCTCCACTGGACCTCCACCTGGTGTCAGCAGAACTCTGGGGGGCAATAGCCTCCAAATTAGAGGAGAACTTCCATTAGGCTGCTCAGTTCTGCTCCTTCCCTCCCTCCCCCCCATGCTGACTCCCCGATTACCCACGCAATTCCCAAACCTGGGTCGCCAGCATGAAGCAAGGTAAGCACATACAACTTAAGGTTTTGAAAAAAGCTCCCATGATGGGTAACTGGTACAACTCCCCCCACCTCCACTGCCAGCCACTGTTTCACCTAACACTTTTCCTTTTCTAAATTAATTTATTTCCACCCACCCCTCCACCCTGGCAGCAGCACCCAGCACCCACCCTCCTCACTTCAGTACCCACATTTTCTAAAGGGAAGGCCCCCATCATGATGATATTCACCGCAGCTTTGAGGCAGCTGGTTTAACAAATGCAGGTTCTGCTAGCTTGAATGTCTATGAACCTGCCCTTTCAAATAAAGCATCAGCAGATTAGCAGCACCATAAGCTTCACAGTACTAAATATTAAAATGACAGAAATAATGACGTTTTTAACAACAACATTTCTTATAGTACCTGGTTCAATAACTTGTATTTTGTTCTCGATCAGACAAAGTTCCGCACTCTCCTCATTTTTGCAGCTTTTATATTTGCGTTTGCAAATTTTCCCTGTTGAGGTTGGGAACATGACTATAGTGACAACTTATTTACAGTGAATATAAGGTGTTCTACAATATATCTCCTGATTGATATAATTTGGACCTACTCCTGAAATTTATAACTGTGCTAGGAAAATAAAGAAGTTGCACATTGTCACCATTAGATGTTATGTTAAACTAATGAGGTAACCTGATCCTACAGATGTTGCAAACAGCAGAGGCCAAATTGGGATTGCTATTCATGAAGTGTTCTTATTCATATTGCTTCATCAAAGCAGATGAGAAATGCAATAGCAAATTGCATATTGTCAAGAATTAGCACAGAAGTCAACATCTCTAGGTGCTATGTTGCAGCACTTGGTCAAACTGATATATATAGTCTTTTGATTGCAGAGTGGGGGGATGGATGATATTGCAACTTTTGGGAGGATTATATTGACTACAGAATAACTACTCTGTTTCAGTATTCGTTAAATAATTAATATGCCCGTAGTTTACAAATCCCCTGTACTGTGTTACACACCACCAAATTAAATAAAAAGTCTGAGCAATAAATCATTAGAGTCTGCTGTTGGAAGGAACCAGCAGCAGTGCTTTGTGTTTTAAATGTCCTGTCCTGTTTGCTCCCTGCCCTGCTTCCAGTACTGTTGCCAATACTGCCGTGCCACCAAACTAAAATACGAATTATGTTAAAACTCCACCATAACACCTTAGCACTGCCACAATGATCAGCTGTTTTGCAATATGAATGTGACCTGAATTACTATCTAAAATCATTAATTAAATTGCAGGATATGTAAATTACAGAACATGCCTGTTCAGTGATCAGCTGTCGCATCAGGCATTGCTGTTACGTTCTTCCCCTCCTGTATTCACCGATTTACAGTTGCAGGTAAGTGGGATGAAAAGTGCTAAAGTGAGACTTTTTTTAATCCAGAAAGATACTGTAAACAATATTTGTGAACAGTGGGAGGTGCAGTACATTGTTCAATAGTGGTTTCTGAACGGTGTCCTGTAATTACAACCTAAAATCGTTAATTGAAGTTCTTATAGAACCTGTCTGTTGTCTCTATAAAACTGTCTGCTGCTATGCTCATACATGCTATTGTGGATACAAACCACAGAAAGAGTCTCATCATGCAAGATAGTGTTAAGTATAAAGTTTCAGTATCAAGCTTATATAAAAATAACAACAGCATCATAATATTTTGTGGTCATCCAGTGTGGATCATCTTTGCAGGAAATTTCATGTGCATTAGCATAGCAGCAGAGTGTTTTACGGAGCAAACATGCAAACTATATAACTACATAATTCTGCTTGGCTGATGTATTTTATTTTTATATCAACAATGAACATGCTGTAATTGTCAAAAATACAAATTCTGTTATTCCTATTGAGGGTGTAACACATACATTTAATTAGTGACATCACAGGGTGAAACATAATTGTACTTAGAAGTCAACCTCAAAATTTAAGTGAAATTAGAGCAACATATTTAGGTCTATTCAGTGTTTTGGTTTTCTTTCTTTTATAGGTCTCCAGAACTCCAGAAAAAGATTGCTGAAGTGGGATTTCCACATGATTCAAATGGGTTGGGGGGGGTCTATTAGCACCATGGAATTATTGTTTTTGTAAAGTGACAAGCAGTGTAAGTGGGGTTACAAAAAGAGATACAGCACAGTTTCACTTCCCAAGTGAAGTAAACACAAAGTTGCCTACTTCACAGCTGTTTGTGGCTACCTGAAGTCTCCATTAAAAGGGTAACTTCACCCTTAAATGACTTTGTGTTGCTGACTTCACGTTCACTTTGCCTCGTTTTAAGAAAGGCAATGTGTGAGAAATGAAACAGCTCACAGATCACATGGCTCACAGTCTGCAGGTCACATGCTGCAGACAGGAAGTCAATCAGGCAAGACAGTGAACTAGTTTCACTTTCCCCTTGCCAAGTGCTGGAGAAAGAGCTACCTGTGTGTTTATGAGAGAGAGAGAACAATTTAGATTGTTGTTTAATTTGCTTATTTTTTGCAGTTTAGTGCCATATTTCTTGTTTTGAGTTGTGCCTCTTTGGATTTGCTATTCCTGATTCCTTATTTTACCTGGTTTGTTTTTTTATTAGTAGTTGTTCTTAATAGTTTAATTTGTTTCTTTGCTTTGCAAAATGGAGAGAGGCGGTTTCAGTTTGGGACACATAGAGATCATTGTGTCGGGCCAAGGATGTGTGGTGGCACCTTGCACATCAACCATGGGAATTTGTTCCCTGTTAGTGCTCCCCTCCTTGGAAATGGAGATAGTGGTGCCATGATGCAAGCACCCCCGCCGGTGGTATCTAGCACTGCCCCCCCCACCGCTGGCCATGGCCATGGCAGTTCAGTAACAGTAGCACCACCAGCAGCAGGATGAGTTACAGCAGCCACCGCAGCAACAAGAAGAACAGCAGCAGGTTGTCTCCCCCAAGTGTCCAGCAGCCTGAAACATCTGGGGCCCCCCACACTGCCTGTGCCAGGTCTGCCATGCAGATCTGTAGTGCGGCATTTTTTTCATCACTGCCTGGTGACCCCAGTGTTGTGAAATGTAACATCTGCGGTGTGCTGGTGCGGCGTGGGACCAAGGGTAGTCATCTTGCATCATGTGGGCAGTGTACTAACCTTGTAAACCACCATCGTGCAGAGTGGGAGGCCAAGGCAGCAGAAGTTTCCAGCAATGCTGTGCAACAGGTGGCAGCATGGCTTCCACCTGCACGGTGTGAGAAATGGGGAAGGGAGTGGGACCAAGTGGCTGCTCCTACACCTGCATGGGAGTGCAATCCCTTGAGTCCTGCTACATAGGCAGATCTTGGGCTGCTGTGGAGTGAGACAGACCACCTTAGTAACGTGGTGGAGAACATGGAGCAGTGGATGGAGAGAATGGAGGGTAATCAGCTGCAAATAATGGCAGTGCTGCAACTGCTGCTGAGTCATCACAACCTGGACCTATAGTCTTTTTGTTTTTGGTATAACTTTCATTGTGTGTTCTGTCTTTCTTTTTACTAGCCTGCTCTCACCCCAAAATTGTAAAAATACACCTCAAAAATGATAAAAGACATAAAAAAGCTGTCCTTCCCTTCCTTCTTTTCCTACTGAATAATCTTTTCACATACAGTAAAAGTATACTGTATTTTTTTTTAGCAGTAATGTTTTCTTTCTGTCGCACAGTCTGACTTGCTCCAGTGTTGAGGGGTATTAATAATACCATGCGGTTCCGGCTAGTAAAGTAGGAGCAGTCAGTATGCCTCTCAGTCACAATCCACAGCTTAATAATCCACAGAGATTGCAGAAGGATAAATTCTTCAAAAGTTTATTTTACCAGCATACAGATACAGGTGCCCCTCCCCACATAGTAAGCCAAATGTTATTGTGCGGTACTCGTGTTTTGTCAAGGCTGAGGTGATAATTGACATTACACAATATTTAAGAAGTTTAATTAAAGTGACAGTGGTAAAAAGCACAGATATAAAGTGCAAAAAGTTTGCAAACATGATCTGTTTTTTAGACACCTTTTACTAAATCTTACATTAAATTCCATCACATGTCACACAGTTTATAGACCCGCCTTTGTAGGTACAATACGTACATATAGATCAATTATTATTATTTAATGGTCTACCCCTTTGTTATCTTTATTATCCTTTGCACAAACTTTTTGCACTTTATATCTGTGCTTTTTACCACTGTCACTTTAATTAAACTTCTTAAATCAGGTGTAATGCCAATAATCCCCTCAGCCTTGACAAAGAACAGGTACTGCAGAAAAACATTGGACTTGCTATGTGTGAAGGGGCACCTGTATCTGTATGCTGGTAAAATAATCTTTGGGGGAATTTATCCTACTGCAATGTCCATGGATCATTATGCTGTGGACAGTGACTGGAAGCCATACTGACTGATCTTCCTCTTCCCGTAAAAAAGTTATAGCACCCTGAATGTGTACCCACAGAAAAACAGAGGCATTTCCTGAACCTGCTGACATGCCCCCATGCAGGCACGCCATGATAATTTTGTGACATTAGAAAATGAATGCTGAGTGCGCACTCCATTGACCTGTATGGGCACAACCTTTCTTTAGCTGTTAGTAGTATTTATAGCTGTAATTTAGAAAAATGAAAGTAACTGCTGTAGTAAGAGTGGCTGTTACTCCACTCCAACAATCACTTTGAGTTCTGTATATTGCAACAATAAGTAGTACAAGAAGCTGTAGGAAAATCGCACTCATACATGTCAATAGAGCGCACATTCTGATTTTAATTTACTGATGTCACAAAAAGTTGCAGGGGGTGCCTGCCTAGGGGTGTGTCGGACAGTTTAGGACACTGCTGTGTTTTTCTGTGGGTACATAGTCCTGGTGTCAAAACGTTTTTACTGGACTTGACCACCTGGTATTATTAATACCCCTCAACAGTGGAGCACATCAGCTTTGTAACATGGCAAATTTAACCAACTGTAAATAAGGAGAACTGATTGGTGCAAAAACATCAGATGGTATACTTTGGAGACGGCATTAATCCAGCAATAATGCCATCCTCAAAGTGAAGTACCCCAGTTATCCACGGAGGTGAAAAAGCAGTGTATTATGTGCTCTACAGTGATGGAGGAGGTGCAGGAATGTACAGGTGGAAGGAGCAGTGACGTGCACAGGGGCGCCAGCAGCGTGGGTGCTCGGGTGCTCAAGCACCCACAAAGTTAAATGGGGCACCCACAAAAAACGGACCCTTTATATTCTTGGAGAATATGAACGGTCCAATTTTAATTCCATTCTATGTCGTCAACTGTAAAACTAAGTGTCCACTCCAGACTGACTGTCACTTTCACCCACTGATGGATGTTTTTTTTTTTTTGTACCTGACAGGCTGGAGGAGGATTCGGAACTTGTGTTTTCTATGCATGCATTTTTTGGAGCGTGGTGGGGCAGGCGGTAGAACACATCCGACAGTTTGGTGCCATTCTAAAAGTTTGCAGTCGAGGAGGTAGCGTAATCCGGAGAATGGAGGGAGCGTTCTTTGTGTGTGGATTTGGAAGATGGAGGAGTGGGACTGGACTGGAGGGAATTGGGAGGGATGGTGACTTGAGCTGAGAGGAAGTGAGCAGCAGAAGCTTAGTTTTAGAGCTCTCAGCAGCTTAATCTTTTTATCAGTACTGCATGCATGTGAGCAAGGTGGAGCTGAGTGGAAAACCTGGGCAACGGGATGTCTGGGGTAGGGCTAGACTCTGTGTTGGTGGTCGGCGACCGTGGGGGTGGGCTCTGGATTAAGCAAGTGCCGTTTCCTATTTTCCTGGATATTCAAGGCCAATGGGGAGAACTGCAACTACATCAATCAAGATGGAGGCTGGAGCACAGCACACAAGTCCAACTTCCAGGATTCATACTTAATTTAAGGTAAGAGAACAGCTTAGGGTAAACTCTTTCAGGGTTTATTTCAGCCCTGTCATTTGTAAGGATCTTCTTTTGCATTGCAGCTAAGCACTTAAGCAGAGAGGTTAAATTGGACAGGAACTCAGTGTGGAACTCTCCTGCCTGCCCGACCCGTCACTTAGTTCCTGCCAGCAGCCAGTGCCTTACATACCCATTCCTGGCCATTCAGGTCTAGTGATGGTACCCCTGAAACCCTCTGCCCCACTACTCTGAATTCAACCTGTTCTCTCTACCTGAAGTTCCCTTCCCCTTCCCCGTATCTTGTCATGCCCTCCACTCCTGGCTGCTTATTTTGTTGCTCCTTTTGGGGCCCTTCACCTTTAGAGGCTGCCTCTCCATTTCCCCACCAGCGCTTCAGCATTGTGGTGCCCCCGCTCACCTCCCCTTTGTCCTGTACCCAGGTATCCCCTTCATCATTAGTGGTGCTAGCATGTTCCCTCCCCAGCCTTCCTGTCACAGTCGACTTCAGTACAACAGCTGTAGAGGCACGGCCAGCACTGGCAGGAATGATGAGAGATCTATTTTGATGCTGTAATCACCCTTTACCCTTGGTGACTTTATAATCAGTTTCCTGTACAAAAGTGATGTAAGGTACCATTTACTATACCTGTTTTTAATCTGTGGTTGCTTTTCAATAAATAACTAGTGGGTTGGTATCATAAATACTCTGGTTATATTTGGGACACACAAATCATTATATTGTGGCTGTTCAATTAAGAAATCTTTAATTCAGTCTCAAGTCACTGATTCCAAGCTGCAAACCAACAAACTTTAAGTTTTCTTTGATTGTTTTCTAAAATCCACTGCTTTCTTGCTGTTCCACCTCCTCTGACTGTAACATCTTTCTCCATTGAATACTATTGGAGTGGACTGAGAAAGAGACTTGCACTGTTTTAAAATATATTTAATAGTTCTCCACTCACTGTCAGTGAAAATAACTCATGTGTGCATATAACAGATCTTTCTCATTACCACAGCCATGCCCATGACTCACTCCTTAGACACCTTACAGTGTTAAATCTGATCTGATTTCACTGTGTCTGTGGCATTATGTTGATGGGTGATGAGTACAGTGAATATTAAGTAACAGGCGAGTCATGCACTGACCAGTACTCTCTCTGTACTCTTGTCATAAATGAGTACTTTGTCATAAAAGCTGCAGTTTAAACCTAGACATCAATATTTACATTGGTGGCTCAATAAAGTTTTGTCTGCAGTAGAAAGGGATTAAATGTCCTTCTTATTTGCTCTGTCCTGTCCCACAACAAGCAGCACCCTAGGACACCCTGGCTTCTTCTGTAGTGGAGTAGTGGTGGTGGTGCATACACATTCTAATATGTGTTGAAATACCCCCAAAATGCACCACGAGCATGAAAAATCCTGCCTTAACATAGGTACAAGCATCCCCAGACCCTGGCCTTTGTCATTACCTTGAGCACCCAAAAATGTTTTCAAAAGTTGGCATCCCTGGACACGCACAATGATAGTTGAGCAACTGGGGAGGCAGCCCCGGAGCAAACTGCACCCTGATATGTACCGCAAGTGGAAATGGTATTGTCCGTTGAATTGTGAGGTGCTGACAGTACATGGCAGTGACAGTTTTACTTACTGTTGTGGTAAACAAAGGCAAAACAGGGCAAACAGCCGCAAGTGAGTCACACAAACAAGCAGCATGGAAAGCAACGGGACTCATGAAGTAGGAGGCGGAACGACATCAGACAGAGAGTGCAGAGACACACACAATATGCAAATTAGAACCACTCGCAGATACAGCAGTGGAGAAATCAGCAGATTCTAGACCTCCTGTGGTCGCTATCAAAATAATAGCCGCACAGATGTCTCAAAGTTTCAGAAATAAGTGTTCACAAATAGTTGGTTCATAGTTGTGTGTCCAATCATTTTCAGTGCATAATGAGAGAAAACACAGTCTCCGCAATATGAAAAAAGTTCAGGAGAAAAATGCAAACAGTGAAAAATCTGTCACAATTATTTTATTTCCACCATGAAAATAACAGCCCTAGTAACAATGTTGTCCTCAAAACCATGTTACAAACATATTAAGCCACTCTGAAGGTGGCATCTAATGGGATTAATGCATGGTTGGGCCATTGTATGCCCTCGGCCTCTGGCCTCGGGCCACAACCCTCACAACCATGCATTAATCCACCATTAGATGCCACCTTCATTGTGGCTAATGCTTACATCATATATGTTTGAGGGTTGCAGGTTAACCATCTGACAGTGCCCGCCTGCTCTTTAACAATTTTGACCTATACAGTTTGATTCTGTTTTCAGTGGTCCCTTATTTAATGACTTGTATGAATGATACAGTTCCTTCCACAATTAATGTTCTTCTGCAAAATAAAAAGGTCATTATTGGAAGTTCAAATATGATGACTTTCTGTTTGGCCAAAAGTGTCACCTGGTCATTCATTAATGCCCCGCTCAACCAACAGCTGGCATGCATATTGTAAAAAAGCTTTTGATTTTTTGCTTTTTACAGTTAGCTAGCCCGTTTTTATAAGTGTGATAACCCACACCAGCCCATGGATGTATCAGGGCATTAATGCACTTCCCAGCTGGTGTAAGTCACTCTGGAAAGCCTTTGTGCCTCACAACGCATCCAGGACATGCATTAATGCCCTGATACACCCTTGTTCTGCCATGGGTTCTTTCTAGTGTGCTTACTCCACATTTTCAGTTATGAAATGACAGTAGTGCTCCTTTTAATCTTGTTCTGAATCATTGTTTTGAGCAGTATACCCAGCTGTTTTTGAACACCTACTGCTCCCTAATGTAATGGTAGTGTACCATGTCCTGCGGGATTGCATGCTCCTTCGTTACAGTCACAGCAGAAATGATTTGAAATGATGGATGTACAAAAACAGGTTAGAATACTGATGAAAACTGGCCACAAATCAAATTAAAAGTAGCGCTGTGTCTATTATGTCATATCAGAAAAAATGTAGTACAGTAAATTGTGGAAATAAGGGTATCATATAGACAAGTCAGTAGATAAATACCAATCAAAAATCAAAAAGAAAAGTACAAGTGAAAATTGTCAACTGATTATTGCACTGCTGCTGCAGTTGTCAAGCAGTATAGCTTTTTGGGTACTCTTGACTGTGTTTAGTTTTCTTAGCACACTTACAACCACAATAAAAAGACCCTACCATCACCCAACAGAATTAATACTTCTGTTTTCTGCTGCTGCTGAGCTGATGTACAGTATGTTGCCAAATCCTTATAGTAAGTAAGTAAAATGCATTTCTTTCAAGCAGCCTTCCCAAGCTCAGAGCGCTTTTACAATAATTCAAAAACACTTTAAAACATGCTACACAAGGCAATAAATACAGCAGTCATAGATAACACCCACTTATTATGTCCCAGCAAATTCTTGGGTAAAAAGGAAAGTCTTTAGCTGTTTTTTAAAACTTTCCACAGACAGGCAATCTGACGAGGTAGAGAAATTCCACAGGGTCGGTGCCATAAAGGCAAAAGATCTACCTCCAAATGTCTTTAAACGTACCCTGGGTATCTCTAGCAGTCCCTCATCAGAGGAGAGAAGAGAGTGGGCAGGACATTAAGGCACCAAGAGCTCTTTCAGGTAGTGAGGTCCCAAATCATGTAGGGCCTTAAAGGTCAGCAATGCAACCTTGAAGGTGATCCGCCACTGTATTAGCAGGCAGTGCAGATAACACAGCACAGGTGTCATATGGCTAGATCTTGAAACTCCCATCAACAACCTGGCCGTCGCATTCTGCACAAGCTGCAAGTGGTGGATATCCACCCCTGGCAGCCCTAGATAGAGGGCATTGCAGTAATCAAAACAGCTGGTGACAAAGGCATGGACCGGGGTTGGAAGATATTCAGGTGAGACCAAGTGTTTCACCCGGGCAATGTTCCTCAGATGGAAAAAGGCAGACTTGACTATGGCTGACACCTGCACCTTCATAGTCAGGCCTTTGTCAAATATCACGCCTAGGTTACGTACTTGGCCAGAGACTAGTAGCGGGGCTCCCCCAAGATAAAGACCTGAGGGTTTCCCAGTCCAAGCCCCTATTGTCCTCCCTCCAGGGTCCACAACCAATACCTTCATTTTCTCTGAGTTCAACCTAAGCCAACTAGCACTCACCCAATCCCGAATCTCCAAGAGGCAGTTATTAATCACTGTGATGGAATCAGACTCCTGTTCAGGCATAAAAGATAGGTAGAGCTGAGAATCATCAGCACAACAATGAAAACTCTGCCCATACAGCCTTATAATGTCCCCCAATGGAAGCATATACACCACAAATAACATAGGGGACAGCACCAATCCCTGCGGTACCCCAGAAGGCAGCCAATGAGGGGCCAAGGTGTAAATTCTGGACACCACTCTCTGAGATCTGCCCTCCAGAAAAGATTGAAACCAACTGTGGACTGCTCCCCTCAGACCACAGAAAAAACGCAGGCAGTTGAGCAGTACCCCATTATCCACGGTGTCAAATGCTGCTGAGAGATCCAGGAGAACCCAAATGAAATGGGTCCTCCGATTTCTTGCCATCAGGAGATCATTCAATACCCGAACAAGAGCCATCTCTGTACTATGCCTTTTCCTGAAGCCGGATTGAAGAAGGTCATAGATATTGTGGCTGGACAAATGATCCTCCAGTTGCAGAGCGGCCATCTTCTCAATAACCTTCCCTACAAAGGGGAGGTTAGAGACCAGTCTGTAATTTGCTGGGCAGTCTGGGTCAAGAGAGGGTTTTTTCAAAAGGGGGCATACTACCACCTCCTTTAAGGGATCCTGGAAGATCCTTCTCTCTAATGACACCACCACTATCCCAACCAGGACTGGGCCGATAACATCTACACACCCCACCACCAGGTGAGTAGGGCCTGGATCCAACTTACAGTAGGTAGGTCACAGAGTCTGGATGATCCTCACTATATCTATTACTGCTGGTAGGCTAAAGGTGGACCAGGACAGCCGGGCATTAGTACCACCTGATTGACCAGTGCAAGGTCCAATGGAAGGGCACTGGTGGATCTCATCCCTGATGGTGGATACCTTGTCAGCAAAGAATTTTGCAAATTCCTCACACTGTACCTGTGATAACGCTCTGCCAATCTGAAGACAGACTGGATTGCACAGTCTGTCCACAGTCCAGAAGAGCTGGGTGGTCTGTTCTTTGCTGCAGCAATTTCCCTGGACAGGAACTCTGCCTTCTTATGGGAAATTGCTGATTGGTAGAGCTTATAATGTTCTAACAATTCAAGTCTATCCACCTCCAGTTGAGTTTTCTACCAGCATCTTTCCAATATTTGTCCCTTCCTCTTCAACTCATGGACCTCCCCATCAAACCAGGGAGCCCCCAAATGAAGAGTATAGGGACGAACACGAATTGGAGCAATGACATTCAGGGCCTCAGCTACAGTCCTATTATAAGTTAGGACCAAAGGCCCTGGATCCATGCTATCCCTTGGAATACCCGAGAAGTCCGGCTCTGTCATTAGTCCTTCTGAGGTGACCCATCTTAAAGGACGGAACTGTACTAACTCCCTAGGGGCAGGCCTGTTTTGGGGGGCCACAAATCTAAACCTCAGGACGTGATGGACAGACCATCCTACTGGCTCCACCTCAACATCGGATACCTCCATCCCCAGATGGAACACCAAGTCCAGTGTGTGCCCCCCATGGGTTGCAGAGGTAATAATCCGTGACAGGCCCAATGAATCCATCAATTGGAGGAGGTTTTGACCAAATGGTGAGAGTTCATTGTCGACCCAGGCATTGAAATCTCCCAGAATTAACCATCTGGGAGACTCCAATACCATATCGATGATGAAGTCTGCAACCTCCTTCAGGAACTCCCTCTCATCCCCTGGTGGACAGTAGATGAGAAGGGTCCTGTAGCCTGCACCTGCACCCACTATGCACTCAAAGGAGTTGGTATCACCAACTGGCACCTCCCTGAGATCCAGATCTTGTCTAAAACAGGCTGCAATCCCTCCCACCCCTCTGGTCCACTCTCGGGTGGTGACTCACCAAGAATCCAGCCGGAACAGCAGAGTCCAAACCAGGACCAGCATTTCCATCTAACCAGGTCTCGACGATGCAAGCCAAGTTGAAAGAGGAAACAAGATCCGCAATCACTGCGGTCTTGTTCCTAATCGACCTGGCATTGCTTAACACCGCCCGAAAGTGACAGGAATCCAAGGGTTATCCCACTTCCTGCCTGACGCACTCCAAGTCAGTGCCCTTGGGTATGGGGACTAGGCAAGGAGGACCTCGCTCCAGTACCCATTTCATCCCAGGGCATCTCCTGGCTCTCACTGCTTGTATCCATCCACTTCTCTCCCATACCCCCCAAGAGTTCCAGGATCCCCGTCTCTTACTACACTTTGATCTCATAATGCCGAGCTTTCAACATCTAGCATAAACCTCCCCCGTAAGTGGGGGTAGTTCAAAGGGATGGAGATCCCTAAGTCTTGAGGGGTAGTACTGCCTGACCATCTCACTTATACCCTAACACATATTTTCAACCCTATAATAATTCAAGACCATTCACCCCCATACAAACAAAACCCTCCCCTTCCCTAACTTAAACAACCCTTAAAAAGAAAAAGAAAACACCCCCCTTAAAATAATACTAAAACAACACAATGCAGAACTAATCAATCAAAGAAAGAGAAACCTCATTCACAATGTCCAGATTTGCAGTCCAGAACCGCAGTCCAATCGATTATTCCAGCCATGTATGGAAGTCCATTTGAGCTCTCACCTCTAATGAAGAATCAGTTACATAAATGATTTTAGGCTGAGTCATACCATATTTATGAGTAAGTTCCTTGGAGCTCTCACCTCCAATGGAAAATTAAACCCGATAATAGTTTTAGCTGAGCTAACCTCTCACATTGACTACAGTAATAAACAGCAGAAAAGAAACAAACAATAAATATTCTTATAGCCACGGATGACCATGGGGTGAACTATAACTTGATGTTCTGGGCCATTATTCTGCTGCTCTGACTGAAACATGCTGCCCTATGTGTGTATATTCATACCACTATTGGTAAGTTATTGTACGTGTCACGCTTATGTTTTTTTCAGAGACCCAGACATTTAGTTTCTATATATGCAATCATTTCTGTTTTTTCTGTCACAGGTCATGGAGTCCTACTTCTGTTGTTTGCATTTCGGTTTGCTGATGACTTTGACTGTACAAAAACTGTCAAGCCATGAAAGGTAAGTATTTTTTTTTGTGGGGGTGGGGGGTTTGGGGAATCATTTGAAAACAAATTTCATTAATGTTTTTGTCTTCTTTACAGCTTTTCTGTGTATCCTCCAGATTCCTACCAGTTACACGTCTTCAGATTTGAATAAAGCACATAGCACCGAAATGTTACCTGCAAACAGATGAAGAAGAAATTATTCAGAGTTCACTGCATTACCACATTCTCTTCCAAGTGTAGCTGTTCCTGTGTCTGTTATATCCAGCTTAAAATACCAAGCTGTTATTAAGCCAGTACAAGACCAACTAACACGTTTAGTGTATGTGACATGCACTGGCCCACTGTCTTTAGTTACTTTACATGACATGTTATCGTGACCAGGATAAAACGTTGTACAACCATGGCGTACTGAAGTACACCAGTGAGAAATGTGCATGAAAAATATATTATCTGGCCTGTATGTCACCTCCACGGAATGCTTTACACTGGCTGAAAAACATGAAAGACAAAAAGGACAGATGAAATAAGATTGATACTTACCTGAAAATTATATCCTTTAGGTGGTCGGAGTACTACAGTAGTCCTGTCCTGTTACACTGTTTGTAACTGGAACCTATGAAAACAAAATAAAAATCAATTGCTAGTATTTGGTGACAATGGCATCTATGAAAAGGTTAAGGAAGCATTAACACCACAGTTCAAGGAAAAACCATAGTATGTGAAATGACTACATACTCACTGTAAATTATTGATAAGAAGCATGGTGGCTGTGGCTGGCTGCTGGTTCATACACTGAGCATGGGCACAGGTACAATTTCTCTGCCTCTTCCTCATGAAGACGGGTGGCTGGATATGGTTTGTTAGTCTTTCAGTGTCAGGAGGAGGAGGATATCTGTCATTTACTCATCAGGATTTAAAGCCCTGTACACACTAGACTTTTTATTTATTTAAGTTTGTTGACCAGGTAAGTGCACTGGACAAATTCTGCCTGTTTTCAGGCACAACCCGGGAGAAGGGGATACAGATGAATGCCAACTGACCTTGAACCAGATTAAGCTGTTGGTGGTATTTTTTGTGAATGGGGGAAATCTGGGCAGGGCATTGAGGAAATTCCCCTACTCTTTTCGAGAAGTGCCATGGATCTTTAACAAGGCCACTGATTTACAGTGATTAAAACAATTAAATTCCATTTTCAAGACTTAAGATTACGGAATTTCACTGGTGATTGTTACTCTAATTTCCAGATTTTACCGGGATTCTGCTATCATTCTTCTAGTATGTGCATAAATAATCAGAATTAAAGAAGACTTAATATACAGAGCATTAAATAAAGCAAACTGAAAATAGTACAGGAAAAAATTAAAAGAAAAACACACTTTTTTATAGATTTACTGATCTGATAGAAAATGCCAGATTCCATGAAATCTTCATTTTTACCAGTCTTCAGGCAGCCCTAATTCTGGAATTTTAACGGATATTCCGGTTAAAACCGAAAAATAGTGGCCTTGATCTTTAACATCACCTGTACAGGCAGATGGGACCTCGGTTTAACATCTCATCTGAAAGATGGCACCTCAGGAGTGCAGCACCCCCTCATGCTGCACTACAGTGTCAGTATTAACCCAAGTGCCCGGTGTGGGGATAGAACCCACAGCCTTCTGATCTCCTGGCCTCAGAGGCGAGTGTGCTACCTGCTGAGCCACTGACACATGCAAGTTAAAATGGTTTAAGAAGCATTAACATGGTTTGCGGCCACATTACAACGTGATTTAAACTGTTTTTAAAAACCATGCTAAAATCCTGCTAGATACCTAGTCTGTAGCCTGGTTTTAAAAATAGTTTAAGTTAAACATGGTTTGACTTACTAGTGTGGATGCGCTGAAGGGTGCTTGGCTTCTAGTTGTGATATGCACAATATTGGACTTTCTTGGGCTGCTAGGATAGACAGCCGTGTGTGACATAGCACAGTTGTAGGTATAGTAAGGTTCACAACCCCAAAAAGTTCCCAATGTGGGCAGAAACAGGGTTGAAGAACCATGTTTAAACACAGTTTCATCACAATGTGGATGCTCTAACACAGTAAGACTTAAGCCAGTTTATAAAATGGTTTTCAACCTGCTTTCACAAGTGTATACAGGGCCTAAGTGGCTACAGTAAGTTGACATTTGTGTTTATGAGGCTGACTGTGTTTGCTAATGACAGCACACATTCTGTTAAGTGTACTCACAAAATCTACAAAGGGGGAGGTAAAATAGAATGACAGGTCATTATTTGTACATATCTGTCATATGGAATGAGAGTCAAGGACACTATTCCTCTTTCATAAAATGCAAAAAATTGTTACCATTACAGACCTGTGACAGCCTTTAAACCTGTTATGCACTACCACAGACATCCTCCTCATCCTGATCAAGGAGGAAGCTGCCCTCACAGTCATCAAGGTTGGAGTTGTGCCCACTAGGAAATTATTTTTCCATGACTGCATCATCAACCTCAATGGTACACCGTTTGATGCTGCCACCAGGATGGTCTGCTTCACCCACATCATCAGCACAGCAATCATCATGACTGGGTACAAACACAGATGTGGTTGTTCGACTTGGTATGTGACCTTCATTCATTTTTATAAATGTCAGCATGCTGACATTTGTAGGTGATAGGTTAGTATGATGGTCACGCACTATTGCCCCCGAAGAACTGAATATCCTCTCCACAATTACACTGGAGGGGGGGCTGGTCAGGTACTTCAGTGCTACTGAAGTCAGCTCTGGCCATTCATTCATTCACTTTCCCACTTCAGTACACAAGAGGATCATCAGGTACCGACAGATGCCTGTTTTTTGCCAAATAGGCATCAACCATGCTCTGTGATGCATGCAGTCCTGATGAGTCATCCACCTGTTCACAGGATTCATCAAGGTCACAGATTCCTACTTGAGACAAGGCACCACAAA
This sequence comes from Neoceratodus forsteri, assembly GCA_016271365.2. Classification (NCBI taxonomy): domain Eukaryota; kingdom Metazoa; phylum Chordata; order Ceratodontiformes; family Ceratodontidae; genus Neoceratodus; species Neoceratodus forsteri. The sequence goes on from CM057451.1 coordinate 87,533,459, forward strand.
GGGGGTTAATGGCAACCTGTTTTGTTGATATCCCCCCTTGCCCCACAGCCACCTTACTGAATGTGCTTAATCCACAGTGATCTTCAGCCTTGTTATACTGTGGTTTGCAGAACTTTGCATGTGACTTCTGTGCCCCATGAACCAATCGGACCAGCTGTCCAGTCAGATTTTGAACCTGATCAGGCCCTCCCTCCCTCCAGTGAGGATGCAATGCCATATTTGTAGTGTGAGTCCAGCATTGTTGCTATTCCAAATTCTGCACTTTGCTGAATAGTGGTGATGTATCGGTTGTGGTCAAATATTGTTAGCATGTGTTTCAGTAATGCATTGCTTGACCTATCTCTGGACACATCAAGGCTAGGCTGCAGATTCAACAAAGTCTTCCTCAGCACCCACAGCAGTGGAATGGCTTGACTAATGGATGCAGTGTCACCACTCACTGTCTATGTGGCATGTTCAAATGGCCTCAACATTGATATCACTGAGTCTATGAGTCACCACTGTTCAGTTGTCATAGACATTGAGGCCCCTGAACTGCCCTGGCTAGCGTGCATTACTAGGTATTCGGAGATGGCTTTGCACTGCTCATACAACTGCTCTGCCATGTAAAGTGTTGAGTTCCAGAGCGTGACAACGTCAAGCTTAAGGCAGTGCTGAAGGTGGCTGTTTTGAATCTGCAGCTGCTTAAGTTGGTCATGGGCCTTTCCAGAGCATGCAAAGCATGCACAGATGTGTGTGCAACAGTCAGCCTTTGCTTTATGTCAGGGTGCTGCAGAAACTCCTGTACCACAAGATTTAAACTGTGGGCCATGCAGGGAACCATCACAAAGCCACCATTGCTGATACATTTAACAATGTTTGATCCATTATCACTAGCTATGAAGCCAGCTTTTAGGGATGGGGGTTCAGCCACTGATCAGTTTCTGTCAGTAGCAAATCTAGCATGTTTTCACCTGTATGCGACCCTGCTACGCTGCGCATTGCAAGCATCACATGCTGTCTAATTTCATGAAGGTTTCTACCATGACAGTCTGACTTATTATGCTGCTTTCCAATCCTGCCAGCACAAACAACACCCCGGTACCTGAGCCCAATGTGCAGTAATACACATATAAGAACTACTTGCTATTTTGCCACTTGTCCACACATCCATACTTAAGTGAATGTAAGGTGATGTGGAATGTTGAAGAGCATGTCTTACAGACTCTCTCATAGTCTGATATAATTCCAGAACAGCATGGGTGGAAAAGAAGGTCCTGGATAGGATTTTCCATTTGGAACAGGCACGTGCCACAAAATGCCGGAATCTGGAATTCTCCACAAAGGAGAAGGGCAAAAGGTCAGTTGCCAGCATTTCCACTACAGCAGCATTCAGTTCATGTGACACCACATGATTCGGTGGGTATTTCATGTTCTGGGCAAAAAGACTATGCAATGTAGGCTGCATTGTTACCTGTTTTACACGTGGCATGCCAAATGGCTCTGCTGTACGAACTGCCATGGGTGGGGTGCTTTTGCCATGTGATAAGGGGTGCACAGGTGATGACAAGTCAACTAATGATGTTATTTTCCTAGTTTTAAGCACAGAGGTTGATGTACTAGAACTACTGCATAGGCATACCACTGCTACTCTGACCACTACTTGACAATTCAGAATCATCCTCCTGTTCATGCCTGTAGTAATCCTCCAGTGTTATTTCACCAATACTACACTCATGGCTACTTTGGCTACTTACAGTCAAGGAAGGGGATACCATACTCAGTAAGGTGGATGAGGGTGAACACCCACTTTGGCATTAGCTCCCCTCTGGTGCTGAGTCCACAGTGCCATGTGCCTGCTCTTAAGATGTGTATGCTGGTTCCCGGTGCCAAGATGGCTACCCTTTTTACCACGCCTCACATGCACTTGGCAAAGCTGGTAGTTTGCCACTGTTTCATCACTTGCATATTGTATGAAAAAATCCCAAACTAGGGATTTTTCTTTTGTAGACTTTATTTTTGCACCCTATCCCATTAGACACTCTCTCTCCAGCTTGGTTGTGCAACTTACCAGCTGATACCATTCTCCTGAAGCCCAGTGCCTCTCCTGGTACATGTCTCCACCTCGCCACATCTCTGAACCCCCCTCCCCAGATCTGAGTCCCCCAGGAGCAAGGACCGCCAACTCCAACCGGCGCTCTATCAAAGTGTCTGGTGGGGATGGACAAGGGGAGAACCCGGAGGACATCTTGGCCCAGAATTTTACGTGGTGCCAGAGCATCAAGACCTGTCTTCGCCTTCCAATGGGAAGGGGGTATTTCATTGTTAATGTCCTCCCATTGGCCTGGTGGTGCAATGTGCTTCAGCATGGCACATGAACGCTCCCGATTACAACAGCATCTCCAACCATCATTGAAGCAACTGACTGCACTGTGAAAAACACAGTCGGAGAAATCCCTTTACTGCCATCAACTATTCCCTTCTGCTGTGTACTACCATGCCCATGGCCATGGCCACTCTTGCCTCTGGCAGCACTGTCACAGCCAGAAATATCTTTGCATGCATGTCTCTTCATGGTCATTTTTTGGATTACACAGACAATTAACAACAATGTTAGACTTCTGTACTTTGAGGAGGATGGGAAGCCAAAAAACAACTGTGACTTGCAGATAGACTGGGCACTAAAGAGATGCAGACACACAGACAGATGGAGATTGTGCACTAAACAGATGCAGCTGCACAGGCACAACACCACCTTAATCAGTGGTTACAAATTCAAAACTGGAAAAATAATACCTTCTTTTGTGGGGGGAGTTATAGCTGCAGTACCACTACCTAGACAGAATGAAGTAGTAAAAAATACCACATACAGATAAGAGGTTCAGAGTGCTGTGATTATGGAGGCACAATAAAATGTGTCTGACTTGACGGCACACACACACACACACTAAATGTAATGTGCAGAAAATGTAACAGTTCAGTACACTACACCCAAATCTTTCAAACCAACTGAAAAAATGCACAGCAAACAGCAAAAAATGATCAAAACTTACTACAAGTATTACTGTGTGTACATGAACACACAAATACTAACACACTACTCAACAACAGTTGGAAAGACTGCCTTTCTCACTGTGAATCTCCCTTCACCACAGATCCGCCCCTTCCCCGAAGCACACTTCTACAGTGTCTGTCAGTACACAGACTGAATGTTCTAAATTAACGTTCAATATGCACACAAAAACAATAAACACTTGATGTAAGCACGTGAGGGTTTCCTACAATCTATGTACTAAATTTTGATCAAAACATTTGTCTCAAAAATGCTTTTTTAAAAGGTTTTTTGATGGTTTGATTCTCAGAGCTCTGAGAGCAAACTGTGTCCAGCTTTCCACTACTCACACTATGCAGAACTGAGGCAGTGAAAGACAATCTAGAGCCCACGTGACCTGCAATCCCATGATTCACTGCAAAATTCACCTTAAAGGCCAAAACAAAGGAGAAGTTAACGTGAAGTCCATAGGAAACAATGGGACTTCACGTCAATATTCATGGCAAAGTTATCCGCTTCATGCTGTGGAGCACTTTGCATAATTATTACTATAAGTACTCCATGTAGTGAAGTGCATGGACTTTGCCCATCACCAGTTACAAATGGCACCTGGGAAACTGGTGCCTGGTGAGGGAAAAAAGTACTAATGGTTCACCACATAATCCTTCAGCTGGTTGCAGTGGCAAGGAACCACTAATTTTAAATATAGAAGCAGTTATTTGAAAAAAAAAACAGTGTGTGAAAGTACCCTAAATGTTCCTGGTTTCACAACATATTATTTACATTTTGCTTTATGAAATGGGCTATGTGGTTTAGTCCTTATAATATATGTTAATTATTTATGGCTGTTTAGCAAGAGCCATGCATGACGTAGTGCTATTACATTTAGAAGGGGGTTGTGGAATGTGAGAATTCTGAGTGCAAATGCACCACAGCTTGTCTCCTTCCACTGAGTGGAACTGAAGTACATCTCTTCACATCCTCTCCATTTTTTACAGTGCAGTTTCTTTTTCCCTCTCACCCCCCATCTGCCATTCTATTTTCTTGATCTGGACCCTGCAAGTCATACTTCTCTAGTGGCTGCCAGTAGCAGAGAAATCAGTTACCCTCAGCATAAAAGGGCTCAGTATCCACTCATGCATTTCTAGCTCAGTGGTCACCAGTAGCAGAGAAAACAATTACCCTCAGCATAAAAGGGCTGAGTTTGCACTTTTGCATTTCTAGCTCAGAGTGGTTAACTGATGCATATCATAGCTGTATGACCAGCATCTAGGCACTTCAGAGAGAAATGAGGTCTCTGTTCCCAGCCCAGTGTAAACAGTACTAGCACCATCAGCCTAAATTCCCTATCCCATGCTTCAAAAACTGAGGAGAAATGGAGCCTCTGGTTTGATACTGAATGCATGGAGAACCCTTCCAATGATTTTGATCCACAGTCCTCAGCTACTTATCTGGCAGAATTCTACAGTGCTGCTACAAAGTTCACATCCCTGGTACAACAGCAACTTAGCAGCTCTTTAAGTTTCACAATATTCAATTATTAAAATGAGTGCAATAATGAAGTTTTTAACAATAACATTTATTACAGCATCTGGTTCAATAACCTGTATTTTGTTCTTGATAATACAAAGTTTTGCACTCTCTTCCTAGTCGCAGCTCTTATGTTCGTGTTTGTAACTTTTTCCTTTCAAGGTCTGAAGCATGAATATAGTGACAGTTTATGTACAGCTAATATAAGGTGTTCTACAGTGTACCTCCTGATTGTATATGTTATAATACAAAATATATATACCTGCTACTTGTACAGCAGGTTGTGATACAAAATACATATCTCCTGATTGTACAGCATGTTATGATTCAAAAGACATATACTGTACCACCTGAAAGGACAGCATGTTGTGATACAAATACAATGCCTGATTGTATAGCATGTCGTGAGACAAAATGCATATCTCCTGACTATACAGCATATTATAACTAGAATAAAGTATGGGGTGATGTGTGTAAAGAGAATTTTACACACACCTGAGGTGCTGGATGCCACATAAACCCCGAGCAATTATATAAAATAAATGTTCTGCTGCAGCCACCATCCAGTTTACTTTTAGAGCTGCCGCGGTCCGTTTGGGCAATTACATTTTTTTTTTTTTTTTGCTTTGTTTTGTCTTTTCTTGCCACTGCCCTTTAGAAGTTTTGTTTTTCTTCACCCAGTAACTTACCGGTGAGTCATCTGTGGTGTGATCTCTGAGGCACAGTTGGGAGTGGAGAAAACCTGGAAGAGTTGTGACTTGGGCATGCGAAGAGCCAGGGAAACTCGGCGCGTGTTTGCCACTATAAACACTCTTTTATAATGGCAAATTATGTGACGGGTTTCCCTACAGGAGAAAGGTAAACCTATTAATTATAATACAAAATACATACCTCCTGATTGTAAGTGTTGAGATACCATATGTATCTCCTGATTGTACAGCATATTGTGATACAAAACAAACACTATACACCTCCTGATTGTACAGAGTGCTGTGATAAAAGTACATATATCCCCTAATTGTATAGCCCGGTGTGGTACAAGATATACGCCTCCTTATTGCTTAGCATGTTGCAGCACAAAATACATGTCTCTTGATTGTACAGAATGTTGCGATACAAAATATATATACCCTCTGATTGTGCAGCACATTGTGATGCAAAATATATTCTTCCTGATTGTACAGCATGATGTGATTGGGGCGATTTACATGCTAATGCATGCACTTGTCATTCCTGTTAAACTGGCAGCTGAATGTAAGTAGGCTGGTTGGCAACACAAGTGGGAAGATTGCATATGTTATGTTAACACTGGCAACTGACCAACTTATGGTCAATTACCAACTTAGCAGGAATGGTGATTACATGCATTAGCATGTAAATTGTCTTATTTTTGCAGTAGAAGCACGATATAAAAACTAATGCTGGGGGAGTCACGTGATGCAGTGCACTGATTAGAAGCTCATCTTTTTCTCTCCAGCCACCCAGGATTTAAAATAAGATTTTTGTGTTCTCAACCAGTTCTAACTACTCTACACCAAGTTGGAACACCCTGCTGACTACCTGAAGACAAAATAGTGGGGTGACACTCACATTATGGATGCAGAAGTGAAGAAAGCACCACTAAAACACACACCACCAACCAAGCAGCAGAAGTCAGGCAAGAAGGCAAAGGCCCATGTTTTGGCGGATGGCTCCAACATTACTACTAGTGCCGAGGAGTCAGAACCCTTAATGTTGGCAAGATTTCTGGCAGACTTCAAGCATTTTAGGGAGTAACTGCACACACTTACATCCGAATTCAAGGCAATGACTTCAGCCCTGGATGATATCTCCAAACAGACTGGGGACAATGAGGCATGTCTAATATCCTGGGAAAAGAGATCAGATAAAATGGAGCCAGAACTAACTGCTGCTCGCCAACTGATGTCCTGGCTAGAGGCTAAATTAGAAGACCTTAAAGGCTGTAGTAGATTAAATAATACAGTTATAATAGGTCTTCCAGAAAAAGAAGAGGGATCACACACCATAAGTTTTGTGCAAAAACTGATAGTGAAGCTGGCTGGCCCCTCCCCATAAGGGCCCACATACACCATTGAAAGAGCCCACCAAGCCCGTAGACCTATCCCACTTGGAGGCGCAGCTCCGCAACCATTTATTTTCTGGTTTCTTAACTACAGTACTTGGAGCACCAACATTGTCTAAGTAAAGTCAGAGACCTACAAGGAATTAAATGGGAGGGTGCTAAGTTATGAGTGGCACAAGATTTACCAGCTTCTGTCAGACAAAGGAGAGCAACCTTCCAACCTCTTTTCACCAAACTTATTGCAGCAGGAATAAAGTTTTGTATGGGCTATCCGGCATGTTTGCAAGTCCAGATTTCAGGTTCATGGTCCACTTTTGAAGATGCCGAGTTGGCATCCAAAGAACTCAAGTCTGCCCTGCCTGATCTTTTCAAGGATCGCTGACTGGAGGCTAGTGGCTACATTGGTCTCTGAGCTATTAGAGGCATTGAATTGTAAGTTTGCTTAACTGTTCACTGGATGGACTCATAGTAACATTATTTGGCTTGTTTTTGGGATCAGAAAGAAAAGCTGTGTCCCCCCATGCCTTAATTTTGTTGATAGTCACAATAGTTGTGATTTGCAGGAGGATATGACTTCATATTCCTTTGCAGCAGCGGTTTGAAGGATTCTGATGGAGAGGAGGATTACCAAGTTAGTACCCCTTACTTTCCATATGAAGGGTCAGTACATAGCATCTTACTTTCAGTGGGGTTTGGCCCTAATTTTGAGGGGGTCTGATACGTCCAGCTAAGCTTTAAGCACTGTGGGGGGCACACTTCCAGTGGGGCTTTGATGGTGTGTCACACATTTGTGCCTTTGGACTGCTCATCCTGGCATGGATATTACAAGAGTGTGGGCGCAAAAGAGTCATTTTGGATTCCTTGGTTTCCAGTTCACAGCACCTGGGTGAAGATGAACCTGCTATTCCTAGGTCGAATATTAGTGATCCTGCTCTTCCTGATACTGGGGAGGACAATATTGATGCTGAGTTAACCAGCAGATGCCATTCAGTTCATTACTAACTAGGAGAGATTAAGACTAAAATGAGCCCCCATTTTGTTTTCCCCACCACTACTATCTAGGTGGTCAATTTTAATTTTATGTCCTGTAAGCAGTTTGGTCTATGTACCTTTTATTTTCGATGTATAATTATCAAGACTTTTTTGCAGCACTTCCTCTTTAAACAGGGAGTTGGATTCACAGTGTTTCAGCAGGACTAAGCCTAGAGAGGGACTCTGAACTTCTGTGGGTGACTGGCTTTAAAGCTATTCCTATTTGAGAACAATTAATCTTTATTACTCTGTCTAAGTTAATTTCGGGTGACTGGGCTGATGGGTGTTAAACGGAGTGACTGTACATGGACCAAAGATCACTTTTGTTGGTAGGGAGGGGGTTATAACGATTGTTGTCTGGGGTAGGTTACATTTTATTATTATGGCAATAACACAATTCTGCGGTTTGTTAATGTTTATGTTATGGCTTTGGTAGGTTAAGGTAAAGGGGTAGTTTCTTGTGGGGGGGGAAAAAGGACTGGGGAAGGGCACATGGCATCAGGGTATACAGTTTATGCATATGGGACTGACATTGTTACTCAGATGGAGAATCCCAGGGTACCTGTTAGTCTTCGGTATGACTAATAATCTTAAGGTTGTTACATGGAATGTTAGAGGGGCCAGACAGAAAACTAAATGGTACAAAATTCTTAAACATTTGCAACTTCTCTGGAGTAACAGCTTTACTTCAAGAGACGCATTTGTTAGAGACAGAAGCAACCCATTTCAGGAGACAGTATGTAGGACAGGTTTTCTCGGCTGGGAACAATACTCAGAGTAGATGGGTGGCAATTCTGATAGCGTGCTGTGCGATTTTTGTCTGCACACAATGCATCAGTGACCCTAATGGTAAATGTCTTTTCCTTAAGGGCTCCCTAAATACGGTAGCGATCCTACTGGGAGACATATACTGTCCAAATGTGGACTCTCCTTTTTTTTTTTTTTTTTGCAATTGATTAACATTTGTCCCCATTTCTCTCTCTCCCAATTGTCCTGGGGGGGACTGGAATATACCATTTGATTCTGAGATGAACAGGTCAGATAAATGCAGAGCAGGTTTGTCTCCTGCCCAACGAGCTCTACAGGATTTGATTGCTCACTTAGGGCTCTGCCACCCCTGGAGGGTATAAATCCTACTTCCCGGGAATATACATTTCAACTGATGGTGCATGGTACATCCTCCCAAACTGGCTATTTTCTTTCCAGCCAGACACTTTTACCTAGAACTCTCGATGTTAACACAGCACCGATAGTGATCTCAGACCACGCTTTAGTGTCTTATAGGTTTACCCATTCTCCCCTCCACAAGAAGGAAATGGTCTGGAAATTAAATAATCAAATTCTTAAAGAGGATGGTGTGGTCAAGCAAATTTCAGATCAGATAGACAACTTTGTATCCATAAACCGGGGTACCACCGGAAAACCAGATGTTGAATGGGGTGCGCTGAAGTGCTACCTCTGGTGGGGGGATGTTAATAAAAATAGCAGTGAACCATAAAAAGAAAAGAGATGCACAAACCTTATCCATCTTATCACAGTTAAGAAGCATAGAGGCACACCTCTCACAAAATACCGATGAAAGTGCCAGGCGAGAGCTTATTAAATTACATAGCCAGTATAATGAGATTCTCCATGAGAAAAAGGAATATGCCATACTGAGGACTAGAGCCAGGTATACTGATCATGGAGAGAAGGCTGACTGCTTACTGGCCCTTAGAATCTAGCAACAGGAGGCTTCGAGGATAGTTAAATCTATTCAGTCTTCCACAGAAGGTTCAATTAAAGCCACCCCTCATGAGATTGTCACTCAATCTGAATCCTATTTCAGTATCCTTTACAGCCAGATGCCTAGCCTTCCCTCCATGAGTAAGATTGATGAGTTTTTTAGCACCATCCAGCTCCCCACTTTGTCTGAGGCACAGCAACAGTCCCTCCTAAGGCCTGTCTCAGCCACAGAAATTTGGGGAGTGATCCAAAACTTGCTGTCCGAGAAAGCACCTGGACCAGATGGCTTCTCCCCAAATTTTTACAAAGCATTTGCTGAGAAACTCACCCCTATACTTCAGAATCTATTCCAAACTATTATGTCAGCTAGTACGACAGATAATTCCTTATTTGAAGTGTTAATAATAGTCCTTCACAAACAGGGTAAGGCAAAGAAACAAGTCACGAGTTATAGGCCGATTTCACTGTTAAATTATGACATTAAGATCCTGGTGAAACTTCTGGCAAACAAAATAAGTCTAGTACTTCCCTCCTTAATTGGAGCAGAACAAATCAGATTTATGAAGGGTCGGTCCTCAGTAAACTATCTCAGGAAACTAGCTCACATCTTCTCCATGTCCAAGGATGCCTATTACTCTGCGGTGCTGATGTCCCTGGACTCGGAGAAGGCCTTTGACAGAGTTGACTGGCAATTCATATTCAGGTCGTTGGATCAATTTGGCTCCCCCTCTAAGTTTACACAGTGGATAAATACCTTATACTCATACCCTAGCACCCAAGTATATTGCAATGGAGTCTTCTCACACCCAATCTCACTGCAGTCCAGTACCAGGCAAGGTTGCCCACTTTCACCTCTACTATTTAGCCTCTATTTAGAACCCCTTATAATAAAGTTAAACGGATGTCCTTCAATTCAAGGTATCAAATTAGGGTTGCAGGCGGTAAAGATCTCTGCCTATGCCAACGACATACTGTTACATCTCTCCCACCCTCAAGACTCCATTCCTCCTGTTCTAGATATTATTAAAGAATGCAGTCAACTCTCCAACTACAAGATTAACCTGGAAAAAACATCAGTTTTTCCCCTAAATTCCAGAGCTCTCAAAAGCGAGGTATTAGATTCCGGTTTAACGTGGTCCCCAAAGAGTCTTAAGTACTTAGGCATTCACCTCACCAGAAGTAATCTGTGATTTAGGATACTCAATTTAGATGACACTTTAAATGCAATGCAGCAAGATCTATCAAGATGGAGAATGCTATCACTTACAGTCTATGGTCGCATCAATCTAGTGAAAATGAACATTCTCCCATGACTATTTTACCCGTCAAACCTTCTGAACCTGTGGCTGCCCCTGCAATGGTTTAAGAAAGTCCCTTCCTGTATTAACAACTTCATCTGGTCGGGCAAAGTTCTGAGAAGGGCACATTATAAACTTGGAGCTCCCAAAACTAAGGGTGGCCTTAGGCTCCTCCATTTTGGTCTGTATTACTGGGCAAGTCATGCTAGTAAGTACTGTTACTGGCTCCAGACAGAGGAGCAGCTAAATTCCCTTGCATATGCACCTTCTTGACTTAGGGTGGAAAAAGTGCTCCTACATAATAATGGCCTGTCCCCTAAGGTGCTTTTGAGCCTAAAGTTCAGGGACTTACCCCCCACTCTGAGCCTCACCCTGATATGGATTTCAGTTAGAGTCCATATTCAATTATGTTCCTTTTTGCAATTTGCTAACTCCCGTGCTCCCAGCCAACTACTGATTGGCAACCCTAATATCAAAATTGGGGGTAAAACTATCCCCCCACATTGGATCCTACAATTGTCCTCAGTGGAGCTGAGTTATTTAATGAACAGGGATGGTACTTGGTTATCCTCAGGTGACATAGTATAGCAACACAGCATTGATAGAAAGGATATATTTAAAGTCCTTCAGCTTCAACACATGCTAATACAATTCTCCAAGACCCCCCTGGAACAGGAAAGTGTGGGTGACTTCCTGCATGTCATTCAATCCCTGGCAATGGTACCACATGCAGCATCCAAGATCTAAATTGCTTTGTATGAAAGATCTTTCCCTTCAGTAGACGGAGTTTCTAAATTTTGGATCTACCAATTTCCTAATTCAAATTTTGACTGGGTTACAATATGGAAATCATACCACGCCTATGTTACCCAAGATAGACCATGGTTGGTACAGTTTCAGATACTTCACACTGTGTATACGACTCCTGTTAAATTGGCTAAAGTGGGTAGACTGTCATCCTCTCAGTGCATGCATCGTCAGCAAGCAGAAGGAGCTCTATTACATATTTTCTGGGTCTGCCCCAAAGTAGCCTCATTATGGTCGCTCATTCAGCAAAGAGCAGATCCATTACTAGTGTTGAAAGATCTCTTTACCCCTGACATTTGTGTAGTTGGTGACCTTGGGCGCATTTTAGTGAAAGAGTGGAGATTTTTCATTGCTCTAATTTCATTGTCGGTCAAAAAATGAGTGCTCCGTCACTGGTTAGATGGTGACTGCATATCTTACGTAGAATGGGTTCAGGAATTACTTCTAAATCTTAGCACTGAGAGAATGATTGCCGGTCTCAGTAATCATCTCCACAGATTTGAAAAAGTGTTGGGTAAATTATATAGTCTGTACTCTCACTAAACCAACCTACTATAGCTGAAAGGGTTCTCTTTAGATTTCAGGTTGCTAGATATTCACGGGAATTATGATGCCGTGTGTGTGTTTGGGGGGGTAGGGAGGATGGGAGGGGGAAGGAGGTGGGATTGGTAGTTGTGAAGCACTGTTATTTAATATTTACATATAATTTATACATGTATTATCTGTGTAAAATTGAATAAAGAGTTAAAATAAAAATTAAAAACTAATGCTACTGTATGTTGTGCCTGAATGTATGTATTATTCACTGTGTTTCTTTAATTGTACCTCTGCCAATATTGGAAGCACTCCCAGCAAATTGAATGTTTTATCACAGTCGGTCTATCTTGTATAAATTGTTTTAATTAATAAACAAAATTGTATAATATGTGAGGTTTAGTGTCTGAGAAAGTGCATGTGTATAGGATCACAGGTGTGTGTGTGTGTGTGTGTGTGTGTGTGCGTGTGTGTGTGGTTACCTAACCATGCACCCACCCACCAGAAAAAACACATACAGTGGTGTTACAATGAATGGCATTTCAGAGGTGTGCCACTGCTGAGCTATTCTCCAACCTAGGAGTTACTATGGTGACTGTTGATCTTGAGAGCGCAGCTCAAGAGGTCTTACAGTTGCCATAATAACTACGAGGAGGCAGTATAGCACAGTGGTTTATGGCTTTGAGCTGCAAACCTGGACACCTGGGTTTGAATCCCACAGCTCCTACCTGCATACTGTGTGACCCTGAGCAAGTCACTTAACTTGCTTGTGCTCCCAGGTCACACCTGGAATCACGATTTGGCTTAGTGTGCCTCTCCTGGTTAAACAATTTCCCCTTTCCCTATATGATGTATGGAGCAGAGATTGCAGTCTTATTAAAAAAAAAGGAAGAAAACACTCAATACCAGCAACTGAAGTTAGCAACAAGCATTTACTGTTGTTGAAAAAACACAGCCAAGATTGATGCACAGAAACAGTATCCCATTCAAAATTAGCCTAGTGGCAGTGGGTCTCTGGTGAGAAGTGTTACATTTTCACTTTGCCTCTCTTTGTGATCTCTTGCAGCTCACATGGCATGATTTCTATGAAGATATAAATCAGGGAGAGGGGGAGAACAAAAATAACATTAAGAATAGGAGCAGAGAACAGAGGAAATTACTTACATTTAGACAGTCATGTACATGCGGGAAGTAAACTTTTGCCACTTACAGATCTCTTCCCCCCCACCGGTCACTTTAACACAAAAAAAACAGAGGCAAAATAAAGCATTATCCTGTGATCCCTGACACTGACATTCATAACTCCCACCTACATTTCCTTACACAAATTATGACGACTGGAGGGCAGTAAGCAAGGAGGAAAAAAAGGGTGATTGATCGATGGGAGAACCAATGGGCACTCACCTTAGTCTGACTCAAAGGAGGAGTCCTTGATGACGGCCACACATTTGCATTTGGCTACTCTGGAGGATTCAGGATTTTAACAGTTAGTGTGGAGTTATTAAACACACAACCCCCGCCAAATATCTAGATGTTGGAGAGCTCATTGAGTGGATTATGGGGTGCTTGAGCAGTGGTGGATGGTACAGTTGCAGATGAGATCTCTAGGTGAGACACACTGTTTGTGGCTGTGTTTGAAAAAAGTCATTGAGTTCCTCTTTTGTTTGTCCTCAGATAAGGAGTAATTATTCCTCGATTGTATGTTCTTGTGTCCAGACACTTGGGCTACTTCAGTTGGTGGCACATTGTGATCTACCAGTCACTGGATTGACATTTTATGGGTCGACTGGTTCGTAATCTTTTTGGATTCTGGTAGTCCTGTTTCAATTTTTATTGATTTCGTTATGCCACAGATCTTATTCTCACCGACAGTCATGGTGCGATACCAATGGGAGCTGCCAGCCTTGTAATTAATATCTGGGGCCAAATAGAAAGGAGCATCTGGGTCTTGCATTTTAGGCGGCCTTTATGACCTGTACTTTTTATAGGCAGTGATCGGGTCTCTTTCAGGGGTTTGGCACTAATACATCCTGGTTTTAACCTACCTCATGTCCCATGTGTTCTCCCCAGACCTAGTTTTAGTCTGATGTTCATTTATCTCTAAATATTCTGCTCCTTCTGAGTCCTGACAAAGCAGTAGATTGCCCAATTTTAATTGATATTGTTCTGCAGTCCTCAGGGCAAAATACAGACCTACATTAAAAAACATAAGGTTTAAAAGTGTTGTGGGATTGTACTGCCCGAGTGTGCCAGATGTATACAGTTTTTCGATATCTGTATCAGTGAGGGCCTCGGCTTAGTTAGTCTTGTTGCTTTTGCCCATTTTTTAAAGACATTTCTGTTTTGCTTTTAAAGTTTTTACAGTCTCAGGGAAAAATGTTTCAATGGACTTGTAGATAGATAATTTATGGCTGTGTTTCTCTAGGTGGTGGTCTTCACTGCCCAGTATGCCTCTTAATGTAGACGACTTGTAGTCAGCGCCATCTAGCCTTTTAATTGTAAATATGAATTCTGCTAGTAGACGGTCTAACTATGATGTCGGTATGTCTTGAATAGCTCTGTGTTCATCATCATCCTGAAGATAGCTATGGATTTGCCTCAAGTCGTTTTCTGTTTTTTTTTTTTTTCACTGTTTTAAGATTCTCCTGCTGCAAAATAAATAGCTGGTGGTCCAAAAATGGCCTGGATACAACTGCAGTGGACGTTGTTGTGCAGAGGTATGTATGGGCAATTATACAATGGCAAGGAAATTTCCTATACTCTGATTGGTCAATGGGTGCCTGAGACAGTGATGATATTACACAATGACATCACTGTATTCATTTATTGGAACTTTTCATTGCTCTTTTGTCTTTAGAAACACAAAAAATCTACTAAAAACATTTTTTTTTTTTATTTTGTATAACATCGAGCCATTATATAATTGCAATAAGGCACTCCAAGGTGTGTGTTATTGTGTAATAATGCCATTCCTGGGGTGGTGAAAGCACTCGGCTTCACCTCGTGCTTCAACCCACCCCAGGAGTGATGCTATTACACAATAACACACACCTTGTCATACATTATTGCTTAATTATGGTGCTCACACTGTTTTCTTGATGGCTACTTTCAAAAACTTTACGTTGCTGGGTTGTTTTGAAAAAATGCCATGTGGCAGATGGCTCTGTTGCGAAATTTTGAAACACACAGGCATCCCAGTATGATGTGCCTAGTGCACCAGAACGAAAAGTCATTCTGCTGTACTGCGTATGTCACTACTGCAGCAGAACAATGTTTTGGAGAATATTGAATTCCATACCGAACAGCTCTTCTCCATACACTATAAATGCAGATTCTACTAGCTTGAACAAACCTGCCTTTTCAGAAAAAAGCATCAGCAGCTTAGCAGCACTGTAAGCTTTACGGTATTAAATTATTAAAATGAGTGAAATAATGACGTTTTTAACAATAACATTTCTTACAGTACAGAAGTAGCCACAGACATGGTAAGATACTTACAGATATTCCGCAAAATTTCTTTTTTTTAACTCAGTAAGCTTTTATTTATGTTTGTGAACAAAACAAATATGCCATTTGATACAGTACATTGTTAAGTTTCCACGTATGTGTTCACAATTTGCCAACTTTTGATTTTCAATATTCAATATTTCTGATTAAGTACAATGATCTGTTTCAGACAGCTCTTTTGTTGCACTGCTCAAAGTCCATGACTTTCAAAAGATAGTTACAGTTCTCTGCAGTGTCTTAGTAGATTTAGCAACTTGATCAAGAGAAAAATCAACAAAAAAAAAAGAGAAAAACATACAGACTTGAGTAAATAAACAGAGCATCTCCTCTCCCCCCACACACAAATGTTTAGAGCTAATTGTAGAATTTTCAATATATCCTGACTTAAAGTCGAGGATCATTTCATGTCTCTTCTTCCTCTCTGCTACCCCCCATGTCCTCCCCTCCTATTTGATTCCTCAAACTGGCATGCCATGGGCACCATATATCTAGAAATTTCTTCTGTTCTGATCTGAGTGTATTTGTGATTCTTTCTATCCATTCTAACTCTTCAACCCTGGAGGTCCACTGGGTCATGGAAGGGGAATCAGTCCATAGCCATTTGGCTGTGATACATTTCAGGGTAGCTACCCGTAAGATCTGACCCAATGCTGTCACCCTCTTTTACTTAGAGGACAGGGTCAGGAGATGTAGAACTAAATCTGTGAAGGTAAAAGGGAGAGGGAACCTAGTTATCTGCTGTATGGCTCCATGAATAAGGTGCCATAATGCACCTGTTCTTACTATGCTGCCTCCTTCTGCCAGATATGTTCACTTTGCCCTCATCTACCACTCTCCCCCACCAAAGAGCCCAACTTCCCCTCCCTCCCTCCTCCGAGCCACCCCCTCCTACACCCTTGCTCCCAACCCAATGCTCTCTCTTCTCACCTGTCCTCTCCCTTTCTCCCCGGCAACCCTCTTTACATCACCCTTTCCAACCCCTCCTCCATCCACCCCTCCCTGCTCCATTCCCACCATCTCAACCTAGAGGTTCTACTACATTGCCTGAACCTCCATGCGCCTCCCTCCAAGCATTGTCCCGTTACTCCCAAACTGAGCCCGCTCCTCGCATACTCCATCCTCCTATTACTTATAGCAGATGACATACATCCAAACCTGGGCCTGCCTGTGCTCAGGAAATCCACAACCTCTTCTCCCACTTCCACCGGTCTTCCCCCATGCCATACCCCTAACTCTCTCTCAAAGGGCCTCCACCTCTTTCACCTTAACGCCAGGCGCCTCCTCCTCAAACTGGATACTCTAACTGTCTGGGTCACCCAATACCATCCAGATAAACTCTGTATCATAGAATCATGGTTTTCTGCCAAAATCCCTAACTCTTCTCTCACCATTCTTGACTACAACTTATTCCAACAGGACCGAGGAAAATGAGGCGGTGGAGTGGCAGTGTACATCAGGCATTCCATCTTGTGCTCAATAATTTTCAAAGAATCCTATCCCTCTTCCCACAAATCAATTGTAGCCTGTTTATCCTTCCCCTCCTCCTCCCCCATCTACATCGGTGCTCTATAACCCCCCCAAAGACTTCACCCTACCACATCACCAAGGCCATCACTTCGATCTATGCCAAAACTTGCCAAAACTTCTAATGGCGAACTCATGTTACAAGGAGATTTCAACCTTGACTGTCTCTCCCCTTCCACCAAACCCACCTCCCT
Source organism: Neoceratodus forsteri (assembly GCA_016271365.2). Lineage (NCBI taxonomy): Eukaryota > Metazoa > Chordata > Ceratodontiformes > Ceratodontidae > Neoceratodus > Neoceratodus forsteri. The sequence continues at coordinate 87,550,724 of CM057451.1, forward strand.
TAGGGTCTAAGCCCTAAACTTTTCCCAACTTATCCATGAACCTACACACCTAAATCATCAGTCCCAAAGGCACACCCCCTCTTGGACTGGATCTTATTCTCCCATCCCCATTGAATTTCTGCCTCAGGTATATTATCTGACATGCTCAATGACCATTGTGTCACTTACTGCGTCTGCAAAATCCACTCTCTGCCCTCTCTGCCCAAATTCATTTGGTCTCATCCCCTACTCCACCTGAATGACACCGCAATACTGCCTGACCTCACAAATGCAGACTGGCTCCTGGTCCTCTCCTCATCCGATGTCGACCATGCCCTTGCAAATTTCTGCAGCACCTTCCTGACCATATGGGACTCACACACATCCCTATGAAAATCAAGGGTTAAACACCACCATCACCCCTGGATCACCGCCGACCTTGTCGCTTATGTCATTCCAGGGACAAAGCCTGGAGACTCTACAAAGCCTCCCACACAGCTCATGATCTCCAATCTTATAAACACTTTAGAAACTACTGCACTAAGGCCATCCAGCAATCTAAATCTGCCTACTTTAAAGCGCAATTCACCCAACACCAAAACCCACCTGCTTCTTTCTGGAAGCTGATCAACTCCTTGCTAGATCCCCCCACTAAACAAGTATGCCTCACCCTCAAAATTGATGGTAACTTCATCTTGGACCACGCCACCATGGCAGACCTCTTTAACAAGTTCTTCATCTCCTGTGTCCCCCCAGCACCTTCTCTCACTCCCCTAACTCAGCAGTTCATTTCTCCTCTACCATAGGTTTCATCTTTCCTCCCTTCACTTCCCTTGAAGTATACAACACACTCTGCTCATTAAACCCTACTAAAACAAGCCCCGACGGTATCCACCCTAAAATGCTCTGCATCTCTGCAACGCATATTGCTGCCCCCTCTGACCCACATACTAAATCTCTCTCTAGCCACCACCACAGTCCCCAAAAAATGGAAATCAGCCAAAATCATCCCTCTGCACAAAGGTGGAGACCCCTCCCAGCCAGGCAACTACAGGCCATATCTTTCCTCCCCTCCCTTGCCAAAGTCTAGGAAACCCTCATCCTGTCCAAGCTGTCAGCCTTTCATAGCCGCTGTATTCATTGACCTGGCAAAAGCTTTTGACTCTGTCTCAAACCCACTGCTGCTGCACAAACTTACTTCCCTCAGCATTGCTCCGCCAGGCATTGAGTGGTTCTGCTCATACCTCCTTGGCAGACAACAATCAGTCCAAATAGGTGACTCAATCTCCTCTCCTCTTCCAATTGTAACCGGCATTCCCAAAGGCTCTATACTTGGCCCCATCCTCTTCTCTCTCTTCATAAATGACCTTCACTCATCCTGTCTCTCCTCCAGTGTACATCTCTATGCTGATGACACTGTCATCTTTGCTTCAGGCACCTCCCATGACAGTGTCCTCCCCATTCTTCAGAACGATTTCAATAGAATCCAGTCCTGGCTTCTCAAGAACCAACTCACTCTAAATGCAAAAATAAAATAGTCACCATGGTCTTTGGCTCCAAACAGAAGCTGGCTACCCTCCCAATCCCCCAGCACTCACTACCTTGGATGGCTCACCCATTGAGCAAGTCTCAGCCTTCAAGTACCTGGACGTATGACTGGACAGCCACCTTAACTTCTCCAACCATGTCTAGGTGACCTGCACTAAGCTCCAGCCCAAGCTTGTAGTCCTCTATAGCCACAAATCCTGCCTACTGATCCCCATCCGCTGTGAGCCAGTATGTAAAACAATCCTACCAGGGATAGACTACGCAGACATTGTCTATGGCAAGGCCCCATCCTCCTCCCTCCCTCCCTCCCTCTCCAGGCTGGACATCCTCCTAAACTCTTTCTGCCATTTCGCCACAGCTTTCCCCCCTCACATACCACTGCCTGCTCTACTCTCCTCTCTCCCTATCCCCACTCTCCCACAGGAGAACCATCAACAACGTCTCCTTCTTAGTTAAATTTTGGCTGGGTTCTCTCCCATCATATCTCACTCCCCGCCTCACCACAATGACCTCACTCTATTACCCTCTTCACCACAGGGACCCGTGCTCCTTCCACCTCCCCCAACCCCGCACGCTTTCAGGTCAAGAAGCCTTCTTGTACCGCCTCCCCCCATATCTGGAACTCTCTGCCCTCAAGCTTCCACATGGCCACTTCCAGTCCTGCTTTCACTCAGCTACTCAGGCTCCTACCAAGCCCAGCATGCTCTAAATGCTGTAATGCTCCCAACACGCCGATGAGTCACAATTCAGTCTCCTGCCACTTGCCATAGTCACAGTTTCCAAAGCCGACATCACTTCCTCTCTCACTCCTTGCTAAGCTTTGATGGTCTAGTTTAGATAATGTATTTGCACTCTCTGTAAAATGTATATGTGTTCCGCCCGTCTCGCAAAGTTTTTACTACATAGTTTAGAAGATGTATTGCACTCTCTGTTATAATGTTTATGTGTACCGCGGTTTTCTTCACCAATTTTGCCTACACCTTGTACAATCTGTACCTGGGTCACACCTGGAAATGAGCCTTGGCTCAGTGAGCCTTTTCCAGTCATCAGAATTTTAAATAAAAAAATAAAAAATAAAAAAAATAATGAATTTGGCATCAAAATACATCTGGTTTAGGGCAACCCAAACAAATGTGGTAGTGTATGCCTTTGAGTTCACCACAAAGCCTTCAACATACTTCTGTAGCCTGTGGGTTAAAGTATTTTGTGATTGTGGGGGTCCTGAAAAAGTGGGTTAGTATTTTCCAGTTGTATTCTTGCCACAATGGAGAGGATGTAACCTGACATCCCCCTTCTAACCCTACGTGACCAATCTGCAGCTGAGATTACCATGCCACTCTCTCCTTCCCATCTTCCCTGAATCTCCTCCAATGGAAGTAAAGTCATAGAGGACAGAGTTCTGTATAAAATCGGGATATACCTAAGCTTGTCTTGTATACTAATAGCATCGTACCAATAGGCTTCTAGGGGCATCAATTCCTTCCTTATTTTTGTATGTTTTATGTCATATTGATAAAGTTACAGATTTGTAAATACCTAAAGAAATCCTCTCTACAGACTTCTATCAGATACCAGCCAGAATCAATTCTCTGTTTAGCCCAAGCACATAGCTGGGCTCCCTGTGTCGCCAGATAGTAATGATAGAAGTGGGGGAGTCCCAACCCTCTCTCCTCCCATGTTGCCCTGAGAATTTTAATTGACAGCCTGGGTCTTTTGCCCACCCAGAGGAAACGCTGAACATCCTTGTTCAGTTTATTCCAGAAGTGATTTGGAATTGGGATTGGGAGAGTTTGAAATCAAAATAAAAGTCTCGAAAGGACATTCATCTTTACCATCTGTACTCTATCGTATATTGAAAGTGGCAAGAGTCTCCAACATGTAGAATCTGCCTGTAGGACACTGTAAAGCTTAAGATAATGAATATGAAATGGTGTAGACAGGTCTGCTGAAATTTGAATGCCCAGATATCTAAAAGTATTCTTTTTGGCCCACATAAATGGGAAGGTCTCTTTGAATTCCCTGGTAGGTTTGCCACTGAGGATAATAGCCTCTAACTTGGAGAGGCTTATTTTATAGCCTACCAGCTTACCAAAGATTTTCAATGCCTCTTGTAGCATGGAAGAAAGGTCTGGGGTTCACTTAAAAAGAAGAGAGAGTCGGACACATAAAGTGTGAGTTTTTGCTCAATCCCCCATCCCCTGGCCATCACGCCTCTAATTTCAGGGTTGGTGTAGATCCAAATTGCTAGGGGCTCCAAAGACATGGTAAAGAGCAAGAGAGAAAGAGGGCACCCTTGTCTAGTGCCCCTCTTCAGGGGGAAATGGTCCGACAAGAAACCATTAACTTGTACCCTCACTTCAGGTCTCCGATACAAGGCAGATATTGCTGAGAAAAATTTATCCCTCAGGCCAAACTTGGACAGGGTGGAGGACATAAAATTCCAATCCAACCTGTCAAATGCCTTCTTGGCATCCATACTTATAGCCAATTGAAATGAGGTGGAACGGTGTTGAGCAGAGATAATGCTTAAAAATCTTTGGATGTTGTCTTGCAGAATTCTGCCCGATACAAAGCCCAGTTGATTATGGCGCACTGGGGGGAAATACAGCACTGGAGTCTATCCACTAGAATTCCTGTAAAGATCTTCATATCCACAGGCACCAGAGAAATTGGGTGATATGAGCCATAGGATTCCGGGTTCTTGCCTGGCTTGAGTATACCCAAAATTTGTGCTAGATTCCAGGATGGGAGAACTTCCTTATCCTCTTCTTATATATCATTATATGTGTTAACTGTTATGTCAATAATCTGAGGATGGAATTTTTTATAGAACTTAGCTGAAAAGCTGTCTAACCCTGGTGCCTTTCCATGTTTAAGCTGTTTAATCTTATTGAGCACCTCAGCTTTGAAGAAAGGGGAATTGAGAGCTGCTTTTGCTGTATTGTCAAGAGAGGGCATTGGAAGACTATCTAGAAACTGCTGCACTTTGATGGGTTTGAGAAGGCTTCAAATCACAGAGATCTGAGTAGAATTGGGCAAACTTTTTCCCTATCTTAGTAGGACAGATAATAGAAGAGCCAACCCCTTCATCCCTAAGTTGAACAACCACCCTGCTTGCTGCCACCTGACATAGCTGCCAGGCCAAAAGCCTCCCAGCTCTATTCCCATTCTCATAATATTTCTGTCTGGCATATTGCAGCTGACCCTTTATGTGAGTATCAATTAATTGATTTAGAGCTCAGCGTTTCTGCTCCAATTTTACCTTGCAACGCTCATCCAGGTTTGTCTGATGTTGTGACTCAAGGTGGGCTATTTCATGTTACATTCCTTTTCTAGTTTTCAGTCTGTCCCTTTTCAGTTTAGCCAAATATTTAATTATTTCTTCCCTTAAACAACATTTCAGGGCATTCCATCTAATGCCCTCCCTTGTATCTTGCTGGGGATTATTTTGGAGAAATGATTGAGTAGTGTCTTTGACCAATTCTTTAAAATCCTCCCTAGTGAACAGACTCATATTCAGTCTCCAGCATGATTCTGGAGATGTCAGAGTGGTGAGGATTTGCAAAGAAACTGGGGCTTGGTCAGAGAGGGTAATATGCCCTATATCACATTTACCTACTTTCTGAACCCTGTTAGTCGATACAAAAAAATAATTGATTCTAGAATAACCCTTTAGTCGTGGGGAGTAATACGTATAATCTTTGTCTCTCAGTGTAGAAAGTGTCAACTTTCCACTTGTTCTAACTCCTGACTTAATCTCAGAAGTAGTTTTCCTGTTTTGTTCGCTCCTTTGGACCCTCTTCCCGTACAATACATCCCTGAGTGTATGACCTCATTGAAGTCCCCTCCTATCACTACCAAGCTGTGTGAATCTATAACACTTTCCTTCATAATTTTCTCTAAGAAAGGTAGATGGGGTTCCTCTTCATTAAGTGCATAAAGATTGTCTAAAACATAGCTGTGACCTCTGTATGTCCCTTGGATCAAAATAAATATGTCCTCCCGGTCCTCCTTTACCTTTGAGACTACTAGTGAGGCATTACACCACACTAGTATAGCCACCCACTGCGATGTGGGCTTGCCTCATAATGAGAGGCATAAACTTCCCCTACCCATGATCTTCTCAGCTTAAGGTGTTCTTCAGCTTTCCGGTGGGTCTCTTGAAGTAAAGCCACAGTGGCTTTCTGGCATTGTAATTCCTGTAAGATCCTTGTCCTTTTAACTGGGTTGTTAATACTACTCCATTAAATGTGATACTCTTAAAATCAGCTGTCTTTGTAGGAAATAAGCCAGAGGATAACCTGATGTGAGAGGGGAAAAGGAGTGTGCTCACAACAATTATATACCAATTTTGGTGAACTCAACATGGTTAATCAAGAACTTTCCCACAAAACACAACTCAACCAGATAAATAACAGTTCTAACATTATAGTGAAATCTTTGAGGTGGATTCACCCTTTACCACACCCACCTCAGAACTAACCACTGGGGTGTGGAGGAGGACCAACTCATAGTTAAGTCCTATGCCTGGCATAGGCCCTAGGTACTCCTAATTGTCCGATTGCCAGAAGGGCACTGAACGGGTTGTGCATCATGCTTTTCTTGTTGAACGGTCTAACACTCTGATCTGAACAGCCAGTATATCCAGTTCCATGGCTATGGGTATATAGTTTTTGCCCCTTTTTCCCCCTTAAAAAAAGAAAAAATTGTTGAGGGATTCTGAACAAAAGTGCTACTTTGCAGAATTAAAATAAGCATACCCCCAATAAATCACATACCAAAAATTAGGTTTCTGTGTTACTTCATTTTAAAGTTATGGGCTATTATGTAACCCTGATTTCACCACCTGTTCAAAAAAAGCCACTTTCAGTGAAGAGCTGCTGCCGATGTCATCTCCAGAATTCAGTCTAGTCTTCCCTATCAGCACACTTACAAGACCTGTTTCTCTAAAGTTTAAAAATCATGTGCAATTGATTTACAAGTAAAAGAGGAGCAAGATTCAAAATACATTTCTATAAAAATTATGTGTGTTTCAGGTTTTGGAACAAGGTTAACAATTTCATGTTTTTAATGCCTTTTTGATGTGGTCCATTTCTCCAGGGTTGCTGAATGCTGAGTCAGTGTGCCTCCAGGCTGCTGATACCATTTGGGATGCTACTCTACTGTGTCTGTTAGGCAGTTGTATTGCTACTAGTATTGCATAATATCGGTAACTTCACTGCTGTTTGTCAGTGCCTGCTTTATAACAAGTTTTAAAGAGCACCTTTCCCAGTCCTTTTGACTTTCATGCATAAATTGCCCCTTCTTGCATTGATTCAGGAAGTATATTTAATTACTGTCCTCTGCAGTTAGTTTTTGCATTTTGCAAAATGAATGAAGTACAATTCCAGAATTAGTGCAAGAAGGGGCAATACATGTATGAAAATCAAAAGGACTGGGAAAGGTGCTTTAAATCTAAATCTCTACCTCTCAACAAAATAGTGCTCTGTCTTATAAGATGTCTTTTCCTAGCAGTTGAAACTTAGCCTCCTGTTCTTGTAAGTTTCATGTCCTGTCTTTCACAAAATGGGGTAATTTTTGCATGAAAGTCAAAAGGACTGGGAAAGATGCTGATAGCAAATCTGTCTTCTCTCAATCCCCATGCTTTGTTACCAAGGCAGAAGAAAGTCAATTTTACAAAAAAAAACCAAAAACTACTGACGAGGCACTTGAATTTTGACATAATGCATTCCCAACCGGGTGTATTGGAGAAGGGGAAACATAATATGTACATTGAGTACTGGTAGTTTTCCCCTGCAAAATTGCTGTGACTTCACTGTACTATACAGTGTGAGTCACTCCACTGCCTTACAGTGATGCCATCGGAAGTCAGCAGCCCAGCAGCTAAACAGCAAAGGCAAGTGCAGCAGGGCTAAAGCGGGGCTCAAAAACAAATCCAAATTATGAAAGGCAGAGTAAACCTTGGCCAAAAACAACAAATGCACTCACCCTTTCAGGTCTAGTACTGCATATAATGACTACAAGATATAACTTTTTGGACCATCATGAATGGAGCTTTTTAACAGGGGCCTAATATGTGTTAATTCCTGCTAATGGTGGAATGTTAGCCCTGGTACAATTATCATTTTAATGTGGAATACAACATAGATGAGTCTGAATGTGGGTTAAGTAACAGCCCGCCAGGGAGAAAACACTAGGGGCCAGATATTAGAAACTTTGTACCTGACACAAATCGACTGCACCACGATTATGCCACATTTGTGCTGGAGTGCTAGATTCAAAAGGTGAAATAGTGCCGGTGCAACGTGACAGTGCCAATGCTATGAGATAATGTATGCTTGGCACAAAGTGAGGGGTGGGGACATGCGTACAGGTGCAATGGTATATTCAAAAGTATAGCACCACACAATGTGCATTAATGCAACACATAGTGTGATGCAAATTACCGCCCATGAAAAGGTGGTCTTAATGCCGGGCATACCCAGGATGGGGGGTGTGGACACAGCAGCAAAAGGGAACAAGGCTGTATGCATCCAAGTGAAGAGGCAGTTTGGGCAAACAGCCAACCTGGGCCACTCCATATGTACAGGCACACAAACTGTGGAATGCAATACTGCAACAGTGCTGTGAAGTGAACATTCATGTAAATGTTGCAACTGAGCTAGAACACCACTTGCAGCAACAAACTATTTGTACGGTATTGTAATGTGTACCTAATGTGATACTTGTGTATTGTGTGTTGTTATGCATTGTATGTCTTTATTGTACACTGTTGCATCTCAGCCACACAGTTAGTGTCTCCAGGTCATTCCTGACACTGAGCCTTGGCCCAGTGTGCTTACCTGGTGAACAAGGTGATAAAAAAACAATGAACAGAACACATACATGGCAGAAACATGATGCACAAAGATGGCACCGCCCATGTTACCATCATCCTAACCCTGCCAGGCATTAGTGAGTGCCCCAGCACCCAGTGGACACCATGGCAGTTCATCCATGCAGCACATACCTCCCTCCAGTTCCCCTGTTGGGGTACACCAACACAGTCCAGCAGACACATGCTGCACTGGAGGAATGGAAGGTATTGAGGGGAGGGTGTACAGGTGGCCAGGCTGCACCACATGGTAGGAACCGCCACAAGGCTGGGGCCATCCACAGAGCATATGTTCCACCAAAGGGACTGCTCCTGACAGCAGTGTGCCAGTATGATGGTATGTATGGCCCCCCAGGGCACATACCCTATACCTGTCCAGGATCCCTGCACACACGGACAGCTGTGTATATGGTAGTGAGGGGTTCCCATGCTACTGGTGCAGCACATGAAGGTCACAGGACAGTATGACTGCAGTATCCACTATTAGACCACACCTTCCAGCTGTGCTTGTCCCTGTGTGGATAGCACCAGTCACTGTTGCCTGACACACCATAGACATTGCTGTGTACCTCACAGTATTGTCTACTATGGTACTGTACCATCTGATAAACACTGAGGCAGGAACAACAATTTGTCTCTGGCATGCAGCATGAACACCCATTCCTGTAGTGCTACCCCCCTGGGCCACATTACTCTTTGCATCTGTGTCCAAACCAAGACTGCAGCTAATGTTCTGTGAGCTGTGAGCTCACAATGAATGTGGCAACTGACCTGTAATACCAGTCAGACCTACAGGTGGAGCTGTGAGCACAGAAAGAAATGTGGCTACTGACCTGTAATTCCAATCGGACCTACAGGTGGAGCTGTGTGCACCATGTTATAGCACCAGGCAATCCACATGCAAAGCAGGCTATAATGAGATGCTAATGTGGCTGTTTGCCCATGGATTGCCTGAGTAGGCTCATCTGCATTGCAGTTTTGAATATAGTCCAAAAAATGAGGTAAGAACTCAAAGGAAAACAAGGAGGCAAATATACGCATCCAAACCAAATGGTTTAATGTTGCTTCTTGAAAGTAACAGCAGGTAACAGTGGGGCAATGCTTGCCCCAGGCACCTCGACTTACAATGAGTCTTCCCCTTGGACCAGGTTGATGTGTTGGAGGTGAGCCACCTCTGTTAGTTTGTGCACTGGATTAATTTCCCTGCTCACAGCTTTCCTTTGCAGTTTTAAATATAGCAAACTTTAACGCCGGGCCAAAGCGTTAGCGCCGCACAATACTGTAATATTCCATTACGTGGTTCTACAGTATTTGGCCTGCACTGTTGTTTGATGTTGTTGTGCTCCACTGTTTTGCTAGCACACATGTTGCCCACATTGTTCAGCCTTACCTCAGTCCACCTCTGTATGTCCACCTCTGTGTGCACTGGGCCGCTGTTGCAGTTTGCACTGCTCTTGGTTGCTATATTCAGTGGTTATTTGCTGGGCTATTGTTATACTACACTCTCAGCCCTGTTTGCACACCTTCATTTGCATGCTATACTCAACTCATTTAGCCCTAAGGCTATTCCTTTGAATATGGCATGCAAATGGTTCTAGGCTAATTTTGCCCACCGTGCAGTGCTAATTTTGCCCCTGGGCAAAGTTTTGAATATCTGGCCCTAGGTTAGCTACTGCATAGAAAGTCATAGTAAGGTTTCAAAACAGCAGTACCTCTTTCACCCCCATTTACATGGAAGTAGAATAATTGTTTAAAGTGCCATCCTGAGAAATCAGCTCAATTGAATGACAGGTGTGAATGATCACAGCCTTCCACCATGCCAGAAAATTATTCAGTCTACAAACCTCACCAGTGAAAGCAGTAAATTTTGCTCACATGCCTTTCGAGTATAAAAATAAACTGCAACTGAAACCTCACTGCAGTGTGCTATGATTCAGCATTTAGCAACCCTGCAGAAAAGGACCACAACATAAAGGCACCAAAATAAATAAATAAAAAAGAATACACATTTATCAACTTTTTTACAAAACCTGAAACACAGTTTTTATAGCAGTGTTTTTTGAATGTTGCTGCCTGTTTTACTGGTGAAAACTATTGCTTGCTGGCATGGAAGACTAGACTCTGAGTTCTGGAGATGCCATCATCATCAGCTCTTCACTGAAACTGGCTTTTTTGGTTCAGGCAGTGAATTTTGGGTTGTAAAATGACTTGTAAGTTTTAAACAAAGTAACTCAGAGATCTCATTTTTGGCATGAGGTTGATTGGGGCAATGCTGATCCAAATTCTGAAATTTATTGATGCCAGAAATTTTGACTGTAGTCCCTCTTTAAACAACTTTGAGGGGAGTGAAGACTTTTCCCTCGATAGTGTGTCGGAGGATCACTATCTCATCCTGCTATAGCCATGCGTTGTGTGCAGGAGTACAGACTTTGGAACCCCCTGCTCCCCAGCCCCCTCCCTGGCTGTCCCCATGGGAGATCTCCTGGGCAAAGAGGGAAAAATTATTATATTCTTTTAAGTATTCACCTGATTAAAGATTTGGTGGCTCATCCAAAGTAATCACAACCACAAGTTGGCTCAGAGGCCATCAGGACCAAATTAGGAAACTTAAGAGGGCTACCAACCATTTTCAGCTCCACTGACTCTTCGTTGTTTAAGCAAATTCAGCCTAGGGGCCCTGCCTTATGGATGCACCAATCTAGCCTCCAGAGTCCTTCAGCCATATTGTCACTTAAGTGAAATTTTTTAGGCGCAACGCCAGTGCTGGCTAGTTGTAGCCAGCAATCTGGCCACCAGAGCTCAATTGTCATATCAATGTACACAAACAGTCAGTAATCGGAGCAATTGTCTGAGTGATTCCCATGATCCAACAGTCCCTCCAAAGCCACACTCACCAATATGACCACCCCTGGAGAGCTCTACCAGTTTTGCCCAGTTGAGGCCCCCAGAACAACCCCAGAGTCATCACTAGGCAGCAAGGAGACCAGCCAGCCCGTATCCCACCCCCCCCCAAACAAGCGAGGCCACCACATCCCTTGAACATTCTAGCATGTAGTATCCCCATTTGACAATTGATACCAGATTGAAACATTTCTTATAGCACCCCAGTCCCCAGAGAAAACAGCTGGGAAGAAGTTCAAAAGTTAGTCCACCAGTAAGTTAGTCCACTCACTATTGGATTTCCAAGTGTAAAGACCTGGCTGAGAATTAAAGGTCTTCAGGGTGGTGCCATGTCCCTGTTGTTTTCAGTCCTCTGTGAGGTCCCAGCAACTGAAGTAGTCACTGGATCTTCCATCTGGGCCAGTAATGTTGGCAATTCTTTGCATGCACATACAGTCCCACAGACTGGAAACATCCTGGCAGTCTTCACTCCCTCGCTTTTTGGTTCCTGCTGCTATTTTCTAGGTCCTCTAATCTTAGTTCCAGTAATTGTTCCCATTTGTGTAGATCCAAGAGAGCCAACTTGTGTATGTGTGTAGCTGTTGTGTAGTTGTTAAGGCTTTTCTCTATGTTGGCCATATTCTTTGATAATGTCTCAATTTTGCAACGATCCTTTGTAGCCCATGCTTCTAAATGCTCCAGTGTGGCCTGCATTTTTTTGCAGAGTAGCACAAAGCTGTTTCAATGTGATGGTGCAATCTGGCTTCTTGGAGGGTTCCAAATCTGGGGCTGAGAACTGCAGGGCAGCTGATGATCAGGCTGTAGTGAGCTGAGGGTAGTCCAGCAAGGTTTTAGTTTGTTCTGCTGGCTATGCGTATGATTTGTCTTTCATTTTGTATCTGGAAGACATTCTAAAGATGGTACCCTTGATTGTGGAGGTGGTCAGCTGCAATTTGTCCACAGATGATGGTGGATTGTTAAAGCACTGGTCTGGAGCTCACAGCTCAAGCTACCATTAGGGTGGTGCTCTCACTGGAAGTCCCTTGTGAAATTTCTAAAGAGTTTCTCGCTGCTGCCCCTACTATGAAAATGGAGAAAGTAGGAGATTTCTCTAGAAATGTCACAGAAATTTCAGGAAATATCTGACCATGTCTTTGGCTGTGACTGTACCTGATTCAATAACTTATATTTTGTTGTCAAATAGACACAGTTCTACACTCTCCTCGGATGTGTGGCTCTTATATTTCTTATATTTGTGTTTTCAAATTTCCCTGTTGAGGTTGGGAACATGAATATAATTACAATTTATTTTTTCAGTGAATATAAGGTGTTCTACAGTATTCCTCCTGATTGTTATACTTGGGACTCACTCCTGTAATTTATCACTCTGCTAGGAAAATAAGGGAGTTGCACATTGTCACCGTTAGATGTTATGTTAAAATAATGAGGTGAAGCGATCCTACAGGTGTTGCAAACAGCAGAGGCTGAATTGGGGTTGCTATTCATGTATTGATCTCAATCATATTGCTTTATCAAAGCAGATGAGAAATGTAATAGCAAACTGCATATTATCAAGAATTAGAGCAGGATCCAACATCTCTAGGTGCTATGTTGCAGCACGTGACTGAACTAATGTATAAAGTGTTTAAATTGCAGAGTGTGGGGATGGATGATATAGTAACTTTTGTGAGGATGATGTTGAGTACAGAATGGCTACTACGTTTCAGTGTTCATTAAATAAATAGCATGTCCTCAGTTTGCAGATCCCCTGTACCATGTTACACACCACCAAATTAAATAAAAAGTCTGAGCAATAAATCACTAGGGTCTGCTGTTGGAAGGAACAAGCAACAGTGCTTTGTGCTTTAAGTGTCCTGTCCTGTTTGCTCCCTGTGTTGCTTCCAATACTGTTGCCAATACTTCTGTACCACCAAATTAAAAAAAATAATTAAGTTGAAACTCCCCCATAACACCTTTGCACTGCCACAGTGATCAGCTATTTTGCAATATGAATGTGACCTGAATCACTATCTAAAATCATTACTTAAATTGCATGATTTATAAATTACTGAACATGCCTGTTCAGTGATCAATTGTCACATCAAGCATTGTTCTGCTATGTTCTTCCCCTCCTGTATTCACTGATTTCAGTTGCAGTTAAGTGGGATGAAAAGGGCTAAAGTGAGACTTTTTTTTTAAATCCAGGAAGATGTCATAAACTGTATTTACCAACAGTAAAAGGAGCAGTATATTGTTTGATAGCGGTAGCTGAACTGTGTCCTGCAATCATGATCTAAAATCACTAGACTGGCAGGTTCTTATAGAACCTGTCTGTTGTCTCCACAAAACTGTCTGCTGCCATACTCGAATGTGCTATTGTGGATACAAACCAGCGTCTCCTCATGCAAGACAGTACAAGTATAAAGTTTCAGTATCGAGTTAATATGAAAATAACGACAGCATCATAATATTTTGTAGTCAGCCAGTGTGGCTTATCTTTCCAGCAAATTACACCTACCTTAGCATAGCAGCAGATAGTTTTATGGACAGAACATGCAAATTCTGTAACCACATAATTCTGTATGGCTGATAGATTTTATTTTGATATCAACATTGAGCATGCTGTAATTATCAAAAATAAAAATGCTATTCCTATTGGCTGCAATTCACGAATGCCTACATGCAACATAAGGGCTGTGCGTAGGCATTCCCATGATTGAATGCCACGTGGTGGTGCCCTGCATACCACCAGTGACATTCACATATGGGCACGTTAGCACCCCAAGCAAGGGATCCCTGGCTGGCCATGAGGTGCCACGCCAGGGGTGGGTCGGGGGCATGTTAGTGGTGCACTCTGTGGTGGTGCCCATTCATGATGGCACTGCATGCCGGTCAGGGCTTCATCGTCTCTACGGGGGGGGCTGAGGCACAGCCATTATGCTTTCCCTGGTGCTGCCATTGGCCATGGCAAAGAATTGTTGGCCCCTTCTCCATGCCACCTCAGCCCCATGGACCACGGGGTGGCTGGGGTGGCCACTTGGGTACCTGTTTGTTGCCCCTGCATGGACCCAGTCCACAGGTCCAAAGAACCCCCACACTGCGCAGGGCCTGGGATCCACTAGCGAACTGGGCATTGGCATCCTATTGGCTACCTGCCCATGTCTGCCAATCTGCCTCCATAAACTAGCATGTCTTGTGGGAGGGTCCACGGATGGGAAGTGCACGGTGGCCGGCAATCATGAATGCCAGCCACCACACACCCATTTGCAGATGTGGAGCCATGTGGGCAGGTTAAATCCATTTTGTATGGGTAACCTGCTCCTTCATGAATTGCAGCCGTAGAGGGTATTACACATACATTTAAAAAGTGACATCACAGAGTGAAGCATAATTATAAGTCATCCTCAATATTTAAGTGACATTAGAGCAACATATTTAGGTCTATTCAGTGTGTAAATTTTCTTGCTTTTATAGGACTCCAGAACAAGATTACTGAAGTGGAATTGCCATGTGATTCTAATGGATGGGATAGGGTCCATTAGAACCAGGGAACTGATTTTTTTGAAAGTGATAAGGAGTGAAAGTGGGATTACAACTGGCACCAGGGAAACTGAGAGAAAAAGGACTACTGGAGCACCACATAATCCTGCAGCTGCTGGGTGTGGCAAGACACCACTCATTTTAAATATGGAAGCTGTTATGGGAGAAAAAAAACAATGTGTGAAAGTATCCCTAAATGTTCCTGGTTTCACAACACATTTATATTTTGCTGTATGAAATGGGTTTGTGAGTATAATTCTCATAAATGAATTTTTTATGGCTGCGTAGTAATAGCTATGCATGACATAGTGCTATTACATTGAGAAGAGGGCTCTGGCAGCTTGTCTCCTTCCTCTGAGTAGAATACACATTGGAAGGTACTGTTGCCAGGAAAGTGCAGGTGACCAGTTTAGGGGATAAACAGCAAGCATCCCTTGTCCTCACATGCACTTTAGCAGGCAACCTCTCCCCTCCTCCCTGCAGTTAATTTCTAAAGGCAAAACAAAGTCCTGTCACCTTCATTTAGTTTTTCCCCAGGACTGCCTGATAAGCCACTCAATAAATCACAGGGCACACCACAACACTCTGATTTCTTACATCAACTATGCGCTGTTCTCTACTTTACATGTATAACAACCTCCCACCAGAACAAAAGACAGTGCCGGTAATGGACTTGTTCAGGGTAGACTCCACAGAGAAAGTGCTCACAAACTGTGAGTCCTGTAGAATCCTTGCCATTTTTACTCCCCCATCCTGCATGGACTTATTGCAGCCTTTGGACATAAGCATGAAAAAAATGATTGAAGGATGAGTTGAACAAATTTACACAGTGATACGTGATGCTCTAACTGTAGCAGACCAAATAACGCAAGGAAATCAGCATCTGCTGTCACTGTTGATCTTAAAAAGATGACCCTAAAAGAAAAGCAAGCCGAATGACTGGTCACCAGAATAAAAAAAGGGTAGTGAATGGCATAATGATATTTTATTTATTTATTGAGTCAATCGGATTACAGACCATTGAGTCAGGGACTCATTTCCAAAAGCTCCTTGTCAGCGCAACAAATTAGACATACATAGATAATAGAAAAAATCAGCACAGTACATAACATACACAGGTCTGCTACAGAGCTAAACACAGGAATAAATTACATACCAGCAGTGCTGGGTAAGTTACTTTTTCTATTACTTTCTATTATGTTTGGAAACTTGTTCCAGGAAGCTCTGTGCAGTCACTAGCAAGGATGGAGAAGTACTAGAAAAAGTAATATACCTTACAATTATAGTTGCTTGTTTCTTTCAATACAAAATTATTAAATAACTATAACAGATTACA
Organism: Neoceratodus forsteri; assembly: GCA_016271365.2. Lineage (NCBI taxonomy): Eukaryota > Metazoa > Chordata > Ceratodontiformes > Ceratodontidae > Neoceratodus > Neoceratodus forsteri. The sequence continues at coordinate 87,566,881 of CM057451.1, forward strand.
TTTTTTGAAAGTAATAGGTTAGTTACTAGTTACTTTCAAATAAATGTAATTAGTTACAGTTACATATTTCTTTTGTATAAAAATACATAAGTAAATGTAACTGTAAGGTGTATTACATCTTCCAGTGCTTCTCCATCCTTGCCTGTTCTACTTTCAAATTCAAGATTTCAAAAGTAATACAAAGTAATAGAAAAAGTAACTTACCCAACACTGTATACAAGAAATTGTGTTGCAAGTCCGAATGTAGTGGGACCTATATAGTTTGGTAGCTAGACACCACTACAGGTGCAGAGGTGTGAGGACCTATACAAGGTGGTAGCTAATACAGTGCATATACTATATAAGGTGGTAGCTAATGGCATTGCAGATACTATACAGAGTGATAGCTGAGAACAGTGCAGGCACAAAAATTTGGAAAAATACCGTAGGTGCGAGACATACTAGGCGAAATAAAGAGTGCAGTGGAGAAGGAAAAATAGGGCTTACAGAGCAGAAAGGGTAAGCCAAAATGATAAAAATAGGTGGTCAGGGCACAGTGGTTTGCAGAGCCATCTGAGGAGACCTTGTCAATGTGGGTGATCTTGGCTGAAGTGTACAGCCAGGTAACGGAGTGAGTTGGGTTTTATGGAGGCCACCAAAGTTATGTGATTTGAGCCTATATTGGGCATGTGCAGGTGTGGGCGGCAAGTAGGTGAGTTTTTAGGGCCACTTTGAAGGGTCCAAGTGTAGCATATCCAGTTATCTCAGGGGGAAGGGAGTTGTACCAGGTGGGGGCCTTAACAATAAATGACCTCTGCGCCTATGTGGTCCTGACTCTGGGAATAGGCAGGACAGCTTTAGCTGAGCCGCACGTACTCACAGAAGGGGAGGCTGGGGTTAGGGAGGCAGTTAGTCCTGATGGGGTCAGCCCAAGGAGTGATTTTTTGGCTATTAGGCAGGCCTTGTATTGGACCCTCTCATCAAAGTTAAGTGTCTCGGCAAGGGAGTAGAGCATGCACGTGTGAGTTGTGTGGTCATCAGCAGTTAAGAGCCTGCAGGATTTGTTAATGACCACTTTTATTTTACCGATGGCTGTGGCATCAGCAGCGGCATAGACAAGCAGCCCATAGTCAATAAGGGACATGACTGAGGAGGTGAGCGCTAGTCTGAGGGCTTTTGGTGGAAGACAATCCTTGTGGTGATACAGTGAGCCAATATGTGTATTGGTAGCAGAGGTGAGGGTATTGATGTGTCTGTGGAATGTGAGGGCAGTGTCAAAGGTAACTCCTAGGTATCTGTAGGATGTGACCTGCTCCAGGGTGCATAGTGACTTCGATTGGATCTGTAGCTGGCCATTTCTAAGCTTACTCTTGTGATGGGCAAATAGGAGGGTCTTTGTTTTTTTAGATTCAAGATTAGCCTGTGTTCAGTGAACCAGTGTTCCACTTGGGTAAAAGCATTCTGCAGGGCAGCCTGCAGTTTAGCGTGGCTGGTGTGGGAGGCACAGATGACAGCATCATCTGTGTATAGGAGAAGTTTCTCAGTGCATGCGGTTAGGACTCCATTTATGAATAGGCTAAATAGCAGGGGCCCTAAGATGGACCCCTGAGGGACCCCGGAGCAGATGGGGTACATGCAGGAGACTGTATTGTTTGTTCATACACACTGAGCCCTGTCTTCCAGGTAGCTGGTGAACCAATTCAGAGGTCCTTTGGAGAACACGAAGTGGTGGAGGGATTTTAGCAGGAGTGGGTGACTGATCATGTCAGAGTCCTTAGATAGGTCTATGAACACGGCCCCCGCAGCATAGCCATTGTCGAGAGCAGAGTGTGAGTGGTTGGAAAACTCAAGAAGAGCCATGGTGGTGCTGTGCCCAGCACAGAAACAATGCTGCTCTTTGCAGAGAAGGTTGTGGGTTCCCAGGTATTCTGTCAGCTGATCAGCCATGATTCTTTCCAGTGCTTTTGACAGCGGGGGAAGGATGGAGATTGGTTGGTAGTTTCTGGGCATTAGGGGGTCACTGCCTTTGTGGATGAGTGTGATAACCGCATTCTTCCAGGCCATTAAGAACTGCCTAGGCAGAGGGAGCAGTTCAGGAGACCAGTGAGCCGGGCAAGCAGTGTGTCCAGGGCCAGGCCGAGGAGTTTTACATCAATTGGGTCATTCATGGGGCTGGTTCCATTCAGGGCCTTGGAGAGATAGGACCTAGCTTCAATAGTGGAGATAGTTCAGAGATAAAAAGTAGGCCGTGGTAGCTGATGGGGGCTAGCAGTGGGTACAGGGTCAAAGAAGTTGGGAGGGAGAACTGAGCTAAGGTCGGTAAAGCTATTATTGAGCATATTGGCAATTTCCTTTGGGTCTATGGTGACTGATCCCTCAGTTGCTATCTGGGAGGGAGGTGGCACATGAGATTTGCCACTTAAGGTTTTTATATTGTCCCAGAACTTCCGTGATGAGTCCCAGGAGGTGGTTAGGCTGGCTCTGTAGTGCTCGGCTTTCACCTTGCAAATAGCCTATGTGCAACTATTTCAACTATTTACTGCAGCTTTGAGGCTGACGGTATAATGAATGCAAATTCCACCAGCATGAATGAACCTGCCATTTCAAATAATGCAAAATCAGCTTAGCAGCACCTTAATCTTCACCTTATTAATCTACTAAAATGAGTGCAATAATTGAAAGGCTGTAGCCTGTGGTTCTATGGGGGGGAGGATATAGCTCCTCTCCCATATCCTTTATAAGCCTCCAGGTAACGTCCGCTCTGCTAAGAGCGAGGCGCACTCACTGGCTCATACTGCTGGTCATGGCTGCTCTTGCTTTCCCTGGCTCTCTGTCTGTGCCCCTCTGCACTTCACTTTTGTTTTTCTTCCTCCAGTTCCCCTCTTGGGCGCTTCCCAGTGCTCTGCTGCTCAGCCCTGGTGATGTTGCTGGCTTTTTCTCCTTGCTTTCCTGGCATTCCTTTGCCCTCTCATTCAGCTTCCCCTGCCCACCTGCTTTGTTGTGTTAACCCCCCCTTTCATTTGCCTTGTTTTCCCTTGTACCTTTCCTTTTTGGGCTCTCTTCCCTGCAGCCGCTTGCTCCTTGCCTGCACTGTGCTTGTTCTTTCCCCAGCTGCCGCTTCACACTCCCCTGGTCTGCTTTCTCTGCTGCTCTCCTCATAGCCCAGCTCATTTTCTGCCCTTCTGCTCATTCATTCTCCTACTAGCAGACGTTCACTCCATGCACAGTCTGCCAAGTTCTATGCTTTCCCCGGACTTTCTTACTGCTCCCTTCTCACTCACCATCGCGTTGCAGCTCATTTGTGCTGCATTCCTGTCATGCCTATTGCTGCTGCTATGAGCCTCCTGGATTCTGTATTTCATTGGATACCATTTCATTCCTCTCCTACTCAGACAACAGAGCCCTGCATGGATTTTCTGTCCTGCCCATCTCCAGTACTCTTATATGGGGAATTCTCCCCTTCCAGATAGCATTCTACCGAGGGAATAGCGTCACATTTGTGTGCACAAAGGGGGCCCGTCATTGCTCAATTCTGATGAGAAGCAGGGTTTCCTTGTTAGTGACTGCCCATTGTGCATAATTACACATGGCCACCCAGTTCGTTTTCGTGAGTGCCTTGTATTTCTCTCCTTTCTCTCAGCTTTTCTAGAGCACAGCCACAGAAGTAACATCATTGGGAGACCCGATTAATTTGAATTTAATGTTATCTTTTCTGTATTGGGGCCTAATATGACGCCAGTTCAGTTACGCGCTCTAGGTGTCCTTTCCACCTGAATTTGCTTCACAAATGATGGCTACCATGCACATTTCTCAATTGTCCCTCATTTCCAGGACATTCATCATTTTAACCCTCAGGGAACTCTTTTCTCCTTCATTCATCCCACTGGACAGTGTTGCCCTCATTTACAGTATTGTAACCTTAGCCATAAAAGGACTATATTCTTAATGTTGGAGGATTCTAAATTAAGTATTAAGTTTGCACATATAGAGCACTGGTTCCTCAGTGTTCTGACCTGGCAGTCTATCCTTTCATATGTGTCCCCATTTATAAAGGTCAGAGTCCACATTGTCCTACATTGAGTGTCTGTGTACACTTCTCAGAGTCTAATGACTGTGAGGTATGCAGCTGCTGCCCTATGACTCCATGCAAGCATCATGGTCCATACAGGTCTACTTTCAACCCCTACTTCACTCCTTCTTCAGCTTGCCTTCCACCATCCCGCCAGATGTATGTAGTCCATCACAATGCTGCTGCTTATCCACTTACCCTGTGTACCTGCCTGGCTGGCTTCCCCACTCTCATAGTGCTGCTTCTCCTACTTACGTTCATTTCCCTCCATTGCTACAATATTTTGCTGGCCTACATGCAGGTGTGACTATCCCTACAGCCTTCTGACCCCATGCAGGTCCAACTGTTGTTATCCTGCCCTTCTGAACTACCCTGCCTTACTGAACAACTTCCCTACCTTACTGAACTACATCCAGATCAACCCTTGCTTAAGCCATCAGTGCTTATTGCTCCCTGCCATCTGCCCTCTGCCCTCTGCAAGGTCTATCCATTGGGCTTGCAATGCCCCAAGCCTTTGTTCTTCAGTTGATAGCCCCGGATTTGTTTCATTTAATACAGCCTGTTGTCTATACTGGGAATGCTTCTTCCTGTCTGATCAGCCCGGAAGACAATAACTACCTTATTTTTCACGTGCATGCGCCTGATAATCTCACCGAAGAAGAACAAGTCAGCAAGACTTCTGCCCCTGCCTTGGTTTTCACCTTCAGCCTGCACATCAGACCATTACCCTCACTTTATCATATCGAGGACACCACATTTACCAAACCCCAGCTCTTCCTCGCCAGCGCAGCTCACATACTAGTGGGCCCTCAGTTCTTCCTGAACTGCAGCATTTCTAGTTGTCATATTCCATGGCTTTATTCATAGCTCCCATCAGTACTGTATTCCACAGCCATTCCCTCAGACTATCGATTCCATAAAGACACCAGTCCCCTGCTCTGCAATGTTCTTGTCAGCTCCATGGATCATCACAGTGCCAGCTTGCTTCCAGGGCCACTCCACTATACTCCTATTGCTTACAGCCTCCCCTTCGACACCCTGGATATCTATTCATGTTTCAGACATATTCCCTCTTTCTCTAGGTTTGGACATCCTTTGTATGTGATAATGCTGATTGCTTCCTTGTATCCATGCTGCTGAGTTTCCTTCCTCCTGCCACCCCAGTTTGACAGTTTGCTAGCGATGTTACAGCTGGACAGTTCTCTTCTTTTCCCAGGCTGACCTATGTGGAGGTTTCACCTTTCTTAGCCTCTTCAGGTTGACCTATGTGGAGGTCCAGCCTGTTCTTGCTGGCCTACATGGAGGTCTAGCTTGATATTCATTATTAACTACCATTTCTTAGGCTGACCTATGTGGAGGTCCAGCCTGTCACGCTAGCCTATGTGGAGGCCTAGCTCGACTCATGTTCCTACTTCCCCTAGGCTAACCTATGCGGAGGTCCATCTGGTCCTGCTAGCCTACGTGAAGGCCTAGCTCAATTTTCATTCACCACTTATACCTCTGGCTGACCTACAGTATGTGGAGGTCCAGCACTCCTCCTAGCCCATGTGGGGGCTAGTTTTGTCTATTGCTGCTGTCCCTATCGGACTGATGTTTACTTGCCAACCATGCATACTATTATAGTTAACTGTCATCTGCCTCAGATCCTCTCTGCTGAAGATCCTGCTTCTGCTCCTATAGTTTGATTAAAAGGACACTAATCATCTTCTGCCTAGCAAAAGAGACTTAGCTATTTGCTTATCATCCAGTCCCCTGAAATGACTTTTCTCCTTTAAACTCCAGGATTGTCCACTTCACTTACTCCAGCCATTCCTAGACATGATTCCACTCCCTGCTCCCAACAATGGACCGAACATCTTTATGAATCATACTCAACCTTTACACCTGTGGATTTGGACTAGGATTCGTTAACTGGAAGTGCTACTGGCTTTCTTCATGAACACTTATCATCAGTACTTCAACTTCAAGTTCTACTAGCATTAACCTCAAGATCTACTCTTCAATCAAGACTTAAGATTTGGATTATTCAATGGCTTATTCCTTTAGTTTATTAGGATTACTCTCCTTTAGTATGCTCAGAGGACAAGTAGGTCAGTAGCCATGGGTCCTCAGAGGATTCCCCCTAAGGGGGGTTTTCCTCTCCTGCGTGCTACTAGCCACACTCTCTGGAGTTGGAGGAGGTAATCCTCTAGCTATTACTTTTCTTTTTGGGGCCTTCCATTGCACCCTTAACTGAGCATCTGGCCTAAGGTAGTATACAGAGAAAGGCCAAAACATATAGTTCTATCAGCTATTATAGCTCCATGCAATTCAAAGTATCTAAGCACCAATCAGATTTGATCCAATTTCCCATATACTACAACCACTGACCTACGTCCATATCCAATGCTAATGTATCTAAGCACTAACCATACCATCCAGCTCCCACATCCTGGAAACACTGTCCTATGTACTGTTCTAGCCCTAATGTTCCAAGCACCAACCACACCATTCAATTCTAAATACATCAAGTATTGAACTATGCACCACACATAGAATTAAAGGCTGTAGTCTGTGGCTCTATGGGGGGATATAGTTCCTCCCCCATATCCTTTATAAACCTCCAGGTAACGCCCACTCTGTTTAGAGTTAGTCGAACTAGCCCTCCATCCTCCCCTGCCTCCTTCTCCTTCTCCAGCACTCTTATTTCACCTGGCAGGGCCTTCCATTCCACCCTTAACTAAGCATCTGGTCAAAGGTGGGATACAGAGATAGGCCAAAACATCAAGTTCTATTGACTATTATAGCTCATGCAATTCAAAGTATCTAAGCACCAATCAGATCTGATCCAGTTTCCAATGTACTACAACCACTGACCTAGTGGTAACATATCTGAGCACTAACCATACCATCCAGCTCCCACATGCTGCAAGCATTGTCCTACGTACTGTTCTAGCCCTAATGTTCCAAGCACTGACCATACCATTCAATTCTAAGTGCGTCAAATATTGAGCTATGTACCACACATAGGAATACGTTTTTAACAATAAAATGTATTACAGTATCTGGTTCAATAACTTGTGTTTTGTTCTTGATCAGACAAAGTTTTGCTGTCTACTCCAATTTGCAGCTCTTATACTTGTGCTTGTAAATTTTCCCTGTCGAGGTTGGGAGCATGAATATAGTGACAATTTATTTACAGTGAATATAAGGTGTTCTACAATATACCTCCTGATTGTTGTACTCGGGACCCACTTCTGTAGTTTATAACTGTGCTAGGAAAATAAGGGAGTTGCACATTGTCACTGTTAGTGTTATGTTAAAATAATGAGGTAACACAATCCTACAGGTGTTGCAAACAGCGGAGTCTGAATTGAGCTTGCTGTTCATGTGTTGTATTTGTTCATATAACTTCACCAAAGCAGATAAGAAATGCAATAGCAAATTTCATATTCAAGAATTAGAGCAGAATCCAACATCTCTAGGTGCTATGTTGCAGTACATGACTGAACTAATGCATAACATGTTTAAATTGCAGAATGTGGGGATGGATGATAGTAACTTTTGTGAGGATTATGTTGACTACAGAATGGCTACTACATTTCAGTGTTCATTAAATAAATATCATGCTCTTAGTTTACAAATCCCCTGTACTGTGTTACATGCCACCAAATTAAATAAAAAGTCCTAGCAATAAATCAGTAGGGTCTACTGTTGGAAGGAACAAGCAACAGTGCTTTGTGCTTTAACTATCCTGTCCTGTTTGCTTCCTGCACTGCTTCCAATGCTGTTGCTAGTACTTCTGTGTCACCAAATTAAAAAAAATAGAGTTGAAACTCCCCCATAGTGCTTCAGCACCGCCACAGCGATGAGCTGTTTTGCAATATGAATGTGACTGGAATTGCTGTCTAAAATCGTTAAACTACAAGATTCATAAATGACAGAACATGCCTTTTCCATGATAGCTGTCATATCAGGCATTGTTCTGCTACATTCTCCCTCTCCTAAATTCACTGATTTACAATTGCAGTTAAGTGGGATGAAAAAGGCTAAAGGGAGACTTTTTTTTTAAATCCAGGGAGATGTCGTAAACTGTACTGATGAACAGTGAGAGGTGCAGTATATTGTTTGACATTGGTAGCTGAACTGTGTCCTGTAATTACAAGCTAAAATCATCAAAGTTCTTAAAGAACCTGTCTGTTGTCTCCATAAAACTGTCTGCTACTATACTCATACATGCTATTGTGAATAGAAACCTCAGACAGAGTCTCCTCATGCATGATAATGTAAGTATAGAGGTTCAGTGATGTGAATCACTGTCTAAAACAAATAATTAATCCGCATGATTCACATATTACAGAACATGCCAGCTCAGGGATCAGCTGTTACATCAGGTGTTGCTTTACTATATTCTTCCCCTCCTGTATTCATTCATTTACAGTTGCAGGTAAGTGGGATGAAAAGGGCTAAAGTGAATGTTTTTTAAATTCAGGAGGATGTCAGAAACTGTATTTATGAACAGTGAGAGACGCAGTATATTTTTTGATAGCAGTAGCTAAACTTTATACTGGAACCACTATCTAAAATCTTTACTTAAACTGATAGGTTCTTACAGAACCTGTATGTTGTCTCCATAAAACTGACAGGTTCTTACAGAACCTGTATGTTGTCTCCATAAAACCGACAGGTTCTTACAGAACCTGTCTGTTGATGCCATGAAACTCATAGGTTCTTACAGAACCTGTCTGTTGTCTCCATAAAACTGTCTGCTGCTATACTCATACATGCTATTGTGGATACAATCCCCAGAGAGCATATCCTCATACAGAATAATGTAAGTATAAAGCTTCAGTACTGAGCTAATACAAAAATAACAACTGCACCATAATATTTTGAGGTCACGCAGTGTGGCTTAGCTTTCCAGCAAATTCCACCTACATTAGAATAGCAGCAGATAGTTTTACGGAGAGAACATGCAAATTCTGTAACTACATAATTTTGTTTGGCTGGTGGATTTTATTTTTATATCAACATTGAGCATGCTGTAATTGTCAAAAATACAAATTTAGTTATTCTTGTTGAGGTTATTACACATACATTTAATGAGTGGCATCACAGGGTGAAGCATAATTATACTTAGAAGTCAACCTCAAAATTTAAGTGAAATTAGAGCAACATATTTAGATCTATTCAGTGTGTAAGTTTTCTTGCTTTTATAGACTCAAGAACAAGATTACTGAAGTGGAGTTGACACACAATTCAAATGGATTGGGGGGGGGGTCCACTAACACCAGGGAATTTTTTTTTTAAAGTGAGAAGGAGTGAAACTGGGATTACAACTGGTACCAGGGAGTTATTATTTTTTTAAGGTGACAAGGAGTGTAATTTGGATTATAAAAAGGTATCAGAAATGCTGCAATCTGATTGGCTACTAGGATTCTAACAGTCTTACATTAATCCATGTTATACTGTCATGTACAGCCTGATCACCATGGAACATGGATTTTTCCTGTCAGCATTCCATCCTCTAGCACCGCTGAATGACTGGAATGCTGCATTCTAATTCTGAACCGGCATTCTTAAACTGTTGGTGGAAGAACTACTTTATTAAAAATCTCCCTCTAAATGAAGAAAACATTCAAAAGGTATACTTTTAACACTTTTCTTTTGGAATAATTTTTTATAATAGCAATAAGGCACTCCCAGGAGTTAGATTAACAGTCAATCACCCCCTAGGGGCAATATGGCACTTGGCTGCACCTTGTGCCACATTACACCCCTAGGGGGTGATTTACAGACTGTTAATCTAACCCCTGGTCATGCCTTATTGCTTAATTACTACTGGCACCAAGGAAACTAGTAACCACAAAGGGAAACAAGTTTTGGTCAGATCCATCACGGCTGCATACTGAAGTTAGTGAGGTTGTGTATAATCGTGAAGGAGACATGGAGAAACAACACAATGAGTTGAAAGACTGATTAAAAGTATTAGAAAGACTGGGCCCTGAGAGGAACCTGAAGGAGTGGCCGACCAGGGACGAGAAGGAGGAATAAAAAAAAAATCATACAAAAAAAAAGTATTAGAAAGACTGAATAGAAGTATTGACACATACATCCTTTGATTAGTCTTAGAAATATGGTGAGATCAGACATGAAGGTGCAGTTACAGAATCAGTTGCAGAACACATGGTGATAGTAACTTTGTCACACTGGTGATTTTGATAACCTATACATATTTGTGCTGGCATGGAACCTAAAGACGGTGTGTCATCATCAGGGAAATGCAGAATTGGACCACACATATGCGATGCAGAAAATATATAAATCCTTATGCATTTATAAAAAAATCAGTATTGCACAACTAGAGTTGAAGTTTTACAAGTATAAATATACCATCTTGTGCTTCCCAAGCATAACACCCCACCCCCGTTATTGGCTCCCAACCCTAAAACCCAATTGCTCATCATGCATGCAGGATCAGGAGTGAGGGATGTGTTTTTTAATTGCCATTTTAATGCTCACTCCATTCTGTTTTCAGTATCCATGTAACTTTACTTAATATTGGAATGGGCTGAGCATTATGATTGGCAATTTGAATGCACAAGCCTCACAACTGTTCCTGCATGCAAAGGGGGGGCTCTTAGGATTGAAACCCAAGAGTGGGGTGGGTGATTTGGAATACTAATGTGTTCTTTCACTACCTGTAAAGTTTCAAACCTAATGGTGCAGTAACACAGTGTTGTGCAAGTTATTTCTTTACTTAGCGTACAGTACATATTATCTGCATTGTATTGTGTAGAAGCACAGAGTTTTTGGGACACTGCGCTCCCATTCCTCCATAGATGCATAAATGCATATCGTTAATTTTTGATATATTGTCAGGTGTTTCTTGTTCCTTAATTAAGAATAAACGCTGACATCTTAATTTAAAAAATGTGCAGAGTAATCCCAGTCCTAAAAACCTAGGCAGGTGCAGAAAGGCACCAGGACTGCATGGTTTCCCATAACAGTTCCCCAAAGCAAATTAACATTTCTCATTGATGGAAAAGACATTTGTAGCTAGTTCGTGCAGTGTTTATTAGGCAGTTTATTTTGTAATTACTTAATTACCAATTCTGGGGTACACTGGTGGGGGGGCACATACACAATTACTCAATTGCTGGAGTTCCTTCAATGTGGAATGTTTGGTTGATGTGTTCTGGACTGCAGCACTGTTTTCAGCAGCATTCACAGTGATTTTATGCAAACAAAAAGGGTACAGATGCATTTTGAGGCATGGTGACTGCTGCTGACACAGTACACAATGCTACTATATTGAATGTATATTTGCTTGTTGAATGATAACTGCCTCTTTTGCTAAAAACAGTTAAAAACATCTCCCTGAACCCCACTCTTCAAGCTAGTAAACAGTAACTAGTACTATCTATGATTGGAAATCATGAGGCATATGACTTTTGAAGCCGATGTATAATAAAATATAATGAAAGAAGCGTAATGGACTCAATTTCAGTTACAAGCATTATTGACCAATTTTCTTTATGTAGTGCTCATGGATTCTGCAGCAGGAAGCTGTCAGTGATCTCTACCTACACTGTTATTATGTTATGTATATTTGTATTTGGTGGCAGGTAGCTGGTAGCAGTCTATTACCTGCTAGCTGCTGCTAAAATTAAATGTATATGAGATATATTAATACTGCAAGTTCTGTGCCTCAAGATTCAACTGCACCACATTTTTTTTACTGGTGATGGCAACTGTTATAGACTCTGCTAAGCTCCTGTTTTTCATTACAAACTGCCTGCAGTGTTTCAGGTTACAGTTATTCCTTTACTTAGTTAGTGCATAGGACATATTATCTGCATTGTACTGTGTGGAAGCACAGGGTTTTTTGAGACACAGTGCTCCCATTCCTCCATAGATACATAGATGCATTTCATTAATTGTTAATTCAGTTTCAGCTGTTTCTTGTTCGTTAATTAAGAATAAATGCTGACATCTTAATTTAAAAAATGTGCAGAGTAATCACACTGCCACAAACATAGCAAAGGTGCAGAAAGGCACCAGGGCTGCATAGTTTCCCACAACAGCTCCCCAAAACAAAATAACATTTCCCATGGATGGTAAAAGACGTTTGCAGCTGGTTGGTGCAGTGTTTATTAGGCAGTTCATTTTGTAAATACTTAATTACCAGTTCTGGGGCACACTGAGGTGGGGGGCACATACTCAATTACTCAGTTGCTAGAGTTCCTTCAATATGGAACATTTGGCTGCCATGCACTGGACTGCATCAATGTTTTCAGCAGCATTGACAGTGATTTCATAAAAATAAAAAAAAGTGGTACAGATGCATTTTGCAGCAGGGTGATTGCAGCTGACGCAATACACAATGTTGCCATATTGTATGTATATTTGCTTTCTGCTGCAGTTAGGACGTAACACACTGCTACCTGCTATGTGCAGCTGAAACCAGTTCTACATAACAAATATTAACATTGCAAACTGTTTGCTACAAAATTCATCTGCAGCTCATTTATTTATCACTGCTATCAATGTTAATTGAGTCTGGTAAGCTCCAGTCGCAATATAAATACCAACACTATCATATTACTGATGACTCAATGCCTGCTATTTAAATACCAATGTTTAAAAGCCTCATTGAATGATAACTGCCTCTTTTGTTAAAAACAGTTGAAAACATCTCCCTAAACCCCACAGTATTAGCTATTAAACAGTAAATAGTACCACGTATTGGAAGTCATGAAATATATGACTTTTGAAGGCAACATATAATAACATATAGCAACAGAAGCATAACAGACTCAATTTCAGTGACAAGCATTACTGACCAAAATGTTTTTTTTTAATGTAGTGCACTTGGATTGTGCAGCATGAAACTTTCAGTGGTCTCTACGTACACTGTTATTATGTTATGTATATTTGTTTTTGGTGGCAGTTAGCAAGTAGCAGAGTATTACATGCTAGCTGCTGCCAAAATGAAATGTACATAACATTATTAACATTGCAAGCTCTGTGCCTCAAGATTCATCTGCACCACATTTTTTTACTACTGATGGCAACTGTGATAGACTCTGCTAAGATCCCGTTTTTCATTACAAACTGCCTGTAGTGTCTGTAATTGAATTGCTGTAGCACTAAGACTGTACAAAGATACACTCAGTTCTGCCACCACTGACAACTAGACATTGAGTAACAGGGGAGAGTGAACTGGCTACATGAAAAAAAATGATACAACAATAACTTACAATGTATAGATAAAGTGAGAAGATTGTCACCAGCTAAATATGTCTGACTTCACAAATGCTAATCACAAGCAAAACTATATGCTGATGTTGAAATGCTTGTCATTATTTATATTTCATTTCAGTTAGCTATGGTGGAAATTTATTATTGCATACATCGGAAATGAAATATGTGCAGATAAACAACTACATTTCGATGGAAGCAACATGAGAAAGTAACGGTGCATAGCACCTGAAATTTGAATTCCTGTTTATCCAAGTGCCAATTTGCATAGTGTAGTTGAATGGAGAATAAAGTTTTGCCCAATCCAAGTTGTAAACCCCATATTTATGTATACCAGTACAGACCCATTTTATGAACCTCTTGAGGTTCTGTGTGTAGTGAATGTGTTTCTTTGGGGGGGGGGATTCATGTTATGCATTTTTCCATTTAGATTTTCATTGGTGATTACATCTTCCTATCCATTGCTGTCCCTCAGTATAAAAAAGAGAGTGATTATAGCTGCTCTTTATATTTTGTAACACAACTCCGAATTTCAATAAGAAACAATGGACACCCAGCTTCTAGGGGAATGAAATTAAATTAGGGGGCAATTTTGTAATACAGTATTGCTTTCAACACATGTGTTCTTGAGGGGAATGGGTTACTCTGAAAATTGCATAACGTTTCGAAAGCATTATTTTTTTCATTCCATTACTCAGTCTACTACATATCCTATGCAGATATAAGATGTAGACACCAGAGGTTATTACAGTAAGAAAACAAAGGTATTACAGTTGCCAGCACCAGAATGAAATTGAGTACTAATGCTGTTTATGGCAATGTATTTAAAAAGTACGTGTAAAACAACTAGCATGGATTTCTTGTTCAGAACTTTCACTTTGTCAGTATTCGCCAGTGTGGTGCTGTTACACGTACTGCAATAGATCAAACATAAAGTTTCCAATCTGCTGTAGCAGACTTTTTCTTACACTCTGTTTATGGTATTAAACGTTTTTCCAGAGGATAACTGGGTACTTAAATGTTTCTGCTGATCTCATCTATTACTATGCCAGTGCAGAGTGACTTTGTTTTACATCTTTTGCAGGTAGATTTCTTGAAGTGGAAGTGTGGGTGGAGGGCCATGCAATTTACATCTTGTTACTCGATCTCGCATTTAATTAACCTTTTTGATCTGTGATTAACTTATTATATCCATTGCTCGCCCTCATTTTAATGAATGACTTCAGATGAAACCAGTCTGCTCAAAGCAAATTAATGCCAAACACCTTCAGTATTCTTGCTTCTATTATTTATTGATTTGATAAGTCCTGTTTTGCATAGAATTATGCTTCTTCAGGGGAACTGTGAACATATATATATATATATATATATATATATATATATATATATGTATCATTTTCAATAAATTATCATATTTATTTTAAGTAACTCTCAATTTTAACCATCTTTTTCAAAAATTATATATTGTAATTACTTAACTGTTATATCTAATGTTCCTATGATGAAAACCTTATAAAGAAAGGTTTTTTAAACCATAAATTATTGTAACTCAAACTGTAAAAATCATAAACACATATATTCTGTACAAGGCCACCTAGATTAACTGCATAAAAAATTGCCTTACTTCTTAACATTGCCTGCTAGGGCCAAACGGTCACCACATTTCCCTTGTGTGTTCTTATGACCTTCACTTGAAAGAAAAAAAACTACATTTTGGTCATGAAACCACATATTTGTATGAAATTCATAGTATTTACATTTTGTACCCTGTATAGAGTCCTTAAACTTTCTATTCTAAATTCTCTTTCTTTAGAGACTCCTTAGTATCTGTGAATTAAAAAAGTTGAAACATTTCTTATAATATTTTCTATGTGAGACGCTCTCAGACTGTATTTTACTAGCTTTCAAAAGCTATGTGTTTGAGTGTCTTGTGAATTAAATTCTTTCACGGCAGTTGTTTTCACTTAGGCTTCCTCATATGTTGCTGCTTGCTCGTTTCATGCTATTGACCGTTTCCATCTAATTTACAAATTACATTATTAAATACCAAATGGTAATTTCATCTAAACCTTGTAGCTTTTATCAAAGTCGAATGTTTCTATACTTTTCACATAAAATGCCATTCTTTTTAACATATCCAAAGTAAGAACAGGGTAGCCCAGTAAGAGAAACTTACTTCTAAGTGAAGTAGGGATGATGTATGCATGCTCTTCTCCCAGGGAAAGACTGGCAGCACTGAGCTCTTTGCTTGCAAAAGAGTGGCCAGCTCCACTGCACACACCCAATAAGAACTTTGAAAAAACACTGTTGGTGATTTCCCTGCATTTTGGATTGTTGCTCCCTAATTTTAAAACAGAGTCCATACTTGTCCATTACTTTGTCTGTCAAAACTCCTATTGCCATTAACAAACTATGGGCATTAGGGTTCTATTCAATGGAAGTTGTTAATTAGGTGGAAAATTTGAAAAACATTTTTAAGTGTCCAACACTTGTGTGCTTGAGAGCATTCCATTACTCTGCTTTTGGAACTGGAATAGTAAACCGTTATTTATTTCTGCCAAAGTTGTAACCTACTGCATATTCTATGCTGCTGTATTATGTTCATGTTTTGAAATAACACACTTCTCTGCATTTTAGCAAAAACTTTTTACCAAACTACAAAACCATCTGTTTCAGGATAATGAATATTAAAATAGTGGTATTGTAATGATGGGGTAAGAGTTGGGAACATGATGGATATCTACATTTTACATTCACTATTCACAGAAAGAACAAGAAAAGACAATAAGCAACAGTGGTGAAATTAAATAGGGACCATCAGAAGCTCAGATGTTACATTGACAACTGGCCATTGAGTATTATATTACAGTTCATTGGCTAGATAAATCTCTTACTCCACCTCAGAAAAAAAAACCTGTACATAATGACGTACGTTAGGCACTAGCTACATATTTATAACTTCTCAAATGGTACTAACAAGGGAAAAAAAACTATTCAAATAATTATTCTCATACTATGCCAGTACACAGTGACTTTTTCTGAACCTCCTAAAGTTATGCTGGTTGGGTAAATGTTTTACAGTGGACGGGGGGAGCAGCTGTCATATACTTTATCCACTGTCCCATTTAAATAATATGTAGATTTGTGAGTCAATAATCATATCCCTTGTTTGTTAATTTAAGGTTGTGTTTTATTCTATATGTAAATATTCAGCCATGCAAAATAATCACCATTTCTCAACAACTTTGCACCTCCCATGTTTTATTTTGATGGACATCATAACTAACAAACTGCAAGTTTGCAAATGAAATGTTCTGTTTCATTATTTCAATTAGTTTTGATTATGTGAGAGTAGTACTTGTATCATTAATTTTTTTACATTAGCTACATAAAGTCCGAATTAGATTTTTTTTTTTAATTTACTCCGATATCTTAATAATCTGCAATGCACCATATTATCCGTCTTTTACCTTCATTGTAATTAACAGGCTTTATTGGTATGCACTTCGTAAGTGTCATCCTCCAATTTAGGCACTGAAAGGTGCTTTGTCAATCATTCCTCTACTTCAGAGTGTGTGATAACAGTAATGTTAACACTATTTTTTAACAGCTGCATGTCAAACTCCAAGTAACTACTCCTGCTTGGTGTAAAACTATTTATCTAATTTAGCATTGATTCACCTTTGCAGATCTCATATGAAACAAAACTCCCCAGCCACACCCATTGCATCATGTGCAAACAGTGTTGTTTCCTATGCCTGATTTTGTGTATGTGTGTATACAGGCACACAAAAAGGGGAGGGGGTAGGGAAACACAGAGTGATAGTCTTTCCAATAATCAGTTTGCCAAACCATTAATATACCAGGAACATTTCTGTAGTTCACCTACTGCAAAATTACCTGTGGTTCTGAAGCTAGGAAACTCCCATGTAGTAGTACATTAAAAAAATACATCTTATCAATACATTGTCATACAATTTCAATTTTACATGTGCTGATGCCACTGTGTGGCTGTTATATCAGCCTTATAATCATCCCTTTTCTTTAATAACATGTTATCTGAAGTCACCAAATTTTTATCTTCACCACATCTTCTGATTGTTATACATCAGTCTGTCACTGACAGATTGCAAAACCTGAACTTGACACTAGACTAATGCCACTCCTATGTGAAGAAACCACATGATTTCACCAATCACACGCACAAAGGCTTTTTATCTCACAGAAATGCTTACTAAATCTCCTTAGAGCTGGGCAATACTGACCTTCTATGGATAGTACTTACATAACACTACTCCTATGTTTTGGATCTTCCTAACTATATGGGGTGGTGTACTATACCAAGAAGCATGGATTTCATATCACATCCCTGAAATTTTGTTTCTTTAAATAGTACTGTGGTGTGTGTAGCAGGAGGGGGCTTGCTGCTACATAACCCTTGTTTATATAGTAGTAAAAAATGCATACACTTTTCAATATTATAAGCAGGTAGTATGAACATCCCTGTAAATGAGCAAGTTAGATAATGAATATAAGACATTGTGTATGTATTAGGAAGCATACATTATTTTGTTCTGGGTGTGTGGGTGTCAATTGTAGTTAAGGGATAATAAAATGTTACACAGTGCAGCAATAGTAAGTGACAGAACATTACCGAGCACAACCTCCAAAACAAAACAAAACACAAAATAAAACCTTACAAAACTTATCAGCCATTTAACTCAGTCTCCACTGCTACATACAAGACTATTGTTTCCTAGCTACATATCATATCAAGGTGTTACACAATATAAAAAAATGTCACAAACCAAATTATGTATACACTTTGCACACAGTATAAGCCTATACCTCAATTACATGATTCTCCCCTTTGTCTGTTCACCACACAGTGCATTTTACAGAATCAATTACTCAATTACCTTACTCAGAAACATACATAACCTGCTATACTTTATTTTCACATTCTGTTTAATACTGGCCTATTTAGTTTTGCCTCAAAATGTTGCATAGGACTAATACTACAACTTATCAAATGTCATTTGGTCCCTACCACAATTGAATCCCTTATATTCAATGATTCCATTTTCATATTCTAGTAATATTATTTGTTCCATAATTGCTCAGTGTTAGTTCTCCATGCCAGGATAACTTCTATTTTAAGAGAGATATGAAAATTAGAACTTGATCTGGTGCTAAAAGCATTAACATATGTCAAACAACAAAAAAATAATCTTTATATAAAATTACATTGATGTACTGCCATTTGCCTGAAACACAGATATTTACAAATAAATCTACTAGTTATTTACATGACCATGTTTGTGTCAGTCAGACAGACATATGCAGTAGTACAGCTACAGAAATCCATCACAAGCCAGTTCAAATATTATTTTAAAAGCATTTCTTTATAACATCTACACCCTCTTCATCTAGCCATGGCTGAGTCACTCTGCAGATATTCATTAGAATTCACAGCACAATGCCAATTTACATTCTAATAAACCAAGCCTGAAGCCACTTCACAAGACAATGCTAAACCTGCTCTCACACAGTCTCCCACAAACAACTTGCAGACTTCCTGTCTCACAAGTAAACCCAACCCCCAAACAACAGACATTATCTGAAACTGACATGTATGTGTGAGATCCAATTCACATGCAGACCATAACCACTTAAGGAAACCCTTGGCTTTCTGAGCTATGCGATGTTATCCACAACAACACATAGCCAATATCTACTGCTGACTACAGGAAAAATAAGTTCTTCATTACTGGTAACATACCAACAGCAATACATTATGATTATCAACTTCGTACACCCTGATATACTGTGCATGCAAGGTATGGTTTACGGAATACTGCATTACTACTAAAGACATTTCAAAATTGGCCTAATTCATGTCTAAATCAATCAACCAGAAACAGGAGCAACTTCTGTTACTGGATTTCCTAACAACACCCTCAGAAAACATTCCATTCCTACTACTTTATTTACTGTATCGTCTACCTGTTAAAGGTACATGCCTACTTCCATAAGTTTTTTTTTTACT
The DNA here is from genome assembly GCA_016271365.2 of Neoceratodus forsteri. Lineage (NCBI taxonomy): Eukaryota > Metazoa > Chordata > Ceratodontiformes > Ceratodontidae > Neoceratodus > Neoceratodus forsteri. The sequence continues at coordinate 87,586,221 of CM057451.1, forward strand.
TCTACTGTATGCCTGCTATTACATATACTGATCTGAAGGGAATCAATATTATATATTTTACAGCATTATGAACATTTTTGTTTCCTATCCACCAGTAAGTAACTGCCACAGCCTGATATATGATTGTAGGCAAACACATTCTACATCACTGCAACATGTGGATATGTCATCCCTTTTTTGCTAAGCAGTGCAAGTAAAACACTTACTTTTAAATATTTATTTATTTATTTTCTTTACCTTAACTTAAGGTTATTCCAACAATGTTCTAAAATTATTGCATGAGGCACATTAACATTTGCCAAATACTTAATTCATTACATATCTCTTTCATTGCTAGTAAACACTTTATGAAAGACAGCTTCATTTGATAACATTTTTTTAAAAACACTACAAAAAAAATCTTCAATTTCCTACTGAAAATAGGATTCCTAAATGCAAACTTACATTCCCAAAGTCAGCAGGTTTAAACAGTGTGAGCTGCCGGAACTGAGGATTACATATTTGCACAACTTTCTCCCTTTTTTTACATCACCCACTGGGTGATTATTAAAATATGATATATAATTTCAGACTATCACATTGTGCATCAGTACAACTTCTAGAGATGCCACCTGTGTTTTGCTAAGCTTTATTTCTGTATGTATGTTTTACTTCTTTCATTATTTACATTATTACATATATTACCTAGAAGATATTAATTTACGTAAAAGTTATTATATCACTTTATCATTCACAGTAACATTTGCCAGTTATGCCTTTCAGTAGTTATATGTGTGCTTCTCGTTTCTGATTGTATGGCTGCCCCAGTTGCTTTCATTGCTTAAAAAATGGTCTCTACTTGTGATAGCAGCTTTAACTGCAGAGTTCCTGTCCCACATTCAGCAATTACATATTTGAACATATTTCTCACTAACTTGTTTTAACCCCCACTAAATGATTATAGAATCATATAATGTGACAGCAGAAAAGGACCTCACAGCCCATTTAGCTTGTCCTATTTTGGTATATAATGGGGGTGGTGACACACTGTAAATCAATGCAACATGTCAGTATGGCTCCCATATTTTCATAAGCAGACACAGTAAATACAGTAGTAGCCACAGACATTGCCTGCTATTTCCTGAAATTTATGTGATATTCCTAGAAAAATCTCCTGCTCTCTCCATTTCGACAGTAGGGGCAGCAGAGAGAAATTCTTTAGAAATTTAGTGAAATATCTGGAAACAGCTGGCAATGTCTGTGGCTACTACTGTAAGTCATATTTCATTACAGTTCTCATTTATTGCATATTTTACTTATGAATGCGGTAATAAAAATACAGGACTTAACAGTACTATATCAGGCACATTAACATTACCAAGTTCACTAGATACAGTATGTGTGCAGATGTAATTTCAGCTACTATACATGCCATTTCCAGCTCATAACAGTAATTAAAAAAAACCCTTTTCCCCTATCTGCTGACAAGACAATTGCTTTACTTGGTCAGATAGTGTACATATTGTCTGTATTGTACTGTGTGGAAGCACAGGGTCTTTTGCACCATCCCTTCATAGATACATAGATGCATTTCATTAATTTATGAGATAATGTCAGCTGTTCCTTGTTCCTTAATTAAGAATGAATGTTGACATCTCTTCAGGTAACAGACGTGCAGAGCAATCTCAGTGCCACAAACCTGTGCAGGTGCATAAAGGGACTAGGGCTGCATAGTTTCCCACAACAGTTCCCCTAAGCAAAATAACATTTGACATTGATGGTTAAAGAAGTTTGCTGCTACTTGGTACAGTGTTCATTATGCAGTTCATTTATTAATTAGCAGTTCAGGGGTACATGGGGGTAGGGGGAATTTACTAAACTACTCGATTGGTGGCATTCCTTAATGTCGAATGGTTGTCTGAAGTGTACCAGACTACATCACAGTTTTCAGCATAATTGACAGTGAGTTGTTTTTTTAAAGTGCAAATGCATTTTGCAGCAGGGTGATTGCAGCAGACTCAATACATAGTGTTAATATATTGTATGTACATTTGCTTTCAGCAGCAGTTAGGATGTAGCACATTGCTACCTGCAGAATAAACCAATTGCACATAACATATATTAACATTGCGGACTACAGTATGTGCCACAAATTCACCTGAACCACATTTATTTATTACTGCATTACCAAAAAAAACATGGCTAATGTACATTCTGAAATGTTCACCTCATATTTTATTATGCCAGCACACAGTGACTTTTTTTGAACCTCTTGCACTTATGCTGGAGGGGTGAATGTTTTGGAGGGGGGTCACGTTGGATACTTTACCTTACCCACTGTCCCATTTAAATAATATGTAGATTTGTGACTAAATAATCATATCCCTTGCTTGTAAATTTACGGTTGTTTTTTAGTCTCCAATATGCAAATAATCATCCATGCAAAATAATCAGCATCTTGCAACAGCTTTGCACCTCCAAGTTTTTATTTTGCTGGACACCAAAACTAATATGATCCCAGTTTGCAAATACAAAGTTCTACTTCACTATTACAATTAATTTTGATTAAGTGAGAATATTACTGGTATCATTCATTTTTTTATGTAAGCTACATGATAAAGTCCGAGTGAGATATTTTTTTTTATTTCACTCTGATATCTACATAATCTGCTACGCCAAATATTCACTGTCTCTCAACTACATTGCAATTGGCAGGCTTTACTGTTATGCACTTCATAAGTGTAATGCTCCAATTTAAAAACTGAAAAGTACATTTTCATTTGTTTCCATACTTTGGAGTCTTTGATAACAGTACTGTTCTTAATATTTTTTAAACACCTGCATGTCAAACTTCAAATAACTACTCCTGCTTGATGTAAAACTACGTATTTAATTTAACATTGATTCATCTTTCCAGCTGTCATATGAAATGAAACTCCCTAGCTGCACCCATTACTCAATGTGCAAACCGTGTGGTTATCAATGCCTGAGTGTGTGTGTGTGTGAGACAGACAAAGACAGAGAGAGAGAGAGAGAGAGACACCACAGTACACAAATGTTTTGAAAAGCAGTACAACTAAATACTTTAGATTTCTTTTCTTTATTAAAGTACTGAGATATTTACTTACTTATGTCTTTTCAATACAGTGTATTACATTACAGTATCAGGCAAATTCACATTTGCCAAATGTACAGTCCCATCCATATGTGTTTAACTGCATTGTTAAATGTTATGAATGCTACATACAGTCTTCATCATTGCTTTCTTTCTTGACTCTGTTATTTATTTATTTCTCATCTTTTACTACTGCATATTCTACATCTTGAATTTTGACAATAAGACAGCGCAAAAACACTAACATAAAATGCGTTCTCGGTCCCCATGTATATCAATGAGGGGGGGAAAGACAATCAATACCAGGTGCTTCACTAAGACACAGATCCAAACACACACTCACAAACAGATTGTATTCAAATGATGTAGCCTTCAATTGTTTCTTTTTTTTATTGCAAACACTTAAAACATCACCCAACATACATGTGCAAAAGTTGTACAGTTATTCAATTTGTATATATTGTTTCTGCATTTTTTCTTTACTTATTTATTAATTTATTTCTGTGCGTCACTGCGTACAGTTCTTTTAAACATAACAAACACTATGTTCCAAGACACTAAGTAAGGAATCACAGGCTACACACTACTAACACTAGCAAATACATTACACAGCAAACACATCATCATTACATATTAACAATTCACAAATAATTTATTTACAGTTATGTACATTACAAATTAACTGTTACCAAATTTTGGGAAATGGGAAAGGACAGCCATTTGGAAAAATTTTGAAATAACACATAAAGCCTGGATACTTTCTCAGAGCATTCCCACACCTCATGTATTTTCTAATTACCTCACCAGTAAACTATGTTTTTTTCTTCATTTTATGAAACCTTATTCCACTAGGAGCTTATCCCCAGTAAACCACTTTTTTTTTACTTTTTGTCACATTACTTGATCCTACAGCTAGAAGCATGTCACCTGAAAACTTTTTTTTTTTGTAAATCATTTCACTCCAATTAATCCTCAATGCCCCTCTGTGTTGACACGGAGCTAGTAGTCTCTTGTCAGTAAGCTGCAGTATACTCTTTTTTCACATTCAATGATCTTCTATGTTGACACAGACCTAATAGACTTTCCCCAGTAAGCTATGTTCTATTTCCTCATTCTATGCCTGATTATCTTAGCTCATCCTGCAGCTACAAGCCTATCCCCAATATCCTCAATGAACAGTTTTTTAAATTTATTCCAAACAAAAAAAGACCCCTCTTTTGAGTAAAGTTCATACAAAAAAAAGGAAAACAGAGATACAAAGCCAGACAGATAAAGACAGATAGAGATAGCAGTAAACAGGAACATTTTGAAAACCGGTAACAGTAAGTGATGTAGAATTCATTTACTTACTCATTTACTTTACTTGCTTATTTACTTATTTTCAATACAGTGTAATACATTTCAGTACCTGCCACACTACCATTTGAAAAATGTGCAGTTCCCTCTATATGTGTGTGTGTAGCTGTATTCTCAGATGTTATGATTGACAGCGTCATTCTTCATTCTTCATCATTGATCTCTTTTTTGCCCTGTTTTCCACTTTCATTTTTTTACTAATAAATATTCTACTTTAAAAATTTGGAAAATATACCACTTACCTGACACTAACATGAAACACACTATCGCTCTCAATGTATATAGATGTGATAGTCAGAAAATGAGAGATTCTTCCCTAACATACAGAGAGACAAACAGACACACACAAATAATACACAGAAATGATGTACGTTTCAATTATTTACTTCTTAACTTCTTTATTCCTTTATTAATTCATTTCTATATTTTCCATACAGAGGTTTATCAACCACACTAACATTTGCCAAGTGTACACCAGTACACTATTCTTTTTTCTATTATGGGTGGTTACTCCAAGCTGCCTCCTCATTATCCCCCCCCCAAAAAATTGCCTCCTCATAATTCTAGAAGCATATCCTGGTAACCAACATTTTTTTCCTCATGTTTTCCCAGATTAACATATCCTGCAGCTATGAGACTGTCACCAGTAACCTACATTTACTGGTGCACACTTTGCAAATGTTAGTCTGGCTGATATCAGAATGTAATACTCCATATGGAAAGTATATAAATACATTAATTAATGCATAAATAAATTAAAAAGTACTTACCTGAAATCTAGATAATTTACTTGTATTGTTTTTCTGTGTGTCCATTTCTCTCTCTATGTTAGGGAAGGATGTTTGTTTCCTTACCCTCACATCTATGTACATTGAGAGTGACACTGTGAAAAACAGGGCAAGAAACAGATTACTGATAAAGAATGAAGTGCCAATCAAATTATCTGACAGCACAACTACACACGTATATTGAGGGAATTGAACATTTTGCTAATTTTAGTGTGGCAGGTACTGTTCTGTATTACACAGTATTGAACATAAATACTTTCTGGCGGCAGGCACCTAGCTGCAGAAAATGGCTTGTCGGTCAGATGCAGCAGCAGGAAAATGTTTTGTTTACATGCTGTAGCAAGGGAATGATTAGCGTTTCACGAGGAGGCAAGAAAAAGGTGTATTGTTTTTGTATGAGGAGGAGGCTTGGATGAATCAGAGTAAAATGTCTGAAAAAATAGTTTACTGGCAACAGCCTCCTAGCTGCGGGATCAGATAATGTGACAAAACAGGACAGAAAACTATTTTTTTAAGGAAACTGGAAAGAGGCTCATGTGCAGTCCCTGAGGCTGTGACTCTTTCTTAATCGGTGTGAGCTGGTCATTGTTTTTGTGCTCTCGTATAAACGTTGTCCATTACAATTTAATTTATTTATTTATTTGCAGTTAATTTTTATTAAATTTCCAACTATAAATCATATTGTTAGAGCTATGAGGCATTTGTGAGTGCATTACATTATTCTACAACATTTAATGCAGTGATGAATATACACAGGTTATTGTAAAGATTTTACATCTTGCCCAGTAACATAGCACATGGGTAGGTAATAGTACTGTTAATATTCCACTATGGGCTCAAGTGTTGTTTTATTTTTTAATTCTCTTATAGAGTGTGGGCTTTCTTTTTCATTGCAAATTCACAGACCCCTTCAAGTGGTAGCATCTTACTTTTTAAAAGTGTAAATTGCTTTTACAGTACTTTAGGCACATATTAATGTTCTTAGCTAAGGCAAATGATATTACTTAATTTCGAAAAGCCTTTTTTTTTTTTTTTTTACAGAATTGGTAATAGTTTTATGTCTTTCTAATTGAATAAATACACTTGAAACAAAATGGTAACAGACCCAGACAAGCAGGTTAGGATCTCTCTTGCTTTTGGGTATTGTGAATGTGATAGCTGACACAGAGTCTTACTTGTGTTCCAGTGATCAGTTGTACAGTTCTACAGGACAGTGCTTTACATACTCACATTTGCCAACAACTCAAATAGTAATTCCTTTATCATTTTTGTCCTGGCATTTCTGTGGCACCCCCCACGCTCACTGTCTGGCATCTTCTCTTGGCTGGGAATGGGACCAGAGACAATGTTCGGGGTGGGGATGGGGAGGGGACAGAAATGGCAGGGATCCTGAACCTGCTTGCTATGCAAGAGAAGGGGGATGCAGAAATGTTAAAACAAATGCCCACTGTGAAATAGTGCAGTGCTACAGTCCATAGAGACAACACGGGTGGATTGCTTCTTGAGGAAGGGTCAGGTGGAGGAGACTATTTACAGCTTCACCCAGTTCCACAGATGGAAAACATGACGTTAGCCCTTTTCTACATGCAAAACGTCTGCAGGGCTCTGCCCATGCAGCCATAAAAAGGACTACTGGATCACCACATAATCCTTCGACTGGTTGCAGTGGCAAGACACCACTAATTTTAAATATAGAAACAGTTATGTGGAAAAAAAAACAGTGTGTGAAAGTAGCCTAAATGCTTCTTGTTTTATATATTATTTATATTTTGCTGTATGAAATGGGTTGGGGAGTTTAGTTGATATAATATATACCATACTAATTTTTTACAGCTGAATAGTGACAGCTATGCATGACATGATATAATTACACTGAGAAGGAGAGCTAGAATGTGAGGAATGTAAGTGCCAACCCACCTGACAACAGCTTGTCTCCTTTCTGTGAGGGGAGTTGAAGCACATCTCTTCACATCCGCTCCATTCAGTATAATGCGGTTGCTTCCCACCACACTATTTTCTTGCTCCAGACCCTGCAGGCCATACCTGTCTAGTGGCCACCAGTAGCAGATAAATCAGTTACCTTCAGCATAAAAGAGCTCAGTATCCACTCTTGAATGTCTAGTCAGAGTGGTTAAGTGATGCAAATGACAGCTGTGTGACCAATGTCTGGACACTTTAGAGAGCAGTGAAATCTCAGTTCCCAGCCCATTGTGCACAGTTCCAGCACAGTCGGCCCCAATTCCCTAGCCCACATTTCAAAGACTCAGGAGAACTGGAGCCCCCATTGTGATACCAACTGCGTGGAGAACCCTTCTACTGCTTTAAATCCCCAGCCCTTGGCCGCTCATCTGGCAGGTTGATGCAGTATTGATGCAAAGCCAGCACCCCTGGTGCAACAACAGCTTAGTAGCACCTTAAGCTTCACCATACTAAATTATTAAAATGAGAGCAATAATGAAGATTTTTTAACAATAAAAGTTATTACAGTATCTGTTTCAGCAACTTTTAGTTTGTTCTTGATCAAAGTTCTGCACTCTGCTCCTACTCACGGCTCTTATATTCATGTTTGTAGATATTCGCGGTCAAGGTCGGGAGCATAAATATAGCAACCATTTATTTATAGCAAATATAAAGTGTTCTCCTGATGGTACATGTTGTTATACAAAATATATATACCTCCTGATTGTACAGCATGTTGTTATACAAAATATATATACCTCCTGATTGTACAGCATGTTGTGATGCAAAATACAAAAAGTACTGCAAGCCAGGCCCGCTTCACGATCTTGTGGGCAAACTGAGATAAATATACAATTAGGAACAACATTCCAGCACTACTCACCATTGAAAAACCACCAAGAGGCAAAATTATGCAGAATAAAATGTGTTTTAATTCATACCAACTACGTACTGTCCTCAAACATGTATAAATACATGAGAGTAGAGAAACGGCGGAGGACCCCACCAGCTCCTACTGGTTTTGCACAAGTGTCTTCAGGGAGTGTCCCACCTACAGAGAGACATAATTTTTAGTGGCACACTGAAGGGTACAAGCACTTAACATTAAAAGTGCATAGTTCAAAAATAAGTATAAACCACAATGAAAAACAAGTGAAAGTATATACAAAACAGTATCAATAAACGGGTAAAAAAATAAATAACAGAACTGGCACCTTACAGCAATACAACAAACAAGCATTTGTCAATGCCGAATGTTGCTTGCTTCTATGTGCTGTTTAGGTATTTGGAAGTCATTGGAGTGCAAATATTGAAAATTTGCGAACTTCTGACGTCATAAGGAACTGCCTCGCCTCGTCAAACAGTCATTTTGAATTTTTCACCAATTTTCAACATAGCCATTTTAAGACCTCTGCTTATGAACAGTGTCACTGTGATTTTGTTAATGTGTCCCATACATTGAGTTTGAACACCGACCTGCGCCATTGTACGCTACATGGGTGGAAACACATTTTGGGCAGGATGTGAAAAATGACAGCTGTACTGCTCATAAGGAGGTGTAAATGGCAATGTTGAAAATCTGGAATGAAAATATTGAAAATTTCTTGAACTTACAGTGATGCGTGAGGACCGCGCAACGCACGCCAGAAACAGTCATTTTAGAATTTTTTCACCAAATTTCAACATAGCCATTTTAAGACCTCTGCTTATGAACAGTGTCACTGTGATTTTGTTAATGTGTCCTACATTGAGTTTGAACACCGACTGCGCCATTGTGCTACATGGTGGAAACACATTTTGGGCAGGATGTGAAAATGACAGCTGTACTGCTCATAAGGAGGTGTGGTAAAATGGCAATGTTGAAAAATCTGGAATGAAATATTGAAAATTGCCAATCCTACGAGCGCATGAACTGCGCAACGCACGCTCGTAAAACAGTCATTTTTAGGAATTTTTTCACCAAATTTTCAACATAGCCATTTTAAGACCTCTGCTTATGAACAGTGTCACTGTGATTTTGTTAATGTGTCCCATACATTGAGTTTGAACACCGACTGCGCCATTGTACGCTACATGGGTGGAAACACATTTTGGGCAGGATGTGAAAAATGACAGCTGTACTGCTCATAAGGAGGTGTGGTAAAATGGCAATGTTGAAAATCTGGAATGAAAATATTGAAAATTTGTGAACTTACGAGCGTGCGTAGGAACTGCGCAACGCACGCTCGTAAAACAGTCATTTTTAGGAATTTTTTCACCAAATTTTCAACATAGCCATTTTAAGACCTCTGCTTATGAACAGTGTCACTGTGATTTTGTTAATGTGTCCCATACATTGAGTTTGAACACCGACTGCGCCATTGTGCGCTACATGGGCGGAAACACATTTTGGGCAGGATGTGAAAAATGACAGCTGTACTGCTCATAAGGAGGTGTGGTAAAATGGCAATGTTGAAAATCTGGAATGAAAATATTGAAAATTTGCGAACTTACGAGCGTGCGTAGGAACTGCGCAACGACGCCAGAAAACAGTCATTTTAGGAATTTTTTCACCAAATTTTCAACATAGCCATTTTAAGACCTCTGCTCATGAGCAGTGTCACTGTGATTTTCTTAATTTGTCCCATACATTGATTTCGCACACCGACTGCGCCATTCTGCGCTACATGGGCAGAAACACATTTTGGGTGAGATGTGAAAAATGACAGCTGTACTACTCATAAGACAGTGTGGTAAAATGACAATGTTGAAAATCTGGAGTGAAAATATTGAAATTTGAACTTACGAGCCTGCGTAGGAACTGCACAACGCACGCTCGTAAAACAGTCATTTCTTGGAATTTTTGCACCAAATTTTCAACATGGGGTTTTTGGGACCCCTTCTCATGAATGATGTCACTGTCATGGCGGTATTCAGACCCGAAGGGTAATTTTGCAGTCACTGTGCGAAATCATGCTTCAGGCCCAAATAACGCCATGACAGTGACATCATTCATGAGAAGGGGTCCCAAAAATCCCATGTTGAAAATTTGGTGCAAAAATTCCCAAAAATGCCTGAGATATGCAACAAAGTTGAAACCCCCCTATCTAGGCCATTATACAGCTTACCGGCATTTCCTCAGTTCGCGGTCGGCTTTGAAGAGTGCAGACGTGTTCCCGGTCCACGCAAGATCGCCACGCTGGAGTCCGGAGGTAAGTATGGGGTGAGGGGGGCGGGGAGGCTGGAGTGCGATGGGTGGGTGCAGGTTGTGGGGGGTCGGAGACGCTCCGCGGAATCCGTTTTCGTTTTTAGGTTCAAAATTAAAAAGATGTCGTGGACCGTTTGCCATGCTGGGGTGGGCTCCCAGCATGGCACAAGGACGCTGGGGGCGTTCAGCTGGCGGGGATTGGACACCCCGTCGGCCTATGGACTGATTAGCCACGCTGGGGTGGACTCCCAGCGTGGCACCTACAACTGGGGAGAGACGCAGCTCAGCCCACGGGGATTGGGCACCCCGCCGGCTACACAGTACTGTGGGGGCGCGCATGCCTGCATGTTGGGGAGCTACGCTTCTTATCTCTGCTCACTGAAGCGTAGCTCCCCCTTTCAGCTGTATGCCACTGCATTTTGGAGCGTGTCATAGACGGCTCCAAAATGTATTCTTACAGGCTGCTTCGCCAGCTCGCTGACTGAATTGGAGGAGGAGGTGACACACCCAAATCTCCGATGATGGCACTATGTTTCTTGCACATGTGTGCAAGCAACATAAAAATGAATAAAATACATATAAATATATGTGTATATATATATATATATATATATATATATATATATATATATATATATATATATATATATATATATATATCTATCTATAGAGCACACCAGAATGGAAACTAGGATGTATGATTGATCAACTACGCAGAAATTAATAATACAACTATCTTGCATAAAAGTATTCAAACATCCTATGCCAACATAAGCAGTAAAATGTTATAGTGTGGACCATGGGAAAATAATCTAACACATTGTCCCAAAAATTACCACCTAAGCAAGGCTTACCAGGTTCAAATCCAAACATGGAGAACCTGTGCAGAAAAAAAGGGGGAGGGGGGAAGGGAAAAGCAGTTGAACAGAAAGTATGAAAAAAAAGGACCAACTACATACCCCAAAGGGTGTAGTGAAATTAAATTGTTAATCATGATAATCAACACATTTGCAGCTTCTTAGTAAAAACACTTGCATACTCAATATATTAAAAGGTTACAAATAAATTCAGCTGCTACAATACATAGGTGTAGGCCAATGGAACTAGGGTGTATATGGGACTAAGGCTGATAGGATTCTGGACCATACAAAGGCCTGTAAACATGTTGTTGCTTATTGCTAACTGTAGTCCTAAAACAGTAATGCACAAATCAGATTCATAATACTATTTCCTCAAGAAGACTGAGAATTTCAAAGAGAGGAGGAGATTCAGGAGCCAGGACAACATAACAATATCCCAGTGTTGGCACACAAATGCAATTTATGCTCAATGTAGTTTCTAGTGATGTCAGAGGGGAAGAGACAGACAAGACATTGGGGACTCAAGCACAAAACAATCAAGAAGCACTTGTGGACTTCTAAAAGCACAACAGTTGGAGATGGAACAGATTTGAGATTTAGACATGGTGGAGAATACCACCATCCAGTTGTACCACAGGAAGAAGAGGTGAATGTAATTAATCTGTCATCTTTTGAACTAACCCCATTGCAATTACAGGTATTGAACAGAGGTTTAAATTTCATACTTACATGTACTACCAAGCCATGTGTTCTGTTTATTGATATTAAGAAGTTTACAAGGCAGCTGGATCTGAAAGTACTGTGTGTCAGAAATGAAAGTGAGCATTTCACCAATAACAGCATGATTATGGGTCCCACTAATGTTTCCACTGATATCTCTCCTGAAATATCACCTGACAGCCAGAGTACTCATAAATATGCCACATACTTTTAAAAAACCTTCAAAGTTTGTACCCACATACTCCCCTGCAGTACTAACATTTGAGAGGGTGGTTCTTAATGATCTTAAACAACAGGGGACACTTGGGACCAATTTATCATATACACTATAAACATTTCAAATGTTGGAAGAACCGCTATAATGGAGTTACAAACTAATCAACATCTAACTAAAAAAAAAAAAACAGCTGATAAGGGGATTTGGTTGTTCTGATGAATACTGAGGATTATAAATGGGAGATTTTTAATCAGTTATCAGATACTGATTACTATGTCCTTTATGCAGATGATGCTGTGATCTTTAGTCGGTACCCAGACCCTACCCAGCTCCAAAAATCCTTACAGGGCTCCTTTGCAGAAATTAGAATCATGGTTTGCCTCCCACAAGCTTGTCCTCAACTACAAAAAAATGAAGGTCATGCTATTCGCCCACCCTCAACATAAACACGACGTGGCCAACCTATCTGTACAAAATTCCTAGAGTACCACGCTGGAACCAGTTACCAGTTTTAAATATCTAGGGGTCACCCTTGACTCGGCCCTTACCTTCTATGAGCATGTAGCATCAACATGCTCTGCAATTAACATCAGAATTGGTCTCCTATATAAATGTAGACCCTGTCTCCCTCTTGATGCCCTCCATTTAGCCATCTCTAGCTCCATCCTTTCCCTGGTAGACTATGGCATAGTCATCTATGATGCAGGCTCTGACACTGCCCTTTCCAGCATTAAATGCACCCTCAACAAAGCCTGCCAACTGGCCACAGGCTGCAATCAACTCATGCATACCTGTGACCTCTACCAATGTTCGTCATGGCTTAACTTTCAGGGGTGTCTATTCTACCAGACCTGCTTATTGGCCCAAAAAAAATCCAACTGGGCCTAGCCTCCCCCCAGCTGTCTCTCACTCCTCCAACTGAGTTTGCCAAGGTGGGCCACAAGACAATCTGACACTACTGCCATTCACATCCCTTTTGTGAAGACCAGTGCTGGCCAAAGGTATTTTCGCTATAGCGCTCCACTCTGGATGAACTCAATCCCTGGTCCTACCTTATCTATCCCCAGGTTGGGGCCTTTTTAAATTTGAGCTATGTGACCACATTATGTCCACCTCCAACTGTGATTGCAGATAACTCCTCAACAAGTTCAAAATTTCCACTGCTGAATATGTATCTGATTCTAATATATGATTTAACCATACACACCTTTGGTGTTGCTCTGTGTATGTGTTGTGCATTATTGCCTCTGTACTTAGTTGCTGTATTTGTTATACTCTGTACCTGTCTTCATTCTCTGTATGATGTGGAGCCTTTGTAAATGAGTCCCTGACTCAAACGGTTGTAATTCCTAGACTTTAATAAATAAAAAAATTAAAAAATGTGGGGCTGAAAAATGATTTGACGCATGTTTTCAAAAAAGAGATTGATGACTACATCATTACATCATGTAATAGGGGGATTATTTCCAGTGACACACTACAATATTTGATGGTGCCACATCCGGTCTGACAGACTATTTATGTTCTCCCCAAAATACATAAAACACTGGTAGATCCTCCAGGATGCCCAGTCATGTCTGGGATTGGTTGATTAATGGAACCACTTTCTAAATATGGAGATGCTCACATTAACTTCATGGTGCCCCTGTTACCATCATATATTAAGGACACCACACAGATTTTAGGTAAACTGGAGGATCGCCAGTTGGAACCGGGCTGGTTCCTAGTAACTATGGATTTTCAGGCACTGTGCTTGAATGTACCCCATACAGGTGGTTTAAATGCATTGTGTTATTGGTTAGAAACTAAATCTCAGTATGAGTCTAGTTTCATTCATATTCTCTGTACCATTTCTGAGATTATTTGAAGAAAAACACTTTTGTATTCTAGAACATTCCCTACAAGTCAAAGGAATAGCGATAGGGGCAACTTTTGCCGCCAGATATGCTAATTTATACCTAGGTCAGTCAGAACAGTTGTTCATTTACAGCAGGGACACTAACCCCTACTTTGAATTCATAGACCTCTGGTGCAGGTTTATTGACAGAATCTTGATGGTGTGGTATGGGGACATGGCGCAGCTACATGAATTTGTTGAGTATCTGGAGGAATCAAACTCCAGTCTAAACTTATGGTTCATTGTTCTCAGGACATGGTACATTTCTTGGATTTAGGGATCATACACCATGAAGATAGCAAATTGCCACTCATTGGTGCCGTAAACCTACAGACCCTAATAGTTTACTTTTATCTAGCAGTTGTCACCCATGTCACACCATCAGGAATATTCCTAAAACCCAATTCATGTGTGTTAAAAGGAACTGTTCAGGTGAAGATACATGTTCCGTTAGGAGAAGTAAACTGCAGCTTGTGATGAGGGGATATAGTGAATATTTACTTGACCAGGTACAACAGTCTCTGGGGAGTATGCAAAGGGACACACTGTTACAATATAGGAACAGAGAAAGGGGCTCTATTGGAGATGTAACATTCATCACACAATATGGGGCAGACAGTGGCAAGTGCGGGACAGCCTGAATAGGTTCTAGCATGTTTTGTGCACAGAGTCTGCCCTACAGGAAATTGCAAGTGAGCAACTGAAGGTGGTATACAGGAGGGATTATAACCTGATGGATACGCTTATCAGGAGCTTTTTGCCTATAGTAAGGAGTCCTACACAGGAATGGTTACCTACAACACCCCACCAGTGTTTTCAGTGTAACCATTGTACACATTGTAAAGTTGTAACCAGAAAAAAAAAAGGTTTTTTCCTCAGTCAATAATTGGAAGGCAGTGCCTGAAGTTCGATAGGGCATAGCAACTAACCACTCTCCCCCCCCCCCGGCCATAAAGGCCACACCTCCCATTTTCTTCCTTGAATATTTTCTTCATTGGCTTCTCCCTCTCTTTTTGTCACTGCTGTGTTCATTTCTTCCACACTTTTCTCCCCTGTCTGCTGCTTGTCTCCGGCCCCCTGCTTGTGTGTGTGTCTCTCTCTCTCTCTGTTTTCTTTCCCTGTCCACCATTTGCCTTGAGGCCACTTGGGAGGTCTCCTCTCCTCCCTTCTTTTCCTTTCCCCTTTTCTCTTCCTCCCCTAGTGCCATTGTCTTGCAGCTGTTTTGTCCCCCCTTGTGCCATTGTCTCTGTACCTTGCTTCATCTCCCTCCTGTTCCCTGTGCATCCTCGTTCCTCTCTGCTCTGTCTCCTCATTCCCCCATCCCTTTCCTTCTTAGGGGATTCCTCAGTCCTCCAAGAGCTGCCACTCCTTTGCACTGATACTTCTGGGTTCGAGTCCCTTGTAGTGCTCCTGTGCTTGCCTAGTCCATTGCTCATCGGCAGGATCGGTGCTTTGCCATTGCCCTGGCTGGACTCCTGGTACCTCTCTTGGTGTGCACTCTCCCTGGTGCGCACTCAACCTTCCCATTTCCGAGCCTGGCTAGTCCAGGAACTCTGTTGTCCTTCAGCCTTTTTCCACTTTGTACCTATCAGGAGTACCTATCAGGAGTGTGAAGGGATATTTTGCCTTGCCATGGTAGGGGTAGTGCTTTGGGATACCAATAGTCTTATCACTGCAGGAACACTGAGTCACTCTGGCAGTAGTGAGCTGACTTGTTTTGGTTGTTGTTGGGCTTCATGTGGCAGCTTCCCTCCACCGTTTCCTGTCCGAGGATTCTTGTTAACTCTCTACTGCCCTCTTGATCAGCACTTGTCTTTTTGCACATTCCGTGCTCCCGTATCCTCCAGTCCACTGGGATTCTGACTCTTCATGTGGCTCTTGCCTGCATTCTCCGCCTGCTGTCCTGGACCTACTTCCTCTGCCTCCAGGTGTCCCATTCCTTCCTTCTTGTCTCTCTCTCCCACCAATTGGCAGGTCTGGTTTGCTTGTGCATCCTCTGCTGAGTACTTTTTTGGGGTTTCCTGTCCTACTTCACTATTCCTATCATTGTTATATACTAGTCATACCTGCAGGGCCCAGAGGCATCAGATAGCCTCCTAACTTTGAAAACTCATTACTTGCTCAACAGTTACCTGCCTATGCATGTTTACCCCCATGGCATGTCAGCCCAGCTACTGCTGCTGGCATTCTATCATTTTCTTCATTTTACTGGTTTACTTGACTGGTCAGCCAGTGGCATTTCCTCAATTTAATTAATCTAAAAACTTCTAATCCACTGTTTGGTGTCATGGTGCCCAGTTAGTGGCTTCTCTGTTTTTCCCATGGAGGGGGACTGCATTGTCACAGCAGGCATTGTGGCTCCGGGCAGTGGGAGGAGCTTTATAGTTATCATTTATTCAATTGGTCGCTGGCTCACTCATTCTTCAACTGCTGCTCCACCTAGCCTTTCTGGCTTTAATGCACTCTGCCATTCCAGCCAGTCCTCCCTAAGTGGCGGTTGCTGGCTACGCCCGGCCTACCGTCTCTCACATGAGTATCTATACATCACCCACACTCGACTTTTAATGTCTATTCATATTCGAACCTCACCCCTTCATGTGCCGACTTTACAGCTCCTCCTACCTAACATTACCAGCTTCACAGCCTCATGCTACCACTAACCCCTCATGTCTCCATTTTCCCTGGCTGTACTCTTGGTACTTTGTACCCCACCCGTTGGTTGCGGGCTTCACCTGGCTGTTACCATCTTTCCCACTCATGCAATCCAATCAACTCCTAATCTGGCCTCTTCATGTCGTGGTTGGCATGCAGTCCTGCATCTAAATTGCTATTTGCCTCCTCCAGACCCATATCTGGGTCTCCATTGCTCAGTCTGATCTGCGTGAAGGTCTCCTCATCGTGACCGAATATCCGAACATGACCCATGTGCTGGTCTCATGCTACCTCTCAAATTTACTTTCTCTCCACCCAGAGATGTGCTAACTGTCACAAACTCATTCAGCAGGTCAGGCCCTCTACTCCCAAAGTGCCAACCTCCGAGCGCAGTCTTGTGAACAGTTTAACAGAACAAAGTAACCCTCCTGTCTGTTTCGTGAGTTCAGATCAACCTTTGGTCTCAAGTCTTGGAAGGATTCAAACTGTGAACCTCTAGCTAGTATACCCAGTGCACAGGCTCAGATATTTCTGTCTTCAGGGGGCCAGATATCTTTGCCTATGGGCACCTAACCAGGTATACAGAGATGAACCCTTAAAAATGTTAATAAAGACCTCAGATTTAAAATGCTTCTCTTTCCAGTTTGGTACCACCCTTCAAGCTTATGCCTAGTGTCTGCTATAACCATATATACTTTTCTTACAAATGAAAAGAAATCAAAGACAGACCAAATATGCTCTAAAAAGAGTTTTACTAAAATAGATAAAAATATGTAAAACACAAAATACAGAACTCTTATATCACAAGACATACAAATCTTTTAAAAGAACAAGGTTAAAACAATGCACATTTCCCACAACAATATTTAGATTTTTGTCTGTCTTTCTAAATACCTGTTTTAAAGTGCTCACAGATGTTTCATTGTCAGAGTCTAGATAAAAGTGTGTGTGAAGTAAAACAGAATATTCCTTAAAGCAAACTGTATTTGCCAACCCCTTTTTGGGTGAGGTCATCTAGCTTCTTCTCTGTCAGAATATACAGTATAAAAAATATATATATTTAAAAAAAAACAGGATGTCTTTTTCAAGAATTAAATTCTGCAATCCTCAGCATTACTCATATGTTCTTCAAATGACATCTCTTTGGATCTCATGATAAGCTTCCCCCTTCCAGGACATGAAAGCATCTTTATGATTTCGCACTAATACATCACAACCTGCTTTTCTTCCTCTGGAAGCATCATAAAATGGATATGCTCAACTTAAGCTTCTTTCACCCTGTAATTAGCTTCAGGCCTTCCACGTAACACCTGGTATCTAAAACTGGTGTGTGTGTGATCTCACATGCTGTTTCAGCATTTTCTCATGGCTATCATCTTTCAGCTGAAACCTGGGGGTGGGGTGGGGAGAGAGGTCACTCCTAAAGCACCAGATTTTCAGCAGAGACAGTCAAAAATATATTTTATATTAAAAAAATGATACAGCACTCAGAACTGGCTGTCCATGTCACAATAACCATGTCCATTACCTCTTGGCTCGAGGTTAGCCTATAGCCGACTGTCTCGCTCTGCACCCATGAAGTCTGCATCTTGAGCATGTGAACCCTGGAGTGGGGTCCTTCTCATCTGGCCCATAGTGGGAATGTCTTCACTCCAGGAGGACTTTCAATTGTCAACTGTATCAGTGACATATCTTGATGTAAAATTTATGACCTCAGCTGTCAGGGGTGGGACCCACACCAGCAGAGCCCCTTTAGCTGCCCGAGGGGGTTTGGAGGCACCCTTTATGCTCTTCTCCCTGACATCACCTCTGGTTCATGTGGTCTAATTTTAGGCTTGAGTAAGCCAGCTGAGTGCCTCTGTGATCATTTCTCTCGTCATTTGCTTTTCGGCGTCCAGTTGCAGAGACATCACTTGCAGCCCTCAAGGGCATTCCCATTAGATGGGAAGAGTGAGAGCTTCCTTCAAACTGGAATATTTTCCACTTCCCTTAATCCATTTCTAAATTGCAGTAGCTGAGCCATCATTAACCAAAATATCCTCAAGCCTGGAGGGACGGTGACCTAGGTGTTGGATTCCCAGAGGTTTCCTCCTCAAAGGGGTTTTTTCCTCTCCTCTGTGCCAGTGGTCATTATACGAGCTAGATTTATTAATTTCCTAGGTCACATAGATAGGCTTCTGCTGTTGGAAGAGATGTATGGTGGTTCCAGTGGCTGTTCTTCTCTCCTTAGGAAGTTGTGCCTCTGTAGCTTACATTCTTACCTAGTGCAAGCCACATTCATCCATCGTCTCTTCCTACTCTGCTTCAGCTCATGACACTACTTCACCTCCATCCTTGTCCAGGTCCTCAATCCAGATAGACATTTGTCACTTTCCTGCTCTGCTCTACTCCAGCTCCTAACCGTACTACAACTCTCATCCTCCTATTCATTTTCCATACTGTCCTATGCTCTTCGTCCATCATCCATTTGTGCTGCTCGATCCTCTTTTGGGTACTCTTTTTGGGCTCCTTCCTAAGCTACCTTTAGTCAAGGGAATCATTCCCATGGCACCTCTAGGGGTGGAACCCTCCTCTAGAGTTGCTTGCCATCGCACCCCTACAGGGTGGTATATCCCACAGATAGAGAGGTGAACAGCCACACATGTTGCAAGTTGCACAAGCATAACACCATACTTGGTTGCATAGGCCTATCCAATTGGAAGGCAGTGCCTGATGTTCGATGGGGTGGAGCAACTAACCACCCCCCAGGCCATAAAGGCTGCACCCCCCATTTCCTTTCTTGAGCATTTTTTTCATTGCCCCACCATCCTCCCCTCCTCATCCCATGCTCATCTCTCTCTCACCCCCCCATGGGCTCCTTCCTAAGCAACCTTTAGCCAAGGGAATCATTCCAATGGCACCTCTAGGGGTGGAACCCTCCTCTAGGGTTCCTTGCTGTCATACCCCTACAGGGTGGTATATCTCACAGATAGAGAGGTGAACAGCCACACAAGTTCTAAGTTGCACAAGCATAACACCATACTCAGTTGAGTAGGCCCATTGAACCACAAACAGTAGGACAAGACTTTTATTTTGAGGCTACAGTGTTGGGTGATACCATCATACATCACTGGCAGATACAAGGTTATCTTTCTTCCCCACTAGCATAAAGGAGGAGACCAGTTTATATATGAGCTGTATGATATTTTTACAAGATAAGTCTGGTGTCTCTCACCTACTGCATGATGCTATCTGACATTATACAATGGCAAGAAAAAATCTAGAGCTCCGATTGGTCACTGTGTGACTGGACCTGTGGTGTTATCCTGGCATAACACCACAGATCTAGTCCCAGTACACTAACTGACTGCATGAAATGTTTACAAAAGATTGTTGCACAGCTCTCCCTATGACCAGCTTCATCAGCCCTCGATGTGCTCGAAAACTAGCGTTACCCACCCACTCATGAAACACAGTTTCATCCAGACATCACTGCCCCCCCCACCACCACAATATTGGCAACGGAAAAAATGTAAAATAAAGTTTAAAAAAGCCATAACTGAAATCAGCTTTCCCCCCGGTCGGCAGCAAGATCATGCGAGCGCATGCAGAGTTCAAAGTGCCATGCTCACTCCTCATGCTGCCCAGCTTCTGGAAACAACGGCTGCATTTCGATGGCTAAAGAACTAAAGGACCCCCCCCAAATACAAACACGTAAAGCTGAACTAGAAATGTTAAAATCAGTCATGTAAAGGAGTAACAAATCCCGCCTTTGCTTACAGCCATCCAGCAGGCTTTACACTCTACATACAAAAGCAGCGATCCAAGATTAATTCTGATATGCTTAATCACAGTAAACAGCATCAGTTCCTCACACTATACTGGAGAAATGTGTACACTCATAAATGGAGGGAGGACGGACGCACAGTGTGAGACACACAAACACATATCGGGGAGGAAGGGAGCATAGTAGCAGCACTAGCATGCTACAGAACAGTCATGCAACTGCACTGCCACCTTCTGGACAACAGAGAAAGTACGGACTCATTTTTCAATCGGTATACCTCCCCTTACAAAAATATAAAAAAAAAAAAAAAGATTTAAACATATTTTCCCCATTTTCTTTTAAAATAAATAAAAGCCATTGTATAATAGGAATAATACACTCCAGGGTGTGTGTGGGTAACAGGATAACGCCCGCATACTGGGGCATTATGCCCACTCGCTTGTGGCCTCATGCCCAGTTACCCCAGGCGTGGCATTATCCCAGCACGACACACACCCTGTCATACATTATTCCTTTATTTTTACTGATAAAAAAATGCAAAAGCATTTCCATGCCCTATCCACTGACATTATAATATGTAATGTACCTGCCTGATATCTGCCACTGTTGCTTACTGTTATGTTTATTTTGTGGAAAATTTCAATAAAAGTTGAACTATAAAAAAAAACTTTAATTGTAGTACCTCTTCTGTCGTGTATCTAGTCACCTGTTCACATGGAGCGTTCTGCTTGAGCAAAACTGGGAGACCCTTTAAGACTAGGAAAGGTGAGCATCTTTGCTCCATTAGAATGCAGGACCAGCAAAGTGCTTAAAGTTTGCATCTTTTAAAGGTTGGGGAGAGTGCAGAACATATCTTTAGTTTCTGTGGTATTGACAGAATCAGGGTAGGACCAAGGGGTGACGATGCTAAAACCCTACTATCCCAAAAAGAAGCCTTCTGGATTTACACATTGGGGGCTTGGAAAGCCCCTGGACTGAATGATGGATCCAAACTTTCAGTCTTCTTGAGGAAATAGTATTATGAATCTGATTTGCTGTTTAGTGTTTTAGGACTACAGTTAACAATAAGCAACTACACGTTTATGGGCCTTTTAGGGTCCAGGATCCTATTAACCTTAGTCCCGTATACACCCTAGCTCCATTGCCCTACACCTATATATGATTTGTGTATTGTAGCAGCTGAATTTATTTGTAAATTTTTAATATATTGAGTATGTACGTATTTTTAGTAAGGAGCTGTAAATGTGCTGATTATCATGATTAACAATTTAATTTTACTAGACCCTTTTGGGTATACATTTGGTCTTATTTTTCCATACATTTTGTTCAGCCTCCCCCCAGCCTCACACTCCCCTTCTCCCCTCCCTTTTTTTCTGCACAGGTTCTCCATGTCTGGATTTGAACCTGGTAAGCCTTGGTTAGGGGTTAATTTTTGGGACTATGTGTTAGAGTGAATGTTTTCCCATGGTCTAGACTATAACATTTTACTGCTTATGTAGGCATAGGATGTTTGAATACTTTTATGCAAGATAGCTGTATTATTAATTCCTACATAGCTGATCAATCATACATCCTAGCCTCCATTTTGGTGTGATATATATATATATATATATATATAGGAACCCTAATGCCAATTTTCCTCACTTTTTTTGCTGTAGAAGAACTCTAACTGATGCATTAATGAAGTTTTTTGCATAGAATTTCCTTACTTTTTAAGAAAGAATAGAAAAGTAGAAAGTTGTGCAAGTTGGTGGGCCACATTACACACCCAATGACTGAAAATTACATTGACAACAGCAAGGCCAGCCATCAAACAAATGTTAATGTAGTACAGCAATAGAAAACGCAGCCCACAAAACATAAACTGCATCATACAATATCGCCACAAAAAATATATTGTCTGACATGTAAGCACCACGATTATCTACAGGACATGCCATCAACACCCTCCAAACTTCAAGTAAAAAGACCAAACCATGTCCAAGATATAAGATGTCAAAATTTGAAATTTTCATTTGTCAGAGTGGCACAGTTTCGCACCTGTTGACATTTAACACACACAACGACTGATAACTAAATCCTTGACACTAAGGCTAGGCACCCTATCAGTTTCAAGCCACCAGCACAATCCAAAACACTGTCCGCAGCACGTAAAATGCGCCACGCAATATCTCTGCAAAAAAAATTGTTTCCAACACGTAAACACCATAATTCACATATACAGGACATGCCGTAAACACCCTCCAAATTTTCAGGTAAAAAGACCAAACCATTTCTGAGTTTAGAATCAGTTTGTGCATTCTGAACCATTCCTCCACTTCATTAAAGTTATGCTGAAGTTGTCATTCCAGGGGCTCCGGGTTGGTGCTGCTGGTGAAGATGACTGTGTTATCCACATAGAGGAGGATCGGTTGGTTACAGGAGTGAGGAAGGTTGTTAAGAAAGACACTAAAGTGGAGTGGCCCCAGGATGGAGCCCTGTGGCACTCCAGCGTGGACTTGATGGTGGTCTGAGGTGACATTAGATATTTTCACCCGTTGAGAGTGGTTAACCAGATAGCTTTGAACCAGGACACCACTTCGACAGAGAGACCAATGGAGGACAGTTGCTTAAGGAGAAGAGAGTGATTCACTGTATCAAAGGTCTTCCTAAAATCTATGAAGGCCACACTGACTAGTCGACCTTGATCCAGTGCATGGTGAATGTACCTGGTGAATTCCAACAGTGCACAGGTGGTGCTGTCTCCTTTTCTAAATTTGTGCTGCTGTGGGCATTGGATAGAGTATTCTTCCATGTACTCTTGCAGCTGATCAGCAACAATATGCTCACGCGCCTTAGAGAGAGGTGGCAGTATTGAGATTGGTCTGTAATTGGACTGTAGTGTGCGGTCCCCACTTTTGTGTACAGGAGTAACCAGGGCTGACTTCCAGATTTGGGGAAATTGACCAAGCCTTAGAGAACGGTTCAGAATCTTAGTTAAGGGCAAAAGTATTTCATTGATGGTAAGGGCTACAAGTTTGAGGTTAAGGGAGTTCCCACTGTGCCTTGACTTCCCAATAACTTTTTCAAGGTATTTTCTGAATAGGTAGGAAGGGACCTCTTTGAAGTAGAAAGGAGGTTGACCAGAGAGTTGATCTTTTGCCCCTGAAAGCTATTGTCAGCTGTATTGTCGAAGAAGTCAGATGGAAGGACACTACTCAGGTCCGTGAAGGCACTATTAAAAGTATTGGCTATTGTCTGAAGGTCCAGCATGGGGACACCATTAATATTGAGCACTGTGGGTGCTACTTTGGAGTTTTTACCAGTAAAATCTTTTATATTGCTCCAAAAGTTCTTACTGTTGCCCAGGTATTTGTAAATTCCTTCTTATAATATTTGATTTTTTCAGTACAAATAGCCCAAGTGCACTTGTTTTTGGCTGCCTTGTATTGCTGTACATCAGTTAGCTTACCAGTAGCCTTTATATGGTGCTAGAGGTGATCTCTGTGCTGCATCTGGCTGATAAGTTCTGTGGAGATCCAGGGATTGACAGTGCCTTGTATTTTCCTCTTTTTCAAAGATGCATGGATACCACAAGCTTCATTAAAGTGTGTGATAGAAACATAGAAACAGAAGTTGACAGCAGAAGGAGACTGCTAGGTCCATCTAGTCTGCCCATTTGTGATGAAATGGTCCTGGGCAATGTTAACATCTTTAGTGGTATCAGGTATGGACCATTTAATGGTTAGGAGGTGTTGTTTCAGAGAATCAAGGTGTCCCCATTTTAACACCCTGCTGATTTTGGGTGGAGGCTTATTAAATTTGTTTGTCTAGGTACAAGTAATAGGGGAGTGGTCATTAAGTGCATCAGGGAGCACAGTCACCTCTGAGATTCTATCAGGGCATTTGGAAAGTATCCAGTTTATTAGGGTACTAATACCCATATTATAGTTTTTTCTGGTAGGTAATGAAACGAGTTGAGTCAGGTTAAGTGCTGAGATTGTATCCTTAAAGGCACCAACTGCAACAGACTGCCAGTTGACATTGAAGTCTCCCATAATTATCATCTCTGAGTTATGAGGCAGATTTCTAGCGTACTCCATGAAACTATGGGAGCCAGAGACGTGGTCCTTGGGTGCCAGGTAGACACTCAAAGTTGTTAGTGCTTTGTTATGGGCCCCAAGTAAGACCTTGATAGCAAATGCCTGGGCCTCATTACCAAGGCTACAAGTTGGTAATGCATATCCCATGAGAGTGTCCTTAATGTATATGACACATCCACTTCCACATTTTGTTAGCCTATCCAGTCTGAAGATGGTGTAGCCTGGTATAGTAACAACTGAGTCAGGGATCTTCAGTGAAAGCCACGTTTCCACTACTGATAGGATGCCAGGGTTTTTCTGTGCTACCCTGACTTGGAGTCTATCCATTTTGCAGAGCAAGCTGCTGATGTTGATAAGGGCCAGTGCAATTGTCCCAGTCAGATTTTTGTTGCTAGGAGAGACATATCTTGACGGTCCTGGGTTAGGATATACATTGCCAGCCAGTAACAGCAACATGAGAATGAGTCTAAGTAGGAAAATTTTCACTTGCTTGAGAATCAACTTTAGAAACATACAGGTTTTGAGCTCCTGCTATGCTTTAGGTGCAATCCAGTGAAGTTATAAGACAGAGTCAGGTGCAAGCAGGGGGCATGAACTCTAGTAGTTAGCAGGTGAGACAATAGCCAGGGGGCGTCCATGACATTATGGAAGTTTGTAGTTGATTATTGGTTACCATGCCAGAGACAAAGTGAAAATTGTCTTGAAAACTGATTCCAACATCGTGTTTTAGGGATGACTCATACAGTGATCCTTGATTGATCACTGTAATTAGGATAATTAGGAGTGGTAGCAAGTGAGGAATAAGTAATATTTTAGGTAGCATGATTGTGGATTGAAGGATCAAAATAACTCAGCACTTTAATGAGGAGAAAAATCAGCAAAAAGCTTACAGTAACTTTGTAAGGACCTCTAGTAGCAGCCGAGTAAAAACTGCAAATGGGGAACTTGATGCTTAGTAAATTACACCCCAGTTAGGTGAGAAAATAAGAAAATACCCAGATAAGGGGGTGGGTGGGGGAAGGGATTCCTTCTGGAGCCTTGGCAACCAACTGCAGATTGTGGCGATGCTTGCTGGAGGCCAGGAGCCAAAAAGTGACTGTTACTGCTTGCGGCTTTTCAGGCAGGAACCGGAGAGGCAGCCGGCGGCAAGAGATCAGGATCTGCACCACCTGCATTGCTGAGCACCTGGTCAGGAACCTCACACTGGTGAGGGAAGGAGAAAAACCAGGTTAGTTATAGCCAGAGGGAGCTAAGGGCGTGGGAGACAATGCGAAGTCTGGGGCTGAGAGGGGGTCCACGAGAACAAAGGATGGATTAGCTAGGGGGCAGGATGGCAGCAGAAGGTAAATGGGAAAGCTATCTAGTTAAATGGTTGGGAATGAGGGGGAGGTCTAGCCTGGGGAGCCAGGAGAAAATGGCAATCACAGGCACAGTTTAGTAACGGGGGGAGAGGTCAGGCTAGCAGGAGTGAAACAGTGAGAAATTAGAGCAGTCCAGAGAATAGAACAGCAATGGTTAGAAGGAAGGGGATGGGGCTAGCAGGAGAAGGACAAGAGAGCTTGGTGCTATGACTAGAAAGGTTTTTTTTTAAACCAATATAAAGTTGTAGATATTAAAATACAGACCTATTTTTGAAAAAAAAATGCATGCGTTTATACCTAAAGGAGCTTTAACACTTCTAGTGATTAGCTAAGGTTAACCACTATCTATTTGCAATTAGAAATATACAGTACTTTTTGTTAAAATCTAGCACTAATGCCCCAGAGAGCTGTAACCATACTACATAGCAGGAGAAGAACAGTGTCTAGCTAGGTTACTGTAAAACAATTGAAAATCACTGTAAGAGATAGCAGGTCCTTTTAGGATAAGGAAAACAAAACCAGGACCAAAGCCCTTGAAAAGCCAATCCTTTATTTGCCGGAGCTAAGTTCCTTGAGAGTGCTTTTAAATTCAGCCAATCATAACCATAGCCACAGGGAAATACCCGATCAGATGAAAGTCAGTATTAGCTGCCTAATTTTCAAAGAAGTAGCACTTCAAGCATTGTACCTTGCAGCAAATCAGGGAATTCCTTCCAGAGCCTTGGTGAGCCAGCTGCTGCTTGTGGCGCTTGCTTGCTGGATGCCAGGCAGCCAAAAATTGACTGCTTCTGCTTTTCAGGCAAGGATTGGAAAGGCGGGTGGTGGCAAGAGATCAGGAGCTGCATCGCCGGTGTTGCTGAGTGCCTGGTCAGGGACTTCACACTTGCGGCAAAATCTTTCATGGGCCTGATGTCCTGTGACAGCCATTATGCTTGAATTGCTCCCACAGAGCTGCCTCACCACCTAGTGCACTGTTGCCACCCTATATGCCATCCTGGGGCTGGCCAACACCTCTCAGCCCACTTAGCACCATCACTACAGCTGACAGCATAGAGACCTGGGAGGAGGAAAAGGCAGAGTTAAGTGAAATGGAAGCACTGGGAAGGGTGAAAGACATCTGCCTAGCCCTTCTCTGTCCAAGGACACTACACCTCCCTGTGGCAGAGGGAAGGGGTGTGGGTGGAAGTCCACCGTGGAGAGCCCAGGCCTCAAAAAGCCAGCTGGAACTCCCACCACTGCAGTGATCACTAACAGGACTTTGCCCAAAGAGCCTGCACTTGCAAAGCCTGCACTGCCAGACATGGGCGTAGAGGAGATCATTTCTGGAGGAGACTCCAGCTCAGAGATGGAGACTGGGGACGAGGCCGGTGCACGCGCAGCTGTTTCAGGTGATCTCCTGACCTCCTTTGCTTTTGAGGACCCTATAATTGAGAGGGACTTTGCCAGGCCTTATAGATTCTCCACGTTTTGTTACCCAGACACCATCCCCATCCTAACCCAGTCCTGCCATCAATGCTGTGAGAAAATGGACCACCTCAGACCCATGGATCCCCTGTTCCTGAAGTATAGAACTGGGGACTGGCTATCTGAGGAAAGGCACCGAGGACCAGTGTAAGAAGTATGCCTGACTGGTTTTAGGCACAGATATGGATATGAAGAAAGAGTATCCAGGGGAGACATGGCCCTACATCTCTGAGAGGTTGTGGAACATAATTGAGGAGTGGAGGGAGAACTGGGTGTTCCATGGTGCTCTGGGTAAAGTACAGCAAAGGCGGAAGATGAGCCCCTCTGCCCTCGGGGTGCATCAACAACAGGTGGGAAACCAAGCTAAGTCCACGTGTACTTCGATAGTCTGGACAGGAGTTACCCTCTTTAAAACCTTTGCCCTGATCCAGGACCCTGAAGACCAAAGAATAAAGTACTACATCATCAGTGAGGATTCTTTTGGTGGAGAAATCACCAAGTCTGATCCCCAGTACTACCTCACCTGTAGCAGCAGCCCAGGGAAGTGAGCGTCCAGTAAACATGTGCCCAAAGATTCTTGCAGGACTGTACTTTCTGCTGCTGACCCTCCCCCAAGAGATAAACATTTCTCAGAGAACTGCATTACCCCCCCCCATTCAATGGGTGAGCCCAATCCTTTTTGCTCTGTTTAAGATGTTTAAAGAACGGCTGATGCCTTTAGGAGAACTTCAACAAAACATAATATTCAGACACAGTTTGGCTTGTATTTCACATTAGTTTTGTGTTTCTTCACCCCATTGTTTATTACTGATGTAATCTGCATGAAAACAGGATCTTTGCTCTTGAAGAGTTCATCTAATCCTGTTGCTTTATCCCTACCTGAAGTCATAAGGCACTCCTTGTGACATCACAGTTACTCAAATGGCAACAGATTGTGATGCCACAACAGAGTATTAAGGCTTGAAGTAGAGAGTAAGTTATAGAGGCAGATGAACTCTGAAGTATAAGGGAGTAAGGGGAAATTATTTAACCAGGAAAGGCACACTAAGCCAAAGCTTGTTTCCACATGCGACCTGGGAGCACAAGGAAGTTAAGTGACTTGCTCAGGGTCACACAGTATGCAAGTGGGG
Organism: Neoceratodus forsteri; assembly: GCA_016271365.2. Lineage (NCBI taxonomy): Eukaryota > Metazoa > Chordata > Ceratodontiformes > Ceratodontidae > Neoceratodus > Neoceratodus forsteri. The sequence goes on from CM057451.1 coordinate 87,614,754, forward strand.
GCTGTGGGATTCAAACCCTGGTCTGGTCTGCTGGATGTCACCAGATTTGCAGCTCAGAGCCTTAAACCACTGCGTTATACTGCCTCTGTATAAAGATCATGTATTCATGCAAATTGCATTAGTAGTAAATAATATGGAGGAGAAATATATAGAATATGTATGGAATGTAAGCTGAATTATACCTAAATATTATGTTTTTCAAAGTTTTCTTAGAGGCATCAGCAGCTCTTTAAAATGTTTGAAATGTTTATAATGTTTAAAATGTTTGGAGGTTTTTCATGGGTTAAAGCGTTGTTCTAAATGTGTGATCAGAGTGTGGGGTAGTCCCAATTTATTGCAGCAGCATATAAAGACTAGGGGCCCAATTCCAGAATGATTACGCATGTCGCAAAGTGACTTGTGCCAAAACGAATGGCGCAAGTAGCACTTTGCATCATTAGTTCCGACAATCGGTATTCCAAAAGGCAGCCTGCAACATGTCGCAGGCTGCCTGTGCCAAAGTGGCCCTACGCTCCCATGTACACCACAAACCCCCTGCAACATGGTGCAAGGGGGTTTACAGCAGCAGTTGCGCCCTATTCTGTGAGGGTGGCCACCAGAACAGCACAATTGCTATTCCAGGACACCCACTGGAAGACAATGGTCCAAGTACCACCAGCTGTTACCTGGTCTAACTGTACTCTGCATCCACCGTGGGTGCACTAGTATGCCAAGTGCCACCTTACAACCATATTTGGGGCCACCCACCTAATCCCCACAGACCATATAACTGCCTTCAGAGTTGTTGGCACCCCAAGCCCTGATCTCTGACACTGCTCCATTGGCTGATCTGTCTCTCCATCTCCAAGACCCAATCCCAGTCACCAGATTGCTGGTAATAGGAATTCTGCAGTGCCCATAATCCCTGGTAGTCTAGTGGCCCCCACCCCCCACCCGGCAGTTCATTCATTGAGTGCATACTGTATATAGTAGTACACGCTCAGAGGGTACTCAGTCGGTGGCTGGCCATGGAGGTGTGAGGTGGGATGTGCCAGTTGCCAACTGGGTACGGGTGTGGGGGGGAGTCGGAGTGGGGGTGGACTGGCACTGCTGCGTGAGGGGGTGGGGGTCACTAGACTACCAGGGATTACAGGCACCATGGAATTCCTATTACTGGTGAGCCGGAGACCAGGAATTGGGGCTTGGGGACGGGGGAACATGATCAGCCCTGTGGGACATGTCGGGGCTCGGGGATGGGGGGCATGTTCAGCCCTGTGGGGCAATTGTTACATATCAGGGCTTGGGGACAGTGGGGACATGAACAGTCCTGTGGGGCATTACCTGGGGATCTGTGCCTGGGGGTTGGGAGGTTCCTATAGCCCTGCAGAGCATGAGGATGGCAACTGTGGGATGGAGATGGGGTGGGGACTTACGCCCTGTCGGGAGGCATTTACTGTGGCTTGCAGCACCCTGTTCAGGTGCACCTTCCCTTTGGCGCAATGCTTGGGGTGCTGCAAGTCATGGACATAGCCACCAGGGACCCTGGCTGTTCTGGAATCGGGCACAGGGTCCCTAGCACATCGGTATTTGGTGCAAGTCGCAATTGTCAGTGACATACACCATGCCTTCTGGAATCGGGCCCCGAGTGTTCCAAGTACATTAGAGACTTTCATGGACTCTAGCTAAAAATGCACCCCATCAGCACTGCAGTGCTACACAAGTTTAACAGTAAAGGTGGAGGTGTGTATGCGTAGAGTGTGTGTGTGTGTGTGTGTGTGTGTGGTTACATGCTGTGTGTGTGAGTGCATGTGTGGTGAAGTAAATAGTGCAACAGCTTACAGCAGATCACAAACCATAACAATTAAATTGTTTAAACTAATGTTTAGGCTCTTCAGAGAATTCGGGAGCCACATGTTATAATGTATTGCAGTGTGTTTGGGGACCTGTGGGTGGACTAAGGGAGCTTCACCTTCCTGCATGGTGGCAGTAGCATGTGGCAGCTCCAGACTCTTAGCATTTGGAAAGGGGGGGGGGTTGCCACACCACTGTACCAGGCAATCTGTCCATGGGAAACGGTGGGTGGGTCACCAGGGCACTCAGTGATTAGGTAGGAATGTTGTCGAGGACCCCTTTTTTTGTTGTTTTGCTTTTCAGAATCCCACCATTACGGTGGTGTAACCAGCTCTGCCAGGTGGCACTTGGGAGGTGGACAGTGTGCATATCTCCCCCCTGGGTGGTCATTGTGGTCCATCTTTCACCAGGTGGTGAACATTTTGTGTGGGGGAAGTGTGAGCCCCCTATGGGAGCTGACTAGTATTGCCCACAAGATTTAGTTCTTGTAGTTCTCTGGGACCACCTGCTGGCAGGCATGGCCAGGGTGCTCTAGGGAATAAAAAAGGGATGTTTGGCACGAAAAATGGAAGAGGAGATCAGTCCCATGTGAGAGAGAGGGGGACTGAGATCGGGGCCGGGGTGGGTCAATGGCCACCCGGCCCACAGTATCCAGCAGTATTGGCAGCATCGGTGTGTGACGTGAAGTGGTTTGGGGGGGGGGATGCTCTCTCAAGTCATCTAGAGTGCTGCAAAGATTTGGCACTCTGTGCCACAGTGAGAGAAGGTGCATGGCCCAGTGGTGAGAACCTGTACTGTGGAAGGTCAGAGGTGAGAGCCTGCCATGTGGCCACCTAGAGACTGAAACTGGTGCCTCTTAGATCCGAGCTGGAGTGGGTTTGGACCACTCAGGAGGTTGTAAGAAGTCTGGGGCATAAGCATCTTCGAGCAGCCCCCTTGCTGGACAGTCCTTGGCCCCTGTCTGGAGCGCCCACTTTGACGTCTGGCTCATAGTGCCCCATGGTTTGAACAGACAGAAAGAGCATGCAGTAGTACCAAACCCCCTAAGGACTCAGCGGTGCCGCAAGTTTGAGCCTGGAAGAGGTCCACTTTGACCTGAAGTAGGTGGGTGAGAGGTTCTCAAATATACAGGCTGGAGTGAGTTTGAGAGCTTCAAAGCAGAAAAATCTAAGTTTGTGTGCAGGATGGAGTGAGAGACCTGCTGGTTCTTTCGATGCCTTATTTGGCCCAGATTAATGCTGCTGTCATTATTTCAAGAACCTTACTCAGCTCTGGAGAGAGGAAGTAAGGTGGAGATCTTATTCGGTTATTTGAGCCACTGTGATCCTGGTCTTGTGCCTTGGAAATCAGTCTTACCTACTGAAACCCCAGCACTCCATGGAGTGAAAGTTTGTTGTAAATTGTTGGACATTAAATCCTGTTTGAACTTTTAAAATGGCTTCAATGAAATGTTGCACTGAGAATTGCTCTAACCAAGCTTGCCCTGCAGCTGCCTGCACCCTGAGACTGTGAAGCTGGGACAACCTGTGGACACAAAAACTGAACCAGGTAAGCGAGGCAACTTCTGTGACTGTGTTTTCAATGGCTGTGAGTGCCCCCTTCCACATGAATATTACCATCTATTCATACCCCTAGACGCCAAGAAATGGTGTCTTACATATATGTCTCTTGATTGTACAGAATGTTGTGATACAAAGTATGTGTGTGTGTGTGTGTGTGTGTGTGTGTGTGTGTGTGTGTATGTATATATATATATATATCTACCACCTGATTGTACAGCATGTTGTGATACAAATTATAAAATGGGTAGGCTATATCAAGCAATTTGATTGGCTAGTTACCCATGCATGAAATATGTTCCATGCATGGGTAAAAAAAAGGTCAGAGAAGCAGAACCGCATTTCCAAATGAAATCAGAAGCGTTAGAATGTTGGCATTTTAAATGCCGCCATCCTCTATTCACTCGCTAACGCTCCGTTGATTTCATTTTTAATTTATCAACATTTGAACAGCTGTGTGCCTTTTGAATAGAATGCAGTTTACAAATTCCCCGCTAAAGATTGTTGTTACTGTCCACAAATCTGTTTCCGACAGTCAGAGTCAGCCCCTGTGAAGCAACGCTATTTCACGTCTTGCATGGCAGTCAGCCCCTGTTGCCCTCTAGTCTTTTTTTTTTCTACTGCTTGCTCCCAGGTAGTTTCCCGCGGCAATTGCTGTTTTCTACTGTGTGGGTCTCTTTAATCTGATTAATCGAAATGCCCCAGTAAATTCAGAGAAAGGCCTGGAGCCAACAACGGAGGGGAGTGAAGGAACGCATGAGAGCAGTACAAAACATACAAACTGCTGGAGGTACGTGGACTGGGGATAGCATACTTCCAGTCGGCTTCCAGCAGATGTGTTTACAAAAAAAAAAAAACAGGCTTCAGCATTTGTTTGCAAACTGTGCACAATACAATTATAGCAAACTGGAGTAACATAAATGCAAATCTAAATATGTTTCAGCACACACTGCACAGTACACATAACCTGGAGTCAGAAATGCAAATCAGCTCATGAATAATATAACTCAGTGTCTGCGGAAGGACTATTTTAGCTTACATTAGCATCTTAAAGTCTTTTTTTCCACATGCAAGCAAGATTTTTCTATCTGTAAAATAAAAATAAATATAGGTGCCCATTTTATAGCCGCACAAGATTATTCAGGTGTGTGTACATATTTTTACCGCACCTGTTAAAGGCACTCGGCCAAGGCCTCGTGCCTTATTACGCCCCTGGCTGTGCGGTAAAATATGCTCCATGCACACCCTGTCGTGTCTTATTGCTTACATATATGCTTCCTGACTGTACAGCATGATGTGATTGGAGCAATTTACATGCTAATTCATGTAATCACCTTTTCTGCTACGACAGCAGCCGGATGTAAGTAGGTTGGTTGGCAGTGCAAGTGGGAAGATTACATATGTTATCCTAACACTGGCAGCTGACCCACTTTGTGGTTGGCTACCAACTTAGCAGGAATGGTGATTACATGTGTTAGCATGCAAATTATCTCATTTTTGCATCAGAAGCACCATATAGAAACTATACACTACTGTATATAGTTCCTGAATATACATATTATTCACTGAGTGTCTGCATAACTGTGCCTCTGCCAATATTATCAGAACTCCCCTGCATGTGAGATGTTTTATTATAGTGAGTCTATCTTGTATACAGCATTTTAATAAATAAATGGAATTCTGTTGTATTGTGTGAGCTTTGGTGTCTGAGTGAGTGCATGTGTGTAGGACTGCGCGTGTGTGTGTGTGTGTGAGACTCTTTGTAAAATGGCTTTAATATAATGACACTCAGAAACGTAGCTGATTGGTCACATGCAACTATTATAGCCGTGCATTAATTCCCTAGATATGCATGGCGGGGTAATGCTGCCAATAGCCAACAGAGGGACCTATCTCTCACAAATGTACATCAGTAATTGTCAGCTAGCCAAGCAGTGCACACACCACATCACGAAGTAGTCGTAGTCTGCCAGGCAAAAAACAAATAGAGCAGTTACCCACTAGCTTTGCGATCTTCCCAGTTATCAGCACAGCACTGTAGCAGTATAAATGAAGTGATCATCCTGCAGCCTACTACAGAGATTAGAACTGAGCAGAATGCTGGAAACAGAAATGCGATCAGGATCGGAAGCGTAAGCTGACCGATCAGCCGCACATCACTTAACCGTCGCACTCGGGATAGTGAAATGCCACAAATGTCCACACAAAACAAAGTCATGTTATCCAAAAGATGCAACCTGTCCAAAAAAGAGGTATAGAAATGAAAGTGGTGTCCGTAACCACAGTACTTTAAAAACATTCTGTGGATAAGCACCGTGCCACTTCATATAAATGAGTAGTATGTCCCACAACAGACAGCAAATGTCTACCAGTTGAAAACGAAGGATTTCTACAGTTACACACTGCATAGAAAACAGTGGCAAATATTGCAATAGTTTCTAAAGACTATAAGAATGCAAATCAGTTTGTGAAAAAACGTATAATCTGAGTTATTACTATACAAAGAAGTGTGGTGCCCAAAACACATGGCATTGTAGTAAAACACATAGCAATTTATACAAACAATATTTTTGTCATTTACTGTGAACTCACAATATATAAACAATAATGCTTGCTATGTATAAAGATACATTAATATCCTCGACAGGGAGCATTGGCAGGAATTAATGCATGGTTGGGTGGTGGGAAGCACTCGGCCTTCCGCCTTGTGCACTCCCCAACCATGCATTAATTCCTGGTAAATGCCTCTTGTCTCGGGGATTAATGCTTACATAATTGTGTGTATGGTTATGTGTGGTCATCTGTGCATGCAGCCCCCACCGGAAAGAAACACATACAGCAGTTACTACATGCATTTCTAAAGTTGTGATGTTCAGGAACACCGATGAAGAGGAAGAATGAGAATGTAGTAGGATTCTAGCCTCAGGGAAATCATAGGTGTAGGCAGGCATACTCCAAGCACTCCATGGTGTGCAATTTTATTTAAGGGACGGTAGCAAATGGGCTCTGAACTGCTTCCTTTTTCCATGAAAACTAACAAAGAAAATACTGAATCTTTCTGTAATTTTATTCGTAGGAGTCGAAAATAGAAGAACTGATCACTAGAGTTTATTGTTCTAGGAATTAATACCTTTGAGCCAAGGCTCTTTTACAAAGGTTCCACGTCATTAAGTACAAAAAACATAGTAGACAGTGTTACACACAATCAGTAAGCCGTTTAACAAGTTCACAACTTAAACAGTAGCATATATGTACGGAAAGAAAAGAGGAGAGAAAAGAAAAAAAGAAAAGGAAGCCCAGAGGCAGTGTAGAGGGCAAGGAATAAGGATTAGGTGAGCTTGAGGGGGAAGAGAGGGAGAAATATGAAGTTAGAAGCAGACAGAACCAGGTTTGTGGTACTCAGTTTGTCTTTGTCAATGAAGAGACCATGGTGGATGGGTGAGACAAAAAGTAAGTGCACTAAGAGGGAATGAGACATTAGTCAAAGCAATCACAGGAGCTGGAGGCTGTGAGGTGAGTGTATAGTATGGATTTGAAAGCTCCCAGAGTTGTGGAGGATAGAGAAGGCAGGTTAAGGGCATTGTACCAGGAAGGGGCACGGTAGGCCAATAATCTTTGTCCCTGAGCCGTCCGGTATCTAGGGACAAGGAAAGGCTGGAGGTCCAAACTTCTGGTGGAATGGGAGCCATTGTTCAGGCAGAGCAGGTCCCGGATACATGGAGGAATGAGTCCCAGGATTGATTTTTTTGCCATTACACAGGTGAGGTACACAATGCAATTGGAGAGATGTAACCAACCGGTTGCCGTGTATAGGTCACAAGTGTGGGTCCGTCTGTGCGCTCCAGTGAGGAGTCGACAGGTTTTGTTTACTGCAGTTGAGATGCGCTTTAGTGCAGTGGTAGTTGCTGAGCCATAGACGATTAGACTATAGTCTATGATTGAGAGGATGGAGCTTTGAACAGCGATCCTCAAGGCAGCTTGGTTGAAAAATTGACGGTTCCGATATAAAGTTCCCATGCGTTGGTGCACTGTTTTAGCAGTGTTATCGATATGGGCTGTAAAAGTAAGACATTCTTCAAAAGTGATACCAAGGTATTTGAAGGTGTTCACTTGTTCTAGAGTATTTCCCAGAGAAGTTTTTATGATGAGTGGGGTATGCCTATTTCTGTTTTGATGACTGGCGAAAAGCATGACTTTTGTTTTTTGATTTAGGACCAGCTTGTGCTCAAGGAACCATTTTTCAACACATGAGAAAGCAAGCTGCAAGCTCTGTCGTAGTGGATTTGGTTCCTTATGAGAGAAGAGAATTACAGCGTCATCAGCATAGAGTATTAATTTTTCAGGGCAGGATTTGGGAAGCATGTTTAGAAATAGGCTGAATAGGAGGGGACCTAGAATTGAGCCCTGGGGACACCAGAGAGGACCTGTTTGGAGTCAGATAGAACCTCAGAGATTTTTACTGTGTGAGAACATTGTGACAAGTAACTTTTTACCCAGGCTCCTGGTCCCTCAGCTAGTCCAATGTTGAGCAGAAGAGAGATTAGAAGGCTGTGGTGAACAGTGTCAAAGGCCTTTGTGAGGTCTATGAAGACAGCTCTGGTTAACTGACCCTTGTCCAAGGCTTTGTGAGTTTCACTTGAGAAGTCTAGCAGGGCCGTCGACGCATTGTGTCCTTTCCTAAAACCGTGCTGAATGCAAAGTAGATCGTACTTTTGGAGGTAGTCTGATAGTTGATCAGCCACGATCCATTCAAGAGCTTTGGAGAGGGGTGGCAGCATAGATATGGGCCGGTAGTTGCCAGGTGTGGATTTGTCACCCCCTTTATGCACTGGCGTGACTATAGCGGCCTTCCATATGTTGGGGAATTTACTTTGGCACAGGGAGAGGTTGAGAATTATGGTGAGAAGGTGGATTACTTCTTCCAAGGTGAGGGACAGAAGTTTTAGATTAATGGTGTCACTGCTATTTCTGGATTTAGAGCAGACCTTTTTTATGTATCTGTAGGCTTCATGTGTCTTAACTATTTTAAAGTGAAATTCTGGTTTGTCAGGCGAGGTGGGTTGGGATACGGGTTTTGGAATTGACAAGTCATGGAAGAAGTCCGGTGAGAGGACACCACTGAGGTCTGTGAAGGTTTTATTTAGGGCATCGGCCATAGCCTTAGGGTCACGGGTAGTGGTACCATCAATGTTCATTGCCGTGGGAGAGGATTTGGACTGTTTGCCCGTGATATTACGTATATTATCCCAGAAGGATCTACCATCACCCCAAGTGGTTTCAAGAGCATTCTTGAAGTAGGAGCTCTTCATATGCCTGATTTGTGATGTACATAGGTTGCGCGCTTGTTTATAGTTGAGTGAGTCTGCTATGGTGCCTGTTTCCCTGGCTATAGCCCAAAGATGGTCCAGTGCTTTGAGCTGCGCCAGTAGTTTGGCTGTTAGCCAGGGATTAGAGAGGGCTTTGATTTTGCGTCTTTTGAAAGGTGCGTAGGTGTCACAGGCAGTGTTGAAAGTTTTAATGAAGATGTCCAGGGCAGCGTCAACATCCAGCATATTGTAGATAGGGGACCAGTCTTGTTGCTGGAGTCAGGTCTTTAGCTTAGTCAGGTTTCCGTGCGGTAGCATTCGACTTTGGATGGTTTTAGGAGGTGGTTTGTGGAATTTATTTGTCCAGGTACAGATCACAGGGGAGTGGTCACTGAGTGAGTTGGAGATAACAGTGGTGGTTTTTATCTGGTCTGGGCGATTAGTGAGTATCCAATCAATGAGAGTGCTGGTTCCAGTCTTGTAGTTTTTTCTAGTAGGAGAGTTGACCATCTGTGTTAGGTTGGTTGCTTGGATAGTATCCCTGCTGGGCCCGGTGTCTGAGGCAAGCCAGTTTATATTGAAATCACTGAGTAAGAGGAGCTCCGAGTCTGGAGGCTGCAATCTTGCAAATTCAAGGATAGACTGGAGCCTGGCTCATGAGTCTTTAGGGGGGATATAGACTGCAGTCACATTAAGCACTTTATTTTGGGCACCAAGTAAAAGCTTGACAGGGAGAAGTTGTACTAGGGAGTTTTCTGGGGAGAAACTGGCAGTGTGGCATGAGAGGTAGTCCTTTGTATAGATAACACAACCACCCCCCTTTCTTTTTACCCTGTCAAGTCTGAAGAGGTTGTAGCCTTGCAGCAAGATTGCATTATCTGGAGTGCTAGGTGTTAGCCAGGTCTCAATAATTACAAGTATATCAGGATTATGTTGCCCAATAAAGGCTTGAAGAGATGCCAGCTTAGGAAGGAGGCTGTAGATATTTAGGGTTACAATGGATAGACCGTTATTAGTTTTTGCAGACTTTATCTTACTGCTCGAGCCAGGGCCAGGGCTTGGGTGGATCCCACCAGACATGAGAAGTAGGAGGAGCAGCAGATTGTGGGATATCTCCCGTAGTTCGTACCATATGACTTTTTTTCTCTGCATGCTGTAGGTTTGGATACAGTGCAGTCGCTTAGGGTCCAAGCAAATGATGGTTACTAGTGACAGGTGCTCAAAATTGAATTTTCCAGCCAGTACGAATGTTTGTGCCCAGTCCTTAGTAAGGGGGTGCCTCAGGTAGAAATTCAGGGTATTTGCCATGGTGCCATGATGAAGGTAGGATGTAAAAATGCTTATAGTGGGAGGTTGTGAGGGGTAGGAGGAGGGAGGAAGTTGACACAGTGGATAACAAATGGAGAGAGATAGAAAAGACAGGAGGAGGTTTGCATGAGAAAGCATTTTAGAAGTAGGCGCAGCACTATGAACTAGGGGTAAGACGCAGCATGAGGTTAGTGTAGTCCAGGTTAGGAAGAGGGAGAAATAAGGAAAATTTATGGAGGTTTTAAAAGGGGCGTGCTTTGTTGAGTAGAGAGGTCAGACAGGCCAAGCCTGAGAAGGGGAGGGAACTAGCCTGAAGGAGTAGGTTGGATGGTTTGTGAGGGGGTGGAAACCTATAAGCTGAGGCGGGGCGAAGGGCCTATTTAATAAAGGTCGGAGGGGGGAGGGGGCCGGCATAAAAATTGGTCCAAGAGCAGTGCAAGTGAATAGGCTCCGAGCCCAGCAAAGCACACAAGCTATATTCCCAATAGGAAAACAGTGTCTGGAGCCGGTGGCCAATGGGCGAGTGTCTCAGAGCCTGGTCAGCCAATCACAGAGGATCCCTGCTTCCCCGGCCCAGAGAAGTCCTTACCCAGCTAAATGAGGGTTTTTCCGCGGCTTGGTGATGGCGTCGGGGGGCCCCAAGCCGTGCCAACAGGGCACACGGCTGGCCGATCCAGCCGGGTCAGAACCGCTAAATGAGGGTTTTGGCAGCTTGGTGATGGCATCAGGGGCCCGAGCCGCGCTAACGGGCACTGGGCTGGCCGATCTGCGGTCAGAATCCCAAGGACAATACAACTTTACAGGCTTGGGCTGGTATGTGGGTATCTTAGGGAACAATGCATGGCATTTGTATTTACCCATGCATGGCAACAACCACTGTCATGAGATACAAAAGCTGTATTTACTGTGCCAAATGAGGCAACAAACATGGTTCTGGTGTACATTTGTATATTGTCTGGCTACACCCGGGGGGGGGGAGGTGATGGTAGCTCACTCTAACAAGGGAGGGGTAGCAGTGAGTCCACTTTGTGTGCAGACCTGAAATCTCTGGTTACACCCCTGTGGGAAATATATGCATTTTAAACCCAGAGCCCAGACATAGTGGAGGCCCAAATGTTTAGGCCCCACCCAAACCTTCCATTGACAAAATGTACGCCAATGTCGTAAGTGGGCTGGCACAGAGAAGCAGCTTCTCATTTTTCTTTTGAATGTGAACTGGGAACAGGAGTCACAACATGTTTTGCAGCAGAGGTGGAACAAGTTGGATCAAGGGAGGGGTCGGGGGAGGGTCAAACTAGACAGGAAGCCAGCTGATGAAGTGTGGACTCTAGTAGGGCCTAGCAAAAGAGGAACAGCAGTAGGCAGGAGGAAGGAGAAAACACATAGTAATGCAAAGAGGGTAGGAAACATGTTTGCTGTACTAGCGACACATAGGGAAGAGGATGCAGGAGGAGATTGCACAAGGGATAGCACTCATGAAGAACAGGGAGTGATGGGCATTACTAGTGGAGAGACTGAGCATGGCGTGGCAGGGGGAGGGATAATACTCGGAAAATACTCGGAAAGGTGAGAAGGGAGAGGGTGAGAGGTTGGCAGTCAAACGAGGAGGAGGAGGGGTCTCAATTGAGAGGGGCAGGGGAAGACACTGGGAAAATGGTAAAGCACCATTCTGAGTGGCCCTGGAATGAGAACCTGGGTGGGGTAGCAGAGGGCACAAGGAAAGAGGAGGGGGGTATACTGGTGTTGGGGGACTCCATACTCAAGGGGATCTGATGGGGCAGCAAGGGGGAGAGACACAGTTGGATATGGGTGGAGTACATACCAGGATTAAAGGCAGACAAGGCAGGACAGGAAATCCTAAGGTGCACAAGGAGGGGTAGGAGGAAACCACACATTGTGGTACATGTGGGGACAAATGACCTAGCGGGGGACATGGTGGAGGTAACAAGGGAGAGGTTTGAGGAAGTGGGAAGGTTGTGCGAGGAGACTGGGGAATCTATGGCCTTCTCTGAGGTGCTCCCAGTATCCTGCGCAAGCACAGTGAAAAAGGAGAGGATTAGGGTGTTGAATGCATGGTTGGTAGAATGGTACTGAACTAAGGGGTATGGATTTGTGGGCAGCTGGGGCAGTACCTGGGACAATATGGCTGCCACCACACATTCAGTCACTTCACTACCAGTCTAGCATTGCTTGTAAAGCGCTTTGTGATACTGTGTATGAAAAGCGCTATATAAATGCTGATTCGTCTTCTTCTTCTTCTAATGACAATCTGTTTGCAAGAGATAGGCTGCACCTCAGTGGGGAGGGGAAGGAGGTACTAATGCAATGACTGGGGAGGTATATTGTGACAAAGGTGGATTTAAACTAGATGGGGGGGGCAAGTGGACAGCAGGTAGGCAGGGGTCTGATAGAGTGGAGTCACAGCCTACCCCCAGGTTAGCATGGAAGGACTAGGGGAGGCCGAAAAGGGAGGGAGTAGAAAGGAGGAGATGGAGGGCATTGAAGGGAAGGGGGCAGGATGGGGGGTGGTCTTGCTGAATGAAAGAAGTTTAGGTAACAAATCCGCTGAGCTACAGGCACTCTTGGCAGTGTGGAGGGTGGATATTGCAGCTGTCATGGAAACATGGGCAACTGAGCACCGGGACTGGAATCTAGCAATCCCAGGGTACAAGTTATACAGGAAGGACTGTAAGGAGGGGAAGGGGATGGGGTGGCAGTCTATGTGACGGATGGGATCAAATGCACAAGGAAGAGGGGGAGGAAAGGAGAACAGAGGTAATCTGGCTGCAGCTTCTAGACTCAAGGGGTAGGAAACTGAGGCTTCAGGTGGCATACAGGCTGCCGTCCCAGTCTGAGGAGCATAAAAGGGAATTAGGAGGGCAAACCAGAAAGGTATGTAGAAAAGGGAAGGTGGTCATTGTGGGGGATTTCATCTTGTGGCTGACTTGAGCATTCCAGTCACCTCCAGTGCGAGGCAGTAAGTGCTCCTGGACGTGATCCAGGAGGGTCTCCTGACACAGTTGGTCAGTGTACCTACTAGGCTAAAGAACACTTTAGATCTGGTATTGTCGAATGGAGAGGCAGTAAGGGAAATAAGGATGGAGGACCCACTAGCTGATAGTGAATACCAAATGGTGTGGTTTAATATCACAATGTGCGGGGAGCCAGAGAAATCAGTAACCCGAGTGGTAAACTTCAGGGGGGCAGACTTTGAGAGGATGCGGGAAGTACTAAATGAGAAACTGTAGGCCATAAGGCAGGCGATGGACATGGAACAGAAATAGGATATTATTAAATGGGGGATTACAGAGGCAACAGAAGCCTGCATCAAGACACAGAGTAAGAGGAGTAGAGCAAGTAAGCCATGCTGGTTGAACAGCGAGATAGTGGAGGTGGTGAGAGCAAAATGAGAGGCACACCAGAGGTATAGGAAGATGGGGTAGGAATGGGACAGGGAGCAGTATGCAAGATGGTCCAGGGAGGTGACCAGAAAAGTGAGAGAAGCCAAGGCCCAGAGGGAGCTGAGATTAGCACAGGGAATTAATGGGGGGGGAGACTTTTTCAGATATATCAGGGAGAAAAGGAAGTGCAAGGAGACAAAAGTGAGGATAAAAAAGGGTGGGGAGTGGATGGAAAAGGGGGAGAAACAGGCGAAAGCACTGAATGAATACTTTTGCTCAGTGTTTACGGAAGAAAAGGAGGGACTGCTACCACCATGGGCTGGGAGGGTGGGGACGGGGAGAGGGTGACAGATGGAAGAATTGAGGTACAGTCCTAGACCGACTGAGGGCACTGAGGGTAGACAAGGCACCAGGGCCAGATGGTATCCACCCCAGGGTGTTGAGGGAGATGGCAGAGGTGTTGGCAGAGCCGCGGGTGGAACTGCACAGCACCTCACTGGAGTCGGGATGTGTGCCACTGGACTGGAGGATGGCACATGTAGTACCATTACACAAGAACGGACAAAGGGATGATACTGGGTAATTATCGTCTGGTAAGTCTCACCTTCATAGTGTGCAAACTCATGGAAACAATATTAAAGGAAAGACTGGTGTCATACCTGGAGGACAATGGCCTCCAGGATGTGAGGCAGCATGGATTCATTTTGGGGAAGTCTTGTCAAACCAACCCGATACAATATTATGACTGGGTGACAGGTGAGCTGGATGAGGGTCATGTGGTGGATGTTCTGTACTTGGACTTCAGCAAGGCCTTCGATTCAGTACCTAATGGGTGGCTTAAGGGGAAGCTAACTGGTGTAGGGGTAGGGGCAAAAATGATGGACTGGATTACAAGTTGGTTGAGTGGGAGGCTGCAACGGGTGGTGATGGGAGGGGAGCTCTCAACTCCAAGGCCAGTGACGAGAGGGGTGCCACAGGGCTGTATGCTGGGACATGTATTATTTGGGCTCTTCATATCAGACATTGCACATGGAGTGGTGAGCAAGGTAAGTCTGTTTGCAGATGACACCAAAATGGGAGCAGTGGTGGATGGAGGGGAGGGATGGAAGCAGCTGGTGGGGGACCTAAGCAAGCTAGAGGAGTGGTCAGAGAGGTGGCAGCTGGGGTTCAATGCAAAGAAGTGTAAGGTTATGCACTTTGGGGTGAAGAACCCAAGGAGAGAATACTGGCTGGGGGGGGTGCTAAGCTGGGGATCACTGAGGAGGAGAAGGATCTAGGGGTAATGGTAACAGGGACCATGAACAGCACTGCCCAGTGCAGGAGAGTAGCTACAAAAACTAACAAAATGCTGGAGTGCATAGCAAGGGGGTTTTCATCCAGGTGAAAAGAGGTGATATTGCCCCTCTACAGGTCGCTGGTAAAGCCGCACTTGGAGTATTGTGTGCAGTTTTGGAGGCCATACCTGAAGTGTGATATCAGGCTACTGGAGGGAGTGCAGAGGAGGGCAACAAAGATGATATGTGGAATGGAGGGGAGGGACTATGACAGCAGGCTGGGAGACCTGAATATGTACACCCTGGAGAATAGAAGGGACAGGGGGGACATGATAGAGACATTCAAGTATCTGAGGGGAATCAATAAGGATGGGTTAGATGGGGTCTTTAAGCTAAGGAGGGGGAGGGACACCAGGGGGCATGGACTAAGAATAGAGGGGGGAAAATTTAGGAGGGAAATGAGGAGACACTATTACACGGACAGGGTGGTAGCAAAATGGAATGCATTACCAGAATGGGTGGTAGCATGTAAATCTGTGAACAGCTTTAAAAGGGCATGGGACAGGGAACAGTGGAGAGTGATGGTGGGGGAGGTGTGGGGTAGCAGTGGGATGACAAAGGGGAGGGGGTGGGGCAGCTGCAAACTAGAGGTGCTAACTGCACACTCAAGCAGACTTAAATAAATCAGGTAGTCTGTTTCTGCTTGCCCATTCATATGTTCATATGTAAGTTTGGATGTGGTCACCAGCAAGGCCAACTGAAATGTTAAAGGATTCGGACAGGAAAAAACAGGCACACCGATTTCATCACTGGATTATCCTAGGGATCAGAAAACATGTATTTCTTTGATTTCTTGTTCTCCAAGTTAATGCGTTAAAAACACATATAAGGCTAAAAATAGGGGATATTTCCTAGCCCCCCCCCCTTCTGGTAAACAAACATTTATTAAGGGGTGGCAAGAACTCCTGCAAGTCATTAACTTTTAAAAATGTAGTTTTCTGTTTATTTCATTCTATGTTCTGTTCTGAGACAACACAGGAAATATGTTTCTGGGCTGATCACAAATGTAAGATGTGACATAATGATGCCATGAAGTTATTGACTGTTCAGCGCTCCAGAAACAAATCAGCTGAGTGAAGGGTCAAGCTTGTGCGACCCTAAAGACATAAGAGCCTTAAAGAACTAGTGCAGCCGAAACAGGCGGACAGGAAAATTATACACATTTTAAGAAGTAGTTGTAACTTTTTATTTCGGAAGTGTTTTTCTTTTTCCTTTTGCTCATTAGAAAGTCTTCTGTAAGATAATATTGTGCTGGATGTGTGGAACAGCTCTCAGCCTGGCAGCTGACATATCTACCTCTACCCCCCACTACGTTGCCATCATTGTGGTCTCACTGACAGTGATATCACAGGTGACTAACATAGCAGCCACTGAGTGGATGATCCTAGCAGCAGTGATGTCACAGTCAGTTGAGTTTGCAATGCTGATGATGTAGTTGTGTGTGTGTGTGTGGGGGGGGGGATAGAGACAGATACATCAGCTGCCATGGAGAGTGTTGTCCCACTTAGCACACCTACTAACATCAGGTAAACAATCTTCTAATTAACCAAAGGGAACATAAAAAGTACTGCAGATACAAAAAGTAATGGTTCACTGCTTTTAAAAACTAATATTAGTTTTAGACAGTAGACTAGCTCTTTAATGCCCATCCTCACAGTAGTTCTGTCAACCATTTTCCTCTTCAATTTATGCTGCTACACTGAATGACTGTCAAGTGGGCAAAAGGAGTTGGCTTACTTCCAACTGTAAATGTACATTTTTGTATGTGGAGGTAGGCCACTGACCAAGTGTCACTATCATCACCTATGACTGCAACTGCTGCAGCACTTCACAAACAGCATGCAGCTGGTATTAAGATAATGCCAGTCAAGAGCCCTTCATATACAGTACTTAGTACAGTAAGTTGCAGAGAAACATAGCTGTTGACAGCAGAAAAAGGCCATTAGTCCATCTAGTCTGCCTGTAATACTGATCCTACCACTGAGCCCTAGTGTTTTATGGAGTTTATGCCCACACTACCTGCCTTCATGTTCCCAGCCTTGCTGCTACCACCCCCCCCATGACTACTAAGCCCTTAACTTTGTTCCAACTGTGTTTGAAGCCATTATTATACAATGGCAAGAAAAAATCTTGGGCTCTGATTGGTCAGTTTGGGATTGGACCCATGATGTTATTCCAGTACAACATCATGGGTCTAGTCCCAGCACCTAGATGACCACATCAGTTGTTATGGAAAAACAAAAAAGGAATCAATCCACAGAACTCCTCAGCAGCGCAACCCGCCCATTTGTAATTCGCACTTTCAACCTGCCTTCAACCCACTGTCAGTGCTTCCGACTCGCCAGTGACCACCAATTACAACCACCGACCATCAAAGTGGAAATTGTCCACCAAATATTCTGACGCCTCCACCAGTATTCCCTGAAACAGAAAAATCTTTTAAATGAAAAAAAAAAGCCGTCATCTAAGACGGCATTTTAATTTTCCTGTCAGCAGCAGCGTGAGCCTTTTTACATTGCCACACTCCCGCTCGCTTCCTCAAACAGCTGCAGTGGTTATGGCCACGATTAAAAATAAAATGTACATTACTTTTCCACTTTAGAAACAAACTGATTTCCTTAGTTGGATTGGCAGGGACTTACAGACTGATACAGGAAACCAAAAGTGTGCACCCAGCTCCTCAGATGAACATTTCCAACTTTAGGAGAAACTAATAAAAATACACACATCTTCACCAGGACAGCAGGACCAGATCAATTAAACTGTATGGGACACCACAAATTTACCAACAAATGACAACTGTATGTGTGAGTGTGGTGGTGGGGAGAGGGAGATAGAAGAAAAAAAAGAAGCAGCACCACCTACTGGGCAAATAGAGCAGCACTATTTTTCCACTAAGTATACCTACTCAATCAAAAAATGACTTAAAAAAACATTTTAAACATATTTTTAATCTGTTTGTTATTTAATTTTACAAAGGAGCCATTGTATAATAGCAATAATGCACTCCATGGTGTGTGTTGTGGTGGGATAACATCACTTCTGGGGTGATTATTCACACGCGTCCTGCGGCCCCGTGCCTAATCATCCCAGGAATGATGTTATCCCAGCACAACACACACCCTGTTGTGCATTATTGCTTAAATAATCTTGGCACCACCACCTCAGCCAGCAAGCTGTTCCACAGCTTAACCACTCTCTCCTTCAAAGAGGACGTCCTCACATCCCTCCTGAATTTCCCTCCCGCCAGCTTCCACTCATGCCCCATTTTCTAGATTCATTACTCCTGTTGAATATTTCTTCACAGTATACCATGTTCATTACTTTCAGGAACTTGAAGATCTCTGTTAGGGGTGCATGAGTAATGAATAGCATTTCTTGAATGTCATGAATAAAAGCCTGTTTGTTACTTGGGGAAAAAACGAATAACTAGTACTATCGAGGCTATTTGGCATTGTACTGTTCAGCCTGAGTTCAAGAGCTCCTGAGCCTTTCTATCCAATCAGAGGCTATTTTGGAAGCTGACTGAAGGCAGCTCATGTGCCTCAGCACTTGCAGAAGCTACAGACAAAGGAGTCTGACATCTGAGCTGCTGTGAAAAAAAAGCAAACTACTGTACTTCCATCCACTTGTTAAAATTAGTCAAAAAGCATAAATCTTGATAACTGTTGTTCCCTTTCCAAATCCCAGTCTAGAGAGGGTTGATTTTTTTTTTACACTGTAGTATGAAAATTAGGCTTTTTTTTAGGAGAACTGCCAGAGTGAGAAGTGAAACTAAAGAAGGGCTGTTTGCTTGCCAGAGAAAGAGACCGGCCAGGGTCCCAGCCCAATAGACTCAAACAGGGGTAAGGGGCAACAGACTTCTAGGAAAACATAAACTGAACTTACAAGCTGAAATGGGCAGACTGGGTGGGTCATAGGCCCTTATCAGCCGACACTGTCTATGTATCTATGTAATATACTGTATGCGTGTCCCGATTTCCGTGGGAAGTCCCAATTTGTGGCCACTTGTTTGGCTCAGTCCTGATGTCTGGATTCAGCTGCAGAAAGTCCCGATTTCATCCCAGGATGCCATAGTAACAGCCAAAGCAGGCTGGTCATCCATGCCATGACTCTCTTCATTGTTGAGCCAAGCCTTGTCTGACTGCTGTGCAGACTGAGCATGCATGCATCAGACATGAACGCGCCATCAGCCAATTGGTGCACTCATTTGCACAGCTAGGTTTTCTATGTTTCTGACACACCTGTCACTCACAGCCTTGTATTCCCTATTCCCACCTCAGGTCTACTCACATCCTGTAAACAGTTCCTTCTGACACTCAGTTGGACCTCATATAGCTGAGCAGAGTTCCAGAGTGTGAGAGAGGAAATCCTTTTAAATCTGCCACCGGAGCTGGTCTGCCCCCAGCTCAGAGCAGAAAGACCAGCCTAGAGAGCAGCTCAGTTTGATACCAGCCACACCAAAATGAATAGCAGCCACTAGATCCAAGAGGCCAGAGCTGCGTAAACCATGCACAACAGCAACATATATTAATTTCAATAAAAGTGTAACTGGAAATCACTGTACCAGCACAGCAGTCAGCCAGTCACATAAGTCCAGCCAGCACAGAAGGCACTAGGAACCAGATTTTTAGACTGTCAGCAGGTGCCACCATGTCAGTCAGTGTGTGCCCTTATTTTTAGAGATAATTGTATGCTTTTTTTTAGTGGAGGTAGGTTTTTTCACATCTGACCCTGGCCTTTCATGTCTGACCCCAACCCCAAACTGGACTGACAGGATGCTGGTGTCAAAATGTTTCAGTAGCTTTAGACTAAACCAGATGAATCTGAATCTTAATTTACTGCATGGGTCTGTGTGGCAGCACAGTCAGGGGTGGAGACAGACAGGGAGTTAGGAATCCTGTTATAAATATAAAGGCATTTGTTCCCTCTCAGTAGTAGTAATAGGAGAGATGCACCCAAAACACGTTGTGAATATGCAAATGTACCAGGTAGCTATTATAACTTGTGCTATTGATATGTTAATTATCGCTTCTGCACTATCAGTACTAAACACCTGCACAGCAAACACATACAAAAAAACATTCGGCATTGACAAATGCTTGTTCTGTAAGTTTTTTCTTTTATACTTGTTGAGTTCTTAAAGTGATAGTGCTCTGTCACATAGCTGCTGAGAGCTATGCTTTGGGTGTTGTGGCTGGCAGCCGCTGTGTTATAAAAATTGTCTGTATTTATTTCCTTTATTCTTTCGGTAAGTTCTTTTTTATTACTTTTGTTTCAGGCAGTACTGCTGATTTCTCTGAGGAGGTGTTGTATGCTACCCTAACTGCAGTCTGTCTGCAATTTCTGCATCAATTTAAAAAACACATATATTTAATTATGTGTATTTTGTTCCCTTTGGTTTTATTATCTCTTTATTTTTTGTGTATTTTAGTGGGTCATTCACTTTTATATATCTGATCTACTGTATCAGTGACCCAGCAGGGATAATTTGAACTACATAGCTGTGATTTTAATTGTGAGCATATCTGCATGACTTATATAAATGTCTGTGAACAGTAAGTTCTCTTTTAAAGGGAGACATGCAGGGTAGGTAACAAAGATAGCACAAACTTTGTCAGGCAAAATGTGGTGCTGCGAATGGAGCAGGTAAAACCCTAAGTCTGCAGCAGCGTGCTCAGGTGTAGCAGGTAGCAGTACGGTAATAAGTGGCAATGGGGTTGGTAATGTTGCAGAGTTTTTTCTGCTACAGCTGTGGCATCCATAGTGGTTGAGGCTGGGGAGAAGGAGGAGGAGGAGGTGCGGTACATGAGCTGGAGCAAAATGGCAGGAGAGGTTGGGGAGGAGGAGGGTGTGGGTGTTACTACGGCTGCTGGTAGCACTGGCACTGACCATGCTGTGCAGGAGTCATGTGATGCTGATGAGTGTGTGCCTGTAAAAGGTGTGGAGAAGCATGTTTCAGAGAAGGCAGATGAGCAGTCAGGAATTGAAAATGTGGGTGAGGAGGGTGAAGAAAAGGATGGTACAGATAAGAAGTAGGAGGATATGGGTGACACCAGTGATAGAGATATGGATCAAATGAGGGAACCAGAAAATAAAAAGAAAAGGGGTGCTGAATCTGATGAGGGGGTTGGTCTAGTTCAGAGACCTGTAGTATCTAAAACATATCCTAAAATCCCCCTAATCCTACACTTGCTTGTCCTCATTGTGTTGAGCCCAGTACACCCAATGCCCCCAAAAAGCAAGCAGAAATTTGCAAAGCACCACACATAGAAACATAGACAAGGATGACAAAAAGGGACCATGGGTCCATCCAGTCTGCCTATAATACCCTATCATACAGTTCAGTTCAGTTCAAATTTTATTGTTCAACTCTGTTGTGATTAGCAATCAAAGTTTTTACAAAAAAGATTCACTTAAAATAGACATAACATAAATGACAGCATGCATAACTTACAATGTAACAAAATCCTATTTAAATGCTCTGTTGGATTCATTTTGCTAAAAACAACCATACACAAAAGATAGGATTTTCATAAAATCCATTATTCTAAGATTTTACATAATTTAATCTTAAACCACCAAAATTCTAACATGTTTTTCTCTATCCTAATTACTGATACCAAAAATTTAAATATCATCAGAACAATAACCACATTTGCAAAATATAGCAAGATAAATATCTGACCATGATCAGTTTTATTATTACATTTCAAAATTTCCAATCAATCTATTTCTAGAGCAAAAGATACAAAAACTCAATTGTGTGGCCTGAGGACTCAGGCAACCATAGCTCCGGCATATATATATATATTTTAATCCTAATTACAGATGCAAAAAATTTAGATAGCATTAAACATCTGCTACATTTGTAGGATGTTAAAGAATAAATACTGGATCATAATCAGTTTTATCATAGCATCTCAAAAAATTTCCAAGCAGACTGTTTTTAGGACCAGAATAAAGTGGACAGAACGTAATTATATGACTTAAAGATTCATTCTGAGCTAGGATACATCTACAGGGATTAGGTGTAATAACCAAACCATTATTAATATATAACTCTTTATTAAAATAAGTATAGCTGGAATTGATTAATCCAGCACATGCCCACGTAATCAATTTCCTATCTGAAAATGGAATAGGCAAAGTTAAATAATTTCTAGACAATAATCAATTTTATTGTCTCTAAACCACACATTGTTTTAGCTCTCTCACTTTTAATATTTCATGTTGTTTCACATGGGCAAATAATTTACTTTTTATCAGGTTTTTAAAACTTAGAGCAATATTTACTGTATACTCTTTTTATAATCATTTAAAAGGTGCATCATATTTAATTGTATCAACTGATTTTCTAAAGTTTTATTTTTTTATCACTACTTAGTTTCTCCTCACTCCATGTGGCCCCCATCTGACTGACTCCCCCTGCTCCATCCCCCGGGATTACCAGGGTTTACCTTATTCCCGGTCTGGGAGCAGTGCCTGCAGATAGTCGGTTGTCATCCTGCTGCCAGCTACCTTATTTCTGTTTTTTCTCCTCTTATTTTCTCAAGGACCCCAGGAGAAGGATGCGTGCATGTGGAGGCACACATGCACCTAACAGCCCTGGTAACAGCCCTCCGCTAGCCACCCCATTGGCCTATTGCCAGCACCCTTGCTTGGGCAACCCCTTGGCCTCCACCAGGGGGTAGCCGTGAGTGAGGGATGCCACCCCACCTCCTCAGAGAGGAGAGGAGAGCTGCCTTACAGCTACTCCATCCTGCTCCACCCACCCCCCCTGTGCTGACCTCCAATTACCCAGGCTCGCTCCCAAACCCGGGTCGCCAGCATGCTGCGAGGTGAGATGTCCAGTGCCTCAGCCCTCTGTGCCACTGGGCTGGCTCTGATTTTCTAAAGTTTTAAACCAACAAGAGGTGTAACCAGCCTTTGCCCACTTAATTTTTTCTTTCAGACATTTGTGTGGAAGCATATTAAATTTATTTATTAATTTTAACCAATAAGTCAATAGTTTCAGAATGGCTAGGGTACTAGATGGAATTTTCCCTAGCTCCGACCTAATTAACGCATTGGGAGTAGAAATTGGCACGCCCAAGAGAGCTTTATAATAATAAGATAGATCCTTATCAGTATCTTTGGTGATTTTTGACCCCCAAATTTCAGCACCATATGTTGTTACTGAATTAATCTTCATATCACCTGCTATAAGAGCGAGAAGGACGGTATTACCGCCATAGGTCAAATTAAATCTTAATAGATCTTTGGCTATTACTTTAGCTTTTAAATATTGCTCTTTTTGGTAAACTGACCAATTAAATGTATTTGTCAAATTAACCCCTAAGTACTGATAATTATTCACAATTTCAGTCTTTTTTTAATTGAGAAAGAAGTTGAACTTATTATTTCTCCTTCTATGGTGGTTAAAAATCATTACTTTGGTTTTATTCAGATTTATAGATAATTCCAGGTTCCCACATTTTTGTTGAAAAATATCTATTTTTTTTTTGCAGACCTTTAGTTTATAGGGCAAATAATACCATATCTTCAGCATAAGCTAATGCATGTGATGGTAAACCATTAATGTTTGGGGAATCAAGTGCATTTTCTTTTTTAAATATAAGTAACTCATTGATATACAGTATATATTAAAAAGTAGTGGAGCAAGTAAACATCCTTGTTGAACCCCCTTCTGGGTTGAGAAATAGTCTGTTAAATTACCTTTATTATCATATCTAACTGAGGAAACTGTACCATAGTGGAGTAAATAAATCATTATTAATAACGTGTTATTCAATTTTAGAGAATAAAGAGTTGATCAAAGTTTACATCTATTTAATGAAAGGCAGAGGTGAAGTCAATAAAAATTGCATATAAATTCATTTTTCGCCATTTGACATATTTCTCAATTAAGTATGAGAACACAAATAAATTATCAATTGTGGAGAAACCGTTACAAAACCCACCTGAGATGGAGAAATAATACATTTAGTCTCAGACCACCTGGTCAATCTATCCAATAATAGGCTAGCGAATCTTTTAGAAATTATATTAAGTAAACTTATGGGCTGGTAATTAGAAGGCTCATATACTGAGTCCTTTTTATATAAAGGGACAATAATAGTTCAAACCCATGTTCTTGGTATATATTTATATTTCAAACATAAGTTGAAATAACAGGTCAGTAAAGGTATCCAAAAAGTTTTATATTCTTTGAAAACTTCTGCAGGTATGCCATCCTCACCTGGGGCTTTATTATTTTTTAATTTTAGAATTGCTTGTTCAACTTCCAACTCATTGAAGGTAATAGGGCCACCTATAGATAAACTTAGCTCTTTCATAGGTTGCCAATCCAAGTTTTCTGATTGAGAAAAAAATCACCTGAAATGTACAATCCAGACATCCTTTGGGATATAGGTTAAGAGAGTGGATTTATATTCTTTAACTCCTTGAGCCACTAAGATTAATTTTTAACATCTCTGAGATAATAATTTCTTTTTTTAATTTAATATACTGTATATTGCCAATCCTCCCTTAGCTCTACCATACTTCACATCTTTAACAGCAGGAGAATGAGTAAGATGGTAGCCATTCAAGTTTAACTCTATGCATGCCCAAGTTTCCTAAAAATATATTATGTCCTTCCCTGGAACAAATTCTACCCAGTCTGGATCTACCAAGTTGGAGAAAAGACCCGCAATGTTCCAAGAAACAAAGTTTGTATATAATTTAAAATGTTCATCATTTAAGAGGAATGTAGATTTATTATTTACCATTTCCTGGTCCAGTCAATCACTGTGAATAGACAGAACTTCAAATCTGCTTGATACAGACACATTGTAATCATTCTGGAAATTAGTGATATGGGTAGTATAAATTTGTTCTTGTGTGGTATTAGGGAGAATTTCCCCAATATCCAATCCCTTTATAAGATCCTGTTCCACAATAAATAGCCCTACTGAATCTAGAGTGGATGTATTTTAATTAATATATTATAGAGGCTACTATACTTTATTATTCATTCAATTTGGTCACAATCAGGACTATTAACCAATCTATAGACCTCCACAGCATCCAATGCATCTACTTGAAATGTGCAAACATTGTTTAATCAAGTTAAGAACAGTCCATTTAAGCCGTTTGGGATTTTCATTTCTAATTTGATTCAATCCAAATAAATATAAAGTTTTACCTTTTTAAAACTTTCAACCTTAGACCTTTTTTCATTAATACTTTTCATAGAGTGCGTAAGTAGTTCACGGTCAATTAGGTGTACACCAACCTTGTCTAACAAAGAAACCTTTGCCAATATTTCACTTACAACATCAATACCTTACATTAAAGCATCCACTTGAGGAGATTCAGTTGGCTGCTTATGTCTAAAGATTTTTTTTACTTTTGTTTCATCAGCTGAAATTTTTAAAACATGTGTGCAAAGGTTAAGGAAGGCATTGCATAGTTTCCAGTTATTTTCATAAGGAATTTTGCTTAAGCCGAATATGCTTAAGCATTCTAAACTATCACATGTTGTTATATTTGTTTCCTATTAACAAAATCTACAGAACATCCTCTGGATTTTAGCAAACTATTATTAAGCCAAATTTGGTTTGCTATTCTAATGGCAGAGCAAAAATCATAAATGCAGTCCTGATCAAACTCATCTTTATATTTCCATATGTTTATAATGTCAGATTCTAACAATTCAGCACCTGTAGTTTCTCTTAAAAAATATACTAATTCATCAACTCTACACTTAAAAATCTTGATTAATCTCCTCAAGTCCATAGAATACTAATATTGCACAATCTGAAATATCATAAAGCGTCTTAGTCGAAGGTTCAATGTTCATATTATGTGACTCTTTTAATGGAGCTTGCACACCCTTTCCATCTCCAGATATCACACCTTTAATGTTCTTAGACCAGTTTTGCCAATCATTCTTAAAAGTTTCCAACTCCAACTTGAAATCAGACAATTGAGAGGAAAGTAACTGCATAATGGGGATGTGATTGATTTTAGACCCTCCATCTAATTCATTGCCCTTAGTCTGATCACAATTAAATTGGATATTCTCCTTACTAATTGTTTCATTGATTGTATTAGAAATATTAGGAGAAGAAACCTCTAAATTAGGATCAGTTGTGATTAGTGACATAGATGGAGCCATTTCGACTTTAGTTGTTTTTCTTATATTTCTCATATTTTTACCTTTGTTTTTTCTGTTTTTACTACGTTTTCCATTTCTCTTACTATTATTTTGTTTATTTTTCTGATGGATGCAATTATTATCCTCAGGGATAAGGATAGATGGAAAATTAAGTCTTATAAAAGGGACATCACTGTCATGGGGAACAACACTTTTATGAGAAAAGCTCTCGTCCAAAACTATAGAAGGTGATTTCACTTTGGGGATTAATCTTATTATTCTAGCTAGTATAATATCAAGGCATGCCCCATTAGAGGCTACCATTCCTTTTAGAATTTCAATTTCTCCATGAACTACTACTACTTGATCCATTAATACTAGATGTGCCGCATATGGATCTTTCATAATTTTTTTTAAACCATCGTCTAACCCAAAAGGGTATGAAAGAACAGGATCATTAATTTTGCTCTTAACACTCAAAATATTTTCTTTATTGATATTAAGCAAAGTATCCTGAAGGTCCATAGTAACAGATTTCAACTCCTGTACCAGGTTAATATTCCCTAGCTCCAGGGAGAATTCCAAACTATCCACAGAGGTCTCACAGTATAACTCAATGGAGATTTCATCTCCTGGCTCAGTATATTGAATACAGGTCCCCTTCCTCAAGTAACTTAATTTGTTTTGAATATTACTTCCTTTAACCTTATTAACTTTGACATTCTTAACTGTATCAAATGACCCTTCAAGACAAGAAGACAAGTATGAATTGTTTTTTTTCCCAAGAAGTAGTCTTAACTTCCAGAAAAAAAAACTTTTGGAGTTGATGATAGTCTAGAACAGTCATGCCATAATTCAGTTCCATCCTTAACTAGCCCATTCATATCATCTTGATCTAATGGAGCTACCAATGATACTGAAGCTAATGAGGTAACAAGACTACTTAGACCATTTAAACTACAGGGACTAACTATACTATTCATCAGTTTGTCTATATATGCATCTTTTACTTTCACCAAATGGGCATTGATTTTAGATTGCTTTAAACCAGTTTGTAATAAAGTTTCTTCAACCATTTTTTTTTTACCTGCTGTTTTTTTAATCTTTTTAGTTTGTTTGGGTTTTGATCTTCCTTTTGTTTTCATCCTATTTAAATTCAGTGACATTTCCTGGGTTACTAAATTTATTTGAGGACATCCTTCTAGGTCTTCTAGGCCATCTGAATAGGCCGTTATAGCCATTTTACTTCTGGTATTCACCATATCAAAGTAGACACCAAGAAGGTAAAAAAGAAAAATCTATATATAGCCACTAAAAAGATAAATCGGGTTTAAAAATATCTATATACCAAACATACACCATTAAACCTTCAGTTATTATAAATATTAAATAATCTCATGTTAACACATCAATTCCACAAAAACAGGAATAATGCAAATTACATACTTTCTTTTCACAAAGAACAAGTGCTTTCAGTCCAGAAAGAATAGTTCCTTCATATACAGAACAGCGATATAAGCAAGTTAAGTAAGTTAATAGGCTGTTTGGTAAAATCAAACCATCCAAAGCAGGTTAGAAGAGGAAGTCATTACCGGATCTTACTTTGAGAGGGCTCTTGCAGTAGGTAATTCCATATAGGACTGATGCCGGCCCGCGACAGGACCCCACAGAAACATTTCTAGCTAGCAGTCCCTGGTGAGGGACTGCCCCCACATCAGGTGACCGGCATCATGTGACGTCGGTATAAAGGGGTGGTCCCGGGTCACCCGCCTTCCAGTTATTTCCCACCATTAGCTCATGCAGTGCCTCATGGTAAAGTTTGTGCTTCATCAGCCCTGTCTTTTGTCATTTTTTTAGCGAAAATCAGTTATTCCTTTCAATCGTCAGGTACATCGTCGGTGTGTATAATCCCTAACCTCAAGCACAAAAACAAGTCTGATCATCACGGCTTTAACTGCCACACAAGGATGGCCATTTCCTGTGCCTCTTCTGCTGGGCCCCGATCCACCCTGGTCAAAAGTGCCAGCATTGCCTCAACTTACACGCGTACAATAGGGCAGCAACAGTCCCTGAAGCCCATCTCTCAAGAAAAGATGTCTTCTATGGAGAAAGAGTTGAAAAAGTTGAGGCAGGTGTCCACTTCCCCGGAAGGACATTGGAAAAAGAAGGACAAGGAGAGGCACCGGGAGAAGTTCTCCTCTACCGCGTCTCCCACTGGAGTCGTGGCCCAGGTAACATCCCCTCCGGGGGACTGTTCGACAGCAGCCTCCAAGGGTTTGGAGGAGGCATCGGCCCGCTCATCTGGCTCATGCTCGGGCCTTGCAGGTGCCTCCGGGTGAATGGAGGCCTCCACCCCCCGTTTCGGCCACAGGTTCGAGGCCTACTGGCATGGGTGACTCCTCTAAGTCAGATGTCAGCTCCTCTGATGTCTGCATGGAGAGGGTCAATAAGACGGCCAACCCTTCAGGGCGGCACACGACCACTTCACCATCGGACCGGGCCGCACCTCTTCCTCGGCCCACCTCCGGTGAGGGCTCGCGGACTCCGGCTCCTCCGGTGCCCTCCGGGACCTCGCCCCTAAACCGCACATCGGCTCCTCCAACGCACGCTGGGTGATGGAACTGACGACGGAACCCCCTTTGTCTGTTGTACCCGGTTCCCCACAGCCTTCATTGCCGTCTGGGGAGCCTGAGTCACCCCAGCCTGACCCCAAGGATCTTTCTCCTCCTTCCCCGGGTGATGCGGGGGATCTTCCACCTCCATCAGACCCTCCTGCAATGGAACCAGATCTGACGTCGGCCTCCCGGACGCCGGTACTGATGCTGGCATCTCCGACACTGGCACCTCCAATGCCGGTTCTGCCAATGCTGGCAGGGGACATTCCCCTTCCCTCAGGCCCTCCACCCCCGGGCCCATTAATGTGGATCTGCCCGTGGGCTGCCGACCAAGCCGTCTGCTCCGGCAGCTACCCCGGCTCCTGGGTACCCACCATCTTATCTGACGCCACTGTACCCGGGACCGCAGTATCCAGCACCGCAGTACCAGATGTCAGTTCCTCCGACACCGCAGTACCCAACGCCACATTACCCGATGCTGGGCTTCCTGCAGCCAGGTTATGGATACTCACCTTATGGGTACAACCCGTGCTCTTTTCCCCCTCCTCCTCCTCCACCTCCACCTCCACCACCCCCGGCTGCCGGTGGATCTGCAGGAGAC
Organism: Neoceratodus forsteri; assembly: GCA_016271365.2. Lineage (NCBI taxonomy): Eukaryota > Metazoa > Chordata > Ceratodontiformes > Ceratodontidae > Neoceratodus > Neoceratodus forsteri. The sequence continues at coordinate 87,643,851 of CM057451.1, forward strand.
AGGAGACTCTGGCCTCTTGGTGGGCTGAGGCCAAGGCTCAGCTCACCAAGGAGGTAGAGAGCTGCCTCACGATGATGGTGCCACCGCTGGTTCCCATACGTCCAAGGCGGCATACTCCCTCACCACCTCCAGACTCCAGGGCTCTTCCATCTGGATCCAGAGAGGGGCAGGATATACGTTCATGGGTACTACCCAAGGAGACCGTTCCTCCCCCTAGCCATGTGAGGGAGTCTTACTGTTCTTCTGCTTCTTCTTCCCTCTTGGATTCCTCTGATTCTTCCGACGGATGTTCCAAGAGAGACGATGAGCCCTGCTCTCTGTCTAAGCCCTGGCCGAGGACCCCTCCGAAGTCTCCTCTGGAGGATCCATCCTTCACGGAGTTGCTTAGAAAAATCCAGGAAATTCACCAGTGTTGCTCCTTGGAACCAGATCCCCAGCATTTAAAACTTGCCGAGCATCTGGACCTGCCCGTGAAAGCTCCAACTTTAGTGCCACCCTGGATAGAGCCTCACGCCCACCTTGTTACCACGATTTGGAAACAACCATTGGCATTAGCCCCACTTCCCAGGAAGTCCAACAGGCTATATCAGGCTCCCGAGGGTGTAGACTATCTTGACTCTCACCCTCGTGCCGACTCAGTCATGATTAGCGCCGCTCATGGCTAGTCGGCAAATCCAAAACATATGAGCTCATCTCCTCTGGATAAGGAATCTCACCTCCTGGACCAGTATGGAAGAAAGATTTATGCCTCTTCCACAATGGGAATTCAGGCTCTGAATTACATCACCCACATGGGGGATTACCAGAAGGCCATCCTTACCCAGGCGGAATCCAAACTAGACTCCTTACCTGACTCCCAAGTCAAACAGGAGCTAGCAGATCTTGTCCATTCTGCTCATTCGGCCAGTCGCCACATGTTACGGGTGACATACAATGCAGTGGACATTGCTGGGCAGAGCTCCACTTTTGCCGTAAGTCTACAGTGTCATGCCTGGCTCCATGTGTCAGGTTTGGTCCCGGAGGTGCAATCCGCCATTCAAGAGGCTCCTTTCAGGGGGTCAGTGCTTTTCCGGTGTGATGTCAAAGACATCATCACCGATTTGCAAATGAAGGGGACGGCCCTGAAATCCATGGATTCCATGTACCGTCCCCATCCTCAGCAGTGCCATCCTTTTCGCAGACAGACTCGGCCTCAAGCAAAACCCCAAGGAAGGTGAGCCACTAAACATTGGGCCCCTGCAGCTGCCAGGCCCCCTCCGCCCAAAAAAGCAGCGTGTGCCTCAGCTGTGGCACTGCCCCACACCACCTGACTTCTTCCCTCTCCCACCGCCTCCGGATCCTCCAGAGGAACCAGTAGGAGGGAGATTCTCCCTCCACCTTCTGGGTTGGGAGAGGATAACCACTGATTCTTGGGTGCTCCAGCTTATAGCGGAGGGGCACTCCATAGAGTTTCTTCAGAAACCACCCCGCTACCCTCCTCTGAAGTCGTCGTACTCCAGAGACCATCTTCTCTTGGTCCAGGAAGAAATCTCAGCCCTTCTCGTGAAGCAGGCCATAGAACCTCTTCCCTTTCATCTTCGAGGGACGGGTTACTATTCCCATTTCTTCCTGGTCCCAAAGAAGACGGGAGATCTCAGACCCATTCTAGATCTCAGCTCCTTGAACCTTTATGTGGAATACAAAAGGTTCAGGATGCTCTCTGCAGAGTCTTCTGCCCCTTCTTCGGCCAGGTCAATGCTTTGTGTGCTGGATATGCAGGATGCCTATCTGCACATTCCCATTCACCTTTCTCACCACAAGTATCTTCACTTTGCATTTCAGGGGGACCACTACCAGTTCAGAGCACTCCCATTTGGTCTTTCCTTGGTGCCCGGAGTTTTTACCAAATGCCTGGCTGTGGTAGTGGCCTACCTGCCTACAATGGGAGTTCAGGTGTTCCCTTACCTGGATGACTGGCTCCTGGCGGCCTCATCCAGGGAGGAGCTCCTGCATTTTCTCTCTCTCACCCAGCAGGTTTTCACTGGCCTGGGTATTACCATCAATCATTCCAAGTCCCATCTGGATCCCTTCCAGAGACTACAGTTCATCAGGGCTATCCTCGATATGACAGTGAACAAGGCCTTCCTGCCTCCAGACAGGGCAGCCTCTCTTCAATCCCAGATTTCTCTGCTATCAAAAAGCAGGAGGGTTCCAGCGAGGTTGGTCCTCCGTCTTCTAGGGTTCATGGCAGATGCTATTCCGATGGTCCCCTGAGCTTGACTCCACATGAGGATCTCTCAGTGGACTCTTCACTCCCAGTGGGATCAACTTGTAGATGACCTAGATCAACTAGCTTTGATCTCCTCGCTGATGGCACGGGACTTGCAATGGTGGATGGTTCAAGAGAATCTTTTTTGGGGGTCCCCTTCTTTCATCCTCCCCCTCCCAGACTCTGACCACGGATGCATCAAGCAAAGGTTGAGGAACCCATCTGGGCCCTCATCGGACCCAGGGCTTATGGTCCAGACTGGAACTAGCTCTCCACATCAACATGCTTGAGCTTCAAGCTGTGCTATACGCTCTCCAAGCCCTTCATCAATACATTCTTCCCAGCCACCTAGCCATCCAGACGGACAATATGTGCGTGGTGTGGTACATCAACAAGCAGGGAGGAACTCATTCCTACCCTCTATGCAGGGAGGCTATGAGCGCTTGGGACTGGGCGACTCTTCACAACCTTCACGTTACAGTGATCCATGTTCCAGGAGTCAACAACACCCTGGCAGACAAACTAAGCCACTCCTCTGCCAGGGCACACAAGTGGCAATTGGATCAAAAGGTTCTTGATGATATCTTTCAGCTTTGGGGGACTCCGCAGGTAGATCTCTTCGCCTCCCCCCAAAACACAAAACTTCCCAGCTTTTGCTCACTCGCTCCAGAGCGAGGTGCTTTCTGGAATGACACTCTGTCTCTAGACTGGAAGGACAGATTCGTCTATGCCTTTCCCTCAATTTCTCTGATCCCAAGAGTTTTGCAGAAGCTATCCACAGAAGGAGCGAGAATGATTCTCATCGCTCCTTTCTGGCCCAGGCAAATCTGGTTCTCTCTTCTACAACAATACTCAGAGGTTCCTCTTCTTCCTCTTCCTTTATCTTGTGGTTTGCTGACCCAGGATCAGGGGACCCTGGTCCATCCAGGTCTCAAGTCCCTTCAACTTCATGCATGGCTCCTGCAGACATAGCCCAATCCCATTTTAGCGTCTCTCCAAAAGTGGTGGAGATTTTGGTGGAGGCTAGAAAACCCTCCACCAGGTCCACTTATGCCATGAAATGGAAGAGATTCTCTATTTGGGCCACCTCCAGGAATGTGGAGCCATTCTCCCGTTCAGTGGCTGTTCTGCTGGAATACTTATGTCATCTCTTCGACCTGGGTCTCAGTCATTCCTCTTTGAAGGAGCACATGGCTGCTATCTCTGCCTACCATGCTCCTTTCGCAGATAAAGCCTTTGCCCAACTGGAGGTCTCCAAGACCTTTCTCAGAGGGGTCCTTCATCTGAGGCCCCCCATCCGAACTCCTGCTCCCCCTTGGGACTTGAACTTTGTTCTCGAGAAACTTACTCTTCCTCCCTTCGAACCTGCAGCAACTGAAGATCTGAAGTTTCTTTCATGGAAGATGCTCTTCTTGGTGGCCATTACTTCTGCTCTAAGAATTTCCGAGCTCCAGGCCCTTGTGTGCAAAATCCCCTATTTGATTTTTCACAAAGAACGAGTTGCTCTTCACACTAATCCTAAGCTTCTACCTAAAGTAGTAGCAGAGTCTACTTTAAATCAGTCCATAGTGTTACCTGCCTTTTTCATGCAGTACTCTAATCAAGGGGAATATTTACTCCATACTGTGGATGTTCACTGGATTCTGAGATACTACACCAACAGGACAAAGGATCTCAGAAAGACTGATCAGTTGTTCGTCTCTTTTACTCACAAAAGGGAAGGCAATGCTGTTTCCAAGCAATGCCTATCGAAGTGGTTGGCTCATTGCATCACTTTCTGTTATGAGATTGCACAAAACCCTTCCTGGGAGTCAGGGTCAGAGGCCATTACCCACAAGAGGAGAAGGCCTCATGGCTTGTTTCAAGAATGTGTCTGTGGCAGACATATGCACTGCCGCCACCTGACTTCGTCCATACTTTTACAAACATTACAGTTTGGATATTGCCTCTCGCCGTAGAGCAGACTTCGAGCTAGCTGTTTTGCAAGGCCTCCTGTCTTGAGGCTTGTACGGCTGCTATTTCTTTCTGGAGTAGTTTCCTCCTCCTGGTGCCTCTCTTTGTTCCAGACTGCTTTGGATTCAGTCCTATACATAATTACCTACTGCAAGAGCCCTCTCGAAGTAAGATAGTACAGTTACATAAGAACTTACCGTAGCAGTAGATCTTCGAGAGAGGCTCTTGCAGTAGGTAATACCTTCCCGCCCTCCTTCCCCCTAGGCTTTTTCAGCTTCTTTTCCAGGAATGTAAACATCTGCTTCTCTCTTGTTTGGGCCTTCCGGGCCTGTGGAGGGAAAGAACTGGAAGGCGGGCTACTGGGACCACCCCTTTATACTGATGTCGCATGATGCTGGTCACCTGATGTAGGGGCGGTCCCTCGCCAGGGACCGCTAGCTAGAAATTTTTCCTTGGAGTCCTGCCACTGGCCGGCATCAGTCCTATACATAATTATCTACTGCAAGAGCCTCTCTTGAAGATCTACTGTTACGGTAAGTTCTTACGTAACTGTACTTTCTTGCCGCTGTCATCCAGTTAGAGAACCCGATAATAGATGTTTATATAAAATTCCCCACTTATTTTAAAGATCCAGGGCAAGACACACTTCAGATTGTTCTCATTATAGAAATCTTCCACCCATTCAAATAAGGCCAAAGCAGTAGGAAGTTCCCAATATAAGAAATTCATAACAGGCTCATAAACAGGCTTGTAACAGGCACACTTTACAATGCTCTCATTAAAGAAGTCTTCTGTCCTTTCATGGATAAGTCCACTCACTTTAAGTAGTTTGGCTAAGGTCACTATTAAAAATATAAAAAAAAGAAAATCACAGCTTGAAACAATTCTTGTTTAAAATGTGACAGAGTCTAACACACTAAAACTGATATATAAACTCTAACCAGCTCCTTTGTCTAAAATTTAAACAACATAATATAAAAAACCAAAAACAAAATTAATTTAGTATAAACTATAAACTGTATCTATATAACAATCACAATAAAAGTTTGAAATGCTCACTAGTGCACGGAAGGGAAGGTTAAATATAAAAATTACCCCCTCAGCACTTCGCCAGTAATACTAGTTAACGGACGCTCAGGTATGATAAAAAGTGTTCGAGCAAATCTGAGCAAATTGGAGCAAAATAAATGAGCTCAACAATCCAGGGAAACCAACTCTGGAAAATTCACAGCAGATCATGTTTCCTGAAATATTAGGACTCCCAACTCATGTCCTGAATCAGAGGCACAAAGCTCAAAGGCTTAGAACACAGAACACTCCTGCAGGCCGACAAGGTACAACTCAGCAAGTAAGCTGGGTGGATCTGTATGCTCACAGTCCGAGTTTCTGTATACATCTATCTGTCACATGAGCTAATTACCATATGGCGCAAAAGTTTTGAAACTCATTTAAGATTTAAAATTAAACTAAACTAAAAAATATTAACTTAAACAAAACAACAAGAAACAAAAGATAAATCTTTACAACAGTCTTTTCAACAGTCTTGTTGCTAACTTGAAAATTTGAATGAATTTTTTTTTTTAAAGCAGGTCACCACCAGAATGAAAGTTATTAACAAAATTGCATCACTTTTTCCAGTATTTGCAGAATAGTGTAGCATCTTTTGTATCTTTTAGAAGAGACCCAATATTTCAATCTTCACTTCAAACAACGGGGATAGGACTAGAAATAGTTCTCCTTGTTCAGCGGACTCACACAGGCTTTGAGGCCATTCTGAGGGGCCTTCTCCACACACCGCGGTCTGTTTTCTCCCATCAAACAGTCCCAACGGGACTGCCTCATGCCACCGTCGGGAGACCTTCCCTCTGCAGTGGGGGAGAAAGAAAATACACTGGAGACTACTGCTGGACAGAAGGTGTGCAATAAGATAGTCTGGCAAGGGGATAAACAATTATAGGCAATGATGGCATACCTTTTAAATAAGCAGTTTAAGCATTATCCCCCTGCTCTCAACCCTACTCCTCAGGGACAGAGAGCACGTAGCAACATGTCCATCTCTCACCAGTCTACGCTCCCTATCATACCCCAAAATGTTTTGGCTATAGAGGGTTTTAGCTCATACTATCTACCGCCATACTCCTCAGTTTATTGCTACTGCCCTGAGTGTTTACTAAGCCTTTCACTCTGTCCCAGCCGTACTTGAAACCATTAATGGTTTGGTGCCCACCACATCAGCTGGCAGACTGTTTTATGTTTCCATGGATCAACCACCCTCTTCGCTGTAAAAAAAATAAAATAAAAAAAAGTCCCCATTTTCCTTCTGAACCTCCTCCCCCCAGCTGCTCCAATCATGCTGTCCCCCGTCCCTTTCCCTGCCCCTTGTAAAAGTATGGCCTCAACATCCAGAGTTTAGGATTCCTATGCGCTTGATCTGGAGGATGAGAAAGTAGCAATATGTCAGCTTTGTCAAACTTGTGTTAGCAGGGGAAAAATGGCAGTCACATGGACACCAGTGGGCAACACACACACACACACACACACACACACACCACTCTGAAAATCATGGCACTTTGTATGAAATACCACAGGGTGAAAGAGGGTGGGAGGGGAGGTGGATGATGCTTAGATGGCTGAGGAGGAATATAGAGATGAGAAATCTGGGGCTTCCTAGTAGTGGACATATCAGTATCAGTATCAGCATATTGAGTAGTGCCACCTCCTGGCAGATTAGAACAATTACACCAGTGAGGAAGCCCCAAACAATCACTGCTTTCCTCTAAACACCAGATGTGCAGTGCCAGGAGTTACCATTAACACTGCCACCATGAAAAGTCCAACTGCTTGGTATCCCCACCTCATGAACGTTGCAGCCTACACACAGCACACTACCAAGCATGTTTATGCAACATGCAAAATATCTGCCTAAACATGCCAAACAGTTGCATGCAAGCTGAATGCAATGACTGCTGAAATGCTGGCAACTGATCTGATACCATACTCACTTGTTGAGAATGATGGTTTTCATGGCTGATGGCTGTACCTGTCCCAAATAGCAGAGTACATCATGGACATATTTCCAATTGCATATCATTCCAGAACTGTATGAGATAGTGCACATGCATTAATCTCTGCCCTGCAGCATTTTGCATCCACATACATTCACCTTAGCATACATATGTGAACTGCTGTGCAGAGAACTGGTAGCTCCCATGTATGCATTACAACACACTGCGCGCACAGGTGCCTAAGGTAGCATTTGACTCGAGGGGTTGGGGAGCAACTGCACTTAGCGAAATTGTGCTGGTAGCAACACATCTGGTATGCACCAGCATGCTAGACTGGTAATGAAGTCTCACTGGAGTACACTGCTCAGAAAATCTTCAGTACTAACAGAAAATGATGAGCAGCTTTACCTCATTCACTCAAGGCAGGTTGTACTGTGAGCTATAATGGCTCCAGCATTGTGAAGTTCATCAGCAATGTTAGATTTTTCAGGGTGCCATGACTATAACATTGCCTGTATCTTGATGTGCAGATTTTTCTCACATATACTGCCATTAAGGCAACATTAACTGTGTCCTTTCAAATCTGTGCCCACTTTGTCCAGTCTGTACTGGCCCATGACCAGCTATAGCAGCCACAGATATAGAACAAACTGCCTCAGCACCGTATGAAGTTGGAAGTCATCACAAGATGGAACTCGACACTGCATGGTAGAGTACTTGTACCAGCAATATAAATCTGTCTCGAAACACTTGTTTATCCACACAAGCAGTGATAGTTTTGGAGTATCCATGTCTGTGACAGTAGTCCAGTAGTGAATTAAGGTTGGTTTGATAATGATTCTCCAGGCCATTTCAGCATGCAACACAGGTCATGAGTGGGGACGCTAACTGTATTAGTCAGGCCATACCTCTTCTATGGCTGCTGAGACAGGGTTTTATCAACGTACAACAGGAGCTGGAGGCATGTAGAGATTCTGTCAGTTATGCCCTAATGGAACCCATACTCTATATGCTGGACTGAATATTTCCAGCATCCTGCAGTCTGCTAAGTTTGGTACTGCTACAATGTTGGACGCACAGTATAAATGAGGCCTTACATCTATTCTTGAAGGTCTCTGTGCTCAGGTACACAATGTAACCTGACTAGCATGCTCCCATGATGCAATGTGCCCTGTAAGAGGCTTCCCACCTAACAGATGACCTTCTTCTTTGCTGCTCAGTGAGCAATCAGCGTTTTCATGAAGTAATTCAAAACATGGAGGCCTTTTCTGGGGTGCTGGATGATTATCTCTACCTTCATTGAACAAGCCATCAATCGCTGGTAGCAAGACAAAGAAAGTGAGTGTTCTGGCAGTCTGCCAAGATGAAGAACTGCTGGTGTAAGCAAAGGAGGTGATGATGGTTTATAACTATAGCTGCCTTGAGGTAAGAAAATCCTCTAGCATGGCTAGCAGGTTCACTGCTGCCTCTTCCATCTCTGGGGGAGCCTTTTTGATGCCGCTTCTGAATCAGGCAGGTTTTGTCCCTATTTGCATGGCTACTATCAATGGCCATGCTACCACATCCCTGCCAAACTGTGTGGGTGACAGTTTCGACACTGACTTCGGTGGGAAGAAAACTCCCAAGGATGAGACGCCTGGTGATGGGGCACGTTCCTCAGCACCACACAGGAGTCAGGGTAAGGATAAATTTGTCCCTGACTCAAAATCTGCCAAAAACAAAAGAAATGAAAAAACTTGGAACCTGCTATGGTTCCTGTCAAGATTCCTGCCAAGTGGCTTGCCCAGCAGACTGGGATTCTGACTTGACCCATTACCCGTCTGTCTCCTCTGATTTTGAGGCTGATTCTGATGCCTCAGAACCACGGTCGTGACTCAAAGACCGTTCTCTGTTGAGGTCCAAATATCAGGACCTGGAGGAAGGAGAGGGAGGGTCACTACACTTCAACCTGTGAGACACAGATCCTCGTTGCAGGGCTAGTGCTCACAAAAAGCGGGTTACCTACTGCTACACAACAACAAGACAGGTTTTTTTTTGTGGCACACCAGAAAGGTGAAGAAACAAAAAAGTTTCAATATTCCATCATTTACTGTGCAAAAACAAGCGCTGTAAAAAACTCACAAATGTAAGTGGAGCTGCCTGCCACTACCTCTAGCACTTCAACTTTCAGAAAGTCTTCATCAGGGGGCATGGTTACAAAGAAGAAGATCCCCTTTTAATGCATCATCTCATACATATTAATTAGATATGTAGCCACACTACAAACATATACAAGGTGCAAAAGACATGATTACAAGGAAGATGAGCCCCTTTCAAATGCATCATCTCACACATATTTTTTGTTTGTAAGATGTATTTATTGAGGATGTGAAAAGGCTTACAGTACAGTCAGACATCAGGCATTAAGTAGTGTACAGTGTTAAAATGACCTTCATACATGTTACGATTCAGTGGAATACAAAAGGCATCAGTAGGACATATAGACATTTGGATAGAGTGACATTGATTTACATAACAGTCAAACTGCTCATGGAAGTGCGGGGTTGTTTAATCCGGGATAAGATTAGCTTCCACTGCTGATAGTCAAAGGCCCCATATCTCCCAGAACTGCAACATCTTGCCCATAGCACTCATTTGCACTCTTTCAAGCATCATACACAATTTTACATTTTGCACCCATCTAGAAACTGACAGAGAGGCAGGAGCCATCCATAGTTGTGCAATGGTTCTTCTTGCATTAATAAGTGCAATAGACCAAAGAGGATTTGAAGTCCTATGACCCAGATGCATAGGGTCTGCTCCAAGTAACAGCTCCAGAGGAGACTTTGAAGGGGTATAGCCCAAAACATCAGTCATTATATTATGCATTGAATGCCAAAAGGTAGCAACTTTTGGGCATGTGAGTGCTAGGTGGATGAAATCCATCCTATCAGCTGCACACTTAGGGCATGGATGTGATTTAGCAGAGTTTATGCATGTCAAGGGTGTTGCGTTTGCCCTATGTAGGAAATATAACTGTATTTGTCAGAGTTTATTACTCTGGGAGCAATGTTGGTAGTGGGTACAGGCTATGTCCCATTCCTTGTGAGTGATAGGCAATTGGAGGTGTTCACTCCATTTCTCCTGGCTAAGATTGGGCTCACAGGGTAGGGCTCCACACTACATGTGGTAGTATATGGACATGGGTTTACTTCCCAGTTGAAGGCAAAACAATTCTTCTTCTAAGGGGGAAGGTGGGGTCAACCCATTCACAGAGGTGAGTGTGGTTCCACATCTCTGGTGAATTGTCAAATATAAAAAAAGGTCTCTCACTGGAATACTCCACTCCTGACAAATTTGTGCAAAGGTTTTGAAAAGTCCCCCTTCATACAACTGGTTAACTGTAGATAAACCTTTCTTCCTCTATACCCATAACCTTTGAATCATCATTGTAGAACATTTTCCCCTAGTTTGCATGGAATCAAGTATACTAAGGTTTGGAGAGTTACCGCCTCTATACCCCAAGTGCCCATGTGCCCATATCCAAGCCCGCAAAGTGTTTGCAGTAAAAGGGTTGCTCAGATGCACCTCTCTCATGTCTCGCAGATTTCTCACTAGTGTATCATTATGAAGGTTCCCTTGCAACATGTCCTCCTCTAGACCTAACCAGGGACAATCTAGCCCCGAATTCCCAGTGGGGAGGAAGGCCAGTTGGGCAGCCCAGTAATAAAACCTAAAGTTTGGTAGCCCTATACCTCCTTCTCCTGGGGCTTTCTGCAGGGTGACTCTAGAAATCTTAGCCCACCCGCCCGCACCATAAGAACTTGTGCATAATTGCATCTAATTGCCTGAAATGAGCCTGTGGAATTTTGATTTGGAAAGCCTGACATAAATACAATACTCTGAACAGGACAGTCGTCTTAATGGCCCCAATTCTCCCCACCAAAGATAAAGGCAAGACAGACCATCTCTTGCAGTCCTCTGCAATCCCTGCTAGCAAGGGTTTCAGATTAAGCTGGTATAGTGCCCCCACAGATATTGAAATTAGAACCCCCAAATATCGTAGCTTATGCACCAGTTGAAAACACCCCAGTTGGACTATGAGCTGAGCTCTATTCATAGAGCCCATGGGCATCAGCTCACTCTTGGACCAATTAACTTTGTGTCCCGATATGGCTCCAAATGTTTGCATCAAATGATGAACCAGAGGCAGGTCTGCATCAGGATGCTGCAAATAAAGCAGTGATCATCTACATACATAGTGATGTTGTGCTCCCTACCCCCCTCCCCAATAGCCTCTAATGTCCACACTAGCCCTTAAAGCATCCCCCAGAGGCTCTAAAGATAGTACATATAACAGTGGGGGGGGAAGGCACCCCTGTCGTGTGCCCCTGCCCAGAACAAAGAGAGTCGATAGTTCTCCGTTGACCAAAATCTGTGCCGATGGATTGTGATACAGGGCTCCAATCCAAGAGCAGAAGGCTGGGCCAATGCCCAGTCTATCCAAAGTGTAAAATGAGTACCCCGACTCCAAACAGTCGAAAGTCTTTTCTGCATCCAATGCCACCACCGCAGCTCCATGAGATCTTTTGGTGCGGGCCCATCTAAGTATAATATTTAGCGGACACCTAATATTGTGTTTCCCCATGTGACCTTTCACAAAACCAGCTTGGTCCAGATGTACAATGCCCGGGAGTACCACCTCCTAGTAAGATGCAAGGGCCTTCACCACAATTTTATAGTCCACAGTGAGGAGCGAAATTGGCCTATAGGAGGCAAACTTATTAATATCTTTACCTGGCTTAGGCAAGACTGTTATTTTTGCAGACCGTGTGGATGGGGGTAATTCACCTTTTAGCAGGCCCTTGGTAATAGCATCAAAAAGGGGGTCCACTAGTTGACTACCAAATGTTTTATAAAAATCAATAGAAAGGCCATCTGGCCCTAGGGCTTTTCCACTCTTAAGCAATCTCATTGCCTCCCTAATCTCCTGCTTGGATAAGGGTGTGTCTAACTTCATAGCATCCTCTCCACTAATCTCATCAAGGGGTATCCCATCAAAAAACTTTCCATATTTCTCTTGAGAGAGAGTGCACCCAGAAGTGTGTAGGGATCTATAAAAAGCACTAAATGCACTACCTATTTCCCTAGTATCCTGAACAGGGGTTTGCTGCACATCTTGAATTTGGCTAATTGTCTTGGCAGTCTCCTTTCTTTTCAGTTGCCATGCCAAGTATTTCCCCGCTCTTTCTCCATCAAAGTATGCACCTGAGTTAGTTAACAGTATAGTTCTCTCCAGCTGAGCACTAGACAGGGTACTGCATCTCCATTTTAACTTCTGGACGAGTGCATAGAGGCTGGAGGAGGAATTCAGCATATGCGCTTTTTTGCAGGCTGCAATCTTGCCCCGGAGGAACTCTAATTCCCTATTTGCGTTCCTCTTAGTGTGTGTGGCAAAGGAGATAGATTGCCCCTTCACAAAGGCCTTTAAAGCTTCCCAGCAGGTTGAGTGAGAGGTGTCCCCCAGATGATTAAAAGTTAAAAACTCTTGTAAGCTTTCCCTCATGTAAGTAAGATATTCCTGATTCCCAAGAAGGCGGGGATCAAGCCTCCAAGCTCTAGAGTCATGCGGTATCCCCACACCTCAAATGCTAATGTAATGCAAGGCATGGTCAGAGATAAGAATGGGTAAGTATCCCCCCTTCCTCAAATGTAACACTACAGTGCTGGAAATAAGCAGTCTGTCTATGCGTGCATAAGAAGTGTGGGCATGAGAATAAAAACGATATTCCTTCCCAGAGGGATAAAAGTGTCTCCAAGCATCAGTGAGATCTAAGTCCACCTGTAGCATCTCCAAGGACTTTGTAATTTGTTATTTTAGTGCAGGAGTCCTATTTGATTGGTCTATCACTGTATCCAATACACAGTTATAATCACCCCTCAAAATCCAGGAACCCTCCCACCTAGCCATATCAAGTGCCAGCCTCTGGAAGAAGCCTAGGTTGTCCACATTTGAAGAATAAGTGGAGCCAACCAGGACACACCCTTACCGATGATATTAACCTTTGCCAGTGCATAATGACCTTGCTGATCCATCAGACTATCCAAAAGTTGAACTGATGAATTTTGAGGGATCCAGATGGAGGCTCCCCGGGCCTTGGAGGTAAAAATAGAAGAGACCCAATCACCTCCCATGAAACTTGCAGTTTTCTGTGCTTCAACAAGAGAGAAGTGCATATCCTGCAATAAGATCACTGTTCCTCTATGTCGATGTACCTCTGTAACAATCCTCTTATGTTTCACAACAGATTTGAGGCCATTTATGTTCCAATATATGAATTTAAGATCATCCCCCACGGTGCCATATCCAACTCATTCCTTTTTCCAGTCTGACATACAGCAAGTTCACATCCATTTGTTCTTCCCTATTGATCCCCTCCACCCCTCCCCCTCCCAAACTTAGGAATGTTGCCTCCCCCATAAACAGATAACAAGCCCCTATACATGCTGTGGACCAATCTGCTCCAACTTGGGGCTTAGACCCGGCATACACCAGTTTCAGCAGAGTAAGGTGCAGCCATGGCAATTTCCCACCACTTCTATTGGTCACAGTCAAAGAGAATCCACCTGGTATGACTTGTAGTGACCCCCCTCATTTCCAACACATTTACCCCCTCAACCTCCAAAGGTGGAAGCGAGGTTCCCTGTACTCAGTCCACCCAGGACTGTACCCCTCCCCCCCAGTTGGTAGAAACCAGCAAAAAGACCCACTACAAACCCAAGGCAAACACAGAACACCGTGTCCAGATCAATTGCCATCAGAGAGTGGGGCAACAAACTAACTATACTAGACAACAAAAAGCGGAAATTTATAGTGCCAGAGCATTGCACAACATTTGAGGGCCAGCAAGTGCTTGCATGTATATTCAAGCTTTCACTCCTAGCACTAACAGCGGGTGTATATCCAAACATAGGTGGGAGTCCCAAGCTCTATAAAGTCTCCACTCCGTATATCCAGCTTGCAGTATTCCCCACTGCAACCCGGGTCCCCAGACTTGGTTGGGGTCAAAGTGAAATTGCTCACCACTAGCTTCAACTTTAGACTACCATTGGGCCCTTCTAACATCGAGGAAGAAATAAGAACACCAGGGAAAGAGTAGGGATCATCCATTGTTACTATAAAGGACTCATCCTGCAGAGACATCACATTACAACTTTAATACTTGATAAAGTACCTTATTCTGCATCAGGTTGCACTCTCTCCCTCCTGGCCTCCTCCTCCTTGATCCATTTGTCGGCCAGTCTGTGACATGTGAAAAATTTAGGGCTCTGCCCCTGTCGATCCACCCACAGCTGAGCTGTTAAGAGAAGGAAAATTTCCACCCCAATTTGTATAGCCTGTTTTTGGCCTGGCTGAACTTCTGGTGCTTAGCTTGTAGATCCCAGCTGAAATCCTGAAGTATATACACTTTGTTGTTCTGAAAAGTTATGGGGCCTTGCGTTTTGGCTTTCTGTAATACTGCTTCTTTGTCAGAATATTGTAAATATTTAATTAAACAGTGGCGTGGGCGCTCTCCTGGATTCGGCTGTTGGCCTACCCGGTGTGCTCGCTCAATCTCATAGCTCATCGCCGACTCTAGGAGGCCTAGATGTTGAACTAGGCATTGATGGATTTCCACATTAGGGATTATGCCCTCTGCCCTCTGCCCCCTCGGGTAGGCCAATAATCCGCAAGTTTGACCACTGGGAGCGATTTTCCTGATCGTCAAGATGTTCCTGCAGCTCAGCTATGGTTGTAAGCAAGCCATTTCTTTCTACATGCACCCCAGCATAACAGTCCTCCATGTCGCTCACTTGTCTTTCCTGCTCACAGATTTGGGAGGTATGTGTAGTGGTGGTTTCAGTGAGGCTAGTAACTACAGATTGCAGGTGAGCGAATTGGGTGTTTAAATTATTGAAGCCTGATTTCATGTTGAGCTGCATTTGGAGCAGAGTCTCAAGGACTCCTGCTAATGATTTAGTTAGTTCCATCAAGTGAGGGTCTGGTGGTATGCCGTCAATGCAGGCAGCCGATGATGCAGGCCCAAGGCCACGAGGATCGCTTTCAGTTTTCTTCGATTGTTGGCGAACCTCAAACTGCAGCTTTGCTTGTTTATTTTTAGATTTGCCAGATGCCATAAGTCTAGGGAGAGAAGTGATCAACAACTATATAGCCAGAGAGTGCTAATTCAGCTGTTTAAGCTAGTCTAAACATGTTGCCCCGAGGAGCTGCTCCAGCAAGTGTCCGCCATGCTTGCCAATTGGCCATGCCCCCACCCCCATCTCACACATATTAAACAGATGCGCGGCCACACTTCAAACATATACAAGGTTCAGTGATACAAAATCCATCAGTTTAAGTATGTAAAAGCATCTTTGCTAATGTTGTGTTTTAAATGTCTGAAGATTTAATCAATCTAATATAGATTTAGGTGCTTCTACATGCTTGCAACACTGTTAAAGAGAGTGTGCTAACAATCCAATTGCAAAGGTTCAGCAAACAGCAAACTAAGAAAAAAGTAAGAAGAAAGTCTGGCATGTCTCTTTGATCACCCCATATATTTGCCATCAGGATTCCAATGCAATTTAGGGATCAATTAAAGGGCTGATTCCAGGCTGCAGAGCAGTAGAACAGATAGAACCAGAAAATAGCAGCCAGCGCAGTGGCACTGAGGGCTGAGCTACAATTAGTTGCCATCATACCATGCTGGAAACCTGGGTTTGGGCTGCCAGGGGCTGGCCAGGGGGTGGGCCGAGAGAGGATCGAGTGGCCACCTGGCAGCTCTCCTCTCTCGGGTTGCGGAGATTTGCCATACCAGCTCGTGGCTGCCCCCTGGTGGAGGCCTGGTAGCAGTGCCATGGCATGCAAAGCAAATGGTAGTCAAGGAGTGGGCAGGAAGCCGTGGTCCCAGAGTGCATGCACGCCTCCACGCGCGTGCATCATCTGAGCATGCCATGGCTTTGGGAAGGCCAAACTGGGATGGAAAAAGCAAACAGAAAATGGAGGAGACCAGGCTCTGTGAAGCCTCACCTGGAAACCTTGACCCACCCTTTCTACTCCAATTGGTAGGCCATTCTGGACCGTATGCTCCGGGGGGGGTGGTCCTCTCTTCACTGCCCCCCAGGTGGTAGAACTTGGCCACCACAGTGGAGGGAGGAGGGAGATGGACAAAGGTGTCCAGGGACAAGGCTGAGAAGCTGCCTGGCCTGGTTGGAGGATAAACACCTTTATTAAAAAAAAAATAACAAAATGAAACAAAATAGAATAATAAAGATTGTTAGAAATAGTGTAAACTTATGTGTTCAAAACTTTAACTAAACACCTGAAAGTGGCAGTATGAACAGACAGAGACATACCAGACATTTTTTCTTGTTTTGGTATTTGAGTGACTTTTTTTTAGAAGTTCTGACACTGGTGATTGGGCAACCAAACAAGCCCGCAACACTGGGGCGATGAATCCCCCATGTCAGAACCTGTAAAAAATGTCCCTTGTTCTTGAAAAGAAGAAAACCATTCATTGATGTGTTCTAGCCTCTCCTTGATCCCACATTATGCCTGATCCCCTCTCAGCACCCTAACCCTCACTTTCCTAAGAAGGGTCCCACAAAGTAATCCTCTCACGACTGGCAAAGCTCTTCTCCCTATGGTGTCTGACCTCAGACTGATCAAAAGCAATCTAAGGCCAGTTAATGGCTTTTTATTTGTTTGGAACTTTTACTCATAATTTTATACATTTTTTATATTTTTACCCCAAATTTTCAACTTAGCCTTATTTACCCCACCTCATGAATGAGGTAGGTGTAGTTTTTCAAATCCCCTCTGAAAAATGTTTTTGTAGTCACTCCGCAGTCTCCTTTCAGACAGGAGTTTAAAAATCCACCTGTCTTGATCATAACATGGAATCATTTAAAAAACTGTGTTGAAAATGTGAGGTCAAAATATCAAAAAATAATGAAGTTATGAAATGTTTCAATGTTTACGAATACCTTTGTTCTTTTTGCAAATTTTCAACACAGCCCTTTTGCTACCCCACCTCATGAACTTGGCTGATGTAATTTTTCAAATCCTGTCTACAATATCTGTTAATGCTTGTGCTGCAAAATGGTGTTTCGGACAGGATTTCATAAAAGACACCTACTATGTTCATAAGGTGGGGCCATAAAAAGACTATGTTGAAAATGAGGTGCGTTCTCTGACTGTGAATAGCAACATAACACCTGAGCACTTGCAAAGTGCAATGCAAACCTTTGCACTGTGCTTTGCAGTTTTTTTTTGTGAATCTAGCCCCAATTGTTGACAGAGTAGGGGGTGGAGAGGGTGCAGCACAGAATGACTAAAATCATTTTGGGCATTAAGGATAAAGTTTACAAAGAAAGATTGGGTACTCTAAAACTATATTCATTGGAGGAGCATAGAAAAAGAGGAGATATACTACTATTTTATGATATAATTAAGGATCATTATCTTATGAATGAATTAAACATTACCTTCAAAGACATACATTCAAAAACTAGGGGTCATGCACTACAGTTTACCACAAGAAGATTTAAAACAAAAAAAAAGTACTTTTACACAGAGAGAGTATTAAACCTTTGGAACAGTTTACCTGAAAATACCATAATAAGTGAAACTAAAGAGACTGTTGAGAAAAGGTTAAATGACTCCAATGAATGGAGGTATAGTAAGATATTACATTTGATCTTTATGAACTAATTTTGGGCTTATAGCATTATCAACCCCTTACATATTAGTGCACATTAGTACTGGGTCTGTATCATCTACTAACTCTAGTCCGTTGATGCTCCTCCTCAGGTGAGAGCTCCACAACTGGGTACAATACTCCAGATGCAGCAACACCAGGGATCTGTACAGTGGCAGAATCACCTTGCATCTTGTGCTGTCAAAACCACTTATACAACCCAGCATCCTTGAACCCTTGCTGTGTGCTTTGTTGCACTGACTTATTTCCTTGAAGGAGTCATTGATTATTGCTCCCAAATCTCCCCCCTCTGTTGAAGTGGCCAGTTAAACTCCTGCCATCCAGTATTCTTTTGCTCACACTCCATCTACCTAGCGAGATTACTTTGCACTTCGTGGCATTGAACTTTAACTGCCAGACCTAAGACCAAATCTCTAGTTTCTCTAGGGCCAGCTTAAGCTCCTGCACCCCTTCCTCCTGATCCTGCCACTAAGCTTTTTGTCATCAGAAAAGAGGCACAACGTTCCCTAGATACCGCCCCAATGCCACCTGGGAACCTATTAAATATGGCAGGTCTCAGGATAGATCCCTGTAGCACTCTGTTTGTAACCTCCCTGTCCCCTGATTTAGCTCCAATAACCACTATTCTCTGTTGTCTCCCCCTTAGTCAATTACCTACCCACCAAACTACACCCTGTTCTGCTCCCAAGTCCTTCAACTTCTTCAGCAACCTCCTGTGTGGTACCAAATCAAAGGCATTGCTGTAGATGAAGTAGTGCAGATCTACTGCCTGTCCCCTGTGAATCACATGGGTGACCCAAATGAAAAACAATATCAGGTTGGTTTGGCAAGCCCCCCTGGTACAAACCCATGTTGCTTTTCATCCTGTAGTTCATTATCCTTTTGATAGGCCACCAAACTCTCCTTCACCATGGTTTCTACTAGCCTATCACTGATGGAGGTAAGGTTGACAGGCCTATGGTTATGTGGATCCTCCCTGCCCCCCCCCCTCCATGGAGTGGTACTATGTTGGCAGAGCTCCACTCTGCTGGAATCACCCCAGACTGCAGTGAATCATTGAATAGATGGGTTAAGGAGTCTGCCAATACCATGGCCAATTCCATTAGTACTCGTGGTTGGAAATCAAGCTTGATGTCTTGTCTATCCTAAGAACTTGGACACATAGAATTTGTCAGCAGGAAAGGACTGCTTGGCCCACAAGTCTGCCCAGATGGTTCCTACCTTGCCTGTCTCCGCAGATCTTAACTGGTCTCTAGTGACCATCCTGTCTCCCTGCTTATTTGTAATATTCTCCTCTGTCTATACCTCACATGTATGATGCTTCCTACTGTTTCCACCTCCAACACTTCTGCTGCAGTCTTTTTCAGGAATCCACCACTGTTTCAGTGAAGTAGTACTCCCTCACATCCTTCTTAAATTATCCCCTCCAGCTTTATTGCATGCCCCTCTGGTTATGGTGCTCATTCTAAGAGACTCCCCTCCTGCACCCTGTTCACCCCTGTGAGGTACATGTAGGTTTCTATCATGTCTCCTCTCGCACTCCTCTCTTTCAGGGTGTACATGCTGAGATCTCTGAATCAGTCTTTGTAAAACTTTTGATGCAACCCCTGCACCATTTTAGTTGCCCTTGTCAGGACTGCCTCCATACTGTCTATGTCCTTTCTGAAATGTGTCCTCCAGAATGGGACACAATGCTCCAGGTGGGGTCTAACATGTTAGGGATTCAGTGATAATACCACCTCTCTCCTCCTCATGCTGGAGATACCTCTCCCAACCCACTCCAGCATCCCACTGATCCTACCCACTGCCTTGCCACACTGCCCTGACAAACATAGGTCATCAGATATGATAACCCCAAGGTCCCTTTCCTGCTTAGTGACTATTAATTCCTCTCCTATCCTATACTCAGCTCCTGAATTCCTATGCCCTAGGTACATGATTTCGCACTTTTTGGTAATGTACCCAAACTGCCACGCTCTTGACCACACCTCAAGTTTCCCAAGGTCCCTAGCACTCTCTCCACCTCCTGTTGAGTGTACATCTTATTACATATTTTGATGTCATCTACAAAAAGGCATACCTTCTCTTCCAGTTCTTCTGCAGTGTCACTTATGAAGACACTTAAGAGGACCGGTGCCAGTACTGAACCCTGCAGCAGCCTACTGGTCTCTGTCCCCTCATTAAAGTGAGTGCTATAAACCAACACCCTTGGTTGCCTGTCTATTAACCAATTCCTTACCCAGGTCACTACTTTGGGTCCCACCCCTAAGCTGCCCAATTTCTTTATCATTCTCCTGTGTGGTAGTGTTGGAGGCCTTGTTAAAGCCCAGATAGGTCATGTTCACTGCCCTTGCCTGATCTAGTTCCCCGGTCACCCAGTCAGCTTCTAGTCCTTTTTGAACCCAGTTCACCAAGATTTGTACTCTGCCCATTTCCTGAACTTCCCTTGTGTCAGCCTTGACACCACTTTCCATTAGAGCACTTTTGTCCTATACTATGAATACAGAGCAGAAGTAATTGTTGAGTAGGAGTAGTTGTTTAGTACCTCTGCCTTCTGCTTGTCATCCTCCACTATTCACCTCTTCTACTAGCCTAACTATCCTCCCCCTCATGTTTCACTTTTTTTCCCCTTTTGTACCTGAAAATTAATTTTCCCCACCTTTTACTCCTTGAGTAATCTACAGCTCCATGTCTACCTTTGCCTTCCTGACCTCCACCCTTGCCTCTTTGAGATTAGCCTGGTACTACTACCAGATGTCCTTCTCCATGTCCTCTTGTATTCAATGGAGGCCATTCTTTTCACCTTCATTGCCTCCTTCTTCCCCTTTGAAAACCAGATCAACCTTTTGGTCTTGCCCCTTTTGGTAACCTTTTTTTTTTACACAAACATTGGTTACATCCAAGAGTGTCCCTTTTGATCCTACCCCATTGAAGGTGAGGGAACTCTAGGTTCAAGTGA
This sequence comes from Neoceratodus forsteri, assembly GCA_016271365.2. Lineage (NCBI taxonomy): Eukaryota > Metazoa > Chordata > Ceratodontiformes > Ceratodontidae > Neoceratodus > Neoceratodus forsteri. Next base: position 87,664,755 of record CM057451.1, read on the forward strand.
TCACAGGACCATGTGAGCTGAGATCGAGCATAAAGCTGAAATGGTTTACTGGAGGACTAAGGTGCTGGACTTTGGAAGGGTACATTTTAAGAGGAAGAGTGAGGTGTTGGGGGATAAACTATGGAACATGGAGGGGGCAGTAGCAGTAGTAGTTAGAAAATGGGATCTAATAGGGAAGTACTGGAGATGACAGATCTCTGTGTGAGAATGATGGGGAAGGGGAGGAGGGGCAAGAAACCACTGTGGTTCTCAAAGATTGTTGCAGTGGTAGGAAGGGAAAAAGGAACACTTTTATTGGGTATAAAAGGAATCAAACTAAAGGAGATGGGGGGGTCATATCAGGAAAAAATGAAGGTGGCAAAAAGAGCAGTGAGACAGACAAAGGTAGGGCAGAACTAAGGCTGGCAGAAGGGGTTAGGGAGAGTGACAAGACTATTTTAGCTATATACAGGAGCAACACAAAACCAAGGGAGGAGTGATAAGGCTAATGAAGGGTGACAGAGATGGGTAGATGATGAGAAGGGTAAGGTGAATCTACTGAACAATTATTTCTCTTCAATAGTCATGGTGGAGGACATGGACCCTCTGCCAGACTGTGGCATGGCAGCCAGCAGGGGACCACTAACAGGCATCGGTGAGGAGTCCAAAACAGAAGGGAGAGTAATGAAAGGACTTCAAGTACTGAATGTGAACAAATCAATGGGCCCTGATGGGTTGCACCCAAGGGTGTTAAGGGAGATGAGGCAGATCCTAGAAGGTCCGCTAACAGATCTCTTTAGCTGCTCTTGTGAGACAGAGGAATTGCTGGAGGACTGGAGAACAGCAAATATGGTTTCCCTACATAAAAGTGGGTGTCGGGAGGAGTCAGAGAAATACAGACCAGTCAGTCTGATGTTTATAGTGGGAAAACTACTGGAGCCTATAATTAAGGAAAAGACAGTGGATTTCTGGGAGATTAATGACCTGCAGGATTCCAGAATGCATGGATTTACCAGTGGGGAGTCATGCCAAACTAACCTGATGGAATAATTTGATTGGTGACAAGGTCTGTGGATAGGGATCAGGCAGTTGATGTCTTATACATAGACTTCAGCAAAGCCTTTGACTCAGTTCCACATGGAAGATTTATAAGGAAACATAAACTTTGACAGCAGACAAGGACTGCTTGGCCCACCCAGTCTGCCCATTTCTGTACCTATTGGATAAGCTGCAGTTCCTAGTAAACCAACAGCCTACTTCCTCCTACTCCCCACTAGAATTGTTTTATGTCTGTCCCATGCATTCTTGAATTCCCCCACTGTTTTTGACCCCACAACCTCCTTAAGGAGGAAGTTACATGCATCCACCACCCTCTTTGTGAAAAAAATACTTCCTGACATTGCTCCTGAGCCGTTTCCCACCTCTATCTTCAAATTGTGCTCCTTTCTTCTTGCACATCTCTTTTTCTGAAAGATACTACCCTCTTGAACTTTGTTGATTCCCTTGAGGTACTTAAATGTTTCTAACATGTCTCCCCCTTCCTCCTTTCCTTGAGGATATAGATATTAAGCTCCTTTAGTCTCTCTTCTTATGGCTTCTGGTGCAGACTCTGCACCATTTTAGTTGCCTTCCTCTGGACTGCCTCCATCCTGTTTATGTCCTTGTAGAGATGGGGTCTCCAGAACTGCATGCAGTATTTTTGGATGGGGTCTCACCAACTATTTGTACAGAGGGACAACAACTTCCTGTTTTCTACTGGTGGTGCCTCTCCCTATGCATCCCAGTATCCCCCGAGCCCTCCTTACTGCCTTCTCACATTACCTGCCTACCTTTAAGTCATCTGATATGACTACCCCCAGGTCCCTTTCCATTTCTGTTGTTATTGGTACCTTCCCCCACATCATGTACTCTTCCCCTGGGTTTTTGTTTCCCAGGTGCATTACTTTGCACTTCTTTGCATTGAATTTAAGCTGCCATATGTGTCACCATTCCTCCAGCCTTGCCAAGTCCCTTCTCATCCTTTCCAACCCCCCCCCCATGTATCAACCCTGTTGCAGATGTTTGTGTCATCTGCAAAGAGGTATATTTTCCCTTATAGTCACTCTGCAATGTCACCTATAAAGACATTAAAGAGGACCAGTCCCAGTACTGAACTCTGCAGTACCCATTAGTAACCCCCTTTCTTTGGAGTGGACTCCATTTACTAATACCCTCTGCATCCTGTTGTCCAGCCAATGTTTTACCAAGGCTACAACCCTGGGACCCACTCCCAGGCTGGCTAACATGTTTATTAATCTTTTGTGTGTGGGACTGTGTCAAATGCCTTGCTGAAGTCTAGGTAGGTCATATCCACAGCCCTTCCTTGGTCTACTACTTTGGTCACCCAGTCAAAGGAATCAATTACATTCATCTGACATGACCTTCCCACTGTGAATCCATGCTGCCTTGGGTCCTGTGCCCCACTGGCCTCTAGGTACTCAACAATTCTTTCCTTCAGAAGTGATTCCATCATTTTCTGTACCACTGAGGTCAAACTAACAGGTCTATAGTTTTCTGCTTCTGTCTTGCTCCCATTTTTGTGAAGGGCAATCACATCTGCCCTCCTCCAGTCCTCAGGTACCATACAATCCTCCCATGATTTATTAAACAGGGTAGTCAGTGGTGTCACTAGTTCTCCTCTTAGTTCTTTTAGAATAGTGAGATGAATCTCATCAGGCCCCATTGCTTTGTCCACCTTCAGGTTTAGGAGTTCTTTCAGTACCTTTCTTCTGTGAATGGACTGGTATTGACTGCCCTAGCCAGAGTGCTTCTATTGTTTGGTTTAGGTACCTCCCCCTCCTCTTCATTTGTGAATACTGAGCAGAATTATTCATTTAGTATCCCTGCTTTTTCACTGTCACCATTGCCCCCCCCTTCTCTTTATTAAGCTTCACTATCCCTCCCTTGGTCTTTCATTGCTCCCTATTGTACCTATAAAAGGTTTTATCCCCCTTCTTAACTACATAGAAACATAGAATTTGACGGCAGATAAGGGCCGCTTGGCCCACCTAGTCTGCCCATTTCTCTACCTAACAGATAAGCTGCAGATCCTAGTTAACCAACAGCCTACTTCATCCTACCCCCCACTAGAATTGCCTTATGTCTATCCCATGCACTCTTGAATTCCTCCACTGTTTTTGACTCTATGACCTCCTCAGAAAGGCTGTTCCATGTATCCACAACCCTCTCTGTGAAGAAATACTTCCTCACATTACCTCTGAGCTGTCCCCCATTATCTTCAAATTGTGCCCCCTTGTTTTTGCACATCTCTTTTTCTGAAAGGTGCTGCCCTCTTGGACTTTGTTGATTCCCTTGAGGTATTTGAAAGTTTTTATCATGTCCTCCTTCTCCCTCCTTTCCTTGAGGCTATACATCTTTAGTTCCTTTAGTCTTTCTTCACATGCCTTCTGATGCAGACCCTGCATCATTTTGGTCTCCCTCCTCTGGACTGGGCTATCTTTTCCTCAGTTTGGGCCTTTGCTATTCTAACTGCCTTCCCCACTTCTTTCTGCTTTAACTGGTACAATTCTCTGTACTGCTCTTTCTGTGTTTCCTTATACTTCCTGAATGCTACCTTTTCTCCCTAACCTTCCCTGCCACCTCTTTTGAGAACCATAGTGTTTTTTTCCTTCATTTTGTTTTGTTGATTTGCTTCGCACAAAGGCTTGTTGCCTCTGTGATGGCTGTTTTGATTTTTTCCCATTGTTCCTCCACCTCTCCTCCTTGCCCATTTGCTAGTGCTTTTCTGAGGCACTCTCCAATTTTCCCCAAAGTCAGCCCTCCTAAAATCCAATACTCTTACTTTTGCATGGCTTAGGAAGTTGAGCCAAGGGTGAGTGAGGGGCAAGATTACAAGGTGGGTGAAAAATGGATTGAGTAGGAGGACCCAGAGTGTGGTTCTAAAAGCAAGAATTCTCAAGGGAAAGGAAAGCCATGAGTAAGTTGCCCCATGGATCGGTTCGAGGACCAGTTCTCCTTAACATATTTATGTGTGATATTCTTTGAAAAAATGTTTTAAATGCACCACCCCCAACCCTCCACCACCCCTCCAAGCAGCAAAAGGAAAAAACATCATGATTTTAGGTCTCTGGAGTCTTGGTGAATCAGTGGTGAGATCTGTACCTGTACTGTCTGTTGTAGAAGAGATGTCCTGTCTTATTCTGCTGAAGTTCTAGCCTCCCTAATGTTTTGCATGCTTTATCTCCTTGTTAGCAGTCTATCTATCAGTCTATCTAGATCCTGTGCATATGCTAAATCCATGCAGCAGTTCCATCTAGTGTAGAGGAACTGGCTCTTGGGGATAATTTTTTTGACATGCTGTGGATGGCAACTGGAGGCAACCAGTAAACTGTTGCCATCCAACTCTTTCCTATAAAGGTCTGTGTTGACTCCACCTGCTGGATTCTTTTGCAATGTGAGATCCAAAAACTGAATGTGCTCAGGGTCACTGTGATATGTGAACCTGAAGTGTTCATTTGTACCATGCATGTATTCCACAAATTTTTCTAACTCATCAGTTGTACCCTGTCACAAAAGGAGGATATCCTCCATACAGTGCCCCCAATCAGCTATTTTCTCCCAAAAGAGATTTTCCCTCTGTTCAAAATAAAATCCCTTTCCCAGCTCCCTTCATATAGGTTGGACACTAATGGGGTACATGACACCCCATTGCTGTCCCTTTTGTTTGCAGGAACAATTTTTTGTATCAAAAGTGAAAACATTGCATTTCAATGTATACTATAATAACTTTATAAAAATTCAGTCAGGGGTTTGTTGTCATTACCTCTCAAATTTAAATAGGATGCCACTGCATCCAGTGCACCATCATGGGGTATGTTGGTGTGGAGAGCTTCAATGTTGACAGTCACCATAATCATGTTTTCCTGTAGCAAATAAAACTTAAAGTCAGAGGTGGGGTCTGCTGTTCATTTTCTATAAAAATCCCTATTTTCAATCTGTCTCAGAATTTCAGTCACATAATCCTTTTTGTCCTGTAAAGCTACACATCCCCCTTTGTCCAATTGTTTAATTATTAAGTTAAAAGAGGCTGCACCTACACTGTAACTATACCTCCTGTACTAATACCAATACCCTAGCTACTAAATGTATAGGTCAACAGCCACCCAGGCTACTATATGTACATACTTCCTTAAAACTGTGTTGTCTCACTATTGTATAGATCACTGTTACTACTATACAACAATGCTCCAGAGGCTACACTTGTATTACAATTATTCCACTGTAATAATATCAATACCCTAGCTACTACACGTATATATAGAGACTTTCAGCCACCTTGACTATTATATGTAATTGCTTGAAATGGGATGTGATCCTACTAATGCACTATCTCTGAGTGTATGACTATGCTGACGCTGAGCCTTTGTAAATGAGTCTATGACTCAAAGGGTTGTAATTCCTATGACTGACTAAATAAAATAAATAAAATCATTCTGCAATGTCTTTATGGCTTCATTCTCCTTTTTTGACAGATTATGGAAGGTTGGCTGCAGAAGGTTTGAAAACAGTTTCTCCAAATCTTTTCCCACCAGTTCTTTAAATACTCTTACAGCAGGCCAGAAGGATGGGGGCAAAAAGTAGAATTAGGGTGGAAAGATGTTTGAGTTACTTCCTGATTTTCTCCATTGCATTTATGAAAGAAGGATTTCAAATTTAATTTTCTGCATGCAAGAGTTATGTCTACTATTGTTTGCAATTGATCATCTGGGGAGTTAGGAGCACATTTAAGGCCTTTGGATAGCACAGAAATTTCATCTTTATTTAAAACTTGTTTACATAAATGAATGATATTCAGTGTGGGGGTTGCAATTTCTTCTATCTCCTCCTGACTCTGTATGGCCATCTGCTGTATTGCCCCCTCCTGTGCCCCCTGTGCTGGCCTTTCTGGGCATTGTATCCTGCTTCTTCTCCCCCTCTGTACTCTCTTTCTCTGGATTATTGATGGTATCTGTTGTCCTGTATTAGACAGGGGCTCCTGAGTGGTATTTGAGGTTGTTGTGGAGGGGAAGGGGTGGTGGTTGCATGCCTGTACTGCTCATTCCCCGGCCTAAAAAATAATCCCTTATTTGTTTGTCAGGATTTAGAATCACTATGATCTGTACTAAAATCAAAAGATACATGTCTTGTTCTTTTTAAAATTCTTTTGGTGTCATTTTTTCAAGAATTGATTTGCCCCTTCTCCCAGTCATTTTTGTCTGTAGTAAATTTTACTTGTTTAAGTTCAGCATCCAATCTTACTACAGAACCTTGTCGTTTTTTTATTTTGTATATCAAATTCAGCAGCATTTTGAAATTTTAACACTTCTTCTTCAAATTTTGCCTTAAAATCACTTCTCTTTCTTTACTGAATTTAATAATCAATCTCATAAGCTTGAAACTTGCCTCAGTTAAGATGTTTTCCCATTTCTTCATGAATGATGCATTGTCCATACCAAATGTAGTTTTTTTCAAAATCCCCAGTCCTCTAGGTATCCTTGTCACTTGCAATTAAGCTTCAAAACTGGTAAGATTCCAATAGATTCTTCGTAATTGGTGTGTGATCTTTTCTAGTCCTTTAAATGCATCCAGTAGAGATCTGGCTTCTGGTATATTTTCTATTGATCTGCTGTCTTCCAGCAAAAAGTGGTTTGCTGTCCCTGCTATAGCCAGCAATTGATTTACATAGTCCAGTAGGTTTGCCATTCCACTGTGGAAAATCATGTTTGGGGTGGCTTCCAAACACATACTTGTGAGGTCTCTGCCACTGTATAGGAGTCTTCTTAAATCTAGGCTTTCATGCAGTATGCACTTTATCTGCAACCCATGCATGTCACCCAGAAGCAGAGTTACTTAAAACAAAGGAAAGGTGTGCACTGGTGTGCTGGTGCTCTCAATTAGTATTACAGCCAATCCACAGTACAAGAATCAGGTACTCACTAGCCTGAAAGAATGGTGGCTCCACAACTTCCTTCATACGTTGAAACATTTATTTTAAAACAATAAAAGACCCACAGTACAAAGACTGTGCATGCTTGACACATTTTGGATTAGTTAAAATTCTTTATCAAAGGCTAGTGTACCTCTAAAATTACATGCAATAAACACTAACAAGTAACTGACAATTCACAACATCCAATTCTTACCATTCAAATTGATTGGTTGCTTGACAAATAAAAAGATCACACCTCTAGGTCTCACTTAATTTTTCTCTGTTTGTGCTGCCTTTGTAAATAGTTGTACTGATGATTTTTTTTATGTTACTATTATTGATAACAATAAAACACTACTCGCCAATTTTATAACTGCTACTGGTTTTCTTATGCTTCCTAACCTATGTCTTGATGGAAGTGTTACCACACTAATGAGGTGTGGCCTGCCAGCAAGTCCTTAAAGGGGAACAGCCAACACCAATGGCCCACATTCAAGTAGGGGCCAGTTCCAATGTGTACTCTGTGTGCAAAAACATTCTGGTTCATTTACTGTCTATTGTAGTATGGTAGATTGTATCAGACCAACTCTGCTCAGCCATAGGCCAACATCCTCCATCACTACAAATCCCACAATCCCCTGTAGATGACACCAGAGCAGCAGGCAGCTGTGAGAAGATTCAATAGCCTCCAGTGCATGCCAGAGTCTACATAAACTCTGATCTGTTTGCTGGTCCCACCATCCTCCATGGGCTATGCACAGTCAGAGAGAACTGTGCTTAGTCCCTAGAGAAAAGCAGTCTTGAAACGCATCTAATCAGAGATTATGAAAGTTTCAACATTCATTGCAGGCCACTGAATGTCTCACTGCTGCCCGCTGTTCTGATGCTAGCCACAAGGGATCCCAGGATCTGCAGCAAAAGAAGATACCAGCCTACAACCAAATGAAATCAGTCTGACAATCCAATACACTACAGCAAAAAGCAAACCAAAATGTTCCTGCCCACAAAGTGGGCACTGGGACCAGCCCCTCCTCTGTGTTGACTGTTCCCCTTTAACAGATGGAATTTTTTTTTTACTGTATATAATAGCAGCCTATTTCAAAAACACAATTTACAGGTTAGAGATATTTTCAATGCTTTTTTTTAATAGCGTTGTAAAGCTCTGTGTGATTTTTTTTAAATTCTTTTTAATGACTAGACTGGGGTGCAGCTGTGAGAGAGATGAAGCAGTTGCCTTAATTGTCCTCCGTGCAGTCTCTGCCTGACTGGAGTATGATGCCGACTGGAGTATAATGCTGATTAGGGCAACTGTGTGAAGAAATAATCCACATTTTAGAACTATTTCCCTGAATGTTCTCAAGAGTGAATTATTTATTTTTCAAAACACAGATAAAACAGGCTGACTATATTATAAAGTTACATTTCATACAAAGCAAGTCTGTAAAAAAATGTATGTGCAGCTCTGGGAAGATTTTCTTCTCCGTAAAGAGACACAATTTTAAAATTCTGCCCACTAAGGGAAAGGGTTGCATTTTGGCTGAGGAGCCAGCAGTGTGATCTATTCTACCTTCCAGTCAGACAACCCATTTCCCAGTTGGATAGCCCATAGCCCCCATGTTCTTACACATTTTTTATCAACTTTATTGAATATATCTGAAGCAGATACACCAGCCTAGTTAGATAGTTATTGCCTTACTAAAGGCTAGAGACAAAAGCTGGACAAAATGAAAGAATTCTGGTCTCTGGGCTGATCTTGATGGAAGAGGGATGCCTGAATATTGTGGAAGTCACAGAAATATGGTACACAGAGAACCATGACTGGGATGTCAACATACCAGGTTACACAATCTACAGGAAGGACAGGGAGGGAAGAAGAGGAGGAGGAGGAGGAGTAGCTCTCTATGTAAGGGAAGGTATAAAAGCAACAGAACTAAAGGGTAAACAGGGAGGAGAGGAGGCACTGTGGGTCACCCTGGAGACTGGAAATGGCTCCACAATCCGCACAGGGGTTGTATACAGACCCCCGTCTCAGGGGGAGGAAATGGACAAGTAAATGATAAAAGGCATCCTTGGGATGGCAGAGAAAGGGGAGATATTGCTGATGGGGGACCTGAATATGCCAGATGTTGACTGGAGCACCTTTGCTGCAGCCACATCCAAGAGCAGGGCCATTCTCGATGCCCTACAGGGGGCATGCCTCAGACAGCTAGTTTTGGAACCCACTCGGGAGAGAGCAATCTTAGACCTGGTACACTCAAATGGGGATGGAGAGAGGATCTCTGATCTTGAAGTGGGTAGCCATCTGGGAACAAGCGACCACCAAACAGTGTGGGTCACGTTAAACTTAATTGTAGAGTCAAGCCACACAAAGTGAAGGTACTGGACTTCAGAAGGGCTGATTTTGTCAAAATGGGAGAGTGCATCAGAAAAGCACTAGCAAACAGGCAAAAAGGTGGGGTGGAGCAACAATGGGGAAACATCAAAACCGTCATCACAGAGGCAACAAGTGTTTGTGTGACGCAAATAAACAAATCAGGATGAAAGAAAAAACCACTATGGTTCTCAAAAGAAGTGGTGGGGAAGGTAAGGGGAAAAAAAGATAGCATTCAGGAAGTATAAGGAAACACAGAAGGAGCAGGACAGAGAACTGTACCAGTTAAAGCAGAAGGAAGCAGGTAAGGCTTCCCCTCCCTCCCCTTGCTCCTGAACCTCCTCTCCTGCCCCTTGGGACCTCTGTGTGTCCCCGTCCTCCCTGCCCTCCCCTAGCTTTCTCTTCACCTCAGGCACATCTGGGTGTCTTCTTATTCTTGCTTTCCCTCCTGTACCTCCCTGCCCACCCCTGCTCCCTTAGCCTCCCCTCCCTCCCTCTCATGTCAATCGTGGGAAAACCTCTCACCATCTCCCAGCCAGGGTGTTAGTCATGCTACTACTCCTGTCAGGGAACATTCATCCAAGCCCTGGCCCGGTTCCCAGGAGCTCCCCAACTCGCATCACAGGCCTATGCATGGTCTCCATGAATATCTGTAGCCTCCTAAAAAAGTTTGACTCACTACAATGCCTGGTCACATCAGTTAACCCTGATGTCATCACCCTGGTTGAGACTTGGCTGTCGAAATCCTCCCCTGACTCCCTAGTCTCCCTTCCTGGTTTCACCCTTTTCGGTCCGACCGTGTTGGGAGGCCCAGTGGCGGCTATTTATGTCAAGGAATCTCTCCCGTACTGGCCCTGCCCGCTCCCATCCTTGACTCAGGGCCCAGGGCTTCGCTGAAACTAACCCCTGACCCTTTAAAGGACCCTTATCTGACTACTGCATACGCACGTTCCCCCAGGGACCAAACGCAGGCCATTGCCTTTCTTACAGAATACCTTACCTCTCTACCTCCTTCCGCTGATCAAATTCTGGTGGGTGACTTAAATGTCAACGGCTCAGCCCCTCCTCCTCCTCTACCGAGACTCCTTATTTGCAATAGACCTAACGCAACTAGTTACCCACCCTACCAGGACTAACCCCAAGAGAGGCTCCAGTACCCTGCTTGATGTGGTACTCACCAACCGCCCTAATCAGATCCCCAATGTACAAGTCCTCCCAGACTCTCTCAGCGATCACTCCCCCATTCTATTCCACTGGTCAACCTCAGTCCCCAAACCCATAGCACAGTCCACATGCCGGCTGCGTCTAATACCTAGTGGACTGATAAAACTTAAGGAACTTCTGTCCCAAATTGACTGGTCTTCTATACAGGCAACTCCTGACATCGACACAGCTCTCTCCTTCTTTACCCAAACTTTTAATAATGCCTGTGATATCTTTGCCCCAGTGTTGACCCGCCCGTTCTAAAAGGAAGAATGCCTAGGTTACCCAGCTTTGATCCACCAGCTCAAACATAGGGACAACCTATGGCACCATGCCATTGAGACTAGCCAGCCCAATGACAGGCGGTTTATGCGCGCCCAAAACAAGTGCTCGGGCCATCAGAAAGGGCCAAGTCTGAGCACTATCGGTCCTCTCTCACTGCCTCATGGGGAATCCCAGAACCTTCTGGGATAACATTAAACAGTTAAATGGGAGTGCATACTCCCCCACCCACCAGATCAACATTAATGGTGTGATCTCCTCAGACCCAGCCCTCATAGCCAACCACCTCAACACCTCATTCACTGACCTTAGCCCTATCATCCCTACAAATTTTTGACCCTCCTCCCCAGCACCTGCCGTAAATCTTTCTCACCCTTATTTTCTCCTCCGACCGTGTTTCTGCCCAAGAACTTAGGCCGTGACCTTATCACTGCCCTCAAGAGTAATAGTACAGGCAGTGACACCTGATCCGTGTATCCTACGGCTGGTCTTAGACACAGTCCTTACCCCGATCACATGCCTCATCAACCACTCTTTTTGCCTGGGAAGGTTCCAACTGCCTGGAAAGTCGCCACTGTCACCCCTATCTTTAAAGGTGGTGATAGGACTGTGGCTGGAAACTATCGACCGATCTCCATTCTCTCTCTCTCTCCAAGGCCTTGGAAAAGTGGTGGCCTCTCAAATCTCTGACTACCTCTCCACCTACAATGTCCTTTGTCCTGAGCAGCATGGCTTGGCAGACCACAGTACCAACACAGCCCTCCTAGAGTTCTCCAACTTTCTCCACTCCTCCTTAGACACTGGTTCTCTGGCTGGTGCTGTCTTCATTGACCTCTCGAAAGCTTTTGACACTGTCTCCCACCCCCTCCTTCTTGATGCCCTTAGTCTCTCTGGTTTTGCTGCTGGGCCTATCTCCTGGTGCACCAGTTATCTGTCTGACCGCTCACAGCGTGTAAAAATTAATGGGACCTACTCAGACATCTGTCCCATCTTTTCTGGGGTTCCCCAGGGCTCCATTCTGGCCCCTTACTATTCTCCTTTACCTTAACACCCTTCCACGCTCTTGCTTGGGAACATTCTATTGTGCGCTGATGATGCGGTCATCTTTGCCTCAAGTCGTAACCCTATTGCCCTCCAGGACTCGCTGCAGAAGTCCTTCACTGAAGCGAGGGCTGGTTCAAGGAACATAGATTGGTGATAAATCTTAAAAAAACCAAAACCATGTTCTTCACTCATCCCCAAAACAAGTCCTGCAACTTCAAACTCCTCATTCACTCTGGGTCCTCATTCCCACTTGAACAAGTTTGCTCCTATAAATACCTAGGGATCCATTTTGACCCCTCCCTCTCCTTCCATGGACACATCGCTGCCCTAGCCACTGCCACTAATATCCGATTGGGCATCTTACATCGGTATAAACACTGCCTCCCCCAGGAGGCTCTTTGACTTCATGATCACCTCCTCTATCCTGTCCCTAGTGGACTATGGACTGCCGGTGTATGGTGCTGCTGATCAGACCACTCCATAAAATTACTTTTCTCTGAATAAGGCCTGCAGGTTAATTACTGGAGCACCTAGGATGACACACACCTGTCTACTGTATGCTAGCGCTGGTACTTGATCTCGACGGCGCCTCAAATATCTTACCTGTACCCTTACAAAAAAGACCCTCCTTGGGCTTTCCCCACCAGGATTGACCACCACCATACGCCGCTCTGTCCCACTAGTTCATACTCGGACCTCTGGGAAAACCTCTCTTGTTATCCCTAGAGTTAGGACCTCTCATGGCCAAAGAGCCTTCAGCTTTAGGGCCCCCTTCTGGTTCAACACACTGCCCCCCTCCATCTCCGAAGCTCCAACTATATCGTGCTTCAAAACTTCCTTACGTAACCACCTTACTAACACCGATGCTGTAACTGCCGCTAGTCAGCCGCACTAATACTTATGACAAAGCTTATTACTAAGCTGCTAAGGACAACATAACTCTGGTATTGTTTGCATCCATCCTACCTGTACCAGCTTGTTTGTATCTATGTCTTAATTTACTGTTATACTTATGTGTTGTACTGCTATACTGTGTATTTTGGTTTGTCTTACTGTGACAAGGTACCTTTGTAAATGAGCCTATGGCTCAAAGGTTTTCCAAACTGCTGTTTAAATAAAATAAAATAAAAATAAAAGGCAGTCAGAATAGCAAAGGCCCAAACCGAGGAAAAGATAGCCAACTCGGTTAAGAAGGGGGATAAAACCTTTTATAGGTACATTAAGGAGCAAAGAAAGACTAAGGCAGGGATACTGAGGCTGAACAAAGAGGAAGGTGGTTGGGCAGACAGCGACAGTGAAAAAGTAGGGACACTGAACAAATGCTTCTGCTCAGTATTCACAGTGGAAAAGCAGGGGGGAATACCTAATCCGGTCAATAGAAGCACTCTGGATAGGGGGGTTTATATTAGTCCTTTCACAGAACAAAGGGTTCTGAAAGAACTCTTAAAACTGAAGGTGGATAAAGCAATGGTGCCTGATGGGATTCACCCCAGAATTTTAAAAGAACTAAGGGAAAAACTAGTAACACCACTGACTACCCTTTTTAATAAATCATGGGAGGATGGGGTGGTACCTGAGGACTGGAGGAGGGTGGATGTGATTTCCCTTCACAAAAGTGGGAGCAAGACAGAGGCAGGAAACTACAGACCTGTCAGTTTGACCTCAGTGGTAGGGAAAATGATGGAATCACTTCTGAAGCAAAGAATTGTTGAGTACCTAGAGGTCAATGGGCACAGGACCCAAGGCAGCATGGATTCACAGCGGGAAGGACATGTCAGACAAATCTAATTGATTTCTTTGACTGGGTGACCAAAACAGTAGACCAGGGAGGGGCTGTGGACATGGCCTACCTAGACTTTAGCAAGGTATTTGACACAGTCCCACACAAAAGATTAATAAACAAATTAGCCAACCTGAGAGTGGGTCCTAGGGTGGTAGCCTGGGTAAAACACTGGTTGGACAACAGGACACGGTGGGTAATAGTAAATGGAGTCCACAGTGAAGAAAGCAGGGTTACTGGTGGGGTACCGCAGAGTTCAGTACTGGGGCCGGTCCTTTTTAATGTCTTTATAAGTGACATTGCAGAGGGACTGGAAGGGAAAGTATGCCTCTTTGTAGATGACACAAAGATCTGCAACAGGGTTGATATGCAAGGTGGGGTGGAAAGGATGAAAAGGGACTTGACAAGGTTGGAGGAATGGTCAAATGTATGGCAGCTTAGAGTCAATGCAAAAAAGTGCAAAGTAATGCATCTAGGAAACAAAAACCCAGGGAAGAGTACACAATGGGGAGTGAGATACTGTCAACAACAAAAATGGAAAGGGACCCGGGGGTAGTCATATCAGATGACCTAAATGTGGGCCAGCAATGTGAGAAGGCAGAAAGGAGGGCTGGGGATACTGGAATGCATAGAGAGAGGCATCACCAGTAGAAAACAGGAAGTTGTTGGCCCTCTGTACAGACAGTTGGCAGGACCACATCTGGAGTACTGTGTACAGTTCTGGAGACCCCATCTCCACAAAGACATAGACAGGGTGGAGGCTGTCCAGAGGAGGGTAACCAAAATGATGCAGGGTCTGCATCAGAACACATATGAAGAAAGACTAAAGGAACTAAAGATGTATAGCCTCGAGGAAAGGAGGGAGAGGGGGGACATGATAGAAACTTTCAAATACCTCAAGGGGATCAACAAAGTCCAAGAGGGTAGCATCTTTCAGAAAAAGCGATGTGCAAAAACAAGGGGGCACAATTTGAAGATAGAGGGGGATGGCTCAGAGGTAATATGAGGAAGTATTTCTTCACAGAGAGGGTTGTGGATACATGGAACAGCCTTACTGAGGAGGTTATAGAGTCAAAAACAGTGGAGAAATTCAAGAATGCATGGGACAGACATAAGGCAATTCTAGTGGGGGGTAGGAGGAAGCAGGCTGTTGGTTAACTAGGATCTGCAGCTTATCCGTTAGGTAGGGAAATGGGCAGACTAGGTGGGCCAAGCGGTCCTTATCTGCCATAAAATTCTTTGTTTCTATGTTTCTATCTGATGGAGTACAGAACAAAGAGAAATGCTTGTAAAAAGGCCATACACCTTGCAAAGAGCTCCGATTGCAAAAACGTGTTGCTCGATGCTGCTGGTGACTCCAGAAAATTTTGGGATCACATCAAAGGTTTTATAGGGGGTATGCACACCCAATCCACCAATGATATGGTGCTTGACGATACTCACTGTAACAACCCTGTCACTACTGCTAATGCTTTCAACCTTCACTTCCCTGACCTTTCCAGATACACCTGTCCTGTCTCAACACTCTCAGCTTCCACTCTCTTCCTCTCCAAGGACACTCTCAATATTACCCCCCCCACCTATGTGCACTCTCTATCAATATTGAGGTGCGTCAGCTACTTAACTCCATCTCTGTCTACTGTAGTGTAGGTTCAGATGGCCTTGAGCCTAGGCTGCTAAAACCTGCCACAATTGTCCTTGCCTCCCCTCTTATATAGTGTATTAAAAAGTATATTTGAACCTGTGGATTAGGGCACCTAAACTGGGACATTTTCTTAAATTCTTGGGAAAAAATAGTGATTCAGGTCAAAACAAGGCTGAAAGACATAGAACTGGCTAAACATACAAGTGGTTTAAACAACCTCAAATTATTTTCTTATTAACAACAAATTAAGAAAGGACAAGAGCTAGCGTTCTACCTGAAATATCTATTTTCCCCAACTGCTAGGAGACTAGTAACAAGGTTTAGATTGAAACTGTTTGCCTCTAACTACATATATTATAGACAAAAACATGAAAGGGCCATTTCTCCCTTTTGTAAATGTGGGAATAACACAGAAAATGATCTAAAACGAATTATTTTGCTGTGTCCTCTGTATAAGGAAAACAGGACTAAATGGCTTGGTGATGTGCTTGGTGGTCTTGGCTTCTCTCCAGAACAAATAATAATTTTCTTATTCTCGACTAGAGATGTGAAAATACTATATAAATTAGTCAGATTTTTATTTACTGTACATTTGTAAAGATATGCAAGCTTTTATTATGAGTTAATTCCTTGAGTATTTTATATGTAGATGGCTGACCCCTGTAACATGCATCTGTATATTTTATGCTTAATAAAATATTTTTATTTGAAAATCTGTATGAATGTACAGTACTTACTGATTGTAATGGCTAAATAACCAATCAATAAAACATTTTGTAATTCTACTTGCCTCCTCTCTTGCTAGAATCATTAATCTGTCTTTATGCTGAGGGGTTGTTCCTGATATCTGGAAGGTTGCTAAGGTTGTTCCAGTTTTCAAGAAAGGTGAGTCTAAATCTATCACCAATTATCACTCTATGGCCATCCTTTCAGTCCTGAGTAAACTTTTAGAAAAAAATTGTCTCTGTTCAAACCATTAACTATCTCCATGACTGCAGCCTCCCCTCTGACACCCAATATGATTTCAGGAAAGGCCACCACTGCTCTTTTCAAATTCACAAACAACACCAAAGTTGCCATGGAAAACAGACTACTTACAGATGCAGTTTTCATTGACCTTACAAAGCCCTTTGATCTAGTAGACCATTCTCTTCAAAAATCTAAAATGTTATCCCTTCTCCTTTGACATGATTACCTGGTATGACAGCTACCTTACTAACAAGACAACAATGTGTTAAATATAACTGAGCTGCATCTGAGCTATCCACAATTAGCATAGGTGTTCCTCAAGGATCTAGCCTTGGTCCTCTCCTCTTTACTATCTTTATAAATGACCTTTCCCTAAATGCCTAATCCTGCTCTTTTCTGCTCCATGCATATGACTTCATGCTCTACACTAGCTCTAAATACCTTGCTGACCTTAACACAACCCTTACCTCTGATTTCTGCAAAATTCACTTCTGGCTCTCCATAACAAGCTGTTACTAAATGCCAGCAAAACCCACTGCACGTTATTTTCCTCTACCCCTAGATTAAGAAAGTGTGTTGAGCAAATATCCATCTCTAGTAGTAAGGCCTTCCTCATCGAAAATGTAACCAGCTTCAACTACCTTGGAATTACTCTTGACCTTTCTCTGGGCTTTGCCCTACACATCTCTAATACCTGTGAAGCTGTGAACTCCAAGCATGGCCTGAACTTTAAAACCAGATATGTCCTTACACCTTCTGCCAGAATTGTCATTTCTCACACCATCCTCCTTCTTACCCTCACATATTTATTTATTTATTTATTTATTTTATTTGAATCTAGGATTTCAAGTACCTTTGAACCAAGGCCCTTTTACAAAGGTTCCATGTCAATATGAGGACAGTACAACAAAATACAACAAGCAAAGCAGTATAGGCAGGATAAATAGGTTTACAATCAGCTCCATAAAGATAAATGCATACATTTTGGAGAAGATAGGGCAAGGGCAAATGAAGGTGTACAATAGTGTTACAAGACATGGGTAGGACAGTGGGAGGTGAGAGCTGCCAGAGGCATTGTCACATCAGAAAGAGAGTGGTGGGGTTGGGTGGAGTGGGGAGGGGAGGAGGGGATAAGGGAAAAGGTAAAGTGCTGGGTGGAAGAGCAGAAGCAAGGACTGTAGGATAATCAGGAGTGATGGCTAGATGACGCTCCTGCTACCTTTACAAGTGCTGCCAAAGCCAACCTCCACAAATGGGACACCACCTACAATAATACATACATATATATATATATATATACATATATATATATCATTTTGCTCCTGCATCCAATTGTCTTGCCCACCACTGTCAGCTTTACAGAGCTCTAAACTGGCTATCCCCTGAGGTTAACTGCTCCTATGGCCATGGCACCTTAACTGATAAAATTATTAGAACTGGGATTCCTTCCTCCCTAGCCAGTGTGCTGACACCCCTGAACCTCCCTTACCCTCTTTGATCTGGTGATCAGTCCCTACTATATGCTCCTAGGTATATGACCACTGTGGGATTACAGGCCTTCTCCTGCTTTGTTAATAATTGTTTGAACTCCCTGCCTGTGTCCATCCAGCTCTCCCCTTCTCATGCCCACTTCAAAAGGGAGCTACACCACTTAAGTAATAATGCCCAACAGGGTGTGTGTTGTGCTGGGATAACGTCATGCCTCAGGTGGTTGGGCACGAGGCCGCAGGCTGAGTGCGTCCAACAACTGAGGCGTGACGTTATCCCAAATGACACACACCCTGGAGGGCATTATTGCTATTATACAATGGCTCGTTGTTATGTATAAAATTAAAAAATAATTTTAAAGAATGTTTTTATTAGTGTGGAAAAATATTTTTGTTTCTTAAGAGGAGATGAAAAAAGGAGCAAGATCCTTACCCATAAGCTCATCTGCAGGTTCACAGTGAGGCTGAGACTAGACCCGTGATGTTGTACTGGTTTACATCACAGGTCCAGCCGAAGACTGACCAATCAGAGACCAGGATTTTTTCTTGACATTGTATATCTCTTAGTCTCTGCCCCATACCTGCTTCCTGCCTCATTGATCACCCTATCTATGCTACCTGACTAGTGCTTGTCTTTGCTGCTTAATCCATTGCACTTATGTTTGATGCTTCTGTCTGTTTTTAATTTGTTTAGCCACACTGCTTTGTTGCAGGGCCTGTCCACAGTAATAGGAGACATATATGGGACATGAGTATGTAAAAATAAATATTGCCATTTTTTTCTTCTTTCACCATCAGTATTTTACCTTTAGTGTCCTTCACTTAAATTGCAAACATGAAGATAATATCACTTGTGGTTTTTAACGTACAGTCCCTAATGGTTTGAACAGTAACCTTGCAACGTATGTAACAGGGACAGAGAATATTTTATATTAGTAAAAATATATGTGTTTATCATTTGTTCTGTACATGAATTTTCAGGACTTCAACTTATTTAGTTAATTCAGTAATCAGTTCCACAATATTTGCATGTAATTGTATGTGATAACCGACATTCTAACACATGATGCATTTCTAACGGGCAAAGTCATTTCAAAGTTTTTTCTGACTACAATTTCCAGGGCAGTCAGAGATTTAAATGCATTTATAAGTAAGTGGGGATAACAGTAGATAACATTTGAAACCTTGTTCGATTACTTTAAAAATTGAACCCCAGAAATCAGTGAAAAAATGTTAGAAAAATAAAAAAAAAATGCAAGTAGTCACTGAAAACATTGTGGAAAACAGAAATCATGCTGTTTGAGTCCTTTATTCTTTTCTAGTTTATATTGCTATTTGTAAAGTTGTGTATATATATATATATATATATATATATATTTATGAATTATTTAGAGGGAAAATTCTACCATTGCATACCACCACACATGAAGTTCATGAGCCAGCAGATCAACACACTCACCAAAAATATCAGACACACACAATAAAATTAACTCAAAACACCACACTATACACACCACACTATATACACACTACACTATATACACCAAGGGTATCCAACCCGTAGCTTGTGAACCACATGTTGCTGGCAAAGCCTTTTGAAGTGGCTCGTGAGCAGTTTTTCAATTTCTAGTCAATTACATGGGCCAGTGTCCAAAGGCACTTTTGATGTTCATCCTCACTATTTGTCACGTATGCATCAATTACATAAATATTGTTTTTTCTTGGATATGATTGAATACTCACAGACTATTCAGGAGAAGGTACTCACACAGCCATAAGGACTGGTCCCAATCACTCATCCCTATTGCCATTTTGTATGATTTGCTACTTTTGTCTTTCATCATTTTGTGAGTTGCCACCTGCTCTGGACTTCCTGCATTTGAATCCTGTTCATGACACCAATCTTTCAGGAGCATACAGTACCACCTGCCAGAATGACATGATCATAACCCTCTCTCTCTCTCTCTCTCCCCCTCACCAAAAACAAAACTCCTAACCCACCCCAGCTAGCCCCCTTCAGGGTCTACACCAGAAGACATATGAAGAGAGACTAAAGGAGCTTAATATGTATAGCCCCAAGGAAAGGAGGGAGAGAGAGGACATGATAGAAACTTTCAAGTACCTCAAGGGTATAAACAAAGTTCAAGAGGGTAGCATCTTTCAAAAAAGAGGTGTGCAAGAACAAGGAGGCACAATTTGAAAATGGGTGGTGGCTCAGAGGTTATGTAAGGAAGTAGTTTTTCACAGAGAGGGTTATGGATGCATGGAACGGCCTTCTGGAGGAGGTTGTGGAGTCAAAAACAGTGGTTGAATTCAAGCATGTATGGGACAGCCATAAGGCAATTCTAGGGGGTTGGGAGTAGAAAGAAGTAGGCTGCTGGTTAACTAGGATCTGCAGCTTATCCATTAGGTAGGGAAATGGGCAGACTGGGTGGGCCAAGTGGTCCTTATCTGCCGTCAAATTCAAATTCTATGTTTAAACAAAAAGGAGGACAATATCAGATCATGACTGCAGCATAGTTGCCCTTACTCTCCCTTACCCTTTGTCAGGAATGTTTAAGGAATAATGCCTGAAAGGGTGGGATTTATGTTGGGATAACATCCCACCTTGGGTGGTTGGGCCCGGGGCCACCAGCCGAGGGCGTCCAACACCCGAGAAAGGATATATCCTAGCATAACTCCCACCTTGGAGGGCATTATTCCTATTATACAATGGCTCATTGTTTTATACAGAAAAAAATAATTTTAAAGAATGTTTTCTAGTGTTTAAAAATATATATTTTTAAAAGAAGATGCATACAATCATCAAGTGGAAAAAGGGAAAATGGATGGCAGCATCATCTAGTTGATCAGCAGGGAGGTTATTACAGGATATACCATGGTCATGCGATGTGTTTTGACCAATGAGGTTACATGATTTTCATATCCCATTGTATAATTGCAGATCTCCACTCTGCATGTGCCAATTTCCCAAATGCTTTCCCAAGGGTCCCTAGCATTATGCACTATGACTCGTGCTGAGTAGGGATATATACAGTGGTTAATGGGGCTCGAACCTGTGACCACATTAAGGCTTATCATCAACAATTTGTGAACTGTCTCTTGGGGAAAACAGACTTGTAGGTGACCGGGGGTGTCTGTGGGGGGCGTGCCCTCCAAGAACTTGTTGTAAATGCAAGCACCAGCCTACAATTACTCACTTGGGCAGGTGTGCATCGTACTTCTCATGCAGACCCACCAGGGCCTTGAAGAAGACTGACCAGGGACTTGGGAAACCACAGGTGATGGCACAACTGAATCCACCAGACGAGAAAGTGGGTACTGGCCTACAATGGCTCACTCAAGCAGGTGTGTGCAGTACTCCTCATGTGGACCCGCCAGAGCCCTGAAGAGGACTGACCAGAGACCTGGGTGACCACAGGTGATGGCATAGCTGAATCCACCAGATGAGAATGTGTGAGGCCTACAGTGACTTAATCTAGCATGTGTGCACATTACTGCTCATGCAGACCCACCAGGGTCCTAAAGAAGACTGTCCAGAGACCTTGGAGACCACAGGTGATGGTGTAGCTGAATTCACCAGACCAGAACATGGGTGCTGGCCTACAGTGACTCACTCAAGCAGTTGTGCGCAGTACTCCTCCTCCGAACCCACCAGAGTCCTGAAGAAGACTGACCAGGGACCTGGGAGATTACAGGTGACAGTGTAGCTGAATTCACCAGCCAAGAATGCAGGTGCTGGCCTACAATGACTTACTGGAACAGGTGTGTGCAGTACTCTTCATGCGGACCCACCAATACCTTGAAGAAGACTGACCAGAAACCTGGGAGACCACATGCGATGGTGTGGCTGAATCCACCAGATGAGAACCTGGGCACTGACCTACAGTGACTCACATTTGCAAATGTGCACAGTACTCCTCATGGGGACCCACTAGGGCCATGAAGAAGACTGACCAGGGTCCTGGAAGACCACAGGTGGCAGCATGGCTGAATACACCAGACAAGAATGCCTGCACTGGCCTACAGTGACTCACTTGAGCAGCTGTGCACAGTACTCAGAAGAAGACTGACCAGGGACCTGGGAGACCACAGGTGACAGTGTAGCTGAAACCACCAGACACGAATGAGGGCAATGGTCTACAGTGACTTACTGAAGTAGGCATGCACAGTACTACTCATGCGGACCCACCAGGGCCCTGAAAAAGACTAACCAGGGACTTGGGAGACCACAGGTGATGGTGTACCTGAATTCACCAGACGAGAACATGTGTGCTCTCCTACAGTGACTTACTCAAGCAGGTGTGCACAACAGTCCTCATGAGGACATACTAGGGCCCTGAGGAAGACTGACCAGGGAGACTACAGGTGATGGCATAGCTGAATCCACCCAGACAAGCAGGTAGGTGCAGGCCTACAGTGACTCACTCAAGCAGGTGTGCATAGTACTCAGAGGAAGACTGATCAGGGACCTGGAAAACCACAGGTGATGGCATAGCTGACTCCACAACACAAGAAGGTGGACACTGGCCTACAGTGACTCACTCAAACAGGTGTGTGCAGTACACCTCATGCAAATCTATCAGGGTCCTGAAGAAGACTGATCAGGGTTGCAAACAGAATGGAGGTACACACAGCCACTGGGCCACAAACAAAATAGAGGCACACACAGTCACTGGGCTGCAAACATGCCCTTTCCTAGGACCTGGCATCATTCCCTCTCCCTCTCTGTCCCCATCAGCTGTCACAGGTGACCTACTGTCATTCCATCCTCCCTCCCCATTTCCATATGCTGTCCCAGATGACCTAGAGTCATTCCTTTCCCTCTTCCCATCTCTGTCAGTTGTCTTAGGTGACCTAGTGTCATTCCTTTCCCCCTCCCCATCCCCAATCCTATCAGCTGTCTTGGGTGACCTAGGGTCATTCCTTACCCCTCCCCATCTCTGTCAGCTGTTTCAGGTGATCTAGTGTCAGTACTTTCCCCCTCCCCCATTACCGTCAGCTATACTGGGTGACCTAATGTCATTCCTACCCCATCCCCATCAGCTGTCCTGGGTGACATAGTGCCCTCTTTCTCCCCCACTCCATCCCCATCAGCTGTCCTGGGTGACCTAGCATCATTTCTTTCCCTCTCCTCATCTCCATCAGCTGTACCAGGTGACCTAGTGTCATTCTTTCCCACTACGTCATCCCTGTCAGCTGTCTCAGCTGACCTCATGTCATTTTTTCCCCCTCCCCATCCCCGTCAGCTGTCCTGGGTGTCCTAGTGTCATTCCTTCCCCTTACCCATCAGCTATCATGGGTGGCCTAGTGTCCTTCTTTTCCCCTACTCCAACCCCTTCGGCTGTCCTGAGTGACCTAGCATCATTTCATTCCCTCTCCCCATTTCCATCAGCTGTACTGGTGACCTAGTGTCATTCCTTCCCCTTCCTCATCCCCATCAGCTATCATGGGTAACCTAGTGTCCCTTTTTCCCCCTATTCCAGCCCCATCAGCTGTCCTGAGTAACCTAGCCTCATTTCATTCCCTCGCACGATCTCCATCAGCTGTACTAGGTGACCTAGTGTCATTCCTCCCCCCACCCCATCCCTGTAAGCTGTCTCTGCTGACCTTGTGTTATTTCCTTTCCCCTCACTATCCCCGTCAGCTCTTCTGGGTGACCTAATGTCATTCCTTCCCCCTCTCCCCATCATTGTCAATGTCCTGGGTGACCTAATGTCATTTCTTCCCCCTCTCCCCATCATCATCAGTGTCCTGGGTGACCTAGTATCATTCCTTCCTCCTCCCCATCCTCATCAGCTCTTCCAGTTGACCTAGTTTCATTCCTTTCCCCTCCCCACCCTTGTCAGCTATCCTGGGTAACCTAGTGTAATTCCTTCCCCCTCTCTACATCCCTGTCAGTGTCCCGAGTGACCTAGTGTCATTGTTGCCCCCTTCCTATCCCCATCAGCTGTCTTGGGTAACCTAGAGTCATTCCTTCCCCCACCCCATCCCTGTCAGCTGTCTCGGGTGACCTAGTGTAATTCCTTCCCCCTTGCCATCCCCATCAGCTGTCCTGGCTGACTTAGTATCATTCCTTCCTCCCACCCCATCCTTGTCAGCTGTCCTGGGTGACCTAGTGCCATTCCTTTCCCCCTCCTCATCTCTGCCAGCTGTCCGGGATGACCTAATGTCATTCCTTCCCCTTCTCTCATGCCAAAATACCAAAAAATTACAGTCCAATCTGCAGTCAGACTTTACGAGTATTGAGGGGTGGTTCACCAGGTTGAGGCTAATCATGAACAGAAAAAATCTAAACTAATATATTTGTCACCTAAAAAAGGTAATAGGGGTGTTAAACTCAAGATTCAAACTCAGAATTCTACCATCCTGGAAGTGGTGGATAGTTATAGTTACTTAGGGGTGACTTTTGATACAGAATTGTCTTTTACAAAGCACATATCTAGTACTATAGGGAAAGTGAATAAAAAACTGGGGGTCTTAAAAAGGACAACAAGGTGCTTGAAACACCCTGACAGTAAGAGGATTGCAGAACAACTTATTTTACCAATCCTAAATTATAGCCAATTGGTCTATAGAACAGCTAAAAAATCTCTATTGAAACATCTAGACAAGACCTATTATAGAATAGGTAGATACATATTGAAATGTAGTTTTTATACCCATCATTGTCTATTGTTGTGTAGGTTGGACAGACAACCATTAGTGATAGATTATGCCAGAACATGGTTACTATTAATACACAAATTGAGATTTTCTTTTCCTGAACATCCAATTTCAAGACATTTCTTTCTGGAGGGGGAGAAAAACAGGCGGGTATTGAATGGACCAGTCCATTTAAATAAAATTCAACTTGGTAAGAGAAGGAATAGATTTGGAGACAGGAGCTTAACCACTAGGGCCACTGCAGTTTGAAACATACTCCTTCCTACTGTTTGGGAAATTACAGAATTCCCGTCCTTTTCTCTGGCTATTAGGGATACATTGTTTTATTTTTGCAGTTGTTACAATTAATACCACATGACTTGTTGTATCTGTGCTTCCATTGCTTCTTAGGTTGTCTTGTGTGTAAATGTTTTTGTACTAAACTGAATATTTTAAATTTGTGGTCTTTATATTTTATTATGTAACTTTTGTTTTGAAAACAGGACTGTCTTACAAACTAGACTGCAAAGTCCAAATGACATGTATTCCTGTATAAAAATAAAGTTGTTATTTTACTACTCCCAATCCACATCAGTTGTCCTGGGTGACTTAGTGTCATTCCGTCAGCCCTCCCCATCCCTGTCAGAGTCTTGGGTGACCTAGTATCATTCCTTCCCCCTGCTCATCCCCATCAGCTGTCCTGGGTGACCTAGTGTCATTCCTTTCTCCTCCTGATCCCAGTCAGTGTGCTGGGTGACCTAGCATTATTCCTTTCCCCTTCCCATCCCTGTCAGCTGTCCTGGGTGACCTAGTGTCATTCCTTTCCCCCTCCCCATCCCCGTTAGTATCCCAGGTGACCTAGTTTCATTCCTTCCCCCTCCCCATGCCCATTGGCTGTCCCAGGTGATCTAGAGTCATTCCTTTCCCCCTCCCCATCCCCGTCTGTATCCTAGGTGAACTAGTTTCATTCCTTCCCCTTTCCCCATCCCCATCAGCTGTTCTGGGTGACCTAGTATCATTCCTTTCCTCATTTCCTATCCCCATCAGCTGTCCCAGGTGACCTAGTGTCATTCCTTTCCCCTTCCCATCCCTGTCAGTAGTTTTGATGAACCTGGCATCATTCCATCTCCCTCCCCATCCCCGTCAGCTGTTGTGGAGGACCTGGTGGCAACTTCAAACCTTGTTATAAACATTATATTTCCATCCCTGTTATAAACAATATTGAAATGGGAAGGGGGCCTTGAAGACAACTTTTTAAAATTCAGACAAAGACTTAAAGCTTTGTTCAGTTTAAACATATTAGTAAGTTACTGTAGCACCATATATTTTTTAGGTTTTAATACCTTTCTTCAAAGAAAACATAACATTTTATATTTTGCTTTGGAACAACTGACAGCCCCCACCCCACAAAGCATATCATCTGCCATTTTCAAACCTGAAGTTCTTTGTTAAACTACCAAAATAAATTCTCACTGAAATCAACCACAAATGTTGTAATAATCACAAAAGAAAAAGGGAAGAACTAAAAGACTTGTTTGTAACAGGGACAGATGTTAATATGTCCTATGTTACAAATATTAATGTGATAAATTTGTCCCTGTTACAAACAAGACCGAACTGTGAAAAGGGTTTTCAAGACAACTGTATAAAATTCAGACAAGGACTTAAAGCTGCATTCACTTTAAACATATTAATAAATTACTGTTGTACCTAATTTTTTTAGTGTTTAATAACAATCTTCAAAGTAAATATCACATTTTACACTTTGCTTTGGAAGAAGTGGTAGCCGTCACCCCATCCAAAGCATTCCACTGTCCATTTTTAAACTAAAAGTCCTTTGGTACACTCCCTCAAAGTAAATCCTCGCTAAAGTCAACCATAGATATTGTAATAATCACCAAAGAAATAAGGATCTTCTAAGAGTCTAGTTTGTAACAGGGACAGTTGTTTAAAGGACGTGCCTGGTTACACATGTGCATATGTTAAATCTGTCCCTGTTACAAACAATACACAACAAAAGGGACATTTAAAATAAATGTTTGGCTGTCTACCAAGGTGTACTGGTAATTAATTAGCTTAAAAACCCTGTTTAGCACAGTACCAAATTGCAAAATTTAGTTAACATATTCTACACAAAGGGGGAAGTAATGGTTTACAAACCAGTATCCTTTTGCCACTGAACAACAGAACCTACCACATTCTGATATTATATTATTTATTTCAATGGCAGTTATGAACTCCATGCTTGTTTTCAATTGGTACCAGGGGGCTTTGCAACTTCAGCTGGAAAGGTACCTGTTTGGGGGGACTTGCAGGAACTGGAGTTTTGTTTGTGTGTGTGTCTAGCCCTGTAGCTTGGGGGAGGGGTGATAATTGTCATGCCTTGGGCCTTCTCAGAGTTACTGCTAACTAAAGCTGGGGCTGAGTCACAACAGTGGAGCTTGGGAGGGAAGCAGACACATCTCAGGGAAGTATCTGTTGATTTTCACTGATTTTAATGCTGTAATAGTTTCTTTTGCAGCTTCTGGTTGTTTTCAATTGGTACCAGGGGGCTTTGTGTCTTAAATTGTAAAGGTACCTGTTTAGGGGATTTTGCTGGTGCAGCTGAGTGTCTCAGGAGGGCTTGCTGGGGTAGCTGATTGTTTGTCTCTAGTACTGGAAGGACCCAACCCACCCTCCCCTCCCCACCCACCCTTATCACATCACTTCCTTTATACTGGTAGCCTGTGACATCATACAGTACCTAATGTCTGTATACACACACTGTTAGCTGGACTGGACACACACTGGACTGTATGTGTTTATGAGACTTGGGAACACTATTGGTGGGTTTGTAATTGGGTTCATAAACAATTACAGTCAGTATAGAGAGACTGTATTTCACTGTCCTGTACACGTAGCGTGACCCATGGGTAGCATTGTGGGGTGTAATGTTTGTGGGGCAGCAGTGTGGATGAACATACTGTGGAGGCTGGGAGGGTGCCTTATATGCCACAGCCTAAGGAGGCTCAAGGAAGAGGTTCAGTGGCTTGGTAGGGAGCAGGGGAGGTTGAGGGATGAGGGGAGGGTTACATTGGTGGAAGGGCTGACATATGAGATTATCAGGGGGCACCACAGAGAAGGAACAGTGGGTCAAGGGAGGGGTCAGGGAGGGGGCAAACTAGGCAGGAAGCCAGCTGATGAAGGGTGCACTCTAGTAGGGCCTAGCAAAAGAGAAGCAGCAGTAGGCAGGAGGGAAGAGAAAACACATAGTAAGGCAAAGAGGGTACGGAACATGTTTGCTGTACTAGTGACACAAGGGGAAGAGGATGCAGGAGGAGATTGCACAAGGGATAGTACTCACAAAGAGGAGGGAGTGAGGGGCATTACTAGTGGAGAGATTGAGCATGGTGTGATGGGGAGGGATAATACTTGGAGAGGTGAGGAGGGAGAGGGAGGTTGGCAGTCAAACAGGAGGAGGGGTCTCAATTGAGAGAGGCGGGGGGAAGACACTTGGGCAAATGGTAAAAGTACCATCTTGAGTGTCTCCAAGGAATGACAACCTGGGGGGGTGACAGGCACAAGGAAAGAGGAAGGGGATGTACTGGTGTTGGGGGACTCCATACTCAAGGGGATCAGATAGGGCAGCAAGGGAGAGAGGCACAGTCAGATATGGGTGGAGTCCATATTGGGACTAAAGGCAGACAAAGCAGGACAGGCAATCCTAAGATGCACAAGTAGGGGTAGGAGGAAACCACACATTGTTGGACATGTGGGGACAAATAACCTAGTGGGGTAAATGGTGGAGGTAACAAGGGAGAGGTTTGAGGAAGTGGGAAGGTTGTGCAAGGAGACTGGGGAGTCTGTGGCCTTCTCAGATGTGCTCCCAGTACCCTGCACAAGCACAGTGAGAAAGGAGAGGATTAGGGAGTTGAACGCATGGTTGGTAGAATGATGTTGAACTAAGGGGTATGGGGTTATGGGTGGCTGGGGCAGTTCCTGGGATGATAACAGTCTGTTTGCAAGGGATAGGCTGCACCTGAGTGAGGAGGGGAAGGAGGTATTAATGCAAAGACTGGGGAGGTATATTGCAACAAATGTGGATTTAAAGTAGATGGGGGATGGAAAGTGGACAGCAGGAAGGCAGGAATCCAATAGAGTGGAGTCACAGCCTACCCCCCAGGCTAGCAGGGAAGGACTTGGAGTGGCCAAAAAGGGAGGGATGGGGTAGAAGGGAGGAGATGAAGGGTGATGAAGGGAAGGTGGCAAGATGGAGGGTGGTCTCGCTGAATGCAGGAAGCTTGGACAACAAATCTTCTGAGCTACAAGCACTCTTGGCAGTGTGGAGGGTGGATATTGCAGCTGTCATGGAAATGTGGGCAACTGAGCACCGGGACTGGGATCTGGCAATCCCAGGGTACAAATTATACATGAAGGACCATGGGGGGGTTTGGGTTGGCAGTCTATGTGAGGGACAGGATTAAATGCACAAGAGACAAGGGGAAGAAGGGAGAACAGAGGCAGGGCCAGATTAAGGAAACCTGGGGCCCTAGGCCCAAGAGAAATCTACTGTATGGGCCCCCTTACCACAACCACACCCCTTTACCATGACTGTGCCCCTTCACTGTGACTGCACCCCAAGCTGGCCATTGCATATCAGTAACTAAAACTTGAAAAAAAATATCTTATTGTCCCTAAACAGTTGCATAAAATGTAAATAACCTAACTAAAATTCTTCAGAATTAATGAGACTAATAATACCAGTATGGAAAAATAACAGTAGTCTGAGTTTTGGTCATTTAGAGAAAATAATTTTTTGGGTGTGAAATGTCATGATTTGCACTTTTCCAAAGCCCCCCCCCCCCCAAACACACCCATGTGTGCTTGCAGCGTGGGTGTTATCATTTTGTCCTGTAAGGTAGTATGAGCCAGAATGTAGGAGTTTTGTTAGGTAGGGTAGGGTAGGGTAGTGACCCATCTTTAAAAGAAGCTAGGTCCTGCCAGGTGTAAGAGTTAAGTGTGTGGATTACTAGAGGAGTTGTGAATTTTAGAGAGTATATGGCAAAGCAAGTGATTGTTGGGAGAAATCATACCCAGGATCAAACATTTCTGTTATTTATAAGTAATAAGTGTCCCATGCCTCTAAATTCTCCCGGCTCTGTGATTATATTCACTAGTCTTCTGTACCAGAGTTATCTGTACTCACTGACTCAGACAATGCTCAAAATGTTATGGTTTGTGCCTCATCCTTCCTGAAACTGTATTGTTTTCTACTGACTGTTGTTCTGCAGTTCTGTAATCTCCCAGGTTGTGCTTGAAAATAGGCAGTGTTTTGTCTAGTGCACTTACCCGGTCAACAAAAATGAAATAAATAAATAAAGCCAGGATCAATAAATGGCAAGGTCCACTGTAACCTAAGGGGACAGAGTAGGTTACGTAAGTGATTGCAAGTTTCAGTGGCACTTTAAAAAAAAAAAGGTAAAAACATTAAAGATGCACACATAACAGGTTTTAAAGTGTGTATATTGAGAAGGCATCCACAGTGTTTGGGATCTGGCAGTGCAGCTGAATAAGGAGAAAAAGAGCCTGCAAGATGTGTGGCATTAAAATGTCCCACTCAGAGCATGCAAAAAAGAGGGGACATTTACACTAATTATTTAAATAAAATTTATGGATTGAGTTACTTGAGTTAAGTTATTAATGTTGTCCCCCAGGTGCTTTAACACCCTGCAGTGCATTTCATGACTATTTAAAAGCTATAGTTTTGGAGATAAGGGCATGTAAAGTGGATGTGGCATAATGTACTCCTGTAGCGTAGACAGACCCTGCATCTCTTGCTTTGCTGCTCTTGTACTAATTTCTCCTTGTTACAATGTATTTATTCTTCAACTGCTTCTTGTATCTGCAACTAGTTTAGCCTTTACAGTATATATTTTTACTACGTTTGTACTGTTTCTTTATCATATGTGCTGGTTTCACCTTGTTACTTTGCATATATCAATAACTAGTTCACCCTTTACATTGAATGTTGCTGTTTCTTTGTGTCATGTTTTATGATTGTTTTTGTGACCTGTACTCAACTGTGTCATGCTGACAATAAGCATATTCATTGTCTAGTGCACCTACCTAATCTTCAAAAAAAAAACAAATAAAAAATAAAAATACAATAAGCTGTGCCAAGGGTTACAAGTGCATGTAACACAATATAAATATCACACAACAATGCATATAACAATATAAATATCACATAATGTATAAAATTATTATAAAGTTTATCAACATTCCGGAAATACATTTAAGTATCCTTGAGTTGCATCTTTGTTCCTACACCCTACCAAATTTAGTCCATTTAAGCTGAAGCGCACTTGTATCCATAATCCATGTTCAAGGTAAATGAAATCATGCGTACTATGATCAATACCCAAAAACAAAACCACTCAGAGGATAAGAAACTGTCATTGCCTCCCAAAATTGAGCTTTGCTGATTTGACTTAATGTATGCATCCTAAGCTTATAATCACATCCTATTGTGCTATGTTAGGTCATATTTATTTATTTCTTTTTATAACATGGGCATCTGTGTTTGAGGCAAGTGAGTGGTTGCTGTTGAGCAGGTGATTGTTGATTAATCCCTAATATTTTCACACAAAGTGAATGTTGTGAGAAGTCATGTAGGCTCTGAGCCCTCTGGATCATCTTATCCAGAAGGCTAATTATTATTTTAGGTGGCAATTGTTGTTCTCGCTAAGTGAGCATTTCCCACTGTGTTCCTTCCCACTCACCCACCCCGTAGACCTCTGAGAACCAAGCCATCACTGTACTGTGTTACTGTTCTCTGTCTGTGTCAGTGAATGTGTGCCATATAGTAAAAAAATGACTTTGCTGTCCCTCGCATCGGTATTGCCACCCAGCCTCCCCGTTGTAGGCCGTGCTCCACACCAACAAAGCAGAAGCAACCATTTCCCTGTCCAGAGATGGACGCAGACCATGCTCTGAAAGATCGGGAACACAGAGCAGGCAAGAGAGAGAGAGAGAGAGAGAGAGACACGAAACACAGAATGGTCAGCAACGACGAACCTAGGAGTGCCGTATGGTTGTTCCTGCAATGTGCTTTTGCCTTGTCTCTGTATGTTTGCAAACAGATTGAGTGTGTGCCCTCCGCTACCCATTATGAAGTTCAAGTCAGTCATCCTGCAATTGTTTACCTCCACTCCCCATTCTAAACTTCAACTCTGTGGTGCTGCAAATTGATGTGTGTCCCGAGTGTCAATGACAACCATTGTTCTCAGTGTTCAACACTATCCGTGTGTGTTGCATCTGTACCTGGACATGCATAAGAGTCAAACTGTCAGATTCCCCAGAGTAATAAATAAACAGTGTGCCCCCCCATCAACGTGTTGTACCGAACACCAAAGAGAAACACACAGATGCTGTGCGATGTCTATTCCAGACAGAGTCAGATTTGAGTCCCATTCAGAGCCATACAAACTATAATTTCAGGTGTGTGGGAAGCAACCATGCATATATGTGTGTGTGTGTGTGTTTGTGTGTGTGAAATGTTTACCGTTCCATACTACCCATACTTGCTCAGTGCACCATGTGTCCTGTCATGCTAACACAGCTATATTTTCTGTATAGCATCACAAAGATCCCTGTCACTGAGAATCAGGCAGAACACCACCAGAAAAATGGCTAGCCGTACTGTAGTGTGATGTGAGGGTAAATGGATTTTTTCACATGGTGCTTTAGTTGTGTTGTATGGTCAATGCTTAGAACTGCATCTTCAGTTTCCAGTGCATATTCAGCTCAACAGTACTTGTGCTGATGGCACAACACATTAAATAGTTCCTATATTTTTCTGAATTAATCATACTTCCTCATATTTTTTGAGACTGTGGTGTACCCCATGTTATAAGCGCAATAACCCACTCCAGAGTGTGCAGTTATTGGGGATTAATCAACACCCCGGACGCTGTAAGGACACTCAGCTTGCAGCCTTGTGCCTCACAATGCACCCGGGGCATTGATTAATCCCCAATAACCACACACCTTGTCATGGGTTATTGCTTACTTATTTAATTTTCATTTATCGGGTGAGTGTGCTAGCCATAGAAATGACTATTTTCCGACATGACCTGGGAGGTCACAAACAAAACAGTACAGCAGCAGAGTAAAGGCAGGATTACAGTAGTAGGGTATGGCTTTTGACTGTAACAGCAATGGATTACAATAGCAATGAAAAACAGATTACAACAGCAGGATACATCTTTTTCAGAGACATAGTACAAATAGTGAATTTGGATATGGTGAGTTTTTTTTTTGTTTGATTTTTACTGGTTTCATAGACCCACATTACAGTATACTTCATAACAATTGTTCTAAATTGTCAATTCCTTCACAGGTTACCATTTCATAAAGGTGCAGACTCATCACACACAATTAGAAAATAAGGTTAGAACTCTCACTATTGATTCACATTAGATGTGAACTCCAAACGTCAACTGACCAGAATTCTTAATTAACTGGCCCAGTGCCGTAACATTTGTGAGTTTCGGCTAACACCTCCCCCCTCGTTTAGTAAAGGATGCTCTAGTTTCTCAAGAGCAAGGACACTGATCAGTAATTTATAACATAGTGTGATAACGTGCTCAGTTGTTTTCCCATTGTAACCTGTCTCTTGATCCTTCAGGGTTGAATGTCACATGTAGTCACTAAAACGTCCTGTCTCATCCCTCAGGTAAAATATTTTATTCATATGCATTTCTAAAGCAGCTGTCCCATGACAACTACTTCTACTTTAATGGAATAGCCTGAGTTTGCCTTTCTGGCCATTAGGGCATTGGCATTACAGCTCCGAGGAGTCATTACAGCACCAACTACTAGATTCACCGTCCTCTCCCCAAGGTTCACATCCACGGAGTTAGTATCCTTAGAAGGGGTGGGGGAGTGTAGGGGGCAGAGCCTCCTGCAAAAAGAGAGGATGGTAACTTTTCCACTTGGCACCGTAATGACCAGGCACACTGCCGCCAGCACTATGAAGTGGTGGAAACCCTGATGAGGAGAACATTTTATGCAGAGGGTGGTACCTGGGTGGAGTGCATTATCAGCAGAAGTGGTATCCAGCAAAACAGTGAACTGCTTCAAAGGGGGCTAGGACAGGGCAAGCGGAGGTCAAGGGAGGAAGGGTGGGAGGGAAGGGCAGCTGCAGAGTGAAGTGCTAGCAGCACATTCGAGCAGACTTGATGGACCATTAGGCCTTTATCTGCTGGCTAATTTCATGTGTTCATATGTTCATAACCCTCAGTTTGCATACAAGCCATAATAATACATAGTTGATAATAACAATATAAACTTGTAATGCTGCTCCCCTTAAAGAGGTCTTCCTCTTCAAGTACCTTGACATGTTTCTAGATAGTAACTTGGAATTTTTCTACCCTTGTGTATGCCATATTTAAATGCAAGCACCCCCTTCAGGGGATACTTACTAAGCTAACCCTCTCTGCCCCTGTTGCCTTTTTGGGAGGCTAGGAGCTGGCCTGCCCACTGGTTGGGCAGAGCTAGCACCCCTGGGTGTTATTTATTGGGAGGCATTTGGTGGGCTTGGAGAGGCTGGCATGAGAGAGAGAATGGAGCCATACAGGCCCAGTTCAGGGCTCAGTAGTTCATCATGGGAAAGTCTGCTCAGAACAGTGGATGACCATGGTTGAGTTTGCGGTGTGCTGGGAGCTGGGCCTGTTTCTGGGAGCTGTAGCCTGAGGAATAAGGTGCCTACCTGCATGCACCGCAGCACCAGAGTGGGGAAGGTCCAGATGCTGGTGATGTAGTGCCCGAAAAGGAGTCTTTTGTAGTGTGGACAGTGCAGTGGTGGCAGCCTACATTGTTGGGCGAGTGGAGGTGGCAGCCTAAATCTCCTAACTCATGTGGCACTCCACTTGAAGTGAAGATGGCCAGCGGGGAGTGAAGAATTCAGCTGATGTGTCCCTTGGATCACCTGAACCAGAGATGCACTGGGATGCCAGGGGTCCAGTCGAATAGGCCCTATTTTTCAGGGTGATGGAAATTGAGGGAGGCACTGCAGCTGTGTTTTGCCACCATGAATGTGCGAGGAGACAGTGGTAGTCCCAGGAGTCGAGCTGTGTGAGGCCTGGTGGTTTGTGCAAGGCCTAAGTCATGCTGCTGCCATCAGTTTCAGTAAGGGAGCCACTTCGGCTCTGTGGGGACTCAGCATTACAGCCTTAATGGCCATAAGTATTGTGCCACAGCTCTGTGCCACAGAAGACTGTTGTTTCTGCCTAGCCATGCCCCTGCTCCTGGGAGCAGTCTGTGCTGTTTAATGCTGTTTTAATTAAATTGTCTTATCGTTAAAAAATGAACTTTGGTGTGGGCCTCCGGTTGCTTTATGAATTTAACCCCTTCTCCCAGTTAACCTCTTGCCCCACAGCCTATGGTTATGCTGTTTTTCTGCACCTTGATGCAGGTGGTGCCCAACAACTGCCTTCGGAACACTAAGATAGACCCAGGTATGTGCCAGCTTTCTTATTCTGGATGTGGTTTGCTGCTAAGTGGTGCTCTGTCCCCTGAACTGTTCCATCAGGCCCCTAGACATCAGGGAGGGGGTGGCTACATAAAAAAACTTCATCCTAAATGCAATGTTCTCTACAGGAACAAGTCCTGTCTGCCACTGCCAGTTTACCATCAGAAGTAGAATGATCATATCAGATGTTTGACTATGGTAACAAGGTTTCTGATGGCCAGTTGGAATGTGATGCTGGAGGAAGTGGTCTTGATGAAGTCAGTGGACAGCTTCAAGAGGGACTGGAATAGGCATGGGGGATGATGAAAAGGAAGGGAGGATTGGGGAGGGGGGAGCAGGTTTGGTAGCATAAGCTCGGGACCTTGCAATACGAACAGACTAGATAGACCAAATGGCCTTATTCTGCTAGCATCTTTGTATGTTTTTATGGTACTTCCAAGACCATCCTAGCCAGACTAGATCCTGTCTTCCACTCCTTCTGCCATTTTGCTACTGATTCCCCCACCTTTTGTTATTACTTTCTATTTTTGCTCCCCCTTGCCTCCTGCGCTCTGCCTCACTGGGAGACACCTGGGCTCTGTTCCTGTTCCTTCCTGCCTGGAGCCCATGGTAGTCCCCCCATGCAGCCTTGGTTTTCTCCCTAGGTGGGGATGAGGTGGGGCCCATACACCTTGAGTACTTGTGATTTGTTGAGGCTACCGGTGGGACAGGCAGGGGGCATTAGGGATCTGGGCTGGTGCTCTGTCTTCCTGTAGTGCAGGGAGACATTTTTCACTTTCATCGTCAGGCGTGACACGCACCCCAACATCAAGGCGGAGTCCTGACGATGTCTGTTATCCACGCCTCCTTCCTATGGCCAGGCGCTTGCTGCACCTCAGGCCTTTGCCTGAGGGCAGTCAAGCACTGAGCATCATCCCCTCTCCCTTCCTGGAGAAGGCTCCAGCCTTCTCCCTCCGGCCAGCCCTCTGACTCTCCAGGCTCATTCCTGAACCCGGGTCACCGGCACCACGAGCGGTAGCGCTGGTGGGCCGGCCCTTCCCCCAACCTTTACTCACTGCTGCTGCCCTGTAAAAGCTTCCCTCTTCTCATTCCTCAGACGTAAATATAAATCACTATACAAATGGGAATTCTTCTTTCTTCTTTGGGAATGAGCTAGGGATGCATTTTCAGATGGATGGATGCAGGAGCAAATGGAATAATAGTCTGTATCTGCATCTACTTGAATCTACTTGTGTCTAACTACCAGATGTTCAGAAGATGCAACCATCTGTGAAAAAATGTCAAGACATTGCAGTAATTTTTATAAACAAAGATGTAAATTCAGGTTGCTTCCTTTGTTTACACAAACTTGGATGGAACACAGATGGATCTAATAGATGGTCCCAGTGTTTCGATAGAAGCAGACACAAGTCTGCTATTAACAACACATGCTGACGATGGATCTTGTACGGTTGAGTATGATAATCCTACACTAGCTGTCGGCTTTTTTTTTCTACTACTTGACAGGTTTCCTACAAAATGACCATGGGTCACTCCAGGGTCATTTTAAGTTTGCTCTAGTATCCCACTACCTATGGAGCCTACCCCACTTTGTGTGGATTTTACTACTTTTTCTTCATTTCACAATCCCTCTCAGTTAACAGTTCAGCTACCTTTAATATCATGAAAACCTGTAGATTTTTTTTTAATCCCTATTCCATCTTGGAGACCCCCATTTCATTGCAGGTGTTACCCCAACCCCATCGGGGTCTTACCTGGAAGCCCCCGAAAAAGACTAATTTTCCCTGGAGTTTTGCTTCCACCCCCCATTCCTTTTTGTCCAGGGTTCTGGTTCTCCTGCTTTATCCCTGTGTCCCTGGTCTCTCATGCTGGCCCCCACATTGTTTTAGAGGGTGAGCGAGGCCAGAGGAGCTGTAGTGTGGAGCAGCTGGTTTGGAAAAGGGCTGCACAGGAGTGCTGGAGAGCTCCATGCATTCACAGAAGTGTAATTTTGTTTTGGTCATTTGCGGACTGTAACAAGCTGGCCTATGGTAGATGGAGAGGCAACACACTGGGTTTAATGTTCACAGAAGAAAATGTACTTTTATTGCTCCAAATGTAAGTTATTGCTCCAGAAAAGCACAATCAGGCAGTTCAACTTCTCCAGCCTGGTCAGGTAGCATAAAGATTAACACAAAACAGTTCTGTCAGGCTGACTTGACAAAAGGAATCTTTGAACCACCAATGTGTACCAGCAGTTTTTCAATATAGTCTCAAACAAAACATAAACGGTTTGTGGGCCAGCAGTTTTGAATGCACAGTCTCAAATTAAACTCAAACAGTTTTCCCTTTTTAGCTGTATTCATAAGCTGTTATTAGCAATGCATTCCTCTCACTGTTTTTGGCCCAGCTGGCTAGACTGATCCTTTACTTCAGGACTTTCTGCTCTAGAAATGGCCTCTTTCTCAGCAGTAGGTTAACTTCTCCCCAACGGCTTTCTCCAATAATTGACCATTCTCCTTGGCTTTCTGCTCTGGTTCCTGTCCACTCTCCATCTTGCAGGGTTCTCTGCCTAGGAGTATCTCCTCCCTGCAGCAGTTTCCAGCTTCTAACTGACTCCTTGCTGGATTCTCTCTGTCTTTTAGCAATCCCTCTAATTAGCAACACCTGAGGAGCACCCCCCCTTGCCTATTCACATTGATTCCCTGCATTTCCTCAGTCTCAAACAAGATGTTAGCCTCTTGTTTCCCAGTGTAGTGTTTACACTGTCACATACCTCCCCCCTTTGTGAGAAGGCACAGTTGGTCGGCCCCTGACCATTCCCCTCCTGGGACAGGAAGTCCACGTTTCCATTCTGGGTCCCGGCCCGGTGGTGCACCAAAAAGGAAAATGGCTGGAGGGCCAAGTACCACCTGGTGATGCAGGGGTTGTCATCTTTCATCACCTGTAGCCACCTCAGAGGGGCATGATCTGTAACCAGGATAAACTGCTGGCCATGCAGGTAGTAGCAGAGAGTGTCCACAGCCCACTTAACTGAGAGACACTTTTTCTCTATCACCACATAATTTTTCAGTTTCTGACTGAGGTAGAGGATAGGATGTTCCTCCCCCCTCAAACTCCTGGGAGAGCAAGGCTCCCAGCCTGATGTCAGGGGAGTCTGTCTGCAGGATAAAGGTCCTGGTGAAATCAGGACTGCGTAACACTGGCTCTCTTCACAGTGTCACTTTGAGTTGTGTGAAGGTCTGGTCACACTCTTCTGACCATTGGACTTCACTGGGGGCAGATTTCCAGGTGAGGTCTGTAAGGGGTCTGGCAAGGGTGGAGAAGTGTGGTATAAACCTGTGGTAATACCCTGCTAATCCTAAGAAGACCCTCACCTGGGTTTTTGAGGTGGCTATCGGGCACTTGGCTATAGCTTGGACCTTATTGACCAACAGTCTCACCTTTCCATTGCCTATACAGTACCCTAAGTACTTAATTTCAGCTTTGGCCAAAGCACACTTTTCTGGATTGGCCATCAGCCCTACTTCTTGTAAGGACTGTAGTACTGCTGCCACATTGGATACATGGGACTCCCAATCAGGGCTGTGGATCACCACGTCATCTAGGTAAGCAGCTGCATAGTGGGCATGGGGTTGCAGCAAGCAATTCCTGGGCCTTTGAAAGGTTGCAGGTGCCCCATGTAAGCCAAAAGGCATGGTATGGAACTGGTATAGCCCAAAAGGGGTAGCAAATGCTGTCTTTTCCCGAGACTCCGGGGTCAAAGGGATTTGCCAGTG
The DNA here is from genome assembly GCA_016271365.2 of Neoceratodus forsteri. Classification (NCBI taxonomy): domain Eukaryota; kingdom Metazoa; phylum Chordata; order Ceratodontiformes; family Ceratodontidae; genus Neoceratodus; species Neoceratodus forsteri. The sequence goes on from CM057451.1 coordinate 87,703,398, forward strand.
CCTTTTCATTAGGTCCAAAGTCATGATGTACTTAGCTTCCCCTAGTCTATCCAACAGTTCATCTACCCGGGGCATGGGGTAGGCATCGAACTTTGAGATGGCACTGACCCTGTGAAAATCAATACAGAAGCGGGTAGCCCCATCTTTTTTTGGTACTAACACTATGAGGCTACACCAATCACTGCTGGATTACTCAATCACCCCCAACTCTAGCATGTCCTGTAACTCCTCCTTAATAGTGTCTTGTATGGCTTCTGGCAAGTGATACGGTCGCTGCCACACCTTCTCCCCTGGCTTTGTTTCTATATGATGAGCTATCATATGGATTATCCTTGGGAGGAAGGAGAAAATATCCAAAAACTGGCTTACCAACTTTCCTAGTTGCTGTTTCTGTTTGTGAGACAGCTATTCTCTCATTGGGACTTGTATCCCCAGATTCTCATCTGGCACTTGGGGTCCCAGATCCACTATGCCTGGTTCAGGGGAAATCAATAGGCTGTCTCTCTGGTTCCAGAATTTCAGCAAACTGACATGGTAGGTCTGGGTCTCTTTTCGCCTCTCTGGCTGGCAAGCTTCATAGTCAACTGGGTCCACCCTCCGGGTAACTTTGTAAGACCCCTTCCATTCGGCTAGAAGCTTATTCTGGCTGCTTTGCAACAAAACTAATACCTGATCCCCTGGTTTATATTCCCTCAACTGGGCTCCTTGATTATAGTACTACTCTTGTCTTTGTTGAGCCTTCACCAGATTTTCTTGGGCAAATTTCCCCACTCAATCTATTCTTTCCTTCAATTGCAGGACATATTGCACCACATTTTCAGTCTTGGGTCAGGTTTCTCCCACATCTCCTTTACTACATCAAGAACACCTCATGGGTGGTGTCCATAGAGGAGTTCAAAAGGAGCAAACCCTGTAGAAGCTTGTGAGATCTCCCGCATTGCGAACATCAATAAGGGAAGTAACTTGTCCCAGTCCCTGACCTCAGTGGTTATGAACTTTTGAAGCATCGTTTCAAGGGTTTTGTTGAATCGCTCTATGAGGCCATCCATCTGGGGATGGCAGATCAAGGTCCTAATGGATCTGATTACCAATAAAGTACAAACCTCCTGAGTCAGGCGGGACATGAAGTTAGTTCCCTAGTCAGTCAACATTTCCTTCGGTAGTCCCATATGACTAAAGACCTTTAATAGTTCCCTGGCTACAATTTTGGCTGAAATGCTTCATAATGGGATGGCCTTGGGATACCGGGTAGCATTGTCTACAATCACCAGAATGTATTGGTACCACCCCTGCACTCTTCTCAAGGGATCCCACTATATCAACCCCAATCCGGTCAAAAGGTGCCTCCATAACAGGTAAGGGCACTAGCACTCGGGACAAGATGCACAATAATCTTTAACATGTTGATACAAGCCCAGCCAAAAGAATCGGCGCTGTAGTTGGGCTAATGTATTCTGTACCCCACAGTGCCCTGTCACAGGAATAGAGTGGGTGAAGCGTAGTAATTCTCCCTGAAAGACTCGCAGGATTAGCAACTGATACCGGGTATCCCCCATCTGGGCCTCCTTACTAACTTGATACAAGATACCCCTTTGTAACTCAAAATGAGGATAGTGTGCTGCTTGATTCTCATCTACCACTTCCCCTTCCCTGACAGCCAACTGGGTGTATACCTGGCTGAGTATACCATCGGCCTATTATTCTTTGGCAATGTCCAGACAGTGCTTTAACACATTTTGCTCTCATAGGGATGGCCCTCTGGGACTTTGGTTAGGTGGGTCAGTGTTAGGGTTGGGCTGTGGGACTGGACCCACTTTTGCCATTGCTTCACCTCCCTCCTGTGCACCTGCCTCTTTGGAACCCCTTTCCTTTGCTGTCCTACATTCTCACTTAGATTCACGGGTTCTTGTCTGGGCATTTAAAATCCCTGTATCCGGGAAAGGAAAAACTTCCCCCAGCTGCAGGTGACTGGCCTCCCACCCTTCATGACCCTGAGACCTGGTAATTACCAAAGATAAATTTGCTTTCCATAAGTAATCAAACCATTTCCAATCTCTCCCCAGTAACACCGGTTAGGGTTACCCCGGGGCAACCCCCATCTTTATAGTCTCTGTTTGGCCACCCAGAGTAAGTGTAACCATAGCACCAGGGTAAGCCTTTACATCCCCATGCACACATCAGATAGGGATGGGGTTATGGTCCTGCCAGTGTCGGGGGTTCACAAGGGCCACCCTGACTAGGGTCTGGCAGCATCCTGAGTCCAGTAGAGCCTTCTTCTCTATCCCTTCTACCTTAACAGGGATCACAAAATCTCAGGATTCAGAGCCCCCACTCCCAGTGTACAGTGAATACCCATCTGTAAATGTGCAGTCTATGAAGGTACAGTCCATGTGGGGGCAGTTCTTCACAAAGTGACCCTTCTGTCCACATGAGAAACATGCCCCTGTGTCTCAGTTATGGGGTGAGCCTCCGGGTTTAGGCAGCGGGCCCTCAGAAAATGTCTCCCTGGGCTGCTAGGTTGTCATCTTTCCCAGAGTCTGACCCTTATTTGGCCCATAAACCCCCTCCCTACATGCCCAAGGTCCCTTCACAATTCCAGCCAATATTCCTTCAATCTGGCTCCCAAGACAATTCCCCATCTTCCCAGGTGGCCTTGTAAGCTGAGTCACAGAGCAAGAGGAGAGTTCAGCATCCAGCACTTGTTCTGAGATCTGCATGGCCTCTGCTAGAGTGGTGATCTTCTGTTTGCGGACCCAGCTCTGATTTCCCAGGGGCAGGATGTTCAGAAATTGTTCTGAGATGATTAACTCAGTCACCTTGGGGCCACTGCATCCTTCAGGTTTTAGCCAATGCCAACACAGGTCCCGTAATTGTTGTCCCACTGCTCTAGGTCACATACCTGCTACAAATCTGAAGCTCTGGAACCTCTGTCGGTAATTTTCTGCATTGATGCCTAGGCAGTCCAGGATTGCTGCTTTCACCTCTGTGTACTCCCTAGCTGTGGTGCTGTCCATAGCTCAATAGGCTGCTTGGGCTTTCCCGGTCAGACAGGAGGCAAGGCGGACATCCCACTGGGGTCTGGGCCATGCAGCAGCTTCCGTCACTCACTCAAACATTACCAGGAAGGCCTAGGGATCATCCTCAGACATCATTTTGGTCAGCATGGTGTTCATCCTAGGAACCACTGGCCCCACGATAGCCAGATCAGCCTCACCAGTAGGATCTTGGTGCGGCTGTTACACCAGGGAGTGCAAGAGCTGCTGTTGTTGTTGCCACAGCTATATAAGAAACTGCTGTTGTGCCTCCTGTTGCACTTGTTGTGCTTGTTGAGCCCATTGTTGCACCTCCTGCTGCTGCTGAGCCAGCTGGGTGAGAACCTGTTGTTGCTGAGCCTGTTGTGCCCGCTGTTGCACCTCGTGTTGGGCTTGCTGTGTTTGTTGGGCCCTTTGTTGTGCCTCCTGCTGCTGCTGAGCCTGTTGTTGTGCCTTCTGCTGCTGCTGCTGAGCTAACTGCCTTAAAGCCTGTTGTTGTTCAGTGAGAAACTTCAGCAATTTCTCCATATCCATCTTTCCAGAATTTAACTAGTCCTGCTCACTCCAGCAGGGGTTCGTTATCCCACTTCTCACACCACATGTGACAAGCTGGCCTATGGTAGATGGAGAGGCAACACACTGGGTTTAAAGTTCACAGAAGAAAATGTACCTTTATTGCTCCAAATGTAAGTTATTGCTCCAGAAAAGCACAATCAGGCAGATCAACTTCTCCAGCCTGCTCAGGTAACTTAAAGGTTAACACACAACAATTCTTTCAGGCTGACTTGACAAAAGGAATCTTTGAACCACCTATGTGGACCAGTAGTTTTTCAATCTACAGTCTCAAACAAAACATAAAAGGTTTGCGGGCCAGCAGTTTTGAATGCACAGTCTCAAATTAAACACAAACAGTTTTCTCTTTTTAGCAGTATTTCATAGGCTTTTATTAGCAATACATTCCATTCACTATTTTTGGCGCAGCTGGCTAGATTGATCCTTTACCTCAGGACTTTCTGCTCTAGAAATGGTCTCTTTATCAGCAGCAGGTTAACTTCTCCCCAAAGGCTCTCTCCAATAATGAACCATTCTCCTTGGCCTTCTACTCTGGGAGTCTGGTTCCTGTCTGACATTCCACCCTCCATGTTGCAGGGTTCTCTGCCTAGGAGTATCTCCTCCCTGCAGCAGTTTCCATCTTCTAACTGACTTCTTGCTGGATTCTCTCTGTCTTTTAGCAATCCCTCTAATTAGCAACACCTGGGGAGGCACCTCGCCTTGCCTGTTCATGTTGCATTCCCTGCTTTTCCTCAGCCCCAAACAAGATGTTAACCTCTTGTTTCCCAGTTTAGTGTTTACACTGTCACACGGACATTTTTGGCTGACCTCTCAGGTGGTCCCAGTCTCAGAAAAAGTCAAGAGAGGGACTGCGACAGGTGGCAGAACTGGAAAGGCAGTGGGAGAGAAGAGAGAGCCATTTTTGTGAGCATTAATCATGCTCGAGGGATTGGGAGCTGCTTCATCAATATTCATCAGGTAGCGTCCCTTTGAAGTACTAAAGGTCTATCCAGCACATAAGGGCACAGGAAAGTGGCACTTGCGACAGACAGAGAGGAAAATGAATGAAATAAATAAATAAAAGCGAGGTGTGAGATGGCAAAAAGGCAAGGCTGCCAGTCAGTGGGGAAAGTTAAATAATTAGTGTGTATCCACAGACTGCAGCCAGAGATTGGGGCTATGTGTGCTGCCTAGGGGCTATGTGAAATGGCAGCAGTGACTGCAAAGGGGCTAAATAAATTGGGTAATGAGTGCAGTCAGATAACAGGGCACAGGGGTTGCTACAGATGTGTGTGGGAAATAATTAAATAAAAGTAAAGAGTTTGGTTACACTAGGACATTAATCCTGGGACATTGTTAAAATCCGTGGACACTGTTTAAATGGGCCACCATGTTTTGCAGCCATGTGACACCATCCAACCAACCACTTAGCTAGGATTCTTGCCAGGGTCTCTGGGACTGATTGAAAGGACTTCAGGGGGGAAATACCAGGGAAAGGTTTCTGCACCAATCAGGTATCGAGGGAGCCTCATGCATATTAATTTTTGCCTAAAGTCAGTGGCTCCAGCCAATGTGGAGCAAGGAAAGGGCTCCAAATAAAGCAAGATCAGTTGGCATTTGAGTCAGTTTGGGGGGAGCTCCTCCAGGATGATGATGAGGAGGAGGAGGAGGGATCCTGCCCCTGTAGAGGATGGTGTTGCTGAATGTGCCTGCCTGGGGTCTGCCAGAAATTTGTACCCCAGGGAGTGCCTGCCCCATCAGGAAAATAGAAGCTGGGGGAAAAAGAGAAAAGTTTGTTAAAGCAGCAGCTTTGGAAGAGAAAAGGAAAGCTGCAGGATGCTGAATGTTCTGTATAGCTCTGAAATTGTACCACAGCAGTGAGAGAAAGAAGCAGAGAGAAGAGGTTGTGTCCTGAGCCTGAATAAAAGGTTGGGTCTAAGCCTAGAAAAAGACCAAAGTTGTGTTCTGAGCATGGGAAAAGAATGAAGGTTGCATCTAAGCCTGGGAAAAGATGGAATTCAGAGGATGAGGAACAAGAGAATGTAAATGTGCTGAGAGAAGAAAAGGAAGAGTGAACCTCTTCGATTCAGAGAAGTGCTATGAGAATTGCTATGTACCTGCATGGTGAGAAAAGGTGACTTTGAGTGCAGGTGATATGTGTGAGCCAGAGTGAGAATGTGGCTGTATTAAAGTTGACAGACTGTGGAAAGCAACAGGACAGACAGGTGCCTCTCAGGTTCAAGTGCCCGTTGTCTGCTCCTGAGATACAATGAGAAAAAGAGAGAAACAGATTGCCGTGGCTACACACCGTGGCAGCAAAGATAGAGAAAGAAAGAGAAACAGCAGAAGAGAATGTGCTGAAAGGTTTCTGCTGGCAGCCAGGGCCAGGTGAGGAACTCGGTAACCGCCATCAAGTGGGGTCTGCTGCTGCAAGGGGGTCACAGGTCTTGTACCCGAGTGCTAGGGTGCTCTGATCGAGGGAGCTGGGCAATGGGACCACTTCCCAGTCTGGGTCCTCTGTGGTGGTAGGCCTTGCGCACATGCTCTGCAATGAGGCCTGTAATGGGTCAAAGAGGACAAGCTGCAAGATCTGCAAGCAAGAGGAAGAGACAGAGCAAGCTGCAGCCTCTGTATCCTTGTTGAAGCACTGGAGCCCCGTTCTGCTGTGTTGCCATCAGTCCCCAGAACATCAGTGGACTGTGCCATCAAAGGACTGATTCTGCAAAACGATAAGTAAATTGCAGGCATTGCCCCGCATTTGGGGACTGTAAATAGTTTAAGCACTCACACCAGGACTGGAGACAGAGCCAAGGGTTGGAAATAAAAAGTTACTTAATCTGGGCAGCATGCCAAACCTGCCACCGGTTGCAGTGCAGGCCTGCACCTGAATCTGGGCACCCAGTGAAAGACTTTGGGGTTAAATGGACTGGGACCTGCAGGTCTGGGTTTGGGCACTTTTGCAGCAGTTAGATTAGATAGACCTGGTGGCTGCAAATGACTGAGATATGGGATTGAACCAGAGGAAGAAATGTGATTACTGGGAAATGCAAATCTTTAAAATGTTTTGACCTCTATTCCACTTACCCCATCCCAGCCCTCCTCACTGTAAATAAACTAAGATGTTACTGTTTTGCAACAGAGATGATTTCACAGCCTGATTTTAGTGAGCTTGCTATCTGAGGTGGAAAAGATAAATTGTAACTGGATGTGGGGAGGTTTGAATCTTGGTAAGTCCATGTTGCGGTAACTGTTGTGGAGGTGGGTTGGTATGACATCCCGGGGGGTTGTACTGCAAGCAATCAGACCCACTAAATATGTACTCTGGGTGGAGGCACTGCCATTATAGTTTAACTTTTGGGAAAGGACCCCCTGTGGTCAGCTATGGGAACCCAGTCCCTTGCCTTTGGTCCAGCCGGCAAGACGAGGGTGGTGGCTCTCTCCCAGATGGTGCAGGAGATGGGCTACACAGAAATCACCCAAATAAGTTTTTTTTAATAGGTATAATCATTCCCTTAGCTTTCTAAATACTCCACTGCTGTCTTGACCATTTCTTTTCTATTACATTTAATCCTTATCCAGCTTAAAGATGTCCTCTCTTTTGTCAAGTCACACAATCACCATTAATTTTTTTAATCAGAGTTATAATATGAGTACAAGAAATCCTGTATTCCAAGTCATCCAACCAGGTCACCTGACCATTGATTAGTCCCCAGTATGCCCACAGTTGCCTTTCCAGACCACAAAATCCTGACTGACAGCAATATAAAGTGACCTTTTCAGATCACTCCAGCACAGAAACATATGAAAAACTACAACTATGGCATCCTCATCAGGACAAATTGACCTAGTGGAGAATACAACTATGGCATCCTCAGAAGGACAACCCCATTAGGCGGAAGCACTATTTTATTACAAATTCACGTTCACAGAGATTTATTTTAATATTCCTTTAGATATACATCTAGCATGATGTTGCCCATGTTATAAGAGGATTAACACATTCCATTAATTCATGCTTGGTTGTTTGAAGTCACTTGTCCTGAGGCCTCGTGCCTCACAATCCCCCCCCCCCAGGTGTGGATTAATGCTCAGTAAACCCATGCCCTGCTGTGGGCTAATCTCTCCATAATTTGCATTGGCTATGTTTATTTAGTTACAATAGACTCATAATGTATACCTGCATTTATATAATCAGGTCAACTTTGCAAGAGAGAGACCCCAGTCTTAATGGGATGCTCAATGATAAAACAAAGTTTAAATCAATAAAATAAGTCAGCTTCTGTCCCAGCTTTAAGATATAACCCTGATATATTTTCATCATAATCATGGGTTTAAATTTCGCTTTCTGCCACTTACGGTATGCAGAGTGTGATCCTAAGCAAGACACCTCTCCTCCCTGTGCCGAAACCAGAAGTTCATGTTAACTGTAAAAAGAAGGCACTGGCTTCTTTACAGTCATTAAGGGCATGTATTATTTCCATTACTGAATCAGATGACTTGAATCAAAAACAAACTGTGGAAAAGTAATTTATATTACAACAGCTTTTTGTGTATCTGACAAACATATGGCCTTGTCCTGCCCCCCATACCAATAATGGTAGACAGCCAATTTTGGATGCTGGTCACAACTGATCTAGCATAATGAAGGGCAAGCCAGAGCCATATTTTTTTCAAGCTGCAAAAATAATCTTAAAATACTTTCTTGCAGCTTTCTATCCCTTTTTCTTCTAAGTACCCCTTAAGACTGAACTTGAAAGTTCATACTTTATCAGCTGGTACAATAAAGAAAGTCAGTTAAAAGGGCCAACCACTCATTCTGTCATGTGAGGTGGTTCCTCCTATGGTTTACCTTAAATTTCTTCCTTTCAGTGCAATCATGTGCCTATGTCTAGTCTCATTCTTGTCACTGTAGGCCAACACTTGATCTTACCTTATACCTTTCAATTATCTGAAGGCCATAAACAATCTTGTAATGTTGGGTAAATCCTCTGTGTCAGTATGTCGAACGCTGATGACGTGGAACCTTTGTAAATGAGCTTTTAGCTCAAAGGTCTCAATCCCAGATGCTAAGAAATACATAAATAGATAAAATGATCACCATGTCCTAGAAGGCTGATTTTACAACCAACACAGTGCCTTCTGACTCCAAACCTCCAAATAGTGACTGCCTCCTGTGAATGAAAGATTTATATTAGTGGGAAGCATTTCTGCTGTAATTTATTTATTTTGTTTTTGTTGACCGGGTAAGTGCACTAGACAAATCCTGCCTATTTTTAGGCACGACCCAGGGGAAGGGGATACAGATGAATGCCAACTGATCTTGAACCAGATTAAGCTGTTGGTGGTATTTTTAGTGAATGAGGGAAATTTGGCCAGGAAACCGGGGAAATTCTGCTACTCTTTTCGATAAGTGCCATGGGATCTTTAACATCCACCTGAACTATCACCAATCCAGGCAGATGGGACCTCAGTTTAACATCTCATCTGAAAGACGGTACCTCAGAAGTGCAGCATCCCTCTCATGCTGCACTACAGTGTCAGTACTGGGATATTAACCCAAGTGCCAGATGTGGGAACTGAACCCACAGCCCTCTGATCTCCCGGCCTCAGAGGCGAGTGCGCTACCTACTGAGCCACTGACACTGCACTAATTGTGCATTTTGTACCTTAGGATGTGAATTCTAAGAGAACTAGCAGACACTGACAACTTATTTTGACAGCAGGAACCATCTAACCTGCAAAAGCATGTAATTCTTTCACTGGCCAGCAAGAATGATTGGTGCAAATATACGAACACAGCGATTTACAGAGCATAAGGTAGAAAAGTGAAGACAGGCAGCACATTTTTTGGTCAACAGCTCAATCACTAAAACAATGAAGCAGCAACTTCAGGACCCCCTTTAATAGTTGGTTCATGATGTCAATCTTGATGAGAGTCTGTGAGACTCTGCCTCTAATAAACTGCGGTGATGATCAAAATGTAAGCAACATGGGACAAAGGGCACTAATGAGGATTCTCTGTAACATTTCAGAAACATGTTGAAGTAAACAATTTGCAGAACTGGGAAAAATGCACTGTTGATTTAAGAAACTTTGTAACGGGAAAAGTACTTCTTGAAAAAAGCTGAATAAATAAAATTTAGATAAAATGATTCATAAAATGGCAGGCATATAATCCAACAGCACAGAATAAAACAGTCTTCTCACAATATTTATTTATATCAGAGTTCTTTCATCTAATCAGGACTGAAGCTGAAGTCACAGGAACAAATGTCAAGCAGACTGAAAAGCTGAACTACTCTGTCAGTTGGACTCCAGACCGGGTGGTGACCGGCAGAACAAGCATTTGTCAATACTGAATGTTGTCTTGCTGGCATTGGCATTGGTAGTGCAGAAGTTAGAGAGATGCATAATAGAATGGCAGTGAAGTATTGAACTGACGCCAACCCAACCCCTACCCTGCAGAGGCTGACAGGCATTGGGGTGTGCCTTTGGGTCATCGGCCATAACGCTCACACCATTTCACCTCACCCTACCCTGCAGACACCGACAAGTGTCACGGCGTGCCTTGTGGTCCTCGGGACCTACGCTTATCCCATTTCATAAGGAAATACACTGAGACAGGTGCAGTATAGGAAATGGGGTGAACTTTGGGGCCAAAGAGTCCAAGGTACGCCTCAACACCTGTCACTGGCTGCAGAGTAGGGGGTGGAATGGCGTAAGCATTACAGTTGATAATCCCAAGTCACACCCCGATGCCTGTCTGTCTCTACAGTGTGCTGCATTACAGTTGGAAACCCTATTGCCCTGGGAGATTGTTAGTATTTTCACTCCAGATTTTCAACATGGGCTTTTTGTGACCCCATCTCATGAACAGTGGCACCATCAGTTCATTAGCCGAAAGGTGATTTTGCACAGCGACTGTGCCATTTGGCGCCACTGGTGCGAAAACACATTTTGGGCAGGATGTGAAAAATGACAGCTGTACTGTTCATGAGGAGGTGTAAAAAAATAGAAATGTTAAAAATCTGGAGTGAAAATATGAAAAAATTGGTGAAGTCACGAGCATGCATAGAAACTACCCAACGCACGCCCGTAAAGCAATTAGTTTGGGGATTTCATTAACCACATTTTCAACATAGGCATTTTGGGTCCTCCAGTCATGAACAGTGGCACTGTGATTTTGTTAATCTATCACAAACTTTGATTTCCAACAGTGAGCGTGCCATTGTGTGCCAGATGTGTGAAAACATATTTCAGGCAGGATGCAAAAAATGACAGCTATACTGTTCAAAAGGAGGTATGAAAAAATGGCAATGTTGAAACTCTGGAGTGAAAATATTAAAAATTGTCAAAGTTGCGAGTATGAGTGGAAACTGTGCAATGCACACTTGTAACACAGTAATTTTATTGGAATGTTTTCACCAAATTTGCAGCATAGGCCTTTTGGGACCCCACCTAATGAACTGTGGCCCTGTCATTTTGTTACTCAGTCCTGACAGGTGATTCCGTGCAGTGACTGTGAAATGACCTTTCGGGAACCAAATAATGAGATGACAGGGCATGTGTTCATGAGGTGGGGACCCAATAACCCCATGTTGAAAATGTGAAGCCAAAATTCAAAAAATGGCTGAGATATACCACTAAGTTGAACACCCCCTCCAATTGATGCCATTATACAGCTTACTGGCATTTCTTCATTTTGCAGTTCGGCTATGAAGAGTCCAGATGTGTCCCGCTCCACCAAAGATTGCAGCACTGGACCTCCAGAGGTAAGTATGGGGTGAGGGTGTGTGTGGGGAGGTGGGGTGAGCACAGGGTGGGTGCAGGTTGGGGGAGGGGTTGCCATGGAGAAGTCGAGGGACCATTTTCTTTTTTTCAGATACAGAAAAAAAACCGAACATTTTCTTTCTTTACAGATGAAATAAAACAAATGTTGGGCACACTGGGGTGGGCTCCCTGTGTGCCCCATGACCTTCAGGGGGATTTTGGCCACACTGAGGTGGGCTCCCAGTGTGCCACACAATGGGTGCAGGGGGAGGAACATTTTGACATGAGTAGAAGCTTTGTTTGGCGGTGGCACACTAGGGGTGGAGTTCCCAGTGCCACACAGTATATTGTGGGGGGTGAGGATATGTCAACATGGGAGTGCACTCTAATGTCGTCTTTCTTTGGGGATTGGAGCCACCGCCATGTTTATTGAAATGTTTCACCAGGAAAGGCATGTACGGGAGGTGTGTCATCTGTGCCACTGCATGACGAGCTTGTCTCCAATTGCAGTGGCACCTTTCTTTCAAATTGGTGGCACTTTACATAATTCTTGTGTCATCTCTAGCATGCTGGCTAATTGGGGAATGAGGGACCCACCTATTAAAGCGTGTCCTGCATTCGCCAACACTGACACACCTCTGCATTTCTCCTACTACCACAAGATGTTGCTTGCGCATGCGCAAGACAACATAAAAATCATTTCAACAGGCATGTTATACTTTTTCATTCCCAGAGACACCAAGTGCTGAGCATGCAACCATGAGATGTTACACACTTTCATTTAAGAATGCCACTATGCATATTGTAATCAGACTGGTTGTGTTCTGTGCTGCTTGATGGAGTGCTTTCCATTTCTTGGTCTGCCACTGCACTGATTTGGTTTGCTGCTTATGAATTGCCTCATTTTTGTATTGAGTGCCAGTTTCACCTCTGCCTGGCTTTTGAACCAAGATTTGTTTGTGCTTAAATGATTTGTTTCACAGAAACAATGTTTGGATAAACTGTATGATATCTAGCAGTGTTTGGGAACATGAAACCACATCCTTTTTCTTGTTTTAATTTCAGACTACACAGCCCACATGTGCAATCAATGGCTGTTGGCTGCGATGCACATTCAAGATCTTTGTAGTCAAACCTGCTTGCATAATCTACCTCTTGTTTTATTTAGGCCCAAATATGGCCCTTCACTTGCACATGTGTTGCACCTTCATGTCATTGTCCACCAGGGCATCATTGCAAATTAGTCTGGGCTCAGTAAATCTATTCCTGGACAAATATGTGAATATAAAATATAATTTACCATAGCAACTGATCTCTCCTTGTGTTTAGCAACCTCCCCCCTCCCTATCCCTGATCCCTTGTATGCTAAAATATAACCATGTCCCTGGTGGCTAACAGCGCCCCTATCTCTGATCACCTGTACTGTCAAATGTAAACTCTTCCCTGGTATCCAGTGGTCCCCCCCATCCCAGTCGCCCCATCCTAAAAATAACCAACAGTCCCTGGTGTCTAGTGGGCACCCCACCCCAGAATGTAGTTCCCTACCACCCTGCTTCCCCCTTCCCAACCTCCAAGCTGGTGACTGGCACAACCCTCTGCTCTCCACACAGTCAGTCACCTACTGAGCTGTCAATGAGCGAGTAGTGAAACAGTACAGTACTCATTCATTGACAGCTCAGTCAGTGGCCGGCTGTGGTGGAGAGTGGAGGGCAGCACCAGGTTGCTGGCTTGGGAGGTTGGGAAGGGGGGGAGCAGGGTGTTGGGGTGCTACCTGCCAGGCTGGGGGAGGTCTGCTAGACACCAGGGATGAGCCAACGAATGGCACAGCCCTCTATTCTCCACCATGGCCAGCTGCTAACTGAGCTGTCAATGAGTGTGTACTGTATTGTTACAGTACATGCTCATTGACAGCTCTGTTGGTGGCCTTGGCGGAGAGTGGAGGGCTGTGCTGGTTGCTGGCTTGGGGGTTGGGAAGGTCAGGGTAGCAGAATGGTGAGGCACTACCTTTTGGGGTGGGGGGTCTGCTAGACACCAGGAACTGTTGGTTATTTTAAGAGAGGGCATTTGTGGATAGGGAGGGGGGACCACTGAACACTAAGGAAGAGTTTGCATTTGACAATATGGGTGATCACAGATGGGGGTGGCTGCTAGCCACAAGGAATGTGGTTATATTTTAACATACAAGAGATCGGGGATAGATAGGGGGTGACTGCTATCCACCAGGGATGTAGTTATATTTTATTATACAGGGGATCGGGATATGGGGGGTGGGTTGCACAGCCTCCCCTGGCCTATCAACTCCACATTTTCAAAATACCGTAGTCACATCACCGAAAGCTTATGGGGGGGCACTAGACACAAGGGAAATGGCAGCTCACTGCTCTCACTGCAGCCTACAGCATGAGTTCCAGCTGCAACTGCTGAAGTCAAGAAAGACCTGCTGTTCTCATACAGAGAACATGGGTGAAGGGCTTCTCTCACTAAGCTGGGCATCTGGGATTTTGGGTGCCCTGAAAAGGTATTTATGACCCTTATTCTAAAAATCAAACATCAGAATCTAGCTAAACAGGGCCTGTTTAGCTAGGTTCTGGTGTTTGTTTTTTTAAAATGACAGCATTTTTATGTGTTTTCCATGCTTGTTAGTTTGAGGAGAAAAGTAACAAAATGGTGGTCTCATGGTACAAAAAAAGATTCTTGCTGTGCCAAGCAAGAGGTAAGAAACCAAAAAAGGGGTGCTGCGAAATCCGGTTTTTCATTTTGCACTAGAATGTTACCTAAAAAGCCCTATTGTGCATACTCAGAACAGAAAACACCAAACTTCAATGCCTTATAGTTCTGGAAGGTAGCACGTAATAATGGCTAAGTCAAAAGTGAAGTCAATAAGGTGACTCAGTAATGGCAGTTACAAAAATGGCAACCTATGAATAACGGCAGTCATGCAATAATGGTGAAATTACTATTCTTGTGACTGTTACCATCAGTGAGCACCTCAGAGTTGGTTAATTATAAATAGGGGGGGTACAGGGGGGCACAAACCCCTGTGGGGGGTGTAGGAGTGGAGCTCCCCATATTAATGTTCTCATGAGGTCCAGTAAGGCATTACTGGAGTGTCTTAGGGAGGAGCACTGACTTACAGAGATCTGTCTCGAGCAGCTAATATCCAGTGCTGGCAGTGTTCCTGGGAGAAGGCGGTACTGTGATTTGAACGAGCGGCTGATTGTGGTGGTGGCAGTGTATGCAGTTTGTGGGCACTTTGAATAGTTGCTCCCTTTAAGATGCCTGTGATGTGCTGGTAATGGATAGGGACTGTGCCATAATTGAAGGTTGCTGTACATTAGTTTTGCCGTTAATGTATGCGCCTTTGTAGCTTCGCCATTTTGACATGCGCCATTATTGTATCACCGTAATGACACAGAACCATTCAATATTTTTCACCAGACCTATCAAAGGCACTACCTTAGGATACGACACATGTCCTCTGCAAGTCTGAGGAAAAAATTCCATCCCACGTAGGTTGTAGGCAAAAGCAAAGAAAAAACATATTAGGTATAGGAAAAATGTTAGCCATTGTCAGAAAAATGACATATGTAGACATCAGAAACTGCACAGGCTGCCATCACAAAACTTTCCACAGATCAAGAACTTGCCTACTAGACAACACATGGAAACTTTCAGCTGATTTCATTGAATGGTGCCAAAGATATTAATGTACAAAGTTAGGAGTTTAACACTGAACACCTTACTTAACCCTAACGATAGTGGCTGTACTGCATCACCCATAATATAAGATTGGGCTCCCGGAATGATGTGCCTCTTTGCAGACAACACCAAGGTCTCCAAAACAGTGGATACTGAGAAAGGGAAAAGGGCCATGAAGAAAGATCAGGAAAATCTGTAGAAGTGGTTAAGGGTATGACAGTTGAAATTTAATGTGAAAAGTGCAAGGTAATCTATATAGAGAAAAAGAAAAATCTGCATGGCGCTCATGCTGCACCCAAAATAATAAAATCCAACCAGGCTGCAGGGGATGGGAGCTCCATGTCATTTCAGCAAAGTTTTAATAGTGCATTACAATTTCAGTGAATAAATTGTAGCGACTACGTATATAGTAAACGCATATTGCAGCGAATATATATATAAGTGACTTTCAGTGACTACCCGGTGGGACAACAATATTTCTGATTGTCCCCACACCACCAATACACATTCTCTTCAACATCTTTGTCTCTCCTGTACAGGAAGCCTCCATACACCAGCATTGACATACGCCTCTGTCTTCTCATGAACTCCACCACCATGACTCAAGTATGTTCTGGCCAGAGGCTTCACCCTATTTATTGCAGCACTAAACCTGTTCCTAATTATCCACTGGTGCAGGCTCTGAACTCTCCTTGTTATGCAGTGAGGGCTTTACCCCCTGCACCCCCCATGGGGGGCTGTGCCCCCTGAACCTCCCCTATCTTTAAGATTTCAACACCATGCTACATTTGAACTCTGGGGGTATGCACAATATCCACAGTCGCTGTATATTCCAGTCACTATAATGTACAGTTGCTGAAATATACAGTAGCTGTATTCTGCTATTCGCTATAGTATACCATTCGCCATAATTGTATTTGCCCAGATAAAAGTCGCTCAAATTCCTTCACGGTAATAACGTCACTCAATTGACAAGCTACCAGAAATGGGTGTGCAAAAAATGCAGCAATGACACAGAAGTTAAATGCTCAGTGTTAAGTGCAAAAAATGATAGACAGAAAACAAACTGCCTCAGTGCTTCGTACCCATGCTGGCTCATTGTCAGGGGGAGGGGCGACCACAAATTCAGGGAGTTCATTTAAAGGCAGGATTTGAATAGACAGTCACAGATAAAGTGAATATAGAACAAAATAAAGTTAATACTCAAAATAGATATTGTTGTACTATTAAAAGTACATACAAACATACGGAACTGCTGACAGAAAAAGGCCCACAGGTCTATCAAGTCTGCCTGATTGTGCAGCTCTTAGTTTCATATTACTACAGATGCCCCAGCCCCACACAAACCCCTCCCTTCCTCCCATTTCCTGGTCTCCCCCCCTTGTGTTCTTGTCTGTACTAATCCTGCCCTTGACTCTATCCCAACCCCACTTAAAGCTATCCACTGTCCTCAGTTTGATTACCTTCTCAGGCAGTGTGTTTCATCTCACCACCACTGTCTCTGTAAAGTAATGCCTCCTCATCTCCCTCCTGAACCTTCCCCCTTCCAGCTTCAGACTGTGCCCCCTAGTGACCCTTCCCCCCTTTAAGCAGAAAGAGTCCTCCCTCTCTGACTTTGTTTATGCCTTTCAAGTACTTAAAGGTCTCTATCATGTCCCCTCTTTCTCTTCTCTCTTACAGCGAATACATGTTGAGCTCCCTCAATCTTTCCTCATATGGCAACTCCCCCAGTCCCATGATCATTTTCGTAGCCTTGCACTGCACCCCCTCCAGTAATCTCATATCCTTTTTGAGGTATGGGCATCAGCACTGCACACAGTACTCCAAGTATGGGCTCATGAGTGATCTATTTAAATATATAAAGGGAACTAGCAGGCTGAAATATTATTAGAAAGATCATTTTTCATTCATATTACAAAAAATATTAATTTTCCAGGTACATTCAGTTGATATAATGCTATAGTTAGCAATGTGAAATTTCTAATCTAGAAGATGGGCCAAGCTTCACGTAAACCATCTGACTTAGAAGTAATTCCAGATCACCCGAAACAAAGACGAAAAAGCAAGATCTAACATTTTCAAACAAACAGTAATCTATAATATCTAAAAACAGAGACGTCAAAAGGTCAACAGGTAACATCTATATTTTCAACAAGACTAAATACTCAAAAGGACTTATTATTCAAACAGGGTTTGTAGCAGTCTTAAAGAATTTTCTAAAATTGTTTTATGTTTGGAATAAAGATGCAGTCAGAACAGACCTTAATAGGAGGTCAAGGGGTCAAGCATATCAAACCACATTTGATAGGTACAAAAACATTATAACAGAATGATAAATGCAGTTATAAAAATAGTATTTTCAGTTACAACAAGCATTTGTCAATGTCAAATGTTGGCTTGTTGGCATTGGTATTAGTAGTGCAGGAGTTAGAGAGATGCATAATAGGAATGGCAGTGAAGTATTGAACTAACGCCACCCCCCATTCAGGGACTGAAAGGCATTGGGAGTGTGGCTTTGAGGCATCGGCCATAATGCTTACACCATTCCACCTCACCCAACCCTGAAGACATCGACAGGTGTCGTGGTGTGCTTTGGGGTCTTAGGCCCTTATGCTCACCCCATTCCATAAGGAAATGAGCTGAGATGGGTGCAGTATAGGAGAATGGGGTGAATATTAGGGCAACAGACCCCAAGGCACACCTCAATGCCTGTCAGTGACTATGGGGTGGGGGATGTGGGTGTAGAATGCTGCAAACATTACAGCCAATGAACCCAAGTTATGCCCCTGACACCTGTCAGTCTTTATAGGGTAGGTGTATGGTTGGAAATCTTAATGCCCCAGGTGTTGTTTTGTAGTTTCACTCCAAATTTTCAATATGGGCTTTATGGAACCCCACCTCATGAACAGTGGCACTATCATTTCATTACTCAATCCTGAAAGGTGATTTTGCAAAGCAATTGCACCATTCAGAGCCACAAGTGTGGATACACATTTCAGGCAGGATGTAAAAATGACAGCTATACTGTTCAAGAGTAGGTGTGAAAAAATGACAATGTTTAAAATCTGGTGAGAAAATATGAAAAATGCACGAACTTACAAGCATGTGTAGAAACTGCGCAACGCACGCCCATAACGCGGTCATGTTGTGGAATTTTTTCACCAGATGTTGAACGTGGGCATTTTGGGACCTCTCCTCATACATAGTGGCACTATGAGTTTGTTAATCTGTCCTGGAAGTTGATTTTGCACGGCGACCACAACCATTGTGCACCACAGGTATGAAAACATGTATCTGGCAGGGCATAAAAAATGACAGTTGCACTGTTCATAAGGAGGTGTGAAAAAATGACAATGTTGAAAATTTGGAGTGAAAATATTAAAAATTGGAAAAATTATGAGTGTGCATAGAAATTGCGCAATGCACACTCATAACACAGCCATTTTTAAGAATTTTTCCAACAAATTTGCAACATGGGCCTTTTGGGACCCCACCTCATGAACAGTGGCAGTGCAGTTTCCTTGATCGGTCCAGAAAGGTGATTCCGTGCAGCGACCGCAAAACCACCTTTTGGGACTGAGAAACAAAATGACAGTGACATGTTCGCATGGTTGGGTCCCAAGAACCCCATGTTGAAAATTAGGGGCCAAAATTGCAAAAAATGGCTGACCTAAGTTGAACCCCCCCCCACCTTTGCCTCCCATTATAAAGTTTACCGTCATTTCTTCATATGCCAGTTCGGCTTTGAATAGTGTAGATGTGTCCCAGTTCAGAGAAGATCGCAGCTCCTGACCTCTGGAGGTTAAGTATGGATTAGGGGGGTTGCAGGGAGGTGGGTGCACAGAGGGAGGGTGAGGATGGGGGAGACATCGGTGGGTGGTTTTCTTGTTTGCAGGGGGAAAAAAACACAAGGGAAGGTTTTCTTCATTTACAGGTTAAAAAAAAAATAAAAATAGGCACACTGGGGTGGGGTCCCAGTGTGCTACAATTCTGGGGGGGATGGAGGGATCGGGGAGAAAAGCAACAGTGGGAGGTTGCAAGAGGGTTTTATTGTCTGTCAGGGGATAGGGAACAGAGGGAGCAAGGAGGGCAGCAGCAGTGGGAGGTTGTGGGAGTTTTTTTTATGTCGGAGATGGGGAACTGAGGAAGCGGGGAGGGCAACAGCAGTGGGAGGTTGCGGGAGGGTTTTTTTCTGTTGGAGATGGGGAACAGAAGGAGCGGGAAGGAGAGCTGCAGTGGGGAGGTTGTGGAAGTGTTTTATTGTCTGTTGGGGGACGGGGAATGGAAGGAGTGAGGAGAGCAGCATCAGTAGGAGGTTGCAGGAGGTTTTTTTTTTTCTGTTGAGGAATGGAGAATGGAGAGAGTGGGGAGGGCAGCAACAGTGGGAGGTTGTGGTGTTGCAGGTGCCAGGAGCTTGTGAACATGCTAACATGGGGATTGGGCACCCTGATGTCAGCTTTCTGCAGATTGTGTGGCAGACGGCAGGAGCCACCATTTTTGCTAAAATGTTTTACCAGGAAAGGCACGTAATGGAGGTGTGCCATCTGCCACTGCAATGACAATCTTGTCTCTGATTGCAGGGGCACATTTATTTCTTCTCCATGGCTCTCTTTAAAACTGCTGTCATCGGCAGCATGCTCACTGATTGGGGGCTGAGAGATGCACCCACTAAAGTATCCCCTGCACTGGCCAGCACTGACACACCTCTGCATTTATAGAAACATAGAAACGTAGACTTTGATGGCAGATAAGGACCGCTTGGCCCACCTAGTCTGCCCATTTCCCTACCTAGAGGATAAACTGCAGATCCTAATTAACCAACAGCCTATTTCTTCCTACCCCTCAAAAAAAATTGCCTTATGTCTGTCCTATGCATTCGTGAATTCTCCCAGTTTTAGACTCCACAACCTCCTCAGGAAGGCTGTTCCATGCATCCACCACCTTCTCTGTGTCTCTGTGAAAAAATACTTCTTCACATTGCCCCCTGAGCCGTCCCCCCTCTATCTTCAAATTGTGTCCCCTTGTTCTTGCACATCTCTTTTTCTAAAAGATGCTACCCTCTTGGACTTTGTTGATTCCACTGAGGTACTTAAACATTTCTATCATGTCCCCCCGTCCCTCCTTTCCTCAAGGGTATACATATTAAGCTCCTTTAGTCTTTCCTCGTATGGATCCTCTTGCAGACCCTGCACCATTTTAGTTGCCCTCCTCTGAACTGCCTCCATCCTGTCTATGTCCTTGCGGAGATGGGGTCTCCAGAACTGGATGCAGTACTCCAGATGGGGTCTCACCAACTGTCTGTACAGAGGGATAACAACTTCCTGTTTTCTGCTGGTGGTACCTCTCTCTATACATCCCAGTATCCCCCCCAGCCCTCCCTACTGCCTTCTTGCATTGCTTGCCAACCTTAAGGTCATCTGATATGATTACCCCTAGGTCTCTTTCCATTGTAGTTGTTGTTACTACCCCCCCCATTGTGTAATCTTCCCCTGGTTTTTTGTTTCCCAGGTGCATTACTTTGCACTTCTTTGCATTGAATTCAAGCTGCCATACTTCTGACCATTCCTCCAACCTTGCCAAGTCCCTTCTCATCCTTTCCATGCCTCCTTGTATATCAACCCTGTTGCAGATCTTTGTGTCATCTGCAAAGAGGCATACTTTTCCTTCCAGTCCCTCTGCAATGTCACTTATAAAGACATTAAAAAAGGACTGGACTCAGTACTGAACCCTGTGGTACCCCACTAGTAACCCCTCTTTCTTCAGAGTGGACTCCATTTACAATTACCTTCTGTGTCCTGTTGTTCAGCCAATGTTTTACCCAGGCTACCACCTTGGGACCCACTCCCAGGCTGGTTAATTTGACTACTAATCTTTTGTGTGGAACTGTGTCAAATGCCTTGCTAAAGTCTAGGTCGGCCATGTCCACAGCCCCTCCCTGGTCTACTACTTTGGTTACCCAGTCAAAGAAATCAATTAGATTTGTCTGATATGACCTTCCCGCTGTGAACCCATGCTGCCTTGGGTCCTGTGCCCCACTAGCCTCTAGGTACTCAACAATTCTTTCCTTCAGAAGTGATTCCATCACTTTCCCTACCACAGAGGTCAAACTGACAGGTCTGTAGTTTCCTGCCTTTGTCTTGGTCCCACTTTTGTGAAGGGGAATCACATCAACCTTCTTCCAGTCCTCAGGTACCACAACATCCTCCCACGATTTGTTAAAAAGCATAGTCAGTGGTGTCATTAGTTCTCTGCTTAATTCTTTTAGAATTCTGGGGTGAATTCAATCTGGCCCCATTGCTTTGTCCACCTTCAGTTTTAGGAGTTCTTTCAGAACCCTTTCTTCTATGAAAGGACTGGAATCAACCCCCCTCTCCAGAGTGCTTCTGTTAATTGGATTAGGCACCTCCCCCACTTCCTCTTTTGTGAATACTGAACAGAAGTATTCATTCAGTATCCCTGCTTTATCACTGTCACTCTCTGCCCACCCACCATCCATTCTATTCAGCCTCACTATCCCTCCCTTTGTCTTTCTATGCTCTCTGATATACCTACAAAAGGTTTTATGCCCCTTCTTAACCGAGTTAGCTATCTTTTCCTCTGCCTTTGCTATTCTGACTACCCTCCCTGCTTCCTTCTGCCTTAACTGGTACAGTTCTCTGTCCTGCTCCTTCTGCGTTTCCTTATACTTCCTAAATGCTTCTTTTCTCCCTAACCTTCACCACAAGATGTTGCTTGCGTGTGCGCGCAAGCCAATATAAAAGAGGCAATACTGTATGTCCCATGCATCCTTCAGCCCTTTTGGATATAGGGCACCCAAGGAGTAAATATGTCTACTTTCTCTCTGTAGTAAAGTATTACATCTGTTATGCCCTTGGGGATTACTGGGTACATGATCTATAACCATAAATCTAAAAGTATCCAAATTCTTGTGGTAATTCAAACACCAATGTGTCCCTACTGGAATGTCACAATGTTCATGTAAAATGGAACGTATGTGTTCCTGGATTCTTTCTTTCAAAGTGGGCTTCACCATTCCTATATAAACAGATGGACAGCTACACCATAATGCATACACAGCATGCATGGTGCGGCAAGTAATGAAATGTTGGACCTCAGTCTGAACACCACTGGTGGGACTGATAAATTCACTCCCTCACTGCATGTACAGTATTTACAGACACTACAGTTTCCACATCTGTGTGAACCATTTGCACCCATTGGCAACATAGAACCTTGAGGTGGCATTGTTAGAAGCAAAGTAACTCCTGACAATCCTGCCTTCAGTGCTCCTCCCCTTCTTATAGACCACCCTCGTGGAGTCACTAACCATGCCTTTTAGGTCCAGGTCAGCATCTAAAACATGCCAAAACCATTTTAAAGTTCCAGCCATTTTTGGAGTTACAGAGTTTAATTCTGTGATAAAATGTATTTTGTCAGGAATTGTGTTTTCCCTAATTCTGGGCTTTAACAATGTGGAACATATTTGGGCAAGAGTAAAATCACCAGCATGCCTCCCTCACTTGTGCAGGGTGTTCAGAGCTGTGCAAAAGGTAGGAGGGCACCCCAACTTGACAGTATGCCCAGATCTCTGTCATCCCCTCATCAGGTAAGACCCTACACTATGCAGTTTGTATAGGCCTGTTTCCCTGCTGAATGTGGACCAAAACATCTTCACCTCAGTTTTGACTAACAGGCTCTAGAGCTGTGTGGGGATGCTAGTCTATCTGAACCAGACAGGCTTTATCAATGTTAGGTTAATTCATGATAACATATACCTCCTTGATTTAATTTCCTGGCAATGCAGGTCACAGGACACAGCTCTGGCAATATTTATAGATGGAGGAGATGGGGATGGGTCCAAAATTCTGTGACAGTATTGCATCCCTATTGGCTTTACCCCAAGCAACAATTAAGCTAAATGAAGTTCTTGTGAAGAGATTTTCCCTGATGCGAGGTACAAGACAAGGCTGCCCCCTCTCTCCCCTACTATTTGCACTATCCATCAAACCCCTGGCCATAGTGATAAGGAGCAATGTCAACATCAAAGGGATAACCAAGGGAGACAAGTTTCAAATAATATCTTTATACCTGGATCCTGGCCTTTATCCCCTTCCCTACAAACTTCAGTGCCAGCACTGCTAGGGGAATGGTAGCTCTATGGAGAGAACTCAGGATATAAAATAAATCTAGAGAAGTCGGAAGTCATCAAGATGGGTGGGTTGTGCCTGAGGGAACTCTTGGCCAACTTCCTCTTTAAGTGGGCAGCAAACAACACAGTTAGGTACTTAAGGGTGAAGATAACAACCCAGACTCCTCATGTCCTTTATCTGGGCAAAGGTAGACACAAACTCTGTAGAAGAATGCTATCCCTACCCTGGGAAAACAGGTATCTGGCCATGTCTGACCTCAAGCTGTACTACCTTACCACACAGTTGGCTCCTATTGTGACCTGGATAAAGCAAAGAAGTGACACGGTACAGAGAAGCTGAAGTTCAACAGCTCCACACTATACTTCTGTTTGTTCTTCCCTATGTCACTCTCCCCGATCTGGTGTGAAAGGACATAACAAATCCATGGACACAACATACATTTAGGATTTTAGTTAACACAAGAGTCATTACAAAGATACCAAATGAGACAGGACCCCTGAGAGTTATATTCAGAGATCCCCACTTTTCCCCACCATGCTTTAACCGAGGGTTCTCAAGGTGGAATAATTATGTTTAGCCAGGTATTAGGCATTGATCAATAACAAATCCCTTGTGTCTTTCTGGGAATTACAAAATAAATATGGCTTCATACAGAGTGATTTCTGTAGATATGTACAGATAAGACATTACATTCTGTCCCATAATCTAATACTGAAGTTAGATAGGGACCTGACATCTTTGGAAAATTTCCTTTACTGGGCAGCCATGCTCAGGGATAGGGGAGAAACAATATCTAGAGCCTACAAAACTCTGTTGGGTGAAGATCACCCTGAATTTCTTAAGATACCAGGCTGCACATTGGTAGCTGAGGCAAGTGCATCAATGTGGGTGTGGTAGGTGACGGTTATGTCGAAGGTGACCCTAAGGTACTTGTAGGAGTTTACTTGCTCTAGTGGCTGTTTGGAGTAGGGGAGGATATGGAGTGGGAAGTTGCTGGCTTTGTTTTGGAGGTGGGCAAAGGGCATTGTTTTTGTTTTTCTGAGATTTACGACCAGTCTGTGCTCTTTAAATCAGGTTTCTGCATTTTTATAGGAAAGTTGCAGGGAGTCCTGGAGGGAGGTAGGGTTACGGGGGGTGGCAAAGATAATGACGGCGTCATCTGCATACAGCAGAATTTTCCCAGTGCATGCACTGGGCAGGGTGTTAGGGTAGAATGAGAAGAGTAGGGGTCCGAGGATGGAGCCCTGAGGAACCCCTGAGCAGATGGGACAAGTTTTGGTGAGTGTCCCATTAATTTTGACATGTTGGGAGTGGGCAGATAGATAGCTGGTGTACCAGGTGAGTGGCCCAGTAGTGAAGCCAGTGTGGCAGAGGGCATCAGCAATAGGGGATGGGAGACAGTGTTAAAAGCCTTTGAGAGATCGAAGAACACTGCCCCGGCTAGGACGCCAGAGTCCAGGGAGGAGTGTAGGAATGCTGAAAATTCCACTAGTGCAGTGCCGGTACTGTGTCCAGTACGGAAACTGTGCTGTTCAGGGCAGAGGATGCTGTGTTTGGTCATGTACTCAGTGATTTGCATGGCAACCAGTTTTTCAAGGACTTTGGAGAGGGGCGGGAGTATGGAGATAGGCCGGTAGTTCCCAGCTGAGGACCTGTCACCCCCTTTGTGAGTGGGAGTAACAATGGCAGTTTTCCATGCAGTAGGGAATATCCCCAGGCAGAGGGATTTGTTGAGAAGGCTGGTGAGTGTGGCAAGGACCTGATCCAGTACCAGCCGGACAATGCTGGGGTCCAGGGAGTCGTCGCCGGGACTATTGCTTTTTAGTGCACGGATCAGGTGGGGTCTAGCTTCTTGGGAAGTTACCCTATGTAGGTGGAAGCTAGGGTGTTGGAGGGCTGGGACTGGTAGGGAAGGTGGTGGGTCAAAGAAATTACTGGGGAGGATAGAACTGAGGTCCGTAAAGGATGTGTTGAGGTAGTTTGCAATGTTTGTAGGGTCCGTAACGGTAGTGCCGTCAATGGTGATCTGGGACGGGGGAAGGAAGCGTGTGCTCCTGTTCAATTGTTTGACATTATCCCAAAAAGTTTGGGCACACCCCCAGGAGGAGGTGAGGGTGGCCTGATAGTGGTCAGCCTTGGCTTTCCTGATGGCCCAAGTGCACTTATTCCACGCAGCGTTGTAGGCCTGTCTATCAGCTGGCCGGCCTGTTTCTGTTGCAAGGTGCCATAGGTTATCCCCAAGGCTGAGCAACTGTAACAGCGCAGGAGTAATCCAGGGCACATTATGTTTTTTGGTTCGGGCTGCCGTGAGGGGTGTGAAGAGGTCGCAGGCTTTGTTAAAGGTTTGGGAAAAGAAGGCAAAGGCAGTGTCTATATCAGGGGTGTGGTGAATGGGGGACCAGTTTGTTTGGGCAAGAAATTGGCTGAGGTTTTTCAGCCCACCTGGTCTGAAACGCTGGTGGAGCGTGTGCTGGGCTGTGGGTCGTGGTGAGGTGGACGCCCAGTGGAATAGGATAGGGGAGTGGTCAGGGAGGACTTGGATGTCCAGAATTTTTTGGGGGCGGTTGGTGATGATAACATCTAGGAGGGAGCTGGTACCTCTCTTAGGGTTTACTCTTGTGGGTTGAGAGATTAGTTGTGTCAGATCTATGGCAGGAAAGGAGTCCCGGGTGGTGGGGGAGGTGGGGCTGAGCCATTCACGTTAAGGTCCCCCAAAAGGTCTTGTTCAACCCTGTGAGGGAGGATGGCAAGATAATCAGTTAAGGATATTAGCGCCGGGTTTTGGTTCTTTGGTGGAATGTAGGCAGAGGTGAGACAAAGGGGGCCCCCGGAAGGGTCTGGAGTAAGTTTAAGGATAAGAGCCTGTGCCCCACTTGCAAGGGTCAGGGCAGGGAGTGCTTGACCAGTGAGAGAATCCCTGGTATAGAACACACAGCCACCCCTGCATTTGCCTAATGATCCTCCCGGTATAGGGTGTAGCCAGGGAGGGCGACATAGGAGTCAGGGGTGCATTTTGATAGCCAGGTTTCCACCAGCACAATGACGTCTGGTTTGCCCAGCATGACCCAGCATTGGAGGGTATCAAATTTTTTCAATATACTGCATATATTCATGGAGGCAACACTCAGACCAGGGGACCCACTTGGTGAGTTGGTCTGGGTGGGGCCTGAGTTAAGATGGATATTGCCTGTTAAGAGTAGAAGGAGGACCACTGGTCTGGCCAGGCTGCGGTGATATGTATATTTCCTATGGGTATGAGGGGATGGGGGAAGGAACTTTGGGGAACAGGGGATGGGCAGAGATTGCCAGGTTGGGAGGGTGAGAACAATTAGCTGCCAAGGGGGGCCTGGGCAGGCGGTGGGGTGGTACACGGGGGATGGGTGTTGTAGGCCAGTGTACATGGTAAGTGTTGGGTGAGCACGAGCTATGTCTGGGAGAATCATTGGTGCTGGTACCAGGGATCCAGGGGAGATGGCTGGCTGGTGGGACGAGGGTACTAGAAAGTAAATGAGGGGGAGACATTTTAGGAGGAGGTGGACTAACATGGCTCTTATGCTGGTAGTCGGGTAGAAAGGTAGAAGTATTTAGGTTGCCTTCTAGAAAGTGTGAGTACCACTTTGGATTAGTGGTAGTGACATGGACTCTGGTGGATAGGGTACAAGGTTCACATCTCTGCCAGGGCAGCTAGTGAAGTGCTTGGGTGAGGGCAGTGATCCATGTTCTGAGGGGTCTGATGCAGGCTAGGTTGGGTCAGAAAACAGGGTGAGAAATAGCGACTCCTAGTGGTCACTGGGTGTAGGTTCAGCGGAGCAGCATTGAGTCAGGCTGTGGGCTAGTTTGTGGAGCTGGGTACTGGGGGTGTGTGGGCAGAGGTAGGTGTGAGTTATGGAGGAGAGAAGCTGCACAGGAGGTTAGAGGGGTTCCAGGAAGTTGTTGGGGAGGAAGACAGGTAGTGGAACCTGAGGTGGGAGTCTGTGGGTCCCTCTGGTGGCTGGCAGGTATAACCTGCAAATAGCAAAGTGGGGACTTAGTTAAATGAGCAACAGGAAGTGATGTTTGCCTATAAATGAAATGCCAAGCCAGGGTGGGTGGGCTGGGCAGTCGATGCATGCAGTGTGTCGATGGGCTATTCTCCCCCTCACAAGGGTGCTACTGTTGGAGGTGGTTTATTACCTCGTGTAGTCTGTTC
Organism: Neoceratodus forsteri; assembly: GCA_016271365.2. NCBI lineage: Eukaryota > Metazoa > Chordata > Ceratodontiformes > Ceratodontidae > Neoceratodus > Neoceratodus forsteri. The sequence goes on from CM057451.1 coordinate 87,730,790, forward strand.
GCTCCAGGAGGGAGTGCTTCTGCTCAGGGGAATCCTGAATCTGGTTGGGGAGTGGGTAGGCAGGCCTATATGGGGTAGAGAACAAAGGAAGAAATTACTATGCAGCGGGAGACCCCGAGTGCTTTACTACGCATGCATGAGAAAAGATCCTGCTTTTAACTGGCACTGAGAGGGAGAAACATGGCTAGCTCTGATACAAGGCAAGTAAACTGGCAAACACTTACAGAAAATACTTTAAACAGCGTATTCTAGGCTTTTCAGCAGACCACCTTACAGTATCCAGTAGTCACTAGTGAGCGTGTACCCCAAACGAACCAACAGTTTTACATTTGGCAGAGTTAGTGGAATTAGTGGCACAGGACCTATTTTTGGAGAAACCATGCTATGATAAGTCAGATAGACCCCTGCCTGTGAGATCATTTACAAGCTGATCCTTAATTATACTTTCAATTATTTTACACACTATGGACATCAGCCTTATGGGCCTGTAGTTGCCAGGATTCACTTTACTACACTTTCTATGGCTGTGGGCAGGGCCTACAGCCATCTTGCTATCTGTAGCTGGAAAATGGAGTATCGTGGAACACATGTTTTGGCCTTTTCAATGTATCCTTCCATGCCAACTGAAATAAAATACTCCCATCTTTCTGTTAAAAATATTAAAGATATGACTCCAAGCTGCTTATCAGATGCCATTAGGAAGCTGAAACAGCTGGTTAAATATTTGTTAAATATTGGTTGCCTATTAAACTGGAGATTTGTTTATCCCCTTCGGAATGCTACGGAATAGCTTGGCAGAAGACACCAGGAGAAAGGACTGCTGTGTGACTGAACTTCTCTGCTGGGACTAAAGTAGAAGAACTTTTGTATTTGACTTTTAATTTAGGGTAAAAAAACTAACATACAAAAAAAAGTGTGTGTTTGGGTTAACTGAACTGAATGGGTATCTGAAGAGTTATCTAGGTGTAAATCTCAGGTGACTGAAAGGACTTAACTGCTGTGAGGTTTAAATTACTTGTAGAAAGATCTGGTAAGTAGGGGAGTGGCTTAGCTAGAAGGAAGCTACATTTAAAGACTGCCTTAGAAAGTTTCTATAATAGCTTGGCAGAAGACACCAGGAGAAAGGACTGCTGTGTGACTGAACTTCTGCTGGGACTATATTGCCCTCCTTCCTCCCTCCAACCCCCCAAGCTAGTTCTATTTTTATAGGCACAGAATTTGACTGACAACAGGAACTTCCTGCTTAGGGGCAGGAAGGAGTGATCACAGACCCACCAAGGACCCACCATCCTAGAAGGGCAAGAGTAGCCTCCGCCCCTCTAGCTGCTGGAGGTCTGTCTCTGAGCAAGTAAGTGGTCTACTCGAAATATAGGATATTCTTGTCTCAGAACAGGACATCAGGAGCTTAAAAGGCACAGGCAGAAAGTAAGAGAGAGAGAAAAAACAGAGGAAAGAGTAAGGATTGCAAACAGTTAAGGGGCACAGAATAAGACATGATTGGAGTGGTGCAGTGCAGTGGCTGTGGAGCAGCAGTCTTCCGGGAGGTGTTCTGGAGGATGCGGTGTTGTCCTATCTGCAGGCATCTCTCTGGGCTGAGGGAGGAGGTTGCTCATCTCCAGGCTGAGTTGGCCAGGATTTGTGGGACCTCCACTTCCATCCAGGGACCACCAGTGCCACTGCTGTTGCCTCAGAGGTTGCCAAGAAAGAGGAGCGGTTGGACCACAGTGGGCTCAGGGAGGGTGAGGGTGGTGGAACAGAGGCTCATCCTTCCCATTGTAACTCTCCACAATTCCTATGCCATTCTAGCAAAGTGTGGTTCCTCTATGGAGGCACCCACAGTGGAGACCAAGGAGGATGCTGGGAACCTCCACAAAGGAGACCCACAGCAGGGTGGCAGGGGACCCTGCAGGGGAAGGAAACAACTCCTGGTGGGGGACTCCATTGTTAGGAAGGTAGAACTGGGGGAGGAAGGGGAGAGGGAGGTAAGGTGCCTGCCTGGCGCCATGGCTTGCAGGGACAGGAAGCAAATCTTCAGGATTGCCGGAGCAGCTTCACAGGGGAGGGAGCTGGATGTCATTGTCCACCTAGGGACAAATGACCTGGCTAAGAAAGGGATTAGAGAAGTGCAGGAAGAGTTTGTGGAATTGGGGAGGGGCCTTAGTCAAGTAGCACGACGGTAACCTTCTTGAAGTGCTACCATCTATGGCATAGGAGAGGCTAGGGTGTTCTGCACCATGGGATTCAATCAGTGGTTGAAAAACTGGTGTGGAGCTCAGGGATTTGGCTTCATTGGGGACTGGGGGTCCACCTGGAGTGATGCAAGCCTATACTGGCATGATGGGCTGCATCTGTCCGGGAGAGGAACCAGGATCCTAGGTGATAGGTTTAAATGCTTCATTGGCAAGCTTTTAAACTAGCCAAGTGGGGGAGGCACTGGAAAGGATCAGGAACATCCTAGCCCCCCCAAATAATCACAGTAGTAAGTGCGGCAAACACCAACATAGAGGTGTTGATAGGGAGAAGGGCAGGGGTAAATGGAGAAAGTGACAAAGGCAAGAAGGACAGGGATGGGGCAAAAGGGAGTAAGGCCATCAGGAAATGGAGGGTAATGAGTACCAATGCCCGTAGTCTGGGCAACAAGCTCCCTGAGCTGATGGCCTTAATGGAAGAGGGATGCCTGGATATCGTAGCAGTCACAGAAACATGGTACACAGAGAACCATGACTGGGATGTTAACATACCAGGATACATAACCTACAGGAGAGACAGGCAGGGGAGAAGAGGGGAGGAGTAGCTCTCTATGTAAAGGAGGGATAAAAGCAACTGAACAAAAGAGTAAACAGGGAGGAGAGGAGGCACTGTGGGTCACCTTGGAGACTGGAAAGGCACCCGCTAACCGCACAGGGGTTGTGTACTGACCCATGTCAGGGGGAAGGAATGGACAAAGGATATGATAGAAGGCATTCTTAGAATGGCAGAGAAAGGGGAGATACTGTTGATGGGAGACCTGAATATGCCAGATGTTAACTGGAGCACATTTGCTGCAGCCACATCCAAGAGCAGGGCCATTCTTGATGCCCTACAGGTGGCAGGCATTAGACAGCTAGTTTTGGAACCCACTCATGAGGGAGCAATCTTAGACCTCGTACTCTCAAACGGGGGCAGTGAGAGGATCTCAGATCTAGAAGTGGGTTGCCATCTGGGGACAAGTGACCATCAAACAGTGAGGTTCACATTAAACTCAACTACTGAGTCAAGCCATACAAAAGTGAGGGTATTGGACTTTAGGAGGGCTGACTTTAGCAAGATGGGAGAGTGCCTCAGAAAAGCACTAGCAAACAGGCTAGAAGGAGGTGTGGAGCAACAATGGGGAATTATCAAAACTGCCATCACAGAGGCAACAAGCCTTTGTGTGAAGCAAATGAACAAATCAAAATGAAAGAAAAAGCCACTATGGTTCTCAAAGAGGTGGCTGTGAAAGTCAGGAAAGAAAAGATAGCATTCTGGAAGTATAAGGAAACACAGAAGGAGCAGGACAGAGCTGTACCAGTTAAGGCAGAAGGAAGCAGGGGAAGTCAAAATAGCAAAGGCCAAACTGAGGAAAAGATAGCCAACTCAGTTAAGAAGGGGATAAAACCTTTATAGGTACATCAGCGAGCGAGAAAGACAAAGGGAGGGATAGTGAGGCTGAATAGAAAGAACAGTGGGTGGGCAGAGGGGACAGTGAAAAGCAGGAATACTGAATGAATATTTCTGCTCAGTATTCTAAAACAGGAGGGAAGTGCCTAATCCAATTAACAGAAGCACTCTTGATAGGGGTTGATCCCAGTCCTTTCACAGAAGAAAGGGTTCTGCAAGAACTCCTAAAACTGAAGGTGGACAAAGCAATGGGTCCTGATGGAATTCACCCCAGAATTCTAAAAAATTAAGGGAGGAACTAGTGAAACCACTGGCTACTCTTTTTAATAAATCATGGGAGGATGGTGTGGACCGAGGACTGGAGGAAGGCGGATGTGATTCCCCTTCACAAAAGTGGGTCCAAGACAGAGGCAGGAAACTACAGACCTGTCAGTCTGACCTCTGTGTAGGGAAAGTGATGGAGTCACTTCTGAAGGAAAGAATAGTCGAGTACCTAGAGGCCAGTGGAGCACAGGACCCAAGGCAGCATGGGTTCACAGCCGGAAGGTCATGTCAGACAAATCTAATAGATT